>CM075675.1:29602500-32002500 GCA_037962975.1 Clitoria ternatea
GAAAACTACCTATGGCCAACCCTAATTGGAAACCAAACAACTCAATAGTGTAACATTTTGATGGGGGTCATGAGGGATAGCTATGTAAAAATGGATTAAAATATTTGACAGTGGTAAAGTGATGTTTTGGCTACTTGGTTCTGTTAGCTTGTTGGGAAAATAAAAATTAATGCCAAGTACTGCTAAGGAACAATACCTTATTGAGTTTTGTTAGCGAGTCTCTTCTTGTAGGTGGTTAGTTAAGGAGCATTCAATAATTTTTTCAAATATTTTCACATACTTTCAGAAAAACTAAATATTGGAAAATTTTGTATTTAGCATAATAATGTATTCCTTTATTGGATACATTTTACTTTTCTTTCCTCAACACACATCTTAAGTGAAGTTGTTAGCAATTAGCATTCTCAGGAGAAGAAAGAATAGTAATTTAGAAACACCATTCTGATTTTACTTAGAGATAAGATAAACATCTAATTTTCTCTGGTTTCTTCTGCTTTGTGATGAATGAAATCAAATGTTATAATTTATAAAGTGGGTTTTGTTAATCTTAGTCTTAAGGGCTGAGTTTAAGCCCTTATTTAATCTAACTGCGTTCATCTACTTCGCCTTTCATTAAATTCAATATTTTGATAATAAACCATTGACTGAAGTGGACCTTTATTTGTAAAATCCATGTTTCATGCTTTCCATTCGGTCAACATGGCTTATAAGTATCAACCTTTATGTTATGAGCAGTAATTGGTCACAATGTACTTCTGCAGGAGCAACTCTTAGCAAAGGGCTTAACAGAGGATTGGGGACTTTGTTAGCTGGAGGACTTGCTTTGGGAATTGGAGCTTTATCAAAATTGGCTGGACAATGGGAAGAACTTATGATAATTGTCAGCATCTTCACTGCAGGTCTGATTATCACTTTTTTTGTATAGTTTAACTTGATGCATTGTGAGTATGAGTTTTTTTACACTGTCAACCAATTAGAAATTACCATATTTATGACTTTTATGTAGTTAGTACATAAGTCAATGATTTTGGCTTACATGACAATTTATTGTTGGATAACTGTGTGAAAAACCTTTAAACTCATAGTGCATTCAAATAATTTTTTTTTATCATGTTGATCAAGATTAATCTGATATATTCTTTTTTTTTGTTTTTTTAATGGACAAATGTTAGTTGTTAATTTGTATATATATTTCGTTTGCCTTGTACGTTGATTTCTGATCGTCTGATGTGTGAATGGCAGGATTCTGTGCCACATATGCAAAACTGTATCCAACAATGAAGGCTTATGAGTATGGTTTCCGTGTGTTCTTGATCACCTATTGCTACATTACTGTATCAGGATATCGAACAGGAGAGTTTGTTCAAACAGCTGTAAACAGATTTTTGCTCATTGCACTTGGTGCTGCTGTATCTGTGGGGGTAAATGTATGTATATATCCAATTTGGGCTGGTGAGGATCTACATAATCTTGTGTCAAAAAATTTCACGGGCGTTGCAGCATCTTTAGAAGGTTGTCGACAATGTTTTCTTGATTATCAAATTTAAATTGTTATCAACCAACTACTACTATTCAGGTTGCTGCTTTATAGGTCTTGTTTTCAAGGTTGAATAATTTTGTTAATCCTTTTTTTCTTTCAGGTGTTGTCAATAACTACCTCAATTGTGTTGAATATGAGAGGGTGCCTTCAAAAATTCTTACGTACCAAGCTGCTGAGGATGTGGTGTACAGTGGCTACAGATCCGCTGTTGAATCTACAAGCACAGAGGATTCATTGGTATTGGCTACTTGTGTTTTCTGTCAATTCCTTTTGCAGGGAAAATATTGAGATTTTTTTACTCATTGATACTTCTTATTGAAGATGGGTTTTGCTGTGTGGGAGCCACCTCATGGTCGTTACAAAATGCTGAAATATCCATGGCAAAATTATGTGAAAGTGAGTGGGGCACTCAGGCATTGTGCATTTATGGTCATGGCTATGCATGGATGTATTCTTTCTGAAATACAGGTACTTCTTATCTAGCAACACTTTTTGGTTAGAAAGCCTTTGAGTTTTCACTGTAAAAAATTGGTGTTTTCTTATGGTTTGGGATTTACATTTTTCAATACTCAGGAAAGTGGCCTATGTATGCAGATCTTGTGATGATCCCTCTCTTAAAATTTGTTTTCATCCCTGATTTATCTCCCTTATTTGAAATGCTTGTACTTCTGTTCTGTGATGCCCTTTCTCATCCCAGAAGATTGAGCCTGGTCACTGCATTAAGCTTAGTCTTTATGATGCCAAATTACTACCATTTCATTTTTTCCATTTCCTGTCAACAGTATATGCTTATGATTTATTCCATTTTTACCAAATCATTGCTTCTACAAGAGATGTTATGGTTCCTTTATCATGTGAAGAAACTTGAATACTTCTAGTAGGTACCCTCCAAATTTCTCTATTATCTTTGAAATTTGGGAGGAATAATTTATCATTTAGTTGCTAGAGTAGCTTAGTGGAATGAGGACTACGAGTGAAAGCTCTGGTTCTGATATTTGGAAGTGTTAATCTTTTAAAGCATCCTTTGTTTTCTGTGTTTTATGGTTCTTTCTCTTAAAATAGTGAAAACTTCTAATTGTGTGATACTTGACGGTTATAGTTGGAAAATTTTCTTCATTTCAAAGTTTTTGGTTGCTTTTGTCATTTGTGTTCATTAATCTATGCAAATGCACATGCACTAAACCTCCCTTTTGATAAACAGGCTCCACCTGAGAAGAGACAAGTTTTTCAAAGGGAGCTTCAGAAGGTAGGCTCTGAAGGGGCAAAAATTCTACGCGAGCTTGGGAATAAAGTGAAAAAGATGGAGAAGCTAGGCCAGGAAGACATTCTCTATGAAGTGCATGAGGCAGCAGAAGAACTGCAACAGAAGATTGACAAAAAGTCCTTCCTCCTTGTAAACTCGGAGAGTTGGGAAATCGGAAACCGGCCAAGAGGCGAGGGTGATGCTCAAGACCTCTTGAACATCGACGAGGAGAGACACTTTTTGGAGTACAAGTCTCTCAGTGAAGCTGTGCTTGATCTCAGAGCTGTCAAAGTTCCAAAAAGTTGGGAAGAACAAGTTGCTCCTGACAACACTAAACCTGCAGTGCCTGTAGCTATTGGTGATGAAAACATGTTCAGGAAACAGATATCTTGGCCTGCTCGTATTTCCTTCAAAGCAGATACTGTGACAAAAGAGGAAGAATCTAAAACTTATGAGAGTGCTAGTTCTTTGTCCCTAGCAACATTTACTTCCCTTTTGATTGAATTTGTGGCAAGGCTTCAGAACCTTGTGGATTCTTTTGAAGAGTTAGGTGAGAAAGCAAAATTTAAGGACCCTCTTGAGCAAACACCAGCAACATCTGATGGGTATTGGAGTAGGTTGTTAAATTGTTTGAGACTCAAGGATTGAGATATGGCAACAACTGCCACATGACGAGTTGTGGAACCTTTAAATCTTAATTGGGGGAGTTTTGCTTTTATAATAATTGTATCTGGTTCCAACTCGAATAGTGTAAGGGTTCGATTGGATCCTAAATGACATGTTTGGAGCAGCGTATGAAGGGAAGTTAATGGAGATTTTCTCGGTTCACACAAAGGCAAGAAAGGGATGCTTTTGTCCAACAGAGCTGGAACGAAGATTTTCTCCGTTCAAGAGTGTGTTCCAAACAGCCTGAAAGTTAGTTGGTCAAACCTCGGTTTGACTAACCCTAAAAATACATCCTACGGTTAAATTTTTTCATTTACCCAACTCCGTTTCCCTAACTGAAAACCAAACGGACCCTAAATCAACAACCAACCACTAACTTTTAAGTTACATCACTGAATTTTGAATATAAAAACTGGTTTAATTATCTCTTTTCTATAGAAATTTGTTATAATTGTTTTTTTTTGTTAAAATACAAATTCTCTATTGACCCTAAATTATCCAAATAATGATGAAAATGACCTCTTATTTTTTAGTCCATTCAATTTAAGTGTAGACAAAACTAGTATATTATAACGATAAAAAATTTTGTCGAATATTATGAAGGATATTTTTCATATTCAGATTTTGTTTTAAGAATTCTATTCGTGGTTTACATTCATAAGTCTAGACTTATATAAAAGGAATTAAGTATACGTTATTTAACCATCACAATTTAAAAAAACACATATATTATTTTGAAAATATTGAATGGTGTTATAATACATAATTTCACCACTTAATTTTTTAGTTTAATTTTATAATTTTTTTCTATATTTATTTCACATATTCATTATAGTTATATAATATTTTAAAAAATAAGAGTATAATAGGAAAACAAGTAATAAATAATTTTTTAAATAATTTTTATTTTAATTGCTGTAAATAAAAAAACGAAAGGAGTAATTTGATGTAGTAGTATTTTAGAATGTGTTTGATAAACGTATAAAAATTACTTTATTTTGATAAGTATTTATTTTTATAATTGAATCAATCATGTTAAAATCTATTTTGATGTTTGGATATAGTTATGAAAAAGTAATTATTTAGATAATCTATTTTCTTTGGATTGTATTTAAAAAATACTTTTTAAGTTTAAAATTACTAAAATAAATATAAAAATTATGAAATCAAGAAGCTACAAAATATAAAATAGAAAAAAGAATGAATGCATAGTAAAAACAAATATGTTTTTTATAATTAGAATCCACAAGATTCAAATTTTGATTATAATTATTTCCATTTGCCAACAACAATCTAATAAATTATAATATACTTGTCATAAAATATCCAAATATAAAGAAAGTACTTTTCACACACCCAAAAAGTATTCTCTTAAAAAAATTAAGAGAACACCAATTTTGATCCCTATGCTATTCACAATTGATTAATGATCCTTATATTAAGAGAAACTCATTATAACCACAATCGTTTTGAGACGTTCATCAATTTAATCCATCGGTTAGTGCATCAATATCTAATTTAACGAATATGTCACATGACGCGTTAAATCTCACATGGAAAAAATTGATTCTTGAAAAAAAATCAAATTAATCCTTAAATATTAAAAATGTTTATCGATTCTCATACTTAAAAATTAACATTTGTAACTTCTATATTACTATCTATCTAACTTAGTAAAAGCCTGTTTGAATTGCTATCAATCTTGATGAAAAAATAAGTATAAGAAAAGAGTAAATGTGGGATACATTTTTAATTGAGAATCTATTATGCGGACTTAGTTTTCACTAACCAATCTTTTTTGGAGATTTATCTTGAAACAAAAATATCTACACTGAAATATCTGTTCTTCTTTGTCAATAACACAAGTAGTACAAAAGGACCTAGTATATGCAAATGTAACTAAGAATTATCACTCATCTTGATATTGGATTCACACCCCAACTAAAAGACATCCTTTTCAAGTTCATTTATATATAAATAATTAGTGTATGTATTATTACTTTTTGAAAGGAAAAAATATTGACACAAATTATATGTAAATTATTATACATTTATATGTAAACAATTAGCGTACTTCACTCTCTACCATACTCAACAACTTCAAATCAAAGCTTTCAAATTCCTCACCTTCAACTCTGAAATGAATATATTTTAGTAGCCATCGATTCAAGCATATTTTCACAGTTACAAATATTAGTCTTGAAATATTACAACTAATTCGACCAATTTAAGTTTTTTGGGATTAATTTGATATATTTAGTAAGATTAAATTGATGTATTTTTAATAACGACATTAATAAAAAAACAAAATGGATAGACATCTCAAAACAAAAGGAGTTATGATTAATATTTTAGAAGTTGGTTAATTGTAAAATAAAGACAAAAATGAGTGTTCACTCTTAATGAACTTTTCAATCACTATTCTAACCCGTATCATTTCCGGGTCGGGGCAACCATAATTTGAAAAGGCAAAAAAATTGCAGCCATTGATGAACAATACAAGAGAAAAGAAGCAGTTACACCTCGAGAATGGTGAAATTGCAGTAAAATTTATAAAACCAATTTTCTCTCTGTCCAAACAGCAGATCCGATCCGCGCTACATTCCCATACTTTTCTCAGGTGTAACAACACTTCTCCTTTCTTCCCTTTCTTCGCCTCACATTCTTTCATTGTTCTCCTTAATTTTCATTTCCAAATTTCTCTCAACCACTCTCTATTTCTTCAGATCGAGAATCTCATAGTAGATTTCGTGCCTATTTTCTCTTTCCCTGTGTTGTTGTTGTTGTTTTGTGTTTGGAAACCGAGCGAATCGTTGATTTCCGATTGCAGTTTCGAGGATCCGGCGAAACGACATGGCGATGGTGGATCAGCCTCTGTATCCGATTGCCGTTTTGATCGACGAGTTGAAGAACGAGGACATTCAGCTGAGGCTGAACTCGATCCGAAGGCTTTCGACGATCGCTCGCGCTCTCGGTGAGGAGAGGACGAGGAAGGAGCTGATTCCGTTTCTCAGTGAGAACAACGATGATGACGACGAGGTTCTTCTCGCTATGGCCGAGGAATTAGGAGTCTTCATTCCCTACGTTGGTGGCGTCGAACACGCGAACGTGCTTCTTCCTCCCTTGGAAACTCTCTGCACCGTTGAGGAAACTTGCGTTAGGGACAAATCGGTGGAGTCGCTCTGTAGAATTGGAGCTCAGATGAGAGAACATGACTTGGTTGAACACTTCATTCCTTTAGTTAAGGTAGTTTCATTCAACTTCATTTTCATTTTCATTTCCATTTCCATTCATGACGATGGTACTTGTTTATGAAATTGCGGATTTCATATAAGCGTAGAGGATAGAGTGCAATATTAGCTGTCGATTTAGAAATTAGAAATCAATTGTAGTAATTGTGATAAGATACATACAGAAGTATGATTAGTTATAATTTTTAACTGGTGATTTCTAGATGATAGGATAATATCACGCCGAGTGCACTTTAGAGAAGTCTTTTTCCATGGTTAGAATGGTATTCGTCAAGATTGTTGCTTAGTTTGTTGAGATCTGCATTGAATTTTGATTTTCGTTTGTGATGCTGTTCTTGGACCTGACTTTGGTTAGAATGGTGTTCATTGTGATTATTGTTTTGTTTGTTGTTATGTTGGATGTGTAGAGGTTGGCTGCTGGTGAGTGGTTCACGGCACGGGTTTCCTCGTGTGGCTTGTTCCATATTGCTTACCCTAGTGCGCCAGAGGCATTGAAGACTGAGCTGAGAGCCATATATGGTCAGCTGTGTCAAGATGATATGCCTATGGTTAGGAGATCTGCTGCCACGAACTTGGGAAAGTTTGCTGCTACTGTTGAGGCTGCTCACTTGAAAACCGACATCATGTCTGTGTTTGAGGATCTCACACATGATGGTATGTGAAGTTGATGTTTTTAGTTCCAGCACCCCATCAGGGATCTGTTGAACAGAAGTATGCTAAATGCAATGGTTTTAGTAGTTTAAAATGTATGTAGAGATGTTTATAATAACTACACACACACAAACTTTACCAGATGAACTTTGTTATTGATTGTTCCAATAAATGAAACTATGATCATGTTTTTAATTCAAAGAGTCCAAAACAGGGTAACTTAATATTAATAGAAAAGAACATGTTATTGTTGCTTATAAATGAAATTTGGCATCCTGACTATTTTTTCTTGTGTTCTAATTTTTGTTACCTTGACATGATTGGCGTTTCAGATGAGACTTCTAAGTTTCCATTATTCTTGACATGAACAATTTCTTTTCCTTGTTTTAAACTGAATGCAGCAACAAATGTGACAAACGAATACAGTTTGAGTGTGTCATACTCATTTATTAAGTACTATTATTATAGTCTCTCTCTCTCTCTCTCTCTCTCTCTCTACTTGATTGGCTGGATGTGCATATATTAACTAATGGCTTTGCGTCCCATATTCTTGAAGATCAAGATTCTGTTCGGCTACTTGCTGTTGAGGGTTGTGCCGCTCTTGGAAAATTGTTGGAGTCTCAAGATTGTGTGGCACATATTCTTCCTGTTATAGTCAATTTTTCTCAGGTATGTTGACCATTACTAATATTAAGAAGGAAGATATGAATTTTGTATCCTTGGACTGACCACAAAAGACCATTTTTCTAATCAAATATAAGACGTCGATGGTCGAAATACATCTCTTTCAAGTTTCCTGTCTGTGTTAATAATATATTTCTCTGGACAGCCTTTCACATGGACATATGCATGGGATTCGTGTTTATCCATGTAGAGATACATCTTTCTTCTATAACCATGTTGTGGCAGACACAATGAGGGGATGCCTTGCCAGCAGCATTTGGGTTACCCTTAGTTAACTTTATATGTTTAAGTATATTCATAGGCTGAGATCATGTTTAGCAATTTCCCTCCAACTTATGTAGCATTATGCAAATTAGTATGCTTACATAGTTTTGGTCACTAATATGTTTGTTTGGTGTCACAAGAAGAATGCACATGTAAAATATGTATCTTTTTAAGATTCTTTTTTCTAATATAAAGAATTTATCAATGGAAAGTGAAACACTCACAGCGAAATAATCTTTTTGGGTTCTTGTTAAATTGTGTCAGAGCAAGTGCCTATTTACCGCACCGCAATAGTACCAACAATGCTTAATGTATTAATGTTGGGTGGTACAGTGCCAACAAGAACATAAGCTAAATAGAGATGGAGATTAGGAAATAACATGTTGGAGTTTGTTAAATAAGAGAAAATTGTACCAAATATGAGTTCAAATGAATTTATTTATTATTTATTGAACTAGGCTAGTAGTACTACAGGATAAAATCCTAAGACATAAATACCCTTCCGCATACTAGACACATGATGGTAGAAATGCAACTAAGATAGTGTGGTCATGTGAAAAGAGACCATTTGAAGCTGCAGGTAAAGAAGTTGTTCAAATGGCAGATAGGCTATTGATGAGGTAGTGGAAGACTGAAAAACTTAGCAAACCATTAGAAAGAATTTAGATCTAAGTAGCCTCTGCAAAGACTTGTTATTGATAGAACATAAATAATGTTTTTTGTTCCACATAGTGAACTCTACCTAGTGGGAAAAGGCTTCTGTTGTTGCATAATATTATGTAAATGATTCTTTATTCACTCTTCATAGACTGCGCATGGTCTTGGCTAATTTATTATATTTTGAACCACACTTGTACAAAGGCAAATTTTATTGAACTATAAAGTAGTATGGATATGACACTGTACTCTCAGATATTGTTGGTGAAAGGATGGTAAATCTTAACTTAATTACTTCACTTCAGATTAATGTATTAAAGTTGGAAATGGACCTACTTGGTCATGCAGTCATGCTTGGGTGACAACCATCCTCATTTACCACTACATACTGAGTTATCTGACAGTTGCGTGAGTTTTCTAGTTGACTTATGAGCAACAATTATTACATTAGGGTTTATTTGATAGTTGAATTAGTTTAACCTGGGACTGGGATGTAGGTCTGTAAATGATAGATTCTCTTTTTCAGTTCTTGTGCTCCAGTCTCATGCTTTTTCATAAATGAAATATATCCAAAATGAAGTTCTACATATTTTATTACATAATTGAATTGCTTTTTATCCAGGATAAGTCATGGCGTGTCCGTTACATGGTTGCGAATCAATTATATGAGCTATGTGAAGCTGTTGGTCCTGACCCCACCAGGTAACCTTTGCTAACTGCTAAATTGTTGGCTGGTTGTCATGATTTTCCTACATGCATCTTTTCCACTGTTGTTATCTGAAAATCTGTTTTTGTTGATATTGTCAAATAACATTTTTCAGTTGGCTCTGGCTCTTATACTACATACTAATTTCTTAATGATCTATGTCATGATTATTCAAATTGACTGTTTATATGATGCTGATGCATTTGTAGGTCAGAATTGGTGCCTGCATATGTGCGGCTGCTGCGTGATAATGAGGCTGAAGTACGTATTGCTGCTGCCGGGAAAGTGACCAAGTTCTCCCGCATATTAAATCCTGAACTTGCCATTCAGCATATTCTACCATGTGTGAAGGTATAAAATAAATTACCATTGAAAACTTGTACCATTTATCATACCTGTTCAGTTACAACTGATCAAGTTTGCCTGCCATAGGAGTTATCAACGGATTCATCTCAACATGTTCGCTCCGCGTTGGCTTCCGTTATAATGGGGATGGCACCAGTGTTAGGGAAGGTATGAATCTAAGTTCATAAGTTTTACTGACATAATATTAACACATTTAAAATGTATCTACCCAAATGTTTCAGAAGGGATAAAAAATATAGGTTATTATATGGATTGTTGGTTCAGCAGATAAGAAAGTCTTTCCAAGTATAGACTTGTGGCTTAGGTTGTTATATTGCTTTAGTAGTTAAATCATACTATGGTGCAACTCATTTACACTCTGCCTCACAAACTTTGACCCCTCCTATAGAGTAGAAAGAGTTGATAGTACTCTGGTTTGTACTTACTGCTAAATGCAAATAGGTGAAAATCAAAACATTTTTGTCTATGTAATCTTGCACTAGCACTATTTTTATTTTAGAACCTTCCTTGTTTTCTTCACTTTCTCATTTTTCATCTCCTCAGATAAGCACACCCCTGTTTCTATTTCCTCATAGTCTATGTTCCTGCTCAAGCAATCTTGACTTCCATTATTATAAGTCTTGGGAGTTGAACTGTTCCTGTCAATTATTTAAAAAGAGAGGATGTGACTATCTTCTTACTTTACCATGTTTTTGTGGTGATTGCAGGATGCGACTATTGAGCAACTTCTCCCTATTTTCCTTTCTCTTTTGAAAGACGAGTTTCCTGATGTCAGGCTAAATATTATCAGCAAGCTTGATCAAGTGAACCAGGTTTCTGACTTAAAAATTAAATATTCCTTCAGATTTGCAATGTACATTTCAAATATTTTTCAATATCCCCACTGCAGAGGGTTTCTGATATTCTTGTGGATTGCAGGTAATTGGTATTGATCTGTTATCTCAGTCTCTATTGCCAGCTATAGTTGAGCTCGCGGAGGACCGGCACTGGAGAGTTCGACTTGCAATCATAGAATATATACCCTTATTAGCAAGTCAGTTGGGTATAGGTTTTTTTGATGATAAGCTTGGAGCTCTTTGCATGCAATGGCTAAAGGACAAGGTTTGTGATATTTGTTAAATTATGTCAAATTAGTTCTGCAGTTCTACCCCTCTTATTTTTAAAGTCAGTTTATTTAAATAGGTTATTTTACCTTGTAGTTTTATGTTATTGGTTATTCTGAATTTGAGATATTATTTTAATTGGTAACAAAATTTTTAGCTTATGCAAGTTCAAAACATTTAAAAAAAAAAAAATTATAATAGAAACAATTCAGAAAGTTTAACATTTTTTCAATGAAAAATAAATGAATACACATTTATTTATAAATCTTACAAAGTGTAATAATTATGAGTTGATTATTCTTTATACTGATATTTGAGTGCACTTTTGATTTAGTTTTATAAATGTAGATTGTATATAGACTATAAACATATTAAGTAAAAGAAAAAGAACATGTCATTTAAATTTATCTTACCATGTTATGATCATGATAGAGTCTATAATCACATGAAAAAATTGTATAATTTTGCTCTGCATTTTTATTTTATAATTTTATTTCAATTTCAATCTTAATTATATTTTGATAACTTTTATGTTTTAAATAAATTCCTTTTAAAATTATAAATAAACTTAAACCATGTATGAATCAATTTTTTGTCCATATATTATGCGTTGTGTGTATAGTTTTTATTTTATAGCCGATATTAGTGATGTATATAAAGCCATTAGATATTTCTAAATTAATTTTGTTATTTAGAGTAAATGTATCATATTTACTTTGTCAACTGTATTGGTTATGGTTGTAGGTATACTCCATCCGTGATGCAGCTGCTAACAACATCAAACGCTTAGCAGAAGAATTTGGGCCAGATTGGGCTATGCAGCATATTATTCCCCAGGTTTTTATAGCATATGGACTTAGTTTCTTGACCTACATCTGCAATATATTTTAGCTTCTACAGAAAAGGATTCCAATACCCAGGGATGTCATAGAACATCCTACTCTTTTATACTATCAAGCTCTAAAAATGTTCTTAGTTGCGATAGACACTTTTATTACAGCAAGGTATCTTAAAATATGTCCTGAATGGTAGAATTAAATACAGTGGTATTTATTATTTATGAAAACATGTATTGTTTCCTTTGCAGGTTTTGGACATGATTACCGATCCGCATTATCTGTATCGGATGACAATTCTACAAGCAATTTCCCTACTAGCTCCTGTTCTGGGTGCAGAGATTACTTCTTCAAAATTACTCCCTCTGGTCATTAATGCATCAAAAGACAGGTAAAATTGCCTATTTGTTTCTCCACTTGTGTGTCTTTGTTAGAGCCAATGCTCATAGCATGTCTTGCAGGGTACCAAATATCAAATTTAATGTAGCTAAAGTGTTGCAGTCTCTCATTCCAGTTGTTGATCAATCTGTAAGTAGCTTCCATTCAAGGTTTCATCTCTGATACGCATTACATTACAGTTGCTCAGATTGTATTAATAGGTTGTAATATAATATGGTTTCTAAAGTCTAAACTACAAAAGTCTCATCTTAAAAATTATAGAATATCGATTTGGTCTAGAGAATATAGATATTGAGATCTCTAGATTAATTCATTTTATGCTACTTTGAATTGTTTGTTGAATTTTTCCCCCTATAAGGAATTTCAAACTAGTTACTCATTGACATTATTTAGCTTGATGAAACCATCTAGATAACTTAAGCTGGTGGTTTGGTAATTGATTATAATATCACTTGAACATCTATGTCCTAATACTTGGCGCACATAACTGTTTCTTTTGAATAAAGCTTGTGGTAGTAAGAAACAATATGATATGCATTTTCGTTTGATAGAAGACCCTGGATCGCTCTGTTCAAACTTCAAATGCAATATTCTCTTAATGTCTCTTAACACTGTCGTTTGAACAATGAAGGTTGTTGAGAATACCATCCGTCCCTGTCTGGTTGAGCTCAGCGAGGATCCTGATGTTGATGTTAGGTTTTTCGCATCTCAAGCGCTACAATCTAGTGGTCAAGCCAAGATGTCTAGCTAGATAAATCTGCATATTGTCTTTAGTTATTTTTGCTTACATTATTTACATTTTCTTATGTAATTGGCGTCAGGCCAACTTGCTCAATCCTTTGTATCACATATCATTGTTGAGATCCTCCTTCTCTTTCATTCTATCCGATAGCTATGCTACCAGATTCTTCTTAGTAGTGATGAAACATTCTCCAGAAGTGAGATGGGTTTTGACAACCACTAATGTGAACATTTTGTATGAAGTTTTGATTACCAATACAATGAATATATTCATTATCTGTTTAAAAATCTAGACATATAAACCTGTGCTTGTTTGTGTTATGTAAAATGTTTTTCATGTAAATTAATTTGAAGAATAGGGGGAGTCATGACTGATGAAATAAATAACGTGCGATTATAGTAGATAGTTGAAGCTAGTTCACTTTTGTCTGTGAATTACTGGATAATTTATCCCGTGACGGAAAAATAAACCGGCGTACGTTTGGGACAATATGCAATGATATGAAACGAGAGATAATCTCATTTTCTTTTAGGTTGTGTTTGGATAAGAGTTTTAGAATTTTTAAACAAATACTAATGAGCAATAAATTATGGAAAGAGTCAAGTATAAGATTCCTTATAAATGATAAATTAAGATAAGTTAAACATAAAAAAGGAATTATGAAATTTTCTTTTAGTGTATCATTTTGAAATTCCTGATGTTTGTATAAAAATTAAATTAAAATTTTATAACATTATTGTATTCAAACTTATTGTTAAGAAGGTCTAATTCAATTAAAGTAGGACATGAGTAATTATAAAAAACCCCATACCATATCCTTGATTGCTATTAAAATAGTTAATTTCAAAATTCTCTATATTTTCCATGACACAACCTTGGTAAAATTAAAGGTCCAAACTGGCCCTTAATGTGCTTCATCTTAACCCTGAGTTTCAAGGATAAAGATGAAATAGGTTCAAAAAAAAGTATAAAGATGAAATTATAATGTAAAGGATATAAATACCGGATGAAAAAAATTTAAACAACCTATTTGGAGGCTCACTTGAAAAAAACAAGTCGTACATCTCATTTTGGAATGGATTTAATAGGTGAAATATTAATTTCTTCTATATTCGTTTAACCAAGTTAGAATAAATATATTTGTTATTTCTTGACTTTATTAGTATTGTGTTATTAGGTTTCTTAATCTTTAAAAATTTATTTATTTATTATCCTTGACTAATGTTTAACTGGATTGTTGCGTCTTTAGATGTTAAGTCTGTAACGAAAATATTAAATTCTGATATGTCAATTACAAATGTCACATCAAATAGGTGTCAAATTGAAAAACAAAAACACATACTTTTTGACCACTCACATTTTCAATTACCTGATAACATGATTTTAAATTCGGGATTAATTAATATAATTTGTACATATCTTACTCTTTCAAAATTTTAACCCTAAATCCCTAGTTTCAGCTCTCCATCATCCTTTCATCCCTGTCTTCTATGTGTTGTTTTCCTTTTACCATTGTCAACTTTGAAACCTTAACTCCCATTTCAATCACCCCGTGATATGGAAAGCACAAACCATAACAATGGTGCCTCACAAGCTTCAGATGGTTTTCACATGGGAGAGAAAAGGAAGGAAGTACTATGAATGTGGTTATCGAGTTGCTCTGGGGTCTCACGCACGGTCATTATGTAGGACGAAGCAACGTGCCATTTTTTTTTGCATGGTTTTTATCTTGACAAGATGTGTGCTTTAGGAAAAAAAATGAAGATCAATGGAAGGAAATGGTTGGGATGGTCAAACTAGGTGAGATCGATGTGGAGTTGAGGAGGTTAAACATGATGGTTGAGGAAGAATTGAAGAAAACCCAAGTTGCTACCGAGGATGAACTCACAAAGTAGTAAGCATCCCTACAAGTTGACCTGAAGAAGCTCTACTAGTTATGGAGATTGAGATGAAGAGGACTAGTTACATTGTGGTTTTTAAAACCGAACCGGTTAATGAATTGATTGAGATCCTAATCTAAGGTTCAATGGTCGAATAGTTGAATTGATATTAATATAATATTATTTTTAAATAATTTGATTGCATATATTAAACAATTTTTTTTAAAAATCCCTTCAACTTTATCACAATAAAATTAGAATTTAGATTACTAGTTAATTAACGAATAAACCCTTAAATTAGTTCTTGACTTATTGTGACTTTAAAATCAATCACTTTAGTCATTCACTTAACAAACAAATCAATCATTGTAATCCCACGAAAAGACTAAAATGATTAATTTATTATATAGCAAGGGACTAAAGTGATTAATTTTAAAATTAATAACTAAACTGATGGATGCTTACAAAGAACTAATTTGTAGGTTTATTCTTAGTTAATAAAACCATTGTTACAAAAGCAAAAACTAATTGCACTTTGAGTAATTTCTCTTACTTTTAATGTTGAAAAATGAGACATATTTATTGTCACGAAAAAGAGATTAGAATCGTGCTCAGCACCTCCTAATATTTTTCACACTTCTATATATTAAAATGCACACTCATTATAATAACTTACACCGTGGAGCACTCACCTCTTTACACTTACACTAACTAACTACTCACTCTTGCACTCACTTAATTTTGCTCCTAAGAATTGCTTACTCACTTGTGTGTTCTTGCAAATGTCACTCATGTCCTATTTATAATACTTAAGAAATGTGGTAAATGATTACTAGATGCTTCCCATTATTTCACCATAATTTTAAAAAATTTTAGTAATATATTATAATTGTCATGGTGTAGAATTCTCTAGTAATTCCCTGACATGTGCTTGCAAAACTTTCTAGATACTTAAAAAATAATAGATGTATTCTTAACTATTAAAAAAATTAGCTTGCCACTAAATGAGTAGAGTAGTATTTGAATCATCTTGAACAAGTCCCAACCCAGAAACTTCATTGAGCTGCACTAATACATACCAATTAATGAATTTGTGGGGTTCAATTTTGAACTCATAAGAAAATGTACAAAGTTGTTCTAGATGGATAAATGTAAAAAACTCACATAAGCAACAAGATCCAAGTATGCCTCTTTTGTGAAATATGTATAAGAACTACCACTATGAAAAACCACCTTTCCTACTTGGCTTTGGCCATCAAATCTGAGTGGGCAATTTCCATAATTTATACCTAGAATCTCAGTTTGGTATATATCTTTGTATAGATTAAGTATATGCCACAAATAATTTAAAGAAGAATCAAATAAAAAACAAACCTCAGAATAACAAATAGCAGGTGCTCAAATGGGAATGAATATGATATGATGTAGATAATGAAGGTAAAAATGTTAACTTGGTCCTTTAACTTTTTAACCGTTCAGTTTGATCCTCTAATTCATGTAACAAAGCTAACAAAAAGGACTAATGTGGTATGTTACACAAATTATAGATGAATAATATAAATAGATGAATATTTAGATTTAAAATAATACTAATTAAGTGATATAAAGTGAAAATATGATCTAAAATAAATTTTTAAAGGTAGTGGCATCAGGGCCCTGACGCGCAGCATGGCTGTGGCGCGTAGCGTCAGGTGTGAATTAATGAGGTGACGCATAACGTCAGTGTGACGCGTAGCGTCAGTATCGCAACTTGTTTTAAAACCCTAAAGCAACAGAGTAGAGGACGTATGCAAGAAACACTTTCTTCTTCTTCCTCTTACTGTCCTAAACCCTATGAGCCTAATCTAAGTCCATTATGGGTGGATTCTTCAAGTTAATTACATATTTGGCTTCGGGAAGATGTCGAAACAAATGCAGGGAGATCGATTGGCGAAACGGGAGATGGATTCGAAAGCCAGAAAATAAATCAAGCAAGTGTGGGACGCGACCGACACCAAAAACAGTTGATAGAAGCTTGGAATCGAGGTAAGGGGGAGTGTTCTAGGTTAAGGTAAATAGAGAAAAGAAATTATGCAGTTGGCGTATAGAAAAAAGGGTATATTGTAGCCGTTTTTAATTATTCTAAATTACTTGAGATGATTTAATTAAATTAGAAATTTAATGATGAAAGATTAGAGAACAAGAAAGTAAGGGTAGATTACAATTCTTGTGAATGATAAGTAAGAAATAAATGAATGGATGGATGTGTAATCGAATATATTGATGTGATGATCAAAAAATTATAGAACAGCCTATATGGAATAAGTAAAGTTGGGAAGTATGTATATGGTAGTTTATAAACAAAAGGTAAGTTTAAGTGGGTTATACACAGTCATAATATATATATATATATGAGGTGGATGAGCGAGGATCAAATAACAAGAAATATGATAATTTGTAATTGATAATGTATAAATTTAAATGATATTAGAGAGATAGTGAGACTATGTGAGTAAATGAGAAGTTACAAACTATAGTGAATACTCCTGATAAGGGAATAATATGGAAAGTAGAATAAAATAACGGTTGAGTTTCAAGTTAGTGAGTAAAGATAAAGTAATGGCATGTTGCTAATAACAATAGTGATGTGTATATTCATATGTATATAGATATCATGAACATTGTCTTGATTGATGATAATGTATGATGATAAATGTGTGAATGAATTCCTAACTGGATGTAATATGGTATGTTAATTGTATTAGTAATGTTCACGCGATATAATTGATAATTGAGATAATATCTGTTGGTATATGTGATTTTAATTATGCATAACTTGATGAGAACAATGAAGTGATGATGATGAAATATTGGAACATAACTTGTGAGGGCTGGGTTGTGTGGCCGCCCTGCGAGGTGAGTATATATCAGTTTCTGATATTATACTTGAGATTGATGATGTTTAGCCGTATGTTAACGATGAGACACCCTGGACACTGTTGAGGGTGGGGAGTGGTCACTGGTGTGTTGGCACGGTCAAGGAGTGACTCCTGACAGACTTCCAGTGGATGGATTATATGGCTATGGTTATGTTTATATGATTGATTATGTGATTATGTGGTGGAGGACGATCGACGGTATATGTTACCCTCGTTTTTGGCTTCCGTGGTCAAGTCAGACCCAGTGGTTGAGGGGGAGCCAAGTCGGGCTCGGTGAACCAAGTCGGGTTCACGGGGTGTCAAGTCGGACCCCTAGCTGAAGGTCGATCTTTTTAGTATCCGGATACTAGGAGTCTGATATAGATGAGAGTTAGTTGTGCATATGCAGTATGATCTTGATGTTATGATGCCTATAATGAATTTAATGATTGATGATGTTATGATGTTGAATAGGAGGTATGCAATTATCTGATTATGGAAATACATATAAGATTATACAAGGGTGTCATATTCTTTGCTTAAGAGTCAAGTGTGTTTTACACTCTTTGACTAATGTGTATGTTGTTGACGATGCTTATATTATGGAGATCTAGGTGATGTATATGGTTGAGTTGACCTGATAGTGATAGAATTGAATGATGACTTAGAGGATAAGTAGCTAGGCATGTATGCTTGGGTTTAATTGAACATGGTATGATAATGATGGTGTTAGTTTAGGATAACTCATGTAGTTATGCAAGTATAAAACTAGAATGGTAAGAAAAGGAAGGACGTGGAAAGTAATTACTAATACTAGATAATAATGATTAGGAATGTAGTTAGGTTATACCCTTCTTAGTTTGATACTTACTTCTGTATTAATGCTTAATTCAGTCACTCACCCTCTTTCTATTGTGGTTTTGGTGACTGTTGGCAGGTTATGGATGCACACCGCGGAGGCAAGTGCTAAATGAGGCCAGGGCAAGGAAGGAGTGCACGTAATGATGTTTGTATAAGTGTTTATACACATATATTTGTTGATTTGTGGAAATGTATAAGTACCTCGCTTATAGCTATGGTGTGTGATTTAAAATAATGATTATGGATGTGATGGTATCAAGTAGCACAGAGCTACTTGAGTAATTGATTGATTGGGTACGTATGGTTTAGATGTTTATGCATGAATGGGTGTCAGACATAGAGCCATTGTGTGATTGCATGAAATTAGGAGGTACTGTGATATGTGAGGATTAATTATAGGATTCGTATAACTGATACATTTTGTTGATTTGACATGATGAATGATGATTAGTAATCGCTTAGTGAGTAATTGATGATGATAATTATGTTATGCATAATAATGGAAGTAGGATATTAGTGGTGTAGAGCCAAGATTATATGTTGTTGGATGTCATATGTAGGTTCTGTAGTATGATTTGGAACTGTGAGTGATGTGATCAGAGAGTTGGTTGATGAGTTAGATGATTTGTTGCATAAGTGGAAGTTAGACATTTCATGTGAAAATTAGGAACTGGATAAGTGATTTTATGATCTGGTGGGATTTGGAACCCCCAGAGGTGACCGATAGGTTCCCTAGGTCATTTAGGAATTGTGTATTGGCCTTGGGCCATTTGGTGTCCATTTAGGTGGTTTGGTACAAGGGTTTTGCACTTAAGTAGATTAAACTGCATTTCGTGCATAACTTACGTATATGATGAAATTTTGGCAAACGGACAGCGCCAATAGTTCTGGAATGGGGAAAACATATGGCTTGTGAAATTTTATGGCAATCAGACCTAAAACGGGCAATTTGAATACATTGAAAGTTGGCCGGATGGCCTATAATGTGTGACAGCATCAGGTGTTGTCACTGATGTTTCACGCGTAGCGTGGGGCTAACGTGTAGCGTCACTCCTGTTCCAGCTTTTGTGTTTTCTTTGGTTTTAAAGATCTTTTGGGGGTTTTAATTTATAATATATTTCATAATTTCAACCTTTTTACTAAAAACGAATATTTTGGTGATTGTGGAATAATTAAATATTTTAATTGTGAATTTTTTTTATAAAATTTAATTAAATAGGTAAAAATAAATGTAAATTGACGAAGTACGTCACAAACTGAACTATTGAAAAATTAGAGGATCTATCTTAAATTTTGTGTGCTGATAAAAAAAAATCTTAAACTTTGTGAAAACTTATGGGATTGTTAGTGTTTTTGCCTAAAATGAAAATGCAAATAGTGCACAAATGCGGGGAAAAAAGGCAGATACATGAAAAAACATGAAAGGAAATGGACGTTTCTAAATGCAAAGAATACTAAACATCAATTATAGGAATAAAACTGACATTATCACAATGGAACTTGCATTTCAGTATCTCTAAATTGGATCTTGCTGGTTTGTATGGGACATGTGCTCCCTGTAACAGTTATATACTGAGTAAACACAATTACTCAAAAGTTTAATTTGTTAGTGCAAATTTTTTTACTCTGCCAACCAGTTAAAAAATCTTAGATATGACATTTAGAGTAGTTATTATTAAATTCAATAATTTTTACTTATATTACAATCTGTGATTAAATAATAGTATTATACTATTAGTTGTATTCCAACTAATTCATTTTTTAATATCAAAGATCCACTACGGTAAATTTTCATAAACATATAATCAGAGTATATAATATATACTTGGTGTTGTGCCTTGTGCTACCCTTGAAATATATATATATACATATATATATATATATATATATATATATATAAAATTCAAATTACCTTTGCACAACTTCTGCATGGAGCATCACACTGCATCCAAGTTAAGTCACTCCCTGTGCCCACGTCAACAAAATAACTTCTTGGAGGATTTCCAACACGTAAAATTGTGAAATACAATCTGCATGAAGGACCATGTTACTAAGCCATTATACTGATATACAGTATGAGGAATTGAAATAACTAAAAATCATAAATACTGAAAAAGTTATTATAATATGTTTTTAATTGAGTTATTGTGTTAGATTTGTATAATTATTATGTAGTGTTTTTTAGTGTATTTTGTTTTTTTTTTTTTATCATGACCGCGTAGGCCTCCACACAACTTTTATGACATTCTTTGACTCTCTGCCATAAACCGTCATCGACAACATTGACAATCTTGAAAGTGTGTTTAATTAGAAAAAAAAAAAAAAACATAATCCTTTCGTGAGTTAGGTCACCCAATACACGAATACAATATTTCAACAAGTTCCTGAAGAATATTGGTAACGAACGTAGATTTAAACATTTTTACATTTTCATAAAGCAAAGAATACAGCAATGACGATTAATTTGTTCATTATGGAACATTCATTGGGGAAAATATGACTAACAATTGGGGAGGGGGACTAATGAGATCTAAAAGAAAATGGAAGTTGAATAAGGTTCTATTCCGTGATGCTACTAAGAACTTTCCTTACTAGCCATAAGACCACCATTTCCATCTTGATAACAGTTGGGTCTAGACAACTTTATGTTGGCAATAAGAGATTCACCAGCACCACTTAAACCCTTTCTGCCAACCAAACTCACCCCAAAATTGCGGTTTAACATCCTCATCCTGTTTTCATCTCCCTCTACCTGACTCAATTCAATCACTTGTTTCTTTGAAAGCAAGGCATAGAGATAAAGACAGCCATAGTCCAGCACTGCTCCTCCAATTTTAACCCTCAGTAATGAACTTGAATCAAGATCATTCAGTTTTGGATCAAACAAAGCAGAGAAGCTCCCAAATGTCAGATCAGGTCTCATAAATAACCTGTTCAGCTCATCGTTCTCCATGGTGGTGATATTGCTTGATGTGTCACCAGGTGTTGGAGACCTCCTCTTTGCCTCTCTCAAAATGTTTGCAGCCTCTCTCATGCCACTAAGAAATGCTCCATGCATTGTTGCAGGATACTGTTTGCTAGTCGCCTCTCCTGCAAAGAACACTCTCCCATCTCCAACACTCTCTGCAAGAATATCATAATCATCTCCCGAAGATCCAACAGCAACGTAAGAGTAAGATCCATACGCGAAGTGATCCTTTCCCCACCGAGTACAGACCGACTGAACAGGGTTTGGAACAACAATCCCCTTTGGATTAAAAATATCCCTCAGAGTGTCCAACACCCTTCGGACAGACTCCACCGGCGACATCATCTCAAACCTAATTGCAGCCTCCCCGGCAACAAGGGCAATGAGCAGTGGGCCACCAGACACAGAGGAGTAACTATAGAACAGAAAAAACTCACCCCTCATACTCAAATCTTCACTCAAATGACCAAATGTATCAATATTCCCACCCCAAAAATTATAGGGAAACAGCAATGCAACCTTATTCAGTAACCCAAAACCCAACCTATGGATAGCATCCTTCTTTCTCTGAGGAAGCTCGGGGACAAACTCAATTGACCCCTTCTTAAGCACACCTAATGGCACGGTACAAAGCACCATATCCCCCCGGAACTCCTGCCCACCAGCATAAACAATCACACCATCATTCCCATACATAACACACTCCACAGTCCTATCATAGAAAATGGGAAGATCCTCGGCCAAGGCGCGAACAAATATCTCATTCCCTCCGGGAATGAAACAATGATCACCCCCCATCTCAAAAGGATCATCCTGATCCCAATAAGCCATAGACAAATTAGACATTAGAGTAGCATTAGCATACTCCAAATTAGCAAGATGCCAATTCAACAACATCCTCTCCTCCTTATCCTCAGCAACCTTATAAACCCGCCGGAAAGCCTCCAATGCCGTCCCTAACGGCACATCCACCGCCTTAACCTCCTCAATCATAGCCTGCCTAAGCTTACAAACCCTCTCTAACAACTTATTAAACGAAACCTCAACCCTAGAATCAACCTCAGAATCAACACTCTTCCCATCAGGCATATAAAGAGGACAAATATCCCTAACCTTATGAAGTGGCAAACCCAATTGTCTAGCAAGAACACCAAGAGGGTTCCCATTGATTCCGGTGAGAACACTCCCACCGAAATCCGCCGCAGCCTCAACCCCATCACCACCCAACTTCCTCGTCTTCACCCGCCCACCAGGCCGAGTTCTACCCTCCAAGATCACAACTTTGAACCCCATGAACACCAATTGCCTCGCCGCGACCAACCCCGCAAGCCCGGCACCCATTACAATAACGGTTTCCCTTTCACACCCACCAAAAGACTTCAACTTTGAAGCCTTTATCTCAGGGGCAACGCCGAAATTAATGTACCCATGTTCAAGCAAAAACCTATAAGCCGATTCGACCAAATCCTTGTGTTCGGTGCGAATTGAATTAAGAACACTGTCACGGGTTAACCAAACCGAAACATCAGAGCGCCAACGAGCCAAAATGTGGTTCCGAACAATGATGTAGTTCGATTGTTCGGAGCCTCCGACGGTGGAAACAACGTTCGCTTCGATTTCTTCTTCTGTTAGGGAATCCACGGGGAACCCTACGGAGATTGCGATTAGGGCATCGACGTCGCAGTCCTTGGCGACGTCGTTTCGGCGGGTTCTGGCCAGCGATGTTGCGGCAGTGAGTTCGGTGAAGAATTTCTTGCGACGGCGTCGTTTCCGGGTTTGGGGAACCGGGTCGGGTCTGGTGGGAACTGGGGTGGAGGAGGAGTCGGGGGAGTCTGGAACGGCGAGTTCCGGTGTCGTTTGGTCTTCGGAGGAGTTTCGGAGGATGGGGTTTTGTGGAGATGTTACGACGTCGTTTACCGGCGAAAGGGGTTGTTGTGGTGGTGGTTCCACCGTCGTCGTAGTGGCCATTGTTACTGGTGCGTTGTTAGTGGTGTCGCTCATGCTTCCTCCTTCTCTCTCAAGTCAATTTTTCTTTTTTCTTTTTTATTTTATGGTTTTTGATTGGATAAAGAACATGGTTATGAACTTTTTGTGGTTTAACCTTCATTATTTATATTCAACAACGATAATAAAGTTTTTCTAACCGAGTTTAATAGAAACGTATTTTCAATCCCACTTCAACTCAAAGTTTTGTAATTCATGAATTGTTAATTTCTTTCATAATTTGCCTAACCAAGCTAATATTATTATTATTAATTAATTATAACTATTAACTATTACAATACGATTATATGATAGAGTTTTTTTAATCGAGTTTTAACATATTTAAACCTAAAACTTATTTAATTTTTTATTTAATTAATGTTTAGAAGAATAAAATTTAAAACTAGAATAATTAAAAATATTTACTTCCACACTCTTTCAAAATTTATTTCGGATCAAACTTTGTTTGTATGATATTGCGGAGAATTTTATTATATTTTCTACTCTTTATTGAATGTTGACAAAATCTCAAAACATGTATTATAAATGTTTACAAAGAAAATAAAAGTAGCATGTATTATGAATGAATTCCTCTACGATGGCATATATTTGTAACTTCATTCATTAAAAAATCATTTTTATACATTATGTTATTATCTGATAGGAAAAAAATGCTTTGAATAAATATATTTTTAACTAAAATTTATTCCAATATTTATGATACTTAAACTTTTTTCAATCTTTCGAATACTCATTTTTAATATTAATTTGATCTAATGAATATTATGATATTTATTTTTCAAATATTTAAAAAAATAATAAAATCCTCATTTTATGACTTAATAAATAATTATTTTGGTATCTTAAGAAACTTATTCGGTGAAATTTTTTTTAATAATTAATTTAAATCATGTAATCCTTTTTTAAATATAGAAATGATATTTATTATTTATTCCAAATAAGTTATAATAAATAATTTAATGAAATATGTACTCAATATAAATTAAAATTTTATTTGATAGAATTAATATACATATATTTTAAATAATTAATTTCATAAAATAAAATATTATTCAATCTATAAATTTGTAAACCCATAACATGTACAGGCACAAAATCAACTTTTAATTTAGTGGCTACGTCTGGATATGATAAGTAGGAAATCTTGAACCATTAGAGGCACCTCCACAGTGATCATTCAATTGATCTATTTTGTTATATATGTACAAAGGTACAAGTTAGGGGCACTTTTAGAAAACAAAATTAAATTTATAACATGTCAAGATTTGATGATTTGATCAGTTCTATAAAACCAAGGTAATAGTTATCTATGCATATGATTATTATCTATGATAGCATTCCATGGTTCTTCTATGTTCCTATTTCCGTAGCTGTACACGAACTGTTCTACTCGTTTATAGCATCTTAAATTTGGGATGGAATATGATAAAAAAATATATATAATACAAAGGTATAAAATTTTGTGACCACATATGGAGTGAATTATAGGATACTATCAGGGATGAAATTGTGTGCTTTTCTCAATCTTTCGGTTGGCATGCTACAGTAATCTGCTCGGTTCCAACCAATTTTCTGCTTCACATTGTCATACACAACCAAATTTCCTCGCAATGAAATGTCTGAAAATGTCAAATTTACTCATAATCAATGAAGGGGCAAAAATTATCATCCAACCTTAGCAAAATACATAGTGGAAAAGAAAAGACAACATGTCAAACAGTAGAAGTTAAGTTTCACTTCTTACACAGCATTGTGGATATAATTATGTCAGTGAAATGGCCCAAAATGATAAAGTTTGTAAATTTTGATGATTGCAAGATCCAAGGAGAGGTATGTCATAAGGTAAAACGAAGGACCACAACAACATAATGTTACATTATATCATATACCAACTGAGTTATTAGATGGGGAGATTTTAACAATATTTTTCTTACACTCTTTAACAAGATGTTTAAAAGATTCAATTATTTATCAATTATGTTGAACATCGTTAGTCATACTATATGTTATCATCTATTTGTTAGTGTTTAAATTTCTGGTAGTGGAACATCCATGATAAAGAAAATAGTAAATGTTCTTATGTTTGCAAACTTTTAAATGCATCCAGCTTTTTATAATGTTTTCTTTATCAAGTGTTAGTAGTTAGGAGGGAGTTTTAATATAGCTAGCAGAAGTTAGTAACAAACGAATCCAATCATAAAAAGAAATTCCAAAACTAACTTATCTTCTCATGACTGAATACTATAACAAGTGAAAGAATCTCAATAGCACTTAATTTCAAAGATGGCTCAATCAATGAGCTTCTGCAGCAGGTCACCAGAAACAAATGTATAAAAATTTTTAGGCCAGTGATGTAGTGAAGAAAAATGGAGATGACAGGGAAAAGTTTCACAGATACTTCATCTGGTTCTCTAGGGACATGAATCATCCTTATTTTATTAGATATTTCTTAGGTGAATTTAACTGGTTTTAATTTTTGTTATCTAATTATTATATATCATAAAAACATGTCATTTTCACTTTAATATTTGATTCTAAATGATTATTTCTATTATAAAATCTAAGAATTTTTATTATTATTTAAGTTTAAACCTTTTAGATTCTTTCAGGAACAACTAACCAAATATAAAGGACTATCTATGATAGTTATCTTTTAATTTAATTTTTTAAAATTTATAAAAAGCTTATCTATAAAATTTTAAGATTTGGAATTTAGTTATGATAAAAATGGTTAAGATTGGTCAATAACTTTATTTTATTTTATTGTATACCTAATGTTAGTTTTGTTAATTTAACCGCTTAGAGCAACACTAATGATAATTACCATTACTATTAACAAAAGTAAAACTAACAGCGGCAACTAAATATATTTTTTTATAGGGACTAATTTTTTCTAGGAACTAAAAATTAGTTAAGCTTTCATAAAGCTCTTCATTAGATATTATATTTTGAATTGTCTTTTTCATTTTTATTATTTTAAATAGTAAAATGTTTCTCAAAACAATTTATTTAAATTAATCAGGTGTAATAATTATCTTATAAATGATTTCTTTATTTAGGTAGATGTAACTTGATTAAAAATTTATTATATGATGAATATTTTAATATAAACATACAGACAACAAGATTTTAATAAAAACATACAAATAATAATATTGTATCACCCGTCAATTCCACTAGTAAACATTAATATTTGATGTATAAAGATACTTGATAATAGTATTTATTGTATTGTAAATATTTTAATATAAACATTAATAACATATATTCCCTATTATCACATGAACATGTAATCCTAAAGTTAAAATTGTATGATAAATATTTTAATATAAACATATTTTTTTTATTTTATTTTATATATTTTATATATTTTTTTAAACAAGAATGTTTAACACAATGGACTAAATAGATTAAGTTCTTAAGTCGATTCTAATTGTTTTAATTTTTATTGTCCAAGGTTACGACTAATCATATATATTCCTTATATTCTACCGAAAACATTATTTATTTAAGCTTAGATACTTTAATAATTAAAATCAAGATGGTGTGATCATTTGAATATATCATATTTATTTATATATATTTAACTTATTTTAACTTTTATTATATGATAAATATATTTTGATATTAGTTTTGCTTTGTGCCTTTAAGTCCCTTTAATTCACCAAATAAAAAATATTTTGATATGAATCTACGGAGAATAATAGATATTTCCTATCCACTAAGGAAATATCCAATCTTAAGGTTTAATTGATTGAGCTTAAACTACCATTAAATCTAAGAGTACTTTCCTACTACTTTAGCTCAAACATTTTACATTTTTTAAATTTTTGTTGTATGATAAATATTTTGATATGTGAAATATATACATTTTCTATGTATACGAGAAAAGATGCAATTTTAAGGTTCAATTGTTTGAGTTTAAATTAATAATTTATACCATGGTAAGAATTAAACACAATGAACTATGTAGAAATTTTTTTATTTTAAAACATAAATTACTAATCAAATTATCACAATAAATTCCATTAAGTATTTCTAAAATCGATGTAAATTGCTTCAATTTTTATTGTATGTTACAACTAATAATATATATTCCTAACGAACACGTTAACTTTAGTTTATTTATTTGAGCTTAAATAATAATTTCTACTAAAATGGAGTAATAATTAAAATTAAAATGTTAGTTTAATCATTTTAATATATAATTAATTTATTTATGTGGATTTAACTTGCTTAAAATTTTATCGAATGATAGTAAATAGTAAACATTTTGATATAAACCTATGAATAACAATATATATATTCCCCATGTACATTAGAAACATGCAATCGTAAGATTTAATTGTTTGAGCTTAAATTAATATTTTATATTATGGAATCAAAGAATTACTTTTCCTTTTGCTCAAATCTTTTATACTCCCCTTGGAATAAGAAATGAATATAATGAACTAAGTATAATAATTTTATTTTAATTTAAATCACTTATTGAATTATCTTGATTAGTTTTACTAGACATTTGTTTGATCATTTAACTTGCTTCAATTTTTATTGTCTAAGATTACAACTAATTAACAATATATATTTCCTACTAACACAAGAAACATGTTATCTTTAATTTCATTGGCCGATCTTAATAGACTTTATATTTTAAAATTTATGAATAATTTTCTTATTACTTAAGGTCAGACATTTTGTACCATTAGAATTATGCTATACTACTTCTATTAACTTAACAAATAAATGGATTTTCTTCTTAATTTTGTTATCTATGACACTGAGTTCACCAACCTATTATTTTTAATAATTGTTTGAGGATTTATGTCCATATATTAATATTTCTAATTAAAAAATCAAAGTTGGAATTTATTATCAACTATTTATAAAATTTTAACAAACTTAATTAACTGTTTGAGAATTTTATTTACACTCTATAATTAGTTTTATATAAATTTCAATTCACATCTTTTAATTTAGAGATCAATTTTAAAATTATTTATTACATTATATAAACTTTAAATATTTTTTTTATGTATTTCAAAATATATCTCTGATCAAAATATACCATTATTAATTATACATCATTATTTTATTTTATTTTCAACCATAAAATTCTTAAATTCAAGTTTATATATTATAAATATTCTACCCATCATGATCTATTTATTTATTAATTTTTTAAAACTAATTATATTCACCATGAAGATTGTTTACTTATTTTCTTGCGTGTGTGGCACGCGAGATTCAAAGCTAGGACGTAGGATATATGAAGGATCCAGGTAAAGGAAAAAACAATCCCTCATTTGCAATTCAATCATTACTGAAAGACCATGACCATAACAGATACAAGTTATTAGAAAAATAATTTGGAGGGCAAAATTTCATTAGAACAAGGTTTGAGGGTGTTGAGAGTACCTCCAAGTATAATCGATGAGCCATCATTTAAATTACTACCATCAAGGATACCCAAGCAAACATGGCCTTTATTCTGCAGCATAGTGGTTCATTAGAACTCACAATAAAATATAATCAGTTGGAACTAAAAGTTGTGTTAGAAAGAGAGTATTACATTAATGATTAAGTAACCCTCTGGAGGTATCTGAAACAATGTGGACAAAATCCACCACCTGCTTCCAAACCGAAAAGTTAAGGTCTTGAAGTAATCCTTGACATCTTTGACAGATCTGCATGCATGTAATATGTGATTGGTCAAACAAATGCAATAAAATCATATACTTATTTCATTTCTCCATAACAGGATAAGTCAAAACACATGCAGAAAAATAATGAGCTTATTTTGTTTCTCCATAGCATGAGGTATAAAAGAAGAGCTTTAGAAGTTTGTCACTGCACCTTGAATAATTCAATTCATGAATATCATGGCAGTTTTATACATCATGTTAATAGTTAGTTAATGAATAAACCTTTAAATTAGTTTCGTAACTTTAAAATCAATCACTTTAGTCATTGACTTAACAAACAAATCAATCATTGTAATCCCAGAAAAGACTAAAATGATTGATTTATTATAAAGTAAGGGACCAAAGTGATTAATTTTAAAATTAATGACTAAACTGATTGATGTTTACCAAGAACTAATTTGTAGGTTTATTTTTAGTTAGTTAATAAAACCATTATTACGAAAGCAAAAACTAATTGTACTTTGAGTAATTTCTCTTACTTGATTAAAAAATTAGCTTGCCAGCAAATGGGTAGGGTAGTATCTGAATCATCTTGAACAAGTCCCAACCCAGAAACTTCATTGAGCTGCACTAATACATACACAATTAATGAATTTATGGTGTTCAATTTTGAACTCATAAGAAAATGTACAAAGTTGTTTTAGATGGATAAATGTAAAAAACTCACATAAGCAACAAGATCCAAGTATGCTTCTTTTGTGAAATATGTATAAGAACTGCCACTATCAAAAACCACCTTTCCTACTTGGCTTTGGCCATCAAATCTGAGTGGGCGATTTCCATAATTTATACCAAGAATCTCAGTTTGGTATAAATCTCTGCATAGATTAAGTATATGCCACAAATAAGCTAAAGAAGAATCAAATAAAAAAAAACAAACCTCAGAATAACAAATAGCAGGTGCTCAAATGGGAATGAATATGATATGATACATACAATGAAGGCAAAAATGTTAATTTGGTCCTCTAACTTTTTAACTGTTCAGTTTGATCCTCTAATTCATTTAAGAAAGCCAACGGAAAGGACTAAACATGGTATGTTAAACAAATTATAGGACCAAACTGAACTATTGAAAAATTAGAGGATCTACCTTAAATTTTGTGTGCTGATGAAAAAAAAAAATCTTGAACTTTGTGAAAAATTAGATGATAGTTAATATTTTGCCAAAAATGAAAATGCAAATAGTGCACATATGAGGGGGGAAAAGGAAGATACATGAAAAAACATGAAAGGAAATGGACGTTTCCAAATGCAAAGAATACTAAACATCAATTATAGGAATAAAACTTTGACATTATCACAATGGAACTTGCATTTCAGTATCTCAAAAGGAGAAAAAAAAATAAATTCCTTCTATAATTTATTTGGAAAGAAGCACATTCTTAACAAAATCATACTCACGTAATACCGGTATTGGCCATTGGTACCCAAGCCATACCCCAAAATGGCACAAAACCATTACCCAAGAACATGTATCCACCACCAACAGCACCATTGCTTAAGCAATGACCAACCACATTCTTAATAAGTCCTTTACTTGCCAACTGATTAGGTAGGCTAACTTTTGCCCTGCTCAGTCCCATGATTCCATCAGTTTTTGCCAATGTGTTCAAAAGTAAGCCTTCTTGATCATATCCACACCTTGAAACAAAAATGATGTGTATACTGGGTCAGCACTTTCTTGGAATATATTGTCTTAAGAAAATGACAGAGTTGCAAAAAGAGGATTCATACCCAAAAACAAAATTTAGCTTGGTTTTGGAACCATTAGAAGCTACAAGATGAAGCTCATCTTTAATTAGAACACCCAAGGAAGAACTATGATCTGCATATTGAATTTCATAGTCACACTGTTGCAAACTTTCATGATGCCCATTCTTCTGAACATCCAAGCAGAGAGAGTCCATGGATGACACTAAATTGGATCTTGCTGGTTTGTATGGGATATGTGCTCCCTGTAACAGTTATATACTGAGTAAACACAATTAATCAAAAGTTTAATTTGTCAGTGCAAGTTTTTTTACTCTGCTAACCAGTTAAAAAATCTTAGATATGAAATTTAGAGTAGTTATTACTAAATTCCATAATTTTTACTTACATGACAATCCGTGATTAAATAATAGTATTATACTATTAGTTGTATTCCAACTAATTCATTTTTTAATATCAAAGATCCACTACGGTAAATTTTCATAAACATATAATCAGATTATATAATACTTGGTGTTGTGGCCTTGTGCTACTCTTGAAAATTCCACCTGCCTCAATTGATGTGTGTGTGTATATATATATATTAAAGTAATTCAAATTACCTTTGCACAACTTCTGCATGGAGCATCACACTGCATCCAAGTTAAGTCACTCCCTGTGTCCACGTCAACAAAATAACTTTTTGGAGGATTTCCAACACGTAAAATTGTGAAATACAATCTGCATGAAGGACCATGTTCCTAAGCCATTACACTGATATACAATATGAGGAATTGAAATAACTAAAAATCATAAGTACTTAGGTTGACACATAATTAGAGAATCTTAGTGTTAGAATTTTAGTAGTTCATATGGGACTCCAGTTCAACAATCGGATACTCACCCACTGCACTTACTAATTAACAATAAAGACATTATTGGGTAAAAAACAATGATTTAAATTGCATTTCAAATTTCAAAAGTGGCATAACTACAGAACTTGTGGATCATCGTGGAATTTGGTGCTGATGTGGCAACATTTTTTCTTTATCTGTGCAGGATATCAACAGCGAACGCAGTCGTTAATCTCTACTTGAAATTAAGCTCGTAGGATGCGGTTGTGAATGGCCACTGTATATCATTTCATTCCTATTAGCAGAGATCAAACCTCCAGACATGTGGTTAAAGGATAAGGTGAGCTGGGAATACGTTATAGTTTTGTTCTATGCGGCAGCAATTGAGACTAAAGCAAAAGTTCTATGTTAAACTAAGCCTAAAAGAAAGTTACTAACTTTCCAAAAAAAAAATAATCATTTTCCACTGATGATTAAGCCAAACAACACAACTTCTGATCTCAACCCAAAAATCAAATCATCAGAAAGCTACAATTTGTACCATACCCATCTGGATACACATTGCCACTGATTGGGAAAACAGAAGATGAGTCAACTCCAGAACCAACACCAACCCCACCAACGTTTCTTCGTGTCACAAAGTTCTCTTTTTTGACACTAACAAGCTTCCCCAGTTTGAGCCTCACATCCTTCTGCCCCAAAGCACCAAACTTCGGAAACAAAGGTAAGAGAAAAGAACCGAGTTTTTCATCATCATCATTATTCGCACGACGTAGTTGCTGAGAGATACTCGGAGAAACAGAACCATAGAGAAAAAGAGCAAACAGAAGAACACCAAAGAAAGAAAAAAGCTTTATTGGGGTAACATGGAAGGGTCTCTGGAATGAAAAAAGCTGAGGATTTGGTGGGTAAGATTGAAGTGCAGGATCACTACTATTCTGGGAATCATTAACAAGTGTTTGATGATCATCACTTTGGCGTTGTTGATGCTGGGGTTGCAAAGAAGGTTGAGGAGAAGGGTTAGAGAAAGTAAAGGCAGTGATGGTTTTGCCCAAAGAAGGATTACTCGGGGGTGGAAGAGAGATTATAACAACACCTTTGAGTTGAGGTGATTGATCAGATTCCATGTCTATGGATATAAAAGGTAAAAGTAAACAAGAAAGGGGGAAAAGATGAGCAGAGGAATGAACATGAATGAATGGACAGTGTGGCAAAAGTGTAGCAGAGAGTCTACTCAACCATGTGACTAGACTTGGTCATTGGTCAACCGGGTGTTACTATTGTGAAGCTTCCAAGAATTTGCCATGTTTGAAAAAAGTTACCCAAAAAATATTAATATATTGTCACTGTCTTCACCAAAAAAATAAATGATGATATTGCCCTAAATTGAATACATTCAGATGTTACCATAAATTTCAATCTCCCTAATTTGGAAGTTTATCTAAGGAGGAAAAAAAAAGTTGCAATGGCATAATACTTCTCTAGATTTTGTGATTTTAGTTTGAACTCAAACCAGCTTTCAAATTGACAGCTTATTAAGTAAAAATACTATGGTATTTGCAGCCCATAACTTCGTAACCTTTTTTCATGCAATATACACTTTGTCATTTTTGTAACACTTCTAGTTTTTTCTCTCATTAACATCATTATGTTGTGGGGTGTAAGGTATAGTGCGTTAGTGTTCTCTGTCATCTTCTTCACAAAATCTGTCAAAGGTGTTATTTGCATTTTCCCCCCATTATCTAATCTTATCGTGTGTAACTTGCAACCACTGATTCTCCACTAATGTTTTATATTTCTAGAATATATTAGCAATCTCAGTCTTGGATTTAAAGAAATAAATCCAACAAAATATGAAATAATCATCAATAAATGTAACAGAGTATTTATTACCATTTGAGGTCCTCCAACATCTATATATGCATTGGTTGTAGCTTATGTGTTGCTCTCCAAACTGTTTAGGGCAACGATTCTAATTTGCTTGCCGTTTTGACAAGCCACACAATTAGCCATTTTGTCTTCAAGCAATGTCACACCTTTCACCAAGCCATGCTTCTACATGTATAAATGTCCAACAATGTGAAGATGTCTCAGTCCCTTGTGCCATAGTTCAACATTGTTGTCATGCTTGGAAAAGTTATTTGCTCCTCCTCCATCGGATTTAGAGCATAGCTTACCTTGAATACGTCTCTTCTTTTTGCATCTTTGATCAAGCACCAATTATCTTCAAATATGACTTTGAAAACCTTTTCTACATGCTACACAACATTGAGAAAATTTTGATCGATGTCAGGGACACATAAGACATTAGAGATATATTTCAAACCTGTCAAGCTTTCAATAGCAATAGTCCATTTCCCTTAACTGAGATGAAATCATCATTTTCAATCTTTACTTTGGAAACGATGGTTTTATCAAGCTCTTTAAAAAGCTTCACGTCATTTGTCATATGATTTGTTCAGTCGTTGTTCAATATTTTTCCTCCTCCTGAATTTTATGCTATTGTGTGAAAACACCTTGTACTGCCCCCTTTTTGTCTCGTCATTCTTCTTTGCTTCTATTCCTATAAACCATTTATTAATTCTCCCAAAATGGTGATTGACGAGTCTTCTGCCTCCCCAATACTGATATCTTTGATTCATACATTTTAGGCGCAATGATAAGAACTTTTTGCAGTATTCTTTCATCGGGAAGTCTTTATCGAGGAGTCACCCTTTGTTTGTGTTGGTTATCAAAATAACATATAGAGGGCTGGAACAAGAGGAAACAAAGGGAAAATTGAATTTGTAGGCTTATATTTTATTGAGCTGTCATCTACTTATACAAAAATATGGAAGATAAAAGAACAAAAAATCTGCAACTGATAAACATATTAAATGCTTGAAAAACAGGAAATCAAATATTCTGATTCTAACAAATATTTGATTCTTTATTGCCTAAAAATCAGGAGAATTAAAAACTGATTTGGCAGCTTCACGGGTCATTCCAATCAACACTCCTCCTTGACACTGAAGCTGCATACTCCAAGTCTTTTCCTCAAGAACTCAAATCTGGTTTTAGGAAGTGCCTTTGTCAGAATGTCATCACTTTGATGTTCGGTTCTACAATAGACAAGCTACACTTCTCCATCCTTCTGAACTTCTCTTAAAAAGAAAAACTTGATCTTGAAATGTTTTGTTTTGCCATGGAACACTGGATCATTAGCAACTGAAATGGCAGCTTGGTTGTCCACAAATATCTGTGTGCTTTCTGTTTGTTCCATATGCAAGTCTGTCATGAGCTTTCTAATCCAAAGAGCTTGGTTCACAGCAGCAACAACAGCTACATATTCTGCTTCTGCTGTTGATTGAGCTATAACTTCTTGTTTTTTAGAACACCATGAAAAAACTCCAGAACCCAACATAAAACAATAACCTGAGGTGCTTCTCATGTCATCAACACATCCTGCCCAGTCATTATCAGAATAATCAAGGAGACTGGAACTTTTAACTTGGCTGAATCTTATTCCATAATCAACTGTGCCTTTAACATATCTAAGAATTCTTTTTGCTGCTTGAAAGTGAATTTCACTAGCACAGTGCATGTACCTTGATAGTAGGCTCATAGCATACATAATATCTGGCCTGGTTGCTGTCAAATACATCAAACAGCCTATTAAGCTTCTGTACACTCTTTCATCAACTCTTGCAGCTTCATCTTCTTTGCAAAACTTCTCCTTTTGATTCATTGGAGTTGCAGTTGGTTTGCAATCCTCCATATTGAATTTTCTGAGAACTTCTTTCGCATATTTTTCTTGGCACACAAATATCTCATTTTGCATTTGTTGCACCTGCATACCAAGGAAAAATGTCATCTTCCCAAGGTCTGTCATCTCAAAAGAATCTTTCATTTCTTCTTTGAATTTGTCAATCAGCACCTTATGACTTCCTGTAACAAATAGATCATCAACATAAAGAGATACCACAAGTATTTCATTATCAACCTTTTTGACATATAGGGTAAATTCACTTGGACTTTTTACAAAGCCTAAGTTTCCTAGGTGTGCATCGATTCTGCTATACCATGATCTTGGTGCTTGTTTTAGCCCATATAGAGCCTTATTCAGTCTATACACCTTCTCCTCCTGTCCTTGAACAACAAAACCCTCCGGCTGTTCAACAAAAATTTCCTCCTGCAAGAATCCATTCAAAAAAGCTGACTTCACATCCATTTGATGTATGACCCAACCATTTTGTGCAGCAAGTGCTAACAATAACCTTCTAGTGTCTAACCGAGCCACCGGAGCAAAAGTTTCAGAAAAATCTACCCCAAAAATTTGGGCATATCCCTTGACAACAAGCCTTGCCTTGTGCTTGTTTACAGAACCATCAAGATTAAGCTTGGTCATATATACCCACTTGACTCCAATAGGTTTCTTATGATTGGGTCTATTCACCAAATCCCATGTCTTATTTTTTTCAATCATCTTTAGCTCCTCCATCATTGCATCTATCCACTTTTGATCAGTTGCAGCCTCTTCATATCCAGCAGGTTCCATGATGGCAACATTACACCTTTGATAGATGTCAGAAAGTGATCTTGTACCTCTGACTGGTTCTTCATCTACATCTTCATTCTCCTCCTGAAATTCAATCTTCTTGTCTTCTTCCTAGCTCCAGCAATCTGACTCCAAGAATTTGACATCCCTACTGACAATTATTTTGTTGTGGTGTGGTTGATAGATCCTATAGGCCTTTGAAATTAAGCTATAGCCTACAAAAATTCCAGATTCTGCTCTCTTACCTAGTTTGTCTCTCTTAACCTTAGGAATGTAAGAGAAACACAAGCAGCCAAATATGTTCAGATTGAGCAACTCAGGTTTGTAACCATACCATGCTTCAAATGGTGTCCCTTTTTGCAATGCTTTTGTTGGCAACCTGTTCAGCAAAAAAACTGCTGTATTTACAGCTTCGGCCCAAAATTTCTTTGGCAATTCTTTATCATGAAGCAAACACCTAGCCATATCCATAATTGTCCTGTTCTTTCTTTCTGCAATGCCATTCTGCTGGGGTGAGTAAGGTGCTGTCAATTGGTGTTCTATGCCTGCATCTTCACAAAACTTATTAAATTTTTCAGAGATATATTCAATTCCATTGTCGGACCTGATCACCTGTAATTTGCATTTGCTTTGAGTTTCCACCCAAGCTTTGAACTTCCAAAAAATCTCAGCAACTTCAGATTTAAACTTCATAAAATAAACCCAGCACATTCTTGTGTTGTCATCAATGAAAACAATATAATACTTACTCCCATTCAATGATGGTGTGCTCATGAGTCCTCCAACGTCTGTATGTATTAACTACAGCTTTTGTGAAGCCCTCCAAGCATTATTTTGTGGACAGGGGAGCCTTGTTTGCTTTCCATATTGGCAAGTAGCACAAGCAGGAGCTTCTTCTTCTAATTCAGGGAAGCTTTTTGCAAGATTATTCTTCTTCATAAAGATTAAAGCACTATGATGGAAATGGCCCAATCTCTTATGCCAAAGTTCTGTATTATTAACCTCTTTGTGCATTGCAGCTTGCTCCTTGTTCATGAAATCCAGGACAAAGCTCTTGCCTTTCATTTGAACTTTGAACACCTCTCTTCCTTCTGAGTCTTTAATCATGCAATTTTTGTCTTCAAACAACACCTTATATCCTTTTTCCAGCAACTGAGGAACACTCAAAAGGTTTTGATTGATTTCAGGAACATATAAAACATCAAAAATTAGTTTCAAACCTGTGTGGCCTTCAATTGCCACAGTTCCTTTGCCTTTCACTTCAATGTATGCTCCATTTCCAATCTTGACTTTTGAGAGAACAGTTTCATCAAATTCTCTGAAGAGATCACGATCATAAGTCATGTGGTTTGTACAACCACTATCAATGAGCCAACTTTCTGTAGAGCTATTGGCAGCAAAGCATGACACAGCAAACAACTGCTCCTCCTATGGTTGATCCTCAGCAACCTTGACTTCTTCTTCTTGTTGTCGTTGAGACTTGCATATCTTTTCCATGTGCCCTAACTGGCCACACTTACGACATCTTACATCTGGCCTCCACCAACACCTTTTTTGTGGAAGATTAGTTTTTTTGCAATGAGGACAAGGTGAATAAACCTGATTGTTGCTGCTTTGATTATTGTTTTTGCTGTTTGCAAAACCTCCAGGCTTGTTGCTATTGTTGATTTGTAGCTTGGCTTGAAAAGAACCCTCCATAGATCCTTCTTGCCTCATAAGCCTTCTCTGCTCTTGTGCCTTCAATGCATGTAACACTTCTGCCAATGTGATTGTACACAAATCTTTTGTGTTCTCCAAGGTGGCTATAGAAGCTTCATATCTTTCCGGTACTGTTACAAGAATTTTTTGTACAATTCTAGAATCAAGAAATTCTGTGCCCAACAATCTGATCTTATTGGCAATGCTAAGCAATCTGTCTGAGTACTCTTTGATTGTCTCAGACTCTTTCATTCTCTGTAACTCAAACTCCCTTATAAAATTTAGCACCTGCATACTTCGTATCCTTTGATCTCCTGCATATTCTTCTTTCAGGTAATCCCAAATCGCTTTTGCTGTTTTGAGGGTCATGATTCTAGTAAAGATGGTTTTTGAGACACAAGCAAATAGACATGCCTTTTCCTTTGCCTTCTTTGTTTTTTTTTCTTTCTGATTTTTAATCTGGGCAATGGTGGGATTGGCTGGCAGCAGAGGAATATCATAATCTTCTTCCACGGCTTCCCAGATATCTAAAGCCTCCATGTAGGATTCCATTCTCACAGCCCAAAGGTCATAGCTTTCTCCATCAAAGATAGGAGGAGCAATCTGTGAAAAATTTGCTTCAGCATCCATTTCACAGATCCCGTAAGAAGATAGCTTTGATACCACTTGTTGGTTATCAAAATAACATATAGAGGGCTGGAACAAGAGGAAACAAAGGGAAAATTGAATTTGTCGAAGGCTTATATTTTATTGAGCTGCAAATCATCTACTTATACAGAAATATGGAAGATAAAAGAGCAAAAAATCTGCAACTGATAAACATATTAAATGCTTGAAAAACAGGAAATCAAATATTCTGATTCTAACAAATATTTGATTCTTTATTGCCTAAAAATCAGGAGAATTAAAAACTGATTTGGCAGCTTCACGGGTCATTCCAATCAACAGTTTGCTATGTTTAACAACTTGTTAGCATATCCTTTGATGGTTTTAGTCTCTTTCATTCTCTGCATCTCAAATTTTTTTGTCCAAATTGAGCACCTGCATACGTTTGGTTTTTTCACTGCCTTTATACTCAGTTTTGACATAGTACCAAATTAGTTTGGCAGACTTAAAATTCATGATTCTCCCAAAAACAAATGTTTAGAGTGTTGAAAATAGACAAACTTTAGCCTTGGCCTTTTTTGTTTTCCTCTCTCTCAAAAAAAATTCCTACATATGATTAACAAACAAAAAACATAATCCAACTGTTTGGAATACTTTTCACAATTGTCAATTCTAAGTTTGAGTTGTTAAATCAATTACCAATACAAAATTCAATATGGTTAACAGATAATTAAGTTATTTAAATATGATGTTAAATGTTCGAATTCATATATAGAAAATACTCATTCTAATAATATTTATACCCGAAAGAGATTCTAACTTCATTGATAATATTGTGTTTTAATTATTAAAAATGTGATTGCATTATTAAATCTTTTTTGCCATGTATGGTAATTTATCAGTCTTCAGCCAAATAGAGTAGGTTAGTTTACTTTCATTCTTGAAATTAGAACTAGTCTTTGAGAGCTTAAAAAATGAATAATTAGTCTTCGAGATTTACAAGATATGGACTTGTATTTTTGGTGAATTGATAAGATAAAGACTTAATCTTTAATCTTAATAACTGGATCAGTGAAATATTGTAATGAATGCACTAATTCAGAAAAAAAAATGACTCAATAAAACAGTGATGCAAAAATTTATCAATATTATTCTTAGTGTGAGTTTAATACAATGGAAGCAAGCTACTGTCATACAATAGCAAGTACAGAGAATGACTGCAAAAGGAAACTACGAGAATAGAAAAATTTGCCAAGAGAGAGAGATGCTGAATCATTCCTTCCATGCCTTTTCTCTTTTCAAGTTAATTTTAGAATCTAGAATGCCAGTGGGCTTCATAATAGTGTCTGCCTCAGTAGTTGTAATAGGTAATGGCACATATGAATTAGAGTGGTCTCCTATGCGTCACTTCAACTGAGAAGAGTGAAACACAAGATGTATCTTGGCGTTAGGAGGCGACATGGCCCACCCTTTCGATGACAGGGAAAAGACCAAAATACCTTAAACTTAGCTTTTGATTCTTCCTTAAGGCCACAGAATATTGTCTATAAGGCTGTAATTTCACATCACTAGCACCTTATCACAGCTTTCCTTTTATGATCTGCATACTTCCTCATATGTTGTTGGGGCCTTGTGAAAATTCATCTTCAATTTATTCAGAATAAGATCTTGTTGTAGAACTGAAATAATATTTCATTCATCTTCAATTATAGTACGTAAATAATTATACTAAAAGTTGCACTTATTAATTCCCAGAAAAAACTGGAGGGGTCACAACACAATAACTCACAACAGCTACTAAAAATAAAACTATTAAATAACCAATAAAAAACACCAAAATTTAACGAAGTTCGGCTAATTTTGCCGACGTCCTCGGACACCACTCAATTAATATTTCACTCTAGAAATATTACAAAAGGGAGAGAAATAATACACAAAAGCCCTTATAATTAATTAGGCTCTTGTTGGGATGATCTAAAACTAAATGAGGGGGTTTCCTTATATAAGCTAGGAAGGAACCCCCTCCCTTTATATTTTTTCCATGTGGGACTTCCCACAACAACATATCTCTCTACACCAATTGTTCTTGAACTGAAACGGGGTCCTTGCCATGAGGAACATACTTAGCTAATTGAGGGGGGTGCCTTCCATAAACTACCTTGAATGGGGTCATACCACTACTAGTGTGATAAGAGGTGTTGTACCAGTACTCTGCTCAAGGTAACAATTTGGTTCTATCTCTCGGAGTATTGTAATACCCCCTTATATACACGAGACATATATCTATTCTTCTTGCTTTTTTTTAGAAAGATATACATATTTATCACTTCTTATTTTGTGTATACAAGGACGTATATACATCTGATTTTCTTTGAATTTTGAAAGTAAAAAGTTTCAAATTATTCATAATGATAAAATGAACTTTCAGAAAATCATAAGTGATCAAAGATTACAGTATCATATCCAAAGAATAAGGTTTATTAAAGTTTAACCATTACATTGATTTACAATCATCCAACTTAATATTGTATTAAGGTAAACTAAAACTAAAAATTTAATACCTCTACTTCGACTGTAACCAATTATTTCCTTGTCTTCAAATCATTTCTCTTTAATGATTCATGATGCATGAACTACTCGCATATTTAGTTGGTTAAGACTTTTAGAAACTCAATTATTAAATACCATAAAGGTTCACAAAATCAATTATGAACGTAGAGTTTTCATAACATAACAATTATATTTTCATTCACAACCACCCACATAGAATGTCACAATCACATGAATGTCATGCAATGTTTTTAATACTATCATCTCATTCATTCTATGCATATGGGCTCTTAAAGTTTTAGTTTGCACTGGGCTAACCAGGAGTTTACACTGTTCTATAAATTCTGGATAATAATAACATAAATGCCTTCATGGCATAAGAACAGCTCAACTGTCGTGGAAACACTTAGAGACTAGTCAGACTGAGAAGGTTTTTATTGTGAAAGTACCCGACACTAGGGAGCGACCCCAGGTCACCTGAAGCACCCTTTCACACCCTCTCATCCCAAGACTCGTAATTAAGCCTCCTCTAATGTATCCTCAGTTTCTATAATCCGTCCCCAGGCAATATCACATCTCATTTCTCTTTAATGATTCATGATGCATGAACTACTCACATATTTAGTTGGTTAAGACTTTTAGAAACTCAATTATTAAATACCATAAAGGTTCACAAAATCATCTCAATAAACTGTACATTCCCATAAGTTCTTCTTTGAACTTCTGTTATACAAAAACAAATTTAGTACAGTCTTCAAATTTTGATCTTACCAAAATTGAGTTTCCAAGCCTTAAATATCTCAACTTTCTCTTAAAAAAAACTTCACATATTTACATAATCTTTCCAAATTTGAATCTTAACTAGACTGAGTTTAGAAATCTCGACCATAGCAAAATATCCTTTAGTATTTCCTTAAGGAAAACCAATTTAAATTTCTGATTTCTAAAAGAATATATATATTTTTTTAAAATCATTAATTAAGAATACTTAAAACTATAAAAATTTTCTTTAATTCAAGAATTAATTATCTCAACCTCTGATTTTCATAAAATAGCTTCTTTCTAATACTAGATTTTATTCTAGAAATTAAAAATAAAGTTAATGAAAATTATTTCTAAGAAGAAATAAAAGACTAGAATAATGATAAAATACTTTGTCTCAGAATAAAAATTTAAAGAGTAAGGTAAGAAAATTCTTACTGAGTTTTAACTTTCCGTCATGCTTACTATATGTTCAAACTCCATATCACAATCATCAATCATAATAAAATATTATCAATCACAATATCATCAATCATAATCAAATAATGTCAATCACGATCAAATAATAACGATCACAATTAAATATCAATAATAATTATAAACAAATCAATTAAATATAATTCAAATTTTAATGGTTATTTAAATTATTAAAATTGATTTTAAGTCCTTATAGTCCATTCCTTGCATAGGTCTATGTAAGTCCATATAATCCAGTCCTTACATAGGTATAGTTCAGTCCATATGGGTCATAGTGGTCCAAGTCCTTGCATAGGTATAGTCCAGTTCGTGTAGGTTATAAAAATCCAAGTCCTTACATAGGTATGTTAGAGTTAGTTAAACTAGATACTTAATTTAAAATTTATTAAAAATTTTAAGTTAAAAAGTTAATATTTAAAATAATAATATTTTTAAATTTAAAAGAAGTAGGAGACTCCTCCTATTATTTTTATGTCTTTTCATATTATACTCTTATCTCACTCCCCTTTACCTTTTGTATACTGATTCGTTATTGTAAATCCATGCGCACCTTGTCTCCGAGTTCTAAAACATACCAATTTTATTTTAATATAGTTACAAGATGAAAATTAAGATCACTACTTAAAGCAGAAATGGTAAATTTTGAATAGTAAATAGTGAATAGTAATAGTAAATAGTAAAATGTAAATAGTAATAGTAAATAGTAAATTATAAATAGTAGCAGTAAATAGTAAATTATGAATAGTAATAGTAAATAGTAAATCATAAATAGTAAAGGTAAATAGTAATAGTAAATAGTAATTTACTATTTGAATAGTAATTTACTATTAAAATAGTATTTTACTATGCAAAATAGTAACTTAAAATAATATTATTTTCAGTATAATAATAGATTTCTAAAAACGATATAAAAATAACCCTAAAAAATATAAAAAAGATGTATTCGTACCTTAGAATTTTAGTAGAACCTTCTTCCAAAAAAAATTATTTCTCTCTCTTACTTCCACCACTATCTCCCTAGCACTACTATATTAAGAAAACTTAATCTGAAATTGTGAATTCTAAAGAAGAATTCCTTCGGTATTTATAGGAAAAAAATTACTATGCATTCTATTATTTTAATATAAAAGTATTGTACGTTTTTTGAAATTTAAAACCTGGTTACTGTGTACCTTTTGAAATTTTCGTACATGCACAGTATTTTGCATAGTAAATATCAGCAGAATTATTAAGTCAAATAGTAACTTTTCACTCGGTATATTTTAAATATTCAAAATTAATCCTTTTTGAAATTTAGCGATATTATATCAGTTTTCACTAATTTTATGATAAGTAATATAAAGTTTAAATTTTAAAAATCTAATTTTTTTTGTTAATAAAAATTTATTAATACGTTTTCAATTTTTTTACGATTGGTAAAAATCAAGATTTTACTCAAACCAATAATTTTTAGATAAGTCTACTTGAAATGGATTTTAAAAAATTTTCTTATAATTTAACTTTACATTCTTGTAAATATTTTTAATTTTAAGTAACTTTATATAAATTTAAAATTATTTAAAATATATTATTTTATTAAAATATTTCAAAAATTTCAAAAAATTCCAGAAAATCATAAATATTATGTAGATAAAAAATTTCTAAAGAACCATAGTCTAATTCCTTCAAAATTGTATTTTAAAATTCTAATAAGAGTTAAATCTTAAATATGTAAAAACATAAATATAAGAACATAAAATAAAAATGGTGAATAATAAAGATATTAAAAATTCTTAATATAATTTTCCTAATTAGTGAATACTAATTAAGTCATTTTAAAATTCTCATTCAGAAATATTTTCATTTTATTATTATTATTATTATTAAAAAACAAATAATTAAATATAAATACCAAAATTTCAAAAAAAATGATAATAATAAACTAACTTATAGTAAGTATTTCTCAAGAAAGATATATTAATATCTATTTTCTATTTGTGTTAAAAATGAGATGTTACAAGTATCGTAGGTAAAGCATCTCAAATACATCTCTAAGCACTTATTTAATGCCTCTGATTGCCCATTAGACTGTGGATCGTAAGGAGTACTCATGTTTAGAGTTGTGCCACTCAACTTAAACAAATATTACTGAATACCTTGTCTCTATCTAAAACAATGGCTTTTGGAATGCCATGTAATTTGACCACCATCTTCATAAATATCTCAACCACCTGCTTGTATAATTGATAGCCTCTCCCTGAGCTCAACAAGATGATTCTATATAAACAAAATCAATCTCTTCATCAAGCTCTTGAAGAATAGAAGAAAAGAAGAAGAAAGTAAAAACAAAGTGGAGAGCTGAAGCAGAAAAAGAAACACAAGAGAGTATAAAAAAAAGTTTGAAAAAGAGAAAGAGCTTGTGAAAAGAAAAACATGAGCTAGAACACACTAAGAACAATGTGATGGAAGAAGAAGAAAAATCATGAACGAGTACCAGAAGTTCATGTACAAAAGCTCATAAGAAATGAAGAAATGATAATCAGCTCAAGAACAAGAGATAAGACCAAGAAGAATTATCATGAAGACAAAGAAAGCTCACTATATGCAACTCTTTCCTTCTCCGAAGCTATAACAACCAGAGATATGTCATCAGTTCATATGTCTCTGCTCTTCTACAAGCATATCATCTCTGGTCATGCTTTCAGACTTGTGCCTTTTGTACTCATCACTCATATTACACAGGTACTGAGTCTACAAAATGAATAAGTCCTTCTCTTCCTTTACAAACCCACTCATGTGGTTGATCACGTAACTCAGCTAAGTTAGAATGCTTATTCATTTTATTTGTAATAGTTCTTTCAATCCTCTAGTAGTAAAGGTCTGGTGTGTTTCCAGACTCTGTTAGTGTTGGGAAACATTGTTGGCCTAGAAAGGATTTTGAAAGAATACTCGGGGTTTGAGCCAATAGTGTCTTGTGAAAGAATACTTGGGCGGTGCTGTAAAAAAATACTTATATGAATCAAAAGGGGTCTGGTGTATGGGAATGGGCTATGCTTAATCCAAGAGTGGCTGGTGTCAAGAATACTCGAAGCACGAGTTGTACTTAAGCCAGGAGTGGCTGGATTCAAGAATACTCAACATCTTATGTAAATGATTTTTACATAGTGGAAATTCTTCAAATTTGAAGGTATTGGATGTAGCTTCTGGGTTGGAAGTGAACCAGTATAAATTGCTTGTGTGATGTTTCTTTCTCTTTGACTCTTTACCTATCAAAAGTATGGTGCATTCTTGATAATATCTGTGATAGTAAAAGTCTGGTAAATTATGCTCACTTAATCAAAGAATCACGCTCGTTGTCTGCTGGTTGTTTGGGTATGATATATTTACAAAATACCCAGTTATCAGTTTTAAATTGACTTATGGCAAGTGCACCACTTGTCGGTTGTAGTATATGTTCCGAAGAACAAATGTCGTTCCCACTACGGATCGGATTAAATCGATTTCAAACTATTACGGTAGAAGTAACTTGTATTTTTCATGATAATGAATTAAACAACTTTTCATAAATCTAAAAGTCTACGAAAGCAATATAAGAAATATGAGTGAAATAACAGAGTATAGAGTTTAGGAATTGGATTCACCTTTCTCACCTTTCGATACACCGTTAATATTCACGTAATCAATGTTTGCAATATGATTCTTTACGTCACAATCACAGTTATTCATATCAATTCCTTGACTATGAAATTCATAAGAATAGGTTTAATAACGTCAATCCCTTGATCATTTTAAATCTATTCCAGCATTAAGAATGATTGTTTGGATGTCCATTGCGTTAGATACCATCCCTGGTTATCTACTCACAATGGGTGTTCCATTTAGATCAGTTTTTGAAAGTCATTTTCCAACAACAACCGTAAACTTGAATCAAGAAACTAGTGATCAAGTAGCAATGAACATAAAATGGGATACAAAGAATCATAAAACAACACATGAATCACATAAACATTATCCAAGTATACATCAAGTTTGATTGGTTACTTCCAATCCCAAATGAGAGGATTAACCACTCATGGTGGTCATGATCTTACAAATCAATTAGAATGAAGAAGAAAAACCTAAAGATACAATGTTTGTAAGAAGAAAATGTCTTGTACGTTCTTTCTCTATCTCTCCATCTACCTTGCCTTTGCCCTTGTCTAACTCACTCTTTTTGTTTTTTTTTCATTTTCTCTATTTACGTTTTCTTTTATTTCTTTTTCACACTCTTTCATATCTTTTTCTTTTTCTTTTTCACTCTCTCTTTATTTTGCTTGTTTTGCTCTCAAAATCTCTTCTTCTTCTTTTTCTTTCTCTCCCAACTCAACTCCAATTTATCTTCCACTTCTGGTTATGACAGCCTTGCAATGCTTCTTTGGATTTGGCTCGGTGTTAGCTCCATACAGAGGTCGTTGATTTTTAGCAATTTGTTGAGCCAATTGTCCTACTTGAGTCTCTAAATTCTTTATTGATGCCTTAGTATTTTTCTGATTTGTCAAAGAAGCTTGCATGAACTTCTCCAATGTATCTTCCAATCTTGAAGTTTTCTCCATCAAAGAAGGATAGTTGTTTTGATAAGGTCTATTTGAAGAACTTGGTTCCTGTTTTCACCCTTGACCTTGATGTTGATTACTCCTTCAACCCTGAAATTTTTGGTTAGGATAATTGGAATTGAAATTATTTGGTTTACCTTGGTTATTCATGTAGTGCACTGCTTCTTCTTGTGGAGCTCTTTCTTTACACCATCCATTTTGATGTTCTCCTTCACAAAAGTCACATCTTAGAGTCATTTGTTGCATTGGTTGTGTTGACTACACCGAATGTAACTGTTGTGGAAGTTTAGCCATTTGTTTTGTCAAAACTTCCAGTTGTTGTGTCAAGATTTTGTTTTGGGCCAGAATAGCATCAGATGTATTCAAATCTAAAATTCCTTTCTTCTGAATTTGTTAACGATCGTGCTGAGCTTGATAATCTGTTGAGGATAAAGCTTCTATAATTGTTGTTGCTTGATTAGCGTCAACTGTCATCATTGTGCCTCCAGCTGTAACACCCTCTGTTACACCTTAATAAATTCTAGAAAAATTCGTAATAATTTTTTTTTACTAAAGATATGTGTGTTAAAAACAAACTATCAGAATAAATTATATACATTATTTCTGAAATACCTCAATATTATTAAAACTTTATAAAGTATTTGTACATTCATCCGAATAAAATAAACATTAAACATTATAAGAAAGAGAGGAAACTCCATGGCCCAAGAGCAGTTGCCTAGTGACATTATTTATTCATTGGACCACGGTATTCATACCGAGCTCCCTTTCTAGAACGTGCTATATATACTGTCAATGTTCTTCGATCCTTCCCTCTGTACGAACCATTAATTTAAAACATATGAAACAAAAACATAGAGAAATGAGTGAGAAACAGAATATAATATTCCCAAATGGGACATAAGCAATAAAGGGTTTTCACAAACTAGTATAATAATATCAATCACAATCATAAGCACAATCAATTTATGAATGTATGAATGATATGTCATATCTTCATCATAACTTATCTATATATATGGGCCCCTTAAATTTTAATTTGTACTGGGCCAACCAGGAGTTTACACTGTTCCATAATTCCGGATAATAATAACATGAACAGCTCAACTGGCATGAAAACACTTAGAGACTAGTCAGATTGAAAAGGTTTTTATTGTGAAAGTACCCGACACTAGGGAGCTACCCCAGGTCCCCTGAAACACCCTTTCACACCCTCTCATCCCAAGGCTCACAATTAAGCCTCCTCTAATGTATCCTCGGTTTCTATAATCCGTCCCCAGACAACATTATTTTGTTTCTCTTTGATGATTCATGATGCATGAACTACTCGCGTATTTAGTTGGTTAAGGCTTTTAAAACTCAATTATATTATCAGGGCCTACGAATCATGACATAGTCACCCCAGTAAACTGTACTTTTTCAACTTCTCAAATACGCACATAGAATTTTGGTACAGTTCCTTTTCAAATCACAAATCAAATCTCCTTATAAATTTGAGTTTCAAAGCCTTAAATATATTTCACAACCTTCTTTGGAAAGTTTATAGGTCAAATCAAAATCAATTTCTAAAAACTTGAATTCAAAATTATCAATCTTTAAAACTTTAGTACTTGAAAATTTTGTATAATATTTTTATACATTTAAATAATATATATATATATATTAAAATATTAGTAAAAATTTATTTTTATAAAATAATTTCTCTTTCTTTTTCTTTTTGATAAACTAACTAACAAATCTAAATTTTAGTAAAGATATATACATATATATTAAAAGATAAAAAGAGATTTCTAAAAACTTATGTAGTTTTATTGAAATCTAAGAAATTTCTTAAAAGTAATTTAAATAAAGATGAATAAGTAAATAAAGAAGTAGGAGATAAGTAAATTCTTACTGAATTTTAGCTTTCCGTCATGCTTGCTATATGCTCAAACCCCACAGTACAAGATTATCAATCATCATCAAACATTGTCAATCACAATCAAACATCATAAAACATAAATAAATATTACCAATCATAATCAAATCAAATAATTAAACATCAGTTATAAATATGATAATTTAAAATTCAATAATTATTTAAATTAATAAATTTTGTTTTAAGTTCTATGGTCAATTCCTCACACAGGTCTATGTAAATCCAAGATAGTCCAGTCCTTGCATAGGTCTAGTTCAGTCCATATAGGTCATAAATAGTCCAAGTCCTTGCATAGGTTCGGTCAAGTTCGTAATAGTTCAAGTCCTTGCATAGGTTCAATCCAGTCCGCATAGGTCATAATAGTTCAAGTTCTTAAATATTTTAGATATTAAGTTACACAAGATGCTTAATTTATTAATAACAATTATTATAAATTTTAAGTTAAAAGTTATTATTTTAAAATAATAATATTGTTATGTTTAAAAGGAGTAGGGGACTCCTCCCAATATTCTTATGTATTTTCATATTATATCCTTAATCTCACCCCCTCTTACCTTGATTTGCTACCAAAAGTGAATTCGCTCTGCGCCTTCAAGTTCTAACAAAATATTAATACTAACTTATTTCAGTATAAGCTTAAGATGAAAATTAAGATTGCTATCAGAATGATAAATAGTAAATATGTATAGTAATAATAAATAGTAACGGTAAATGGTAAGTCATTAATAGTAACGGTAAATAGTAATTTTTTGAATAGTAATAGTAAATAGTAAATTGTGAATAGTAACTTTTTGAATAGTAGTGGTAAATGGTAAATCATGAATAATAATAGTGAATAGTAAATTTTGAATAGTAATGGTAAATAGTAAATTTTGAATAGTAACAGTAAATAGTAAAAATAACATAGTGGTAATTTATTTTTACTATAGTAACTTATTCATAATAGTACTAGTATATCAATGGTTTAAAAGTGCTAAAAAAATAAACTAAAATTATAAAAAGAATATAGAAGAAAGTTATTACCTTACACCTCCAGCAGAACTTCTTTTTACCAAAAGAATTTACTCCCCACTAATTTCTTACGCACTATCTCTCTAGATTCTCTCTCTAGTTTTTGGTATGGAAATGTTGTAAATGAGCCATCTATTTATAGGAAGAAAATTTTACTATTTCAGATTATTTAATTATTTATTTTACTATTCATGATGTAAGCGATGATGTAAGCGATGATGATGTAAGCGATGATGTCAGTAATGGCATTTTGGTTATTAGATGAAAGGTTAAGGGTATTTTTGTCATTCTCAAAAAAAAATAAAAATAAAAATAAAAAAATAAAAATAATAAGAAAATTCTAAAAAATTATAAATTATATAACAATCAAAAAGTTCTAAAGAACTATAATCAAATTCCTTTGAAATTTTATTTTAAATAAGAAATAACGAAATTAGGGGTGTTACAACTCTACTCCCCTAAAAAAAATTTCATCCTCAAAATTTACACTTTTTTCTAGTTCCCATGTAGCATCTTCCCCTCTCATTTCACTCCAAATGACCTTCACGAGTGGAATTTCCTTGTCTCTTAGCTTCTTTATTCTTCTGTCAGCTATTCTGATAGGTGGTGCATCATATGTAAGATTATCTTTAACTTGTATGACATCAGGTTCAATAACATGTGTAGGATCAAATATATACTTTCGTAAGTTTGACACATGAAAAACATTATGGATATTAGAAAGAAAAGGTGGTAATGCTATTTGGTAGGCAAGAGGACTAACTTTATGAATTATTTGATATGGACCAATAAATCTAGGAGTTAGTTTTCGAGATTTCATTGCCCGACCGACCCCAGTCATAGGTGTGACTTTCAAGAATACATGATCGCCTTCTTGAAATTCGAGCGGCTTTCTTCTTTTGTCATAGTAACTTTTCTGCCTGTTCTGTGTTGCCTTCATCTTTTCCTGAACTATTTTGATTTTATCTGTGGTTTGTTGTACCAACTCTGGTCCTAACATCAAGTTTTCACCAGTCTCAAACCAACATAGCGGGGTCCTACATTTTCTTCCATATAATGCTTCAAAAGGTGCCATGCCAATGCTAGCATGGAAACTGTTGTTGTAAGTAAACTCCACATATGGTAAGAATTGATTCCAACTTCCTTTATACTCTAACACACAAGCTCGTAACAAGTCCTCTAGAGATTGGATTGTTCTTTCTGATTGTCCATCCGTCTGAGGATGATATGCTGAACTTAGACGCAGTCTTGTTCCCAAAGCCTTGTGCAAGCTCTTCCAGAATTGTGATGTAAAACGAGGGTCCCGATCAGAAATGATACTTGAAGGAATTCCATGCAATCTCACAATCTCCTCGATGTATAATTTTGCCAGCTTCTCCATAGAGTAACGAATATTGATAGGAATAAAGTGGGAAGACTTTGTTAGTCTATCAACTATTACCCATATTGAATCATGTCGTAATGGAGTTTTAGGTAGAGAAGTCACAAAATCCATGGTAATGCTATCCCATTTCCATTCTGGTATTTCCATTGATTGTAGCATTCCAGGGGGTTTTTGATGTTCCACTTTAACCTTCTGGAAAATTAGACATGCAGCTACGTACTCTGCCACTGCTTTCTTCATTCCAGGCCACCAAAATAACTTCTTCAAATCTTGATACATTTTAGTAGCTTCGGGATGAATGCTCATATAACTTTTATGGCCTTCTTCCAGAATTGCTTTCCTCAACTCCTCTTGATTAGGGATACACACTCGATCCTTATACCTCAGCAATTGGTCACTTCTTACATTGAACTCAACTTCTTTTCCTTGTTTCAAGAGTTCTTTCTTTTCTTGCAGGAATTCATCATCTCTTTGAGCCTCTAAAACTTGCCTCAGGAATTCACTTGTCACTTGCAATGCTCCTAATCTGTAGCTGTTAGCATTAACCTTTACTGCTAGGTTAAGATCTCTGAAGTTTTCTATCAATTCCAGCTCTTTAATCATCATTGTGGACGCATGCAGAGACTTTCGACTTAAAGCATCAGCTACTACGTTCGCTTTTCCAGGATGGTACTGTAACTCAAAGTCGTAATCCTTTAAGAACTCCATCTATCTCCGTTGCCTCATGTTTAACTCCTTTTGGTCGAATAAATATTTGAGACTCTTATGATCGCTAAACACATCGAATGTTGCACCGTATAGATAATGCCTCCAAATCTTTAAGGCAAAGACTACAGCGGCTAATTCTAAGTCATGGGTAGGGTAGTTAATCTCATGTTGCCTTAATTGGCGCGACGCATAGGCTACAACCTTCTTGTCTTGCATGAGTACACTTCCTAGTCCTTGTTTAGACGCATCACAGTAAACTTCAAAACTTCAATGTGGATCGGGGAGTACTAACACCGGCGCAGAAGTAAGTTGATCTTTCAGCTCTTGAAAACTATTTTCGCATTGTGTCGTCCATACAAAAGGTTGTCCTTTCCGTGTTAACTTGGTCAATGGGTATCCTAGCTTTGAAAATCCTTCAATGAATCTCCTATAGTATCCAGCCAAGCCCAAGAAACTTTTAATCTCAGTGATCGTGGTTGGTCTCTCCCATTTTAAAACTGCCTCCACCTTGGAAGGGTCTACAACTATTCCTCCTTGACTAATTACATGTCCTAAAAAGTTCACTTCTTCCAACCAGAATTCACACTTCGACAGCTTTGCATACAGTTGTTTCTTTTTCAGGATTTCCAACACAACCTTCAAGTGTTCAACAGGTTCTTCTTTGCTTTTAGAGTACACTAATATATCATCAATGAACACCACTACAAATTTATCTAGATATGGATGAAAAATCCTATTCATGTAATCCATGAATACGGCTGGTGCATTAGTTACACCAAAAGGCATTACTAGATATTCGTAATGGCCATAGCGTGTTCTAAAAGCAGTTTTTGGTACATCTTCTTTCTTCACCCTTATCTGATGGTATCCAGACCTCAAATAAATTTTGGAGAACACCGTGGCACCACGCAGCTGATCCATCAAGTCATCAATTCTTGGCAGAGGATATTTGTTCTTGATCGTCACCTTGTTCAGTTGCCGATAATCTACACACAACCTCATGCTACCATCCTTTTTCTTAACCAACAACACTGGTGCACCCCAGGGGGATACACTGGGTTGTATAAACTGCTTCTCTATCATCTCTTCAAGTTGTTTCTTTAACTCTGCTAATTCTAGAGGTGACATTCGGTATGGTGCAATTGAAATGGGTCCAACTCCAGGTACTAGATCAATGGCAAATTCCACATCTCTTTCTGGGGGTAAACCAGGGATATCTTCAGGAAAAACGTCAGGAAATTCACACACAACCGGTAGATTTTTGATTTTTAATTCTTGCTCTCATTTCGTTGAAAGCAATAGCATGAATCCTTGAGCCCCTCCTTTTAAAGAGGCACTCACTTGGTTGGCGGTTAGAAATCTCGAATCCTCAGGATTCAAATTCATTGGTTCTTTAAACATTATGGTTTTATTATGACAATCTATTAGAACATGATTGTCAGACAACCAATCTAGCCCAATAATAACTTCTAAGCCAGAAAGGGGTAAACAGAAAAGATTGGCCTTAAAGTCCCTACCATTTATGACAATAGGGCATTTCCAACAGGCTTTAGAAGTGACAATGGGATTGTTTCCAGGAGTATGTACAGATAAGTTAAATGGCAGTTCTATCACAGGTAACTTTAGTTTTTCTACACAGAGCATGCCAACGCATGTGTTTTGCCATGGACAATGAGGCATACAGGCGTTGAAGACGCGGTGTTATAGGGAAGTACCATATTTTTTTCCTGGCCGTCTGGGTTACCTTCCCTCTCCTTTTAACGGTTTTGTAGCGTTCCTCATTACAATGCAGACATTTTGTGACACTCTTATCTACAAACTCATTTCTGAACAGCATACATCCGCTAACACAACACTCTATCTTCACACAACCCAACCCTAAGTTTGCCACTTGTTTCTTAGCATGGTACAGGTTTGCTGGCATTCTATGATTACTAGGCATGGTGGAACCCATCAGATTGACCATCCTATTAAAACAACCTCTAGAAAGATTATAATCTGCCTTTAGGCTTAAAACAGCTAGGGAGGCGGATAACTCAGTGTGACTGTTGCACCCATCCCACAATGGAGTCTGAGCCACCACTAACAAATCATAAAATCTTTTCACCTCCAGATTAGGATCCTCCTCTACATTGTTAGAGTCTCCATTCCCTGCTCGGTCATCGTGTTCTAGCATACGCCCGATGGAGGGTCCAACATGATCCATCACCATTTGTTCTATGTTGTTGTACGTATCCCTATTTCCTCCAACCTCATAGTAAGACTGTTGCACGGTTACGTCTGATGGTCTAGGCGGTAACTGCTCACCATGGTTGTACCAGCAGTGGTATGTTTTCATGAACCCTTTCTCAGTTAGGTGGCACATGACATCATCCGCATATTCAAAACTCATGCATTTGCACCTTGAGCACGGACAGCGAATCTTCTGAGTCGCTTCAAATCCAGGCGTGTTTGCCGTAGCGAACGGAATGAACTCCAATAGCCCCATCATAAACTCCTCAGTCACTCGCCGACTACGATCTAGTCGGTTGTACATCCATCGCCGATTTGCCGGTACCTCCATTTACAATATCTAACAAGCACGGTTTCTGTTACTTTACATTTTTAAAATTTTATTTGACTATCGGTTGTGAATCACTCTATCTCTTTGATGTTGTAAATTGGTACGACCCTATCCCATTCGGTATAAATATACAACTATCCGTAACCCATCGATGTTGTATGTGATCTATCTTGTGTCATTGATGTTCATTTGAAATTCCGGCAGCATTTCGCATTGGTCCCCGAGTACACAGAGATACGTACGGTATGAAACACCACACGCAGACATGCACCCTGGGGACAATACGAAACACCATAACCGAAATTTCATATGAACATTCAACGTCTTAAGATAGACTATATACAACATTGATGAGTTACGCCCTACTGGTTACAAATTCATACCAAACTGTCTAACTAGGAAAATTCAAGATCCAACACAACACGGTACATCAGCCGGTTGTTTTGAAACTTGAACGGGAATCTAATGGGTACACGCACGACTAAACTCTACATTATTAAATCATGAGTTTCATTTTTTAAGTTCCCTAAGAAAGGGAGCCTGTCAAAATTTTGGCAGAGTCTCCCCTGTAAACTAGACATTTCCTAAATTTACAAATGACCTGTTACATACAGAAAACTTTCCAGTATAGATAAATATACATACCATACTCATTGTATATGATATTCAGAGTTATGAACACCAAATCATGTTATTAGTACATAAAACCAATGCCTAATGAGCTCTGCTCTTCACTAACAAACAACATTACACATGCATAAAACACATTATAAACACATCAAAACCAGTTCCTAATGAGCTTTTCTCTCTACTAACAAACAACAATTGACATGCATACAAATATCGAGAAAGTCAGTGTTAGGGGATTACCTAGGGAAAAATGTCAGCGATGAATACAGAGCTGAAGAGAGACGATCAGAGACCACGCGTGATGTGTGTTACTCTGCATGACAAACCAAGAAGTCTTTAGACAGTTACAAGTAGCAAGGAAACTAAACAAAGAGAGACACACAAAGCAAATTATAGATTACACAGCAACGACTTCTTAGTGATCTAGACACTTGGGATCCATGTGAGAATGAGTCCATGAGAGACACAACAGAGACTACATTTGCATTATTAAACATTCTAAAGGTTGTTTGTAAAGACTCTTCTTAGATGAGTTAATTTATAAAGACTCTTCTTAGATGAGTTAATTAGTTAAGAGGACCAAGTTGTTTCAGGTCAAATGCACCATTCTGCTTGTTAACGAGTTACTGAACTAGAGATGGGCTGCTGCCAGTGATGATGATGTTGTCTATATAAACCAGTAGGTAATCCACCTAAGATACAGAGTTATATACAAAGAGAGATGAGTCATAGATGCTGGCTTTATCCCCAAGGGAGATCTAAGTGAACTGTAAGCGTTCAAACCAAGCTCTTGGGGCCTGTTTAAGTTCATATATTACCTTATGCAACCTACACATAAGCTGCATATATTACCTTATGACCATAGGATGAATGTTGGTTGTTTGTGATGTTGAGGATGTTGGTTGGTTGTGTAGAGGGAGCTGCAGAATTAAGGGGAAAACCAGGTAGGAATTGAGACTCATTGGTGGAAGGTACAGAGGGAGATGATGTGGAAGTAGAAGAGCTGGTTACAGGGAGAAAATAATAAAGTTGGATACAGTGGGTGTAACAGGAATGGGATATGGAAGTGGTGAATTTAGGATAGGGAAAGCGAGCCTCATTGAATAACACATCCTTTGAGATATATAACCTACGATAGGAAAATAACTTCTGCTAATGCCACATCATATATTGTGACAAAGGGTTATATAGCTCCAGAGTATCTCAAGGAAGGAATGGTCACAACCAAAATGGATGTTTATGCCTTCAGAATGGTGCTGTTAGAACTGATCATAAGTAAAAATTGTATTATCCTACAAGATGGAAGAGAAGTAATGCTTCAGGCTATGGAAGTAAATCTTGTTGGAAAAGAGATTGAAGCAGAGGATTTGAGTTTGTTTGTTGATCCTAGCCTAACTGGAAACAATGAGAAAGTGTGTGCCCTGCAGATAGTTAAACTAAGTCTAGCCTGCTTGAGCCAAGAACCAGCAGAAAGAGCAAACATGGTAGAGATAGTCTCTATCTTATTGAAAATATACACAAGTCATTTAGATCAAATAATACCAACAAGCATCAACAATAGTCTTGTCCTGGAAAGGTGAACTGATAGTGTTGGCTAATTGATATGGAATGTACATTTCTACTTATTTTGTAAGTAAATTGTATACTTTCAGTGCAATTGTAGTTGGTTCTTCTATACAGAAGTTGTCTGCATCTGTTTGTACCGATCATTATTGATTTTCCGCAATGGCCTATCTGGTTTGTTGTAGTTATATATACAAGTGATGTTACTTGATCTAATATGCCTTCTATATGCAGGCCACATTTGTAATTCAGCACTAAAAAACCACATTCAAACTAATGCACCAGCTAACAAAAACTGTCTTAAAAAAGCCTTAAAAAAGAAAATTCGATCCAATAGTCATATGGCAGTTCCTCCATATGGTATTTGTATTAATGATTTTCAAAACAAACGATCTAAGTGATCCCAAAGTCAATCTAATTCTAGTTTTTGATATACCTCAGCTGGAAATTAGCATTCCAATAAATGTCATCATAAGGAAATTGTTTGAATAAATCAATTTTCAAAAAAGATGCAACTGGTGTTACTTGATCTTGTTCAAATCCCAGTGAAACCCCTTCACCCCTAAACATGGACTACATTTCCCTGTCCCCACATAGATGTTGGAGTCCCATGTAAACAGAGAAAAAGAAGAGAATAGGTAAGAAAGCAAAGACTAAGGTCCCTGATCAAGCTGTAGCAACTGCATGATCAAAGTTGTACAGTAAAGATACATACACAAAAATATACATGTCCAGCATCAGCAGGTGATAGTCATAATCATGAACTCTCAAAGACTGCATAAGGATTATTCACATCACACTATCCTCTTATCATTTCTTCTATTACTATGTTATTTATCTAAATAATTTTTGGTAGAAGCTTTGCCTAAATATGATAACACATAACTAAAGATATACAAAGAAAAGGAAAAGGGTTCATTGAAGCAGAGATTTTCTGGTTTCAGCATCTGAAGTTAAATGGTTTCTCAAAATATAACTAAAAACTGACTTTCTAAAGGCCAAATAAAACAATTTTGGCTGTAAAGATACAACAGAAATAGAATAACTGTTCATCCAAACAAGACATAAGAAAGATAATGCCAAAACTTAATTTTGCTGTACAGTAAGAATCTTTCTATTTGCCACTGACAAAAGTAAATGAGATGAAATGAATATAGCTACTTCTGATAATCCCACTGAACTACTAAGATTAGAATGATTCGATCTCTTTAATCTAGATAAGAACATTATTGTTCACACAAATTTTAAATTATATCCACTGAACTACAAGAATGAACTAGAAAACCAGTAAGCTGCTCACTAACCAGTTTGAATATACTACAACTGCAATGCTATAAGTCAAGACTGCACTACAACCTTTATAATTTGAGGTAAAATCACACCAAGGTAAACGAGAGTAATCATAATTTATTTAAAATATAAGAAGATATGACACATGTTAACATAGAATAAACTTTGGATCACATTAAACACAGCCAATACACACAGCCCACACAGAGAAGGAAAACACATTACCTTCGATGCAGATAAGGGAGACGACGGCTAGAGAGAGTGTGGAGGTGGAGGTGGAGGACGAAGGCTTTGTAAGAGGGAGGATAAGAGCTCTTCGTGGAGGTGGAGGTGGATGACGAAGCCTTTGTGAGAGGGGCTCACGGAGGCGGTGGAGGTGGAGCTTCGGCGAAGGCTTTGTGAGAGGGTGGATAAGGGCTCTTCGTGGAGCTGGAGGTGGACGACAAAGCCTTTGTGAGAGGGGCTCACGAAGGCGGTGGAGGTGTAGCTTCAGTGGAGGTGGAGCTTCGGTGGAGGTGGAGGTTTGGTGGAGGTGGAGGTTTGGAGGTGGAGGTTCGGTGGAGATGGAGGGAAAAGGGGAGATTGAACATGGTGGAGGCAGAGAAGAGAGAAAAGGGGTTAGGGCTTCAGGGGAGGGAAAAAAGTGTTTGACAAAGAACGTTCTGATCGAGTAAGTTTTATCCTTAGCGACGGTCACACCCCGTCGCTAACGTCGTCACTACACCCTCCGTCACTATACCAAAACGGTTGTCGCTACAACGGTCATAAATAAGGCCCGATAGCGACGGTATAACAGCCACCGTCGCTAACTTAATGGAGGGAAGGCCAAAAATCATAGTGACGACTACCGCTTCCGTCACTACTCCCCAAAACACTAGTGACGGTCGGATAATACCGTCGCTAACTTCCCCTTCTTAAAGTAAAATAATGGAGGGAAGACCGAAAATACTAGTGACGGGGGGCGATACCGTCGCTACTTTCCATACTTAAACTAAAATAATGGAGGGAAGACCAAAAACAATAGCGACGGCCCACTAATTCCGTCACTACGCTCTTGAATATTAGCCACGGTAGGACAATTCCGTCATTAATCTCCTAAATAGTAGCGACGGTGTCACCCCACCGTCACTACCTTCCCTTCTTAAAAGGAAAAATATGGAGGGAAGTCGAAAACAATAGCGACAGCACACTAATTTCGTCACTCTTCTCCTGAATATTAGCGACGGTAGAAGACGTCCGTCACTAATCTCCTGTATAGTAGCGGCGGTGTCAGCCCACCGTCGCTACGTCCCCTTCTTAAATAGCGACGAAGGAGGCCTCCGTCACTAGCACAAAACATAGCGATGCAGTAGACCGTCGCTAATGTTTGGCGCCAACAAAAAACCATGGAGGGAAACCAAAAAAGGAGGCGTTGAAAGTATAGCGACAGTACTAGCGACGGTGTTTACAATTGGTAGCAACCGCTTCCTCTTTTGGTCGCTAAATGAGTCGCTAACATTTTCTTGGTCCCTTTTTATATGAAACGGTCGTTAATGCAGTCACTATTTAGCGACGGGAATCGGTGGTCGCTAAATTGAGGTAGCTGTTTAGGGTTTTTTTAGTAGTGAAATGTGTGAGTTAGGACAAAAACACATTGAAAAGGTCTCGTGTTGGTCTGTGGGGAGAGTCGTTCATTCCTGAAAAGCGATCGGGGCGTTACACGAAGTCCATTGTAAAATATGTTCAATTGAGCAATGTCTTCAAAACCATGATTAGGACACTTACAAAGTAATGATTTGAAACGATCCCATGCTTCACAAAATGGTTCCTCCACTCCTTGGCGGAATGTTGAAATATCCAATTTAGCTTTAATAAATCTTGATGGAGGAAAGAAATGGTGCATAAATTTTTCTTCTATATCAGACCAGCTAGTTAAGCTTTGGTTAGGATGTGATTGCAACCACTCCTTAGCTCTTCCAGCCAATGAAAATGGAAATAACCGGAGATATACAGTCTCTATATCCTCCTGACCAAAACCCATGGTACCAACCAATTCATAGAAAGTTGCCAAATGAGTGTAAGGATCCTCATTGGACATTCCAGTAAATTGATGAGCACTAATCAAACTGAGAAAGACTGGTTTCATCTCCAAGGCTCTTGTTTGTGGCATTACAATACTTGAAAAGTATCGTGATCCTTGTTGATTTGCATAATCTCCCAAAGTACGCCTTGGTTGTTGGTGTTGTCTTTCCATGTTTTCAAGTTTTGGAGTTGATAATGGTGGTGAAGTTGGAGAAGAAGATTGTCCCTCCTCTTGTTGTGCTTTAGCTTTGGCTTTGATTTTCTTCAAAGTCTTCTCAATTTCAGGATCTATTTCAACCTGTTCTTTGAATCCCTGACTTCTTAATAACATAAGCAAAACTTCTAACAAAGAGGTTAGCAAAGAAAAAGATATAACAGCATAAAGTTGCTATACAACTATATTCACAAATTGAAATAATTGAAATTGATTTAAACTTAATCCGCGGCGGATGACGCCAAAAACTTGCTGGTTATTTGGGTATGATATATTCATAAAACACCCAGTTGTCAGTTTTAAATTGACTTGTGACAAGTGCACCACTTACCGGTTGTAGTATATGTTCCGAAGAATAAATGTCATTCCCACTATGGATCAGATTAAATCGATTTCAAACTATTACGACAGAAGTAACTTGTATTTTTCATGATAATGAATTAAACAACTTTTCATAAATCTAAAAGTCTACGAAAGCAATATAAGAAATATGAGTGAAATAACAGAGTATAGAGTTTGGGAATTGGATTCACCTTTCTCACCTTCCGATACACCGTTAATATTCACGTAATTAATGTTTGCAATATGATTCTTTACGTCACAATCACAGTCATTCATATCAATTCTTGAATATGAAATTCATAAGAATAGGTTTAATAACGTCAATCCCTTGATCGTTTTAAATCTATTCTGCCATTAAGAATGATTGTTTGGACGTCCATTGCGTTAGATACCACCCCTGGTTATCTACTCACAATGGGCATTCCATTTAGATCAGTTTTCGAAAGTCATTTTCCAACAACAACCGTAAACTTGAATCAAGAAACTAGTGATCAAGTAGATCCAGGCAATGAACATAAAATGGGATACAAAGAATCATAAAACAACAAATGAATCACATAAATATTATCCAAGTGTACATCAAGTTTGATTGGTTACTTCCAATCCCAAATGAGAGGAGTAGCCACTCATGGTGGTCATGATCTTACAAATCAATTAGAATGAAGAAGAAAAACCTAAAGATACAATGTTTGTAAGAAGAAAATGTCTTGTACGTTCTCTCTCTCTATCTCTCCATCTCATCTCTTTAGCTGCCTCTATTTTCTTTTGTAATGCATTAACTCGCTCAAGCGAGTTTAAGTCTCGCTCAAGCAAAATGCATGCTTCATCATGAAGGAAATCCACGCCCTGCTTCTTGTTTAGGCTTGATTCGCTCAAGCGACCATTTTTGCTTGAGCGAAACTCAAAATGATGAGGCTCAGTCTAAAGTCGCTTGGCCCTTTGATTTTTCCACTGCAGCGAGTATTGGGGTTTTAGATTCTAGACAATTTTCACTTGAGCGAAATCAGGTCGCTCAAGCGAGTTTTACATTGTGACTCACTGGAGGAATTTCGCCTGATGTTTCAATTCAAACGCTTGAGCGAGGCTAATGTTATTCCATTCTGTACCAATTTCGCTCAAGCAAACTCTATTCGCTTGGGTGACTTCTTCATCATTCTCTACTGGCTTGATTTCGCCTGGGCGAATGGCTCCTCGCTCAAGCGAGTCTTGACCTGATCCTTGTATTGGGCGAGCCCTTCAGTTTGGCCTCATCGACCTTGATTCGCTCAAGCGAGATAGCCTTCGCTTGAGCGAATATCACTTATTTGCTTAAAACTTAGTGAATTTTCTTCTTTTCTTTTCTTCTCTTCTTCACTTTTTCCCTGAATTACAACAAAATTAACCAATCAACCTGTACAATGTTTATATCACAATTTATGTTCTATATAGCTTACAAAATTGACAAATATTGCACATTATATCAAATTTATGCTTCATTATCCATGCAAAATATATATAAATTGGACATATATCACTGTCTCACAAAAGTCTGGTCCGTTGTGTAATATATCTTCACGTTTAAATATCACTTTTTGGTTTGAAAAAGTGAACAGACTTATTCAACCCCCCGCCCCCCTTCTAAGTCTGTTCTCTGAACGAACATCCAATGTGACCATCATCGGATCGTCTCTATTGGGACTCCCTTGGGGAGGTCAAAATTATCAAAGGTGATGATTCTTGTGCTCAGATAATTGTATATCAAATTTATTTTGTCAACTTCCTACTAAGAACTGATCCTGTAACTGGGGAAGCCTCTTGAGATTGTATGGATCACTCTCTTCCCGTCGTCCCTTACATCATCGGGCTTGTAGGATTGGGAACGCTCGCACTCATAGTGGGGTCGGTCTTGTGACTACAATTCTACTTGGCTTGGGAGTTCTTGTTCTCTTTTTCGACCGACATCACATGGTGCTTCTCCCCTTTGGTCGACAAATTTTTCCATGTAACCTTGATAAATCAAGTGTTTGATCTAGTTCTTGAGGGACCAGTAATCTTCAATCCCATGTTCGAATGCATAGTAGAACTCATAGAACTTTGCCCTGTCTGAACCTTTGGGACCCTCTCCAGGCAGAGGCAGCTTGAGCAGTCCAGTTTTATAGACCTTGTGTATTATCTGGTCTCTCATATTATTCAGGGGAGTGAAAGTATTATACTTGGGGTTAGGATAGGCCCTACTTCTTTGCTCCTTGCCCGACTTTGGGCTTCTCCTCTGCGACTTTGTCTTGGTTGTACTCTGCTCAACATGGCCTACTCTACCAGCTTTCTCTTCCATATTGTTGTACCATGTGACCCTTTACCTGAAATCATCCATATCTACAGGGGTTTTTTAGCCAACAAATTGGAAAACTTATCGGGCGCAAACCCATCTAGATTGCCTGCACGGCAACCTTTAAGTTAAGGTTACGGATCTGGATAGCCTACTAGTTGAAGTGAGCCACGAACTGCTTGAAGGTCTTATCCCGGGCTTGCATCAAATTCACCAAGCTGTGGGAGGTTTGTTGTTCTACCCGGCTGGATGCAAATTAACTCAGGAACTTCTCTGTCAACTTTGCAAAACTTGATAGGCTCCTCGACGAAAGGTGCGAGAACCATCATAAGGCATACTTGGTCAATGTGATCAGGAACGTCTTACAGAGTAAGGCATCGGATGCTCCCATAATCAACATGGTGGTGGTGAACATGGTGAGATGCTTCTCCCGGTCCCCTATCCTGTCATATTTCTCCATGGTGGGTGGTTTGTAGTTTAGGGGGTTAGTGCTACCATAATTTCCTCCCTGAACGGATGAGCAACATAAGGGTTCTTCAGGTCGAGTTTGTCTATTCTTTTTGTCGATTGAGTATCATGATAGCCAATCCCCTAGTGGGTGGTTTGGGTGTTGTGGTAGTTGGAGGCTTCTCATTCCTCTATCCTACGAGTACGTGACCCGTTGTTCTCTCAACGCATATGGTTGCTAGTTTATATACTTGATCATCGTCGTCTTACGGATGCTGTTGGGAGTTATCGTCTTCTTGGTGGCTGTGATTGGTAACCATTATTGGTATCTTAGGGTTTAGTGTTTGTGTGTGAGAACCTATTCTATCGAGCCCTATAGTAAGCGTCAAAATATTCACAAATAGAGTGTAATACACAGAAAACCTTAGAGAATTACTCTAGGAAATTAGGGTTATTATTACTCTATAAAATATGTCACTTAATTACGATCGGAGGGCTTCAAGACTATTTATACAATTGGTAAGACAGAAGGGAAAATGAGTTATAGGGGCCTCAAATCCAGGTCCATGATGACGTGGTGCAACCGTTCATCACTAATATTTGGTGAGGGGATTGACCTTTCCCAGATTCTCACCTAAAATAGAGGAAAAGGGTGTTGTGGGGCCCCTTTTCGATTTGGGGGGAACGTTGTGTAATCCAATTATGTATCTATATAGTGCACCCATCAACAATACTCCAAATTTGAGACGACTTTTTGATTAGAATATTGCTCCATTAATTCACTATACTAGATCTGAAATTCAAGATGACCTTTTTGTTAGAATATTGCTCTATTTGGGGTGCTTTAGTGCTTTAATGTTTTAATGTTTAGAGTGCTTTGATGCTTTAATGTTTGTTGAAGTGCATATTTGAAATTTTATTGATACTCTAAACCAAATAAGCCATGTTAGAATTTTGATACTCCAAATCAATAGGACAAGATTGCATTAATCTTTTGGATTGTTATTCTATACATTATTAGGCACATTTAACTGGATTTGAGTTGTTGTATAGACGGGTGGGCATCCTAATCATGGCGAAGCTAGGGAATGGATGGAAGAATGTGAGAAGTTCTTCTTAGAGATTTTAGTAGAGATCCTAATGGTCACAAGATGCAATCTTAAAAACATTGTCAAATTGTTTTGTTCACTCTTAAGTCATATGTACTTTGTTTAACTTTCATACTATTAAAACTTTGCATATGAACTTAAACTTTTTTAATGTCATTGATAATATTTATCAAATAATGGGCCTGTTTGTTTAAGCTTATTTTTAAGTGTTTTTTAAAAAGTACTTTTTTTATAAGTGTTTTTTTAATAAGCAGATCAAAGTTACTTCTTAAAATAAACTAAAATTAGCTTATTTTCAGTTTCTGTTTATTTTTAAAACTTTAAACAAACACATTAAAATTTAAAATAAGTTCTTTTTTTAATTAAAAAAGTACTTATCTCTTAAAATAAGTTTAAACAAACGAGCCAAATATATGTTTATGTATGATATATTTATATAAATATGTACACAATAATATGGGACCATAAATAACATATACAGACCAATTTTTAATTAGCTTGAAAAAGAAATATAGGAAAAAATGCTTTGAATATGTTTTCTAGTTTTTTAAATTAGAAAATCGATATAGTAACTGTCGCGACCGAGATAGCGGCGGGAAGGCCAACCCTTAAAATGAAAACGGGTTTTTCGAAATTCTTTCGAAAAGAAAACAGGGAGTCGCCACCAATATTTTTAAGGATAAAAATATCGGGAAAAACCTCTTTTAAAACACTGGTTATGAAAAATGAAATTCTAAGTTCGGGAGTCGAATTACAGGTGAGGAAGGTATTAGTACCTCACAACTGTCCGTTATAAAACGGTTACCTCAAATTGATAGCGCTTATTTCAAAATAATCTAGAAATTATTTTAACTTCTTTTATGAAAAGAAACATACAAAACAACAAAAGAAACACAAACAGACAAAACAGACTAAATAGTTAGAGTAAAAATTTGATCAAACAGCGACAGTAAGAAAGAAGAAAATAGCGATGATAGAAGACTAAACAGTAACAGTAAGAAAGAAGAAGAAAAAATGACGATGGAAATCTGAACGATGACAGTAAGAAAGAAGAAAATAGCGACGATAAAAGTCTGAACAGTGACAGTAAGAAAGAAGAAAACAGCGACGATAGAAGACTAAACAGCGACAATAAATAAAATAGAAGATTTAAACAATAACAGTAAGAAATGACAAGGCTATGACAGTAAGAAACTCGACAAAACAATAAATATAAGAAAAAAAAACTGAAACAGAGTGAAAGAAAGGTTAACAGGACGTCTCATCCAAATTAACCTTAATTTATACGTAAATCTAAACATTAAAATAAATTAATAAAATAAAAAATAAAATTGATTAAGAAAATATTATTGTTTAATAAAAATATTAAAAGTATGAGATTAACAAGACGTCACGTCTAAATTAACCTCACTTTAAAGAAAATAACACTCTAATAAAATATTTAAAAAAAACACGAGATTAACGAGACGTCTCGTCTAAATTAACCTCATTTTAAAAAAAATAATACTAATAAAATATTAAAAAAAATGAGATTAACAAGACGTCTCGTCTAAATTAACCTCATTTTAAGAAAATATTATTTTAATAAAAATATTAAAACACGAGATTAACAAGACGTCACGTCTAAATTAACCTCCTTACGACAATAAAATTTTAAAACATTAATTATATAAAATTAATCAAAATCATGACAGAGACATAAAAAATTATAACGAGAAAGTGGACAGGAATTAATTCCCGCTCCTACGTATTCTCAAATGTATTGAGAAATCAGGGTTACGTAGTTCTTTAAAGATTAATTTTGAAACGATACTAAAATATTTTAAATTTGTATTTAAAATTATTTTTAATTGTTTTGATTTTTAATAATAAAAAAAAATCATGAGGAAGGAGAAATACAAGGCGAAGAAGATCGCACGTGCATAAACCTTCGAGATCCTATATCGCAAATGTAGGCGAAAGTAACTTTTGCACGACATTGCTTATAAGATTTGATTTAGTATAAGAGATTATTTATTTTTTATAAAAGATATTTAGATTCTTAATATTTTTCATTTTTTAATCTTTAACATAAAGGGAACACTTACTATTAAAATGATTTTCAGATTTTGTTATTTTTAAATAATAAACTATTGTTTTTTTTTTTCAAAAATCCTTTTTAAATAATAATAAATAATGACAAAAGAAAAGGTATTTATTTGCTATCAGGTAACTTTCATTAATAAGAACATAATTTTTAAGCATTAAAAAAAATTTAAAACAAATTACCAAAACAAATTGGGCTTTGGAGCCCATTATTCTAAAAAAGAAAAGAGAAGAATGTAATAGAAATGGGCCTCATTAGATGAGGCCCAAAAACAAGAAAACCTAAAACTAAAAAAAAAAAGAAGGAGAAGGGAAGTAAAAGAAAAGGAGAAGAGAAAGGGGGGGCGGCGGCAGAAGAGAGAAGATAGAGGGGAGAGAGAGAGTGAAGGATGAGAGAGAGAGAAAGAGACCGAGAGAGAGGCGGAGGAAGGATCGGTGGCCGGTGGGAGCTATGGAGGTCAAGAGGGGGGTGGTCGACGGTGGAGAAGGGAGGGACCAACGAGAGAGAAGTGAGCGAGAGAGAGTGACGGAGATCGGAGGGAGGAGAAGGAGACCGACGGCTAGCGTGGACGGCTGTGGGATCCTGGAAGCCGGCGGGGAAGGCCACGGCCAAGCGGTCTGGGCTGGATCTGGAGGTCGGAGGCCGCGTGGAGGGGAGCTGTCGCGGGTCTGGCCCTGTTCGTCGGAGAAGAAGGGCCTGGTTGGGATGGTGCCGCGCGAAGGTGGTCGGAGTCGCGTCGTCGGCGTTGGCACCGGAAGGTTCCGTCGGAGAAGATGACCGGTGATGGCTCTTCACCTCTCTGTTTTTTTCCTTCTTTACTTTTTTTCTTATTTTTGTAATATTTGCTAATTGTTATTTTGGGATGGCTTTGTTGGTTGCTATTGTTTTTTGTTGAATGCCAATAGTGAAGATACTGAAGATGGGCTATGGTGATGATGAGTTTTTTTATTGGTGGAGACGTTGTTGTTATTAATGGTGAATAAGGATGATGAAGATGGTGAAGATTGTGGGGGATGAGATGAATATTCACTCTCTGTATAAAAATTGGTTCCCTGATTTTGTGGTTATTATTTTTTATGTTTTTATTCTCTTGGTTGCTGTTGTGGAATGAAGATCCTGAAGAGATGGGTTTTTCGATTTGCTCCTGAGGATGGAGAAGGTCGGTTCTGTTGTTGGGTCCGTTTTAGAGGATGATAAAGGTGAAGAAGTGGAGTCTGTTGGTGCCTGGTGTTGAGAGGTTCTGAGAAGATGAAGAAGGTGAAGAAGTGGAGTCTGTTGGTGCCTGTTTTAGAGGATCCTCGATGATGGTGGTGAATAGAGGGAGATGGATCCCCCTGGATAAAGAAGGGGAGGATGAGATGAAAAAGATGGGGTTAGTGGGAACCAGACCCAGATTCTGGTCTGATTGCCTGGAAGGGGGCCCAACAAATTATTATTAAAATTTTATTATTAATAATTAAAAAGAAAGGACAGAATTTGGTGTTTACAGTAACTAAACACATTTTTTTAATTTTTCATACTTTTCTAGAAAATGAAAATTTAGAAAACTTCTTAAAACTAGGAATGGAAAACTGTAAATATATTATTCAAACTAAAAGCACCTTATAGTTTTTTAAAATTTATAAACTCCTTATTTTTTTTATTCATCAAACAATTTTATTAGTTTTTAAAAAATTATGAGTTATAAACTCTTAAAATAACTATAAATTCGTTCCGTCGGATGCAAATACATCCTTGTAAGTTATATGTCCTTGGTCATTTTGCATGTTATAAACATGTTATAAACAATTCTATTAGTTTTTGAAAAATTATAAGTTATAAACTCTTAAAATAACTATAAATTCGTTCCATCGGATGCAAATGCATCCTTGTAAGTTATATGTCCTTGGTCATTTTGCATGTTATAAACATTTTTTTTGTTACAATTACGAAGCTCCTACCTTCGCGGCCTTATCCGTGAAATTGCTCACATATCATATTCATATATATAGTGCATACCCAAATATCATCACCAATAATCCAACCATTAAAAGTGAGCAAAATATGTTACCTCAAGCATTAGCGATCCCTGTAGTAGTACTCTTTGTCATGTTCATCCTCGTTCTCTCTATTATCATGTTGCACCCAAAACAACATCAGAACAAAGGCAAAAATCCACCGGGTCCTAAGCCATTGCCCATTATTGGTAACCTCCACATGCTAGGGAAACTCCCACATCGCACCCTTCAAGCACTTGCCAAAAAACATGGTCCCATAATGTCCTTAAAACTAGGACATGTTCCAACCATCGTGGTTTCTTCCCCTGATGCCGCTGAACTATTCCTCAAGACCCATGACACTGTTTTTGCTAGCAGGCCAAAGACTTATGCATCACAATACATATCTTACGGCAACAAGGGCTTAGTGTTCACTGAGTATGGTGATTACTGGCGCAACACGAGAAAATTGTGTACCATGCAACTTCTACATGCATCTAAAGTTGAAATGTTCGCACCTTTGAGAAGGAATGAGTTGGAATTATTGGTGAAGTCACTTCAAGAAGCATCAACATCATGTGAGGTTGTGGACATCACCAAGGTTGTGGCAGAGGTTACAGAGAATATCACTTATAAAATGATATTGGGTCGTAGTAAGGATGATAGATTCGACTTAACGGGGCTTGTTCATGAGGCACTGAAATTGAGTGCAGCTTTTAATCTTGCTGATTATGTTTGATCTACGGCCACAGGTATGAATTAACAATTATATTTCACAACACATTAAAACGTTTTCTTTTTTACTTGATACATCTTATTCGGACTTAAAACTCTTATAGTAAAGTTCTTTTTATCAAAATTTAATAATATTACATTTTCTAAGGCTCAAACCCAGTCTTACATTAAAACAATTTCTGCCAGCTACCTGTTTGATGACAGAAACGTTTTCTATGGATAACTTTTGGTGTTAATTTCCTTCGACTTTAGAAACATACCTTTTATGTAATTAAGTATATATATTGATAAAAGAAAGCCAAACTAATTTCTGAAAGTTTAAAATCAATTTGTTATCTTTATGGACTAAAATATCAATTCAAAAACTTTTGGAACATTTTATCATTTTCTTTGGGTACTAAAATGACTGATATTTTGTTTAGAGACTAAAATGATAGTCTAATCCAATGTGACAATTAACAATGTTAAGTAACCGTAGTTAGAGTAGAAACCAAATTTATTAATAGAATATATTTTCTGGGACTAAATTGGCTGAGATTGTTAAATACACTTTTCAAGTACCTATTCTAATTTCAGGAATGACAATAATTGATTATAACAATTTCAGGAATTAAATTGATGTTTTACCAGAGATTTATCCTTTTTAAGAAATTGGTAATTATCATAATATATATTTTACTACATTTTCTGCCTATTATTACCATAGCAGGGATTGACAAGGAGAATAAAGAAAGCAAGAAAGAAATTTGACGAAATGTTGGAGCACATCATCAAAGACCATGAACATCCAAAAGAACAAAGGGGTCCACACAACAAGGATTTTGTGGACATATTGTTATCACTTTTGAACCAACCAATGAATTCACAAGATGAACATAAATATGTCATTGATAGAACAAACATCAAGGCTATTATAACAGACATGATTGCTGCAGCATTGGACACATCTTCAGCTGCAATTGACTGGGCTCTTTCAGCACTATTGAAACACCCAAATGCAATGAAAAGACTTCAAGATGAGTTAGAAAATGTGGTTGGAATGAATAGACAAGTGGAGGAGACCCACTTGGCAAAATTGCTTTATTTGAACATGGTTGTGAAGGAGACATTAAGGTTGTACCCTGTTGGACCTTTGCTAGTGCCACATGAGTCTATTAAAGATGTTGCTATTGATTGTTATTATATAAGAAAAAAATCAAGGGTTATAATAAATGCATGGGCTATTGGAAGAGATGCTAAAGTTTGGTCAGAAAATGCTGAGATGTTTTATCCAGAGAGATTTGAAGGTGGCAATGTGGATATTAGGGGACATGATTTTCAACTGATACCATTTGGCTCAGGTCGTAGAGGATGCCCTGGAATTCTGTTGGGTCTAACCATTGTGAAAATTGTTCTAGCTCAATTAGTGCATTGCTTCAATTGGAAGCTTCCAGGGAACATGTCACCTGATGATTTGGACATGTCTGGGAAATTTGATCTCACAATGCCAAGAATTCAGCATTTGCTAGCTATTCCAACTTATCGCTTGCTTAATTAGTCATGCTTAAAAAAAACAAGTTCAAATCGTTTCAGTTTGAAAAAACTATGATGTCAGTGTTGTTGGTATTTTTCTTAGCACTTTTTTCCTTCTAATTAGTAAAACTCTTTGACTGGTTGTCCCGAGCTTATTTGTAGCAAATAGCAATGGAATCAAATATGTTTTATTTAGATTACAATGTAATTTTAAATATTCATCCTATTTCATTTAAGCCATAAGTTGTTTGATGATGGTTTACCAGACGATGTTATATTCTTTTATAAATCTTTCCATTAATCTTCTTGCCACCTTAAAAAGTGATAAATTAAAAAATAAATAAAAGATGTAGTATCTCATGTATGGTTCCACTTGCATAAGGTGTTATACACAAGGTTTTAAAAACCGGATGGTGATTGAACCAGTGAAGGTACTGGTTTAAGGTTCATTGGTTGAACCGCGGTCGAACCGATTATAATAAAATATATATTTTTAATATAATATAATATATTTCTTGATATATTAACAATAAATTATATAAAAATTAAGTTAATTAAAGATCATATTACATATTTTATAGGATTAAAAAATTATGATAAATAAATATAATATGTAAATATTATATATAAGTTTTTATTTATTTAAAAATATTTTTTAATAGATTTTTTAAAGAAATAACAAAAAACAATTTTAAAACCCTGACCGGTTCAATCGGTTTTGACCGATTCTGACCGGTTCTGAAATATCTGATTTTTTTCCTTGTCCAAACCGTTACCCTGACTAGTTCCCGGTCCAACCGGCCGGTCCGGTCCGATTTTCAAAACACATCACCCAAAAAACACGTTAAGGTAAGCTTTTGACTCATTTTACTAAGGGTTTTGCTTGGATACCCTCTCTAAATTGAGGGTTTCAATACCCCTAAGTATGTGTCATGTCATATGTCAAAATCATGTGTAATTTAAACAACTAGAAGGGATAAACATGATCGTGTCTAGCAATCGGTCACTCGTAAATAGTCAACGCATTAAAATATTTTATATGTCAAAATTTGAATGTTAAAAGGCTTGATCTTGCAATACATTAGTGAGAAAAGAAGAGTCTCACCACTAAACTACTTGACACATTTAAAAAATATGACATAACTATATATAGTTTACTATATATGTAAAATGTATATCCGTGAATAAAATATATTTACGAAATAAACATTTTTCTTTTTCCATTTAGTATAAAAATTAAAATTAATGAAAGAAAAATAGCAGGAAAATTTATTTTACAAATAATTATATCAATGGATATACATTCTACGAATATAATATAACAATATATGATTATATTACATCTCTTAAATGTAACTTAATGATAGGGATGGAAATGGGCCAGGCCAGGCCGGACTTTGAAAGACTTGAGCCTGACCTACATCAAATTTTCAAGGCCTGAGCCTGCCCTATTAGCCTGTCATAGGCCTTTTTTCAAGGCTTGTTCTGACCTGTTTGAAGGCCTAGCCTGTTTAAAAGGCATGTTTATGGTGAAACTTTTAAAATGCCAAAACCAACCTAAAAAAATTTGTGTTCTATTCTCTCCTAATTTTTTTAATTGTAAATTTGTAATATTAATTTATATTATATAAATGTAAATATCTAATATATATATATATTTATTATTTTATGTTAAAAATATTATATATATATATAACTAATTCACAATTAATCTAATTAAATAGGCTGACCTCAAAGGCTTTTTAGAAAGCCTATGGCCTGGCCTGTTTAGTTAAAAAGGCCTTTTTAAAAGCCTAAGTCTGGCCTTCTAACCTGATAAGCCTGACCTATGTAGGCTAACGAGTCGGGCCATAGGCCCCTGACGGACGACCTGACCCATTTCCATCCCTACTTAGTGGTAAGGCTGTTCTTTCATTTTCTGCTCAAATCGAACGCTTCAGATGCTATCTTAGAATCCAAATAAAAATGATGACTTAGAAAAATATATGGCATAGATTGAGTTGACATGTGGCTAGAGACTAATACATGTGGTATAAATTCAGTTGACACGTGGTTAGACTTCTATATGTTAAGGGATCAAACCTTATTACACTTAAATTTTGACATATAAATATTTTAACATATTGAATATTTACGAGTGACTAGTTTGACCAGTTGCTAAACACAGTAAATTAAGGGCTCTAATACCCCTGGCCTCTTAGCCACATGTAAACTAAATTTATGTCACATGTATCAGTCTCTAACCACGTGTCAACTCAATCTATGCCACATATTGTTTTAAGTCATCATTTTTGTTTGGATTCTAAGATAGCATCCGACATATTCAATTTGAGTAGGGGATGGAAGATGAGTCTTACCACTAGGTTACATTTAAGATATGTAATATAATCATATATTGTTATATTATATTTGTAGAATATACATCCATTAATATAATTTATTTGCAAAATAAATATTTCTGCCTTTTTTTGTTCATTAATTTTTATTTTTATACTAAATGAAAAAAAGATAAAAATGTAATTTTGTAAATAAATTTTATTAACAAATATATATTCTATAGATATAATATAACTAAATATAGTTATGTCATATTTTTAAAATGTGCCAAGTAATTTAGTGGTGAAGTTCTTCTTTTCTCTGATGTATTGCGGGATCAAGTTTTGTCACATTTAAATTTTGACATATAAAATATTTTTATGTGTTGACTATCACTAAGGACATCAATTCTAGTTATTTAAATTATACACATTTTTGACACGTGGCATAACACATGGCTAGGGGTATTGAAACCCTCAATTTAGAGAAGGAACCCAAGAAAAACTTGTTTATTAATTTTATCGAGATACTTGCTAATTTCTTTTCAGATAAAACCATCACTGGCCACTGCATTTAAGAATTAGGAAGTTACAATACAAACCCTTTAATTATTGTTGCACAGCCCAGTGTGAAAATGTTCAGACCATTGCTTATCTTACTTGGCCGTGACAACAATTATATCGTCCAAACATAAACAAGAATCTCTGTTAATTCTGATAATTTATCTTTAATAGAAACAAGTACGTTTAGACCAAAAACAATGTAATATGTATCAGAAGGCATTGAGAATTTGGGTAGAGCTTGTGTAACATCCCAAAATTTATGATTTTTAGAGAAATAATTTATTAAGGATTAAAGAAGAAATTCTGGATAAATTTCTGAGTGAAAATGTTAAAAACAAGATTCTCCGAGTGTAAATGAACATGACTCTGAGTGAATTATGTTGAGACAGAATTTTCCGAGTAAAATGAATAAGATTCCGAGTGAAATAAGACAGAAGATTAATTTCAAGTGAAGTTAAGATATTTCCGAGTGAGAGAAAGTTAAGATAAATCCGAGTGAAGAAAATGAATATAATTCTGAATAAAAATCTTTCTGGGAGAAAGAACTACTGAGTGAAGTAAAGTTGAGATAATTTCTGAGTAAAAAAAATCTGTGTCTAAATGAGATTTGAGAGGGAAATCCGAGTGAAATGAAAATATCTTCGAGTGGAACGATTCTGAATGGGTTGTTTCCGAGAGAAGTGGATGTACTTCTCAGAAAGATGTTTCTGATTAGTGAACTCCCGAGTGGAGTATAACTGGGTAGATGGTTTGTCGAGTTAAGTGTCTCTGAGTGTGACACTTCCGAGTGAGATGGCACCGAGAGTCTTTCCAGGAGGAGTGCTTCTGGATAAAGAGACTTCAACACCGAATAAATGTTTTCTGAGTGAATAATTTCGAGGAGTAAATATCCGAGTGGAAGATTCATTTAATTCGTGATCAGAACAATCTTTATAGTTTCTGAGAGCTTGTGCTCAGATTCGTTCTTAGGATAATATTCAACCCGAGTAATTCCTTCAATTGGAAGATTTTCTAGAGAGGAAGTGGACTTTAAACTCCGAGTGACTTCAGTTGAGAAACTTCTGAGTGACGCAAGAGGAAGACTCTGACTCGAAAAAAGGTATAACCGAGTAAGATGTCTGATTGGTATATTTCCGAATGACATTTTTGTGTGGGTTATTTTCGAGGAAGGGAAACTGTTAATGGGATGAAACCTTTCCAAGTGAATTTCCTCCGAATAAAGAAATTCCGAGCGAAAAAAGGCTCTGATGAGTCTTCTCAGAAAGAGATGCCCAGAATGCGAAAAATGAGTCGGAATAAGTTGGAACTAAGTCAGAATACATAGAAACCGAGTCAGAATTAATAAATATTTAAGCTTTCCACGTCAATCTGTTCTTCTATGTTCTAGCAAATTCCTTTTCAGATATTTTCTAAGTTTAGGACCCATTTTGATGTGCTGTCCTCATTTCATTAAATATCTTAATCCTTTATTATCATTAAAAGAGACGTGTGTCAAAATACTTCAATTCATTCACGTCTCTTCTACGTGAAGGACATATATATAAATACTTCCATTGCTGGATTAATGGAAGAACTTTTGAAAGTGAGATTATCATCTAAAATCCTCTTATTTCCAATCTTTACTGGAACTATTAAACGAAGAGGAACATCAAGTCTTCATTTTCTTCTCTTTACAAAGAAGGCTTGGGACTGTTGTAGGATCTACAATTCCAGTCGGAATTAGTGGGCAGTGAATTGGTTATAGCTGCTGGAACTCTTTAATTCCAGGTAGGGGAGCGTACATCTCAAATTAATGGTTTATGAATAGATTTGGGGTGATATTGTTATGATACTTATATGCTGTGTGCAAATTAGTGAGACCCCGATTATATGACATTTTATGTTTCATATTTCTATTCATATTGATGAGCTGATTATATATATGTAAATGATTGATAATGATATGAATTATATGCATGGAGTTATCATATGCCATGCCTACTGTTATATCGAGTGGAATGGTATGAGATGATGTTGATATGTGAATGATGATTAATATTTATTTGATATATCAATTGTATTCAGACGCACACAGGACTGCAGGGGGCCTGTGATGCCGGTCCAGATGAGTGGATGGCCTGATGAAGACATAGACCCTGTGGTGGTTTATTTTTATACCATGGACGCCTTTGAGTGGGACTCAAGACTAGCCTGTAGCACTGAGTAGAGTTACCGCTATCACTCTGGGAGTGGTACTTGGTGTTACATTATGGGCGCAGAGCAGTTTGGTACCTGTAAAACGGCCGGTTCAGCTGAGAGCTGAGTTATGGCTCGGGGAGCCAGTGTTGCAACACAAATTAAAAGACTTAATGGATCCATTTGGTTGAACATGTGTATACACTGATTTATATGTTATTGAGAATACATGCTGTTATGATGAGTATGTGTATATGTCTCGATTTTGTTATATGAATAATTTGTGATGAGATTATGTGATCGATTTTGTTTATGAATCTAGTTCTGAATTGGACTATTAATCCAATTTAATAACTATTATTTGATATGTTATGCTCACCCTCTACAATTATTATTTTTACAATGAATGAAGGGCCCAACCATGATATGTGAAGACACTCAGCTGCATGGAGTGTATTTTGGTAGAAGCCTTGGCCGACTCCTGTGATTACCGAGTCTTTGTATTTATTTTTATTTTAAATGAGCCGGTCGGCTTAGGTAAAATAGATATTGAAATTGTTTAATTCAAATTCTGTTTTGAAATTTAAATTGTTTGCAAGATTTTATTCGGATTTATAAAATTTTATTTAAAAATTAAGGATGTTATATTTTGGTATCAGAGCAGACTTGAAAAGTCCAAGACCAAGGTTTTGCTACTAAAAGCTATGAGTTGAGTGAAAACATATCACTGTTGTTACGTGTTATAGTTGAGGAAATCAACTATAAATACATTGTTTTCATATCCATGAGAGGTACTAAGTGTAATGATTGTTTCAGGATAGGAAAATGGACCCTCATGGTATGGATGTCATGGCTGCTACCTTTCAGCATGTGGCTGACATTTTGGAAAGGTAGAATACCCCTCAACCGAGTGACAATCATAGCATTGATTGTCTTCTCAAACAAAAACCGACTGAATTCCATGGAGGATTTCAGCCCGACCAAGCTTATGCCTGGATCCACAATCTTGAACGGATCTTTGGCAGTATGCAATGCACTGAGGCACTAAAAGTCGACTAACAGTTATGAATTTTTATGTACAATCCTAAACCGAGAGATTATATAAGTTTTATGTATATATATATATATAAGTTTTATATAAGTGTTCACTCGGGAACACCAATTCTTAATAGGGTGTTGACTCGGGTATAACTTATTCTTTTATTTTTAATGATGTATGTTCTTTTATTTCTAATACTACGTGAGCTATTAAATTTCGAGGATGAAATTTTTAAAGGGGGGAGAAATGTAACATCCCAAAATTTATGATTTTTAGAGAAATAATTTATTAAGGATTAAAGAAGAAATTCTAAATAAATTTCTGAGTGAAAATGTCAAAAATAAGATTTTTCGAGTGTAAATGAACATGACTCCGAGTGAATTATGTTGAGACAGAATTTCCCGAGTGAAATGAATAAGATTCCGAGTGAAATAAGACAGAAGATTAATTTCAAGTGAAGTTAAGATATTTCTGAGTGAGAGAAAGTTAAGATAAATCCGAGTGAAGAAAAGGAATATAATTCCGAATAAAAATCTTTCTGGGAGAAAGAACTACTGAGTGAAGTAAAGTTGAGATAATTTCTGAGTAAAGAAAATCTGTGTCTAAATGAGATTTGAGAGGCAAATCCGAGTGAAATGAAAACATCTCCAAGTGGAACGATTCTGAATGGGTTGTTTCCGAGAGAAGTGGATGTACTTCTTAGAAAGATGTTTCTGATTAGTGAACTCCCGAGTGGAGTATAACTGGGTAGATGGTTTGTCGAGTTAAGTATCTCTGAGTATGACACTTCCGAGTGAGATGACACCGAGAGTCTTTCCAGGAGGAGTGCTTCTGGATAAAGAGACTTCAATACCGAATAAATGTTTTCTGAGTGAATAATTTCGAGGAGTAAATATTTGAGTGGTAGATTCATTTAATTCGTGCTCAGAACAATCTTTATAGTTTCTGAGAGCTTGTGCTCAGATTCGTTCTTAGGATAACATTCAACCCGAGTAATTCCTTCAATTGGAAGATTTCCGAGAGAGGAAGTGGACTTTGAACTCTGAGTGACTTCAGTTGAGAAACTTCTGAGTGACGCAAGAGGAAGACTCTGACTCAGAAAAAGGTATAACCGAGTAAGATGTCTGATTGGTATATTTCTGAATGACATTTTTGTGTGGGTTATTTCTGAGGAAGGGAAGCTGTTCATGGGATGAAACCTTTCTGAGTGAATTTCCTCCGAATAAAGAAATTCCAAGTAGAAAGAGGCTCTGATGAGTCTTTTCGGAAAGAGATGCCCAGAATGCGAAAAATGAGTCGGAATAAGTTGGAACTAAGTCAGAATACATAGAAACCGAGTCAGAATTAATAAATATTTAAGCTTTCCACGTCAATCTGTTCTTCTATGTTCTAGCAAATTCCTTTTCAGATATTTTCTAAGTTTAGGACCCATTTTGATGTGCTGTCCTAATTTCATTAAATATCTTAATCCTTTATTATCATTAAAAGAGACGTGTGTCAAAATACTTCAATTCATTCACGTCTCTTCTACGTGAAGGACATATATATAAATACTTCCATTGCTGGATTAATGGAAGAACTTTTGAAAGTGAGATTATCATCTAAAATCCTCTTATTTCCAATCTTTACTGGAACTATTAAACGAAGAGGAACATCAAGTCTTCATTTTCTTCTCTTTACAAAGAAGGCTTGGGACTGTTGTAGGATCTACAATTCCAGTCGGAATTAGTGGGCAGTGAATTGGTTATAGCTGCTGGAACTCTTTAATTCCAGGTAGGGGAGCGTACATCTCAAATTAATGGTTTATGAATAGATTTGGGGTGATATTGTTATGATACTTATATGCTGTGTGCAAATTAGTGAGACCCCGATTATATGACATTTTATGTTTCATATTTCTATTCATATTGATGAGCTGATTATATATATGTAAATGATTGATAATGATATGAATTATATGCATGGAGTTATCATATGCCATGCCTACTGTTATATCGAGTGGAATGGTATGAGATGATGTTGATATGTGAATGATGATTAATATTTATTTGATATATCAATTGTATTCAGACGCACACAGGACTGCAGGGGGCCTGTGATGCCGGTCCAGATGAGTGGATGGCCTGATGAAGACATAGACCCTGTGGTGGTTTATTTTTATACCATGGACGCCTTTGAGTGGGACTCAAGACTAGCCTGTAGCACTGAGTAGAGTTACCGCTATCACTCTGGGAGTGGTACTTGGTGTTACATTATGGGCGCAGAGCAGTTTGGTACCTGTAAAACGGCCGGTTCAGCTGAGAGCTGAGTTATGGCTCGGGGAGCCAGTGTTGCAACACAAATTAAAAGACTTAATGGATCCATTTGGTTGAACATGTGTATACACTGATTTATATGTTATTGAGAATACATGCTGTTATGATGAGTATGTGTATATGTCTCGATTTTGTTATATGAATAATTTGTGATGAGATTATGTGATCGATTTTGTTTATGAATCTAGTTCTGAATTGGACTATTAATCCAATTTAATAACTATTATTTGATATGTTATGCTCACCCTCTACAATTATTATTTTTACAATGAATGAAGGGCCCAACCATGATATGTGAAGACACTCAGCTGCATGGAGTGTATTTTGGTAGAAGCCTTGGCCGACTCCTGTGATTACCGAGTCTTTGTATTTATTTTTATTTTAAATGAGCCGGTCGGCTTAGGTAAAATAGATATTGAAATTGTTTAATTCAAATTCTGTTTTGAAATTTAAATTGTTTGCAAGATTTTATTCGGATTTATAAAATTTTATTTAAAAATTAAGGATGTTATAGCTTGGGGTTGCATGATTGAGGCTTCACCTTGTGTTTTTTCCCCTAAAGAGGCAGAGAAACAACTTTATTAAAACAACGTACTATACTATTGTAGACATTAAAAGAAATACATATAAAACAAAAAAATAATCCAACTTCAAATATACAAGGATAACATTATTCCTATAAACTTATTGCTGATCCATCTCATCAATGGTTTTCTTTATAAACCACATTCCTGTATCACATGAATGTTAGATGTCAATTTTATGTTTTTTTATATAAAATTTGTCTTTAAATTAGTGTTTAATAGCTCTTTAGTTAATGAAATTGTCCTATTTGTATTTAATTGAATAATTGCCACAATTTTAAGAGTACAAATTGTTTTTATATGTTTTGATAGGTTTTGGATGCCTTTGGAGAGAAAAATAAAAGATTAAGTGTTGAATTTTGTGTAACCCTAATCTTGACTTACAAGTTTAGATATGCAATATTCGCTTTGTTTATTGTTAAATCGAGCTTAAATTTTGATATCATATTCTTAACATCCTAAATTTTATTCTGAACGGTTGGATCTTGATTTGGAGTGTTTTACAAAAAGATATGCTCATAGAAGCAAGCATTTTTTGCACCCACAAGATAGCAAAATTTTGGCCTGCTCAATTGCAAGAATTACTCACACGTGTGAGTTGATCGCTATAACACTTCTCTCAAAGTCTTTATAAAAGGGTTTATTTTGAAATTTAGAGGATATTTGGAGTAAAGGAGACTAGGAATACCGTATGGAGGCTCTCTGACACTATGGGGAAGCTTGAAGACTAGATTCGATTTCTTTTTTTTTTCTCTTACTCTCCATTAATCTTTTGTACTTTTCTTTGATTTTAGGATATCCCACATAAAAATGTGTGGGTAAACTCTCTTTTGTTGGGTTTGCGTATAACTTATGTGTTTGAATATTGAAACAGGTTTTGATAATGACAAACATGAAGCTTAAGGCAAAGACTTCAACAAGAAGAATTCAAGAAGTCAGCATCATAAAGATCAAGGAATGAATGCAATATGTAACATCAATTGTCATCATCAAAAAGGGGGAGAATGAAGTTGTATATGCAAATATGCAAAATAGTTTTGATGAATGACAAAGTATTCATGATGATGATGGAATAACAAAGGATCACAAACAAGGAGGTTCAAGCACAAAGACAATAGATAAGAACAAAAAGGTGAAGATGTTTCACAAAAGAGACCAATGAACAAACAAGATGGAAACATGAGCTACGGAAGACAAGGTTGATGTCATGAACTCAAATCATGAAGAACAAACTCATAAGTTTAAGAAGAATCAAGGAAACAAGGTATGAGGATCAAAGGAACAAGCCATGGGTCAATACATATCAAGAACACATCAAAGACCTTAAAGAATTGTATCAGGTATATGTCCTAATCGATTACCCCACTGGAATAATTGATTACCATGACTCTGTTTATGACACAATCGATTACAACAAGAAGGACAATCGATTAACTAGGTTCTGGAGCAAACATAATCGATTACAGATAAGAAAATAATTGATTACATAAGTTCTATGTTGTTACTAATCGATTACAAGCCAAGTCACAATCGATTAGCCAGTCTTTGTTTGTTTAGCAATCGATTGCATCTATATCACAATCGATTACCATGCTGCATGATAGAAATAAATGCATCAGGTATCACTTATAATCAATTACAAGGTTTGTACAATCGATTACCAAGGTTCTGTCTCCAAGCTAATCTATTACATGGAAAAGCCTAATTGATTACAAGTCCTGTTACACTAAAGAAAATGAAGAGTAATCGATTATAGCTTGAGGGCTAATCGATTACCATAGTGTCAAAATGTGGGAAAAGTGCTTTAAGTGGAACTCCAGCTCATTTCTCCACTTCCACTTTTGTGCCCATGCTTGAGGTATCCGTTGGAGACACTATGCAACGACTAGGAGCTCTAAAATGGCTATAAATAGAGCATGAATTCAAGCAAGAGAATGAAAGACCAAAGCACAACACAAGGCAATCAACATTCTTCTTCTAGAGGTCTTCTTATTAAATTTCTCTTGTATACTCTGCAACTCTTGTTTCTAAACTTGCATATTGCTTAAGAGTTGTTAGATTGTGAGTTTCAATTTGCATATCCTCTCTTGTTGAGAGTTAGAATTTGTGAGAGCTTTCATTTATGTATCTACTCTATTGAGAGAGTTATTTGCTTGTAAACACAACACCAAACACAAGGTTTTCACTCTAGGTTGAGTGGTCACAAAGGTTGGGGTTCAACCTTTGGGTATTGAGAGATTGTGAGATTGGGTGGGTTGCCCTTTGCTTGTGAGGATTGAATTCTTAAGTGTGGGACACTAGGAAGCTGCAATTTCTCAAAGCTTGTATTTCAATTCTTCAATAGTGGAATCCTTCAAGTGGGTTGCTTGAAGGTGAGACGTACACCGGGTTGGTGGAACTCGTTAAATTGGTTTGCATTTCTCTCTACCTTGAACTCTTTATACAAATGCGTATATAAACTATTTGTTGAAATGCATGAGCTGACTATGTAAATCAAAGTTGTTTTTCAAGTAGAAACTTAACTCTGCATGCCAAGTGTTTGATAATTTGATTGAATCAATATTTGGTGAAGTTCTTAAAAATTGGAATTTGCTATAACTTGCCAAGTATCTAGAACATTGTTTCCTATAAACTCTTGTGTGATACTTACTTGATTGCTATCATACACACAACTTGTTTGATATATTGAATGAGTTGAATCTTCATAGAAAACATCAAATAAAACTGTGCACTTCAACTATTTGATAAATTGTTTAAATCAATGACTTACCTTGTTTATCACACTTACAGCTGAATATTGTCATTACACATCAAGTGTCTTATAGTGTGATATGTGTATAAAAGTAATTGTCTCTTCATCATTGCATCATTTGTATATTACTAACTATTTCCAAGGGGATTCCGCGTGAAATTTTGAAACACTCAATTCACCCCCCTCTTGAGTGTTGAGGCCTTGGCTTACAAGTGGTATCAGAGCTTGACTCTTGCCATAAGCCTTAACAGCTACAGAAGATCAAGATGGCCTCCACTTCGTATGATGCATTTCTGGAAAATGGCACACTAAATAGACCTCCAATCTTCAATGGAAAAGACTATGTTATTTGGAAAGAAAGGATGAAAAATTTCATCCAATCTTATGATTTTAAGATATGAAATGCTATTCAATTTGGTCCTTTCTTTCCTAAGCATATTGTTAATAATATAGAATGTATGAAGCCCATAAACTTATGGACTAAAGAAGAAGAAAGAAAGGTAAAATTCAATTTAAGAGCTAAAATTCTTATCACATTAGCATTAGAACCTAATGATGTTTCTAGAGTTATTACTTGTAACAATGCTAAAGAAATATGGGAAACTCTTGAAACAATATATGAGAATGCTAATGATGATAAAGATGCAAGGATTAGTACTCCTTCTAGTTAAAATAAAGGCTTCAAAACAAGTCCGGAAGAAGAATTTGCATGCCTAATGACAAAGCACTCCCAAGATGATGAGGTATATTCTTTAAATGCATTTAGTGACAATGATGATGATGAAATTGACAAAGATGAATTATTAGAAACATTTGAACAATTGCATGACAAATTTGTGCCAATTTCAAAGAAGTATGCATATTCAAAACAAACTATTTTGAAACTCGAAAATGATTTGCATGATGCTCATATTGTAAAAGAAAATCATAGAGTTCAAAATGATGAATTGATAGTCTCAAGGACTTGTAATGATAATAAATATTGTATGCTTAGTAATAAATGTATGCTTCTTGAAAAAGAGAATAAAGAACTAAAAGAAGCACTTAGGAAGCTCACAAATAGTCAAATATATCTAAGTGCACCTTTTGAAAATAAAAAACATACACTTGATAAAAGGGTAATTTTTGAAAAGAGAAATAAATACCAAAACCCTTTTACACCTTTTAAGGATAAACCTAAACCCTTTTTGAAATATGAAAACCATAAAAGAAAGAGTCATACAATATCCAATTGCTTTAAAAGAAGGCACATAGAACACAAAAGGAACCATTACAATTCTAAAGTGACTTATTCCTTAAATGCAATATGTTTTTATTGTGGAATATATGGTCATATATCTTCTAATTGCTTAATAAAGAAATCCCGTCAAAAGCATATAAGAAAGGTATGAATTTCAAAACAATCTTGAAATCCCAAACTAACAAGGAAGGACCCAACTCTCAAAGGGTAGCTTAAACTTTTTGAAATCTTGTAGGAAAACTTCAAAGCAACAACTTCTCATTGACGGATGACCAAAATTCATGGCCTAAGGAGATATCAAGTATCTCAATCTATACTCCAAAAGACAAAGGAGAAGAATAAAGCAAGCCAAGATTATGATGACTCATCATACATCTAAAAGGTACCATTCAAAACAAGGAAATAGATAAGAAGCTTCAATGTGACTCACATAAGATGAATTACACCAAGACAAAATCCAATGGACAACACTAAAGGTGATACAACAAAAAGGTATAAGTACTTATCATACAATTAATGTGAATGCTTATTCATAATGAATCTTGATATGTGAAAATCTAACCTTGATTTGATATGTAAGTTTAAGCATAAATAATTTGAAATTTTGAGATGGATGAACAAATGATCTTAGAACCCCTTAAACTCATGAAAACCTTAGGATCAATAGTGTATATACATAATGATTGATGATTAGTAATGATTGATGATAAGTTTGATGAATGATTGTTTGAATAACATGATCTATGAAAAACTTGAGATTAAAGTTGATTGTGCATAAACATGTATGGATTCTTGATGATGTATCAATTACTGAAAAAGAGGTATGATGTTTTAACAAGTGGTATGTCATAAAATTTTCCTAACAAGCAAGTATCTTTTCATAACAAGTGGCATTGAACTTCACATCAAGAAAATGTTATGACAAACTTTAGAGTTGCTTTAAGTTAGGACTATGTTATGCTTCTATGACTTATTTCTATGTTCTACAAAGATGTCAATCTTAGGCAAAATATTTTCTATGCAATTATATGTTAAAGCTTAAGAGAAAGTATGTATTCTCTATGTATGTTATAACAAGTGATTGCCTAGACTTAACTTCATGACTAGTAACATCATAGGCATGAACAAAAGAGATTAATGTTAAAGTTCAATGCATAATGGTATATTAAGAGATAAGGCATGAAATACTAAGAAATAATACATGACATATTAAATGATAATGCATGACATGATCTTCCTTGATACACCATGCTTGAGCAATTGGAATCTATCTTGATTGACATTGCAATTCTTATCTACACCGTGTGTTTAATGATGCATAATCTTGACAGTGAAAAGAAAATTGAAAGTATTGCATCATTAAGTTTGAAAAGAATTATTGAACAATGGAATTAAGAATGATGTATGCTTGAATGCTAAAATGCTTAAATGTTAATAAATTGATATCAAGAGCTTAAATTGGCAAATCCATCAAGTGGTATCATACATAGCATCAAGATAACAAGTGGTATGACATATATGTTATGGCAAATTGATTACAATGAGTGCATGACTTGCATTACACATTTACAGCCACACGATAACCATGATATGCTTCTGTGACTTGTCTATATGTGTTACTAATTATCTATGCAAAATGCTTTCTCTTACATATTTGATAAATGCCATATGTGCCCTAGGTAAATGCTTGACTAGACCTATATATGACATCATAGGCACAAGTTAAGAAGACAATATTTGAGATAAAAGGGTCATGTGAAAAAGAATATAGATATATTGACATATGTTATAATACAAATGCATGAGTAAGCCAACAAGCTGTATTAATCATTCCATCTTTGCTTTGATACCTAGACATAAGTGAAATTACATCAACAAGTGGTATCCATTGAAAGGAAAAGATTATTACACTTGATTATTACCATTGCCTATGTTGAAGTCAGTGCTTACCCTACCACTATGCTCTGAATCATATGAATTATGTTAATTAACAAAGTGGTATCAACATCTATATTTATCCTTTTTAAATTGTATGATTAAGGGGAAGTTTTATAACATTTCTTTATAACAAGTGATATTTATTGATGATATGTTATCTTTTTATCAAGTGGTATGAAAGTATGAGTAAATTATCTTTAGAATTTTTTTTAATACTGCATCAAAGACCCAAAAATGGTACAAACTCTTGTGGACTCAATGCTACTAACAAAATGCTTTGAAAAGAGTTTGTCAAGGCTATATAGGATGACTCAAAATGGCAAATCAAACTACCAAACTTGGCAAACAAAGAATTATTCAAGGAATGCAACATGGATAAAGCAAAATGCCACACAAGGATGTGAAAAAAGGTATAAAACTTGCAAAATACCAAGGTATGATCGAATTTTTACTCTACCATTATGCTCTGTGAATTATATAAATCATATTAACAAGTGGTATGAATAACAAATTTCACGAGCTGGATATATCACTTCATCCCTGCTCTGATACCTAGATATAAGTATACATTGTTGAAAAATCTTCTATGTTACTGCTCTGATACCTAGAAATGCATCAAGCAATATTAATGAAATGATTAACAAGTGGATTGTTATATGCAATGGTATCTAACCTCTGAGTAGTATCTATTCATATTATGGTATCTATTATTTCAACAGTGGTATCTATTAAAAAGAGGAGATCATATGCTTAAAAAGTAAATAAATGGTATCAGACTTGATTAAATTGACCTACAAGTGGTATCAAACTTGATCAAATTGGCATAATTAATTTCACATATTAATAAGTGGTATATTTTTACAAGTGGTATCAATTACAGTATTAAGGGGGAGCATACACATGAATGATTATCCTTGATTTTACTTCTCTGTGATTATGTTTATGGCACTCATGCTTTTACTCTCCTATATACTTAGAAAATTATTCTTGTGCATTTGATGATGCCAAAAAGGGAGAAAAATTATGTCCTTATTTGCCTATCATAATTAAGGAAATTACTTGCTTACTTATATTTGACTTATTTACAAATATGCAACTAATGATATGTGTGCTTAATTGAAAAGAATCATGTGATGTACACCGGGTTGGTGAAACTCGTTAAATTGGTTTGCATTTCTCTCTACCTTGAACTCTTTATACAACTATGTATATAAACTGTTTGTTGAAATGCATGAGCTGAATATGTAAATCAAAGTTGTTGTTCAAGTAGAAACTTAACTCTGCATGCCAAGTGTTTGATAATTTGGTTGAATCAATATTTGGTGAAGTTCTTAAAAATTGGAATTTGCTATAACTTGCCAAGTATCTAGAACATTGTTTCCTATAAACTCTTGTGTGATACTTACTTGATTGCTATCATACACACAAGTTGTTTGATATATTAAATGAGTTGAATCTTTATAGAAAACATCAAATAAAACTGTGCACTTCAACTGTTTGATAAATTGTTTAAATCAATGACTTACCTTGTTTATCACACTTAAAGCTGAATATTGTCATTACACATCAAGTGTCTCATAGTGTGATATGTGCATAAAAGTTATTGTCTCTTCATCATTGCATCATTTGTATATTACTAACCGTTTTCAAGGGGATTCCACGTGAAAATTTAAAACACTCAATTCACCCCCCTTTTGAGTATTGAGGCCTTGGCTAACAACTTATTCACTTTCTAGCTATGTAATTGAATATTTTGTATGATATGTTCCTAATCAATGTTAATATTTCGTTTATCAAATCCTAATGCATGTTTCAAATGAGAGAATGATTGATGTGTGTGTTTGGTATTTCCGAATAGGTTTTATGAATGAAATACACATTAATTTTTTCTTTTAGGGATATAGTTGAATTTAATGGTTATACAAATAATGTTCTTGAATATTTGAGAAATCAATATTTGATAAAAAGAGAGGTAAGTGAAACCTAACCCCAACATTTTTGTTTATATTTACAAGTTTTTATGGATACGATACTTTTACTTAGAGAAACTACAATGGATATGGATACACTTGCCAAAGTCCCCATAATGTATATATTTCAAACTTTCAACATAAATTCTCATTTCACTTTTGATATGCCACTTAACAAATAATTTTTGAATCCTACAAGCACAACAAAACTATTATTTCAATAAACTTATAAAATTTTAACTACACGTGTCAAATGTATATTAGTTGACCAATAAAATTAAAACTTGAAAAAGTACATTAGATGAGATTTGAAACCATGACCCACTACACAATTAATAATCACAACTTCTTTTAGACATATAGGCAACAACTATTATATATAGGATAACAACTCAAATTTTTTTGTTAGTTTATATACAACATGGATGTGATAAATGTATATGATGAAATATAAATTCATATTATATATATTAAATATATTTTTTATTATATATTTATTTTTTAAAATATAATTTTAAAAATATATTTATTAAACATTAATATTGTTATATTCGGTATGAGGGATGAGGGATAGGACTTCAGTTGGGATGCTAGTTAATCTCCTCGTTGTGATATTGTCAAGTCCTGCCTAGGGCGACGTCTCATGGACAGATCCAAGTGTCCACATCCTAGTGCCTTCTCCGGTCATCTCATTGACATAACACGTTGATAGATAAGATGTGGTGTCACCTACAAAAGCACTCCAACACTCAAGTCAATTTGGATACTTAATATCAAAACATAAAAGCGTAGATTTAGTGAATGTAACACCTTACCTTTGAGGCGTGAATAAGATGCATTTATAGGGAGTGATGGTAAAAAGTCTTACATGACATGTATTAGTATGAACTTTATAAATTAAGGATAAATCACGCTTGTAGGTATTCTTGACACTCATTGCAGGATAAGGACCGATATACCCTGTACTTACTCATGGTACTTCCCTAACTTCGGTCATGGGCTATACTAGTAGGGATACACAGATTGCCATGATGACTCCGGTCATGGACCTATGACGTGGAGTGTGTACGAGGGGACAAAACCAATATAAGTATTTCATGAAGTCTCACTCTGACAAGACTGGTAATTGTCCGATCCAAGGCTAGTATAATGTGGCCAACAGTGAAACTTCTAACCACATCTTTTAGACTGGTATCAGGCTTAGAGCATTTTCCCCTAGCCTGTTAAAGTGACTTAGGAGTTGCTTCAATGGGTTGAGTCATAACCTAATATTGAAGGTGAAGAATCTAATTTCTTCTGTTGGTGGTCCAATATGATATACTTCATCTAATGTGGTACCCTTTGTATAAGCATGGCTTAAACTAGTAGTTGGTGTTAAAACATTACAACTGTTCACAGAGAGTCGTGGACATATGGCGTGTAATAGTTAGTTACGACGTTTCGTTCTAATAATGAGCTTGTCATATGGAATGCCAAACGACACGCCTGTTCATATGCAGCCCCATACTACCCCCAACCTTGCCTATAAAATGAGGGAAAGGCTTAGTTTTTTTCACTTGTGTAGATCATATTGAAACGTTGTCTCTTTATTGTTGACTATCTTTGGTGTTATCAAAAGCATTTGCTGGCTCGCACAAAGAATACATCTCACGTTGTCTACTTTAAAGGTACCTTTCATATAACACCCCCTTATATACACGAGATAAAAAAACTTTTAGAAAGATATATATTTATCACTCTTTATCTCGTGTATACAAGGACGTATATACATCTGATTTCCTTTGAATATTGAAAGTAAAAAAAAATTATCTTTCAATATTTATCCATAATGACAAAATAATTTATAGAAATCATAAGTGATAAATCATTACAATATTATATCTGAATGAAAGAGTTTATCAAAGTTTAACCTTTACCTTGTTACAATTATCTACTTGATATTGTAATAAGGCAAAATAAAACTAAACTATACCTCTACTACAAATGTGAACAAACATTTCCTAGTCCTTGAACCATCGAGTTTTTTGAATCCTACTCTTGTCATATCTCTTCATCTAATCGATTGAGGATGAGACCACTTTATCCTCTTGTAATTACATATCCTTCCATCTTGGACTGCTAGCTATATATCATATAACATATATTTTGGACACAAAAATTCAAACAAGAAGGAGTGAGAAACAAAATATAATATATTACAGATAAGACATAAGCATAAGGGTTTTCACAAACTAATATAGTAATATCAGTCATAATCTCATATACAATCAATTATGAATATAGGATTTCCACATACATAACACTTATATTTTCATTCATAACCATCCATATAGAATGTCACAATCACATGAATGTTATGTAATGCTTATGCTACTATCTCATTCAGTTTATGCATGTGGGCCCTTAAAGTTTTAGTTTGCACTGGGCCAACCAGGAGTTTACACTGTTTCATAAATTCTGGATAATAATAACATAAATGCCTTCATGGCATATGAACAGCTCAACTGACGTGGAAACACTTAGAGACTAGTCAGACTGAGAAAGTTTTTATTGTGAAAGTACCCGACACTAGGGAGCGACCCCAGGTCACCTGAAGCACCCTTTCACACTCTCTCATCCCAAGGCTCGCAATTAAGCCTCCTCTAATGTATCCTCGGTTTCTATAATCCGTCCCCAGGCAATATCACATCTCATTTCTCTTTACTGATTCATGATGCATGAACTACTTGCATATTTAGTTGGTTAAAGCTTTTAGAAACTCAATTATTAAATACCATAAAGGTTCACAAAATTATCACAATAAACTGTACATTTCCATAAATTCTTCTTTGAACTTCTGTTATACTGAAATAATTTAGTACAGTCTTCAAATTCAGATCTTACCAAAATTCAGTTTCCAAGCCTTAAATATCTCAAAGCTTTCTCTTAAAAATCTTCACATATTTACATAATCTTTCTCAATTTGAATCTTAACTAGATTGAGTTTTTGAAATCTCCACAAAATATTCTTTAGTTATTTCGTTGGGGAAAACCAAAATAATTTACTTTAAACTTCTAATTTCTAAAGAAAATAATTTAAAATCATTAACTAAGAATACTTAAAACTATAAAAATTTTCTTTAGTTCAAAAATTAATTATCTCAACCTCTAATTTTCATAAAATAGTTTCTTTCTAATACTATCTTTTATTATAAAGATTAAAAATAAAGTTAATAAAAATTATTTCTAAGAAGAAATAAAAGACTAAAATAATTATAAAATACTTTGTCTTGGAATAAAAATTTAAAGAGTAAGGTAAGAAAATTCTTACTGAGTTTTAACTTTCCGTCATGCTTGCTATATGCTCAAACTTCATATCACAAGGTCATCAACCACAATCAAGTATAGTAATCTCATCAATCACAATCAAATATCATCAATCATAATTGCATATTATTAATCACAGTCTAATATCACAATATCATTAATCAAAATTAAATATAATTAATTATAATCAAGTCAAATCAACTAAATATCGCTTATAAATATAATTTAAATTTTTAATGGTTATTTAAATTAGTAGATTTGATTTTGAGTCCTTATAGTCCATTCCTCGCACAGGTCTATATAAGTCCATATATAATCCGGTCTTCGCATAGGTATAGTTCAGTCTAGACAGGTCATAATAGTCCAAGTCCTTGCATAGGTTTAGTTCGATCCATATAGGATATAAAAATCCAAGTCCTTGCATAGGTTTAGTCCAGTCCGTATAAGTTATAATAATTCAGATCCATGTATAGATATTTCAGAATAAGTTACACAATATATTAAATTTATTATAAATTTTAAGTTGAGAAGTTATTACTTTAAAATAATAATATTATTAAATTTAAAAGGAGTAGGGGACTCCTCCCATTATTCTTATGTCTTTCATATTATATTTTTATCTCACTCCTCCTTACCTCTTGTATACCGATTCGTTATTGAAAATCCATGCGCGCCTCGTCTCCGAGTTCTAAAACATACCAATTTCATTTTAATATAATTACAAGATGAAAAGTAAGATTACTACTTAAAATAAAAATGGTAAATGTTGAATAGTAAATAGTGAATAGTGAATAGTAACAGTAAATAGTAACAGTAAATAGTAAAACGTGAATAGTAATGGTAAATAGTAAATCATGAATAGTAACGGTAAATAGTAAAACGTGAATAGTAACGGTAAATAGTAAAACGTGAATAGTAAAGGTAAATAGTAACAGTAAAGGTAAATAGTAATAGTAAATAGTAATTTACTATTTGAATAGTAATTTACTATTGAAATAGTAATTTACTATTGAAATAGTATTTTACTATGCAGAATAGTAACTTAAAATAATATTATTTTCAGTATAATAACAGATTTCTAAAAACGATATGAAAATAACCCAAAAAATATAGAAGTGAGGTATTCGTACCTTAGAATTTTAGCAGAACCTTCTTCCAAAAAAAATTATTTCTCTCTCTCACTTCCACCACTATCTCACTAGCACTACTATATTAAGAAAACTTAATCTGAAATTGTGAATTCTAAAGAAGAAATCCTTCGGTATTTATAGGAAAAAATTTACTATGCATTCCATTATTTTAATATAAAAGTACTATGCATTTTTGAATTTTTTATTCCTAGTTACTGTGCATCTTTTGAAAATTTCATACATGCACAGTGTTTTGCATAGTAACTGTCGGCAAAATTATTAAGTCAAATAGTAACCCTTCACTCGGTATATTTTAAATATTCAAAATGAGTCCTTTTTGAAATTTAGCGATATTATATCAGTCCTCACTAATTTTATAATAAGTAATATAAAGCTGAAATTTTAAAAATCTAAAATTTTCTGTTAATAAAAATTTATTGATACGTTTCTAATTTTTTAACGATTAGAAAAAATCAAGATTTTTCTCAAACCGATAATTTTTAGATAAGTCTACTTGAAATGAATTTTAGAAAATTTTCTAATAATTTAACTTTACATTCTTGTAAATATTTTTAATTTTAAGCAACTTTATATGAATTTAAAATTATTTAAAATATATTATTTTATTAAAATAATTCAAAATTTTCAAAAAAATTTCAGAAAATCATAAATATTATGTAGATCAAAAAGTTCAAAAGAACCATAGTCTAATTCCTTCAAAAGTTTATTTTAAAATTCTAATAAGAGTTAAATCTTAAATATGTAAAAAAAACAAAAATATAACAACATAAAATAAAAATGGTGAATAATAAAGATATTAAAAATTCTTAATATAATTTTCTTAATTAGTGAATACTAATTAAGTCACTTTAAAATTCTCATTCAGAAATATTTTCATTTTTTTATTATTATTATTTTAAAAAAACAAATAATAAAAATATAAATACCAAAATTTCAAAAAAATGATAATAATAAACTAACTTATAGTAAGTATTTCTCAAGAAATATATATTAATATCTATTTTTTATTTGTGATGAAAATAGGATGTTACATTTCATACTCTCCATATTTTACAGTTTAGTCAAATAACATAAGTTAAGCATGGGGGCAGAGTGTCAATTGAGGAGTCTGTCATGGTTCTCTCTGGACCACCATTAGTGTCATCACGGCGTGAGCTACGAGTGAGGTAAGGGGAACATTCTCATGTTAATAGAGTCGGTAGCCAAACTGCCTTCAGGGCGGCACCACACCAGCGAGAAAACTTAGGATCAAACATCCAACAAGAGTGTTAACTTATGAGGAGATGGGAGAGATTGACATATTTTCCACTTTATCCTCTGGATCCCCTACATTATTTTTTAATCCTAGGGGTTATACTAGTGAGCCTGGCATAAGTTTTAAATTATGTATGACTGATAATATGGCTTTTTATAACTATGTGTTATTTCTTCAATATAAAATAATGAAGATAGAAGGTCATTCAGGCACCAACTCTCCTAGGGTAGTATAACCGATGCTATCCAAACCAACATTCTTGCACACCAAATAAACTGGTGTCATGGAAAAGGTCTGGGATCCCTACTTTTAGGTTCATGCAGAGTATCTCGCCATTGTTTCTAAATACTCTGAGGACAGGGACAATGTTAAAGTCCCCAATCTGGAGGTCTACTCTAATAATGAGTTTAAGTATTACTTTTTTGTGGTTTCACCCTTTGTAATGGAGTTCATATGCTACCAAATGGGGTCACACTATTTTGTTCATGTATGAGATGATAATAACAAAAATCAGTATTCTCTTTCCACTAACAAAGTTTAAGATGGGCATACTCTGATTCTTGGATTATGCCTCTAGCAAGCTTCAACCAAATGGATAAGGCTTGATCAAGGCCTTGGAAGTGTTGGGGGAATGCTCCCACTTTTTTCTAACCATGGCGATGTTCTTTTACTACTGTAGGGTGATGTGCGGGGTAACAGGGGTGGCGGCCTTGGATTCATCAATCGTCGGTGTAACGCTAACCTTATAAACTTTAAGGTGTTCACAGTCAGTGAAAATGGATAGGGTGAGCTTCAAGCATGCCTTTGTCAAAATAAAAGTTAGGGAAAACCAGCCACTATTCTGAGAAAATTCTAACTTTTCTTGAAAGTTCTACACCGGATGGACACATGAGCATTTCCTTTTAACAAGTAATGCTTACTTCATCCATGAAAATAAGCTCTCATCAAAGTCACCAGAAGTAATAGAGGCTCAGAGTGCCTTCTCTAAGTTTAGCAAATTCTCTCGTAAGGCACTTCTAGGGGAGACCTCTGACGTAGCAATTTTTACAGTCGTGATTCCGTCAAATTAGTACATTAAAATTAATTAATATAGTACTAGGGTGTCAACCTAGGTCGTTCTCTCAAGGATCAACACAAAAATTTAGGAAAAATCAAGTTTACAATTAATTTTTTAACAATTAAAAATAAAAACTCAACAACTAAATTTTTTTACAAACATAAATTCAACAAGCATACAATTGGGGGGGGGGTTTGATTGATTTTGTTGTCACCATTAAAATTAAAACAAAGTAAATATAGGATTTAAAACAATAAATAACAAGCGATTGATTTTCTTGGAGTATTGTAAATAAATTTATCCTTGGTTCACTAAAGATAATTTGTGTACTTTCATTACTGTTAATTTCTTAGCTCAATTTGAATTAATCAACTAAGCGTCTTTTTTAATTCATAATTCCTTTACTTTCATTTAAAAATGAATATTTTAATCAAGCATCCTAATTAAGCAAAAGGAGTCAAGATCGTAAAATCTAGGAATTATTGAGCATATGTAAGAACATCGCCTACATACATAATCTATTCTCATATTATGGAATCAAGCAAACCATAATTATTAAAAGTGATTATGAAAATATTCATTAAGCATGCATATTTCCTTAATCCATTCTAATTTAAAACCTTATTTTATTCCATTTGAATAATTAAACCGATTAAGCATACAAATTTAATTAAATAGAATGGAATTAAATAAGCAGAGTAAGATTATGAAGAAATAACAATAATAAAAGCATACTATATTAAAAATAATGACCTCAAAATTACATTACAATATTCTCCAAGAAAATCAATCTAGGGGTTTTAGCCCTCCATAATTAAAACAACTACAAAGAAAAGAAACTAACCCGGAATGGAGCAAAGAGGGGAAAGAAGAGAGGAGGAGGCTTTGTGCCTTCCTCTGATGCTTAAAGAAACTACTAAGAGGGAATTAAGAGAGAAATATGAATTGAGGTGTGTTGAAGAAGCTAGGAGGGTCTTCTATTTATAACATGAGAAAGGAGTCAGGAAATGATAAAAAACTGAGACAGTGGAATGTTAGTGCATAATTAATAATCCTTCAGTGCTGATTCCACTTTGATGAATGCGTTATCTGATGTTTCCACTTGATGAATCTATTCATTTTTGGCCATGAATCTATTCATTTAGTGTATTTTGTGCATTCCAATTGAAATGAATCGATTCAGGAAGCAAATGAATGGATTCAAGGCCAATTATTGCATGATTTTTGAGTGAATCAGACGTATGAATCGATTCAGGCCAGAATGAATCAATTCATGGCTCTTATTTTCCAATTCTTGGGCATTTTTATTCGTATGAATCGATTCATACATGGATGAATCGATTCATACACCTGATTTTCCATGTTTTGCATACTTTTTCACCCTTTCTTGATATTTAATCATCCATGGCTTCTTCTTCTTGATCCTTGGTCATAATTCTTTAATTTGTTAACCATTTATTCCCTACAAAAACAAAAAGGAAACAAGATTTCATTATTTTAATTAAAAGCTTATCCTTAATTCATTTTAAAATCAATTATTAAATAAAGCATAAAATATGAAAATGTGTTAAAATGCAATATATTAGACAATAAGTGATGGCAAATTATACACATTTAAACAAATGAATTAAGGATAAATCATGCATTATCAAATACTCCCACACTTATTCTTTTGCACTCCCGGGCAAAATCAGAATAAAAACAAGTTTTTACATTTTATTGAAAACATTTAAGTTGAAAACAACAACACACAGAATTGGCATGAAATCTTAGGAATATACAGAAAAACAAGAGTTATTCAACATGCAAGATACAGAGCATCAAGATATATATAAAAATCATTCAAACACTTAGGCATGTGAAAATTAAATTAAACTGAAAAGAAGGTCATAAGTGATAGAACCTCACAAGACATACTCTCAACTCTCAAGTGTTAAAGGTTTGTGTATACTCTTTAAACATTTCCTGAAAAACAAACAGTCTAAAAATTTGGCAAGTTTCTCAATTCCACAATCAACACAAATGCATGTATAGATCAACAAGGCTTTGTAGGGTTGTAATGTGGCCAAGATTAAAATGGATGGAATTTTTTTTATTTTTTTTTAAATACCAAAAAGAATGATGAAGCAATTAATTTAACTGGCAAATAGTGAGGGTAAAATATTTATTGTATGATATTAGGTCGCAATCATAATATTATTTTTTTTATTATTAATGAGATTGCATAACACTTGGAACAAGAGTTACAATTCCTTTTTGCACACCCCCACACTTATTTGAATGCCTGTTTTTGACTTGATTCCAAAGCTCCAATATATTCCTTAAGGTAGGTATATTTTTGGTTTTTCATCCATGGCTTATTTGAGCTGTAACAAGGAAATAGTTAAATAGGCTCAAAATGGCTAGCAAGAGATAATTTATTCATGGTAGGTTTATCTGGCTTAATGGCTCAATTGAACAAAATGCCTGTATCAATTCAAATATATTCATATGAGTTTCAAGTATCATCAAGAAACAAGACAAAAATTAGGATGTAAGCTTTCGGGAATTAATCACACATGAAAGGATTAAGATGGTTTAAAGTGATCCATCAAATTTTAAGGCTCAAAAATCTCACAAGGTATAATTCTATCATATATGATCATCTATCAATTATCATGTCATTCTCATCATACCAAAATTGCTTGAGTTCAAATTATAACATATCATTAAGCTCATATCAAACATGAAAGAATTTACCTGTTACTCATGCATATCTTAAAATTCCAATAAAACATGCCATTTTAAAACAAAAACACACACAAAATCTTTTATTTTTAATTTTTTCTTTTATTTTTTTATTTTTTTTAACATAGTCACACAAAATTAATCACACAACAACACAACAATAAACAAGAATATTCCCACCCCCACACTTAAATCATACATTGTCCTCAATGTAAGACAGAGCATACAAAATAGACAATATAATGAAAAAGTAAAAAGATGGGTAAGAAAAACTCCCTCAAGGTGGATCAAACTCAAATACCACATCCTTTTGAAGCATATTGGATAGTGGTCTAGCCTTCTTGTGTCTTCCCAAATCTTGCAGCAATTTCTCTTCTTGATTTTCATCAAGAGAAGTAAAGATTATCACCAGAAGCTCCTCATCATTTCCCAAGTATGAATACTTGAGGTTTTCAAGTAAGAAATTTAGCTCCAGATTAGGTGCCAGCAAAGTAGATGGAACTAACAAAGCAGATTTGGATTCTTACACCTCAAAAATTTTGTTAAAGTCTTCTTGAAAATCTGCATTTAGAACAGGTATTTCTATAGACTCTAAATCAGCAGTTATGTATTTGTCAATTTCAGCACAAATATCATAATTCTCAGAATTATTGCATGCAAAACAACTGTATGAATCATCTATGCATTCCAAATCAACATCAAAAAAATGTTCAAAAACTAGTTCATCAATAATGTCAATTTGGAAAACAGAATGATTTTTAGAAGGGTGTTTCATGGCATCTAGAATGTTAAATCTTACCTTAGTGTCACCAAATTCCATAGAAAGGGTTCCAACATGGACATCAATTATAGTTCAGGCTGTTTTCAAAAATGGTCTTTCCAAAATGATAGGAACAGGAATTTGAGGCATACCTTCTTCCATATCAAGTACGAAAAAGTCAACAGGGAAAACAAGTTGTTCTACCTGAACCAAAACATCCTCTATAACTCCAGCAGGGTAAGTAGTGTTCCTATTGGCTAGCTGAATTACTACACCAGTAGGTTGTAAATTTCCAAGAGACAATGATTTGAAAACAGGCATAGGCATAACATTTATTAAAGCTCCTAAATCTAACATGCAATTTTCAAATTTGTTGTTGCCTATGATACAGGGTATAGAAAATGTACCTGGATCTTTGCATTTTTCAGGAATATTTGAAACTTCTTTACTGAGCAATGCAGATACATTTCTTCTCATACTTATCCTTTCATTACCCTTGAGTCTCCTTTTATGAGTACATAACTCCTTTAAGAATTTGGCATACTTGGGGACTTGTTTGATTACATCAAGAAAAGGTATATTTACTTCTACTTTCCTAAAAGTATCCAGAATTTCCTTATCTACTTCTTCCATCTTCTTGCTTGGAATTGCTTTTGGTAGGAAAGAAGGAGGGATATGAGATGGAATTTGGGGTGGTTGTATCTTAGATTTTCTTGAAGAGGGTACATCATTCTCAACAGGCTCAGTTGTTTATTTTTCAGGTTCCTTAGGTATGGGTACTTCAAGGTTCTTACCTGATCTTAACTGAATTGCACTCACATTTCTTGGATTTGTAGCTGGTTGAGATGGTAATTTGTCAGAGTTTTGAGATTGTAACTGGCTTAATGATGAAGCCAATTGCCCAATTTGGTTGCTTAAACTCTGGATGATAGCATCATTCCTCTGTTGATACTCTAAGTTTTGTGCAGCCATTTGTCTCAACAGTTCTTCCAAAGAAGGGCCACTTGTGGATGGTTGAGGTGTATGTGTTTGAAAGGTTGGTGCATTGCTTTAAAATGGGGGTTGGGGATGGGGATTTTGTTGTTGGTTACCCCATCTCAAATTTGGATGGTTTCTCCAACCTGGATTGTATCTATTGGTAGAAAGGTCATGGTTTTGTTGTTGTTATGGTGGTGGAGGTCTATCATGGTAGATGTTAGCTGCGTAGGCTTAGGGACTATTATTATCCTTTTCTTGTAGAGAAGGACAACAATCAGTGGGGTGCTCTTGTGAAGAGCAAATGCCACATACTTTAGCAGTCATGGATTTTTGATTTACTGCCAATTGTGTGACCAGAGTGGTGAGAGCATCAAGTTTGCTCTCCAATTTAATTCCAGATGAACTAGAATTGGAATCAAACATGGGTTTGAAAGAATCATTTCTCACACCAAATTGTTGAGAGTTAGATACCATCTTCTCAATCAGATTTCTTGCTTCAGCAGCAGTCATATCTCCTAAAGCTCCTCCACTTGCCGCATCAATCATGTTGCGATCAACGTGGTATAGACCTTCATAGAAGTACTGAAAAAGAAGTTGTTCAGAAATTTGGTGGTGAGGGAAACTTGCACAGAGTTTCTTAAATCTCTCCCAATACTCATACAGACTTTCTCCAGAGAGTTGCCTAATGCCAGATATATCTTTACGGATTGCAGTTGTTCTAGAGGCAGGAAAGAATTTTTCCAAGAACATTTTCTTTAAGTCATTCCAACTTGTGATTGATCTTGGAGCAAGGTAGTACAACCAATCCTTAGCAACACCCTCTAAAGAATGAGGAAACGCTTTAAGATAGACATGGTCTTCTTGAACGTTTTGGGGTTTCATTGTGGAGCACACAATGTGGAATTCTTTGAGGTGTTTGTGCGGATCTTCACCCGCAAGACCATGAAACTTAGGCAACAAGTGTATAAGTCCGGTCTTAAGTATAAAAGGGACATCCTCATCAGGATATTGAATACACAAACTTTTGTAAGTGAATTCAGGAGCAGCTAGTTCTCTAAGAGTTCTTTCACGAGGTTCAGCCATATCAGAAAAACTAGCAGAAGTACTTTCAGCAGATTCAGAAAAGATACTATCACTATCAATATCAACAAAGTTATTATTAAATCTAGCTTCTCTAATTAACCTATGAAAAGTTCTATCAATTTCAGGATCAAATGAATATAAATGCTCAAAAGTTCTTCTAGTCATACATAACATACAACAAGATATTTGATCATCATGAGCAATAAATCATCAGAATCCTAAATCATGCAAAAGAAATAAAATAAAACAAACAAACAAAATTTTATTTTATTTTTCAATTTATACAAAAAAAAATTAATCTAAAACAAGAATTTTTCCTAAAGATCGTTGATCCCCGGCTGCGGCGCCAAAATTTGACGTGGCAATTTTTACAGTCGTGATTCCGTTAAATTAGTACATTAAAAATGTAGTACTAGGGTGTCAACCTAGGTCGTTCTCTCAAGGATCAACACAAAAATTTAGGAAAAATCAAGTTTAAAATTAATTTTTTAACAATTAAAAATAAAAACTCAACAACTAAATTTTTTTACAAACATAAATTCAACAAGCATACAATTGGGGGGGGGGGGTTTGATTGATTTTGTTGTCACCATTAAAATTAAAACAAAGTAAATATAGGATTTAAAACAATAAATAACAAGCGATTGATTTTCTTGGAGTATTGTAAATAAATTTATCCTTGGTTCACTAAAGATAATTTGTATACTTTCATTACTGTTAATTTCTTAGCTCAATTTGAATTAATCAACTAAGCGTCTTTTTGAATTCATAATTCCTTTACTTTCATTTAAAAATGAATATTTTAATCAAGCATCCTAATTAAGCAAAAGGAGTCAAGATCGTAAAATCTAGGAATTATTGAGCATATGTAAGAACATCGCCTACATACATAATCTATTCTCATATTATGGAATTAAGCAAACCATAATTATTAAAAGTGATTATGAAAATATTCATTAAGCATGCATATTTCCTTAATCCATTCTAATTTAAAACCTTATTTTATTCCATTTGAATAATTAAACCGATTAAGCATACAAATTTAATTAAATAGAATGGAATTAAATAAGCAGAGTAAGATTATGAAGAAATAACAATAATAAAAGCATACTATATTAAAAATAATGACCTCAAAATTACATTACAATATTCTCCAAGAAAATCAATCTAGGGGTTTTAGCCCTCCATAATTAAAACAACTACAAAGAAAAGAAACTAACCCGGAATGGAGCAAAGAGGGGAAAGAAGAGAGGAGGAGGCTTTGTGCCTTCCTCTGATGCTTAAAGAAACTACTAAGAGGGAATTAAGAGAGAAATGTGAATTGAGGTGTGTTGAAGAAGCTAGGAGGGTCTTCTATTTATAACATGAGAAAGGAGTTAGGAAATGATAAAAAACTGAGACAGTGGAATGTTAGTGCATAATTAATAATCCTTCAGTGCTGATTCCACTTTGATGAATGCGTTATCTGATGTTTCCACTTGATGAATCTATTCATTTTTGGCCATGAATCTATTTATTTAGTGTATTTTGTGCATTCCAATTAAAATGAATCGATTCAGGAAGCAAATGAATGGATTCAAGGCCAATTATTGCATATTTTTGAGTGAATCAGACGTATGAATCGATTCAGGCCAGAATGAATCGATTCATGGCTCTTATTTTCCAATTCTTGGGCATTTTTATTCGTATGAATCAATTCATACATGGATGAATCGATTCATACACCTGATTTTCCATGTTTTGCATACTTTTTCACCCTTTCTTGATATTTAATCATCCATGGCTTCTTCTTCTTGATCCTTGGTCATAATTCTTTAATTTGTTGACCATTTATTCCCTACAAAAACAAAAAGGAAACAAGATTTCATTATTTCAATTAAAAACTTATCCTTAATTCATTTTAAAATCAATTATTAAATAAAGCACAAAATATGAAAATGTGTTAAAATGCAATATGTTAGACAATAAGTGATGGCAAATTATACACATTTAAACAAATGAATTAAGGATAAATCATGCATTATCAACCTCACATCGGGATCTCTACCTGCGTACAACCCCTTTACTTTATTTACTTTCCTTATAATTTTATGATTGTTATATTGATCATGTTCTTATGATTTATAAAGGAACTTGCAAGAATATTGCCTTGGTTCGACTTTACGCATAACGGGAAACCTGAAATGCTACCATTACCGACACTGAAAACTATGTCTTTCCAAAACATGGGGAACAAAGTTTAAGGTAAAAGAAGTTAGCATTCCAGCTAACCAGGTCAGGAAGCTGATGCTAATCCCAAAGATAACCGAAACCTTTAAGCCTAAGAAAAGGCGCGAAGGGAAGGAATTAAAGTAGTCCTAGAAGAAAAAAACTAAGACCTAGAAATTGACCCTTACCGATGTTGGTGTTAGCCCAGTTACCCAGGGAGAGGGTACTCTGAGACAGGAGGTACGCATCCCAGATCAACTGGAGGAAGAAAGAATATTAAATTCCTTTATTTTAGAGTTTTTGGATCTGGTTGGAGGGCTATTGGTTCGGTTCCAAGTCCCATATAGGCTCCAAAAAGACATACCCTCAAACCAAATTTGGGAGATCACTGATGATGCCCTGTGGTAGAGGTGGCTGGAGTGCTTAAGTCCCTAGGCTAATCATATGTCTCTACCTCAGAAGCCAAACGATGCTTTGATAAAATGAAAAAAGCCTAGGCAGAGAAAGTCGGGGTAGAGGTAGATTTGACAAAAGAGAATGAAAGGATAAAAAAACTAGATGACGGATTCGCATCATCCTCCAAGAGAGCCAATGATTCCAAGCAAAAGCAAAAAAATGCTCAGCACGCTCTAGCAAGTCTTCAAGAGAAATATGAAGCTTTTATCTAAAAAGGATGATGCCAATAACAAGGCAAAGGACTTAGAAGCCGACATGGGCTCCGGTTTAGTTTTTTTGTCTTAGGGTTTTTTTATAACCTTATTGATTTGATACTTCATAGGCTAACGTTCCCTTTTTTTGTAATGTTTGTACTTGGGATTTATCTCATTTTTTAATGACAAACATTTTTATTCAAACGTGCCAAATTCTGAAAGGGTATTCCATCTCTTTAAAATCTAGTATAAGAGAGTAATAGCAGTGTGGCTTGCTCTAGCATAGATTAGCAGTCATATTTAATAGCTTTCTCATGGAAGTTTCTCATGCCGGCCAAGGGCATAATGGTGTCCATAGGGCACTTCGCAAGTCGCTTTTGTTGGCCGCATGTGTGGTCGGGCGTGGTATAGTTCTTGAGTAATGACTTAAAACATTGTGGCCCATTTACCATTCTTGGGTTACGCCAGCTTCATTTACTTAAAGGTGCTACTTGCACCGCTCATAGGGTTTGGTATGGTTCTATCTAAGGTAACCAATCTTCAACACTCGTTGGGGCCAAGTAGCCGATCACTGTTTTTGATGATCGGGGTGCCACTCTTAGGGCTTCGTTAACTAGGCTCATGGAGGATAGTTAACTAGGCCACTCTCAGGGCTATGTTCTACTTGCACTGCTCATCAGGGTCCAGTATGACACCTAGTTGCTGACCAATCCTCATCACCCATTAGGGCCAAGTAGCCAATCATCATTTTCGATGACTAGGGTGCCACTCGTTAGGGTTCGACATGGAGCCTTATATGAGACCATCAATCATTGCCACTCATTGGGGCTATTTTCTTCATCGCTGCAAGGTTAGAGGTGGTCTACATGACATCGCCCTGTTTGAGACAATGTGGTCCCTTTAGAGTGACCACGTAGTTGCTTACTGTGGGTGTTGTTACCTCGCTTGAAGTTCACACATAAGGTGTGTAAATCTCCAATGGGTGCATGTCAAATGTGGTTGTCTAAGGTTGGGAACCTACATTGGTGAGGCATCCAAGATTGTGAAGGAAGTGCTTGCGGATGTGGGAATACATTTAACAAGTTCCACCAACCATGCTAATGTTTTAGTTAGTATGAGGGATAGGACTCTGATTAGGATGTCGATCCATCTCCTTGTTGTGATATCGTCAAGTCCTGCATGGGATTACGTTCATGGATGGATCCAAGGGTCCACATCTCAGTTCCTTCTCTGGTCATCTCACTGACATAATGCGCTGATAAGCGAAATGTAGTGTCACCTGCAAAGAAACTCTGATGTTCAAGTCAATCTGGATATTTAATAATAGAGCATAAAAGCATGGATTTAATGAATGTTACACCTTATGTTTAAGGTGTGAATGAGATTCATTTATAGGGAGTGATGGTATGAACGTCCTACGTGGCATGTGTCGGTATGGACTCTGTAAATTAAGGATAAAGTTGTCACGCTTGCAAGCGTTCCCGACACCCGTTATAGGATAAGGGCCGAGATACCCTATACTTACTCATGGTACTTCCTTGACTTCGACCATGAGCTATACTGGTAGGGATACGTGGATTTCCATGATAACTCTGGTCAAGGACCTATGTCATAGAGTGTGTATGAGGGGATAAAACTAGCGTAGTTATTTCACGAAGTCTCACTGTGGCAAGACTGATAATTGTTTGGTCTGAGGCTGGTCAGGTACGGTGTGCTAACGATGAAACTTCTAACCACATCTTTGGGACTCGTATTAGGCCCAAGTCAAATATATTATAAAAGGAAATAAAAATATATGTTCTATGGTTCAATTTGGTTTGGTTCAGTTTTACACATAAAAATAAAACAAATTACATTGAACATAACAATTTCTTACTTTTGTAATTTTTATGATTAATGAATTAATTTAATTCAATGTCATAATGTAAGATACCTCATAGCTTGCTCTATTAGGATTGCTAATAGAAAAGCCATCCACGTTTATTTTAAATTGATTTTCGCATGGAGATTGCCAAGACATGTGTTTTGGTAACCTTGCTAAAGTCGAGGATGTCATATCTTCAACATCACCCAATGAAGGATATAAATTTTATGGATTTAGGTTTGTTGCATTCAATATTTAATATAGTTGCTACAATCATTCTGTATTTAAGTCTATAAGATTCGGTCATTTAATTAAATGAATCGAGCTCAAGATATTGAGTATGTAAGAAATCCTCTTTAGGGTTATTCATCATTTGGTGTGTGACAACGTTTGAATCTAGATTAGTTTGTTCTTAGGACTAGAAACCGGATGGGAATCACAAAAGAAAATTTTAAAAATCACATTACCTTATAAAATTATTAAAATGTCTCACTATTTGAAAATAAAAGAAAGTAAATCTCCATATCAATATTTTGTATTTTAGGCTTGGGATACTTACATTTTTTTACCTCCTTATAATATCCCATTTGGGCGTAACACTAGTATTAGTATCATAAGGTTTATACTAGTGTTAGCACCATTTCGATCGATGTCAACATAATCCTGAATAATAATCTTTAACAAAATTTATAGTAACGGGCGTTACACAATGAATCGACATTAACTAGGGATTAAAGGATTTATAAAGGGTATACTGGTCCTTACATGCAACTGTGTAAAAAATGTTTGTATTTGTGTTAATTTTCTTTGAACTTTATAAAGAAAGTATTGATAATATTGACACGGGAATCAAAACATTTGATCACCACTTAACTCTTATAAATATCATTCATTTACTATAATTTAAGATACGTTAAACAACCTTTAACACTTAAGCTCTGATATTAAATATCATATTAACTTGAGCGTCAGAGTGTTTTTACAAGTGACACCTTATTTTATCCGACAGTATGAGATACTTGAGTGTTGGGAGTGATTTATAGATCCTTAGATCCTTATTGAGTTTAAAGAGATAATATTAAATCTCTATTAAATTGAGTGAAAGATAAAACCTACATATTTAATATCCATACTAAAAATTGGTTCCCTGGTACCGGAGATATCAATACTAATTTGATTCTTAAAAAGAGTATAACATTTTAATCCCTTAAAAATAGTATTCTTACATGCGTGTGATATGTGGAAAATTCAAAAAAATAAAAATTTTATTTAAAATCAAAATTAATATAGTTACTACTTCCTGCTGTGATTTTTAAGATAATTAACCCATCATGATTTTTTAACACGTGTCCTTAGATTTATAAAGCAAACAGCATTGTCAGAACGAGTTGTCTTGACTAGTGCTAGCTAACCGCTAACAAACAAAATCATATAAATAGGTAGGGGTGATCGTCGGTCGGGTTCGACCGGGTTTGATTGATGAAGACTTCAACTAATGTTAACCGAAAATAATTTTTTTTTCAACCAAACCCGACCAAATGACCCTAGGTTTGATCGGGTTTCGGTTGAACGGTTTCGGTTAAGTTTGGACGGTAAACTTCGATTTAATCTTGTAATGAATTGAATTTTTTGTGTGGTTAAAATTTACTTTTTAAACATTTTTTACATATTTTTCTCATCAATTCTATAGTATGTACTACATATATATAATTCCTATAATCAATTTTACTTATTTGACTTCTCATTTAACAAATTATAATAATATATATGTTCTTAATATTATATATTTCCTATATACTTCAGCTTCAATTTTCTTTATTATTGGTTTTTTAAAAGTTTGACAACTAATTAATAGAACTATGACGGTTTTCAAATTTATTAATAAAATAAAACTAACAAAAGATTATATATAAACAATAAAAATAAATTTATATCACATTACATTTTGCTTCTGGTACTATATAACTGTAATATTCTTGTAATATCCATTAAGTAATATTTTCATTCCTTAATTTTAATTTGGCTTTTTGTAGTAACTTTAACATGCTTGATATAACTTTAATTGTACAAAGCTAACTATTTAATGACTAAAGTTGGGCCTGAAAAATAAAAAGCCCAACCCCTAAACAAAAGTTAACCAGTTGGGTACGGTTAATTCGGTTGGTAGAAATTAAAACCGTACCCGCCCAAACTTACCCAAACTTAACCGGTCATTTTACCCGCTTACCCGTTTACCCACCCAAACCTAACCGAACTCGTTTTTTATTCCCAGTTTTCACGGTTTCTGGTAGGGTGGGTGGATATTACTTACCCCTATAAATAGGCCTGTGCCAATTGATTTGGAAAGAACCACTAGAGCTTATATGGTTTTTTTTAATAAAAATAATGTGTTTTTTAAAAAATATTTGAGAAATTGGGAAGCTTAAAAAATAATTGTTTGTTAGGATAGAAAATATTAAATTATATTTTCATTTTGCACACTGAGGAGGCAAAATGTCTGTCAACGTCAGACTGATTACTATTTCACATAGTGACCATGTGAAATGCATGTATGAATGACACGTGTCATATATATATATATATATATATATAATTAATATATTAAAATATCTTTCATTCAACTCGTTCTAACCATGCGAAATTTATATATTAAAATATTTAATATATATATTAATGTGTAATATATATATATAATTTATATATTAAAATATTTTAAAATCTATATAAGTTTTTTTGTTGAATGTATAAAAATCTAATAAAGAAATAGAAAGAGTTATATCTAATAACATTCTTTATTTGACAATAAGAAAACATTTGTCACAATGGTTGTCATGCTAAGTTAGGTTTAATGGGTTCCAGATTTGACTCTTAGTGCACACAACTTTTAGGAACAATTTTCTCTTTTTAGCATTTCACATAGTAGTTAGTTGACTGACATTTTGTCTCATCGGTGTGCAAAATGAAAACATGGTTTGATGTTTTCTATTCTAGACAAACAATTATTTTTTAAATTATCTCATTTCCTAAATATTTTTTTAAAAAACACATTATTTTTATAAAACACCCCAAGCTTATATATACAAATGAAAAAAAAATAAAGATAAATGTTTAGAGACAATTTTGTTTGAGAATTAATCATAATTAAAACTTTTTGTTCCTTTAATAAGTATATTTAATGAGGATTAAAATCAGAATTCTTTTTATAATTTCAGTTTGTGTTATCAATTAAACTATAACTTTTTATAATTTCAGTTTGTGTTATCAATTAAACTATAACTTATTGGTATAGAGATGAAATTCCTAACCAGAAACTACAAATAATTTAAATTCCTTGTTAAACACGTGGGCTTCCCTCATTTTTTCCACATTTAAATGATTTCAATCATGATAATTCCAAATTAGTTAACCAAGTTATCGTGAAGTATATGATAACTTAGAAAATGACTATCAAGCAATAAATAAAGTTCATTGAATAAACGTGTTCTCCTACCGTAGAATGTACATACTGGCTTTTACATATAACCACAATTAAAACCTATGCATAAACTCATATTATAGAGTAGACTCAGAGCCATCTACAAGTTTCCAAATACACTTGATTTGGTCATGGGTTGAACCACTCATAAAGGATTGATTGAGCTGAACAAAAACTTTTAATATTAAAAAGTAATAAGTATAACTTAAGATTAATTTATAGATTAAGTGACTGTATTTTTAACTAATATAAAACTTATCTTAACATTTTAATATTTAGATTTACATTAGGTGAGGGTGGAAAATTTAGTGTATTTAAGTGAGGATCATTGTAGAATTAATGGTCCCCTTTTAGGGTTGGGGGAACCCTTGGTATTACAAGCAAATGCCTTGTCCTTGGTGTTGATAACCCGGATTTCTCATTCATATCTAATTCTTCAGGATTCGTGTCATAAGGTAGTTCCCAATTGAAACAATGCATCAATTGAGCTAAAACCAATTTAACCATGATCAACCCCATTAACATTCCAGGACAACTTCTACGGCCAGACCCAAATGGTATAAGTTGGAAATCTTGTCCCTTGAAATCTATACTGCTATTAATGAATCTTTCTGGATAAAAAATTTCTGCATTATTAGACCACACTTTAGGATCTCTGCCTATAGCCCGTGCATTTACTATAATTCTTGAGTTTTTCTTTATGTAATAACCTTCAATCACTATATCCTCCATTGATTCATGAGGGGCCAGTAAAGGTACAACGGGGTGTAACCTTAGGGTCTCCTTCACCATCATATCCAAGTAGCTTAATTTTGCTATATTAGTCTCTTCCACCAATTTGGTCTTTCCAACTACACGTTTTAGCTCGTTTTGAAGATTTTTCATCACTTTTGGATGTCTTATAAGTTCTGAAATAGCCCATTCGATTACATTGCTAGATGTTTCCGATGAACCAATTGTCATATCAAACAAAATACCCTTTATGCTCCTTCTATCAATTATTTGGGCATGTTCATCTTGGGGATGTAATGGTTGCCCCTTTAATGAAAGCAATGTGTCCATGAAATTTTTAGGGTAACCTTGTGCTGATGGAGCTAGATTATGTTCGTCAATCATGTAATCCAACATTTTGTCAAGTGCTTTGCTCATTTTCTTCGAGCGTTGTGTTAATCCCTATTAGTTAGGCGTCATCAACACCAAAAGAAAATAAAATGTATGGTTAGTTGTAGAAATAAATATGATAAATTGGATAGGTTGAAAGAAGTTCTTTTTTAATTTAATATTTCTTTTGCTAAAAATATCATCTCTTATTTTATTTAAAATTACATTATTTCTATAAATTTTCAATAAATTAATTCCTTTTAATCATATTAATTATTTTACACTTATACATACATACATACATATATATATATATATATATATATATATATATTAAGTGAAGAAGAAAACTGTTAAAATAAACAAATCCAAGCTATATATGTACGAGTAAAAGTTAATTAGTATTCATATGACCACTATAATATTTTAAGTTTGATGATGAGACAATTTAAGGAGATAGACAATCTTATAAAGATAATTGTCCTTTTGGATTGAAGAATACCCAAAATAAAAAATTTAAAAATTGATCATATATAAAAGCAAATAAATTGTAAGTGGAAAGACTGAAATTTATATTAGGAATAAAGTTTTCAATTAACGATTAACTTGGGTGTAAAGCTTTACTTGTGAGATTTACATTTTTCAAATTGTCACATCATCATATAATATAATAGAGTTAGTACTGATAATATAACAGTTTAAGATACTTTTATAAATTTTAATGATTAAATATATATATATATATATATATATATATATATATATAAATGAATTTAAATAGAATCAAGGATCTAAAGTGTCATATGGTGTGTATTTATATTTCAATGATAATTATTCAAATTAAATATAATGATTTATATATTAGCTTCCTTTCGTTTTTCATAATAAACATATTTTCATTTCAATGATCTACTACACACATACAAAAACAGACCATGAGAAAGACTCTTATAAAAGAATGAAATGATTAAATCTTGGTTATATAACTATTATGAATAATCATGATTAAAATATATTTAAGTTAAAATACTCAACATAATATATGCATTTAATAATGATGACTTATAGTATCATATAATAGTTGATATTTAATTTTCCCAACATTCTTAAAACATGCTAACCTGGAGATCAAACACTCCAAGCCAAGGAACATAATCTGCCAAATTGAAGGCTCCTGAAACACTCATAGTCTCAAGAAGAATGGCCTTCAAATCAAACTTATCATCTTTTCTCATTCCCAATATCATCTTACATGTCATGTCCTGCAAAACTTCCCCAACCATCTCACTAAGGTCCACAACCTCACCTTCCTCTGCTGCTTTCAAAAGCCTCTTCACCATTGCTCCAACCTCCTTCTTTCTCAAAGGAGCAAAAGACTCAACTTTTGACACACTCAAAAGATGGGTGGTGCACACTTTCCTCATGTTGCGCCAATAGGGACCATACTCAGCAAAAGCCACACTCTCAGGCCCATATGTGTATTGGGCCGCCTCAAACTTGGGCCTGTTGGCAAAGACAGAGTCATGTGTTTTGAGGAATAGCTCTGCGGCTGTAGGGGTTGAAACCACAATGGTTGGAACGTTTCCTAATTGTAGGAACATTATGGGACCGTAGCGTTTTGCTAGTGATTGGAGGGATCGGTGTGGGAGTGTTCCTAGCATGTGGAGATTCCCGATGATGGGAAAACGGGGTGGTCCCGGTGGATACGGTAGTTGTTTTGACCATGTCACGGCCAAAACAGCTACCTTTATTAATGTAACAAAAAGAAAAATGAGGATAATGCATAATGTTAAATGGAACATACTATGGTGAACTTGGTCTTTGGGTAACTTGATTTGTTTAGAAGAGGAATAATGTTGCATTGTATTTATATATATTCTTTTGTGTGTATCCTTAATTAGTGACATGTATGTAACACTTGGGATGGGGCCATGTTGGATTCGCATATCACGTCAGAAAAATTCATAGTTGAAAAGTTAAGGATGCGTATAAATGTTCAACTTAATTAAAAAAATTTCCAATAAATTATTTTTATATAAGAGTTTATATTGTAAATATGTATAAAGGTTATTAGAATATTTTGAAAATGATTTATTTACAAGCTACACCAAAAAAAATGTTAAAATAAATCAAAAATAATTTATGAAAATCATAAGTGTTCCTAAAATGAATTTATACTGAAGAAGTTTATCACATATAGTAATCTTGCTTGGCTTCAAATCAGACAAGGTATATTTTAGAATGAAAAAAACAATTAAAGGATTAGTGTTATGTTAATTACGTTACAATTAAGGATGTTTTGTTTTTGTCATTTTAGAGCTTGTAGAATTTTACATGAGAAATCAGATCACGTATCTTGTTGACATCCAAGAAAATCCTTCATGGATTTGATTCGAATCTATACGACTGCCAAGGAAAGTGTTGTTAATTAAAATTAGAGGACCAGGTTACAGTTTTGAATTTGAACAAAGAGCATTGAAGATGAAGATTACCAAGACATGTCACTTTGAAAATGACAATTAATTTGCATGGGAAGAATGTATGGTTGTTTTTTGTCTATAAATTAAAAAACTACTCTTTTTTTTTAAGATAGAATTAAGAATTACTTAGTCTTGGATGGTAGGAATTTCATTTTTGTTGGGGGAAATCTTGTGATGTCAATTGAATCCTGCCTTTTGTTTTTCACTTATGAATGATATCAACATTAACTTCATTTTGTCGTGCATTCTAATTCAAATTATTTTACATTTGTTCTAAGTCATGATTTTCCATTTGATCAAGAATTTCTTCAAGTTTGCATGAGTTTATTAAGAATTCTAAAATTATAAATTAAGAATTAATTCAAGAGTTTGAGAATCATAGTTGAAAGTTACTATTATGCAATATTCATTAGTAAAATCTACTAAAATTATAAACATCCACTAGTTCACTATTACAAATTTGAACCTATTTAGCATAGTTAAATGAAGTTTGATATATGTTAAAATTAGGGGTGGCAATTTGGGCTTGGCCCACGGGCCGACCCGTTTGGTCCGTTAAAAATAGGCGGGCCGGGCTAAGGTTTTGAGCCCGTTTTCCCATATAGGCCCGGCTGGTTTTGGCCCATAAAAAAATAGGCCTTATGCGGGTCGGCCCGGCCCGTTGGGCCAATATTAAATTACTAAAAAACTATTTTTATATTACTATATAAATTATATATGTTAAAGAGGTTATGTTTTTCTATTTTTCTAATTTATATATGTTATTATACTTTTGATGGTATAATATTATAAAATATAAATAACAAAATTTTTGTTTCCATTTAATATAAATATAATTTATTTAAACTTTTAATGAAATAAATTAGGTTAATTATAAACAAACTAGTTTCAAAAAAGATAAAATCTAGTTTTTATATTTAAAGTTTTTTTCCTTAAAAAACCTTAAAAATAGTACAAATTTTGTAACATCCCGGTTAATTAATTTAAAAATCAATGATTGGTAGAAAAATATTAATAATTATCATTAAATTGATTTAGATTTTTAGAAATCATTATTATTCAATATAATTACAATTTTAAATAATTAGATGTTATGAGATTAAATGAAATTATTTGATTGGTTGGTCATTAAATTTCAAATAAGATTTAGATAAGAAACGGTAAGCTTGAAAGTTATCGGAGGGTTAAAAGTAAGTTTTTATTTAAGTTTCAAAAAAAAAGAAAAGAAAAGAAAGAGAAATAGGAAAATGACCGATATGCCCTTAATGAAATTAAAAACTCAATTTTCTCCTTCTTCACAATCTGCATGTGAACTTCTTCTTCTTTCCTTCCTCTCCAATGGCCGTGAGCTTCTAGCTCCAAATTGGAGGGCGATTTCACGTCGAAACTTTAAATTGATCGCATTTTTGGAATCCCGACAACGAGGTGAGTCTATTGGTACCCTCAATTTCAAGTTTCCTTCCTCATTTTCATTTTCTCTCTCTAGCCGAATTTGGCATTTGCATGTGGGGGGTTCGGTTTTGCCTTCTTTATGTGGATGGAAGCTTGGAAATGACTCTTATGGTAATGGGTGGTCCAATTTTTTAAATTTCTCTTCTCTCCTTTCTCTTGGCCGAATTACATTCAAGCATGGGGGTTTCGATTTTTCATTTTCATGACATTACGAAGCTTGATTGAGGTTCTATAAGCAAGGAGTATTGTTAACGACTAATGGGTTAAACGTTTCAAAGATCGTAGGTGTTGAAACGAAGCTTCGGAAGATTATGGAAGATCGTGGGTTTTGTAATTAACAACCAGAAAATTATATGAGTTTGGGTTGTCAATAAATCATGAAACGGTTCAAGAGCGTTGGAATCAAGGTAAGGGGGTGTGTTGGGTTAAGATTAATATAGAAATATAATTATATAATTGGTGTATAGGAGAAAAGGTATATCATAGCCGCTTCTAACTATTTTAAATTAATTCAGATGATTTAGTACATGAAACGGAAGTATAGAAAGTCATTAAAGTAAAGAGGATAGGCTAACTAATAAATTGATAAATGATTAAAAGGTGTAATAGCATCATGATAAGGGGATATTCAGAAATAAGGAAGTGAGAGTAAACTAGGTACATTCATGAAAAGGTATAAATGAGGTAAGAGAATGTGAAATCCATAATGTGAAATAAGACCAATTACAATTGATAATATGTATATGGATAATATTTGCATGATATAGAGATTATGTGAGAGGGAGTGTAATGTTATAGATCCTAAAGGAAAGCAAATGGCGTGTTACTAATACTGATAGTAATGTTGCATGTATATGTGTAGGTATATGGATATCATGAACATTGTCTTAATTGATGATAATGTATGACGATAAATGTGTGAATGAATTCTTAACTGGATGTGATATGGTATGTTGATTGTATTAGTAATGTTCATGTGATATAATTGATAATTGAGATGATATCTGTTGGTATGTGTGATTCTAATTATGCATAACTTGATGAGAATCATGAAGTGATGATGGTGAAATATGGGAACATAGCTTGTGAGGGCTGGATCTGTGTGACCACCCCATGTGATATTTTATGTCAGTTTTTGACAATGGAGGATGAGTGTGATGATGTTTGAAGCCATAATGACATGATGTTGTTTGTGATTATGTGGTATGGGACGGCCGACGGTATGTGTAGCCCCTCGTTTTCTGGCTCCCGTGGTTTTTATGCCCAGTTGAGCTACCCAGTGCTCAAGTAGGACCCAGTGGTTGAGGTGGAGAGTCAAGCAGGACTCGGTGGACTAAGCAGGGTCCACGGGGTGTCAAGTAGGACCCCCAGCTGAAGGCCGATCCTTTAGTATCCGGATACTAGGGTGTCATACTATTTATATGAGAGTCAGTTATGCTTTACATGCCTTGACTTGTATTAATGTTTATAGTGGTGTTATATACGTGTGATGAATTGGGTTATAGAAGGTTATATCGTGAATGATTCTATGCCCAATGAGTTATGTTTTATGCATATATGTATATATATATATATATATAATGTATGATTCAGATAGGGTGAATGATTGGTATTGGCGTTTAACGATGGTTCCGATATAATCCTTTAGTATAATTACAAAATATGACATGTATGATTGAGTTAGTATGGTAGGTGAAAATGAGAAATGATGAGACTACGATGAATAATTGAATGGAAATATTGAGGTTCTGGATTAATGGTAGACTTAAAATGTTTGAGTTGTTATTGGTATAAAAAAAAGATAATTGAAGTAGCCAGTAAAAGCATAACGTGAGTGTAAAGTAATAATGGACAATACCTTGATTAGAAAGGTAGCTAGATTACACTTTTCCTGGTATATGTATTTGTTTCTATGTTGATCTTTAATTCCAATCACTCACCCCTTTTTCTACTGTGGTTTATTGATTGCTGACAGGTTGTTGATGCATACCACAGAGGCAAATGCTAAATGAGGTCAGGGCAAAGAGGAACCCGGAACGATGGTTATATATGTATATATGTTTGTTAATTCATGGAAATGTGGAGGTTTATTAATGAGTTAAGGTTATGTTTGTGATGTGTGGTGATGTAGAATTTTAGTATGATTAGGATGCATAGATACATGGCACAGATCCATTGAGTGATTGCATAACATTGGTAGGTACTGTGATTTGTGTATATGTTTGATGAATGTGACTGTGAATTGAATGGTTGGCATAATGGTGGAAAGTGGAAAACACAGTCATATAGGAACTGAATAGGTGGTTTTAAGATTCGATGGGTATTTGAACCCCCGGAAGGGATCGATAGGTTCCCCATATTATTTGTGAGTTGTGCATATAGACCTAGTCTAGTTTAAAGGTTATCTAGTTGGTTTGGTGCATGCATTTACCTTATTTTGATTTAAATGCAATTTCATGTATAACTCACTCATATATTGGAATTTTGGCAAACGGGCTCTTCCAACAGCTCTGGAATGGGGAAAATATAGTACCTATGAAGTTTGGTGGCAATCGGAGTTGAAACGGGAAAAATAGGTAATGAGGAAGTTAATTTGTAGGTTTTAAGCTGTCATATTCGCTCAAGCGAGTCAAATTTCACTTGAGCGAGTCTTTATATGGTCTGGGGTGTGCATTCTGGACAAATCGCACTCAAGCAAAAGTACTTTCGCTCAAGCGAGTGCCATTTTCACTCAAGCCAATGTATTTTCGCTCAAGCCATTGATGAAGGTCTGATGCTGTCCAATTTTTGCTCAAGCGAGAGCTTGAGCGAGATCTCACTTAAGCGACCAAATTCTTACTCAAGTGAGCTGATTTAGCTTTTGTCCTCTTCATGAAAGTTGTAGCTAATTTTGTCTCATCGTTTTGATACCCAATTTGCATTAATCGGAGTTAGGTAGCCCGAGTTATGCCCAAAATACTAAAGGGTGTTCAGGCTGAAAATTTCAGCAGGGCTGATTTTATGAATTCATGGATTAGGCAGTCTTAGGGGCATAATTAGCCCTCGACTCCTTCATAACAATTGTAGGTATTTGAGTTACAGATGTGAACATACTAGATTCATCCCTATTGGAGTTATTTAACTCCGATTTGACTTGATTTGCCAAAAGGTGAGCAGGGAGCCGGTGTGCTGAAAAATTTTCCTTGGGCAATTTGGAGCCCCAAAGCCTATGATGTATTATTGGGGACCCGTAGAGTCATGTAGAGACATTCTAGGATAGATATAAATGATTTAAAAAAACAAAATTCAGTATAGTATTTTAAGTTTAATTAACTTTAATTGCATGGTTAGTGTCCAATAATTTGTAAGGTCGTTACAAATTTTAAATATAAAAAAATAAAAATAATTTGGAAAAGAAAACGGGCTGGCCCGTTTGGCCCGCGGGCCACATAGAAAACGGTCCAGGCCAATGTTTTTGGCCCGTTTTTCTTTTTTGGCCATCCCAGCCCGTATTTGGACGGGCTTATGCGGGCCTTGGCCTGGCCCTGCCTATTGGCCCACATTGCCACCCCTAGTTAAAATCCACTAAAATCTACTAAAAATTAATTTTTTTATAACCTGAGCATCCTTTTAAAATCCGAATCAAATTTACTCATTATGAAGTCAAAGTATCATAATTTGCAACCAACGCCATGTCAACCCAATTTGGATTAAATAACTTACTTTGATAGCTCCAAACCAACTAAACTTTAAATAGAAAAATTTAAAACAGATCCACACACTTAATAAAAATCAGTAACACTAACTACTGCTACTAAATACTAATAAAAGAGAAAACATTACTCCTGCTCCTACAACAGGTATAATTGTCTTTAACAATATTTTAACGTTACACACTTATGTAATGAACCATTTACACCATTGAAATCACTGCATTAGGTTGGTTTGAGCCAATAAATATGTAGTTATAGGCAGGAGCTTATTTTTATTTAAAAAAGTAAAGAAAAACACTCTTTTTAAGTTTGATAATAAGTAAACCATATTTTAGTTATGAACCAAATCTCTTTTACTTCATGCCTTTCAAACTTTACCAGCTAGCCTATAAGTTGGCACAACAAGCAAGGGCTTACTTCTTGGCATTGTGAGGCCAAATTTCTCATTCATGTCCAAATCATCAGGGGACATGCCTAATGGAAGCTCCTAATTGAAGCAATGCACCAACTGAGCAACAACAATCTTAAGTTAGACCCAAATGAATCCCTGGACTCTATGACCTGAACCAAATAGTATGAGTCTATAGTCATTTCCCCTCATGTCAACATTGCTATTACCAATACTAAATCTTTCTAGATAAAACTTCTCAGCATTTTTTGACCAAACTTTAGTGTCTCTCCCTATTGCCCATGCATTTATTATGATCCTTGATTTTTTCTTTATGTGGTAACCATCAATAGTGGCATCTTTTCTAGACTCACGAGGCACAAGCAAAGGTGCAACGGACGATTCTAATGTCCACTAAGTTTTGGGTCAACAATTTTCTGACATATTGGTAGTACAAAAGTATGGAATTATTTAGACCGTTGATTACTTGAACAGCAGGGATTGAGAGATGAGAATATATGGGTACCGGTTTAGTAAGTGAGGGATATTCTAGTAAAAAAACACAAACTGTGTGAGGAATTGAAACGGGCAATGTGACATCCTGGCGCTGTTGAGGGCGGGGAGTGATCGCCGGTGCATGGGCACGGACAAGGAGCGGCTCCTGGCAGGCTTCCAGCGGGGAATGTGGCATCCCGGGCACTGTTGAGGGCGGGGAGTGATCGTCGGTGCATAGGCACGGACAAGGAGCGGCTCCTGGCAGGCTTCCAGTAGAAGGGACACATGAACGAACCGAATACATACCAGAATGAGAGGGATCCAAAAGACTGTATAGGTATGAGACTATACAGTCGAGGATAGCTTAAAGGAATGAATTCGTACTACCTATACCAACAAATGCATTAGCCTTTTCGGTAGCCTATGACTTAAGAACTCCAAAGTTAAGCGTGCTTAACTTGGAGTAATTCTGGGATGGGTGACCTCCTAGGAAGTTTTCAGGAAATGTGTGAGTGAGGATAAAAGCACATTGGAAAGGTCTCGTGTTGGTCTGTGGGGCGAGTCGTTCATTCCTGAAGAGCGGCCGGGGCGTTACAGTGGTATCAGAGCCTAGCCTCTCCTAGTACAGTATGGTTCAGGGATGAACCAGGTGAAAGCTGGTGGGCATGTGACATCCTAGCGCTGTTGAGGGCGGGGAGTGATCGCCGGTACATGGGCACGGACAAGGAGCGGCTCCTGGCAGGCTTTCAGCGGGGAATGTGGCATCCTGGGCACTGTTGAGGGCGGGGAGTGATCACCGGTGCATAGGCACGGACAAGGAGCGGCTCCTGGCAGGCTTCCAGTGGAAGGGACACATGAACGAACCGAATACATACCAGAATGAGAGGGATCCAAAAGACTATATAGGTATGGGACTATACAGTCGAGGATAGCTTAAAGGAATGAATTCGTACTACCTATACCAACAAATGCATTAGCCTTTTCGGTAGCCTATCACTTAAGAACTCCAAAGTTAAGCGTGCTTAACTTGGAGTAATTCTGGCATGGGTGACCTCCTGGGAAGTTCTCAGGAAATATGTGAGTGAGGACAAAAGCACATTGGAAAGGTCTCGTGTTGGTTTGTGGGGCGAGTCGTTCATTCCTGAAGAGCGACCAGGGCGTTATAGGCAAAGTGTCAGTACGCGTGTAAGCACTAAGTGAGGCGTGCGGTTATGTGTTGAGCATGCCTGAGCTTGGGAATGATACAAGTGATATTAATTAGAAGAACATTGTTTTCTCTTCACCCTAAATAAAAAACATTGTATTCTCTTCATCTTCCCCATTTTTTCAGCTTGAAATTTTCATCTCCGTCCTAAGAAGAACTATCGTCTCCTTTTTCCTAGTGTTTCGTCTGAAGTTTTTATCTCACTTGTGAGAAGGAGTGTCTATGTTCCCCGTCTCTTGGTTGTTGTGAATACATCTGTTGTCCTTCATCCCACCCCAAGCGTTCATCCTTCCCCCTTTCACCCCACCAGTTTTCATACATATACTTGTAGTTTTGATGGCCGGGTTCGATAGTGCGAAGAAGCAAAAACAAAAACTGAAAAAGTGGTATGTGGTGTTTAGAAGTTGAAACCCTGGTATCTACAGTTCCTGGAGCGACTTCCATGTGGAGGTGTCTGGGTACCCACATGCATGCCATGCTTCGTACCATACCTATGAAGAGGCAAGTGAGGAATGGGAACATCACTGTTCCAGAGCATTCGATCTGAATGGTGGAGAGGAAGACACTATGGAAGAAGAAGATTCAAAAGATAGAGGTCTGGACATTACCATGCAAACATGGTTTATTGTGGACCTACTAGTTAGGATTAGAGTTACAAGTATGAGAGAGTAAGAATGAAGTGGAAACCTAAGCCCAAAAAAAGATAAGTATTTTTTTAAAATTATTTATGCCAATAATTTTAAATATTGTTGTTTTGGTGGTTTGTCTTGAAAGTGTTGTAACTTTTAATTTCTTGTTGCAGAGGCGTGTGTAGAGATAGATGGATTTGCTAGAGTATCACCATTATGTATTTCACTATCATTTTTGACACAGGGATTTCTAAGTTGTGGGTACCTTCATCTAGGTGAGATTTGTGCACTAATTATGTTATTTGTGAGGTGCGAATATGTATCTGTATATTCAGTATTTATGGTCGTACCTTTTGAATTGAGCTTGTGTCAAGTCTTTGGCTTGGTAGTTTTGCTTGTATTTAGTTAACTATGGCTTATAAATGAAACCCGAGGCGAGTATTATTTTTCTGATGATTCCTTGCAAACAGCACATAGCAAATTTAGTCAAAGGATAATATAAGACTCAAATTACTACAAGGTGATTCAAACACACAGAAATTAGAACATGTAACTAATGTTTTAATCCTTGAACTACATCCAGTTAAGTTGATTAAGGAAATATGCAATGTACTACAATATTTGTATTTTCACTAATAAATAATATATGTGTATGATGTTTTAGAAGCTACATGATCATGTTGGGCCATCATATTAATTTAATTTTGCTTTCTAGCACAGACCATTCAACACAATACTTATGATGATGATCCTTATGCAAAGGAATTTGGCATTAAAATCAGTGAAAAGCTAGCATCAGTAGAAGCACGAATTGTTCCTGCTCTATGGGTAATGTGCTTCTCCACCAAAAGATACATGATGCTTTAAGTTTGATGTATCTTTGGTTTGTCTTTTTTCATTGATATGTAATACTTATCTGCAACTTAAATATCATGAAACTGGGAAAGAAAAGAATTGTTTACCCCCATTTGGTCAGTGGAATATGATGAACAAGGTAATTTATGTCAATATTAAATCACGTGCTTCTTCTGATTGATATATATTTTTATTTTATTTTATTGAAGAATCTTGGAGGCATGGATTATTTCTGTACTACTTGCAAAGTGAAGTTTGATTTTGATTTATCTGATTCAGAAAAATCATAGCCAAAAGTCAAGTAAGTTCATGTAGTTATTTTCCTCTCGTCCAATTGGTAGCTTAAATTGAAAAATTCCATGTGATTTTCTTGAAGGATTAATATTCATATACTGATTTATTTTATTTTTGTTAGGTTATTTCCAAAAATATCTGCCATTTTATATTGTAATTTGTATTTCTAACTATAGTGTTGGTATAGATGGAACAAAAATACTGGCCAGCTAGTGCTTCCAAACAAGGTCACTGTTCTCAGCAATGGTATGGAAGGAACATATTTTCCCAGCCTTCATTTGTAAGCATAAACTCCATCAAAAATATTTTACATATTTTTTCTCTATCCAAATCTATTAATTGTTATTGCTATTTATTACTTATTATCAGTTAATTTATTTGTAAATGGTGCAGCTAGCGCTAAAAAATTATTACCATTGTGCCTAGTTTTAGAGAAAATGTAGGTGAACGCTGCTATTTTCTAAACATCATAAGTTACATAATGAATATAATGTTTGGTCCAATTTAATTTAAATCATGAAATTTCAAGGTATGTCCTATTCATGTTTAACTTGGAGTTTTCATGAAATGGTTTTTAACACCTAGTCCATTTGTAATGTCCTAATTCTTTAATCAATGATAAAGAAAATGATCAATGGAATAACGGTTAGCCGGTGGGCATGCATAAATTTTGCAAAAAGTGTCCAAGATAGTATTGCTTGTAGCTTTTGTAATGAGCTTGCTCAAATGTGTCAAGTCCGGTAGTTTTCCATCTATTCAGCTTTTTATATTTGAAAGTGCAGACTAAATGTTTCCTAAGATTCATAACATGTTTTTCTTATTGTAGGAATTTAATCCAGATCCTATTATCCCAATCAACCATTGGATACCAACTATATTGTATTTGGAGTAGATGTCACACATCCTGAAAACGAAGAAGACTGGAGTCCCTCAATAGCAGTTGTATGCTTATAATAATAGTCTTAACTTTTAATTGTATCCATGATTATAAAGGGTGTTGATGACTTATATATTCCCCAACCTATAGATGTAACTGTGTAAATTATGGTGCAGGGTATAAGTCATCATGCTCGTTATCATGGTCTGTAGGATGAAAATAATTTTATAGCAGATGGGATTCAGTCTTTGTCAAACCATACTTATGCCAGGTGTACACACTCTGTTTCTATTGGTAAGCCCATTTTATTAATATGTGCTACCTAAGTTTACACTTTAAGCCCTACTCCTTATCATTATCCTATTTGTAAAAGAAGCTACAATGGTTTTGCAACATTATTAAAGAGGCGTAAATAATTTGCAGGAACATCGGTTAGCTACTGACACGTTGTCGTTGTCAGGTCAAAAAAAAGTTAAATTAATATAGTATAAGATGAACAACCTTAGTCATCTCTCGAGGACCTTAGTTCAATTTGTTACACTCAATTTAGTTATAACAAAGGGGGGTTTGTGTTGAGATTGAAAGGAAAATTAAGTAATTATATAATAGTGCAAAAAGTAAATTTATGAGTGAGAATAATCAAATTTAGAAATAACCATCCAAAGGAATTAATAAATCTTTACTTATCTAATCATTGATCACAAATATGATTAAATATAATTAATTTCTCAATCTTGAATCATTTGGAATCCCTAAATGATTATATTCTAGAAAATCTTCTAGAATCAAATTAATGAACTAATAAGAACAATCAATCTATATATTCTTATTAATTACTAAAATAACTTTAAAACCATAGTTTGATTGAGTTAAGAAACTAAATAGAAATCTCTTATTTAGTGACTTAATCTTTGTTCTCAAATTGATTGTTGATTAACCAACCAACATCAGTTTAGATTATAGATTGTTTAATTATGTATCAATCAGTTATACACTTAAATAATCTACCATCATAAGTGTTTGTAAAACAAAGAAAAGTAATTATCTTCAATCAAAATATTAAGAGTAAGAACTCAAAGTTAACATAAAAAAAATTAAATTCCTTGAGTTGATTTTAAAAGATTAAGCTTCCATGATAATTTTTAACAATGAAAGCTAATATTAAATTAACTATAACTTTGATTATAAAAGTAAATAACAAATAATAAAATTAACTTACTTGATATTGAGGAAGGGAAATGAAAACCATAACTTGAGGGATGAAATATAGAACAAAAAAATAAAGCAAGAGAAAGAACTAAAACTTAAGAAACTAAAGCAAAGATATAGAAATGTAATGAAAACTAAAGCATGTATTTCTTATGTATCTCTTGTGTATCTTCCTTACAACTTCAAGCATCTATTTATAGGCAAGATATCATGATACTATACATTTATTTTCGGATCATTAATGCATTTTTTTCAACATTGGTGGGCTTGAAATTACAATAATTCAAAAGAAGATAATGGTAGGTGTTGAAATTCATTCTCCTCTTTATCTTCTCCACCTTGCGAGTCAAATATGACCATCTAGATGGTCGAATTTTGCAAAACCTTCAATATAAAAGTTGTAGATCTCTATCTTATTGAGAATTTGGTGTAAGAATAAGGTCATTTAGATATCTACAGCTCCAGATATGTGTATTTTGGTGAACGATGTCAATGCTGGTGGAACACATGAGGGCTGATTGATTCAAGCTCTATTTCTTCATTTTTTTAGATGTAAAATAACCAAATTTAATCATCATGATGTAGGTCTCTGTCTTAGATTTCCATGGGCTCCAAGACTAGCCCATTTGGATCACAAAAGCCCAAGTTATGGCTAAAATAAGACAAGATACTCAAGATACATACAAAAAACAAAAATTGAACCATATATATATAATACTTCAATTTAACTAAACAACATAAAACTTAATTAAAATACTATTATTAAATATAGTAATTATATAATAAACCCCAAGTGTAAAACTATAAGAAGTGTATTAAAATTAATTTATTAAATTCCCCCACACTTAAGCTTTTGCACTCCAGGGCAAAACCAAACCAAAAACTAAAATGAAAAACAATAGAAATTTTTTATTGATTTTTTTAAAATCTAAAATAATAAGTAATACACATCATCCCTTATATCAAGAAGTCATGATAAGTATGAATAAGAAGCATTACATACTAGTTACACAAATTGAGTGATCAAATCAAAGAGTGGATGAAAATATGATAGATGTTCTCTTCATGCTCTGTATATCTCAATTGTTTGGGTTTGTGTATACTCTCAAAAATCACCCAAATAAATTAACACTACCATAGGCTTGACAAATTTCTAATTTTCATATTTGAACACATATGCATGCAGAGATCAAAAGGACTTTATTAAGGTTGTAATGGGGCCAAGGTGATACACAGTGGATAAAATAAAATAGTATGGCTAAACTTAGGATTGAAAAAGAACAATGGCGTAAGTGATTTAGTGATTGTGGAAGTTCATTTTTAAACTCAATACTTAGCAAAATAAAACATGACGGAGGATAAAATAGAAGAATAAATTCTCCTGATTATTTTCATACATATATTCATCACTTTTTATTTTTCTTCTTCTTTTTAACATTTCCTTTTTTTTACTTTCCTTTTGAACAATGAAACAACAACATACATATCTTGGGTACATTTCCACAATCATCAATAATCTTTATTTATAGTAATTCCAAAACTCCTAATCAATTCCTAAGCAAAGGTGATCATGTTTCTTTTTGGGCTATTGGCTAATTATGTGGCTGAATCAAGAAATGGATATAGGCTCAACGTGGGTAACAATGGAAAATATGTAAGGTAAGGCATATGGCTAGTGTTTGGTTAAAACAAAAATGGCCTTAATCACATCAAAGCATGCATATGGAACATAATACATCAAAAAGAAACAAGTCAAGTTCTAGAATACTAATAAATAAGGGTCAATCAAAAACAAAAGAAAGATGACATAATCTGGTCCATCTAATTAAGCTCAAAATCTCACCGAGGGTGGTCAATCTATCACAATTCATATATAATTTGATCGTCATAAACAACTTATTAATATACAAGGAAATTATTCACAACATGTCATGAAATATTAGACAAAGGTGATGTAATTTCTCATTACTTAGACAAATTCAAAAAATTCAGTGAAAAGCATGTAGAATTTAAAATGAAAAACTGGAAATGATGATTTTTTTTTGTGAACAAGAAACAAAGAAGAAAAATAAATCATAACCAAATATTAGTGTCAAGATCCAGTTCCTTATGCTTCTTGCTCTATACTCTTTTAAGGGCGATTAGTACGAAGATACCTACAACAAATTGATATAACTGAACAATTTGATTGTGTCATACAATCCAATTTCATAGGCCTTGTGTTAGAACCCATAAGAAAAATATCATCAACACAACCATGAGTAGCATCAAGAGCAATAACATACATCTTAATTCATTTGTATGCCTATAGAAAGACTCTACTATATCATCCATTAAGAGGAAATAAAGAACCTGATGATTGCCTAGTGGTGTGGTGTGGCTCCGATCTGAAAGAAAAGGATGAAGGCAAAGTGTGGCGGCTGGAGAATGATGAAGATGATGTTTATGGTTCCAGAATGGTTGATGTCAAATGGAAATGATTGTGGTTATCCGAGTGAGATGTGTTTCGAGGACCCATCCCAACAAAAGTACTCATGATATAATTAAATTTTATTTTTATTTTTTAGTTTAAAATAAAAAAAATTAAACAAAAATAATACTGAAACTATATAGTGAAGAATACATCTCAAGACTTTGGTTCTCAAAGATGCATCTTTATGACTTTAGATGCAACTTTCCCAAATTAATCTTTACTCTTTCTATCCCTCATAAAAAAATAATAGAATATATATAACTCAGACCCCCCACACTTATTCAAGACATTGTCCTCAGTGTCTTATATAATTTCCACAGTCTCTTTTTCTCTTTTTTCTTTTTTTAATTTTTATTATTTTTTATTTTTTAATATAGATAAAGGTGAGAAAGAAGTTATAACCGAAGGGTGGTGTCTGATTCTGGATTCTTTTGCTTGTGTGTGTGATCCTTATCTTGCTTCAAAAGGGGTTGAGGTTGGGGTAAAAAACTCTGTAAAATATGAATCAATTCATCTGCATCTGACGAAGCATGAATGAATGATCGATCATCTTGAGTTATAAGGCCTTATTCCACAGCTTTATCTAAAAACATTAACAAACTGTCATAAAAATCATTAATATTTAACAATCCTAATGACTAAGGTTCTTGCTACACCATGATGCAATGCAAAATATTTCCTCAAAAGTACCAAAACCTCCAGGAAGTGCAATAAAGGCTTTAGCACCTATAACCATATGAGCCATTCATTGATGAATGCTTATAAATTTTACCTCAGTTCCTATAGCTAATACCAACATGTTGTAGGATAATACTAGAGATGTTGCTTCCTTCAACTAGTGCAGATAGTGCCATAGAGCCTCTCAAACCTTGTACTCCTCCTCTATACAAGACCTTTATTTCTTTCATAGCCAATAGTTTTTTCCCAACTTAGTAGCTGCTATTAGGTACTCTTACAATTACCATTGTTGGATCCACCAAACACACAAATGGATTTGATTTTTTTTATCTTTTTTTGTGTTTTCTATATAGAGTTATGCGCCCTTATATAGATGAAAACTGAGATGAAATAATTGATAAAATATAAAAAGTTTACACAATTATTATCATATAAAAAGAAATGACGGTACTGAAGAAATTTGAAAAGACATGATTGAAAAAAATAAAAATAGGTAATTTTAAAAGTCAAAGTGAATTCAGAAAAGTAAAACATTGAAAACAACAGTAAATATGTACAGTATTTGTGATTGTGGCTTATATCTTCCTCTGGTTTTACGTCCAGTAACGACTTAAACACCTTCTATGAGTCGAGGTTTTTGCTACCCATCCAGTTTTCTTATAAACTGGCAAACAAGGTTGTTTAACGCCAAATTCCCAAGGCTATAGTTTTCTTTTTATTGAATGAATAGATCATATAATTTTAGAAGTACTCCTTGAACAATTCCACATGGATGCATCTCAAGAGTTTGGATTAAGTTATTCAAGTTGCACACTTTACTCAGTCCATCCTTTATAAATTTAATTTTGTCCTCCCGATTTATAGGTACCATTCAAGGGTTTCTACAACGTGTATCACAGTTTCATCTTGCACACTTATGGAAAACTCCCATCCTCTTAGCTCTTTGTTTTTTAGAATAAGAACTATGTCCCATACCTGGCAAATGCTTTATATAAGATTTATGTAATTCACCAGAAAGACGTACCTTTGCTTCAATAAGCCAATGAACATCCTCTGGAATGCCAAAATATTGAGTAGTTTTAACCTTTGAACTCGAGCTTTATAAATTTTTACAACCACATCGCGTGGAAGTGTAGGGAATCTTTCCTTAAGTTTTACAAGGGTTTGTTCCATTGTCAGATTACTTTAAAGTTGTAGCTGTTTAGAAAAGAGAGAATAGCAAACGAGGTTATAGAGAATAGTAGAGATGAAAAAGGTGAAAAGGTGATAGGTTGCCTTCTATCAAGCACTTATTTAACGTCACGAGCCTGACGATGACCTTTTAACTACTGCAAGAAAATAATAATAATGCCAAAACAATAATAGTAATAATGATTGAGACAAGTGTTAGCACCAAAAAAATGATGATATAATTAATTGATATCTATTTTTTTATTTTTTATTTTTTATTTTTTATTTTTATAAATATTGTTATTAGGAAAAATTAGTCAAAATATTTGGCATCACACAAATACACCTTCGTATCTATGTGCTCTTAGAACCCTTGAAAGAAAGGTTTAAGTCGGTGCCCATTTACCTCAAAAACCTTGTTTGTTGCTTTATCTGAAATTTCAATCACACTATAAGGAAAGATATTAGTTATTTCAAATGGGTCTGCCCATTTAGAGCGAAGCTTAACAGATATGAGCTTTAGACGTGAATTGTACAATAAAACTTTTTGTCCAATGAAAAAGTTTTTTCTCTAGACCTGTTTGTCATGAAAGGATTTGGCTTTTTCTTTATAGATTTTAGAACTTTTATAAGCTTCCAAACGAATTTCTTCCAGTTCCTGTAGTTGGAGTTTCCTTTCTTTACCGGCCTCATTTAAGTCCAACTTACATTGTTTTACTACCCAATAAGCTTTATGCTCAATTTCTACAGGTAAGTGACATGATTTTCCAAAAATAATCCTATAGGGTGACATTTCAATAGGTGTTTTATAAGTTGTTCTATAAGCCCAAAGAGCATCTTCTAACCTTTTGCTCCAATCTTTCCTATTTGGTTGTACTATTTTTTGAAGGATCATTATTAATTTCTGATTGGACACTTCAATCTACCCATTTGTTTAGGGGTGAAAAGGTGTTAAAACTTTATGCATAACTCCATATTTTTTAAAAAGGGACTCCATTTTACGGTTGTAAAAATATGATCCTTGATCACTAATGATGGCTTTAAGAACACCAAACCTACAAAATATGTGTGATCTAACAAAATCTGCAACAACTTTAGAATCATCAGTTTGAGTAGCTTTAGCTTCAACCCATTTAGACACATAATTAACAGTAAGTAGTATATAAACAAAACCAAAAGATACAGGAAAAGGTCCCATGAAATCTATGCCCCAAACATCAAAAATTTTACAAAATAACATGGGTTGTTGAGGCATCTTATTTCTACGAGATATGTTTCCCATTCTTTGACATCGTTCGTAAGATTTACAAAATGTATGTGCATCATAAAAAATTATTGGCCAATACAAACTAGATTCTAATACTTTCCTTGCTGTACGTTGAGGTCCAAAATGTCCACCACATTCATATGTATGACAAAATGTAAGAATGGAATGAAATTCATTTTCAGGTACACACCTTCTAATGACTTGATCACTACAAAGTTTCCATAAGTAAGGATCATCCCAAACATAGTATTTAGAATCACTTTTTAGTTTTATTATTTGTTGTTTAGATGCATGTATGGGAGTAACAGAAGCAACTAAGTAGTTTACCAAATCAGCAAACCATGGAGTGGAATTATGTATTCCCATAAGTTGTTCATCAGGGAAATCATCTCTAATAGAAATTGGGTCAAGTTCTTTTTCAATTCTGCTTAAGTGATCAGCCACCAAATTTTTTGCTCTAATTTTATCCCTAATTTTAATGTCAAATTCTTAAAGCAGCAACATCCACTTGATTAATCTTGGTTTTGCATCTGGTTTCTTTAAAAGAAACTTTAATGCTGCATGATTTGAGAATACAACAACCTTTGAACCGAGCAAATAAGATCTAAATTTATCAAGTGCAAACACAATAGTAAGTAGTTCTTTTTCTGTGGTAGTATAGTTTATTTGTGCAGTATCCAAAGTTTGTAAGGCATAGTAAATAACATGTTGTACTTTGCCTACTCTTTGAGCAAGAACAGCTCCTAATGCATAATTTGATGCATCACACATAAGTTCAAATGGAAGTGACCAATCGGGTGTCTAGATGATAGAAGTGGTAGTTAAAGCTTTCTTTAAGCAATCAAAAGCCTCTTTACATTTGTCATTAAAGTCAAATGTTATATTTTTTGTAGTAAGTTAGACAACGGAAGGGTTATCTTACTGAAGTTTTTTATAAACCTTCTATAAAAACCTGCATGACCAAGAAAAGAACGAATATCTCACGCACAAGAAAGATAAGGTAATTGAGAAATTACATCAATTTTTACAGGATCTACTTTTATGCCTTTTTAGATATTACATAGCCTAAAACTATTCCTTCTTCTACCATAAAGTGGCATTTCTTATAATTAAGAACAAGGTTAGTTTCAATGCATCTATGTAATACTTTATCTAGACTATTTAAGCAAGCATCAAATGATGAACCATATACTGTGAAATCATCCATAAATACTTTCATGCAATTTTTAAGCATACTAATCATGCATCGTTGAAAGGTACCAGGGGCATTGCATAAGTCAAAAGGCATCCTCCTATAAGCAAAAATACCAAAAGGACATGTAAATGTTGTTTTTTCTTTATCTTTTGGTGCAATATAAATTTGGAAATAACCTAAAAATCTATCTAGAAAGCAGTAATATGACTTACCTGCCAGTCGTTCCAACATTTAATCAATGAAAGGTAAAGGAAAGTGATCCTTTCGGGTTGCTTTGTTAAGTTTCCTGTAATCAATGCATACTATTTTGGATTCTGGTAGGAATTAGTTCATCATTTTCATTTTTAACCACTGTGATTCTAGACTTTTTGGGAACCACTTGTACAGGGCTGACCCAAGTGCTAGCTGATATAGGGTAAATGATGCCAGCTTGTAATAATTTTGTTACCTCTTTTTTAACTACATCAAGGATTTGGGGATTAAGTCTTTTTTGTGGTTGCCTTACTGGTTTAACTTCTTCCTCTAATAGAATTCTATGCATACACATGGAAGGGCTAATACCTGGGATATCTGCCAAAGTCCAACCAATTGCTTTCTTATGCTTCCTAATAATCTATAACAACCTTGTTTCTTGATCAACATTTATTTTGTTAGAAATAATCACTGGAAGATTCTTATCTTCCTTTAAATATGCATACTTTAAATGTTCAGGAAGAGGTTTTAACTCTAACATAGGAGTTTGCATTATTGAAGGAATCAATTTAGTTGAATTTGTCTCAGCAACTTGTACTTCAACATAATCAGATGTATTTGTAACTACTTTAATCAAATTATTACACTCTGATTCTTTTGAAACAATATCTGGAACTATATTTTGTTTTAAGGGAGTTTGGATCATTATTATCATTAAGCACATATTTCTCAATTTTAGCACACATTGCATTGATGAGAATCCATGCATGAATCACAAACAAATGAATCACAAAAATCAGACAATACAGAAAAATCAACATCATCAAACAACTTAATGATATTATCATAAACTAAATCAGTTATTAAGTCAATTTAAAAAATAGAATGATCCTCAGTAGGATGCTTTATAGCATCTAAAATGTTGAATCTAACCACATTATCTCTAAATTCCATGGAAAGTGTTCCTGCATGCACATCTATCTTTGTTCTAGCTGTTTTTAAGAATGGTCTACCTAAAATTATTAGAGCTTTATTAGTGGAAGTCTCACTTTCCATATCTAGAACATAAAAATCTGCAGGAAAAATTAAATCGTTAACTTTAACAAGGACATCTTCAATAATTCCTGTAGGATGTGAAAAGCTTCGATTTGCTAATTGTATAACCACACCTGTAGTTTGCAAAGGTCTAAGGGAAAGTGAAGTAAATACAGTCATAGGCATAACATTAATAGATGCACCTAAGTCTAGCATGGCATTTTTAAAATTGTTATTGCCTATTATGCATGGAATGGTAAACATCCCAGGGTCTTTACATTTTTTTGGTATATGTGACAGAGGTTTCTCAATTAATGCAGACACATTTCTACTTATGTTAATCCTTTCATTGCCTTTTAGTCTTCTTTTATTAGTACATAGTTCTTTAAGGAATTTGGCATATCTTGGGATTTGCTTGATGGCTTCTAATAAAAGTATATTTACCTCTACTTTTCTAAATGTTTCCAAGATCTTCTCATCTATTTTCTTATTTTGTATAGATTTTTGTCTTTATGGAAATAGAAGAGGGATATGTTGTTTATCAGGACCAGCTGCAGAAGGAGGATTTGTAAGAGATATATCATTACTATTATTACTTGAACTATCTAAAACTTCTTCTACATGTTTTTCCGTGATAATATTATTTTTAGTTTATTGTTGTTTTTCTGGTCCATGGATAGCTTTACCAGATCTTAAAGTAATTATACTTACATTTTTAGGATTGACAATTGCCTGAGCGGACAACTTATCTGAACCTTGAGACTACAAATGGTTTAAAGATGTAGCTAATTAACCAATCTGATTTTTAAGAGTCTGAATTGTAGCCTCAATTCTTTTTCAGAAGTTTAAATTGTCTACTGACATTTGCTTTATCAATTCCTCCAAATTTGATTTCTCAGTGGAAGGTGCAGCTATTTGTGTAGCTTGTTGTTGAATATGAGGAGGTTGATAAGGTCTTCTTGGTCCAGTATTTACCTGAAAAGGTGCATGAGGTTGTTATGAGGAATTACCCCATCTTAAATTAGGGTGATTCCTCCAACCAAGATTATATCTGTTAGAAGAAAGATCATAATTATTATGTTGTTGTTGTGGCAGTCTGTTATTGTATAAGTTGGTAGCACATACTTGAGGATTTTCATCAAGAATTTTAGCTTCCTGCAGTGTAGGACAACAATCAGTATAATGATCTAATGAAGTACAGATAGAACATACCTTAGCAGGGGTTGCAAGTTGTTGTTTCTGAGACACAATAATATTTTTCATAAGTGTTGGTAGTTCAACAAATTTACTTTCCCATTTTTATCTCTATCATTAGTAGTTTTAATTTCATGGACTCCTCTAATTACTATAGAATTATTTCTAGTGGCATGTTGTTGAGCATTAGCAGCCATGTTCTCAATTAAAGTTTTTGCTGTATTTGTAGTTTTATTTTACAAAGCACCACCACTAGCTGTATCAAACAAAGTTTTATCCATTGGATTAAGACCTTCATAGAAATATTGTATGAGAAGTTGGTATGTAATTTGGTGATGGGGACAACTAGCACATAATCTTTTAAATCTTTCCCAGTATTCATAAAGATTTTCCCGGTCATGTTGCCGGATGCCACATATTTCTTTTCTAACTGAGGAAGTTCTTGAAGCGGGGAAAATTTTTTCAAGAAACATTTTTTTTAGGTCATCCCAACTTGTAATGGAGCCAGGAGAAAGGTAAAATAACCAATCCTCAGCGATATCTGCTAGGGAAAAAGGAAAAGCTTTAAGTTTTACATGTTCTTCTGAAACCCCTTCAGGTTTCATGGTAGAGCAAAGGATATGAAATGCTTTTAAGTGTTTATGAGGATCTTCACCTGCACTACCATGAAACTTTGGTAACAAATGAACTAAACCAGTTTTAAGCATAAAAGGAACATCTTCCTCCGGATATAAGATGCATGATGTTTGATTAGTGACATTTGGTATAGCTAGTTCTTTTAATGTTTTTTCAGCCATGTTATACAAATGCTCAGAAGTTGAAGGTTTAGTTTCACTACTTATGCTACTAGCTAGAATATTATTATTTTCTTTGTTATTATTGTCTAATAGTTTCTTAGATGATCTAACTAATTGATGAAATGTTCTATCTATTTTAGGATCAAAAGAATATAGTGGTTCGAGATTAGATCTAGTCATGCACAATACATATACATATATTGTAACAAAATACTACAACTATGTAATAAAAGGAAAAAGTTATCATTTTAATTATGTAATGCTTAGAACATATATTTAAAAATTTAAAGATTTTTTTATATTTATATTTTTTTCAATGGTTGAAAATGAGATTACTAGAAAATAAATAAGAATATAATAAAGTGGATTTTTTTAATATTTTTATATACTCATATTCAACCACACCTGAATATCTTCAACACACCTACAAAAAAATATAAACATATTAGGTAATTGAATGCAGATAATTAGGACCAAAGGTCCCCGGCAACGGCGTCAAATTTGACACGTTGTCGTTGTCGAGTCAAATAAAAAGTTAAATTAATATAGTATAAGGTGAACAACCTTAGTCATCTCTTGAGGACCTTAGTTCAATTAGTTACACTCCATTTAGTTATAACAAAGGGGGGTTTGTGTTGAGATTGAAAGGAAAATTAAGTAATTATATAATAGTGTAAAAAGTAAATTTATGAGTGAGAATAATCAAATTTAGAAACAACCAACCAAAGGAATTAATAAATCTTTACTTAACTAATCATTGATCACAAATATGATTAAATATAATTAATTTCTCAATCTTGAATCATTTGGAATCCCTAAATGATTATATTCTAGAAAATCTTCTAGAATCAAATTAATGAACTAATAAGAATAATCAATCCATATATTCTTATTAATTACTAAAATAACTTTAAAAACATAGTTTGATTGAGTTAAGAAACTAAATAGAAATCTCTTATTTAGTGACTTAATCTTTGTTCTCAAATTGATTATTGATTAACTAACCAACATCAGTTTAGATTATAGATTGTTTAATTATGTATCAATCAGTTATACACTTAAATAATCTACCATCATAAGTGTTTGTTAAACAAAGAAAAGTAATTATCTTCAATCAAAATATTAAGAGCAAGAACTCAAAGTTAACATAAAGAAAAATTAAATTCCTTGAGTTGATTTTAAAAGATTAAGCTTCCATGATAATTTTTAACAATGAAAGTTAATATTAAATTAACTATAACTTTGATTATAAAAGTAAATAACAAATAATAAAATTAACTTACTTGATATTGAGGAAGGGAAATGAAAACCATAACTTGAGGGATGGAATATAGAACAAAAAAATAAAGCAAGAGAAAGAACTAAAACTTAAGAAACTAAAACAAAGATATAGAAATGTAATGAAAACTAAAGCATGTATTTCTTATGTATCTCTTGTGTATCTTCCTTACAACTTCAATCATCTATTTATAGGCAAGATATCATTGTATTTTTATGTTGATGTAGGTTTTGATAATGACACAACAAATGAAGGATCAAGATCAAACATAAACGATTATGGACAAAATAATTATGTTTGATGATGGAAAATTGATGAATTCTAAAGAAATGTTTCAAGGCATTTTAAGTGGCTTAAATCAAGTGGAAAATGATCAACAAAGTGCTTAAGTATCAAAGGAGTAGAGCCAAGATTGAACACATATCAAAAGTGGATAAAACTAAGCACAAAATTCATGCAACAGGTGCATGAATCGATTCATTATGCAAGGCAAAGAGCAATGAATCGATTCACACGAAGACAGTGGCCCAGGAAGTCATTTTTTATAGCTTGAATCGATTCTTTCCTTCCTTGAATCGATTCATACGTTCAAGTTTTGCCCAGTGCCTCTGTTTCAATTGCTTGAATCGATTCACAAGGCTGTCAAGAGCAAAAAACATGTGCAGAGTACATTTTGGCCTTCGGTTGAATCAAAATGAAAAGCCCAAGAAAATGTTTCACACTTTGTCCCTCTCCACATGCATGTGTCACATTGGAAATGCAATTAAATAACGGATTGAATCGTAAACCAATTAAATAAATTATTTAGATTAATTTTTTATTATTATCAATTTAATCATAATTTGATATCTAATTTAATCAGATCCACTTGAATTGATATCTTCACTCGTTGAATACTTAAAAACAATGTTAGTGATGAATAAAAACCTTTGTCAATGGTACACATAACAGTTTGATATAATTTTATCATTTGTATTCTTTAAACATGAATATATACAAAATACAATCTGAAGATGCAGTCCACTAATCGATTAAGATTGACATTAGAAGGTCCTGAATCCCCAGAACATAAGCAAAGGCATGAAGAAGTTATAAAAGAGTAAACCTTTGACATACCCATTACTGAAAAGATGAAAAAAAATAGAGAGAAGAAAAATACTGATATGGGTGTGTTGTTTAGGAGCGTACCTGGTAGAGAGTGGACAAGGTTCAAGAGAGATGCAAAAAGTGGGATTCAAAGTGATGAAATGAAGGAAGAAGTTACTTGGAAGGTGAGTGAGATGAAAGATTTTACGAGTGAATCTGAAATTGAGGCTTCATTCAGCACATTGATCAAAGGACCTGAGGATCCTGAATCATCATGGCAAGACTTCAGACTTCGACTTTGACTTTGACTGGATAAAAGTAAAACAAGTTTATAACATACGAAAATACCAACAAGTTTCCAAAAATACTCGTTCAGAAAATTAAAGCGAAACTTTTTTAAATATTATTTTCAGAAAACATATTATTTTTAAAACTAAAGTAATTAATTTCATAATATTAATATTAAGAATAATGATTAGAAATAACTATTTGTATTAATATTTCTTAACATATCTTTAATATTATTTATTGTACAAAGAATAAGTTATCTTAAAAATATACATAAAAAATACATATTTAATAGATAAATATTTAATGACATTAAAAAAAATAATTTTACTCAAAAAAAATTCACTTAAATTTACTTCTATTTAAAATCAGAAATAGTATTTATTTTTACTTCCTTAAAACAATGTTCCTAGGCATTGGTAAATAGAACCATATAACTTATACTTTATATTTAGAGACAGGCTCGACTTAAGAGAATGTGTAAGGTGGACAATCACCTAGGGTATTAATAGAGAAGACCCAATTTTAAAAGTTATTATTAATAGTAGTAAAAAAAATTGTGTCGTACATTCTAATTCAAGTTATTTTATATTTGTTCTAAGACATGATTTTTCATGATCGAAAATATATACGAGTTTACTGAAGAGTTATCTCATTTCTCTACTTAAAATCATAAACTCAGAGTTCAAGAATTAATTGGAGAATTTGAAAACCATAATTAATTCAAATTCAAATTACTTTACATTTGTTGTAAGCCATGATTCCCCGTTTGATTGCGTTCGTATATTTGCTATTTCTTTCTATTATTTGTTGCAATACTGATTTTCTGCCCTGAGTTCGAATCTTAGAATAGTGAATGGATCAAGTTCGTATAGGGTACCAAAGGCAGAGTATAAAATACAATATTTATAAAAATGCAATTTCATGGAATTCACCATGAAGCAGACATAAAGTTACATGAAGATGAAGACTCCTATTTTTGCATGGCTTAGTGAAGAGTGATGCCGGTTAAATACACTAAAACCTAAAAATCAGACATTTTTTTTAACTTAAACATCCTTTTTTACACCCAGATTAAATTTGCGACTTTTAAAGCTTGAACAGTCATAACTTGCTATTTGCGTGAGGTTAATCCGAGTAACATATTTTGACAGCTCTAAGATAACTAAACTTTTGATAGAAGATTGTAGAATAAATTCATATGTTTAAAGAAAAAGTTACAATAATAATTTGTCTTTAACTACTGCTACCAATAATAAGGAAAACATCAAACCTGATCCTACAACTTATACCATTGCGATTGCTGCATTGGGTTTGATCCAATAAGTAAGCAACTATAGGCAGACACTAAAGTACCACATATTTTAGTTATGAACCTAATCTCTTTTACTTCATGCCTTTCAAACTTCACCAGCTAGCCTATAAGTTGGCACAACAAGCAAGGGCTTACTTCTTGGCATTGTGAGGCCAAATTTCTCATTCATGTCCAAATCATCAGGGGACATGCCTAATGGAAGCTCCCAATTGAAGCAATGCACCAATTGAGCAACAACAATCTTAACAGTAGTTAAACCCAAATGAATCCCTGGACACCCTCTACGACCTGAACCAAATGGTATGAGTCTATAGTCATTTCCCCTCATGTCAACATTGCTATTGCCAATACCAAATCTTTCTGGATAAAACTTCTCAGCATTTTCTGACCAAACTTTAGTGTCTCTCCCTATGGCCCATGCATTTATTATGATCCTTGATTTTTTCTTTATGAAGTAACCATCAATAGTAGCATCTTCTCTAGACTCACGTGGTACTAGCAAAGGTGCAACTGGGTATAACCTTAGTGTTTCCTTCACCACTTTGTCTAAGTAATGCAACTTTTCCAAATCAGTTTCCTCTACCAGTCTATTCTTACCAACTGCACTTTCTAACTCACCTTGAAGCTTCTTCATCACCCTTGGATTCCTTATGATTTCAGACATGGCCCACTCAACTGTTGTAGCTGACGTGTCGATTGCTGCAAGGATCATAGTCATGACAATAGCCTTGATGTGTGTTCTATCAATGACTTGACTCTGGTCATCATGAGGATCCAGAGGTTGATCCACAAGTGCTAGCAAGATATGCATAAAGTCCTTCCGGTGTTTCCCTTCATCAGATGACTGTTCATGGTCCTTGATAAGCAGCTCCAAGACTTGGTCAAATGCACTGCTAACTGTCTTCAATCGTTTTCTTAGTCCCTGATGTGGCAGTAATTGAATAGCATGTATAATGTTCCATTATTTAAAGTCATTTATAATCATAAATGATAAATAATAGAGGGAATTAAGAAAAAAAAAAAGGAAAGTCTCATTCTGTAGATAAATCAGTTATTTGAAGGAAAAAACTTAGGTGCACTATTCCTTAGGTGATTTGGCTATTGTTTTCTAATCAGAATAGAGGTTTAACTTGAATGACCATAAATGTTGACTTGTATTTTGCAGGTTACCGAAATGAAACTCAAATTCTGATTGGAGAATAGGGTTAACAACACCAAGAGCACCTAAGAATTGTACCTAAGTTTTGTCCTTAGTTAAATCATCCTAAAGGAATCAAATTGTAAGGTTTGACTAATGGCTAATTTAATGTGACCCTACAACTCACAACAGAATCTAAACTGATAAAGACAATGGAAAAATTATGCAGTTATTTAATGAGAAACAAAAAAAAAGATATGGGATATAACAAGAATACCGGACAAAACTTTACTGTAATAACATTAATGATGTTAATCAAAATTAGAATTTTGCCTCATCAGCTCACCATTAAAGACCATGTTACTCAAATTAAAACTTCAATTTTGATTGGAACAAAACACCAAAAGCATAAAACATTGGTGTGAAAGTGTTCATACCTGAAGATCAAACACGCCTAGCCAAGGCACATAATCTGCTATATTAAAAGTTCCAGCCAAATTCAAGACCTCACGAACGAGGTTCTTTACATTGACTCTATCATCTTTACTGCGGCCGAACACCATTTTATAAGTGATATTCTCGACAAGATCCGCTACCAAATTGCTGAGGTCCACAACATTATGCGAGGCTGCTGATTTTTCAAGAAACTTCACCATTTCTCCCAATTCTTCCCTCCTCAAAGGAGCAAACATCTCAACTTTTGAAGCAACCAGAAGTTGTAAAGTGCAGAGTTTCCTCATATTACGCCAATACGCACCATACTCAGAGAACACAAGGCCTTTGCTGCCATAAGATATATATTTTGAAGATTGAGTTTTAGGCCTGCTAGCAAAAACAATGTCATAGGTCTTGAGGAATAGCTCAGCAGCTTCAGGGGTGGAAACCACAATAGCTGGAACTTTTCCAAGCTTCATGGACATGAGGGGTCCATATTTTTGTGCAAGGGCTTGAAGGGTGCGGTGTGGGAGTTTCCCTAGCATGTGAAGGTTACCAATGATTGGAAGGGTCTTGGGACCAGGTGGATGTTTCCCATTATCTTGGAATTTTGATTTCAACACAGCAACTGATAGAACAAGTACCAATATCACAAGTACTGCAGGGATAGCTAATGTTTGGGGTAACATATCTGATTGTTTGCTTGATATAACAATTGGGATTGTCTTGACTTTTGAGTATCTTTTTTATGATCTTAACTTAACCATGGCCTTGGCATGGACACAGTTTCCTGGTACAAAACTAAAGAGATGAGTGATTATGACAAGATTGTAACTTGTAAGAGTAAATTTGCTAACTTTAGAAGAATTGATATTAAAGCAAATGATAGAGGAAGTTTTTTTTTTTTTTCTCAGAAACCAAACCACACAAAGAGGGTGTATTAGAAAGATTGGAATCATTACTTTGTATCCAAGATTTACATAGCAACCTATATCCTCACCAAACTCAGAAACGCCATTATGAACAGTAGCAGAACCGCAAATTAAAATAATAATAATAATTTAAGAAAAAAATAAAAAAGGACGATGAGAAAGTAGTAAGCAGGACAATAAGCAACAAAGACATTTAAACCTTTACTATTCTGAGGGATAACGAAGGAATAAGATACAACAGCGACAAAAGGAAGACACCAAAATCTTATTACAAATTCAAATCATATTTTGTTGTTTTACAATCTTATCCAATCAACTTTCACATCTCCTAACAGAGAGACCAACACGGCCAAAATGTTGACAGTGCGCCAAAACAACAACTTTTGGAACTGAGATTCATTGCAGTCCTATCAGAATCTCCACTGCTATTGTTTTTTTTCATACATAAAACGTTAAGAAAATATAAGCTAACAAAATTTTGAATCAATGGTTTCCCACATCACCATTAAAAACCCTGGTAGATATATCAGTAAGGACAAAACGTTAAGAAAATATAAGTTTTCTCCAACGTTCTTCTTTTTAAGAATTAGATAATTAACCGAATACAAGGGTAACACTAAAATCCAATTTTCATTTGAAAATAGCGGCTAAGTTACTGTATAGTACACCTTAATTTTTTCTCTTCAAGGTTGGAGGAACAATTAAAGAATTCAAGTTCCTCACATTGATAGAGTATAAAACATGTACCATATTCTCAAAAATACAAGTTTAATCCTTAACGAGACAGAACAAGCAACTTTGTTGGCACAGGATACCTTAAGTTCTGTCCTATTAATAACATTTTTTTAATAAAAAAATATCATTTTTATTCTTTAAACATGCAATGGATACTGACCGATAAAGTACAATATGAAATCGCCGACATGGGGTTTACAAATCAATAAAGAGTTAGACATTAGAAGGTCGTGAATCCCATAATCAAAGGCATGAAGAAGTTAAAAGAGCAAACTTTTGATATACCCATCACTGAAAAGATGAAAAAATAGATAAACAGAGAGAGAAATACAGATATGGGTGTGTTAGGAGCGTACCTGCTAAAGAGTGGACAAGACTCAAGAGAGATGGAAAAAGTAGGATTTAAAGAAGAAGAAGTTGCTTTGAAGGTGAAGCGTTGACTTTGGCTTATTGCATGTTTGGAATTTGATGGAGTTTTAATTGTAATAACATGAAATATCCATATTAATTTTTAAATTTTTTTATTTTTATAATTTATTTTCCCCTATTACATATAAAACAAATATTTTATTTTAGGTGTTTATTACGAAAATTGAATTCGGTCACGATTGAATAGTTAATATTAATCTGATCTATTTCTAAAATCTTTTTAATTTAATTTTATTTGACTAATTGATTAAAAAATTGACTCTGATTTGATAAATCCTAATTGAGAACTAAAATGACCCATAATTCAGATCATTGGCTAAGCATAAACAGAATTAAAACATTACAAACGACGTTCAACCTCGTATTATGGTTGATTTGTTGGAGTTCAAATGCGATTAAATAGCGACAAGTGGGATGCTGATACGCAAATTAACTTGTTTGCATTCGATTAGGATCTCTCACGTTAACGTCAAATTGTCTTGAAGATAAACGATATATAAAAGGGATTAAATATTTTTTTTTTTCTTCTATCTTTTTATCAATTTTTTATTTTGATATTTTGTTATTAATTTTGGTTTTTATGTTATATGAAATTGATTTTTAGAATAAAATATTATTAACTAGACTGTTAATTAAATAAACAAAATATCATGTAATATATCTTTCTAACTTATTTCTCTTTCTAACTTTTCCAAATAAATTTTACCTACTCGGCCAATATTTTTTAAGGATTTATTTCAACACATTCAATAATATAAATATTAAAAATAATAAAAAATAACTCAGGACCAAACCTAAAAATTGATAAAAACATAAAGACCAACAAAATATTTAATCTTATAAAAAAAACTACTCATAATTTATAAAAAAATTATATTGAAAATGTTTACACAAACTATTATAATTAATGAATAAAAATATTCTATAATTAAAAATTCTATTAATATTTTATATTTAATGTATTATACACTCTTTTATATACTTAGATGACATTCACATATCAATCAGGAAAAAAAAATAATTACATAATATACTAATGATAAATAAATACAATCAATTTTTATATAAATATGGAAAAGGATGAAATTTGTACATTTATTATATATTAATATTTTTATCATAAATTTTAGGCTTTTGTTACTTTAGGACCCTTAAACACCTAAATATAAGAATTTTAATTGATGACGTGTTATAGATCTAAATATATCTTATTAATAATTATTATGAAATGACATTAAATAGCGATAATAAAATTATTTTTGAAATATTTAAATTTTATATGAACTAAATTAACACAAAAATTATAGGGACTTAAATTAAAATTAATTATGTTTGTGATGAATAAAATCATATCTAAACCTATTAATATTGTATAAAATCATATAATACTGGCACACATGATCAATTGTAAAATACCCCTAAACTAAACTTTTCTTCATCCCTGACTCCTCCCCTCCACCTAAAATATCCTTGAACTTTTAAAATATAAACAAGGGTTAAATATTTTTTATTCCATCAATTTTTAGTTTTAGTTATTTAATTTTTTGTTTATTTTAATTTTTATATTATTTAATATGTTAAAATTTGTCTTAAATTATGACATTGTTAACATTAGAGGCATCAAAATAAGTTGTAATCCGTGAGCCAACCCAACTTGAGGTGGGTTTTAGTTGAGTTGGGTTGAAAAAAATAGCTCATTTTTAAAGTGAATTTTTTTTTGGCTCGGCCCATTGAACCCAACGCACAGCGGGTCAAAGCTGTAGTGAACCTAAAAAAGTAAAACATCAACTAACAATTTTTTAAAATGGGTTTAGTTTCATGTACCTATATTAATTACATACTTCAATAGTAATTCATACTAATTCCTGCACATGATAATTACCGATGAACATTGTAACATTAAGTGATACCTAAAACATAATTCACTAACTAATATTTACAGTTTCAGACACCTATATTAAATACAAACAATACTAATTTCCATCATTATTTCCCAAAAATAAAATATAACAATATTAATACCAAAAAAAGAAGACATCCACTTATAAATTTGATCAAGCCCACATCTGTCATTATAGTCTATTCTAGTCTAAAAATAATTTTAATTCCTGCACATGATAATTGATCAATGAACATTGTTGTAATAAGACATACATTGTATCGTAGTAAATTATCAACCATCATTAATTAGCAATACCAATGACTAACGCATGGATCTAGCATTATCCTACACCAAAATATAACACGTTAAGTGTGAGTTCTATATACCTATTACTAGCATGATTCATGCGACATGTGCTATCCAAAAAATAGGTGAGTACTATCAACTGTTTGCATGATTCATATAACATGTGCAACCCAAAAAACATGGTGGTACTATCTATTGCTCGCATTGTTCATGTAGGACTTTGACTGCAAAGGATGAGTTACTTTGTTTCCTAATTGACAAAAACATAAGCAGATGAATACATATAAGATAAAATTAGAAAATATGAACAAAGGAACTAAGAAATTATTAAATTTAGAAATTAACCTAATTTAAAAATGTGCTGAAAACATATGAAGACCAATCCTCCTTTACTTCATCCAATTGTTCAGTGTTGTAGGTGGTACACTGATACTCATCAAAATACTGCAAGTGCAAACATTTAAACAGTTGTGGAGATTAAAATACACATACACATATACATCAAGAAAATGAAATTATAATGGGAGTATAATACAAATGGTTAGAGTCATACTGTCTTTGGAATCTTTGTTTGTCTCATTTGCATAATCTCTTTCATGAACCCCATTACATAATATCCACAGTCTATATTATTCTTTTAACAAGGGCACTGCACATAGAAAAAATTATGACATTAAAAACACTTATTGGATTGATAAACTCTAAAAGGTGAAGGATGAAAACATATACCTCTACCTTGCACCATTTCATTTGGGTCTTGAATTTAGGTATCTTGATTCCTCGAAATGCATGATAAATACATATACCTCTAACAAAATTTATTAGAACAAAAAACATATGTTAATAAATTCTTTCATTAGATACACTCATGAAAATTTCCACTGGATAAATAATATACTCACGCATTAAACAAGTCTCTCATTTCTGGGTATTCATTGAAATTACCATGAAGACTATCCAAATAATACACAATTTCATCCAACACGTTAATGGCAATCAATACCTAATATCCCTTGTATGTTTTTCTAACAAGTATATATTAGTTAAGACAAATCATTAAGAAAGGTTATTGTCAACAAGTGATGATGACCTTACCCTGTATTATATGGTGCAATAATCAATTTATCTTGCTCACAAAATGAACAAAGAGCATCAGCTATATATTGAAAAGGGTGATCTTTGTTGTATTGAGATAACATGTGTGGAGATAGAAAAGAAAACTTTGTTGTTGAATTTCCATGCAAGTACTGATCATATAGAAATCTGATATAAACATAAATACCAAAGTAAGTTTTTTAAAACATAGCAAAGCAATAGTAAAGTAATTGTTACAATTATTAAATACCTCATATAAATACAAATAGTTATAGCACTCAACAAATCATGATCAAGAATCTCCTTAATGCATTCAGTGCCAATTTGGTCTTCGAATTCAACATTGAATATTTCAATAGGCATGTGAAGAGAAAATTGGACCCCCTCTGGATAGGATTTCACATAAAACTCTAAAAATTTGCAATAAGGAACTGCTTTGGCACTATTGCTAGAAACTAGTGGACTGGGAGACAATTGTTTTAATGGGGAAGTTACTGATTTTCCTACATGGCTTATGTCTTTTCCCTTATTCTTGGATGTTGCTGGTGTCTAAAATTTCCATGTGAACATAATGAATTAGCTAAATTATATTAAACAATATAAACTATCAAAGTAAAATATAACAATTAAAGGGTACCTGATTAAGTATCTGTATAAGATGAATAGGCCAAGACACAAAAGTACCTAATGCATCAGTCAGAGTTACCAAACAATCATTTTCATTAGGTACAGGAAGTGTAGTATCACGTTCAGCTTCTTCCACTATGTCATTGACACTCTTGCATGATTTTCCAACATTGTGTTATTATGGAGAGTCTCCCCCAACAAATTATACATTTTACCTTTAGCAACCATTCGATGCCATGAAGTTAACAAATGTAATAAACATTTATGTTCACCCTAAAATCAAGTAAGAATAATTATTAATAAACATTAAGGCCATGCATGTACACAATAGTTAGATAACAATACATACATGTATTAATATACCTTAGGTAACTTTGACATTGAAATTGGTGTCCAACTATCCTTACCACTCGATGGAGGTGGTTTTCCTGAAACTGGTAGTGGTGTTCAACTACCTTTTCCATTTGATAGCCTAGTAGGTTGCCCAAAGGATGGCACAAGTGGATCTGGTCTCACCATTTCTGGTATATGAGATGGATGTGCTTGTGTGTTTACAAAATATACAACAATCTGTGTTAGTTTCTCCATTTGTATCTTTAGTTGCTCTACTTCATGGTTGCTATAATGAGCATGCTTTTTATGTCCAAATAAATCTCTTTGGCAAACACCAAAACCAGTACCCTTAACACGGCCAGGGTGCTCTGGTACATTTAAGGCTTTAGCCAGAATATCATCACGAGATTCACATTATGATTCAGACGATTGTGAGAGCTTCTCCTATAATTAACATGAAAATTATCCAAATAGAATACAAAACTTAACAAAAATATATCAAGTCAATTATGACACTTACACATTCTTCCCATACTTTTAAAACACTTTCATCATCAATTATGCCAGCTTTGTTAACTCGGTCAGCTTTGCATAATAAATGACGAGGTATAGAAGTAGTCCCATCTGAACTTGACTCGGCTAACTACAAACATTATTTGTAATGTACTATCATATAATACACAATTACAAAAGTTATTGATAACAAAATACTAATCAGTCATACATACCATCTCTTGTTCCAAAATAGCATATCCTTTAGCGGCTTTTCTAAACCTATATTGCATTGACCTCACTCTTTTAGCATTTTCTTTACTCACTTTCTAATTAAACACAATGTAATTTTATAAACATGTTAGACTAGGTATCTTGAATTTGAAGAATAGTAAATGGAAAGGAACATAACTTTTATTACCTTGAATTCTTTAGTTTCACAATGAGTCGTAAAATCATTCCAAACATCCTCATCTATTATTCTAGAATATTTTTCTGGAATTTCTGAACTAAGATCACCATCTTCATGAACTGCACATTTCTTTACTTTTGTCCTAAATGATCTAGCCGCTTGAGCGGCCTTGGAAAGTACAAATTTCCTTTTTTCCTCACCTACATCAAAAGCTTCTGGAAACAAGTGATATTAAATAAAGTTAAGGGGTTAGATTGCTGTGTTCAAAAATCCAAGACATGATAAGCTTACCCTCACTGAATCCCAAATAGTTCTCTTGATTTCATCAGGTACATTTTCCCATTTATCATATGAGATCGGCACATTATTCCAGGTGACATGGCCAATGTAATTCACAAAACTAGCTTTGTTGGGATTTATGGGCTGGCCCTTAAGATTCCATCCAACCTACAAACAAGACAAGTAAGTAAGTGTATTTCAAGTGTAAAAAATAAAAGCAAGTAATTTGTTATTACCGGTAGTTTTTGTCCTTCTTTTGTAGCCTTCATAATGTTCTTCATCATGCTATATCCACGTCCTGTTTTCTTGTTTTTACTAGCATCTTTATTTGCATCCTCAATGTCAGATGCCATGGATATGTAAAATCATACATATACATGGTGAGTTATGTTTACATAAATATAATAAATGGAGATAGTATACATAAACATAATGAATGAAAAAGTCATACACATTTAGGTTATCCTCTTCCTTTTCCTTGTACCATGATGCAATATATTTATCCATATTCCATTTGTATGATCATTTCTTAAATACATGTTATCTTCTTCCATTGGATCACTGCTTTGTGATTGTGACATTCCCAAGAAAGGATTATCCTCAACATCATTATTTAAGGCACATTCTTCAACATTTTTATTCATGTTTTCCTTTGATAAAAGAACAATTGAACACTTTTTGTCTGAAGGGTCTGGGACATAGAACACCTGTTTAGCTTGTGATGCCAAAATAAACCAATCGTCTTTGTATCTTTCTTTATTTAGATCAACTTGTATGAAGCCCGATCCGTCCGCTTGAACACCATGGTTATTGTCAACCCACTTGCAACAAAAGACCACCTCTTTAAACATTACATAATCCAACTCCCATATGTGTTCAATAACCCCAAAGTATGACATACTTGCATATATTGGATTTTTGTCTTTAGCACTTGAGATATGCAATGATTGAGCAACAAGACTCACGCCATTATTTTGTTGTGTACTCCGTTCATCATGCTCCTTTGTATAAAATGTATACCTATTAATCATGTAAGAACTATATGAAAAGGCCTGTATTTGTGGTCCTTTAGATATCCATCTAATTCTCTCTAACACTGAAGCACCCATTTCTCCCAATTCCACTAAAATATGATCTTTAAACCATGGTACAAAAGTTTGATTGTGTTGTTTTAATATCCAGTTTTCATTCCTACTTGGATACCTAGATTTGAGAATCTCCTTGTGCATTTCAACATATGGATCAACCTCTGTAGTGTTATACAGAATATATAAATGTGCTTGTTCCTATTCTGTTATAGGAACATCTATGATTTGTGCGCCAGTCAAACCATGGCCATTTAATCTTCCTGTGTGACGAGACCTTGGTACCCCTATGAAATCCATATTAGACAAGTAAGATGTGCAAAACTCAACTGCCTCCTCAACTATATATCATTCAACAATACAACCTTCTGGCCGACTTCGATTCTTCACATATCCTTTCAAAATCTTCATGTAACGTTCAATGGGATACATCCATCTCATGTAAGCCGGGTCGTATAATTGTGTCTTTCTAACTAAATGAACCGTTAGATAAATCATGACATCAAAAAAAGAGGGTGGAAAATACATTTCTAACTCACATAATGTTGTAACAATTTTATTTTGTAGAGTCGGTAATGTCCCAGGGTCAACCACCTTGCTACAAATCGCCTTGAAGAAGAAACATAACTTTGTTATTGCACCACAAACCTTTTCAGGCAAAACCGAGCATATAGCTATCGGGATCAAACTCTCCATGAGAATATGACAGTCATGGGATTTTAGACCTTTTAACTTGAGATCCTTTATTGATACAAGACTCTTGATATTTGAAGAGTACCCTTCTGGAACTTTAACTCATTAGTGGAAAAAATGGATATAACAACGGGATATTATTCACGGGTAGAAGAGGATCAGTGATAAAAACATGCGCGGTGGCATTTTTGAAATTATAAGGTGAACATTTTAATCAGAGAAAACTATATATCCACGGTTAACATCATAACCGTGAACGTACCCATCAATATATATTCACGGTTGAGGAGTCAACCGTGGATATATAGTACCTGAAATATATATCGACGGTTGTGATCACAACCGTGAATATATATTGATGGGTACGTTCACGGTTATGATGTGAACCGTGGATATATATAGATGTCAATATTCACGGTTGTATTTCCAACCGTGGATATATAGTTCAGGTTTTAGGGTTTAATCACTGGGTACTCTATGTCCACGGTTGTTTCTATAACTGTGAATATAGATTTAATATTTATCCACGGTTACGATACCAACCGTGGATATATAGTTAACATTTATCCACGGTTGTTTGTTAAACCGTTAATATATGTTTAATATATTCACGGTTGTGAGGGGGAACCGTGAATATATATCCTTTTTGAAACTTCAAAAGCCGCGCCTTTCACTCTTTTTTCAGTTTCTCCTTACTTTCGCTGGTTATCGTCTTCTTCCTCGTCCTGCTCTTTGTTGGTCGTAGGCTTCTGGGTTCACTTCCTTCTTCTTTCGCGTGCCCTTCTTCTTCTTCGTTCAGCATTGTCAGGTAAGTGCTTCGTTGCCCTTCTTCTTTCGTTCACTTTTTAACCTCTGCTTCGTTGTTATGCTGTATAATCGTAATGGGTTTGCTTCGTTCTCTCTGTTTGTGTGTTTATTGTTGAAGCTGAACTCTGTCTCTGCTATTTTGACATTGCCTGTGACATTTTCATTGTTGTGGAGACGAGAAATGGCTGACGAGAATTGATATCTTTTTCATTGTTGCTATTTTGACATTGTTGCTATTTTTACATTGCCTCTGAACTCTGTCCCTGTCTCTGCTGAAATGGGTGACGAGAATTTTATTGTTTGTGCACCAAAAAAACGAAAGAATTGATATCCTTCAGAACAAAATATGTATTGAAATCAATTACCAAAAAAAAAGTACTGAAATAAAAACAGTAGCTGTAATGATCATACTGTTTTTGAGGTTGCAATATCTATAAAATTAGAATCATTTTAAGAAAAAAATATTTTAAAGGGAAATTACTTAGATATACATCATAGCTGGTGTTTTAAGAAATTAAATTGAGGAAACATGGAATTTGTTATAAGAGTTTTCTATCACATATAGCATCTACCCATACATACATAAAAAAAATTATAGAAAGTTTGTATTAGGAGAAGTATGTACTTATCCTACTTACGGTAGGTAGGAATTGGTCTTCCGTGTTACAATAATTTAGCGTAATAACACCATCGTTGCATAAATCCCACAAAAAATAAAATCTTACATCAATGTGTTTACTCCTTCCATGTAGAACTAGATTTTTAGACAATGTAATGGTAGAAGCATTATCACAAAATATAATAGTTACTCCTTCATGGAAGTAGTTTAGATGCTCTAAAATTCTTCTTAACTAAAAGTGACCCAAAAAAAAGTGACCCAAAAATAAAATGAATCAATATGGATTTTTGACCAACCCAACCGGGGCCACCATGTTTAAAAAATAAAAATCCAATACCAAACAAAACTTGAAAAATGTCATAATCCAACACCATATCCATAATTCATAAAATAAAAGTTCAACCCTCATGTCTCAAATTCCATAATCCATCATCCAACACCATAGTTCTACTTGAAAATACCACAATTATATAATGTTATTTCTGTTGCTATTTTTTCTCTCATATAATGTTATTTGTTTACGTTTGTATGTATATGGTTGTCAATGTTGCGAACTCGTAGGCTCATACTAGGTAACTGGTATGAGGATGTGCATGAGTGAACCATAGTTCCCTGTTTGAGATTCGACACAAATGGTCATTAAATTAATTAATGTCATCGTTTGTGTTGAATCTTGAATTGTCCGTTTGGATAGTTTGGGATGAACAATTATTTTTTATACGCCACTGTTAGTATGTACAAGTTAGGAGTTATTTTAAAATTTGATAAACTTTCGGTAACTTGTATTTTGTGTTGTTCTCTGGGTGCATATTTGGTTGTGGTTGAATTTGATTTGACCACTCTCATTTTGTGTACTTAGAGACCAATGCGAAATGCTGCCGAAATTTTATCAAATTTTAAAATAAGTCCTAACCTGTATATATGAATGACGTATAAAAACAATTGTCATGCTGAATGGGTATAGGACCACCACCTTTGTATAAAAAGTGAGGTTGATCATAGCACCTTGTAAACAGTTGGTATGGATCGGAGTTGGATAACTGCATCACGCCTAAGTCTGGAGTACGAGGGGGGAGTTGAATCATTTATAGAATTCGTAGCGAGGAATGCAGTGGGGGTGAATGGAAAGTATTTTTGCCCTTGTGTTAAATGCTTCAACCTGCGTCGGGTAGACTTGGAAGAGGTGCGAGAACATCTACTGTGTGACGGTTTTCTATGTAGTTATACGCGTTGGATATGGCATGGTGAAGATGTGGTGGTGCCTGTATTTGCATGTGATAACAGGTTTTGATAATGACAAAGGAAATAAGCAATGGGAAGTCTTCAAAGAATCAAAAATAATTAGAGATATCATATACAAGAAGAAAATGATCTCACAAAGGTTCAAGAGATGAAGAAACCAATGAATCAAACAAAAGAAAAGCAACCATGCATCATTAGATTCAAATAGATGATCAACAGGCATGAGAAAATGTCAAAATAAAGAGCCTGAATCGATTCAAGCACGAGTGAATCGATTCACAACCCTGGAAGTCATAAAAATGAGAAACAGAATGGGTTGAATCGATTCACCATGACCCTGAATCGATTCACAGCCCTGGAAGTCACTAAGATTGCAAACAGTATGTCCTGAATCGATTCACAAGGACCCTGAATCGATTCACACGATGCTGACAGACCAGGAACCCAAAACAGAATGCTCTGAATCGATTCAAACAAAGCTCGAATCGATTCATTCGACTCTGGAACTCCAAAATGCATAAAACAGAATACTCTGAATCGATTCAAGGATCTACGAATCGATTCACATAGTGGGAAACACCACTAAATAGACAGACTTAAGTGGAAAACAAGCACTCAAATCCCACTATGCGCAGAGCCATCATCTTGCAACGGCTAGGGGACTCCTCAACAGCTATCTTGGCTCTATAAATGCAAGAAGAACACAAGCACAAACAACGCACAACAAGAACCAAGAAGCAACATATCCTTAGCTCTATTTTGTGCTTTGTAAGCCTATTTCTTGTATCTTATACTTCATTTGTATATCCTCTCATCTTGAGAGTTAGAATTTGGGAGAGCTTTTCATTTGTATATCTACTCTATTAAGAGAGTGTATTAATTGTAAACACAAACTCTAAACACAAGATATTCACTCTAGGTTGAGTGGTTGTTCACTCTAGGTTGAGTGGTTACAAAGGTTGAGGATTCAATCTTTGGGATATTGTGAGATTGAGAGATTGGGTGGGTTGCCCTTGTACTTGTGAGGATTGGGTTCTTGAGTGTGGGACACTAGGAAGCCGCAATTGCTCAAAGTTGTATCTCTAGTCTACAATAGTGGAAAATCCTCTAAGTGGGTTGCTTAGAGGCGAGACGTACACCGGATTGGGTGGAACTCGTTACATCGGTTTGCAAGCTTCTCTTCCTTACTCTTTTACTTTCATATACTGCATATTTGTTGATTGGCATTGTTTGGTTGAGAAGAGCATACTTGAACTTGCTTAATTTGTTATATCTTAGATATTGCACACCAAGTGTTTGCTAAATTGCCTCAGCAATACTTACCTCTTGTAGTGCATTGCATATCATTTTTACTTACTTTCACTTGCATAATCTCATAAACTTGGTTATAGAAATCAATTTCAAAGGTATTCCAAGCAAAAGTTTTATTACTCAATTCACCCCCCCTCTTGAGTATTGAGGCCACTTGAACAACAAGTGGTATCAGAGCTTGACTCTTGGTAGATCAAGCTTAACAGCTTCAAGAGATTAAATGGCCTCAAGTTCTCAAAATGTTTTTCCCGAGGGTGGTGCGATAAATAGACCTCCCGCTTTCAATGGGGAAGGGTATGCGTTTTGGAAAGAAAGAATGAAAATCTTCATTCAATCAATTGACTTGAGAATATGGAATACCATTGAAAATGGTCCTTATATACCGATGCATACTATAGATAGCAAGAATGTTGAAAAACCTATAGATGAATGGACAAGCGAGGAAGAAAAGAAAGTCCAATATGGCTACAAGGCCAAAAATCTCATCACTATGTCTTTAGGACAAGATGAATTTTTCAGAATAATGACATGCCAAACTGCTAAAGAAATGTGGGATACTCTTCAAGTAACCCATGAAGGCACCAATGATGTAAAGGACTCAAAGATTAGTACTCTTACTAGCCAATATGAATGCTTTAGGATAAATTCAGGAGAATCTATTGTAGATATGCAGAAAAGGTTTACACTTATTATCAACCATCTTATTACTCTTGGCAAAGTATATACTAACAAAGAGCTTGTGCACAAAATTTTGAAAAGTCTTAGCAGGGAATGGCAACCTTTTGTCACAGCAATAAAACAATCTCCTAGCATCAATGAAATGTCTCTTGCAACACTCTTTGGAAAATTGCAAGAACAAGAGCAAGAACTTAAAGCATTGAAGCTAGCCGAGGAAGAGGAGAAATCCACCAAGAAGAAAGGGCTAGCCCTCAAAGCCACCTCCATGCATGAGGAAGAATCATGCAGTGACTTAGATGAAGAAGAAGAGTTTGGGCTGTTCGTAAAAAGATTTGGAAGATTTATGAAGAACAAAAAGTTCCAAAAGAACTTTAAGCCCCAAGGTAAGAAACCTACCTCTAATGAAACTTCCTCTTCACCAAGTTGTTTTGAATGTGGCAAGGAAGGGCACTTCAAAGCCGATTGTCCAAACCTCAAAAAGAAGGGTAAGGACAAACAAAGAAGAAGAAGAGCCTATATTGCTTGGGATGAGAACGATGTGAGCAGCTCCAACGACTCGGAAGATGAGCAAGCCAATCTTTGCTTAATGGCAAATCATCTAGAAGAAGATAATGAGGTAAATCTTCTTGACTTAGATAAAGATGAGCTGTTAGATGCATTTGAAGAATTATATGATAAATTTACAAAAATCTCTAGTAAACTCAAAGCATCTAGAAAAACTAGTGATACCCTTGAATTGCATCTCATGGAAGTATGTAAAGAAAATGAGAGCTTAAAAGAAGAACTAGAGAAAGTTCAAATATGCTCTAAGGATAAACCATGTGATTTCGCAAAAAGGTGCATTGTATTAGAAACCAAGGTTGAAGACCTAAATAGGACACTAGAGAAATTCACAAATGGAAGAGATAATTTGAATATCCTACTTGGGCAACAAAAATGCATGTTTAGTAAAACCGGTTTAGGGTATGACCAAGAACATAGTAATCATAAAATGGAGAAGCACTATAAAAACTTCTTTGCACCACCAAGCAAATCCTCCTCACCTTTTATGAAATGTAATCATTGTGGTACCAAAGGACATAGTGCTTATAAGTGTAGTGTTAGGAAACTAGGACCAAAAGTCTTAAGAAAGGTGTGGGTTCCCAAAGGGACATTACCACAAACTAACCTTAAAGGACCCAACATAAAATGGGTACCTAGTTCTCTAAACTGATTTTGTTTTGTAGGTATGCTTCAAGGCAAGCAACACCCATTGGTACTTGGATAGTGGGTGTTCAAAGCATATGACGGGAGACATAAGTAAATTTACATCATTCACTCCCAAACGAAAAGGAAGCGTCACCTATGGAGACAACACTAAAGGAAGAATCCTAGGTATTGGAAATATTGGTAAGAATTCTTCCACATCCATAAGTGATGTATTGTATGTTGAAGGCCTCAAACATAATCTACTTAGCATAAGTCAATTATGTGACAAAGGATATAGAGTTTTATTTGAATCAAATTGTTGCATAATTGAGCATAAGACCAATAAGGAAATTAAGTTTGTAGGCCAAAGAATTGATAATATTTACATGATTGATATGGATAGTTTGTCTACAAATGATGAACAATGCTTCATTTCAAAAGAGGATGAAACATGGCTATGGCATAGAAGAATAGCTCATATACATGTAGACCACTTCAACAAACTTGTTTCTAAAGATTTAGTAATTGGTCTACCAAAGCTTAAATTTGAAAATAGATTTTGTGATGCATGTCAAAAAGGAAAACAAGTAAAGACATCTTTTCAATCCAAAAACATTGTTTCTACTCAAAGGCCTTTACAACTTTTACACATGGACTTATTTGGATCATCCAAAATCAAAAGCTTTGGAGGTAATTACTATGGTCTAGTTATAGTAGATGACTATTCAAGATATACATGGACATTGTTTCTTGCTCATAAAAATGAAGCATATCATGCATTCAAGAAACTTGCAAAGATTATCCAAAATGAGCAAAACTCAAAAATTGCATCCATTAGAACCGATCATGGGGGAGAATTTGAAAATCAATCTTTTGAAAAGTTTTGCGAAAAACATGGTATTAATCACAACTTTTCAGCTCCTAGAACTCCACAACAAAATGGAGTAGTTGAAAGAAAGAATAGATCTTTAGTGGAGCTTGCTAGAACCATGCTAAATGAAAACAATATTGCAAAACATTTTTGGGCCGATGCGGTAAACACCGCGTGTTATGTTATGAATAGATGTTTGATAAGGCCTATTTTAAAGAAAACCCTCTATGAGCTTTACAAGGGTAGAAAACCCAACATTGCATACTTTCATATTTTTGGATGTAAATGTTTTGTGCTCAACAATGGAAAGGATAATCTAGGAAAGTTTGATGCAAAATCTGATGAGGCAATATTCCTAGGATATTCTCAATCAAGTAAATCTTATAGAATTTTCAACAAACAAACAAATACCATTGAGGAATCTATTCATGTCAAATTTGATGAAAATAGCCATAACCCTCCGAGAAAGGAAGATGTTGATGATCTTGTAGGTACCTTCCAAGAAATGAACTTGCAAGACAAAGAAGAAGAAGTCAACAATGATGAAGGTGCAACACAAATTGAGAGACAACAAGATTGGGTAACTTTGAAGGATCATCCCTTGGATAAAATCATTGGAGAAATAACCAAAGGGGTAAGTACTCGAAACGCCATTAGAAATGCATGCAATCACTTGGCTTTTGTATCCCAAATAGAACCCAAAAATATTGATGAAGCCATTATTAATGAACATTGGATGTTGGCCATGCAAGAAGAGTTAAACCAATTTGAAAGAAATGAAGTTTGGGAACTTGTGCCAAGACCCAATAATCATCTAATAATAGGCACCAAATGGGTTTTTAGAAATAAGCTAGATGAAAATGGTATAATAACTAGAAACAAAGCTAGACTAGTTGCAAAGGGATACAACCAAGAAGAAGGAATAGACTATGAAGAAACATATGCTCCCGTAGCTAGGTTAGAAGCCATTAGATTATTGCTAGCTTTTGCATGTTGTATGGATTTCAAACTGTATCAAATGGATGTCAAAAGTGCGTTCTTAAACGGCTACATTCAAGAAGAAGTTTATGTAGATCAACCTCCCGGTTTTGAAAATCATAAATTTCCAAACCATGTCTTCAAATTGAGAAAAGCTTTATATGGTTTAAAACAAGCTCCAAGAGCTTGGTATGAAAGACTAAGCAAATTCCTTTTAGAACACAACTTTGAAAGAGGAAAGGTTGATACTACACTGTTTATAAAACGCAAAGATAATGACATCCTCTTGGTACAGATTTATGTAGATGACATAATATTTGGTGCTACTAATGAAAATCTTTGTCAAGAATTTGCCAAGATTATGCAGAATGAGTTTGAAATGTCCTTGATGGGAGAACTCACCTTCTTCCTTGGACTACAAATAAAACAAGCCATTGATGGAACGTTCATTAGCCAAACTAAATACTATAAGGAACTACTTAAAAGGTTTGGAATGGACAAGGCAAACGAGATAGCCACACCCATGAGCACATCCTGCTATCTAGACAAAGACAAAAAGGGTAAGGACATTGAAATCACCAAATATCGAGGTATGATTGGATCCTTACTGTGTTTAACTGTGAGTAGACCTGATATTATGTTTGCGGTATGCATGTGTGCTAGATATCAAGCATGTCCTAAAGAATCACATTTAACTGCCGTAAAAAGAATTTTGAAATATCTTGTGGGTACTCAAAATGTTGGTTTATGGTATCCCAAAGGTGTTGAATGTAATCTTTTAGGATATTCTGATTCCGACTTTGCGGGGTGTAAGCTTGATAGAAAAAGTACTAGTGGTACATGCCATTTGCTTGGTAGTTCCCTTATTTCTTGGCATAGCAAGAAACAAGCAAGTGTTGCATTGTCAACGGCTGAGGCAGAATATGTAGCAGCTGGTAGTTGTTGTGCTCAAATTCTTTGGATGAGACAACAACTTCTTGATTTTGGTATTACCTTGAATAAAGTCCCCATTAAATGTGATAACACTAGTGCCATTAATATCTCGAAAAATCCAGTAATGCACTCTAGGACCAAACACATTGAGATTAGGCATCACTTTATTAGAGATCATGTGTTAAAAGGGGATTGTGTGCTTGAACATGTTGAAACCTCTAGGCAACTAGCAGATATTTTCACAAAACCTTGGCTAGAGAGCAATTTATTTACATTAGAAGAGAATTGGGCATTCTTGATATGACAAATTGTGTTTGAATGATCACTTCATCTTGTGTATTGATTGCGTGACACCTTTACTAGTGATTAATGCAAAAGAATCCCATGGAAATGGAGATTTAATGATCCTATATGGAATTCCTCATGCCTTGAATATATTGGAATGGAGAGAAATGATTTTTTGGAGTGAAAACAGTCCTTCGAATCGATTCATCATCCCCTCGAATCGATTCAAAGACCTGATGGTTCAAAAATCTTCAAAACAGCATCGTTCGAATCGATTCACACTCCTCTTGAATCGATTCAAACACCTGATGGTCCATATTCCCTCAAACAGAGAGGTTCGAATCGATTCACAGCATCCTCGAATCGATTCACGCACCTGACCCTTCCATTTCTCTCAAATCAGTAACGCTCGAATCGATTCACCCTTCCTTCGAATCGATTCACGCGTCAGTTACTGCATATTCACGCTGATTCAAGTCTCTAAATCACACACTTCCTCATTTCACTCTTCCACTATCTCCCACTCTCTCTTCTCAAACCTCTCAACTTCTAATCTCCTCACCTTCTTCTCCAAACCTTCCACTCAAATCCTTCATCTTCCATGGCTTCCTCCTCTCAACCTCGCAAGAAGCAACGTGCAAACACTGCTGCAGCCTCCATGCCTCAACACTCTGATTTATCTAGATTATTCACTACCCAAAAGGATCTTGAAAGGTACCAATCTTCATTCTCTGAGAAAAATCTCATTTCTCCTCATTGGCTTGATCTCCCATTCTTTGAAGCATCTGGACTTCCTCTACTCACCACCTTACATCAACAAGAGCTAGTTGGCTTCATGGCTCTTGAGGAAGTAGCAATCTACCCCGAACTGATTCGTGTATTCTACTCCACTTTACGCCTTCAAGATGCTCGCTATATTGCCCGAGTGAAAGGTAAGACTATCATTCTTGATAATGAGGTAATGAATCAAGTTGGCTTACTCCCTCTTAGCAACGCTTCCTTCCATGGCAAAGAACCTCCTCTTGCATGGAATTATAATCCATTGGAGGCAAGAGCTTTCTTTAATCTTGCAGGTCCCTCGAGCACGGTTGGCACCTTAAGTCTCCATCACCGCCTCTTACACTTTGTCCTTGTCAAAATTCTCCTCCCCTCCGGTGGAAATTATGCAAGGCTAAATGAGGCCCAAATCTTGCTACTCTGGGCAATTGTCAATGAGAAAGACATAAATTGGATTGACTTGGTTAGGCATCACATGATTGAAGCCCAAAACCTCGCTCATCTTCCATATTCCATACTCATTACCAAATTGTTCCACCATTTTAAAGTGGACTTGAAAAATGAAATCAAGGAAGTAGTCGGTCCCAAAGCACCAATAGGCAAATCTCATCTCACCAAGATGAATATTGTGGAATACCATGGCAGGTGGCAATTTCTTAGGCGTCCCCGTCATGAAGTTGAAGATGACGCTCCTCCTCCTCCTCCTCCACATGTTCCTACTGATGACCTTTTCACCAGACTCACTGCCCACCTGGACCAGCGCCTCAACTCCATGGAAGCAAACATCCACACTCGACTGGACAGGATTGAAGCAAACATGGAAGAACGATACACGGAGCTTGCCACCCAGATATCCAGCATCCACTTCCCACATCCATGATTGATCTTTATTTTTTCCTTCTTTCTATTTCATATTCAGACTTGGTAGTTTACTTTGGTTTCTATTTTGGTCACTTATTTGCACAATTATCTCGTCTTAGTTTATTACTTTGCTATGTCGGTTGAACAATTATCCCGTTTGGTTAATTATTTTGGTTTATCTCAACTGCATTGCCTGCGATTATTACTTGATTTACTGCATACTCCTAATTTTTGTTTTTGATAATGACAAAGGGGGAGAGATAGAGAGATAGAGAGATACACGTGCGATACATGTGCGATATGATATATTTATGTGCGATATATGTGAATGTGATACATATATATGAATGTGATACATGTGCGACATTATTTCAACGCTTAAGATAATTTGATGGTTTTATTGAAAAACAAAGGGGGAGACCTATTTTCTTAAAATAAATAATTGCTTAAAACAAGAGACATTAGTTTTCATAACTTGTTATTGGCTAATAAAAACCCCAAGAGATGGCCATTGGTTGTCATCATCAAAAAGGGGGAGAATGTATTTGCATGTGATAACAGGTTTTGATAATGACAAAGGAAATAAGCAATGGGAAGTCTTCAAAGAATCAAAAATAATTAGAGATATCATATACAAGAAGAAAATGATCTCACAAAGGTTCAAGAGATGAAGAAACCAATGAATCAAACAAAAGAAAAGCAACCATCATCATTAGATTCAAATAGATGATCAACAGGCATGAGAAAATGTTAAAATGAAGAGCCTGAATCGATTCAAGCACGAGTGAATCGATTCACAGCCCTGGAAGTCATAAAAATGAGAAACAGAATGGGTTGAATCGATTCACCATGACCCTGAATCGATTCACAGCCCTGGAAGTCACTAAGATTGCAAACAGTATGTCCTGAATCGATTCACAAGGACCCTGAATCGATTCACACGATGCTGACAGACCAGGAACCCAAAACAGAATGCTCTGAATCGATTCAAACAAAGCTCGAATCGATTCATTCGACTCTGGAACTCCAAAATGCATAAAACAGAATACTCTAAATCGATTCAAGGATCTACAAATCGATTCACATAGTGGGAAACACCACTAAATAGACAGACTTAAGTGGAAAACAAGCACTCAAATCCCACTATACGCAGAGCCATCATCTTGTAACGGCTAGGGGACTCCTCAACAGCTATCTTGGCTCTATAAATGCAAGAAGAACACAAGCACAAACAACGCACAACAGGAACCAAGAAGCAACATATCCTTAGCTCTATTTTGTGCTTTGTAAGCCTATTTCTTGTATCTTATACTTCATTTGTATATCCTCTCATCTTGAGAGTTAGAATTTGGGAGAGCTTTTCATTTGTATATCTACTCTATTAAGAGAGTGTATTGATTGTAAACACAAACTCCAAACACAAGATATTCACTCTAGGTTGAGTGGTTGTTCACTCTAGGTTGAGTGGTTACAAAGGTTGAGGATTCAATCTTTGGGATATTGTGAGATTGAGAGATTGGGTGGGTTGCCCTTGTACTTGTGAGGATTGGGTTCTTGAGTGTGGGACACTAGGAAGCCGCAATTGCTCAAAGTTGTATCTCTAGTCTACAATAGTGGAAAATCCTCTAAGTGGGTTGCTTAGAGGCGAGACGTACACCGGATTGGGTGGAACTCGTTACATCGGTTTGCAAGCTTCTCTTCCTTACTCTTTTACTTTCATATACTGTATATTTGTTGATTGGCATTGTTTGGTTGAGAAGAGCATACTTGAACTTGCTTAATTTGTTATATCTTAGATATTGCACACCAAGTGTTTGCTAAATTGCCTCAGCAATACTTACCTCTTGTAGTGCATTGCATATCATTTTTACTTACTTTCACTTGCATAATCTCATAAACTTGGTTATAGAAATCAATTTCAAAGGTATTCCAAGCAAAAATTTTATTACTCAATTCACCCCCCCTCTTGAGTATTGAGGCCACTTGAACAACAGTGCCAAGTAACAGCTCTCAGACTAAAAATCGAAGCTCGATGCATGACAACGATGTCGACATGGATGACCGACTCGAGGATATGATCCGTGATGTAGGGGTAGAAGGTTTTAAGAAAGCTCATGTATATACAACTCTGTGTGAGGACTCTGAGCAGCCGTATGGGTGTACCCAAAAGTAAGTCAATCGTATTCATTCAAATCTTTAGTACATATTTTTTAAGTTTTGAATTCACTTATTCTATACTATATGTCCATTGTAGTCTTACAGGCAGAAGGGTACCTTTGAGTGTGGCTATTTCGTCATGCACACTATGCTGACCATTGTCCAACATCATTTAGTAGATGGATGGACAGAGGTAAGTCTCATCATTTGGACTAATTTTCTCCAATTTCATCAATTTCATGTAATAAATAAAGCTTTTGTTCTAATTGTTTTGTTGCATTGTTTGCGGTACTTTAATGACCGGTCATTTTTCCCAAAGGAACTTGTAGATGATGTTAGAAGGCAATGGGCCTCACACTTCATTGAACTTAGGCAAAGCTAGATATAGGATCTTTATTCTTTTATATATGTATCTAGTAGGATTTAGGGTTTACTTTTATTAGATTACATTCAACTTAATTGTATATACTTTCATTTTTTAGGTTGTTATGAATTGATATAGAAAATAAATTGTTATATATATACATACCATTCTTTTGACATAGTGTTGCTGTGGCATACTGTATACTGTACTGGTTTGTCTGAATGCAGGGTTGGGAAACGATAAAACAGAATCCATATTAAAAAAAACCTCAGTATTTATTCACGGTTATGGCAACAACCGTGAATATAGACTATATTTATCCACGGTTACTACCATAACCGTGGATATAGATACATTTTATCCACGGTTGTCCATCACAACCGTGAATATAAGTATGGATTGGTTTCAGTTACATCCACTTATATTCACGGTTATGATGGACAACCGTGGATATAGATACATTTTATCCACGGTTGTCCATAATAACCGTGAATATAAGTAGTTTGTAACTGAAACCAATCCATACTTATATTCACGGTTGTGATGGACAACCGTGGATAAAATGTATCTATATCCACGGTTGTTCATCATAACCGTGAATATAAGTGGATATAACTGACACCTTTCAGTTCTTATATTCACGGTTATGCTCGATAACCGTGAATATAAATAGTAAGTTATATTCACAGTTGTTCTTAACCGTGGTTAGATGTGATTTATTACCACGGTTGTTAACCGTGGTTAAAGACCATCATCTACTACCACGGCTGCAACAACCACGGTTCTTTAACCATGAATAAAGGCCTTTTTTAACCGTGATTATATCCATTTTTTCCACTAGTGACTGCACTAAGAAATCAGAGAAATGTTGTTTTCTCTGTTTGGGATAATGTATATACTGCTGGGGGTAGATACGTTCGCTTTTCCTTTTTTTGTGGCCTCAATTTTTTTCTTATTCCCATACATGCCATGTCAAGTCTTGCTTTGATGCCATCTTTGGTCTTTCCTGGAATGTTCAGAAGTGTACCAATGATACTTTCATAAACATTCTTTTCAATATGCATCACATCAAGAAAATGTCTAACATATAATGATTTCCAATAAGGCAAGTCAAACAATATAGACCTTTTCTTCCACCCACTAGTAGGAAGGTTCTTGGCAAAAGGTTTACCAAAATTAGTTTGTAAATCTTTCACCTTGTTAAATACTTGATCACCTGTTAAGCCTGAAGGGGCTTTACGTTCTTCTGTGTTGCCATTAAATGCCTTTCTCCATCCCCGGTAATGATGTCCCAATGGTAAGAATCGACGGTGTCCAAGAAACACATTCTTCATACAATGACTCAGTCGGATGTAATCTGTATCTTCTTCATATATAGGACATCCACATTGGCCTTTTATGCTATACCCAGATAGATTGCCATAGGCAGGAAAATTGTTGATTGTACCAAATAACATTGCTTGTAGAGTAAAACTCTCACCTTGATATTCATCGTACACCTCAACACCATGGTCCCATAACATTTTTAAATCTTTAACTAAAGGGGCCAGATACACATCAATATCATTTCCAGGTTGTTTAGGTCTAGAAATTAGCATCGAGAGCATTAAATATTTTCGCTTCATACATAACCATGGAGGTAGATTATAAATCATTAAAATCATAGGCCATGTACTATGTGTGCTGCTTTGAACTCCATGTGGATTCATTCCATCAGTTGACAATGCAAGTCGTAGGTTTCTGGGTTCATTGCCAAATTTTGGGTATTCATCATCAATTTTTCTCCATTGAGGAGAATCTGCAAGATGCCTAAGTTTTCGTCCCTCATCCTTTCATTAGCATGCCATGTCAAGTGTCTTGTATCTTCTACATCATGAAACATGCGCCTGAATCTCGGTATTATAGGAAAATACCATACAACTTTAGCATGAGAAGAATTTTCCTTCTTATATCGCAAGGAATCACATTTAGGGCAGCTGGAGTATGATGCATATTCATTTCAAAACAAAATATAATCGTTGGGACATGCATGTATTTTCTGGTAACTCAACCCGATAGAGCACAACATTTGTCTTGCCTCATAAGCTCTTCTTGGGAGCACATTATCATCTGGAAGAATCTCTTTCAGAAGAGAAAGTAGAGCTGTGAAACTTTTATCACTCCAACCATTTCCTGCTTTCAAGTTATATAACTTTAACACTGCTGATAACCTTGTGAATTTCAAACAACTAGCATACAATGGCTTCTTTGCATCATTTCTTAAACTGTCAAACATCGCAGGACAATCTTGAAGATCATCCTCAAGAACCTTTGTAATCTCTTCAACATTATCGCCCATGTACATGTTATCTATATCAGTATCCATAGCTGTCAAGTTCACAGTACTGCCTAAACTTTCACTACACCCAGCTCTTAGCTCACCATGCTTTATCCAACATGTATAACTTGTAGCAATTCCGTTACACATAAGATGATCTTTTAATTCATTAACATTAACCCGCCTCATATTCGAACAACACCAGCATGGGCAAGGAATGCAGTTGGGGTCTTTGGCATGTTTAATTACAAAGCTAATGAATTCCTTCACTCTATCCTCATACTCTTGAGACAAACGATTAGCATACACCCAATACCGATCCATTCTTAGTAAATGCAAGGAAAAACTAATCATTAATTTATGTACAATTAACTCAATATAGAATAAACATTGTATATACAAGTTACTACCATATCCAACTACAATAAAAAAAATCTATGAAACTTGAAAGGGAAAGCTAAATCATTATGCTTATTCGATTTCATATTACATAGTTAAGTTAATTAATAGTTGATTAATTTACATCGATTATTTTAATAATCAATATAAAAAATAATTCTAAAATTATAATAATGCATATGACATCATTGGGGACTAGAATCATTTTGAGATTGAATGGGTTTTTTAGTCAACTAAGATTAGATGAGAAACATAAAATGACTCATTTACTAATTAAATAAGTTGATTAGATAATTAGTTAAACTATTGTTGGATTTAGATTTTTTTTAGCTCTAACTAATTTCAGTTAAAAGATTTTCTTTTTGCTCCTACCAATTTCAATTAAACTATTATTGGATTCACATGTAATGCAATGAATACAAGTGATGATAACTATCACCAAGGTAAATATGAATACAATATCATAATATATAATATACAAAGGCACCATGTTGTACGTAGAGTTAAAGGCACCATATTGTTAACGCCACATGTTGTACTTCCAGATTGTTTTTTTATTGAATATTATATATACCCTTGCATGATTTTCTATTATTGAATATTATAAAAAGAAACCATTCAATAAGTATTACCAAAGTCGTAGAGTTAAAGACATGTTGTACAAGGCACCAAATAATATAAGCCAAGATATATATATATATATATATATATATATATATATATATAACAAGAATTAAATTGATTAAATATTTATATATTTTTTAAAAAACTAACTTGAGGTATTATTCAATCAAAGTATATGTTCTATGGTCAACTTTGTGGTTGGATATGTTACATGACGGTTCCTTTCTATGGTTTTTCAGAATTTGGACTTGTATAAAAACAAAGATGTTTGCGTGTTTCTAAATAACAAGACATTGAGTGATCTAGTAACAATATATGGATTTAATATTGCTTATCAGGAGTTATATGTCCACGTCAAGACAATTAGTAGATGAAAATATTTATTGAGGGAGTAGAACTTGGGCTCAAACCGTGTAGGGAGTTGATAAAGCCCAAAAAGAAATAAATATTGTAGACTTTTCAAGTGAATTAATATGAGCGTGGGGAATAGGGTTGGAATAGTATAATTCTCTTTGTCTGTCTTGGGTAAGATTAGAAGTTAAATAATATTTTTTTTAAAATTAAATTTTTACTGGCTCTTCAAAAACCAGTAAAATTTAAAATATAATAAGTCTTGCTGGAGTCAGATGTAGCCACAGAAAATCTATAATTAAATCCATTTGTGTAATTTGGAAATAGTCAAATAGAGAGGGAAAAAATTGACATAATGATTTTGGTAAACAGTGGGTTTCCTATAGTAATTTGGAATAGATAATGGAGAATAAATAAGTTAATCATTAGATATTTTTGTTTTTACTATATTTTTTTATAACTGGTTCATCATCAAGGAGCACGTTGTTTATTTGTCTAAGACATCTATATGCTAAATATTTAACAAAAAGATAAGCAACATACATTTACAATAAAACAAATTTCAACATTTTGTAACAGAAAAAACCCAAAATAAAGAGAGATATTCAAAAAAAATAAAAAACTCACCTTGAACAAAAGGAGAGGAGTACACTCCAATAGCAACAGCACAATAGAGATGGACCACCAACAGCAACACAAAAGGCACAACAGAGGGTGGACCACAAGAATATAGAGCAACACGCACGAGCAGAAGTGGAAACGTTTAGGGTTTGAAAATGTTACATTCTAGAAGCATAAAGAACGTTGGAAAAGTCAGCCAATAGAAAAGTAAAAGTTACACACGGACGAAGCTGTGGAAAGATAAAGTGAAACTTATGTCCTTTCATAGAATGAAGGAAATGCGCGCGCGGAGTGTAATAAATGAACTATAGTCTACGGTTGAAACACCTAACCGCAGATAATAGTATTCTCTGCATTTGATAAATTAACCGTATACAATACTCCTCCTTGTGCATCAATGTCTGTGGTTCCGCCCAACCGCAGACAATACTAACGCTTCCTTTTACAATTTTTGTTGTAGTGATGAGTCGAGGTTTTTACTACCCATCCAGTTTTCTTATAAACTGAAAAATAGGGTTGTTTAACATCAGATTCCCAAGGCTATAGTTTTCTTTTTGTTGAATGAATAGATCATATAATTTTAGAAGGACTCCTTGAACTATTCTACATGGATGCTGTTAGGAATCCTATTAGGGTCAGGCAGCGGAAACACAAAGGATTCCCAAGAAAGAATTGCAAACACGTATGTCTCAAAGCATTATGCTAAATTAAAAATTTTAATTAGGGTTTACCTCTTGTAGACGCAGAACAAGATCCTCGATCAAAGCAATTGTAGCTTCGCCCTTAGGAGTCCACACGAGCACTCCCACCAGAAAACTAACGATCCGAATGCTAGTACAAAATTTTAGTGTAATCTAATTTCTGAGCACCAGCCTATGAGCATCTCATGCTCTATATATAGGCTTAGGTCTTGACCTGAGCTCTCATTAAACATTGGGCTCCTGACTCATTCTAAATGAGTTAGGCCCAAATAGTTTTATTTTCAGTCCAACTAAAATAAAACTATCCTCTGGTGGGCTTACTCTATGTGTGTGACCCTATAGGTAAAATATTCGGTTATATTAATAATAAACTATTTTATTATTAATATAAAATAAGAGCGGTATCTAGCAATACATCATTATGTCCGAATATTATTTATCATCGACATGACCTATAAGTGATAATTATTTTATATATCTATTCCTTTTGTCACGATATCTAATTGGGCCCAAGGCATGGTCGTCGTCATCCTTGTATGGCCCAATTCATTTTACTTGATACCAAAGTAGACTTTATAGAATAAATATCTAATATTTATTCGTCCTAGCATGGCCATGCATTTCATTAGTCTCACTCCATCAAGTGGCCCATAGATATCACTCCTGTCACATAGGAGAGACAAATTCCATCTACATCACTCACATCCCTCTGCATAATTTATCTATTGCCTAATCACAATCTTTATGGTCATCTTATTACAGATAACGTTTGATTGTATTAAAATAATAAACTCCTTATGTAGGAATCGTAGTGACTTCAGGTCGAAGGACTACATACCATTATCACATTGAGAACCGTTTATGACACTCATGTAACGATCCATGCAACGTTCTCATGGTGGGTCTGTCTAGTACAACATTACTCTTAATGTGTACCCGTGTAAAGACTTGATATCATATATCCATGATTTGTGAGATCAAATCATCAGTACATTTACACACTAATCTTAATGTATTTACATGTCCCCATGTAAATACTTGATTAGGGACGTTTTAGGAATAATTCTCATATGACCTATTATTCCAGGATAAATAGCATTTGTCTAAAACTGAAAATACTAATTTTATTAATAAGTTAAAATTGATACATTAATAGCTCGTAGTGCATACACCAACAGATGCGTCTCAAGAGTTTGGATTAAGTTATCCAAGTTGCACTCTTTACTCAGTCCATCCTTTATAAATTTAATTTTGTCCTCCCGATTTATAGATACCATTCCAGGATTTCTACAATGTGTATCACAGTTCCATCTTGCACACTTATGGCAAACTCCCATCCTCTTAGCTCTTCATTTTTTAGAATAAGAACTACGTCCCATACCTGGCAAATATTTTATATAAGACTTATATAATTCACCAGAAAGACGTACCTTTGCTTCAATAAGCCAACGAACATCCTCTAGAATGCCAAAATATTTGAGTAGTTTTAACCTTTAAACTCAAGCTTTGTGAATTTTTACAACCACATCGCGTGGAAGTGTAGGAAATCTTTCCTTAAGTTTTGCAAGGGTTTGTTCCATTGTCACATTACTTTGAAGTTGTAGTTGTTTAGAAAAGAGAGAATAGAAAACGAGGTTATAGAGAATAGTAGAGATGAAGAAAAAGAAAAGGTGATAGGTTGCCTTCTATCAAGCGCTTGTTTAACATCACGAGCCTGACGATGACTTTTTAACTACTACAAGAAAATGATAATAATGCCAAAACAATAATAGTAATAATGATTGAGACAAGTGTTAGCACCAAAAGAAATAATGATGTAATTAATTGATATCCATTTATTTATTTATTTATTTATTTATTTATTTATTTATTATTTATTTTTTTAAATATTGTGAAAAGGAAAAATTAGTCAAAATATTTGGCATCACACAAATACACCTCCGTATCTATGTGCTCTTAGAACCCTTGAAAGAAAGGTTTAAGTCGGTGGCCATTTACCTTGAAAACCTTGTTTGTCGCTTTATCTGAAATTTCAATCACACCATAAGGAAAGATATTAGTTATTTCAAATGGGCCTGCCCATTTAGAGTGAAGCTTACTAGATATGAACTTTAGACGTGAATTGTACAATAAAACTTTTTGTCCAATGAAAAAGTTTTTTCTCAAGACATGTTTGTCATGAAAGGATTTCGCTTTTTCTTTATAGATTTTAGAACTTTCATAAGCTTCCAAACGAATTTCTTCCAGTTCCTGTAGTTGGAGTTTCCTTTCTTTACCTGCCTCATTTAAGTCCAAGTTACATTGTTTTACTGCCCAATAAGCTTTGTGCTCAATTTCTACAGGTAAGTGACATGATTTTCCAAAAACAATCCTATAGGGTGACATTCCAATAGGTGTTTTATAAGCTGTTCTATAAGCCTAAAGAGCATCTTCTAACCTTTTGCTCCAATCTTTCCTATTTGGTTGTACTATTTTTTGAAGGATCATTTTAAATTCCCGATTGGACACTTCAGCTTGCCCATTTGTTTGGGGGTGATAAGGTGTTGAAACCTTATGCATAACTCCATATTTTTTAAGAAGGGATTCTATTTTACGGTTGTAAAAATATGATCCTTGATCACTAATAATGGCCTTAGGGATAACAAACCTGCAAAATATATGTGATCTAACAAAATCTGCAACAACTTTAGAATCATCCGTTCAAGTAGCTTTAGCTTCAACCCATTTAGACACATAATCGACCGCAAGTAGTATATAAACAAAACTAAAAGATACAGGAAAAGGTCCCATGAAATCTATGCCCCAAACATCAAAAATTTCACAAAATAACATGGGTTGTTGAGGCATCTCATTTCTACAAGATATGTTTCCCATTCTTTGACATCGTTCACAAGATTTACAAAATGTATATGCGTCACGAAAAATTGTTGGCCAATATAAACCAGATTCTAATACTTTCCTTGTTGTACGTTGAGGTCCAAAATATCCACCACATGCATATGTATGACAAAATGTAAGAATGGAATGAAATTCATTTTCAGGTACACATCTTCTAATGACTTGATCACTACAAAGTTCCTATAAGTAAGGATCATCCCAAACATAGTATTTAGAATCACTTTTTAGTTTTATTATTTGTTGTTTAGATGCATGTATGGGAGTAACAGAAGCAACTAAGTAGTTTACCAAATCAGCAAACCATGGAGTGGAATCATGTATTCCCATAAGTTGTTCATCAGGGAAATCATCTCTAATGGAAATTGGGTCAAGTTCTTTTTCAATTCTGCTTAAGTGATCAGCCACCAAATTTTCTGCTCCAATTTTATCCCTAATTTCAATGTCAAATTCTTGGAGCAGCAACATCCACCTGATTAATCTTGGTTTTGTATCTGGTTTCTTTAAAAGGAATTTTAATGTTGCATGATCTGAAAATACAACCACCTTTGAACCGAGCAAATAAGATCTAAATTTATCAAGTGCAAACACAATAGCAAGTAATTCTTTTTCTGTGGTAGTATAATTTATTTGTGCAGTATCCAAAGTTCGTGAGGCATAGTAAATAACATGTTGTACTTTACCTACTCTTTGAGTAAGAACAACTCCTAATGCATAATTTGATGCATCACACATAAGTTCAAATGGAAGTGACCAATCTGGTGCCTGGATGATAGGAGTGGTAGTTAAAGCTTTCTTTAAGCAATCAAAAGCCTCTTTACATTTGTCATTAAAGTCAAATGTTATATTTTTTTGTAGTAAGTTAGACAACGGAAGGGCTATCTTACTGAAGTTTTTTATAAACCTTCTATAAAAGCCTGCATGACCAAGAAATGAATGAATATCTTGCACACAAGAAGGATAAGGTAATTGAGAAATTACATCAATTTTTACAGGATCTACTTCTATGCCTTTTTTAGATATTACATGGCCTAAAACTATTCCTTCTTCTACCATGAAGCGACATTTCTCATAATTAGGAACAAGGTTAGTTTCAATGCATCTATGTAATACTTTATCTAGACTATTTAAGTAAGCATCAAATGATGAACCATATACTGTGAAATCATCCATAAATACTTCCATGCAATTTTCAAGAAAATCAGCAAAGACACTAATCATGCATCGTTGAAAGGTACCAGGGGCATTGCATAAGCCAAAAGACATCCTCCTATAAGCAAAAGTGCCAAAAAGACATGTAAATGTTGTTTTTTCTTGATCTTCTGGTGCAATATAAATTTGGAAGTAACCTAAAAATCCATCTAGAAAGCAGTAATGTGACTTACCTGTCAGTCATTCTAACATTTGATCAATGAAAGGTAAAGGAAAGTGATCCTTTCGGGTTGCTTTGTTAAGTTTCCTGTAATCAATGCATACTCGCCAACTATTTTAGATTCTGGTAGGAATTAGTTTATCATTTTCATTTTTAACAACTGTGATTCCAGACTTCTTGGGAACCACTTGTACAGGGCTGACCCAAGTGCTATCTGATATAGGGTAAATAATGCCAGCTTGTAATAATTTTGTTACCTCTTTTTTAACTACATCAAGGATTTGGGGATTAAGTCTTCTTTGTGGTTGCCTTACTGGTTTAACTCCTTCCTCTAATAGAATTCTATGCATACACATGGAAGGGCTAATACCTGGGATATCTGCCAAAGTCCAACCAATTGCTTTCTTATACTTTCTAATAATCTGCAACAACCTTGTTTCTTGATCAACATTTAATTTGTTAGAAATAATCACTGGAAGATTCTTATCTTCCTCTAAATATGCATACTTTAAATGTTCAGGAAGAGATTTTTATTCTAACATAGGAGGCTGCATTATTAAAGGAATCAATTTGGTTGAATTTGTCTTAGCAACTTGCACTTCAACATAATCAAATGTATTTGTAACTACTTTAATCAAATTATTACACTTCGATTCTTTTGAAACAAAATCTAAAACTATACTTTCTGTTTTAAGGGAGTTTGGATCATTATTATCATTAAGCAGATATTTCTCAATTTCAGCACACACATTGCATTGATGAGAATCCATGCATGAATCACAAACAAATGAATCACAAAAATCAGACATTACAGGAAAATCAATATCATCAAACAACTTAATAATATTATCATCAACTAAATCAGTTATTAAGTCAATTTGAAAAATAGAATGGTCCTTAGTAAGATGCTTCATAGCATCTAAAATGTTGAATCTAACCACACTATCTCCAAATTCCATGGAAAGTATTCCTGAATGCACATCTATCTTTGTTCTAGTTGTTTTTAAGAATGGTCTACCTAAAATTATTAGAGCTTTATTGGTGGAAGTCTCACTTTCCATATCTAGAACATAAAAATCTGCAGGAAAAATTAAATTGTTAACTTTAACAAGGACATCTTCAATAATTCCTACAGGATGTGTAGAGCTTCGATTTGCTAATTGTATAACCACACCTATAGTTTGCAAAGGTCTAAGGTAAAGTGAAGTAAATACAGTCATAGGCATAACATTAATAGATGCACCTAAGTCTAGCATGGCATTTTCAAATTTGTTATTGCCTATTATGCATGGAATGGTAAACGTCCCAGGGTCTTTACATTTTTCTGGTATATGTGACAGAGGTTTCTCAATTAATACAGACACATTTCTACTTATGTTAATCCTTTCATTGCCTTTTAGTCTTCTTTTATTAGTGCATAGTTCTTTAAGGAATTTGGCATACCTTGGGATTTGCTTGATGGCTTCTAATAAAGGTAAATTTACCTCTACTTTTCTGAATGTTTCCAAGATCTCTTCATCCATTTTCTTATTTTGTATAGATTTTTGTCTTTGTGGAAATGGAAGAGGGATATGTTGTTTATCAGGACCAGCTGCAGAATGAGGATTTGTAAGAGATATATCATTACTATTATTACTTGAACTATCTAAAACTTCTTCTGTATGTTTTTCTGTGACAATAGTATTTTCAGTTTGTTGTTGTTTTTCTGGTCCATGGATAGCTTTACCAGTTCTTAAAGTAATTGCACTTACATTTTTAAGATTGACAATTGTCTGAGCAGACAACTTATCTGAACCTTGAGACTGCAAATGGTTTAAAGATGTAGCTAATTGACCAATCAGATTTTTAAGAGTCTGAATTGTAGCGTCATTTCTTTTTTGGAAGTTCAAATTGTCTACTAACATTTGCTTTATCAATTCCTCCAAATTTGATTTCTCAGTGGAAGGTGTAGTTATTTGTGTAGCTTGTTGTTGAATATGAGGAGGTTGATAAGGTCTGCTTGGTCCAGTATTTGCCTGAAAAGGTACATGAGGTTGTTGTGAGGAATTACCCCATCTTAAATTAGGGTGATTCCTCCAACCAGGATTATATCTATCAGAAGAAAGATCATAATTATTATGTTGTTGTTGTGGTAGTCTGTTATTATATAAGTTGGCAGCATATACTTGAGGATTTTCATCGGGAATTTTAGCTTCCTGCAATGTAGGACAACAATCAGTATAATGATCTAATAAAGTACAAATAGAACATACCTTAGCAGGGGTTGCAAGTTGTTGTTTTTGAGACACAATAATATTTTTCATAAGTGTTGTTAGTTTAGCAAATTTACTTTCCCATTTGTTATCTCCATCATTAGTAGTTTCAATTTCATGGACTCCTCTAATTACTATAGAATTAGTTCTAGTGGCATGTTGTTGAGCATTAGCAGCCATGTTCTCAATTAAAGTTTTTGCTGCATTTGTAGTTTTATTTTGCAAAGCACCACCACTAGCTGCATCAACCAAAGTTCTATCCATTGGATTAAGACCTTCATAGAAATATTGTATGAGAAGTTGGTCCGTAATTTGGTGATAGGGACAACTAGCACACAATATTTTAAATCTTTCCCAGTATTCATAAAGATTTTCCCGGTCATGTTGCTGGATGCCACATATTTCTTTTCTAATTGAGAAAGTTCTTGAAGCAGGGAAAATTTTTTCAAGAAACATTTTCTTTAAGTCATCCCAACTTGTAATGGAGCCAAGAGGAAGGTAAAATAACCAATCCTCAATGATATCTGTTAGGGAGAAAGGAAAAGCTTTAAGTTTTACATGTTCTTCTGAAACCCTTTCAGGTTTCATGGTAGAGCAAAGGATATGAAATGCTTTTAAGTGTTTATGAGGATCTTCACCTGCACGATCATGAAACTTTGGTAACAAATGAACTAAACCAGCTTTAAGCACAAAAGGAACATCTTCCTCGGGATATAAGATGCATGATGTTTGATTAGTGACATCTGGTGTAGCTAGTTCTTTTAATGTTTTTTCAGCCATGTTATGTAAATACTCAGAAGTTGAAGGTTTAGTTTCACTACTTATGCTATTAGCTAGAATATTATTATTATTATTGTTTAATAGTTTCTTAGATAATCTAACTAATTGATGAAATGTTCTATCTATTTCAGGATCAATAGAATACAGTGGTTCGGGATTAGATCTAGTCATGCACAATACATATGTATATATTGTAACAAAACACTACAACCATGTAATAAAAGGAAAAGTTATCATTTCAATTATGAAATGCTTAGAACATATATTTAAAAATTTAATTTTTTTTTTATATTTATATTTTTTTCAATGGTTGAAAATGAGATTACTAGAAAATAAATAAGAATATAATAAAGTGGATTTTTTTTAAATTTTTTATATGCTCATATTCAACCAAACCTGAATATCTTCAACACACCTACAAAAAAATATAAAGCATATTAGGTAATTGAATGCAAATAATTAGGACCAAAGGTCCCCGGCAACGGTGCCAAATTTGACACGTTGTCATTGTCGAGTCAAATAAAAAGTTAAATTAATATAGTATAAGGTAAACAACCTTAGTTGTCTCTCGAGGATCTTAGTTAAATTAGTTACACTCAATTTAGTTATAAGAAATGGGGGTTTGTGTTGAGATTGAAAGGAAAATGAAGTAATTATATAATAGTGCAAAAAGTAAATTTATGAGTGAGAATAATCAAATTTAGAAACAACTAACCCAAGGAATTCATAAATCTTTACTTAACTAATCATTGATCACAAATATGATTAAATATAATTAATTTCTCAATCTTGAATCAATTGGAATCCCTAAATGATTATATTCTAGAAAATCTTCTAGAATCAAATTAATGAACTAATAAGAATAATCAATCGATATATTCTTATTAATTACTAAAATAACTTTAAAACCATAGTTTGATTGAGTTAAGAAACTAAATAGAAATCTCTTATTTAGTGACTTAATCTTTGTTCTCAAATTGATTATTGATTAACCAACTAACATCAGTTTAGATTATAGATTATTTAATTATATACCAATCGTTTATACACTTAAATAATCTATAAGTGTTTGAGAAACAAAGAAAAGTAATTATATTCAATCAAAATATTAAGAACAAGAACTCAAAGTTAACATAAAGAGAAATTAAATTCCTTGAGTTGATTTTAAAAGATTAATCTTCCATGATAATTTTTAACAATGAAAGCTAATATTAAATTAACTATCACTTTAATAAAATTAACTTACTTGATATTGAGGAAGGGAAATGAAAACCATAACTTGAGGGATAGAATATAGAACAAAGAAATAAAGCAAGAGAAGGAACTAAAACTTAAGAAACTAAAGCAAAGATATAGAAATGTAATGAAAACTAAAGCATGTATTTCTTATGTATCTCTTGTGTATCTTCCTTACAACTTCAAGCATCTATTTATAGGCAAGATATCATGATACTATACATTCATTTTCTGATTATTAATGCATTTTTTCAACATTGGTGGGCTTGAAATTACAATAATTCAAAAGAAGATAATGGTAGGTGTTGAAATTCATTCTCCTCTTTATCTTCTCTACCTTGTAAGTCAAATATGACCTTCTAGATGGCCGAATTTTACAAAACCTTCAACATGAAAGTTGTAGATCTCTGTCTTATTGAGAATTTGGCGCAAGAATAAGGTCATTTAGACATCTACAACTCTAGATATATGTGTTTTGGTGAACTATGTCAATGTTGGTGGGACACATAAGGGCTGGTTAATTCAAGCTCAATTTCTTCATTTTTTTTCAGATGTAAAATAACCAAATCTAATCATCATGATGTAGGCCTTTGTCTTAGCTTTCCGTGGGCTCCAAGATTAGCCCATTTGGATCACAAAAGCCCAAGTTATGGCCAAAACAAGGCAAGATACTCAAGATACATACAAAAAAAGAAAATTGAACCATATATACATAATACTTCAATTTAACTAAACAACATAAAACTAAATTAAAATACTATTATTAAACATAGTAATTATATAATAAACCCCAAGTGTAAAACTATAAGAAGTGTATTAAAATTGATTTATCAGTCATCTACTAATCGGGTGTTATTTTCCATTAAACGTTTAATTTCCCTGAGTGGCCCTTGAGTGGCGGCAGAGTAAATGACAAAAAGAATCTTCAAATGGGACCAAGTTCTCATTTCAAGAGCATATTGAATATCATTTAAGCTTAGACCCTCCAAAAGTTGGTACAGAAGGGTAAATCTGGTTGATGGAGGATAAATCCTCTCCGATAAATCGTCAATATCCTACGAACCGTTGTCATGAATAGAGGTCCCTTCTAGAAGCTTGGTCTTGACGATGGGCTATTTGCCCATACCCTTGCCAATGTCCCTGCTTTCTTCCTCCTTGGTGACTTTATACTTTTTCTTATGGCCCTCAGAGTTCTTCCTATTCTTAGGCATAACGTCAGCCAAAGTGTTAGCTCCAGGAATGGAAGGGGTGGCAGTCTTCTTGAGTTGGGGGTGACCCGGTTTTCTTCAGAAGTACCGGTGTTCATACCAGCCAGTACGCTTCTGAGCTGGTCTAGAGCGTCCATACTTATACTACCTAAAAAAATTACAAAGTGGAAAGCAAGTTACAACCGATATAATAAAAACAGAAGTTAAAAGGAAGGAAGAGTGGTAAATACCCAAACGGGTGAGGTAATCCATCCTTGTCTCCTCAGTGCCAAGCAGGGAGCGGCACTTGAAGGGAACACCCCAGGAAATAACATGAAGGGTGTCTACTACGGCCCTGGAACCTTCACTAAATTGGCGCTCTTTGACAGCGTATACCGAGCTTGCAAGGACAAAATGTTGGCGAGTCCATCCAGTGTGAATCAAAAACCGACCTTCCTCATCCTTCCATAAGGGAGGTTTGGTCCCTTTGGCAAAGACTTTAAAAAATGAGTGTTTAAAGGAGGCTCCCGCTATCTTGGCAGATTCCACAAAAGCTTTAAAATTGACGATGTCACTTTGACATCAAAGGTTAACAAAGCCCATGTCGGAGTTGCCACGATGCATCAGCCGAGCATAGCGGAAAAAAATTGTAATTGTCCGAGTAAAGTCGAGGTGCTTGGCAAGAACTTTGAGAGAAAGAATTAAACCCTATCCGTTGGGGTGTAGTTGGCTGAGGGGATGTCTAAAAACCTCAACACCCTCATCTCAAACTTTGTGAAAGAAAGTCAGACTCCCACTTTGGTTACTGTGAATTCATGGAAAAGAAAAATATCTAACGGGGGATTGGCAAATCTGATTCATGAATTGAGGAGAGATCAGGGTGAAGGAGTCTTTGTATTTATTAAAGCGCCAGTAATGACTGGTCTCAAGCTCTTGGTCATCCTTGACATCAGAATGTCGGTTAATGGTATCAAGAATATCTTTGGTGACCTAGAAGTAAGGGTTTTGTGCCTTGCGGGCCATCTAGTCAATCGCATACGCAATCATATTTGTATCCTCAGGGTCTTTGTTAACAGCAGAAGTTCCAACGGTGTCCATAGTGACTATATGTTCTAAAAAAGAAATAGTCAAGTAAAAGTCAGTATCTTTAGCCTAGTAGTGAACTACGTTGGAGTCAGTATCTTAGATTATAGATGAAGAAGGAAACGACGACTGGGGTGCAGATTGTAACATCCCTAAGTGCTAGATTTTATGGAATTAATAAATGGGTAATCATAAATTAAAATTAAGAGTAAATAGTGTAAGAAATGTAAGGATCCCTTATAATTAAATTAAAAATAGGTATTCAGTTCCATGGGAAATTTATTACCTGAGCCAAATAAATTATATACTAAAATATATAACTTTCTAGATTAATTTTAATCAATTATTTCCTTCTTGCAAATGCCATTTCTTATTTCACATTTCCCCTCCTGCATACGTACATTTTCGCTTGGGTTGAAATCGGAAGTCGCTTCCCTTCGTTGATTCACCTCACCTCCATCGTGGATGCCCTGTTAACATTTCTTCTTGCTCATCACCTTACACTGTGTTCCCTTTTTCCATCAGGAACCTTCATTCAAAATTTTGATTTTTACATCAAACGGGTAAGTGTATGCAAGCCCAATTTCTTCTTTCTCTTCCCCATGGCTTATGGGTTTTTAATGAGGATGACTCAATTTTGTTTTCCTTCTTCTCTAGTTTGGTCTGTGACTGCCATGCTTGGTAAAAACAAGAAATAAAAGGTCAGGGTTAAGAAAGGCTACTTGGGTATACAGGTCTTGCGGTTTTTTTGGTGTGGGCCAGGACGAAATGCAAGCAGAAAAGACTATGGGGGAGCAGAGTTTGGGGGTAGAAAATGGCAAAGTGAGGAAGCAGCTGCTACTATCCTTTTATAGGCATTAAAGACGTAGTAAGCCGAAGTTCAATCATCGCAACTCATGGACGAAGTGGAATTCAAAATGACGTGGCCCATGAGGCCAACGTTGCTTCAGCTCCCAACGGTTAAAATGTTCTGACAAGATGGCGCGTAGAAGAAATACACCAACAGTAACTTACCATGTCAGCAATCTACGTGCCACATCACTTTTCCGAGGAATGCCAAACGACGCTCATAAATAAAGCCTTAAGTTGTATCTAATTAACCTTAATTAATGATTAAAGGCTTAATTAATCACATCCAACATCGGCCAAGAAATCCCACTACGACCAAAAATATTCTTCGAGCACCAAAAAGGGCTAAGTACCAAACAGCAAAAGTAGCTCATTACTGCGACATCGTCGCAATAACAAGCTAGGGGGCAAATGATCCAGTGTGCATACCGGCCCCCAAAGTTCATATGACACCGGCTACAATAAAGTATTTATAAATATTAAGTCAAAAAATATATTGGACGGAGTACCTTAAAAATCAAACTGATAACTAGACTTCGGTACGGATTTATGAACCTAACTCCGGCTAGAAAAGCTTACATAGAGTCAGAAGTCAGGTGCAAGTAGGCAACTTGCTCCTGTGCCAGAACAGTAACACTATAGCACTAACAGAGATCAAATCACAAGTTGCACTTAGGGAAGTTCTATAAATAGAAGTCATTCATTAATTCACAAGTTACAACATTTTTACTCTCATTAATTGCTCTATGTAATCTCTTTTTTACTCTATAATACAGTTGCTGACTTAAGCATCAAAACCCCTTTTATAGGTACACCCCCCGTGTGTCCCAATCAACTCTGATTCGAAATTGACTAAAGCAAACTTGGACTTGAAGGGCATAGTGTTCCCGTTGAACCTGTGTTTATAATACCAGACTCTCACTGAGACGATATAAAAAGAGAGAGAATGATGACACCGATTGCACGAGGAGTACATTACCCCTGCACACCTAGAACAAATACAATTTCATCAACTATTAATTTGATTACAAACAAATTTCACTAACCAAACTATTAACTCACCAAAAGTTTTGTAAAGAAAAAAAAAATTAAAAGATGAGAACAAAATGTTTTAAAAGGTTATTTTCTCCAACAATCAGTATACATAGTCTTGAATATTTTTCTCCAAGATTTCATCATCTGCATGACTGATTTTGCATTCCCGACAATGGTAAACGATGAAATTCATTAGAAATATAAAATATAAATAAAAACCAATAAGAATAGTAAAGTTAAATACCTCAAATACAATGAAATACAAACAACTTGTTTAATTACCAGAACTAATTCATTAGAAATATGGAATATAAATAAAACTCAATAAGAAGAGTAGAGTTAAATTACAATATGCTATATTACAAATTTTATATTAGACTTTTATATTTTCTTCCTGATCCGGTCTCAATACCGGTATCCGATCTGCTATACATATTTCAACGTCTTTGATAAGACATCTACGTGTAACCGGTGTCATCGGTATACATCCGGACTGTAATTCCGTATCAGGCATTCTCCCTATACCGGTTGTTCAGGATAACACCATGACACCGGACCACACACACGACACTGTGCAAAAGACAAGGATTGTTGCTACAGGGATCGATCAATAATTCCCTGCACTACGAGCCAAATTCTGCTCACGGGAATGGTCAACTTGTCCCCTAATCCTAGTCTACATTCTCTATGCTCAATATAAAATAGCCACTTGACCCAATCATGCAGGTAAGTGCGCAATATAATAATGCTAATGGGAGTTGGTGGTTCCCCACCAACGAGTCCTCGTTAATCGAGCCAATCAGGTATATGAACTAACTTCATGATTGAAGTGAGGGATCTTCTTCCTCAGCTCTTTACGACTGATTCCTCTCTGAATATATTCCTTACTTGGGATATAATCACTGACTTGAGCGTCGGAGAATCTTTGCAGGTGACACCACCATTCGCCCACTTCAACGCGATTAGGTCGGTGTGAAGGATCTCCAGAACGCCCAATCCGCTCTCCTCATTCAAGGACAACGGATACCTACATCGGATACACATATATCCGGTCTACTAGACGGTATTGACATACTATTCATGACTGGCTTGAGATCGGATCTCTTGACCCCGGTCTAGGACAGATCATTGGCACGCCCGGTGGGACTCGATAAAGTTATTCCCATATCCTTTGACAGAGCAGGTAATCCACAATGGAAGGCGAAGCACAAGACTTCATGGAAAATCAGGCTGAAGGCAGAACCAATCCTAACGCCTTCAGAAAACTCAACTTTGATTCTCATGGGGGCAGCTCAAAGAAGATAGTAACAGTGTCTGATCCTGATCCTCGTGATGAGTTGATCAAACAACTTCAGAGGGAACTCGCTGAATTACGAAGAGAAAAAAGGCAAAGCGAGGATAAAGAGTCATCTCGCACGCGAAACACTCCCCACACCACTGATGGTGAAAAGTCCACCACTCTTCAGTACTTAAAGATCCCAACGTTTGAGGAGGGAGAACAAACTCGCGATTCTGAGGATGCAGCTTCCCGAAGGAAGAGAGATTCAACAACAGCACCCCCATTGTCTTACAATCTGAAGGTTCCTTTTTCAAGGAGACTTATGGGCATCAGCATCCCCAAGCACCTTCAAACCACTCAACCACTTTCCATCGGAAAGTATAATGGTGAAACTGATCCAACTAAGCACCTTGATGCTTATGTGTTTGAAGCCATGTACTTGGGGGCTGATGAAGACGTGATGTGCCGAATGTTCCCTCGAACATTGTCTGAGGAAGCCCTCGGGTGGTTTAAAGGCCTGCCTTCTGGATCCATAGATTCTTGGACGGAAATAGCAGCTGCCTTTGAAACCCACTTTGTCATCTCCAGAGACGTACCCAAGACGTCTCATACCTTGGCTCAGATTAAGCAAGGTGAAACTGAGGGCTTAAAAGATTTTTTGAAGAGGTTTTATAAGGAAGCAGCCCTGATTCCTAACCTCACAGAATCTATCAAGCTGCATATCGTAATTGAGGCATTGCAGCCAGGATCAGCTTTCGCTCTTTCATTAGCAAAGAGCCCCCCAGCAACTTTTGAGGAGTTCAGGAAAAAAGCCTCAAAGTATGTGAGCATAGAGATGCACTTGGAGGCAATGACTGCAAAGAAAAAGCCACCAATATCATCTCCCCAAACCCAGAAGGGTAAGGAAAAGACGAGGTCAGAACGCATGGAGAGGCCATTCACCAATCCTAAGGTGGATAACCACCCTCCTCGACCTCGAGAAAGGCATGTCAATTCCTTCAGCCATTATGCATAGTTATCTGCCAGACCATCTCAGATTTTGAGAGAGGTCGGATGGCCAGTTTTCAGCACATATGGCATCAGGAGACCAGCCCCTATGAAAAGACCAGGAAATTCACGAAAGTACTGTGATTTTCATGAACAAAATGGTCATTCCACTGATGAATGCCAAGCTCTAAAGAACGCGGTCGAGACGCTAATTAGAGAAGGCAAATTGAAACAATACCTGTTCAAAGAAAAATCCTTTGACAGGGCAGAACGGAATGAGAAAAGAGAAAGAGATCCCGACGATGGGGATGACAACAACCCCAGTCCGGTTCGAAAGTTCTCTGCTGTAGAGAAGCAAAAAGGTGTAATGACCGATAATGCAGCACAGAAAGACAGCATGCCCCAGCAACAACGTCAGGGCCGACGAGAAGTTATTGACATGATTACTGGAGGGTTCGCTGGAGGAGGAGCTTCAATTACAGCCCGAAAGAATCATCACAGAATGATTCTATCCGTGCAAGGGAAAGTCAAAGACAATCGCCCTTACAGAGGAGGAATTGAGGCTCCCATAATCTCTTTCTCTGACGAGGATTTTGGCCCAACCGTTCCTGGTGGTGACGATGCTGTAGTCATCACTGCTGTGATCGCCAACAAGGACGTCCGAAGAATCCTTGTTGACCAGGGAAGTTCCTGCGATGTTATTTTTTATAATTGCTTTGAAAGAATGGGTTTTAAAGACTCAGACTTACAGCCTTACACGCAGGAACTAACAGCTTTCAATGGCGCAAAGCAACTAACTAGAGGGTATCTTGATACCCTTATCTCGTTTGAAGGCGAGCCAGGAGCCAGGACGGTTAGATCTCGGGTGCTAGTGATTGATGTCAAATCACCATTTAATGGCATCATAGGCCGTCCTACTCTGAATGCAATGGAGGCAGTTGTATCAACCCCACATCTCCTTATCAAGTTCATTGACAAGGATAATGCTGTGTCATCTATCCGGGGTGATCAAGAGATGGCTAGGTACTGCTATAACCTTAGCCTCAACATGGCAAAGCTGGACGCCTCCAATAAAAAGAGGAAACTTAATGATGTTGGAACATCGGCTGGATCTGTAAGTCTTGTCGACCTGGATCCTAGAGCGGATTTGAACATTGATCCGTTCAACCCATCAAAGCCCACACCGGATGGAAGTTCCAGGGACATTGTCTTGGGAGATTCTCCAGAAAAGATCACCCATATTAATGACAAGCTAGATGCTGAAATAGAGCAGCGACTGCTGGCTCTCTTACAGGAGTTTAAAGACCTCTTTGCATGGACTGCAGCCGATATGCCAGGCATAGACCCTGAATTCTGCTGTCATAAACTTTCTGTCTATCCAGAGACGAAACCTGTGGCCCAAAAGAAAAGACGATTAGGCCCAGAGAAACAGAAAGCAGCTTGTCAGCAAACTGAGGAATTGCTGAAGGCCGGATTTATCAAGGAAATCCGATATTCTTCTTGGCTTTCGAATGTGGTGATGGTCCCTAAATCCAATGGTAAATGGAGAATGTGCATTGACTACGTGGACCTCAACCGCTGCTGTCCAAAAGATCCTTATCCTCTTCCTAATATAGATCGGATGGTGGATGATTCCTCTGGTTATCAATACCTGAGCTTCATGGACGCTTATTCTGGTTACAACCAAATTCCGATGTGCGAAGAGGATCAAGAGAAGACAGCTTTCATAAATGATCGTGGTGTCTTTTGCTATACAGTCATGCCCTTTGGCCTGAAAAACGCTGGGGCGACATATCAGCGCATGATCAACAAGGTTTTCGAAGGTATGCACACCAAACTTGTTGAAGTATACATTGACGACATAATAGCAAAGACACCGGTTGGTGGCGATCATATTGAAGACCTGCGCCAAGTATTCACCCGTTTGAGACAATTTAACATGAGGCTGAACCCAATGAAGTGCACATTTGCTGTCCCTGCTGGAAATTTTTGGGTTTCATGTTAACTCAACGTGGTATAGAAGCCAATCCAGGGAAGTGCCAAACAATTCTAGACATGCAAAGTCCTAAGAATCTCAAAGAAGTCCAATCCCTGAATGGAAAGGTAGCAGCTTTGGCACGGTTCATGCCGAAGATGGCTCACAGGTCGCTCCCCCTGTACAAAATACTGAAAAAGTCCAAGAAATTCGAGTGGGGACAGGAACAAGAAAAAGCTTTCCAAGAGCTTAAGGAGGTGTTGTCCAAACCACCCATTCTCACAAAGCCTGACCCCGAAGACACACTCATTCTGTACTTGGCTATTTCAGATGAAGCTTTGGGCGTTGCCTTGATAAAAGAAACTCCTGATGGACAAAGACCGGTCTATTTCACTAGCAAGACCTTGCAAGGTGCTGAGATCCGGTATCAAAAAATTGAAAAGGCCGCCCTCGCTGTTGTTTGGGCCTCACGATGGTTGCGTCCGTACTTTCACGCCCATCCAATCATAGTGAGAACGGATTTGCCACTCCGTTCTGTCTTAATCAAGCCCGATCTCGCTGGGAGGATGATCAAATGGTCTATTGAACTCTCTGAGTTTGATATATCCTACGAACCCCGCAGCACTATTAAAGCTCAAGTCCTGGCTGACTTTATTGTGGAAATGACAGGGACTGATCCGGATTACCCTCGAGTCCATTGGACCATTTACGTTGATGGTTCATCAAACCAAAGAGGCTCTGGAGCAGGTGTAGTTCTCGAAAGTGATGACGGAGTACACCTGGAGATCTCCCTTCGTTTCAATTTCAAAACATCCAACAACCAGGCTGAGTACGAAGCTTGCTTGGCCGGGCTAAGAGCTGCAATTGACATCGGAGCTTCTGAGGCGACACTCTGTAGCGATTCACAGCTGGTGATTTCGCAGATCTTAGGAGATTATCAAGCTCGCGAACCTCAACTCCAATTATACTTGAACTGTGTCAAGGAGTTGACTGAGAAATTCTCAAAGGTGGAGTTCAAGCATGTTCCACGTGAAGAGAATACGAGAGCGGATATACTCTCCAGGTTAGCAAGCACTAAACGACCGGGTAGCACCACTACTCTGGTTCAAAGCACGCTAACGTCGCCCAGCATCCCTCTTTTCCCTTCTCTAAACGCCATAATGACTGACTCCCTTTACGGAGATACATGGATGGCTCCTTACATCCGTTATTTGGCTGATGGACAGCTACCCACAGATGAGAAGGAAAAGACGAGGTTAAGGAGAGAATTACCGTATTTCACCATGATTGATGGTAATCTCTACAGAAGGGCACTCTCTGTGCCCTATTTAATTTGTCTCAAAGAGGATGAGGTGCAAGGTGTAATGGAGGAAGTGCATGGAGGACAAAGTGGACACCACGCCGGAGGAAGGAGCTTAATGCGAAAAATCCTCAGAGCTGGATACTGGTGGCCCACAATGAAGCAAGACTCCATTAACTTCGTCAAAAAATGCGACGCTTGCCAAAAATTCTCTAACCTACACCACACACCGGCAGAAGAACTCTTCACATCCGCTGTTCCATGGCCCTTCTATCAATGGGGATTGGATATTCTGGGCCCCTTTCCAACTGCTCCTGGGGACATCAAATATCTCATTGTAGGGGTCGATTATTTCACTAAGTGGATAGAAGCAGAGCCGGTGGTGCATATTACTTCAGCCCGAACTCGCCGTTTCATGTATGAAAACATCATAACACGGTTCGGGGTCCCAGCACGGGTTGTCACAGACAATGGAACCCAGTTCACGGATAGAAAATTCACAGATTTGCTTGAAGGGTTAGGAATAACCCAAATATTCTCATCCGTCGAACATCCCCAAACTAATGGTCAAGCTGAAGTGGCCAACAGGGAGGTGCTTAAGGGACTAAAGAAGCGCCTTGGTGAAGCCAAGGGCGGATGGACAGACCAGCTGTGTCATGTCCTATGGGCATATCGGACAACGCCTCATTCATCCACCAATGAATCCCCATATCGCCTAACATACGGGGTTGAGGCAATGATACCTGTGGAACTGCAAATTGCTTCCACAAGAGTTAAGTACTTCTCTGAAGAAACCAACAATGCTAACTTGGCATCTGAAATGGATGTCATACAAGAACTCAGAGAAGACGCTTTCATCAGAGATCAAGCCATCAAAGCCAAAGTTGCTCTCCGGTACAACAAACGGGTCCAATCAAGGACTTTCAACGTTGGAGATTTGGTTTTGAGGAAAGCAAGTATAGGGAACAAATTCGCCCATCAAGGCAAACTAGCCCCAAACTGGGAAGGCCCATACAGGGTATCCGAGGTCACTGGCAAAGGCTCTTATCGCCTTGAAAACCTTGATGGCACTCCAATCCGAAACAAATGGAACACCCAAAACTTGCGCATCTACTATAGCTAGCTGTTTCTACACTCTCCTATCCTTATCTTCGATTGAATACTGGAGAATTTATTTTCACAGCTACGCTCTCCTTGTAATTCTTATTTTTGATTTAATAAGAATCTCTCATAACGATTTAACTCTTTCGAGTTTTTCTTATGCTGTGATTTTCAGTTTATCCGGTGTACAAAAGCATATTCAGGACGGATGATCTCAGCTACTTATTCTGTAGTTGACGATGTAACTCTTCGAATATGCGCAACGCACAAGAACATACTCAGGACGGATGATCTCAATTACCCATTCTGTAATTGACGATGTAACTCCTCGAGTGTGTAAATATTGAAGGCCCAGATTGTAGGATTAAACCGAACTCTGGGTACGGTTAGTAAGTTTGGCTGAACACCGGTGAAGGCTCAGATTGTAGGATTAAACCGAACTCTGAGTACGACTAGTAGGATAAACCGAACGTCGGTGAAGACCTGAGTTGTAGGATTAAACCGAACCTCAGGACATGGGTTGTAGGGCTGGCACTTTTTTAAGGCCACAAACCGAACCCCATTCAGAAATTACATGGGTTGTAGGGCTGGTCCTTCTTCAAGGCCACAAACCGAACCCCATTCGAAGACTACATGGGTTGTAGGGCTGGTCCTCTTTCGAGGCCACAAACCGAACCCCATGCGAAGGCTTGGGCGCAGTAAGCTGGTTCTTCTTCAAGACCACGCTGAACCCCAAGTGACGGGCGCAGTAGGCTCAGGATTAACCCTGATCTGAACCCCGTATCGAAGGCTCGGATTGTAGGATTAAACCGAACTCTGAGTACGACTAGTAGGATAAATCGAACGTCGGTGAAGAATCGTCATTGGGTAAAACCAAAGACCAATTGAAGAACGGCTAGTAGGATTCAACCGAACACCAAATATGACATTGACAGTAGGATCAAACCGAACTCCAAACACAACAAGTAAGTTATACTGAACTCCAGATTAATACTCTCTTATGAAGCTCTTTATTTGGAAGTTTTATAACTAACTCGTGAACTCCGACACAAACAATTCACTTGGGTACGCCACAATCTAAGGCATATTCACCTGAAATCCCTCAGTCGGAAATATTTGAAGAGGAATTTCTATTTTAAATCCTCATTCTCAAGATCTCTCACGTGAAAATCTCACTCAGAGTTTATTCAAAGTGATAATCACCAAATGATACTGGGGGACAACATCAACGGTTTAACGAATAATTTGAGGAATGAACTCTCGTCTAAACGATCTCACAATCATTCCCCTTAAGCCGTTCTTGAGGCAATGATGTGTTCCCTCACAAGCGGTGGTTTTATTATGGAATTCATTTCGCATGTATATGTCCGGTATGGAGATTTTGTTGTACAATCCGATCTTCATTACTTAAATCCGGAATAATACAATACACATGCAGTCCCTCTATTAAAGTTGTTTTTCACTAAACAAGAATGGAGGTAAAAAACTCTTTTATTGATTCAATAAGAATTACAATTCGTGTAATAATCCGGAGCTGATCCCGGAACACAGCGGATTCGAATCAATAAAACGAAAAAGGAAATAAGGAAGGCGCTACTCTTTTTGGCTTGAGTCTCCCTCCTTCCCTTTGCCTTTGTCTCTGGTCTTGCCTCCTTCAGTGCGAGAGCTTGATCCTGTACTTTTGGGCTTCAGGAGGGAAGGTCCCATTGATTGACCTTTAGGTAAAGGAGCAAACTTATAAGGACTGTTAGGCGGACTCTCATGACGATTGTCAACGACAGCCACCAGTTTCCCTTGGTGAAACTCATAGAACGGATCAATACCGTTCAAATTAATTGACACCTTGGGATTCTGGTATAGCACTTGACGAACTGCCAACCCGAAAGCCTCCTTGACTGCTTGGTCACACATGTTTACAGCATCTTCCAAGTCTGCTTTCAGGGTCTTGACCTCGCCATTCGAATCCGCCAGCTTTAATAGCAGCTCCTTTTCCTTACGTGTCCAATCATCCACTCCTAGAGAATGGACGACCTTAGCCTCCTTCAACCCCTCTTCCAGCTTTGAAGAGCGTTCCTTCTCCGTGCAGAGATGAGCATTGAGGTCAGCATTGATTTTCTTCTGATCAGAAACTTGACCCTCTAGCTCCTTGGCAAGATTTTTCAGTTTGGCAATTTCTTCATCCTTCTTCTGAGTTTCTTCTTTGGAAGTTTTTAATTTTCCTTCTAATTGGAGGATGATTGCCTTGTCCTTGCCAACCACTGAGGTGAGCCTCTCGTTTTCTTCTGTGAGCTCGCGAACCGACTTGAGGAGCTCGGATAACTCAGCCAAGTGCTTCTGTCCGTCGTCGCAAGCTCTGATCATTTCTTCACTCTTCAACGAGGGTTTCACCTTGGGTGAGGATTCGGGAACGCCCTCAGGAACGGAGCTCTCATACACCGGATGTTGAACAAGACCGGAACTATCTTCAAGAGGGCAAGAGGCTTTGGGCGCGAAATAAGTCGTTATTGGCTTCGCCCCATATGTTATAACACCACTTGGAGTATCCGGAATAGACCCTTCCGCTCTCTTTTCCTTAGCAGGCCCTGGCTCAGCAGCCCCTCTTGAAGTTTTTGGCTTTTTGGGCGAGGATTGACGGTCTGAGGTCTTCGAAGGATCACGCTTTGTCCTCTTCTTTTTCTCGACCACCTTCTCAGATCCGTCCTCGATCAGAGGAATATCGTCACCAGCAGATGAAGTTAATATTATTGTCTCAGCAGTGGCCTTCTTAGAATTCCGCTTTGCCTGAATGTCATTTTCAGCCACAACGGAAGTCTCTCTGGCCTTGAGTCCTTTTAGCCTATTCATCTCTGGTGACTCGCCCTGAATTTCACCTGCACAATCAAAAGACACAATCAGAGACGTAAAATTTTCAAGGCAAATGACATAATAACGCATGAAGAATGGCAGGGAAATTACGTAAATACTCCTCGCGAGTAGACTTTGGTCCTAACAAACGCCTGCAGGAGAAAAATTGGTGTGAGGCTGTGTAGGACTGCAGACCCGAAAGAACAGAGATCAAAGTTGGGCTCAGTTCGTCCTCCTCGGTATAGTACGCTTGGGAGGTCAACAAAAAATGTTCGTGCGTCCAAGTCACTGGGAATTTTGGAATCCCATCTTCAGTTAACCAAAAAATTAGTTCATTCGGATGGACGCTAATCTTCGTGAAATAGGACTTGAATAAACGCCCATCAACTTTGGCGGAGTCAGTGTACGCCTCGAAGTTGATGATCTTGGAGATAGTCCGGAGGGATATCAAGCTCACTCCTCCTTTCTCCTTATTCGCACGACGGACCACTTGAGTGAAGTAGAAAAGCATGGCCACCGTCGGTTTAAAGTTGAAGTGCTCCCCAAGCACTTCAAGAGAGCGGACCAATCCCCACCCATTAGGGTGAAGTTGCGAGGGGGCGCAGTCCAAGAATCTCAGGACTCCCATCTCAAACTTCGTCAAGGGGAAACGCACACCCAAGTTCAGAAATAGAAAATCATACATGAACAAGGACCTCTCGTCCGGTGTGTGGCATATCCGTACCGATGGAAGGGGAGCGAATACATTAAAACACCATTTGTATTTGTCCTTCTTCCAAACGGTAAACCGCGGCTCCAGCTCCCCTTCATCCTCCCGAGCGTGGACGGACGGTGTCTCACGAAATTCCTCAGCCACCCAGCTGAATGGGCGTTTCTGTTGGAATTTCACCCAGTCTATCCGGTGTGCAACCACATTGCAGAGGCCGGATTGGGTCTTCAAGATATACTTCTCGGAAGGGGATTCCCCTTCAGACGATTTTCTCCCAGTGGCTTTCTTTGTCACCATTGTGAAAGCTTTGATGCTGCGATAAAATTTCACATCATCAGAGAGATACAAATCCCCACTTTCGACACTCTCACTGGAGGAGGAAGACTCTGAAGAAGGTATAATCACCCTTCGCCTTTGATATTGCGACTCCTCCCCCCCTGTATACTGTGGCCTCGATTGGAAGATCACTGGGATCCTCCCACCACGAACATTAGGGTTTTGAGCCAAAGCCCTTCCTCCTCTTCCTCTAGGGCTAACGCCACTGAAGCTAACACCCTTCCTAGCCATTCTCAAATATTGAAAAGAGATGCAAAAAATGAAGGGAAAGTGGTTACCTAAGGATAGTGAATGGAAATTCACAGAGGCGGACACGAAGAACTTCTTGGGACTTTTGCAGAGGTTCGTCGAGGAAGCAAGAAGAAATGGTAACTGAGATTGCCAAATATGCCTGTATCAGGGCACAAAAATTTTTCAAATACCCACTAAACACAATCTGTCGTTTACCCCCAAACGACTTCCCGTTTAGTGGACCAAAATTGTCGTCTAGTACATCAAGGCGCGAAGATGCCATCATTTCGTCACAAAGCCATCGAAATGGGCCTGTTAAAACCAAATACTAGGCCCAACAAGACTATACGTGACAGTTACTAAGGCATGCGCACTTAATGCAATAATGGCGCGCCCACGTGAATTAAGGCATTAAATGTCCAATCATTAGAAACGTGGCCACCATTACCCGAATACCAAGGGTTGCGAAATTCGATAAACTTCTGATATTTCCATTGTCGAATCCGCCCTTAAAATTTCATCACTACGGATCATGGTTCCCAGAACGGATATTTACACTTCGGTGCAAATCCAAAATTCAGACGTACAATGATCAATATAGCTCATATGAGCAAGACAACTGCTTCCTCACATCAGCTAGGGGGCTAGTAGAGGTAATACTCGGATTTCGTCTCGGATTTCGGATGGATGCGAAAAAAAATTCACCAGGACGGATGATCTCAATCACTTATTCAATGATTCGGTGATGTAACTCCTGGTATGAAGAACTCCAATAATCATTCCAGGACGGATGATCTCAATCACCTATTCAGTGATTCGACGATGTAACTCCTGGTATGAACAATTCTCATCATCATTCTTACGATGAAAGTATTCACTCAATCCGTACTCCTACGATTGAAAAATGTCTCCAGGATGGATTATCTAAATCACTTAATCTGTGATCTGACGATGTAACTCTTGACGATGTGTACTTTTCCAGAACGGATAACCTCAGTCACCCATTATGTGATATGACGATGTAACTCCTAACGCGGTGTACCTGCCCAGGACGGATGATCTCAATCACCCATGCTGTGATCTGACGATGTAACTCCTGGCGCCATACACACCCAAAGGACGGATGATCTCAATCACCTAATATGCGACCTGATGATGTAGTTGCTGGTATCGTACACATCCCCAAGACGGATGATCTCAATCACTTATGAAGTGATTTAATGATAAAACACCTGGCATGATCAATACTCATAATCATCTTTATGATGGAAAATTCCGAAAGTCAGTCCGCACTTTCGCTTTCTAGTGGTATTCTCCCAGGACGGATACTCTTTATCACCTATTCTGTGATACAACGACGTAACTCCTGGCGTAGAAAAAACTCCCATCATCATCCTTATGATAAAGGACTCAAACACCACTTCCTTGCAGTTCCCTAAACTTGGAACAATATTATCATCTCCTGTAAGAATATTACGGGTTAGAAGCAGTCATCCGTCCTGTTACACTACTTTGCTAAACAGCGGATCGACCCATCTTTCCCCAAAAGAATTAAGGATCATGCCCCAGAGACAGGCACCTTCTTCTTAATACGCACTTGGGGACATGTATATATTTATCCGTTCTAAATTTTATTTGTTATTTAATCTTCCGAGGCTATTATTTCAATCCGGCCTTAAGATTAATTACACTGAACGGATTAGTAACGATTTATATATACATGAAACAATGAAGACAAATTTCTTCAACCAAAATTCATTCATTGAAATGAAATTACATACAATAGTTCAAAATCCGGAGTTGATCCCGGTACACAACTATACATGTAAATGAAAACAAAATTACGGAGGAGGAATCTGTTCTTCAGTTTTTTGCGCCTCCTCAGCACAAGGCTCTTGTCCCCCTTCCTTTGGAACCTCCGCAGGAGTCTCACCTCCAGGAGCCTCAGCCCTTTCTTCAGAAGAGGGAACCTCGGACACAGGAAAGACGTAATCAGGTCCCATAGATTGACCCTCAGGAAGAGGAGCCAAACCATACAAGGACGTCGGTGGATCCTCATGACGACCATCCTGTTAGCCAAGGCCTCAACGCTCAAGAGGGGGGGTGAATTGAGTGTTTCAAATTTTCACGCGGAATCCCCTTGGAAATGGTTAGTAATATACAAATGATGCAATGATGAAGAGACAACAACTTTTATGCACATATCACACTATGACACACTTGATGTGCAATGACAATATTTAGCTATAAGTGTGATAAACAAGGTAAGTTATTGGTTTAAACAATTTATCAAACAGTTGGAGTGCACAGATTTATTTGTCAATAATGTGATGTTTCCTATAAAGATTCAGCTCATTCAAGTTATCAAACACCTTGTGAATGTGAGAAATAATAGCAATCAAGTAAGTATCACACAAGACTTAATAGGAAACAATGTATTAGATATTTGGTAAGTTATAGCAAGTTCTAACTTTGAAGATCTTCACCAAATATTAACTCAAGCAAATTATCAAACACTTGGCATGCAGAGTTAAGTATTCAACTTGAACAACAACTTGGATTCAGATATTCAGCTTATGCATTTCAACAAACAGTTTATATGCGCAGTTGTATAAAGAGTTCAAGGTAGAGAGAAATGCAAACCAAGTTTAACGAGTTCCACCAACCCGGTGTACGTCTCGCCTTCAAGCAACCCACTTGAAGGATTCCACTATTGAAGATTTGAGATACACGCCTTGAGTAATTACAGTCTCTTAGTGTTTCACACTCAAGAACTTAATCCTCACAAGCTAAAGGGCAACCCACCCAATCTCACAATCTCTCAATTACAAGGTTGAATCCCAACCCAACAACTATCTCAGATTTTGTGTATGTGATTTTACAAGTGCAACTCTCTCAGTAGAGTGGATATACAAATTTTAAGTACTTTGAAAAATGTTTTTCTTCTCTCAAGGAGAATATGCAATTTTTAGCACTCAAAAATATTTTTCTCACAATATAACTCTCAAAAATTAATACTTCAGAATTTAAGAGAAACAGAGAGTAAGTAAGAAGAAAGAATGAAGGCAAGTATTTGATGCTTCGAAGGTATGTTTCTGCTGCTTCACTTCTTCTCTATTTATAGGAGTTCCAGAGTATGTGCTGCCAAAAAAATTTGAATTCCACCGATTCCTGATTTCATGCATCGAGAGTGTTAGTCTCCCAATTGTCCGCCTCAATTAATGGAATTGCCATTCAGTTTGTATCTTCGAGAGAGGAATTAGCTGTCTTGAGTTTCTGAAAACGCGTATTGATAGTTTTCATGATTCGGCGCAAGTTTGAATAATTTTCCAGTGTATTTTTGCATAAAAAACAACCCATGAATCGATTCCTGACAGAGAGAATCGATTCCTAGTAGCATGAATCGATTCCTTCAGCATATGAATCGATTCCTTGAGCTAATTTCCACCATGAATCGATTCCCAAGCTTGATGAATCGATTCCTTGAGCTAATTTCCACCATGAATCGATTCCTATGTGCCTTGAATCGATTCCTTCATTTAATTTGTAGCATGAATCGATTCCTATGTGCCTTGAATCGATTCCTTCACTTAATTTGTAGCATGAATCGATTCCTATGTGCCTTGAATCGATTCCTCTTTCATTTTTCATGTGGGAATCGATTCCCATAGGGCTGAATCGATTCCTAGGTCTGTTCCCTTCCAGTTTTGATGCGTTCTGCTTCTTTTGGGTCCATTCTTGATACTTTCATGCATGGTTCTTTTGAACTAATCTTTCCTTGACACTTTGAAAAGTTATTTCTTGTTCCGAATCATTCTCGATGATTTTTGATTAATTGCTTGTACAACATCTTTTTGATCTCTTGATCCTTCAATTGTTTGTCATTCATCAAAATCTGTTTCAACATACAAATACATTCTCCCCCTTTTTGATGATGACAACAATTGTTCATCTCTAGGGTGTTAGTTTCATAACAGTTATATATTCAAGATATGGAACTCCCCCTATCAAATGTAATTATAAATTTCATGCAAAAATAAAGATGTTATATTATATTGGCTCCCCCTTAATCATGCAATTATATAGAGATGTTATATTAAACTTCTCCCCCTTTGGCATCATCAAAAGAAAATCAGATAGAATTTAACAAACAGATATTAACTTTATTGAAATATTATATATGTAAAGATGAATACAACAGTGACTAATATTAAGGATTGAAAAATCGAAACTCTGAGAACTGTTGTGAGAGTTCATTGTAGTGGGTAGTCATGTTGTCATCTATTTGGTTAAAACGGGCATTCATATTGTTCTCCATTCCATCAATGCGAGAAGTCATTCCATCAAAGCGAGCATTTATTGCATCAAAGCGGGTATCGAAATGAGAGGTCAATCTATTAAAGAACTCATCATTTGGATTTGGAGGAGGTGGAGGAAATGGTTGTTGATGGGGTTGCTCATCATTGTCGTCACTGCTTTGTGCATTTGGAGGAGAGTATTGCCAAGCACCATCGTGGTTGTGCCAACCCATTTTTGCGAGATGAGTGCTTCCTATTTTACCTTTACGCCCTACTACTTCTTTCACTTCATTTGAAAGATCCACATTAAAGTGTTTGAGAAGCTTTGTGATCAAAACCGCATAAGGAAGTTTTGTGAATCTTTTAGAGTCAAGAATATGAGTCCAAACAAGTTTGGTCCAATTTATCTCTTTTTCATGGAGCATAGCCCAAAGAATAAGAGTTTGGTTTTCACTTACTCTAGCATTGTTGGACCCTTTTGGAAGAATGATTTTGACCAAAAGGTAGTGCAGAAGGCGATGATCAATGTTGAGCTCTCCAACGGTGCTTTTGGAAGTAGAGGATAGATTTAAAAAAGCACGAGCATCAATGGAATTGTATTCCCAATCAGGAGATGGTTCAAGGCCAAAGAAATCAACATTGTTTAGTGGAAGCTTCCATACTTGATGAAGAACATTATCATCAATGATAATGGTTACTCCTTTAATTTTGGCTATGTAGCGTCCATTAGAGATCCTCAATGTTGAGTAGAAGGCTCTAATCAACTCAGGATAAATGTGATTTTCTTCGAGTGCAACAAACTCCAAGAGATTTTGTTGCCTAAGTATGTTGAGTACCGGAAAATCATGTTCGTCGAAGAGCGGAACGTCAAGCCAATGAGCAGGTATAAGGAGTCTTTCTGAAAATTTTTCGAGATACCTGTCAAGTTGGAGTTTATTCTCAAAGAGTCTTGAGAGATCATTGGTGTTTGAGGAAGAGGAGCCAGTATCTCCTCGTTTCTTCTTTCTAGAGTGAGATGATGATGCCATGATTTTGAATGAAACAGAGAAGGTAGAGAGAATTTTTAGAGAAGAAAAGAAAAAGAGATATGAAGCGAAATGAGGCACTGGGAGAGGCTTTGAAGAAACAGCGTGAGAAAAGCCTTTTTATACAGGAAATAATGCGTGAATCGATTCATCCTAGAGGGAATCGATTCATGTGAGTGATTTTTGTAATTCTGGACGCTTGGAGTGAAGTGGGAATCGATTCATATACCAAGTTATGAGAGGGGGAATCGATTCCCCTAGCTAGTTTTGGTCAAACACGCTACAAGTTCATAGTGGTTCACGTGAATGCATTTGGAAATGGAAGATTTTGTTTTATTCTTCACATGAAGGCATCTGATTGTAAGGAATCAATGCTTTTCCCTTTGGTTTTATTGTGCACGTGAATTGGTCAAGTGACTCAGGAGTGGTCTTTCTTGACTTGTTCTCATGATTCATACAAGAGTACATTTTAAAAATTTTGCAAGTGCTATTTGATTTTATTTCATCACAAATTCAATAAAATCAATTGCCATTTTTTGCATTTAATTTTGAGATCATTTATTTTAAAGAGATTAACTTGTCTCACAAATATGTTTAATTAAGATTTTAAACAACAAATCGGGTTATGATGAATATTTAAAAAAATGGTGTATATTAATATTTCTTAAAAATAGAATTTGTATGAAAAAGATAAATCTTTAAGTTAAAGATTTGTGAAAATATTTAAGAGAATGAAATTTGTGATTTTAAACAATTTCTAAAATGCCTAATTCCCTTCTAATATTTATAAATTGTTCCTTTGGAAGGGGTTTAGTAAAAATATCCGCCAATTGTTTAGAAGTTTCAACATATTCAAGAACACAATCTCCTTTTAAAACATGATCTCGTATGAAATGGTGACGGATTTCTATATGTTTTGTCCGTGAGTGCATCACTGGATTTTTGGAGATATTTATGGCGCTGGTGTTGTCGCATTTAATGGGTGTTTGATTTAAAACAACACCGAAATCAAGGATAATCATTCATTTGTATGCTCCCCCTTACTACTTGTAATTGATACCACTTGTGAAATATACCACCTATTAGTGTGTGAAAGTGTGATACCAATTTGATCAAGTCTAATACCACTTGTGAGTCAATTCAGTCAAGTCTGATACCATTTGTTTACTTATTAAGCATATGATCTCCTTTTTACTAGATACCACTTGTTGAAATAATAAATACCATAATATGAATAAATACCACTCAAAGGTTAGATACCATTGCATATAACAATCCACTTGTTAATCATTTCATTGATACTGCTTGATGCATTTCTAGGTATCAGAGTAGTAACATAGACGGCTTTTCAACAATGTATGCTTATGTCTAGGTATCAGAGTAGGGATGAAGTGATATATGTAGCTTGTGAAATTCGTTATTCATACCACTTGTTAATATGATTTGTATAATTCACAGAGTATAGTGGTTGAGTAAACAAATCATACCTTGGTATTTTGCAAGTTTTATGCCCTTTTTCACATCCTTGTGTGTCATTTTGCTTCATCCATGTTGAATTCCTTGAACAATTCTTTACTCGCCCAGTTTGGTAGTTTGATCTTCCATTTTGAGTCATCCTATATAACCTTAACAAACTCTTTGCAAAGCTTTTTGTTAGTAGCATTGAGTCCACAAGAGTTTATACCAATTTTTGGGCCTTTGATGCAGTATTATGAAAATGATTTACTCAGTCTTCCATACCACTTGATAAAGGGATAACATATCATCAATAAATATCACTTGTTATAAAGAAATGTTTATGAAATTCCCCCTTAATCATGTAATTTAACAAGGATAAATATAGATGTTGATACCACTTTATTGATTAACATAATTCATATGATTCGGAGCATAGTGGTATAGTGGGCATTAACTTCAAACATATAGGTCTAGTCAAGCATTCACATATGGCATTTATCAAATATGTAGGAGAAAGCATTTTGCATAGATAATTAGTAACGCATATAGATAAGTCACAAAAGCATCTCATGGTTATCGTGTGTAATGCAAGTCATACTCTCATCTATGTCATACAATTTGTTATCTAGATATTATACATGATACCACTTGATGGATTTGCTAATTTAAGCTCTTGATATCAATTACTAACATTTAAGCATTCAACACAAGATTTTTAGCAAACATCATTGTTCATAATGTTATTCAAAAATTCTTTTCAATCTCAATGATGCATATTTTTCAAACTTCTTTTCACAGTCAAGATCATGCATCATCAAACATATGACATAGTAAGTATTATAATGTTGATCGAGATAGATACCACTTGCACATACATGGTATATGATCATAGCATGCATTATTACTTATCATATTATGCATTGTTTCTTAACATATCATCATGTTCATGCCTATGATGTTATAATCATAAAGTTAAAATCTAGGCAATCACTTGTTGTAACATACATGCTTTCTTTCTAGGAATATAATTACATGGTTGTCAAAGCATAGATACACTTGTACATGCAATGTATGTATTTATTATCAAGGCATAATGATAAGCACATAATCAAGATTGTGTCCTCATGATCTCTTCCTCTTACTAATTCAATTCATATCATTTTTAAAGGAAGATGTTTGTTATTTAGATACCACTAGTTAAACAACATATAAGTGATGCATCATCAAGAATTCATATTCAATCAAAAATTCATGCATCATTAAGAATCAATACAATAACCAGGAATTCATACATGTTTATGCATAATCATCTCAAATCTCAAGATTCTTATGTACCATGTTATTCAAACAATCATTCATCAAACTCATCATCAAACACTATTGATCCTACGGTTTTTATGAGTTGAAGGTGTCTTAAGATTATCTCAAAACTTAACACCTTTCATGCTCAAGCATGCATATCAAATCAAGGTAAGATTTTCTCATATCAAGATTCATTATGAATGAGTATTCATGTTGACTATATGATAATTGCTTGCACCTTTTGTTGTACCACCTTTTAGTGTTGTCCATTGGATTTTGTCGGTGCAATCCATCTTGTGTGAGTCACATTAAAGCTTCTTGACTATCTCTTTGTTTGAATGGTATTTATAAGAGCTTCAATTTCCTTCTAGATGTATGATGAGTCATCATAATCTAGGCTTGCTTTATTCTTCTCCTTTATCTTTTGGAATAGATTTTGAGATACTTGATATCTCCTTAGGCCATGAGATTTGGTCACCCATCAATGAGAAGTTGTTGCTTCAAAGTTTGCCTACAAGATTTCAAAATTTTAAGGTACCCTTTGAGATTTGGGTCCTTCCTTGTTAGTTTGGGATTTCAAGATTGTTTTGGAATCCATACTTTTCTTGTACGCTTTTGACGGGATTTCTTTATAAAACAATTGGATGATATATGACCAAATATTCCACAATAAAAACATGTTGCATCCAAAGAATAAGTCATGGTAGAATTGTAATGGTTCCTATCATGTTCTATGTTCTTCCTTTTAAAACAATTAGGCATAGAATTTCCCTTTCTTTCATGGTTTGTGCATCTTAAGGAGGATTTGGATTTTTCTTTGTAGGATGCAAAATAGTTCTTGTAATGATCTATTTTTCTTCTATCAAGTGTATGCCTTTGATTTTTAATAGGTGCACTTAGATTCTTTTGACTATTTGTAAGCTTGCTAAGTGCTTCTTTTAGTACTTTATTCTCTTTTTCAAGAAGCATACATTTATCAATAAGCATACAATCATTATTTCTATTACAAGTACTAGGAGATACATTTGAAGCTACTAATTCATCATTTTGAACTCTAAGATATTCTTTTTCTATGTGAACATCATGCAATTCTTTTTCAAGAGTCAAAATGGTTTGTTTAGAGCATGCATATTTCTTTGATAACAAGACAAATTTTTCATGCAATTCTTCAAATGCTTCTAGCAATTCATCTTTATCAAATTCACTTTCATCATCACTAGATTCGTTTAGAGAACTTACCTCATCATCTTCGGAGTGCTTTGTTATAAGGCAAAGGTTGGTAAATTCCACTTTCGATTCCATGGTCTCTTCTTCCGAATCTATTTTGAATTCTTCATGTTTGCTAGAGAGAGTACTAATTCTTGCATCTTGATCATCATTAGTATTTCCATATATTGTTTCAAGAGTTTCCCATATTTCTTTAGCATTGTTACAAGCAATAACTCTAGAAACATCATTAGGTTCTAATGCTAATGTGATAAGAATTTTAGCTCTAAGATTGAATTGTACCTTCCTTTCTTCTTCCATAGTCCACAAGTTTATGGGCTTCATACATTCTATATTATTAACAATATGCATAGGAATGAAAGGACCAAATTGAATAGCATTCCATACCTTGAGGTCATAAGATTGGATAAAGATTTTCATCCTTTCTTTCCAAATAGCATAGTCTTTGCCATTGAAGATTGGAGGTCTACTTATTGTGCCATTTTGTGGAAATGCATCATAAGAGGTAGAGGCCATCTTGATCTCCTGCAGCTGTTAAGCCTTGTGGCAAGAGTCAAGCTCTGATACCACTTGTTAGCCAAGGCCTCAACGCTCAAGAGGGGGGGTGAATTGAGTGTTTCAAATTTTCACGCGGAATCCCCTTGGAAATGGTTAGTAATATACAAATGATGCAATGATGAAGAGACAACAACTTTTATGCACATATCACACTATGACACACTTGATGTGCAATGACAATATTTAGCTATAAGTGTGATAAACAAGGTAAGTTATTGGTTTAAACAATTTATCAAACAGTTGGAGTGCACAGATTTATTTGTCAATAATGTGATGTTTCCTATAAAGATTCAGCTCATTCAAGTTATCAAACACCTTGTGAATGTGAGAAATAATAGCAATCAAGTAAGTATCACACAAGACTTAATAGGAAACAATGTATTAGATATTTGGTAAGTTATAGCAAGTTCTAACTTTGAAGATCTTCACCAAATATTAACTCAAGCAAATTATCAAACACTTGGCATGCAGAGTTAAGTATTCAACTTGAACAACAACTTGGATTCAGATATTCAGCTTATGCATTTCAACAAACAGTTTATATGCGCAGTTGTATAAAGAGTTCAAGGTAGAGAGAAATGCAAACCAAGTTTAACGAGTTCCACCAACCCGGTGTACGTCTCGCCTTCAAGCAACCCACTTGAAGGATTCCACTATTGAAGATTTGAGATACACGCCTTGAGCAATTACAGTCTCTTAGTGTTTCACACTCAAGAACTTAATCCTCACAAGCTAAAGGGCAACCCACCCAATCTCACAATCTCTCAATTACAAGGTTGAATCCCAACCCAACAACTATCTCAGATTTTGTGTATGTGATTTTACAAGTGCAACTCTCTCAGTAGAGTGGATATACAAATTTTAAGTACTTTGAAAAATGTTTTTCTTCTCTCAAGGAGAATATGCAATTTTTAGCACTCAAAAATATTTTTCTCACAATATAACTCTCAAAAATTAATACTTCAGAATTTAAGAGAAACAGAGAGTAAGTAAGAAGAAAGAATGAAGGCAAGTATTTGATGCTTCGAAGGTATGTTTCTGCTGCTTCACTTCTTCTCTATTTATAGGAGTTCCAGAGTATGTGCTGCCAAAAAAATTTGAATTCCACCGATTCCTAATTTCATGCATCGAGAGTGTTAGTCTCCCAATTGTCCGCCTCAATTAATGGAATTGCCATTCAGTTTGTATCTTCGAGAGAGGAATTAGCTGTCTTGAGTTTCTGAAAACGCGTATTGATAGTTTTCATGATTCGGCGCAAGTTTGAATAATTTTCCAGTGTATTTTTGCATAAAAAACAACCCATGAATCGATTCCTGACAGAGAGAATCGATTCCTAGTAGCATGAATCGATTCCTTCAGCATATGAATCGATTCCTTGAGCTAATTTCCACCATGAATCGATTCCCAAGCTTGATGAATCGATTCCTTGAGCTAATTTCCACCATGAATCGATTCCTATGTGCCTTGAATCGATTCCTTCATTTAATTTGTAGCATGAATCGATTCCTATGTGCCTTGAATCGATTCCTTCACTTAATTTGTAGCATGAATCGATTCCTATGTGCCTTGAATCGATTCCTCTTTCATTTTTCATGTGGGAATCGATTCCCATAGGGCTGAATCGATTCCTAGGTCTGTTCCCTTCCAGTTTTGATGCGTTCTGCTTCTTTTGGGTCCATTCTTGATACTTTCATGCATGGTTCTTTTGAACTAATCTTTCCTTGACACTTTGAAAAGTTATTTCTTGTTCCGAATCATTCTCGATGATTTTTGATTAATTGCTTGTACAACATCTTTTTGATCTCTTGATCCTTCAATTGTTTGTCATTCATCAAAATCTGTTTCAACATACAAATACACATCCACCACTGCGACTAACTTTCCCCCATGGAATTCATAGTACGGATCCATTCCATAAAGGTTAAGTTTCACAGTGGGGTTGCGGTAGAAGACTTGGCGTATGGCTAGGCCGAAGGACTCTTCAACAGCCCGGCTGCATATGTCAACAGCTTCTTCTCTCTCAGCCTTCGCTGTAGCCAATTCTCCCTGCAACTTGGACAGCTCCTCACTAGACACCTCGAACTCCGCTTTCCTAGCCTTCAGTCCCTCTATCTCAAGAAGGAGCTTCTTCTCCCTTTGAGACCACTCTTCAGCATCAGCCTTATTTTTATCCTGGCTGCTGCGGAGTTCTTCCTCCTTCTCTGCCACTTTGCCTTCCAAGTTTTTAAGATCGCCTTTGAGCTTGAGATTCTCTTTAGTTACGAGATCCCCAAACTCCTTAGACTTGTTAAGACGATCTTCCATTAACTTCATGGCGGCTTTGTCCTTGTCTGAGGAAAGGTTGAGCTCTTCTAATTTTTCACTTAGCTCCTCAACCTTGTCAACGTTCTTAGCCAACTCGCTGACGGAAGATAGCAATCCAGCAAGTTCGGCTAGCTGCCACCTTCCGGCCTCACACGCTTCTTCAATTTCTTTAACACTAAGCGTAGGCCGGAGTTTGTACATCGGTGGTGGAAGAGTGGCAGGAGTAGAACCTTCGTAGGAGAGGAAGGGGGTGAGAAACGAGGTCGTTGGGAAGGAGGTCGGATTTGACCCAGAAGCTCCAGCAGCAGTTTCTTTATTAAGACTAGAGGGAGCACCAGCTGCTTCCGAGGTTTCAACAAGCTTACCCTCCGAAGTTTTGCGCTTTTTGGACGGGCCTCCCACTGAGTCATTCTTGATTTTTCTTCTCCTCTCAGAAACTGGAGGATGACCCGTGGATTCATCAGCGGCAGAAGAACCACCCTCAACCAACGGAATGTCCCCTTCAGCATCCGAGGTCAGTATTATTAACTCAGGACGATCCTTGGTTGAGGGCCTGGGCTTCACTTCATTCTCACGGGAAACGGATTTACCAGCCGCCTTGAATTTCTTTAATTTGTCCATCTTCGGAGTCTCTTGTTCTATTTCACCTACATGAACAAACACAAGATGTCAGCAACTACAAATATTCTATATATATTTGGTAAAGGAGGAAGATGAAATAAAACGAGAAGTACGCAAATATTCCTCCCGGACTCCGCTTGAGCTACTTAGCAAACGCCTACACGAGAAGACGTGACGACCTGTAGTGTGCGATTCAAGTGCGAACAACACTCTCGACGTCTCACGAGACAGATCGGATTGATCAGTGTAGTACGCGTGTGAGCTCAAGAGGAAATGTTTGTGTGTCCAGCTCAGGGGAAATTTGTCAACATCCTCTTCGTCCTTCCAAAATTTCGGTTTGCCCTTCTTAATGGAGATGCGAGTGAAGTAGGTCTTAAACGACTTCCCATCAACCTTGGCCGAATCAGTATAAGACTCAAAGTTCACAAAAGAACAGAGAGTCCGGAGTGTCACCAGACCAACTCCGCCCTGCTTATTCGCCCTTCGAACTACCTGAGTGTAGTAGAACAGCATCGCTACAGTTGGCGTGAAATTGAAGTGCTCCCCAAGCACTTCGAGAGCTCGGATGAGGCCCCAACCGTTGGGATGAAGTTGAGAGGGTGCACAGTTCAAAAACCTCAAAACACCCATCTGGAGTTCGGTTAATGGGAAGCGGACACCCAAATAATGAAAGATGAAGTCGTACATGTACACTGAACGATCGTTGGGGACGACATGACATATCCGCTCTGTCGGAAGTGGTGCGTAAACCCTATACCACTTTTTTGTCTCTTCATCCGTACTCAGCGTGAACCTCGGTTGAATCCGAGATCCCTCCTCATCCGCATGACGAGAGGCCAAGTCCTTAAATTCGCTGGACACCCAACAGAAAGGCCATTTAGCCTGAACCTCCTCCCAATTCAGCCTCGAAGCAACTACGCTGAAGAGACCTTCAGCTGTCTTCGAAATGGCACTATCTCCAGAAGATCCTTCTCCAGTTGCCATTGGAAATATCTAGACCGAACTCCTTGATCTACGATAAGAAATAAAATGTCGTCAGAAAGTTGCAATCATTACTCACTGCATTTTAAAAGCAATTACAATCAGAGGGCGACTCTGAGAAGGGAAAGGTCACTTCCCGCAGTGAGTAAGATCCCCTTTCTGAGCGACGCGGTTCAGTTTTAGGAAGAATCACAAGGATTCTTCCCCACGACTATTAGGGTTGAGGGAAACTGATTTCCCCCCCTTTTAGATGAAGCCTACTTTCTATACCTAAGAATTGCAAACCAAAGCGAAACTAAAGCGACAAGGAAAAGATAGTTACCTCAGATGACAGTGATGAATTTGAGGAACGGAGAAACCCTCGCAATGTAGGCAGCAAACTTCCTTGCAAAATTTCTGCAGAGTTTCGTTGAGTAAACAAAAGCAAGTGGAATCCAGAATCCACTAAGTATTCCTTTTATAGGAAACAAAGAGGACCGGTTACCTCCTCTTGAAGTTGTGTCGTTCTCGATAAAACGCACCTGTTCACAACCGAAACGACACAACCGTTCCAAATTCTTGGGCGCCAAAACGATAACAACTCAGCAAAGGGCTATCCACTGGGCCCAAAAGTTTTGAAAACTTCAGGCCCATTAAGCCCAAAACAACGGTTAATGAGATTTTCATCTCAGACGCAATAATTGCCTGCCCACGTGATTAAAAGCATTAATGTCTAATCATGCAACGCAATTTACGCTTTACAGCCGTTACACGAACTTCAAGAGCTTTCAATTCCAATAAACTCTTGAAATTCTCACACAACGAATCTTTGTCTGAATCCGTTGTGACAGTACCGAAAGGTCTTTTCTATTAAATTCAGAGTGGTTCTTTACGAATGACAACAGATGCTAAGGAACTGTTACACACGTAAGCTTACCGATATTAAGACCTCTCGCAGGTTGAATAGCTTATGTGAACAACTATTCAGTCCCTCACACAAGCTAGGGGACATATGATCCGGTCTCAATACCGGTATCCGATCTGCTATACATATTTCAACGTCTTTGATAAGACATCTACGTGTAACCGGTGTCATCGGTATACATCCGGACTGTAATTCCGTATCAGGCGTTCTCCCTATACCGGTTGTTCAGGATAACACCATGACACCGGACCACACACACGACACTGTGCAAAAGACAAGGATTGTTGCTACAGGGATCGATCAATAATTCCCTGCACTACGAGCCAAATTCTGCTCACGGGAATGGTCAACTTGTCCCCTAATCCTAGTCTACATTCTCTATGCTCAATATAAAATAGCCACTTGACCCAATCATGCAGGTAAGTGCGCAATATAATAATGCTAATGGGAGTTGGTGGTTCCCCACCAACGAGTCCTCGTTAATCGAGCCAATCAGGTATATGAACTAACTTCATGATTGAAGTGAGGGATCTTCTTCCTCAGCTCTTTACGACTGATTCCTCTCTGAATACATTCCTTACTTGGGATATAATCACTGACTTGAGCGTCGGAGAATCTTTGCAGGTGACACCACCATTCGCCCACTTCAACGCGATTAGGTCGGTGTGAAGGATCTCCAGAACGCCCAATCCGCTCTCCTCATTCAAGGACAACGGATACCTACATCGGATACACATATATCCGGTCTACTAGACGGTATTGACATACTATTCGTGACTGGCTTGAGATCGGATCTCTTGACCCCGGTCTAGGACAGATCACTTCCATTGTGATTTTTTGTTTCTTGTTCGTTAAGCATAGGGCACAAAAGTTAATGATACAAATATTAAATGTTAAATATTACCAACATTAAAAGAACAAAAATACTATAAATAAAGATATAGAAACATTAAAGAAACTTTTTTTTATAAAGTAAAAAACAAATTAATACAATATTATTATAGCTACGAAAAGATGGAAAAAATATAATATTTTGTATCAAATATTCAAACCAATTGACAAAAATTAAAAAATAATACTTGACATGAATAATCAAATTAAATGATGTAAAATAATCATCATCAATCATAACTAATTAGCGCTACCTTTTTTATATACATAATAATATTTTTATGTATAATAATTTTAATTTTAATACCCAAAATTCCATATTTCATAACAGTTTTTACTAATAATAATTAGCTTCAATTTGGAGGAAGAATAGTAACTCACCAACATACTTTAATAAATATAAAGATATATATTTCCAAATTCTTTTGCATTTATTGTCTTCCATCACTTGCAATGGGAAGCCCCGCTGCCATAGGTATGGGCTAAATTATCACAAATTTTTAAATTTGGTCCCTCAATGCCCATTTAGTTATATATGTGAACTCAAATTTTCAAGTTTACTTAGGTGCAGCCTTTCTTGACTGTTTGTGCATAAAATTGATCAGCATTGTATCAATGCTAGCTATTTAAAAAAATATTGATTATTGAGTTTCAGCAGTAAAAATAAAATTATTTTAAAGTCTAATAAAGATAATTTATATTAATGATAGTAATAATATTTACAACTTATACATTCATCTTTGGGTTAAAATTAATTTATCTTATATCTTATTTTTTAATACTTCAGTATTAATAATTAGTTTGTTAGTTTTTTTAAGGAGAGAGAGATCAACCAACACACAACTTTCAGTTTCTTTATCTATCCTCTCTTATTTAATATATATATATATATATATATATATATATATATATATATATATGTATATACTAATAGAGGATATAAGAAAAAATTTATTGTGTGAGAGTAAAATGAATAAATTTGGGTTGTATAATCATATAATGGATGATTGAAATTATTTATGTGGGTTTTTAAAAAAGTTATGTGACATTTTAAGTGATCACGTGACTTTAAAAAACTTTTAATCTCAATCATCTATTGTATGATTATACGACTCAGATTTATTCATTTCACATCAGAGAATTTTTCTCGTAGTATTAATAAAATTTAAATGTAATAATTAATTATATCGATCCCTTCAAGATTTTCATTTCCACCGCCTTAAATCTTTTCATACAACTGTCATTGCAATAAATGCCATACACTAAATTTTTTAGTGGGTCAAATAGATGACGCAATTCACAAAACAAAAACAGCAATTCATGTAAGCAAAGATTTCAAGGAGCATATTAACACCAAGTTAGCAAGCCTTTTAACTACATTTATTGAATACACGTCTAGTGAATAACGTAGTTTAAGTCGTTAAATTTGTTTGCGACTGATTCCACAAACTTGTTAGCAATCGGTTTGACAGATCTTTCCCAAATTGTGACCAGATTTGTTCAGTCACAAATTCATTCTACTTACATCGTTAAAATTGGTGGTTGTTTGTGATTGATGTATTTTTAATGGATACATTTGGTCGCTAAACAAGCTTTTGTTTTCCTTTGGAGACCAACCTTACTGGTCTTTAAAATTGGTTGCTAATGAACTAAGAAAAAAATTGTAGACTTCTTTATTCATTTCTTATTAGGACGATGTGAAAGTTAATGTTTTCATATTATCTAGTTAAAAAAAACAAGTAAAGATGGTAAATTGTGAATACATAATTTTTTTCCGTATCACCACTTTCTTAATTAAAAAAGGTATAAAAATGTTGAATAATTTAGGCTGATTTTAATTCTTGTCTCATTTTTTTTCAAAAAGTCAAAATATTTTCTTTATTCTTAGTTCTTGTTCACTTTGGGTGTGTAAAGCTAAAAACCCTAGAGAATTATTCTAAAAATGTGACTTAGAGTATAAGTAGGGCTACGAAGCCTTATTTATAAAGTAGAAAAGGGGGAGGGTCTTGATTTCTGCTCAATTACTATGAGATAACAATAATTACCTAAGATCTGGGGGAATTAAAATATTAAAAATATATTTCCTGAAAACGAGGAAGAGAGGGGTCCCATAGGGCCCTTCCTGATCTGAGGAGAATAGGAGCCCCTCAATCATGAGTTCTCGGTGAAAGGTTAGGCCGAATGACAAAGCACTAAGTGGATATGTTTTTGGTGGAGTTGACCCGAGTGAAGGTATTTCGAGTAGCTTGATTCTGAGTGGTTTGGTTTTGAGTGAGGAATTCTAAATGGCTCGACTCCGAGTGAGAAATTCTGAGTGGCTCGATTCTAAGTAAGAAATTCTACGAGGGGGTTTTTTACTTCTATTTGCGTCAGGGAGAATTCATAATGTTTTCAAAACGAGGTTCAAAGGGAGAATACATGTCTGATAGTGGGTAGCTGTTGTTTCATTTCTTAAGGTGATGTCTAAACGAAGCCATTTTTGCAATGATGAGGCATTTTGTATCACAATGCTCTTAAAGGGTCCCTTAGGTTTATGGGCATCGTTTCAAATATGAGTGAATTGTTTGCCACGTGTCAAAGGCGATTATCTTTTAAGAGGTCATCATGGAATCATGGTCGTGGAATAGGTGATGATGTTCTCAACCGTTAGATCTCCTGTCTAAGGGTCATCTCCCCTTCGTGTATATATAGTTAAAGTCCCTTTCATTTTTTACCTCTATTTTTTACCTTTTTGTTCTTTTGCTCTTAACTTCTATCTTCAAATCCCTGTTCTTACTTAGTTCTTCTCTCAGGTTTTCCTTTCTTCATCCTTGGGTTGTATTCTCATCTAGAGGTTAGCTCTTTTTCCTCAATTTTTCTTGCCTTGTTAGGTTGTGGTTTTAGTAGCTATTGTTTTTTTATCCTTTCTTTTTTTTTTGAAAAAAATGGCTTATTCTTCAAACGCTTTTTCATGGGTTAGGGAGGAAGTCTTATCTTTCTCATCCTCCATTCAGGATAAGGACTTTGTTGCCAGGTTATGGATAGAGGGGACCTTCAATGGTTCTGTGCTAACCTCCAACGTGGAGTGCTTGGGTTGTTTAGCAAAGGAAAGGGTTTGTCATGTCCGAACAAACCTCGGGGAATTGGATTATATGTATGTGTACGAGACCAGGTATTTTGAATGCTTTGAATGTTACTCTGACTCAGCTCTATCCTAATGGGTGGGCCTTTTGTAAAGGCTTTCAAGGTCTTGTCTGAGTATTTTGGGTGTCCCCTTTGGTCCTTGTTTTCTTTTACTTTCCAAGCAAGGATTTTTAAAGTGGAAGTTCTCGTAGGATGGGTATCTCTAAGTGGGGTTCCTAATCATCACCTGATAGAGGCGTTTGATAAGTCTTATAAGGGTATTAAAGGCTTGTTTTCCAAGATCCGGGTGAGTCTAGATGCGTCAGGGGAAAACTTTCTTCACTATCTAGATGGACATCCCTCTTTTCTGTCATATTGATCTCTCTGTCCATCGATCCGAGCGCTTTAGAGTCCTGGAAGTGTAAATAGCTTTTTATAGGCTTTTCATTTTATTTGTTTAGTTTTTGATATTGACTCTTACTTGTGTTTCTTCATGTGATATGCTTTCCCAAAAGATGACCGATCAGGATCTAAAAAAGGCATATTGGAAAGGAGGATCAGCTAGGGGAGAGTCTTTAACGATTCCTATCTCGACTGCTGCTGCCATTTCTACTGCCATGTCTACCTTCTCTACATTTATAGCTTCCCCTCGCCCTCCTGTACGACCTAAGGCTGCTAAAAGGCCATAACTTCAGCAAGGACCTGCTCAAGGAGATTTAGGGTCTTCGTAGGGGGTGCCCTTGGGATCGTCTATAATCTGGGTGGGGGATGCCCCTGAATCCCTTGAGGTTCCCTTTATCACTTCAGTGTGCATGTTTGTTGAGTGGTTAGCAGCTCTATTGAAGCTTAGTAGCGATCTTGGCTCTTAGGAATAAGAGCGTTTCACGCACCAAGACAAAGTAGCTGGGAATCCTACTACGTCTCTGTTCTTTGGTCTTTGAGAAGAATTGGTCCAAGTATGTGGGTTCTAATCCTTTGGCTGTTTGTTGGGCCTTAGAGATGTTTTCTCTCTAGGCGGCATCAATGAGGCATTATTTGGATGAGTACGTTATTGCCCAGGATAAGTCTATGACGACATTGACAAAGGAGAATGAGCCCCTGGACAATAAGGTTTGGGAAGTCGAGGAAGCCTTGAAAAAGTGGCGGAATTAGAGAAGTGCCTAAAAGTAAAGGAGGTGGCACTGGGGAATGTTGAGGCGTCATTGAAATATATCGAGGCAAAATTGGTGAATTCTGACGAGGTCCTTAAGGAGCTTACCATGAGGGGTATGGAAGCTGATGCATCTTTGAAGAAGGTGTAGGATGCTTTGGAGTTTGCACGAAAAAAAATACCTTGGAGGCTGAGTCTAGGACTCATCAGGAGCGCTTAGAGTGGGAGGAGCAAGTCAAAATGTTAAGGAAAGAGGTGACAGAGAAATTTGTATCTAGGAAGGTCGTGGATCCTCTAGAGTTTAATGGAGAAGATTTCACTACTGACCCTTCAGCTTCCCTTCCTCTCATTGAAGCTAAAGTTTTTCAGGATGACTCCTTAATCCCTTCTCCCAATTAGCTTTTAGTTTTTTGGCTTATACTTATCCTTTTTTATTGATGTAACTTTATTCTCAAGAATGAAATGAAATGCGACTTTTCTCTGTTATCTTTGTTATGATTTGTAGTTTTCATGTTTTTTCGCTCGGGTGTGTAATGTTTTTGAGAGTTTTGCCTTTGCTTCGTCGTGTAAGATATTTTTTGATATTCCATTACTTGGGTTTTGTAAGAAGATTTTTAATGTTTCTCCATCGCTCGAGATCCTTATTCATGAGAAATTGCCATGGTTCCCTCGCTCAGGATTTTACATAACTTAAACATAAAAAGAATTGATGTTATCCCCTTGCTCGGGGTTTTAAGACTTAGACGTAAAATAATTGTCGTTAACCCCTCACTAAGGGTTTTAGGATTTAAACATAAAAGAATTGTTGCTACCCTCTCACTTGTGATTTTAGGACTTAGACATAAAAAGAATTGCCATTATACCCCATCGCTCGGGGTTTTAGGACTTAAAAGTAAAAGAATTATTGTTACCCCCTCGCTTAGGGTTTTAGGACTTAAATGTAAAAGAATTGTTGTTACCCCCTCATGTAAAAGAATTGTCGTTACCCCCTCGCTTAGGGATTTAGGGTTTAAATGTAAAAGAATTATTGTTACCACTTCGCTTAGGGTTTTGGGACTTATACATAAAAGAATTTCCATTTTGAATCGTACTTGTGTTATTGATGTTTGGATGGGTCTCGTTAAAACCTCTCAGGAGAAAAACCCAGTGGGAAAAACCTCCCGAGTAGGAAAAAGAGTACCCTTGCTACATTCAACTATGGTACATCTTTATATACGTGACATTCCATGTTCGAGGGATACTTCTTCTTTCTAACTCTTCTAGTCGGTATGCTCCTTTGCCCGATGATGCATTCTGTTATCTCTATTATGACCATGATCGGTCCATCCTTGTTAGGACTCCCATAAAGAGGTCTGAGCTGTCAAAGATAATGACTTTGTTACTCGGGAGACAGTGTATAAAGTTAACTTGCCCTGACCCTTGTGATGTGTCAACACCATTTTCAGGGAACCCAACAAAAATGGTATGAATAATTCTTTTTTCGCCACTCCTTATGTCCTCTGGCTTGTGGGATCGGTAATGCTCACGCTCCTATCCAAGGTATTCGCGAGGTTGCAGTTCTACTTGTCTTTGGGACTCTCTTTCTTGTTTCCGCCTGGTTTCTCATGGTACCTCTTTACCTTGGTCAACAAATCTCTCCAGGTATCCTTGTTGAATAGGGTGCTCGATTTTGTTCTTGAGCGACTAACAATCCTCTGTACTATAGCTAAAAGTCCTATGAAACTCATAGAATTTCATCCTATCAGAGCCTTTCGCCTGCTCCCTAACAAGGGGAGTTTGAGTAACCCAGTGTTGTAAACTTTGTGTATGATCCTGTCTCGCCTATTATTTAAAAGGGGTGAACGTGTCGTATTTTGGGTTGAGGTAGGCCACATTGCTCAGTTCTTTGTTCAGTCGGGGACTCCTCTTTTGTGGCTCTACTCTTGTGACCCCCTGCTCAGAGTTCCCTACTTGATCGACTTCGTGTTCCTCCATGTTCATATACCGTGTTGCTCTCTGCCTCAAATCATCCGTATTAAGATAAGGAGTCAGAGAATTTACCTAGGTGTAACCCTATCTGGATTGCATGGAGGGATACTTCCAAGCATAGGTGCCAGATCTAGATCGCTTATTTGTTAAAGCGGGCCATGAATTATTTGAGTGTCTTTCTCCTACCTAGCTTTAGATTGACTAAACTATGTGAGGTATATTGGACTGCTCGACTAGAGGCAAACTGAGTGAGAAATTTCTTTTTAGATTTACAAAACATGACACACTCCTCGGGGGAGTGTGTGAGAACCAGAGGAGAGCATAATTGGTAAGGGTTATGGGAAAGGTTTTGCATAGTAGGGCGTCAGATGCCCCTAAAATGAGTAGGTTGGTTGTGAACATAGTGAGGTGTTCTTCCGAATCGTCTCTCCCATCATATTTTTCCATTGTAGAGGGCTTGTAGTGCAATGATGTAGAGGCTGCCATTATATCCTACGTGAATATATGAGTAGAGTAAGGCATTGGGGGTTTTGAGTTGTCTTTTTTTAGCTTTGTGATTTGTGTGTTCTGATAAGTAGAGGTTTCCTTCTCTTCTGATTGGTGGTTTTTGAAGTATTCGTTTTCTTTTCTCAGTTCCTCCACGTACGCTGTAGCATTTTGATGAGGGGAGAAACCTCCTTCAACTGCTTGTCCCTGTCCTAGTGTCCTCCTTGGTTCCCCTAAGGATCTCCGTCATCTCTGCAGCTGTTATTGTTGCGTACGGCCACTATCTTCTTCTTCCTTGGAGCCAGTCTTTCTCTTTGTGATATGGAAACCGTTTTATCAAGCTCCACTGTGACTGCCAAAGTGTTCACTCTGAGTGTGTAAGGCTAAAAATTCTAGAGAATTACTTTAGGAAAATTAGGGTTATTACTAAAAAATGTCACTTAGAGTGAGGGTTACGAAGCCTTATTTATATAATGGAAAAGAGGAGACCTTGACTTCAACCTAATTACTATGAGATAACAATAATCGCCTAAGATTGAAGGAATTAGAATATTAAATATATCTTTACTAAAAACAAGAAAGAGAAAAGTCCCACGGGACCCCTCTCCCGATCCGGGGGGGGGGGGGGACACTTTTCTTTTTCAAAATTAAAAGTTTAAATTTCTTTTATTTCTTTTTGTTAAAAAAAACCATGTCTTTTTATCTAAAATAAAATAAGACTTAGATATAAAATTAATCCACTAATTAATTTTTTAAAAATAATTTGACCCCTAATTTTTTTTAATGTTAGGATTAAGCCCTTTTCATTAGGATGAAACTAACCAAATCTTTTACAAAGGCCAAATACTAAATTTTTTTAAGGGGGTTGACCATAATTTTAAACTTTTTAAAACTAATTTTATATTTAAGTCTAAAAACAATTTCAACATACTCCTTTGATTCTTAGAAATATTTTTAAAAAAGTCATAACAAATATGAAAATGTAATTATTCTTCATAAGTTAAGATTCATAAGAAACTAATAAAAAATCAAATCCTATAATTGTAAGATCATTCTAATTAGATTCTTTATATATATATATATATATATATATATATATATTTGTGATGCGTAATAAAATAAAGACTTAAATATGCTTTTTGTCCTTATAAAATAAAGGTATTTTGGTTTTGTTACTTATAAAAAAATTTCTTTAACATTCCTTTTATATTAAATATTTTGTTTTTAGTCCCTACTTCAAAATTGAATTTCTTAATTATTGATATAAGTAACTAAATTACATGTTAGGTTATGATCTTGACATATTCAACTAATTGTTAATATATGACTCGAACAAATAACATTAGGTGAAATTTTTTACATAACATAAAATCTCTCTCTCAAACATCCTAAGATCCCTATACCCTTACTCACTTCAAAACTAACATCTCACGATCTCTATAACAAGAGCATAAAATTTGAGAAAAAATTAAAGTATTTTCAGGTATTTTCCATCCGTCCAAGATTGGTATACCTATTTATTACATAGATGTTTACTATTGGTGTATTTAAATGCAAAGGCCTAGACCTATATATAATACAAGCCTCTTACCTTTTTATTAAGTTCAAACAAATGTGAGACTTCTACTTTAAAGTGATGTGTAAGTTTAAATATCATAATTTTAATATTTCAATGACAAGAAATATTAATAATAATTAAATCAATCTTATTTTGTATTTTTAAAATTGTTTTAAGAACCTTCTTTAAAAACAAGTTTTTAAATATAGGAAAATAAAAACAAGGCTTAAATATAAATTAACTCCTAAAAATTTAAAATTAGGGTGAAACCTCTAATATTTTATTTTTTAGAATTTGACCAATGCTTTTTTAAAATGTTAGGATTAGGCCCTATCATTAACTTCAAATTTCCACTCCCCTTGAAAATGCCACAAGAAAGGACAATAAGAAAAAGAAAAAGAAAAAGAAAAAGAAAAAGAAAAAGAAAACTAAAACTGAAATCTCTTTTCTCTTTTTATTTGTCTATATTTAAGAACTTATTTTTATATTTTTTTTGACATTTCTAGACTTTCAAGAGGACATTAACATAATGGTATGTAATGATATATTAATACTATTTATTTAAAAATTAAAAATATGAATGATAAAAAATGAGAAAGATTAATTAAAAATAATAACTAGAATCATGAGAGTGAGAGATAGAAAAGTCAGGAACAATTAGTCCCAAATTTTATAATGTCACGACTAAATTCTTGATCTAAAAGTTAAAACTAAATTAAAATTAAAAAATAAATATATTTTCCATTTATGACCATTTGATAGCCTAAAAAATAAAAAAATGAATTCGATAATTCCGACAAATATCTGTTCACAAAATGCCTAGGAATCATATGGAACTCATGTATATTTATAAATGAAAGAGTTTTTTTTATCAATTATTTAACTTGAATCATATACTTTCTTATAACATACACACATTACATGCAAGTTTAAAAACAATTAAGATAGATTTTGTGCATTCATATATATGCTTTTATGAATTAAAAAGATCTAAAACTTGCTCAAGTATTGACATGATGATGAGGTGCTCTGTAGTTGCCGCGAGGTTGATGCAACATTTTAACATTCGACGTAAAATATTTATGCAAAGTATTGAGTTAAGTTATTAAAGCGTGAGAGAAATTTAAAATAATTAGAATCATGAGCAAAAAGATAAAGAACATTTACTTTGTAGATATATTCTGTCAAGATATGTAAGATATACATTATACGCATTTAATATAACATTATAATGTTGTGCTATTTCAATCACATTTGTTAGTTAGCCCACTAATAACTATTTCTCCTGACGAGACTTTTTCCATTCGTAAAAGTCAAACCTAAAACCTTATATAACTAGAATTAAATATATACAATTTGAACTAACGATTTATTGGTCCCCAGACTTTAAAGGTAGTGGCTAGGAATTAAAAATACATTTTTATCTAAAATTATTAGTAATATTATATAATGTCCCTATTTTTAATATATTGATCCAAACTTACAGCTTCCTTTCCTTTCCTATAATTTTTATTTATTTATTTTCAATTTTTCAGACAGTGACTTAGATACTGACTTCATTTTTTCTAAATCAGAACCAGACTGCACGAATTTTTCACTGCTTCAAGGAATCCAAATCCATGCTAGGGATCATCTAGTTGCATTATTGAAAACACATGTTGCCAATTCAACCAATTGCAGGTTGTGGGGCTGAATGGATGACCCATGGTCCCCCTGTACTTAAGATAGTGCCTTTTCTTATTTTTGCTTAACCACTCTTATGCAACTACATTTACTGTTACAGTCTATTTCAACTAAATTTGTGATTTCGATATTATAAAAATACAATACCATCAAATATTGACATGAATAACTTTATTATTTGTATGTTTCAGTTATGACATGAATAGCTATTTCAGTTATGAATAGTAAAACAGACATCACCTGTCAAATGAATTTTACTTTCCTCTCTTTTTCTTGATAGAATACTTTTTTTTCTCTTTTGGTGTAAATAATTAAATGAATTGATTAATGTAAAACAAATGAGTTGATTTAGCGTAAAATTACACAATACATATCATGATATGAAGAAAACATGTAATGTCATGTAAAGAGAAAATATAATCTGACCAGGCAATAAATTAGCTCGACAATAAATAAAGAAGATTAATTATCTTAAATTTAATACGTGTAATTCTATTTAATTAATTTACATTTCTCCTGAATGAAAAAATATTATTTAGTCTTAAACTATTAATCCAAATTAATCACACAATAACACATGTGAATATATATATATATATATATATATATATATATATATATATATATATATATATATATATTACATCTCTTTTGAATTCTTATTAATTTTTACTAATAATAACCGATTGAAACCATAAATGACGTGTTAATTTCAGAATTGTCTTAGTCGACCTCAATCTTAGAAGCAAAGCACAGTTGTTAAGAACTTCAAGATCATATATAAATACATAACCTAAAGCCTTCTGTATTTTCTATCAAGCAAATTAAGTAGCAAACCATCAAAATGTTACCTCAAACATTAGCTACCCCTGTAGTACTCCTTGCGATTTTCATTTTCATTCTATCCTTTGGCTTGTTGAAGAATCAAATTAACCAATGTGAAGAAAATAAGAAACAACCACCACCAGGTCCCAAACCTTTGCCAATTATTGGTAACCTCCACATGCTTGGGAAATTCCCACATCGTACGCTTCAAGCCCTTGCCATAAAATATGGTCCCATAATGTCCTTGAAGTTAGGACATGTTCCAACCGTTGTGGTTTCTTCGCCTGAAACCGCTAAGCTATTCCTCAAGACCCATGACATTGTTTTTGCTAGCAGGCCAATAACTCAAGCAGCTCAATACATATTATATGGGAGCAAGGGCTTGGTGTTTTCCCAATATGGTGCTTATTGGCGTAACATGAGAAAGCTATGCACCATACACCTTTTAAGTGCCTCAAAAGTTGAGATGTTTGCTCCTTTGAGGAGGGTGGAATTGGGACTATTTGTGAAGTCACTTGAAAAAGCCTCAGCTTCATGTGATGTTGTGAATGTTAGTGAAGAGGTTGGGGAGCTTATATCCAATATTGCCTATAGAATGATATTTGGTCGTAGCAAGGATGATGGATTCGACATCAAGGGACTTTTTCATGAGGCTATTCATTTGAGTGGACTTTTCAATGTGGCTGATTATATACCTTGGTTAGACCTCTTTGATCTTCAGGTAAGTAACTGATATAAATTGATGATGTTTATAATGGTTATTTTATATTGTTTATTGTAAAGCAAATACTTTTTATATTAATTGTAAAAGATAATTGGTGTAAATTTTTTTTTAAAATAAAACAGAATAACGTATGGGGAGATGAAGAAGCCAAATTCTTTGAAACCGTAGCGGAAGGCAAGATAGAAATTATTAAATAAGGTTGTAAAAATCAAGATTTTACATAAATTTAGAAGGTCGTAACTAATAGAATCATAATATGAATGGTAAGATTCTACTCAAAATATAAAATTAAACTATAATTAATAAGACTAAAATTAAGCTCAAAATACATTAGAATTATAAAAATATCCTATTATTCCTTTAAAAGTCATATTTTTATCAAATAGTACGTAACCAATAAGACTAAAATCCTAATTCCTAACTGAATAATGTTGAATATGAAAGTTTAAACAAATCTAAAAAAACAACTAAATTAATTAAGCAAATCACAAATGTGGCAATCCATGTAATCGTTCTTCACATGATCTTCATCCTCACTAATTTCATCTCCATGAGCATGAGGAGCATCTAAATCATCCAAAGGTGCACCACTAGCATTATTAACACTATCTCAATCTTCTACTTGAACTAAATCCTCATTTAACTCTAAATTTGCATTCGGTCATCCTCTACTATCCACTCATTATTAGATGGGATATCTTCAATGTTAAAGTGTTCCTTATTTCTAGGTTGCTTCTTCTTGGCCAATCTTCTATTAGCCATTACAAAATTACATCATTCATTGTCTTTTGCTTGAGACAATTTCTTCTCTTCATATGAACCTAATAAATTTAAAACATTTATTAACAATTTAAATTCTTAAGTAATAATTAAAACATCAATTTTAAAAAATTAATTTCAAATCTTACTATCTCAAAGGCACTCCAATTATACTTACAACAGGATGAACTACATGTTAAACTCAAAATTGCAAATTGTTGTAGCTCAAGATGATATCACTAAGATTCCCAATATTGTGATGGAGTCTTGTTTTTAAGACCAAGCTCTACCACTTTAGTACTAAAATAATTTGATTTACTCTTGAAATCTTCTAGCCACCCATCAATCTTATTTACTACTTGCATGTCTCCCACCATCCTTTGCATATAGTCAAAAAATCCATGCTTAAGTTTAACATCAGGATTAAAATTAGGACCGTAGTGCAGTATTGGGTTCAAGTAGTAACCAGCAGCATGCAACGGTCTATGCAAATTATTTATCCCATCTCTTGTTAATGATGGCCCATAAAGGAATGTAGCTAGCGTAAGGAAAAAACAACAAAATTAAATTAATCAATTCTAAATAAAAATACAGAAACACGTATGTCCGTCCCGGCATTGTTTATTTCGATACAAAATAATAAATAACAATAAATAAAAATTAAAAAATAATGAAAAGAGGGGATTCTATTTTTTATTTTTTAAAATAGATAAATGAATAAAATATATACACTTTTTTTATTCCTTTTCCCCCCCTCTCTCTCTCTCTCTATATATATATATATATATGTCTTACTCCCTTTGCTAAAACAATGAAATGGAGGGAGCCTTGTTTTCAAAAATAAAAAATTCAATGCATGTTATGGGAAAATTGATAGTAACAAGCCCTAAAGGGTCAAATGACAAAGTTTGCTTCTGAATTTTTTCATATCAAAGGGAACAAAAATGACAAATGTAGTTAATGAAAATAAGAGAAAGCTTTGAATTTGAAAATGCAACATGAAAATGACAATGACACTCTTTTACAAACACTTCACGGGCATCAATATAAAGACCACCATCAGAAATTATAAAAGGGGGAACAACAACCATTTTAGATACAAAACTAAGCCATTTTGCAATTTTAAAAAATAGCAAAGAGGTTTTTTATCTTCATTTTTTCACCATTTTCGTCATCTTCACCCACTTCACCACCCAAAATCACCACCAGACCTTTACCATATTTAAACTCACTCCACTACCTATCTCAATCGCCATCTCCAATAACAACCCATTATCACTAACAACAGCCTATTTAATCCTCTCAACAACCTACCGCCTTCATTCTTCACCACTAACAACAACCCACCATCACCAATATCTCATACCTCATCATCACCACCAATAACCTCTCCTCCATCATCACTATTTTCAAGCTCACAACAACCCTAAAACCATTCTCCCTCACTAAATCAACAACCCATTTTTAAAATCCCTATTTTCAAAACCCACCATCATTATATCATCTTCTTCACCGCAAAAAACAACCCAAAACCAATATCAAACTTCACCCCTTTCACTCACCACACTAACCCAACACTATAAACCTCTTCCAAATCTTCACTACTTATCTCTATCACCCCCCGGCCCTTAACCATCGCCATATCAAACAAAAGTAAAAAAAAAAAGAACAAAAAGAAATGAGAAATGAGTGACCCATCACCGCCGCCGCCCATCCTTCTTCTTAGTTTATCCTCTTCCTTTTCTCTCTCTGACTCTCACTTATTCTCTCTTTTTTTGGTTAAAATAACATTAATTTTAAGGTTTCTTTTTTTTGGTCATTGGCCTTTGGCAAAGACCCATGTTTTTTAAAAAATGATAAAAAATATTTTTTAAAAACATAAATGAAAATAGTTTAGTTTATATTTTTTTGTGTTTGCAAGTTGTCAATGAGATTGTGATAGCCTAATGATGAGCCTTTGGATACCAGCAAGGGAGGGTTTGAAATCTAGGTCCACATGTTTTTACACATTTTTAGAATTAGAAGATGTATGTTGTGTTATGGTTAATTTGTTTTGCCTTTTTGATATAAAACACGGGTGCCTTGATGGAAATGGTAGGGTGTTAAGTCAAAAGGGAGTAGGTTCAAGCCTTGACTCCTAACTCTTTTTTTTTTGTTTTTCTTCTTTATTTTTTTTCTTTTACCTATTTATTTATTTATTTATTTATTTATTCTTCTTTTTTTATTATTGCTTTAGTTTTCCTCTAACTCTTTTTTTTGTTTTTCTTCTTTATTTTTTTTTTCTTTTACCTATTTATTTATTTATTTATTCTTTTTTTTATTATTGTTTTATTTTTCCTTTTTATGTTGTTAATAAGCTCTTTTTTAAAATTTAATTTAGTTTAACTTCTTTCTTTATTTTGTTTTATTTTACTCTTCTTGTAGTGCTTGATGTAAAAAATGAAAAATCATCATTTCCTTGTGTATGTTAATTTACATTCTTTATTGACTATCCTAAAAACTAAAAAATATATTCCTAATTTAATCTTGAAATTTCATATTCCTTGTTTTAGAATTAAAATCATCGTTTTCATTAAATAAAACATGCAATGATATCATAACAATGTCATATAAACATTTTGTCTACACCGATATTATAAGGTCGTAAGTGGGTGATACACGTATAAAATAGTTCATCTTGTATTCTCTTCTCGCACAAAACGCCTCTTTTATTAAAATTCCTAAAAATGCAATGAAGTCTCTTTTCTTTTAAAAAATAGACATTTTCCTTAAACAAAAATCAAAGTTTTGACTTTATTTTATTTCTTTTTTCCTTTTTCCAAAATCTCAAAAATCATTCCAAACCTAAAAACATCGATTTTCAAATTTTATTTTTACCAAGGACTGTGTAATCCTGATTTCCCGATGTACTTAGGAATACGTAGGAGCGAGAATAATTCTTGTCGGGCTCGTTTTCATTTTAGTAATTTTTGTGTGTCTTCGTTTTATTTTGATCAATTTGACATTGTTACTATTTAATTTAGAAACACTATTTTACTACTATAAGGTTAATTTAGATGAAACATCTTATTAATTTTGTCGTATTTTCAATCTCTTTTTCATATGTTAAAAATAATAAGTTTTCTTTTGAAAAGATTAATTTGGATGAGACATCTCATTAATCTTAATTTAATTTATTTTTATTTTTATTTTATTTTTCTTCTTTCTTAAAAAAATATTCAATTTAAGATTAATTTGGACAAGATGTCCCGTTAACCTTATTTTGAAATTTCTTTTTTCCTTGTTTGTGTCGTTTATTTCCTTTCTTAGAGGTTAAGTTAATTTACAGGCTATTTAAAATACACGTGATCAATTTTAAGTAACCATTTTATGACGGACAGCGTGAGGTATTAATACCTTTCCTCTCTGTAATTTGGCTGTCGAATCTAGAATCTCATTTTTATGACCAGTGTCTTAACAAAAGTTTTCCTGATATTTTACCTTTAAATATGGTGAGTCTGATTTTCAAAAGGATTTCAAAACTTTCTTTTCTTTTTACGACCGGCCTCTCACCACGATCCTCGTTGGGACAAAATATTTATCATGGACTTAGTATTATTATTAATTAATTATATATTTTTTTTTTACTTTACCAAGAGCTGTGACCATCTTCTTCTTAACCTTATCCATCTCTTCATAAACGAATCCCATAACAAGTTTCTTATCTGAATCCACCATACACAACACTTTAATTAGGGGAAAAATACCTCTCAAGCAATTTGTAACCCTATTTCAAAACTCCTTATCCAACACCAACAGTGACAGCAATTTCAAAAATTGAAAACAAAGAAATGGTGGCAAAACTAAAATTGATAATTGAAGGGTAGCAGATTTGGAGGCGGTGAATATGTGGCGGTTTCAAGGTGAACCACCACTCATTTGAAGATCCATAACCCCAAACCGCCGCTACAACCAAGGGCATGGACTCCACTGCACCTTTGTTACCAAGCACGCCTCTCTACAAGCTGGGAGAAGGGCTTTTGAGCTGTAGTCAGAGCCAAAGAAGAACAAGCCACTACCAAGGATGGTGGTTGCAGAGGATTAGGCTAGAGAGTAAGAGAGTGGTTATAGAGGATTAAGACTGATTTAAATATATTTAAACTAATTTTTTTATATTTTAAAATAATCTAAACATATGATGTAATATTTAATATGTATATATGTTATAATATAAGAAAGATACAGGCATATTGTCGAAATATAAAAAATAGTCTAACTTGTTATAGTAGGTTAGTTTATATGGGTCTTTCATGATCATAGATGGATAAAGTTCACCATAGAATGCACCTGATTTCACAAATGGCCTCCAAAATCCAAATTTGTTTGGTGCATGAGACGGAAACTTACAAAAAAAAAACATTAAGGGTCTGTTTGGTTTCCAGTTGGGGAAACAAAGTTATGAAAATGAAAAAAACTAAAGGTTAATATTGATCCTTCACGTCGTTCGAGATAGTCAAAACTTTATTTAACCGTATGATTTAATTTTGGGGGTTTAACCAATCAAGTTAGAAAACCAAACACACCCTAAATCGGTCGATTCTACATTATGACACACGATTTTAAAAACCTTATTAGTAACAACTTAGAATTCAAACTTTAGAGCTTTAGAGGTTTTAGGAAACATTTCTATAATTTTTATTTTCTTTTTTCAGTTACAAAATTATCACTTTGTTTCATATTTTCCAAAGTTTTAGTATAGAAAGCTGGAAAAAAATATTTTTCGTGTTGTCTTGAATAAATTTTTGAAAATAAAGAATAAGGTGATGGTTTGTAATTAAAAATAAAGGATCACATTAACTAGTGTCTTAAAAATATTATTTTAAAAAAGTAAAAATAAAATTTTTTAATTAGAAATTATGTGAGAATTGTTTAGAAATCATAATGAATGAATTTTAATGATATTTTTAAAATAAATTTTTCCATTTTTTCTTTTTAATCCATACCTTTTAAGACACCTGTTTGCATTTTCCAAAAATAAAAACATAAAATGAAAATGAATTTTTTTTGCTAAACCACACTGTCAAACGCTAGCTGTGCTGGACATGGTCAAATTTAGTTTCTTTAAATGTGAATAATTAAAATTTATATTTATTTGTTTGTTTTGGTTAGGATGATTTTTTTTTGCATTTTTGGTTTCTGTTTTATGATACATTTAATTATGCTTTTATGGTTGATTTAAATTGGATAGGTCATCAGATAAATTTTATATTCCTTTAGGGGGAGTAATTGTAATAATATAGGCTGCTACAAATTAAGCTTGTTATAATTCTTGTGATAAATATAAAGATTATATATATGCCACTTAATTAATTATTTCCATACTATCTGTACACTAGGGACTCAAAGGGAAATTCAAGAAAATAAACAAGGGATTTGACCAAATGCTGGAGCAGATCTTCAGAGATCATGAGGATTCTTCAAACAACGAGGTGACCTACAAGGATTTTGTGGACATATTACTATCACTTGTACACAATCCTCAATATAATGAGAACCATGTCATTGATAGAACCAACATCAAGGCTATTATATTGGATCTAATTGGAGGAGCATTTGACACAGCTTCTACAGCAATTGAGTGGGCAATGTCAGAACTCATAAGGCACCCAAGGGTTATGAAAAAACTTCAAGATGAGTTAAAAGACATAGTTGGGTTAAATAGGCAAGTGGAAGAGTTGGACTTGGCAAACTTGCCTTATTTGAATATGGTAGTGAAAGAGACTTTAAGGTTATATCCAATTGGACCATTACTAGTGCATGAGTCTCTAGATGATATTACTATCAATGGATATCACATAAAGAAAAAATCAAGAATTTTAATCAATGCCTGGGCAATAGGAAGAGATCCTAAAGTTTGGTCAGACAATGTTGAGATGTTTTATCCAGAGAGATTTGAAGATAGCAATGTAGACATAAAGGGGTATGATTTTCAACTTATACCATTTGGTTCAGGTCGGAGAAAGTGTCCAGGGATTTATTTAGGCATAATCACAGTTAAAATTGTTTTAGCTCAGTTGGTGCATTGTTTCAATTGGGAGCTTCCATTGGGCATGTCTTGTGATGAATTGGACATGGCTGAAAAGTTTGGTCTCACAATGCCAAGAAGTGAGCCCGTACTTGCTGTGCCAACCTATCGGCTAGTTCAGTGAAGAGTAATTCACTGCATAATTACTATTGTTATTTTTACTATTTTCTTTCATTTAGCTTCTCTATGGCATTTGAGACTTGGGTAATTTTTATGTTTTCTTATTTGTTAGTCTCTGTAATAAATTGTATGGAAAATAAACTTCCCTTGTGTTTACAATAAATTGTAATATTAGTAATAAATTGCAATATCACAATTTTTGACATGTAATTAAACTATAAATACTATTATTAAATCTTAGAGTTTTACTATTTATAATGAACCAACCAACCGATTCGTTCACAAATAAAATATATCAAAAGAAAAAAATTACACAAAATATTGTAAGTGGAGTTGCATTGTTAACACAGTTGTAAAATCGATTAGCCTATAGCTACATTGTCATCCGATTACATGAAAAGGAAAACATCATTTTTAGTGATAGCAAAGATTGTTCAAGATATACTGCTATGTATAAGATTTAATAATAGAATAGGAAGATATAAGAAGCTCCCTTTTCTGGCAATTGATTGATGCATAAGTAACTGTGCTATTGGGCTTCAAATTTTTTAGAGCAATTTGTTTGTTCTCCTTAAAGTCTAGTCATTAATATCATAGACTAATTAACAACATAAAGAATGGAAGTGACAGCTGCAAAGGAGTTCAACATTGACATAGTTGGTAGATTTCAGTAACAGTATAACCTTCTTCTTTTATATATATATATATATATATATATATATATATATATATATAATATTCTTCTGTTGTAAATTTGTAATGATCACAGGATTTATGTAACAACCCATAATCATTCAATTTTTTTTTGTTAAACATAAATAATTTTTCATTTTTAACAAACTATTGTTTCAAAAGGCCATAGAATTCATGTTTGACATAAACACATAAAATATTGGAAGCGGAATTTACTGTGATCTTACAACTTATTATTCCCCCCTTTACTGTAATTCAAAATGAATGAAAAAAAAAACAAACTTAACAAACTAACCGGTAAGTTGGCATAGCTAGCAAGTGCTTGTTTCTTGGAATTGTGAGGCCAAATTTTTCATCCATATCTAAGTCATCAATAGACATACCTAGTGGAAGTGTCCAATTGAAGCAATGCACCAATTGAGCTAAAACAATCTTAACAGTAGTTAAACCCAAATGAATCCCAGGACAACCTCTGCGACCTGAACCAAATGGTATAACCCGAAAGTCATTCCCACGAATGTCAACATTGCTATTAGTATTAGCATTGCCAAATCTCTCTGGATCAAACATTTCAGCATTTGGCCAAACTCTTGAATCTCTTCCTATGGCCCATGCATTTACTATGACCCTTGTCTTTTTCTTTATGTAGTAACCATCAATAGTAACATCCTCTCGACACTCACGAGGAAGTATCAAAGGTGCAACAGGGTACAACCTTAGCGTTTCCTTGACAACCATGTTCAAGTAAGGTAGATTTTCTAAATCGGTTTCCACCACTTGTCTCTTCATTCCCACTACATTTGTTAACTCTTCTTGAAGTCTTTTCATCATATTTGGGTGCCTCAATAGTTCTGACATTGCCCACTCAACCGTTATAGAAGATGTGTCAAATGCTGCTGCAATCATGTCTAATATAATAGCCTTGATATTGGTTTTATCAATGACTTTTTCTTCATCTTGAAGATCAATGGGATGGTGCATAAGTGATAGCAAAATGTCCACAAAGTCCTTGTTACGTTGGCCATTTGGTTCATTGTGATCAGAAGGATATTGCTCGTGGTCTTTGATAAGTTGCTCCAAGAGTTCATCAAAATCCTTGCTTGTTTTGTTTAATCGTCTTGTTAGTCCCTGATATGACAATATAATAGCATATAGAATTTTTGGTCATTTCAAGTAAAACAACAAACAAAGAAACATTCATGATTATATATGAATTAAAATAACAATCATGATAACAAGTCGCATCGCAGAATAGAAAGTTCTACATTAAAAGGATCAAATATGAAATCCTCAAAGTCAGAAGTAGTTGTAGTATAAAACATATCAGGTTGATTTCTATTAGGTATAATTAATTGTATGAATGAAAATGACACAATTATAAGAATAATGTATATATGTAAAAATAAATATGGATCTATAGTAGCGACATGAATTTCTTCTTCGAAGAATGGTTGTAACATGAATTTTATCATTACATGGTGGTGGATTCATAAAAGCAAAGTGCATGATAAATAATTAATGATGTGAATCATGTGATAGAAAAATAAAATGTAGACAACAATTAAAAAATATAGTATTTATTAATTATAATTTTATACATTTTTCTTTTTTTGACCTAACTTCTAGAGGATAAGAATAGGCTAAACTGTTAGTCGGGAATCTATGGTAACCAATGTTTGATCTAGTTTAAAATTATATAAAGGTTTTTCTAACAATTCTTTTTTGTTTTAAAATGTAAAAAACAAAAATTTTGAAGATTTTTGGATCATCCTAATTTAAAATATTGGGATAAATTAAAGTTTCTAGAATTAGGTAAGCTAACTTAAATAAACTAAATTTACTTTATTTTCTTTTTTCATTTTTTCTTTTATTTCTTTTCTTTTCTTAATTTTTCCTTCCCTCTTTATTTTTTTTTCTTTTCTCTCCACCATATCTTTCTACTCTCTCTCTCTCTCTCTCTCTCTCTCTTTCTCTCTCTCATGTGTCTTTGCTCTTCTCCTTCACCGTCTTTTCCTCTCATCTTCTACCAAATTGTGCCACCCTCCCTCTAATCTTCCTCAATTTCGTTTCTAAATTCATCAAGGTAGGCATGAGTAATTTTAATTATTATTCTTCTTCTCCTTGGGCATGCACTAAAATTTTGGGTTCCCACTTTCTCCTTCTCTCTAGATCGTGAGCTGCCATAGATGACGAGGAGTGAAGCTTGAACGATCAATAATCACGTTTTGAAGCTTTTAGGTAGGAACTAAACCTATTTCCCTTGTCAATGTTTTATTCGGCCAAAGAAAAAAAAGAATCCATTGTTTCTAATTGATGATTTATGCTTCGGTTTATGTTAGACAACAACTAGGAAGTGAATTCAAAGGAAATCGGAAAGGATACGGAGTCCCGATTACGTTTCGGAGTGTCATCGACAAGCGGTGACACATTCTGTTAAGTCAAAACTATAACAAATTAATGATTTTAGCTCCGAAACATATATTTAATAGCTTAATGGTTGTTAAAATAATTGTTATTAATGTTTAAGAATTATCAGATTAAGAATTGTTCGGAAGTGGAATCGGTGGATCAGAAAGCAAATATGAAAGGTCTAATCACCGAAAGGTACGTGTTTACGTACGAGGGGGTTTACCATTTAAGTAGAAAATATGAATTTTACTTTTGGGGTCATGTTTTATAAATGACAATGCTTAATGGAATAGATAATTGCCTGAAATTATATATTTAGCAAAGTATGATTATGATTATCAATTGGGTTATGGATTAATACGTGTAAGTTAAAGCCTTATGCTTGATAAGTGTTGATGATGTTTTGAGATTTATGTAATGAATTTCCATTGTTAATGTTGATTAGTATGTATCTTTAGTAATGTATTGTGATGATAGTTATGAAAATGTGTTTTGAATGGTGATTGTTAGCTCCATTCGATTGAATTGGTAAATACCAAATTGATGATTTGAAATATATTAAGGTTAGTGGAGCTAAGCTATGATGTCGAAATGGTTGTATATATTATGCGCTATAATAAAGCGCTATGATTTGCTCAACATTACGATTTACTATTTGAGACTGCCGATTATAGCACTACGATTTGTTGTGCAGTTCTCGAGGTACCACTATTTTATAGCACTACGATTTACTGTGTGGTTACCTGGATATTGTCATTTTATAATACTACGATTTGTCGTATTGATTATCTTTTGACACTATGATTTCTCGTTTGTGAAGTCAGATCCGCATTGCATGCTTTTATGCATTTAAAAAAAAATATGATTTTCAAAGTCCATGGCATTCATACATTGCAATTAAGAGCATTGGATTATTGATATATGTTTAGACGATGAAAGATTGGAGGTATTGTGGTGATGTTTGAAATTGAAATGCAATGGGTATGTGAATTGATGATTGACAAGCTTTCGTGCTTAATTGGTATGTGTATTGTATATGGTTTTGGATAGATGATTGCTTATTGAAAATCCTTATGCATGATTAATTTATTATGGATGAATGAGTTGGTTGAAATCATGTTTGGTATTTCTATTTACTACTTTGAGTGGTACTCACCCTTCAATTTATGATTTTAGTGAGTTTTCAGAATGATGATGCCACTTGGTGAGCCCGAAGAATGAAAGCAATATAATGTCATTGAGAAGAATATGTATATGGCTATTGTGATTTGATTAGCCTACCGATGGCTTGATTTTTATATATGTATATATGATTTTGGATACCTTGTAGTGTTAGGCTAATGTGCAAATGAATTATTATATATATGTATGTGTTTATGTTTGTTAGTGGATAAGTATCTGTAACCTTACTAGAGATTTAATTATGAATGGTATAATGTTTTGATGTAAAACCATGTTTCAATGCCCAAGTGTGATTTTAGAATTATGCATTATGGTATTAGGTAGGTTATGGTGAAGGTTGTTTGATTAGGATAGATCGTACTAAGAAATTGTAGGTTAGAATTGCATTGGATTTGATAAGGTACATGATCTTTGTGAACATTAAGTAAGAATTAAGGAACAAGATAGGTAATTTATTAATTTGTAAGGTTTTAAAACCTCTATATAGGTTGTATAGTTCATGTACCATATTTGTAATGTGGTTGTATTGAATTAGACCCAATTGAATGAGATTAGAATGACCAAATGGCATAGAAATGGTTAAATTACATTTTTCGGCATATCTTCCTCGTTTTTAAGAATTTTTAGGTGCAGTCAGGTTTGTTAGTTTATAAATAGTGTGAATAAGTTTTTGTTAAAAATTGGTGGCATTTGAAGGTCAAACAAGAAAGTTAAGGTGTGCAAAAGCTAGCTTGGAGGTTAAAATTCTACATAATTTTGTAGTCTATGTGTCATTACATAATCGATTACCAGGTAACAAAACCTAAAAACTTACACACGCTGCTCGCGGGTAATCGATTACAATAATTGATTACCTGTAATCGATTACACTTGCCCAATTGAAGTATGTAATCATGGGCTTAGTTGCCCATGAGCCTAAGTAACCTATTAGGGACCTCTAGTTTTGGGTTAGACCATCTTTAAACCTGTTTCAGGTTTATAGTTTTGTATCTGTTGTTTATTTTTAAAGCCAGATATAGGCATGGTAACGGGGCAGTTCGAGGACGAGTTTGACTCTTACCATCTTCATCCCTGTTATCCTAGACCCTAATCACCCCTGTCCCCGATCCTCGTCGGGCGAGATAAAATAACTCCCACCACCGCCCCCGATTAGGATTGAGGAAACCCTTCCCCGTCTCCGTTTTTATTAGCAATTTTTCTTATCAAGTATTTTAAAAGTTGTTGTTGTATCTACAAAATTATTAAATATTTTACATACAATAATAAAAATAATAATAAATCATCTCCAGCAATATATATAGTAACGGTATTAAGTAATTTAAGTATGTCGGGGTGGGGGCAGGGCGGATACTAGTTTTACCATCCTCGCCCTCGCCCTTACCCCCAACTTTTACCTACCGGGTAAAAACTGTCCCTGCCCCCAAAACCAAATAAAGGGGGAAAACCCACTCAAACAGAGGCGGTGCAATGCAGTTACCCGCGGGGATGGATTTTTTTGCCATGCCTAGCCAAATATCATTTCGGCTTGTAGGGTTAATTCACCGGGGTTGTTTATTCACGAAAAATTTTCCTCTCATTTTAATAAATCCTGGGAATTAATCTTGGGAGTTTACGCAGGACGTCGTAATTTTAGGTCTGAGTTTTAAAAAAAAAGTTAAGCCGACCTTTTAAACTCTTATATATAATTTATAAATACATATGATATTTTTATTAATTATATAGTTATAAAATTAAAATTAAAATTTTAAAATTATCTTTAATATCTACAATTTTTTAATTAAAATTTGTTAAATTAACTTTAATATGTTTATCAGTCTTTTCATCAATTTTAATATAATTAAATTTTTATACGTACTAAACAATACTTCTAAATAAATTAAATGAAGCTAAAAATTATGATATATGTCACATAACATATGTAACTTAAACCTCACAATTAAATAATAAATCATATAAAGTCTACCTTAACTTAACATATTACAACCCAATCACTAGTGCAGAAAATGGTTACGAGGACAGGATACGAGCACGGTTATGTCAAAAACGTGCTAAAAAAGAGGCGGTGGCATTTTTAAAATTTTTTAAGTCACATACGAGGACGGTTGAGTGGCAACCGTGCTTAAAACTAGAGCTACGAACACGGTTGACAACGAACCGTGCTTAAATACTGAAAAAATTTTTTAAATTTTTTTTTGAAAGAGTTGTAAGGACGGTTGCTTTGAACCGTGCTTAAAGGTAAGGCTACGAGGACGGTTGTGAGGGAACCGTGCTAAAAAGTGAGGCTACGAAGACGGTTGGAAGGGGCCCGTCCTGAAAAGTAATAAAATAATTGAGATATTAGCACGGTTCTGAGGGGAACCGTGCTTATAGGGTCATTTCTCGAAAACTTAAAAGCGTTTTCATTTCCCTCCTCTTCTTCCTCCTCCCTCCATTACCTTACCTCTATTTCACCGTGTTCTCTTTCTCCTCCCTCTCTCCCTCCATTTCACCTTTCATCTAAACATTCCCCTCCTTCCATTCTCTTTCTTCGTCTTCCTCCTCCCTCCCTCCCTCCATTTCACCTTTCATCTAAACATTCCCCTCCTTCCATTCTCCCTCTTCTTCTTCCTCCTCCATCCATAACCGTGTTGTCTTCCTCCTCCCTCCCTCCCTCCATTTCACCTTTCCTCTAAACGTTCCCAATATCACCTTCGTCCAGCACTCCACCTCCTTCTTCGTCTCCATTGAAGTTGGGCGTTCAAGAGGTATTTTTTCTTAAACCCACATTTTCCATTTTTAATGCTTATGGTTGAGATTAATGCATTGTTAGGCTTAGTTAGTTATATATTATTAAAATTATTTGTTAACTATAGATTAAGTGTTGATTGTTGAAATTATTTTGTATACTCTTAATATTAGGCTTAGTTTTAGGAAAATAAGAATATTGTATATTAGGAATTAGAATTTTGTTAGATATAAATTAAATACTTTGATTGATTGTTACTTAGTTAGAGATTATAGATTCATCAACTTAGATTGATTGTTACTTAGTTATAGATCAAAAGTTATAAATTAATCAACTTAGATTAAATACATAAACATTAGTAATATTTGTTGCACTATTAAAAAAATTAAATACAAAAAGGTTGATATGTTAAATGTATATACTACCCAACAAAATAAAAAATTAGTAATAGTTAAGTAATAAAATAAGTGTTGATTAAGTGTTGATTGTTGAAATTATTTTGTATACTCTTAATATTAGGCTTAGTTTTAGGAAAATATTGTATATTAGGAATTAGAATTTTGTTAGATATAAATTAAATACTTTGATTGATTGTTACTTAGTTATAGATTATAGATTCATCAACTTAGATTGATTGTTACTTAGTTATAGATCAAAAGTTATAAATTAATCAACTTAGATTAAATACATAAACATGAGTAATATTTGTTGCAATATTAAAAAAAAATTAAATACAAAAAGGTTGATATGTTAAATGTATATACTACCCGACAAAATAAAAAATTACTAATAGTTAAGTAATAAAATCCTTTGTTTATTGTCTTTAATTTGAATTTGAATTTGGTGACACTAATGTTAATATTTTAGTCCCTTTTAAATGAGTTTATGATTGTTTAAATTATACGAGTGAACCATAGTTTCCCGTTTGAGATTCGACACAAATGGTAATTAAATTAATTGATTTCATCGTTTGTGTTGAATCTTGAATTGTCCGTTTGGACAGTTTGGGGTGAACAATTTTTTATGCGTCATTGCTATGTACAAGTTTTAGGACTTATTTTAAAAATTGATGAAGTTTTGGTTAGTTAAATTTTGTATTATTCTCTGGGTGCATATTTGATTGTGGTTGAAGATGATGTGACCACTTTCATTTCGTGTACTTAGAGACCAATGCGAAATGCTGCCGAAATTTTATCAAATTTTAAAATAACTTCTAAGTTGTATGCAGCTATGAGTATAGAAAAATGTTCATCCTGAATGGGTAGGACCACCACCTTTGTGAAGAAAGTAAGATTCATAGCACCGTTAAATTTACTGGTATTGTAAACAGTGAGTATGGATCGAAGTTGGATAACTGCTTCACGTATAAGTCCAGAATATGAGGGTGGAGTCGAAACATTCATAGAGTACGTGATACAAAATGCTGAAGAGGTGAATGGAACGTATTTTTGCCCTTGTGTTAAATGCTTAAACATGCGCCGGCTAGAATTGACAGTTGTTCGAGAACATCTGTTGTGTGATGGATTTCTTCAGAGTTATACGCGATGGATATGGCATGGTGAACATGTTGAGGTGCCAAGTACTAGTTTTCAAACAAAAGACCAAAGCTTTGCTCATGAGGTTGATGATGACATGGATGACCGACTTGAGGATATGATCCGTGATGTAGGGGTAGAAAGTTTTAAAAGAGCTCACGTAAATGCGAGTCTATGTGAGGATTCTGAAAAGCCGCTGTATCCGAATTGCTCTAATTTCATGAGGTTGTCAGCAGTTTTACGATTATTTAATTTGAAAGCGATAAATGGGTGGACAGATAAAAGCTTCACTGACTTGCTTAAGTTGTTGAAAGAAATGCTCCCAGTTGGTAACACTTTGCCAAATCGTAACTATAAGGCTAAAAAGGTGTTGTGTCCTATGGGCTTGGAGTATACGAAGATACATGCATGCCTAAATGATTGTGTATTATACCGTGGTGAGTACGAAATGCTGCATCGATGTCCTAGGTGTGGGGTGTCACGGTATAAGAAGAAAGAGGTTGATTCTGATGATTTCTGCAAAAAAGGGTCTCCTGCGAAGGTGTTGTGGTATCTCCCTATAGTTCCACGACTAAAGCGTCTATTTGCCAATGCAGATGATGTGAAGCTTATGAGATGGCACGTTGATGAAAGGGTTATTGACGGATTAGTTAGGCATCCGGCAGATGGATTACAGTGGAAGAAAATGGATACGATGTTTCCAGATTTTGCCCGTGACCCAAGAAATGTTAGGCTTGCACTAGCCACAGACGGTATGAACCCATATGGGAACCAAAGCACAAACCACAGTTCTTGGCCTGTTTTGTTGTTTGTTTACAACTTGCCGCCGTGGTTGTGCATGAAGCGGAAGTACGTTATGTTATCAATGATGATTTCTGGTCCACGACAACCAGGGAACGACATTGATGTATACTTATCTCCGTTAGTTGAAGACCTGAAAATGTTGTGGGTAGAGGGGGTTGATGTGTTTGACGGGCTAACAGGACAATCATTCAATTTGAGGGCCATGTTATTCTGTACGATCAATGATTTTCCAGCGTATGGTAACCTCTCGGGCTATAGCGTCAAAGGACATAAAGCGTGTCCTGTATGTGAGGAGGGAACTAGTTCTGATCGACTACATCATGGAAGGAAAAATGTTTATCTTCGACACCATAGGTTTCTCACACCTAATCATCCACTTCGTAGGTTGAAGAAGTCGTTCAATGGTGCACAAGAGTTTGAAATGCCTCCCCCGCCGTTGTCTGGTCGACAAGTATATGAAAAGGTGAAAGAAGTGAATGTGGTTCTTGGTAAGTCTGAGAAGCAGTCTATCTCAAAAAACACATGGAAGAAAAGGTCAATATTTTTCGATCTGTCATATTGGAAAGAGCTTGATGTGAGGCACTGTATTGATGTGATGCATGTGAAGAAAAACGTGTGTGATAGTTTGGTTGGAACCCTGTTAAACATACCTGGAAAAACGAAGGATGGCCTGAATTCGCGTCTGGACTTGGAGTTGTTGGGTATACGTGAGGAGTTGCACCCACAAGTAAAGGGCAAACGAACATATTTACCGCCAGCATGTTATACCTTGTCTAGAAAAGAGAAGCAAAGTTTGTGTGAATCGTTGCGTAGTGTCAAAGTTCCATCTGGGTACGGTTCCAATATCAACACTTGTGTTTCCTTGAAGGATCTGAAGTTAGTTGGTTTGAAGTCACATGATTGTCATATGCTGATGCAACAATTTCTACCCATTGCCATTCGTGGCATTCTCCCTCAAAATGTCAGACATGTGATAACAAGGGTGTGTTTATTTTTCAATGCCATATGTGCCAAAGTAATCGCCCACGATGAGTTGGGAGCGTTGGAACAGGAAGGGTTTCTTATACTATCCCAGTTAGAAATGTATTTCCCTCCTTCATTCTTTGACATAATGGTACATTTAATCATCCATTTAGTGAGGGAGGTCCGTTTGTGTGGGCCAGTGTTCTTGAGGTGGATGTATCCTGTTGAGCGATACATGAAAATTTTGAAAGGTTATATGAAGAACCAACGCCGTCCCGAAGCATCGATAATAGAAAGGTACATTGCAGAGGAAGCAATTGAGTTCTGCACAGATTATATGTCACAGGCTGAAAGCATTGGTATTCCGAAGACTCGTCACGAAGGGCGATTGGATGGGAAAGGTACCATTGGGAAAAAAATTAAAAGCATGTCACGTGATGAAGTACTCCAAGCACACTTTTATATTTTGAACGACACAAACGCTGTGCTCCCGTATTTAGCTGCACATAAAGACATAGTCAAAAGAAACAACCCTAGAATGGCTGAAAAGTGGGTGTTGAACGAACACAACAAAATGTTCATGCAGTGGTTCAAAATGACCCTTCTTAAAGATACATCTGCTTCAGAGACGTTGCATCGACTGGCACTAGGACCTAACTTTGATGTAATCACTTATTGTGGCTATGACATAAATAATTATTCTTTCTATACAAGGATTCAAGATGACAAGAGTACGGTGCAGAACTGTGGAGTTATGGTTGTGGCCGAAGCAATGCATTTTTCCACTTCAAAGGACAAAAACCCTGTCATGGCTGAGTTATGTTATTTTGGTGTCATTGAAGATATATGGGAAGTTGATTACGGTCGTTTCACAGTGCCTGTTTTTAAATGTAAATGGGTTGATAGCAAAAGTGGTGTCAAAATAGATGATTTTGGTTTTACGTTAGTGGACTTAAACAAGGTTGGTTATAAGGAGGAGCCTTTCATTATGGCAGCTCAAGTAAAACAAGTTTTCTACGTTGTTGACCCATCCGATAAACGGTGGTCAGTTGTTCTCCAAGGTAGACACAACATTGAGGATCCATGTCTTGATGTCCTAGACATACCTTGTCTAACAACACGTACACCAACGGACGTTGTGGAAGATCTCATAGATGATATAGTTGCGACTCGTAATGACCACCAGGAGGGTCTATGGGAAACATAGGGTATGGTTATATATTATTCCTCATGTTTATATATCATTCATCATGTTTATATATCATTCACCATGTTTATATATCATTCGTCATGTTTATAAACTGATTCTTGTTTTTTTGAACAGATACCTATGGCTGATCAGGATTCACATGTGAGATCTGACTCCCAGAGCACAGATTCCTTAGCTAGGAGGAGAGGTGTTACTCGGATGACCAGTGTTGCACTTAGGCGCCGTCAGGGTCAGAGGACCCATGTTGACATTGATATCTGCACCGGGAGGACTTCAGGACCCAACGCCGCCAAGTTTCAAAGTTACTTAGGTGTCTTGGCACGGACGAAGGTGTCCATCATTATCCCTGATTGGGATAGTGTTGAGGAGGTCGTGAAGAATGCAATTTAGGTTGATGTTGTTGTAAGTATAATTATCTGTACATTTATTTACTCGTATTGTAGTTTTTTATGCATAATAATCTCATCCTTGATTATTTGGCACTTGTAGGATGCTTGGGATATTCCAGCAGTTGATACACTATGCAGAAAGATCATGTCTGAGATCGCTGACCGATGGAGGACATTCAAGAGCAACCTGACCTCCACGTATATTTTAATTTTAAAATATAAATGTTTAAACTCATCATTTTTTAAGTTATCAATTAGTTAATTCAAATATTTTAAATTTTAGGTATGTCTACGGGAAGAAGCAGGGTGAGTTTCCTGGAGATAGATACACATCCATAGATCGGCAGACTTGGGATGCGTTTGTGGCATCCAGGCACACGGACGAGTTTATGGTATGTATGTTTTACTGATTATGTTTTTCTAGTTATCGGAGAATGTATAACGTATAAATGGCTTTGAATTGTTTTTGATGCAGGCAAGATGCATGAAAGCACAGGAAATTAAGGGGAAAAATGACTGCCCTCACACGTTGTCACGTGGGGGTTACCGATTATTGGAGGATCGGATAGTGGAGGAGAAAGCTATGCAGCGTCAAGGTAGCCACCCTGACGGCACTATTATGGATCCCCCCTCTCCACCCACACGACATGAAAAATAGAAGCGTGCCAGGACGAAGAAGAGTGGTCAGTACACTTCATCACATGTTGAGGAGGTTGTCTCAAGGATTGTAAGTATAAAGCTTATCACTACTTTTTATGAAACGTTAAATGTCCATCAAACCCTAACACTGATCACTGATTTTTGGTTGCAGGATTCCTTGGTTGAGCAGTCGACCCAAGGGTCATTTGTCCCATATGGTAGGGATGATATATTGACCGCCGCCATTGGTCGACCAGAGCACCCTGGACGTGTACGTGCAGCTGGTCGAGGTCATGGTACGTTTACATTAATAGTCTTAGATTCTGTATGATAACATTTTTATTTCTAATTATTCTTTCTCTGCAGGCCTCCGAAGCTATTTCGGCCATCCAGCCACCCCTTCCCAGTCCATATCTGATTTGGAGAAGACCTTTGAGGAGAAGGTTGCTGCAGTGAAGGCAGAGGCAAAGGAGGAAATGCAGAGGCTGCTTCAGGAAGAGATGGCACGGTTTCGGAGTGAGATGATGGCGTCATTCAGTCAACAATGTCAACCTACGCCACCAGTGGTGGACCCACAGGTTACATTGTACATTAAGAAAAGACTCACCTATGATTCGTTATCATTATTTGTTGAATAACTTTAAAATGTTGTGTAATTATACAGACTAGGCGGGTCAGCACGAAGGGGTCATGTGCTGCACCTGACGGTGACGATGACGACGTTAATCTTGGAGACTGCCGTCAGTGTGACCTATTTGTGGATGGAGTGTAAGAGCCAGTTGCCATTGGTTCAGTGTATAACCAAGGCCCTTTGGTTCACCATCAGAAATTGCCCGATGGTGTGTCAAGGATTTCGGTTGTACAGGTCCTTGAGGCAGATGCAGTTGTTCCCATTCCAACATCTGAGGTACATCTGGTCGGCCAGGCTGTAGGACACTTCCTTATGTGGCCGACCAGACTTGTGTCAGATTCCGGTCCCCAGGTATGCTCTTTACCCAAGCATCAACTATATATTAAGTTATGGTTTCAATAATCATAAGTTGCTTCTAATTTTTTAACTATTTTAACAGGGTGTTGCCCCATCAAAGAAGCCAGAGCCCCCCTTGATCCGATAGAACGACTATGGGACATATCGGCTGGGCTTCGCAATTGCACTATCCCGATCCCATGGGAGGAATCCGTTTTTGGTTTCCCTAGTGCTATCCCAGTGTACATTGCACGACCTGACTTGTGTGAGGTCCTAGTGGGGAACACGATGTTGAACATTTCAGTGATTCAGTGTTGGGAGCTGTAAGTATAATGTTTTTTATTCAATGATAGTGTCAATTAAATTTATATTTTTACAACACTAAACGTCTACAAATTTGATTAGGTTTTTACATAGACTTTGCATAGAGAGAGGTGTCGATAACACTTATGGTTTCCTGGAGCCCTCTCTAATACAACTTCGTGGGAACAGCAAGGAAGAGATTCAGGCATACATCCAGAATTGGATGCCTGCCTCGAACAAGACTGTGTACCTTGCACCACTTCATAGAGAGTAAGAGTCTAATAAATATTTAGTTATTTTTGTCAATTTAATAATGGATTGTGTTGTTAATATTCAATGGTACATTGCAGCCTTCACTGGCAACTGTTGGTCATTTGCCCGAAGGACGGCATTGCTGCATGCTTCTGTTCGTTGTATGAGAGTCCTGGTGCGGACTACATGAAAATACTCGACGGGTAAGTTGATTTTTAAAAAATAAAACAACTTTACATATTTGATTAAGTCATTCTATTAACTAAACTGATGTTTTATTCTCTTACAGGGCTTTAATTGGGTACCATCTACTACGCGGCAAAGTGAGCAAGAAAAGACTAGAGTGGGTCTTCCCAAAAGTAAGCACTTCAATAATTAATAAGCATTACTTTTAAAGTTACCTCAATTAGTAACAAAAACAATAACTAATTATGAAATCAATGTATGGTACCTTGTAGTCTTATCGGTAGGATGGCAGCTTTGAGTGTGGGTATTTTGTGATGAAGACGATGCTCACCATTGTCCAATCTGGTATAGTAGACGGATGGACAACTGTAAGTTTTTGCTGCCTACTTTAATTTATTTGGTTTTGACATATTACTATTATAATTTGTTGCTCACTTATTAATGATTATGTCTTCTTTACAGCACTTTCGAGACTCTTCCTCAATGTTCCCTGAAGGATACATTGACGAAATCAGAAACCAATGGGCCTCCAGCCTTCTTCAACTCAAGGAAGGAGCCCAATAGACTTCTATCATTAATTATATTATTACTGTGTAGTTATATACCTATTAATGTAGCTTAATTACTTATTGTGCATTTTATATACCATATTTGATGTTTAGATAGTTTGATTGAATTTTTTTAAACGTTCATTATTATTTATCATTGGACTGTCTGGGACTGTTTACAGGTTTCTGGGAAAGAATAAAAATCAAATAAAATTTTTTTAAAAAAAAATTAAGGTTTTAAGCACGGTTATGGTGTTAACCGTGCTTAAAAGTCAGAGCTACGAAGACGGTTCACGAGGAACCGTGCTTAAAAGTGCCCACCTACGAGCACGGTTAATTTCAACCGTGCTTAAAAGCCATATACAAGCACAGTTGGGAACCGTCCTTAAAAGTCCTAAGCTACAAGCACGGTGGGAACAAGCACGGTTCTGGAACCGTGCTTAAAGGGTCCCCAGAACCGTGCTTAAAGGTCCTTTTTCCACTAGTGAATCCATATATGTATAGAGAAAAGTGCTAACCAAAACATTAAACTCAGTGGTCAAAGAATTAAAAATAATTTTTTTCTTTACCTAAATTTGTTAGTAATATTATATCTTTAATAGTTTCCCTGATTTTTAATATATATCTAAACAGTTTCCTATAAAATTTTTATTTTCATTTTTATAAGACAGCGACTTAGATAACGACTTTGTTCGACGGAAATCTTTTTTTAAAAGGGTGTGTTTAGTTTTTGTTTTTATTTTATATTTTCATTTTTACTTTTAGTTTTAATTATTAAATTATTATTTTATTTTTTATTTTTAAGATTTTATACAGGAAAAAATAAAAATAAGGAAAAAAGTTATTTTTAATGTTGTTTATATAAAATTTGAATTTAAAACTAAAAATAAAGAGAGAATTTTATAATTAAAACGGAAACATATTAAAAATATAAGAATTAAATACCTGTAAGATACTGAATAATGGAACTCATGCAATCATCATATTTCGTATCAGTTTCTAAAATAATGAATCTATTCTATACATTAAAAGGCGAATGTATGTATGCGAATTCACTGCTGTAATGAATCAAAAGCCGTGTTACTGTTAGGTAATCATTTCAGTTGCATCATTGAAAACATGCAGGCCAAATTCAACATATTGCAGGTTGTGGGGCTCAATTTACATAATTTCAGCTATGAACAGATATATCAGTTTATAATAGAGAGACTTTTGCTGCACATAATAATTAATTTAAATATGGGTGTTAAATATGACTAATAAGAAAGATTTTAGAAGTTTTTATTATTAGAATATATACATCTTTTATTATATATAATGTAATAATTATACATATTGTATGACCTTCATTTTATAAATGTTTAATATATTATAAATATTTAATACTAAATATTTAATAATATTTTAAATATACTGGATTCTATGACATGTTTGTAATTATTGCCATATGGACAACAACAGATTCATTCGGTATAAAAAGATCTTTGGATTTTTCTTTTTTATCATTGGTTTAGCATTCATATATGTTAACATTTTTAATTTTTAAATTCACTCATAAACAAATCAAATTTCAATACGTGTCATAGGCTTGTCACATAACAATGTTAACCTAAAATTAACGGAAAGACCAAACTAATTTCTTAAAAAAATAGAAGTCCAACTTAAAACAAACTCAAAAGATAAGAAACCAATAAATGTATTTATATTATGAATATTTATATATGTAATGGATGTCCATAAGGATGCATGTGACACTTCCACTTCTCATTGTCCCTTTGTCCATATGCTTGTTAACTCCCTATAAATAACACTCCATCAAAATATGAAGATGCTTAAGAAAGAAAGAAAAACTTCAACTTCTCTATAATTGTTCTCTTCTCTTTTCCCATTCATCTTCCATAATTTTTAGTTTATTTCATAACACGTTATCAGCACCAGGTTCTGACCAACTGAGATCTAAGGTAACAGAGAATTTTAATTTCTTTTCATAATTTCATTTCATTTCTTTTCTTTATAATTTCATTCCAATTTATATTATATGTATGTATGTATATATATATATATATATATATATTATAATAAGTTCCTGAAGAGCTTATATTTCACACATCCCAGCAGGATGTATAAAATATTAATAAGTTCCTGAAGAACTTATATTTCGAACATCCCTATGGGATTTAAAAGAATTCCTGAAGAATTCTTGAAAATATTTACCGATAGTTCCTGAAGAACTAGAAATCAAATACTTTGTTATTTTATCGCATTTTAATATGTTAATTAATTATATTTATATTATGATTTATATATATATATATATTATATTACCTATGCTTTATATATTACCAGTACATGTTTTATGATCCTATGATCCTATGCTATATATTTCCTAATGCAATAATTGATTACTATAACTTCTACCAACTGTGTAGATTATTTTATATTAGTTTATATTACTTTTCATTGCTCCTATAACTTCACGCGGGATAGATTTCCATGTTGATCACAGGATGTTATTTTATTAAAGTATTATTCACCTTTACTTACTTTATACCAATTATTTTATTGTTACTTCATGATTCATGGAATGCTAGTATAACATTATTGCTCACCTACTTATATTTTTTTATTTAGGAACTTTACATAATGCTAATTATGCAAGTTATATTATTAACTCCTAGAACTCACGGTGGCAATTGAGATTTTATTTTATTAAATAATTAATTTTAGACTCATAATTGGTATTTATAATTAATATAATATATTTTATTATATAAAGAAATTAATAAATAAGAACTACCACTAGACCACTAGTACTTAATAACATTTTATGAAAACTTTTAATTTTCACTGTTAAATCACTTATGTGATATTTTATTTTAATTTATAACCAATATTATTTTTATAATTAAATATATATATATATATTTATAATCATCATTGACTTGTTATAATTATTGTTATTACCATTTATTGGAATATTATCTAACTTATTATTTGTAATTTCTTGCATAGAAATACATATGGCAAATATTACCAACCTTGAATTCGTGGCTCTTGACATATCTGGAAAAAATTATCTATCATGGACATTAGATGCTGAGATCCATTTAGATGCAAAAGGTCTTGGAGACACGATTAAAAATGGAAATCAGGCATCCAGTCAAGATAAGGCTAAAGCCATGATATTTTTACGTCACCATATCCATGAGAGCTTAAAGAATGAGTATTTAACAGTTAAAGACCCTCTTGTTTTATGGAATAATTTAAAAGAGAGATATGACCATCAAAAGGATATAATTCTTCCAAAAGCCCGTTATGAATGGATGTATTTGCGCTTTCAAGATTTTAAAACTGTAAATGAATATAATTCTGCGCTATTTAGAATTACTTCAAAATTAGAGTTATGTGGAGAAAAGATCACTGAAAGTGATATGTTAGAGAAAACATTCTCCACTTTTCATGCATCCAGTATGCTCCTGCAGCAGCAATATCGCCAAAAGGGCTTTACAAAATATTCTGAATTAATTACTTGTCTCCTTGTGGCTGAGCAAAATAATGAATTGCTTATGCAAAATCATGAATCTCGTCCAACTGGAACTGCTCCATTCCCAGAAGTGAATGTAGTAACACACGATCATAATACTCGTGGTCGTGGTCGTGGTCGTAGCCGCGGTCGTGGAGGAGGTAATGCTCGGGGACATGGTATTGGTCGTGGATATGGTTATGACCATGGTCATGGTCGAAATGATAAGCAATCATCATTCACATGGAAAAATAAAGAACATATGAAAAAAGGGACAGATGCTCAAAATAGCGAACAAACTAAAAATATCTGCTATCGTTATGGTAGCAAGGGACACTGGTCTCGAGTTTATCGCACACCAAAGCATCTCGTAGATCTATACCAAAAATCCCTTAAAAATAAAGGGAAAATAATAGAGACAAATTTTACTGGTATAGATGATGATTTTAGTGTTGATGATTTCTCTAATTTTAGTGTTGATAATTTTAGTGTTCATGTAATTTGTTTTGTTGTAAATTCTATATTTATCAATAAAATTTTGTTAAATATTATTATTAATTATATTTTTTACTCATGATTTATTTTTATTTATTTAATGAAGAATGAATGCTCATGTGAATGACGAAGATATATGTCTGGCAGACAGTGCAACAACTCATACTATTCTCAAGAATGAGAAATATTTCTATCATATAGTAAAACAAGAAGCCAATGTTAATACTATATCTGGTAGTATAAATATAATTGAAGGATCCGGCAGAGCCAGTATTTTGTTACCTGGAGGAACAAAATTACACATTGAAAGTGCATTATATTCTAAGAAGTCTCAAAGAAATTTGTTAAGTTTTAAGGATATCCGCAGAAATGGATATCATATTGAGACCACAAATGAAGGAAAAGATGAATATCTTTACATCACAAAGTTAATTTCTGATAAGAAATGTATATTGAAAAATTGCCTTCATTTTCCTCCGGTTTGTACTATACTTATATTAGTACAGTTGAAACAAATGTTATTGTAAACCAGAAGTTTACAAATAAGAATGACTTTGTTATCTGGCATGAACGATTAGGCCATCCTAGATCAATTATGATGCAAAAAATAGTTAAGAATTCAAATGGTCATTGTTTGTCCAGCAGACAAATTATGCAAACTAAGAATTTTTCATGTGCTGCTTGTTCTCAAGGAAAATTGATCATTCGGCCATCACCAATGAAAATTGGGAATGAATCACTCACATTTTTAGAGCGTATACAAGGTGATATTTGTGGGCCAATACACCCTTCATGTGGAACATTTAGATATTTTATGGTTTTAATTGATGCATCAACTAGATGGTCATATGTTTGCTTATTATCAACTTGCAACCAGGCGTTTACGAGATTACTAGCTCAATTAATTCGTTTAAGAGCTCATTTTCCTGATTATCCAATTAAGAAAATACGCCTTGATAATGCTGGTGAATTCACATCTCAATCATTTAATGATTATTGTATGTCCATTGGAATTGATGTTGAACATCCTGTAGCACATGTTCATACACAAAATAGACTTGCTAAATCATTGATTAAACGTTTGAAATTGATTGCAAGACCATTGTTAATGAGATCAAAACTCCCAATTTCAACTTGGGGACATGCAATCTTGCATGCGGCAGCACTTATTCGCATCAGGCCTATAAGTAATCATGAATATTCCCCTTTACAATTGGTTCATGGTAAAGAACCAAATATTTCCCATCTAAGAATCTTTGGAAGTGCGGTATATGTTCCTATCTCTCCTTCGCAACGCATTAAGATGGGACCTCAAAGAAGGTTGGGAATATATGTTGGATATGAAAGTCCATCCATAATAAAATATCTTGAACCTTTAATAGGTGATTTATTTACAGCTCGTTTTGCTGATTGTCATTTTGATGAATCTGTTTTCCAACCATTAGGGGGAGAAAATAAACAGTTGGATAAAAGGATTAGCTGGAATGAAATATCTCTATCACATCTTGATCCTCGAACAAAGCAATCTGAACTAGAAGTTCAGAAAATAATTAGTTTGTAAAATTTAGCAAACCAATTGCCTAATGCATTTGCTGACCCAAAAAGAGTGACTAAGTCACATATACCAGGTGTTAATACTCCAATAAAGATTGATATCCCTGAAGGACAATCTAAATTTGCAAATGAATCTGAAGCCAAAGTAAAACGTGACAGACCTGTTGGTTCTAAAGATAAAAATCCTCGGAAAAGAAAAGTAAATAAAGAGGATGGTCAAATCGAGGATATAAAGACTCCAGTAGAGTCTCCTGACATAATCAAGGTTTCAAATCCAGAAGAAACCAAAGTACCTGAAATTGATACAAATAAAGAGATCTCGATAAATTATGTCATGGATGGTATAAAATGGAATCGACCTAAAGTCGATGTTGATGAAATTTTTGCATTCAAAGTAGCTCTTGATATTATAAATGATGATAAGAATCATGAGCCAAAATCTGTTAAGGAATATGCACAAAGAAATGATTGGCCAAAATGGAAAGATGCAATGAAAGATGAATTAAACTCACTTGCAAAACGAAAAGTTTTTGGACCTGTAGTCCAAACACCTAAAGGTGTAAAACCAGTTGGGTACAAATGAGTCTTTACGAGAAAAAGAAATGAAAATGGTGAAATTGTGCGATATAAAGCAAGACTTGTGGCACAAGGTTTCTCACAAAGACCTGGTATTGATTTTGAAGAAACATATTCACCAGTAATGGATGCAACAACTTTTCGATACTTAATAAGTTTGGCGATTCGTGAAAAGCTTGATTTACGCCTCATGGATGTTGTTGCAGCATATTTATATGGCTCACTTGAAAATGACATCTATATGAAACTCCCCGAAGGATTTAATTTGCCTGAAGCATATAAAACAAATCCTCGAGAAAAATATTCAATTAAATTGAATAAATCTCTTTACGAACTGAAACAATCTGGACGTATGTGGTATAATTGCCTCAGTGAATATTTGTTGAAAGAAGGGTATAAAAATGACCCGATTTGTCCATGTGTTTTATGAAGAGATTCAGAAAAGAGTTTGTTATAATTACAATTTATGTAGATGATTTAAACATCATCGGAACTCCTGAAGAGCTCTCAAAGGCTGTAAATTGCTTAAAAAAGGAATTCGAGATGAAAGACTTAGGAAAAACAAAGTTTTGTCTTGGATTACAATTAGAATATTTAAAGGAAGGGATTTTAATGCACCAAAAGACTTATACAGAAAAGGTGCTAAAACAGTTCTATATGGACAAATCACACCCATTGAGCAGTCCAATGGTTGTAAGGTCACTTGAAGTGAGCAAAGATCCTTTTCGACCTCAGGAGAAAAATGAAGAACTACTTGGTCCTGAAGTACCATATCTCAGTGCAATTGGTGCACTAATGTATCTTGCTAGTCATACACGACCTGATATATCATTTGCTGTCAATTTGTTAACAAGACATAGCTCTTTACCCACAAAAAGACATTGGAATGAGATTAAACACATATTTCGCTATCTTAGAGGTACAATGGACATGGGTTTATTTTTCCCATATGTATCTAAGGCAAACCTAATTGGTTATGTAGATGCGGGATATTTGTCAGATCCTCATAATGGTCGATCACAAACACGTTATTTGTTCACATGTGGTGGTATAGCAATTTCATGGAGATCCATAAAGTAAACGATTACAGCAACATCATCTAATCATGCTAAAATTCTGGCATTACATGAAGCAAGTCAAGAATGTGTTTGGTTGAGGTCTATGATTCAACATATTCAAGAAACTTATGGCTTGCATGCTGGAAAATTACCACCTACAATCTTATGTAAAGATAATGCAGCTTGTATCTCCCAATTAAAGGAGGGTTATATTAAAGGAGATAGGACAAAACATATTTCACCAAAATTTTTCTTTACTCATGATCTTATAAAAAATGGTGAAATAAATGTCCAGCAAGTCCGATCATGTGAGAATCTGGCAGATATCTTTACAAAATCATTACCAACCAAAGTCTTCGAGCAATTAGTACAGAAGATTGGTCTTCGACGCTTACATAAGTGTTCTGATGAGGGGGAGAATTAAATATTTGTAATTTAATTATTTTTCATGAATATACTTTGTAAAGAATGTTGTACTCTTTTTCCTTCACTAGGTTTTTATCCCACTGGGTTTTTCCTAGTAAGGTTTTAACGAGGCACATTCTAAATATGGACATCCAAGGGGGAGTATTATGAATATTTATATATGTAATGGATGTCCATAAGGATGCATGTGACACTTCCACTTCTCATTGTCCCTTTGTCCATATGCTTGTTAACTCCCTATAAATAACACTCCATCAAAATATGAAGATGCTTAAGAAAAAAAGAAAAACTCCAACTTCTCTCTAATTGTTCTCTTCTCTTTTCCCATTCATCTTCCATAATTTTTAGTTTATTTCGTAACAATTTAATCAATCTGTATCACTAATCAAATCTATTAAAACTGAAAGGGTGCATAAAATAACTTCAACTACTACAATTTGGATCACCTAACTTGTCAATCAGCACATGCCAAAGAAGTTACCTTTTAAGGTGGGTTAGGGTAAATCAACTCATCCAACTTTCCCTTTTTTAGTATTTTTAAACTCTTTAATGTCGGTGACCACAAACTGACATGTCAATCCATTATAAAAGGAACATACATTTCCTCCCAATACAAAATAATAATTAACCATGATCTCATAAGATTCATAAAACAGGACCTTGTTTTGGTATTTTTATAATAATGTTTAGAATTTCAGATATAAATTACTTTTATAATGTTAATCTATGCTACTTTGGTTTTTGATGAAAATATAGCGGGGCCACAGGCCCATTTATACCACAATAATATTACTGGTAGATGACTTTATAACTCATTTAGATTATATTCTTGTTGAATTATAATTTTGAAATTCTAGTCATGAATAGATTTTATAAATATATATAAGTTTTTCTACACATTTAAGGTTTAAAACATTAGTCTAAACAGTGTTAACTGAACTAATCCAATCCATAATAATCAAATCAAACCATTGTTCCCTCTGCTATGTGCAAAGAATTAATAAGTTAAGATTTAGTACACTAGTGCAAAAAGTACATACGAGGAAAGGATATAACCACGGTTATGAGATAACCATGGTAAAAATAAACGCGGTGGCATTTTTGAAATTATGGGTGAAGGTTTTAACCACGGTTAATTATAACCGTGGTAATAGGTATGCTAAAAATTTTTAAATTTAATTTTAAAGCATCTACAACCACGGTTTTTAGCCAACCGTGGTTATATGGTTTTTGCATTTTAAAATTAATTTCAAAAATTAGCTACAAGGACGGTTTCCCTTGGAACCGTGATAAAAGGTTGAGGCTATTATCACGGTTGCCCATTAAACCATGATTATTGGAGTCTATTACCACGATTCTTTGATAACTGTGGTCTATTCCTGACCTTTCATTTCCGTAACCTTCATTTCCCTCCTTGGTTTCCACAACAGCTTCATTTCCCTCCTTGGTCTAAGCAAATATTTCATTTCCCTCTCCCTTCACTTCATATTCCATTTCATCTCTCTATCTTCGTCTCTCTTAATCTCTCCATCTTTGCATTTCCCTCTCTTGCACGCTCTCCCCTCCTTCTCTCCATCTCTTGGTGTTGTTGCATACACGACGCACGACGCACGCTGGTGGTCTCCCTTCATCTCCATCCCTTCAGCTCTTGGTTGTCTTGCACGCACGACGCACGCTAGTGTTCATCTTCTCCATCTCCATTCGAGCTATTCGCACGCTGTTCGTCTTCTCCTTCAGGTACGCTCTTTACTTTTTTTTTAATTCATTCTTTAATTATATTATGGGAAATGTTGCCATGATTAACTTTTATTTGGTTGCTTTCGTGTAGTATGTATGAACACTAGCATAGTCATTATATATAGTTTCTGTAATTTTTAATTTTTTCTTTACTAAAAACAACTCTAGCATAGTCATTATGAATGCATAGTTTATAGTATTACAAGTGATTTTGTTAACCTCCCAAGTGTAAAAATTGAATAAGTTAATAAAAAAAATTTTAGGAAGATATGAATAAAATTATTTCATTAGAAGTGCCCTTTTTAATAAGAAAGTCTTAAGCTTAGTTGCTAAGGTTAACGAAAACCTTACATTTAATGGTAATTATCAATTTTTCTGTAGTTTAAAGTCCATGTTTAAAGTCCATTTAATGGTAATTATTATATATTATAACTTTAGAATACTTAAATTAAAATTTTATAATGTATCTAATACTTAAAAGTGTGTTATATATGTATCATAATTAATGCGCAGGTTTACTTCTCCTCACAAATTAGCACTTGAATCAATTAATGTAGTTAGTACTAGTAACAGATTTAGATTTTTAAATTGAGATTCTTACATAAGATAAATGAACATTTTATTTATTTGTTAAGAGTTTGTTTATCAAGACAAACAAATAAATGAGTTAGTATTGATAAGTTAAGTGATTTAATTAAAATATGTTAGGTGACATTAGTATTTAATGTAAAATGACATAAAATATATATTTAAGCGAGAATTAAAGTAGAAAAAATTCTCAATACTTATAAATACCATGTTTATTGTCTTTAATTTGAATTTTAATTGTGTCACTAAAGTTAATTTTTATTTGTTATATTTTAAATTGTATATGAGTAAACCATAGTTTTCCCGTTTGAGATTCGACACAGATGGTAATTAAATTAATTGATTTCATCGTTTGTGTTGAATCTTGAATTGTCCGTTTGGACAGTTTGGGATGAACAATTTTTTATGCATCATTTCTATGTACAAGTTATGAGTAATTTTAAAATTTGATCAAGTTTTGGTTAGTTAAATTTTGTATTGTTCTCTGGGTGCATATTTGATTGTGGTTGAATTTGATGTCACCACTTTCATTTCGTGTACTTAGAGACCAATGCGAAATGTTGCCGAAATTTTATCAAATTTTAAAATAACTCCTAAGTTGTATGTAGTTATGATGTATAGAAAAATGTTCATCCCGAATGGGTAGGACCACCACCTTTGTGAAGAAAGTAAGATTCATAGCACCGATAAATTTACTGGTATTGTAAACAGTGAGTATGGATCGAACTTGGATAACTGCATCACGTATAAGTCCACAATATGAAAGTGGAGTCGAAACATTCATAGAGTACGTGATACGAAATGCTGAAGAGGTTAATGGAATGTATTTTTGCCCTTGTGTTAAATGCTTAAACATGCGGCGGCTAGAATTGGCAGAGGTGCGAGAACATCTGTTGTGTGATGGATTTCTTCAGACGTATACGCGATGGATATGGCATGGTGAACATGTTGAAGTGCCAAGTACCAGTTTTCAAACAAAAGACCAAAGCTTTGCGTATGAGGTTGATGACGACATGGATGACCGACTTGAGGATATGATACGTAGCGTGGGGGTAGAAAGTTTTAAGAAAGCTCACGTATATGCGAGTCTATGTGAGGATTCTGAGAAGCCGTTGTATCCGACTTGCGCCAATTTCATGAGGTTGTCAGCGGTTTTACGATTATTTAATTTGAAAGCGATAAATGGGTGGACAGATAAAAGTTTCACTGACTTGCTTAAGTTGTTGAAAGAAATGCTCCCAGTTGGTAACACCTTGCCAAATCGTAACTAAGAGGCTAAGAAGGTGTTGTGTCCTATGGGTTTGGAGTATACCAAAATACATGCATGCCCAAATGATTGTGTATTATACCGTGGTCAATATGAAATATTGCATCGATGTCCTAGGTTTGGGGTGTCACGATATAAGAAGAAATAACTTGACTCTGATGAAGTCTGCACTAAAGGGTCTCCTGCGAAGGTGTTGTAGTATCTCCCTATAGTGCCGAGACTGAAGCGTCTGTTTGCCAATGTAGATGATGCGATGCTTATGAGATGGCATGCTGATGAAAGGGTTGTTGATGGACAACTTAGGCATCCGGCAGATGCATTGCAGTGGAAGAAAGTGGATACGATGTTTTCAGATTTTGCTCATGACCCAAGAAATGTTAGGCTTGCACTGGCCACTGACGGAATGAACCCGTTTGGGAACCTGAGCACAAACCACAGTTAATGGCCTGTTTTGTTGTTTGTTTACAACCTGCCGCCATGGTTATGCATGAAGCGGAAATATGTTATGTTATCGATGATGATTTTTGGTCCACGACAACCGGGGAACGACATTGATGTATACTTAACTCCGTTAGTTGAAGACCTGAAAATGTTATGGGAAGAGGGGGTTGATGTGTTTGACGGGTTTGCAGGCCAAAACTTCAAATTGAGAGCCTTGTTATTCTACACGATCAATGATTTTCCTGCGTATGGTAACCTCTCAGGCTACAGCGTCAATGTCCTGTGTGTGAGGAGGGAACTAGTTCTGATCGACTACATCATGGAAGGAAAAATGTTTATCTTCGACATCGTAGGTTTCTTACGGCTAATCATCCACTTTGTAGGTTAAAGAAGTCATTCAACGGTATGCAAGAGTTTGAAGGGCCTCCTCCACCATTGTCGGGTCGTCAAGTATATGAAACGATCAAAGACACCAATGTGGTTCTTGGTAAGTTTGAGAAGCAGTCCGCTGCAAAAAAGAACTGGAAGAAAAGGGTTTCGGTTATACAGGTCCTCGACGCGGAGGTAGCTGTGCCCATTCCAACTCCTGAGGTACAACTGGTCGGGCAGGCTGTAGGACACTTCCTTATGTGGCCGACCAGACTTTTGTTAGATTCGGGTCCCCAGGTATGCTCCTTAAACTAGCATCAATTCTATATTAACTTATGGTTCAAATAATCCAAAATTGCTTCTAATTTTTTAACTGTTTTAGCAGGGTGTTGGCCCAGCAAGGCCGGCAAAGCCCCCCTTGAGCCGATGGAGCAACTATGGGCTTTATCGGCTGAGTTACGTGACGACGTCGTCGAGATCCCATGGGATGAATCCGTTTTTGGTCGCCCAAGTACCTTGCCAGTGTACGTTGCACGGCCTGACCTGTGTGAGGTCCTGATGGGGAGGACGATGTTGAACATTTCTGTGATTCAATGTTGGGAGCTGTAAGTATAATGTTTTTTGTTCAATGATTGTGTGAATTAAAATGTTATTTTCACTAACTAAACATGTGTAAATTTTCTTAGGTTTCTATATAGACTTTGCATAGAGAGGGGTGTTCATGACACTTATGGTTTCCTAGAGCCCTCTCTAATACAAGTTCGCGGGAACAACAAGGCAGATATTCAGGCATACATCCGGAATTGGATGGATGCCTCGAAAAAGACTGTGTACCTTGCGCCATTTCATAGAGAGTAAGAGTCTTCTACTGAATACATAGTTAGTGTTGTTAATTTAATCATTTTGGTGTTATTACTAATCAATGTTCATTACAGCCTTCACTGGCAACTGCTAGTTATTTGCCCTAAGGATGGGATTGTTGCATGCTTCTGTTCCTTGCATGGGAACCCTGGTGTGGACTACATGAAAATACTCGATGCGTAAGCTGCTTTCAAAACTTAGACAACTTTACATATTTAATTAAGTCATTCTATTAACTGAACTAGTGTTTTATCCTATCACAGGGCTTTTAATGGGTACTGTCGACTACAAGGCGGAGTGGGTAAGAAAAAACTACAGTGGGTCTTCCCAAAAGTAAGTAATTTTAATTAACAAGCATTACTTTTAAAGTTACCTCAATTAGTAACAAAAACAATAACCAATTGTGATTTCAATGTGTGGTACCTTGTAGTCTTATCGGCAGGATGGTAGCTTTGAGTGCGGGTATTTCGTCATGAAGACGATGCTCACCATTGTCCAATCCGGTATAGTAGATGGATGGACAACTGTAAGTTTTCACTTCCTACATTTCTAATTTGGTTTTCATATACTACTTATCAATTATTTGCTTGCTACTTAACAATGTCTCTTCTTTGCAGCACTTTCAAGACTCCTCAACATTCCCAGAAAAATATGTTAACGAAATCGGAAACCATTGGGCCACCAGCTTTCTTCAAGTAAAGGATGGACTTAAGTAGTGTCTTTGTTGTTTATTATTCTTAGTTATAGGATTTATTTCTATTAGTGTAGCTTTAGGATTATCATATTGTGTATTTTTGTACCATATTTGTTGTTTTATATAGTTTTATTGAAATTTATTATTTTTCATCTCTTATTTTATATATTGGGCTGTCTGGTTCTCTGCTTACAGGTTTGGGTAATGAATAAAACGACTCCTGCATTAAAAAGAAAAAAAACTTTTAACCACGGTTGTGACCATAACCGTGGTAAAAAGTCCCACTTTTTATCACGGTTCAGGAATAACCGTGGTAACAGGTTCCACTTTTTATCACGGTTCTGGAATAACCGTGGTAACAGGTTCCACTTTTTATCACGGTTCTGGAATAACCATGGTAAAAGGTCCAACTTTTTATCACGGTTATGGAATAACCGTGGTTAAAAGTCAACTTTTTATCGCGGTTCCTGGAATAACCATGGTTAAAAGCCCATTTTTTTATCACGGTTCTTGGAATAACCGTGGTTAAAAACCCCCTCTTTAATGACAGTTATTTGAAACCGTGGTTATAGATCGCTTTTTACCACGGTTCAAAACCGTAGTTAAAAGTCCATATCTATAACCATGCTAGGAACAACCACGGTTGTAGAACCGTGGTTAAAAGTCATTTTTAACCGTGGTAAAAAACCTAAAATCCAATAATGGTAATTGAATTTCATACCTGAAGATCAAATGCTCCAAGCCAAGGCATGTAATCTACAAGGTTAAATGCTCCAACCAAGGTCATTACCTCATGAACAAGTCTTTTTATGTTGAATCTATCATCTTTAGAACGTCCCAGTATCATCTTATACACAATATTCTCCATGAGTTCTCCCAAGAGATCACGGAGGTCTACGATCTCACGCGATGCAGAAGCATCTTCGAGTAACTTCACTAATAACTTCAACTCCTCCTTCCTCAAAGGACCAAACATCTCAACTTTGGATGCACTGAGAAGGTGTAGAGTGCACACTTTCCTTACATTACGCCAATAGGTTCCATACTCGGAAAATGCAAAGCCCTTGCTACCATGAGAAAGAGATTCTGATGCTTGAAGTTTTGGCCTGCTAGCAAAAACAGTGTCATGGGTTTTAAGGAAGAGTTCAGCTGTTTCAGGGGAAGAAACTACAACGGTCCGAACTTGTCCCAGTTTTAAGGACATTATGGGACCATATTTTTTGGCAAGGGATTGAAGGTTCCGGTGTGGGCGTTTGCCCAACATGTGAAGGTTACCAATAATTGGTATGGCTTTTGGACCTGGTGGATTTCTCCCATGGCTTTGGTTTGATTGAAGGAAAAAAGTGTATATAATGAATATGAATATCACAAGGAGAATTATTGGGATAGCTAATGTTTCAAGTAGCATTTTGTGAATATTGTTTGCAAGTGATAGAAAGCGTCTATGGGTATGCATATTTATGAACACTTGTCAAGGGATTTCATTTAATGCAAAAAATAAAATTTACATGATGAAATAGAGATTATCATAAACCTATAGTCTAGTATAATCCGTAAAATAAAATTACAAAATTACAAAATTACAAAAAATATTGAATAAGATTGGATTTTTTAAGATATAGTTTGTGTAATCTAATCTGAATATATACTTATTTTTAACTTTATTTATAACTAAGTTTATCAATCATCTTTGTATAATTAATTATATATGTATGAGATTATATTACTTAATTATTTTTTTATTATTTTAAAGTTAGATGAAAAAAATGATATAACAATATAAAAAAATAAGAATCGACAAATTAGTTATGCCTAAAAGGATGGCCAGACTATGCATAAAGGATGGACAGAAACAAGTAAGGTGGCCCACAAATTTAATTGAGTGTTTGTTTCCTTTGGTAAATGAGGAAAAAAAATTAGGTTTGTTGAGTTTATGGAAATTTAGCCTTATAACGTAAATAGATTTATTTTTTTACTTTAATAATTTGATTTCTATGGTTGATTATTAAACACGTACCCAAAACGTGGCATAAACAAATATGGATTGCACAATTTGGGTCCAAAATAATATATATATATATATATATATATATATTATAAAAATGTTTTTTTACGAGGAGGAAATCTCATATAACCATAAACAAATAATTGAAATTAAAAGTTTTTAAAATTATATAATCACTTAAAAGGTTATGTGATTTTTTTAAAAGTTCAAATGATAAATCTTATATGATACATTATATATATATAAGTAAACATTTTTTAAAATTTTTAGTTTTAATATTTTTTTGTGAATATATATATATATATATATATATATATATATTTTTTGTGAATATATATAATATTTTTTTAACATTTTTTAATATATATATATATATATATATATTATAAAAATGTTTTTTACGAGGAGAAAATCTCATATAACCATAAACAAATAATTGAAATTAAAAGTTTTTAAAATTATATAATCACTTAAAAAGTTATGTGATTTTTTTAAAAGTTCAAATGATAAATCTTATATGATATATATTATATATATATATATATATATATAAGTAAACATTTTTTAAAATTTTTAGTTTTAATATTTTTTTGTGAATGTTGACTTTTAATACTCTTTACTTTTATGTATAATTTTTATTTTTAAAATGGGCCATTGCATAAAAATGACTTAAAAAGTTAGTTAGAAAAAAAAAAGGACTTATGCTACCTAAACGAGATGCAATGACGTATTGAACCCGTATCTTCATTCGGCCTACCTAACCCCACCAGACTTGCCCTGCGCGAGGCTTGGTGCGCCAGACTCGATCACACCACGTCCCTATCATACAATTAATAACCAATTAATTTATATTTATTGTCCCAGTTTTATTTTTAAAAGTTTAAAGTGTAATTAATTTAATTTTTTAAATTGTGTTATTTATAATTAATGTATATATCTTTTATTATTTTTTATTTTAATCAATGAAATAATATTATTAAATAAAAGTATTTTAGTTGATATTTATTCAAAGAAACATCTAAAGCAACAATATTCCTATTTTAGTTGATATTTTTATTTTCATAATTTTGTTTTTGTAATTGCAAATCAAACATGATATAGTGATCGATCAAAGCAAAAGCACTAGTGTACTGTACTATTATTTATGGCCACCGACTTGGTGACATTTTCTTGCAAAGAAATTTATTGGAAGTAGTGGTATTCATTAAATGACAGGAGGTTTTTGTAAGTATTTGAATTTCTAGTCCACGTCATTTATTTGATCCACTCGATTATTTACTTCTTTGATTGTTTAGAAATCGTTCAGTTGGTCCTTGGATCTCCATCTCCACTTCATAGATATTATTCTCATCTTTTCTCTATCCATTACTTGTTGGACACCGATAATTCCGATATTGTGTGGTGTATCACATACCTAGTGTTTATCTTACCAAAAGAAGACCAACTCAACCTTTCATGTAATTGTTTTATATATATATATATATATATATATATATATATATATATATATATATATTAATGTATAGTGATGAATGAGAAGATTGATGATAAATTTTAATGAGATTTAATGGATAATGGGTATTATAAATTCATAAATATGTATTAGAATGAGTTTTTAAATAGTAAAGTGATAAGATCGATGTTATGGAATTTATAAATTGTAGTGGTGAATATATATATATATATATATATATATATATATATATATGTACGTGTGGGATTGAATCTGAGTGATGCTTATAAAATTATTGTAGTGATTATGCTTGAGTGGTTTGAAATGAAATGAATAAATGAATTATGATGAAATTAGTATATACATGATAAATTTTAACTGTAAATGTAATTATGATTAAGAGTGAACTTGTATATGAGGTAGTGAATAAAAAATATATGATGATGCAAAAGAAAATTTGAGGATGGTGTATGCCTGAGTAGCCGCCAGTTTATTTGAAATAGAATGCCTAAGTTGCTATATTAATATGAAAAGGATTGATAGAGGATGAGATTGGTGTACATGAGAAATTATAATTGTGATTAATTTATATTTGTGAATGAACTTGTACCTAAGTGGTTATTCAAAATCTGATTAATTATTAATAATGTCTAAGTGACTATATGATGATATGAAAGAGAAGTTGAGATGTGGTGTGTGTCTGAGTGGCCGCCATATGATTAATAAGTGCTTGAGTGGCTAATTATTCATTTATATGCCTGAGTGTTTGATTATTCATTTAAATGCCTGAGTGGCTAATTATTCATTTATTTGCTTGAGTGGCTAATTGAATACCATTTTATGGATCGTGTTATGTTGATGATCTTCGTGTTGTTTGTCAAACAGGACCCAATGGTTGAGGTAGATAGCTAAGTAGGGCTCGATGGACCAAGTAGGGTTCACCCAGTTAACGATCGATCCATTTTAGTATCCGGATACTACTTAGTCTAATTAAACCATGAAATAGAGTTAGTGGTATATTGTGTGTTTAATAATGTGAAATAATGGTATGTAAATACTGTTTTGTTGGGTGGCCTGTGATATGTGAAAAAGAATTTCTATGTAATTGATAAGTGTCAATTTTAACAATTTTTCATAGGGAATATGTCTCTTGAAAGGTATGAATGTAGTTTGAACACTGAGCAAATTGAGATTCCTGAGGTAAGTAAGGTGCATGATGCTGACTCAAATCTTGAAGTCGAAGCAAGTCCAAGAGTTAATACAAATTCTAAAGAATAAGAAAATCGTGGAATCTACACTAGTGATGAAGAGGAGTGCATGACGTATTTCAGAAATGAAGATCTACATGGTCTCGGGGTTGATGGATATAGAGATCAACTGTCCAATAGTGTTTGATAACAAAAATTAGAATGCAAAATAGGTTGAGAAAATCATTTTGAACCAGTTGAGGGTAAATCCCAAAATGATAATGAAGGAGATCATTGACCTATTTAGAATACTACATGTAGTGCAATTATCTAAGTGGAATGCCTTCAATGGAAGGAGAATTGCAGGGAGATTTTGGAGGGTGAGGCTACTAAGCAAGTAGTATAGTCTTTCATGGAGGTACAATGCTGAATTGAAATAGGTGTCAAATGGGACTACATGCAAGTTACAACTAGTAAACCCTGGTAGAGGTCTTCAACCACGATTTGGTTCATTTTACATGTGTCTTAAGGCTTATAAGGAGGGTTTCATGAATGGTTGTAGACCCTTCATTGGTGTAGGTTGTAACATCCTAAAATTTAGAATTTTAGAAAATAATTCATTAAGGATCAGTGGAGAAATTCTGAGTGAATTATGTCTGAGACAAGACCTTCCTAGTGAAAATGGATATAATTTTGAGTGAAGGAAGGTTAAGATGTTTCTGAGTGAAGCATGATTGAGAGAATCACTTCTGAGTGAAGAAACTCTGTGTCCGAATGAAACGTTTCACTCGGATTTGCCTCACTGGAAATTATCAAACAAAGAAGAAATCAATCTTCACTTCTTCTCTTTCACGAGGAAGCTTGGCTTTTAGGAAGAAGAAGCTTTGAACTGGTTCAGAGCTGAAATTCTAGTCGGAATTTATGAACTGTGCTTAGATATAGCCTAAAGAGCTGCTGGAAGTCTTTATTCCAGGTAGAGGGAGCGTTTACATTTTAAATGCATGGTTTATGAACGGATTTAGGATAATATTATTGTATTTAATATGAAATCCTGAATATATTTATATATTACGTGTGATATATTTGTGATGATTGTGATATTTCCGTTCATATGATATTGAACTTGGTATCAGAAATGATTTGTATGTGTGAATTTATGATTATTCCTATGCATGAGATGCAGTAGGAAATATGATGTTGATATGTGATTGATGATGATGATATGAATATTATTCATGAAGTTTTCATGATGTATGAATGCATGGGATGCATTTGATAAGCATGGGATGCTTGTGTATTGAACAAATATGAAATATTATTGCGGTTTTGAGGATTCCACAAAAGACCTTGGGTGGGACTCAAGGTAAACCTCTTGAGCGGGGCTCGGGGTTTAGCCCGTGACACTACCGTTGTCGCTGGAAGTGATTGTGTCACATGAGAGGGCAAACGGTTTGGTACCAGTAAAACGGTCGGATCAGCTGAGAGCTGAGTTATGGCTGGGAGCCAGTGTTGCAACACAAATTAAAAGACTTATTAATGGATCCATTTGATTGAGCATATGAATGCATTGATATATGTTATTGAGAATAACATGATGATATATGATGAGATTGTGTGATATGAGTTTGATTTATATATGGTTATGAATTAGATACTTAATCCGATTCAATAACTATTATTTGACATGTTTATGCTCACCCCTATTATTGTTATTTTTACAGTGGATATAGGACGCAACGATGACATATGAAGTCACTCAGCCTGCAGGGAGCATTATGTATATATATGTATAGTACATGATGCACATAGTTATTTTGTAGTAGCCTTGGCCGGCTCCTGTGCATACCGAGTTATTATATTTATTTGTATACTTAAATGGGCCGGACGGTTGATGTAAAAATGATAGTGTTATTATTTAATCTAAATCTTGTTTTGAAATTTAAATTATTTGCGAAAAATTTATTTGGATTTTTAAAATTTAATTTTAAAAATAAGGATGTTATATAGGTGGGTGCCACTTAAAGAATAAGTATAAGGGTAAACTTTTAATTGTGGTTGGAAAGGATGCCAATGACCAATACTTCCCATTGGCAGTGGTAGAGGTTGAAAACAAACAAAGTTGGAAGTGGTTTTTGAGCCTACTTTTTGAGAACATTGGTGATATGAGAAACAAGAAATATATGTTCATTTATGACCAACAGAAGGTATTATTCTAACCTTCTCAACAAGTTATAATTGTGTAATTAGTGAGGCATGATATTTGCTCAAGTTTGTGTGATTTCATGGTCTATTACAGTTTTTTGAAGAGTTACTAGATAGTGTGGAACACAAATATTGTGTGAGGCATTTGTACATAACTCGAGTAGAGGTATGGTGGAGGATCCATACTTAGACAACTCATGTTGGATGTAAGTAAGGCAACATATGTGTAAGGTTAAAAGGCTAAAATACAATAAATCAAGGATTTAGATGAGGAGGCATATGAGTGGCTCATGGAAATTCCTATTACCCTAAATATGATGTTGTTATGAACAACAATTGTGAAGCTTTCAATTCAATAATATTGTCATCTAGAGACAAATCAATAATTACAATGCTTGAATGGGTTAGAACATATTTGTTAGGTAGGTTTGTCAAGTTAAGATCTAATGTATCGAAAGTGGAGGGGGATGCTATGCCAAAATCCTATAGAAGGTTGTTGAGAGAGGTAGTGTTTAGTGCGAATTAGGTTCCCATTTAGGCAAGAGATATGTTATTTAAGTTGAGACATAGTCAAGTTGAAGATAGGTTTATAGTTGATTTGGGCAGAAGATATTGTAGTTGTAATTAGTGGGAGTTAAATGGAACTCCTTGCAGGCATGCCATATTTGCTATGAAATTCAGGGGTAACAAACAAGAAAACTTTGTGTCATTATGGTACTTGAAAAGTATTTATGCAAAATGTTATGCTAGAATACTCCAACCAATCAATGGACAAGGTATGTGGCAAACTGTTTATGGACCAGAGGTCCTTTCCCCTTATACAAGAGGGGTCCTAGCAGACTAAAAAAGTTGAGGAGGAAAGACCCATATAAAGAGGATAACCTAACACGATGTAAAAGATTTGCAGGTCAATACCATTGTACAAATTGTGATACACCTAGACATAATAGATCAACATGTCCAAATCCCTGTGTTACAATGGTAATCTCATTACACATGAATTTTTTTTATTCATACATCATTGTTAATCCTATAGATTCACAAGCTTCCCAAACCGATGCACTTGTAGAAGCTGCTATAATAACAACAAGAAAAAGGGGCAGACCTAGGGGAAGAGGTAGAGGGAGAGGAAGAGGAAGAGGTACAGAATTTGGGAGAGTTGAAGTCCTTGTCCAACAAGAGACCTTAACTGTGCCTAATGACTTCCCATACAATCAACAAAGTGTGAACAATTGAAAATATATAAATACTAAAAGGGATAAGCAACTGTTGAATATTTTCTCATTTATTTTGTTCAGAAGACACTAGTATGCATTGAGGGGAACATTGCTAAAAGGTCCTTATTATATTTTGTGTCAATCTTTTTTGTTAACTAAGGTTGTTAATTTAGTTTGATTTTCAAGTGATATAATCCATTTGGTTTCAATTTAATTTTTCATTTAATTTCAATATTTACTTAATTTGATTTTAGTAAAAGGAACAAGAAAAAACCCATAAACATTGTGAAAACACCACGATCAACATATTAAAATCGGAACCACAACCATAATGAAATAACCAAAACATTGGAATGGATTCTATTAAAATAATTATTGATTACAAAGTGGACTCACACATTAAAAATAATATACACTCATAAGAACTACTCCAACCATTAGAAACCCTACATACAACTTGGGTTTTTTCCTAAACCCTAAATATTACAAGGTCTTCTTGCAACACAATAAAAAACAAAGGAAAACCTCATTCCAATCAAACCCAACCCCTACTAACCCATTTCTCCTTAATGGTTCGTAGCTACATAAAACAACATGTTGAATGTAATAACCCAAGAAACAAATGGTAACCATAACCAACACTGAAGATTTGCTCTTCTCAACCACTAACTTAGTTTTAATTTTTGAATTCTTCATATGAAATTCCTCATTGCATCTTCTCCAAATCCTACTTACAGGCACAACCATGACTCCTTTTAACATTAGCATTAGGAGCCCACATAAAAAAACTCACAATCATCATTGCTCTGAGACAAAACAATGCACATCATAAAAAAGGCCTGAGGTATGAAAATGATAAACGAAAACAATGGCATTCTTCAACACTTACCAAGAAAAATGGACACCTCCAAAAGGCCCTTCCATTGTTCTTCTTTGTTTTTGAAACAAGAAGCACATGATGTTCACCACACCTACATCGATTATGTTGCATTTTCATGGATGAGGAAGATCCAGTTGAAACATTTAACCTTGTCATGTGTGTTTGCTTAGTGGTTTAGAGGTTGAAGAAGATGTTGGCCACTATGTAGAAGAGGTTAGAGGTCCTTAATGGTCTCATTTCTATTAATTAAGGTTTTTAATTTGGGGAAAAGACCCTTTAACATGTGTTGCACAATCTAGACAATGGTCCCATTAAATTAATAATATAATATGATATGTGCCACTGCTGATGTGACATAAACGTTATTCACCTTAGTTGTTAACAACAAATTTTAACATAGTCTTATTTTTAGTAAACCCTAAATTTTATAAGGGTTAAAAGTGCTCATTTTTTAAAAGGTTTTTTTTCTAAACCCTAAGTTTTAAGAGGACTGATAATGTATTTCAGCCATGTTATAATATACATTATTAATTATTAGATCTTAACAAATATTTAAAATATAACTTTAATATATAAATAAAAATTAATATTATATTTAAATAAACTCAAAAACTTATAAAATTATCCTGTGTTATCTTTTCATATTTTATCTTTTTAACATCCTACAATACTATTATTTTGACACTAATTATGATATGTTATATATATTTATCTTTTCACATTTGTAAATTATTATGCATATTTGTATTATATCTTTATATATTTTTTCTAATAGTCCTTCAAATTGTCTTATTTAGTTTCTTATTTTAATAATAGTTGATTTTCATTGATAGTGGATAGTATCAATTTAATTGAATAGTTAGAATATAACATTATTTGTCATTTAAGTTGTGTATTAACCTTTCAAATTATCAATTATATCAAATGGATGACGTGACATGAATTAAAGATAAAAAATGATACATATGACAACTTTTTAATCTCTACTCTAAATAAAGGTGACAAAATAGGCTGGCCCAAACTCACCCAAAAAAATGTAATACATGAGCCTAAAAACAAAATTTAAAATTACTAAGCAGAAAAAAAAGTTGGACAAAAAAGTTGGACTCTAAAACAGCCTGAAATAAACGGGCCGGGTGCGATCCGGCCCGGTGGCCCGAGTATTTTTAAAAAAATAAAATTTATTGGGAGTTTCTCTTTTAGTTAGGGTTTTTCTTCCTTTCTTTCTACTTTTCCTCTCATTGTATATGCGGAATATGGACTTTTGTAGACTTTTGTTGTGGATTTTAACAATAAATATTTATGAAACGTTTTATATTTTTTTAACTTTTTTTTTAAATCAGACTGCTCGAAGTGGCCCGCAGCTCGTTGAGGGCCAGATTAGGGCCTTTAATTTCAAGGACTGAATTTTTGAGGTCCTTTTTTTGGCCCTGTCCTAAGTGGCTCACAGCCCGATAAAACTCTACCTGTTTAGGGTCGTCCGCCCGTATTTCAGCTATACTTTTAAACTTTTATATATATATATATATATATATGTGTGTGTGTGTGTTTATTTTATATTAGAGTAACAACTTCAATTATTTTAAACTTGATATATAAATAATAATAATATTTTGTTTGTTAGTTTTATTCTATATACCTATATATATTATTTTGAAATGAAAATTTTATAAAAATATGATTTGAACAAGATATATACGTAAGTTATTGAAAATTCCTTGTCATCGTCTTTAAATTTTACTAATAAAAAATTTGAAGATGCATGTCAAAAAGTAGGTCACCTTGTTTAGTCTTTTGAACATCATATTAGTAACTGAACTTTTCATCTAATGAGTAAGTTCTAAAAATAGAGTAACATTATCAAGATTAAACTTCGAAACCCTTAATATTTCAAAGCATAACCAAGTTAAAAAAAGGTTAAATTTAAAATTGTAACGAATATAAAATTTATGCAAAATATAGACTTGTAATCAATGTCTAATTTATTTAGAATTAAAATCACACTAGTGGAGAAAAAGGCTTTAAGCACGGTTCTGGGGGGCTTTTAAGCACGGTTCTAGAACCGTCCTTGTTCCCGCCGTGCTTGTAGATAGGGACTTTTAAGGACGGTTCTGAACCGTGTTCGTAAGTACCTTTTAAGCACGGTTATTTTTAACCGTCTTCGTAGGTGGGGGACTTTTAAGCACGGTTCTCAAAATAACCGTCTTCGTAGGGAGACTTTTTAGCACGGTTAAAGAAATAACTGTCTTTGTAGGCTGTAGTTTTAAGCACGGTTACGAAAAAACCATCTTCGTAGGCTGGATTTTTTAGCACGGTTATACAAATAACCGTCTTCGTAGCCTGGACTTTTTATCACGGTTATACAAAGAACCGTCTTCGTATGCTGGACTTTTAAGCACGGTTAAGACCATAACCGTGCTTAAAACCTTATTTTTTTAATTATTTTTTCTTTTTATTTTTTCCCAAAACCTGCAAACAGAATATAACCAGACAGCCCAATGATGAATAATAATAAAAATGAATAAATTCCAATCAAACTATCTAAACATCAACTATGGTACATAAAATTCACAATAAGTGATTAAGCTACACTAATAGGTATATAACTACACACTAATAATATAATAAACGATAGAAGTCTATTGGATTCCTTCCTTGAGTTGAAGAAGGCTGGTGGCCCATTGGTTTCTGATTTCGTCAATGTATCCTTCAGGGAACATTGAGGAGGAGTCTCAAAAGTGCTGCAAAGAAGACAATCATTAATAGGTGAGCAACAAATTGTAATAGTAGTATGTAAAAACCAAATAAATTAAAGCAGGCAGCAAAAACTTACAGTTGTCCATCCGTCTACTATACCAGATTGGACAATGGTGAGCATCGTCTTCATCACGAAATACCCACACTCAAAGGTGCCATCCTGCCGATAAGACTACAAGGTACCATACATTGATTTCACAACTGGTTATTGTTTTTGTTACTAATTGAGGTAACTTTAAAAGTAATGCTTATTAATTGAAGTACTTACTTTTGGGAAGACCCACTCTAGCTTTTTTTTAGTCACCTTGCCGCGTAGTCGATGGTACCCAATTAAAGCCCTATAAGAGAATAAAACACCAGTTTAGTTAATAGAATGACTTAATCAAATATGTAAAGTTATTTTATTTTTAAAAATCAATTTACCCGTCGAGTATTTTCATGTAGTCCGCACCAGGACTCCCATGCAACGAACAGAAGCATGCAGCAATGCCGTCCTTCGGGCAAATGACCAACAGTTGCTAGTGAAGGCTGCAATGTACCATTGATTAGGAACAACGCAATCCATTATTAAATTAACAACAATAAGTAAATATTTATTAGACTCTTACTCTCTATAAAATTGGGCAAGGTACACAGTCTTGTTCGAGGCATGCATCCAATTCTGGATGTATGCCTGAATCTCCTCCTTGCTGTTCCCACGAAGTTGTGTTAGAGAGGGCTCCAGGAAACCATAAATGTCATGGACACCTCTCTCTATGCAAAGTCTATGTAAAAACCTAATCAAATTTGTAGACGTTTAGTGTTGTAAAAAATAACAACTTAAATGACATTATCATTGAACGAAAAACTTACACCTCCCAACACTGAATCATTGAAATGTTCAACATCATCTTCCCTATTAGGACCTCACACAAGTCAGGTCGTGCAATGTACACTGGGAACTCACTCGGGAGGCCAAAAACGGATTCCTCCCATGGGACCGGGATAGTGCAATTGCGAAGCCCAGCCGATATGTCCCATAGCCGTTCCATCGGATCAAGGGGGCTCTGGCTTCTTTGATGGGGTAGCAACCTGCTAAAATAGTTAAAAAATTAGAAGCAATTTATGTCCTTTGAAACCATAACTTAATATATAATTGATGCTTGGGTAAAGAGCATACCTGGGGACCAGAATCTAACACAAGTCTGGTCGGCCACATAAGGGTCCTACAGCCTGGCCGACGAGTCGTACCTCAGAGGTTGGAATGGGAACAACTGTATCTGCCTCGAGGACCTGTACAACCGAAATCCTTGACACACCATCAGGCAATTTCTGATGGTGAACCAAAGGGCCTAGGTTATACACTGAACCAATGGCAACTGGCTCTTCCACTCCATCCACAAATAGGTCACACTGACGGCAGTCTCTAAGATTTACATCGTCATCATCACCGTCAGGTGCAGCACATGACCCCTTTGTGCTGACCCGCCTAGTCTACATAATAACACAACATTTTGAAGTTATTCAAGGAATAATGATAGCGAATCATAGGTGATTCAATTAAATAATGTACAATATAACCTATGGGTCCACCACTGGTGGCGTAGGTTGACATTGTTGACTGAAGGACGCCATCATCTCACTTCGAAACCATGACATCTCCTCCTGAAGCAGCCTCTGCATTTCCTCCTTTGCCTCTGCCTTCACTGTGGTAACCTTGTCCTCAAAGGCCTTTTCCAAATCAGATATGGATTGGGAAGGGGTGGCGGGATGGCCGAAATAGCTTCAGAGGCCTGTGGAGAAAGAATAATTGGAAATAAAAATGTTATCATACAGAATCTAAGATTATTAATGTAAACGTACCATGACCTCGACCAGCTGCACGTACTCGTCCAGGGTGCTCTGGTCAGCCGATGGCGGCAGTCAATATATCATCCCTACTGTAACGTCCTAGGTTATTTTTGCATTTATTTTTATTCAAACGATTACATCTTACGATAAATTTTTCCTTTTCTTGAAAATTAATCGAGATTTAGTGAAAAAGCATTTATTTTTACTGACTTATTCAAGTGACAGCAGTCACAATTAGATTAAATAAATGAGATCTAGAAAAGAAGAGCAAGTTAATCGAAGCACAACGGATGGGAGAAAGGGAATCAGGGTTTCCCGCTTGAGCGAGGCCCCTACTCGTCTAAGCGAGATTCCAGACTCTCGCTTGAACGAGGTTTCTATTCGCTTGAGCGAATACCTTTCACACATCGGATTAGACAAAACATGCAGACGGACTCCCGAAAATCTCACCCTAAAAATGATTCTGTTAATCAAAGGTTTGTCATAGCTACCACGACAGCATATGTAAATGACAGTAATGTATTTTAAAATGTAGATTTGCATCCGGTCCGGTCTTGATTAAACACAACTAATTAATAATACTCGAAAGTTCTTATACACACATATAACTCTATAGAGAGTCACTCAAAGTCACTCGGACCCTGGCACCGATCTCCCCCTTGGCGCGACTCCATGGCTCCTTCCCCCTCCCTGTCACTGGTTACTAAAAAAAAAGGCAAGGGTGAGTGTTTGGCATTGTAATTAATATAGAATGGAACTTAACAAATATACATGCATATTTATACATATACATCAAGAATCATTCGAAAGTAAGCATACCGAAACATAGTGTATTACATACAGTAACTATATTAACCCAACCATGCAATTCCATCACATTCATCACGATCACAACTGACTCTCATACAATCTGACTCCTAGTATCCGGATACTAAAGGATTGGCCTTCAGCTGGGGGTCCTACTTGACACCCCGTGAACCCTGCTTGGTTCACCGAGTCCTGCTTGACTTTCCACCTCGACCACTGGGTCCTACTTGACCACTGGGTAGCTCAACTGGGCACGAAAACCACGGGAGCCGGAAATGAGGGGTTATCATATACCTGTTTACATTACCTCAATGACCTGAATAAGAAGCGAGTCCTATTCTAATTAATTATAACCCGAACACCCCCCTTACATTGGTTCCACGCTTCGATAATCTGCTCTCTGTGTCGATTCCTTCCTCTGAGCACTGGTTTCGTAGTCTCAACTCCGTCACTCAGTCTTCCGTTGCTTAACCTACTACCTACGGATCATAAAGTACAGCTCGTCACTTCAACGCCCTTAGTTCATGGACTGCATTTGGGCTCACACTCACCGGAGGAGTGGAGAACAGCCACGAATATAGCCACACATGGCCCTTAACCTCCAAAGAATAAAAGGGATAAGGGAATCACAATTCAGTAGACTCACCTTGAAGCCTCGATCACAGAAATGGGAATCAATTAAAGTTTGGACACAAATGGAGTCCCTCTCCAGCGCATGCAACTCAACGTTAAGAGAGGAGAAAACGAGAGAGAAGGGACAGACCAACAGCAAAGGTAACTTGTAAATAATGAAGAGGGAAGGAAGAGAATCTCCTTATATATATATAGCTCATGGGCAAGATCGTCTTTTCCTTTATTTTATTTGTATTCTTACTAAATTTAATCAATTTCACTATATTAAACTATTGCATAGTTATCAAATCAATTACACTTATTTATTCCCTCAACGTTTAATTATTCACAATTCTCTAATACTTCGCAAGAGTATAGGCCCAATATAAATATCGGCCCCCCGGTGTCTTAGCTTAGTGTTCATACCTCGGACATCCGAGCTACAACCTGAGAGGTCGGATATCTCATCCGTGCTCACCTCTTGGTTACCTACACTCGTTGTTTCAGTCATTATGAGGTTAATCCGGGCTATGACCCCGTGTGAGGCGCTCTCCTCACATCGGTTGGACCAGACCACCTAGCCCTGCCCGCTCTTCTCCTACATTCCCGATCTTCAACCCCGCCTGCTCGCGCTTCTGAGACCGATCTCGACACCGGCTTTCTTGTCTCTGGCTCAGACAGAACAAATATTAAATAAAACTTCTAAAACTTTTACTACTCATTTCCCATTTCTTATAATTCTCATTAAAACATCAGGGATGTTACATCCACCCCCCCTAAAAGGAGATTTCGTCCCCGAAATCAGTGTTCCGGTTGGAAAAGATAAGGGTACATTCGTCTCATATCGGATTCTAACTCCCAAGTGTAGTTCATCCAATGTAAATTCTGCCACTTCACCTTCACCAGCGGTACCTCCTTGTTCCTTAACCGTTTGGTTTGATGCTCTTCAATGCTGATTGGTACTGCCTCCACCGTCAGGTTCTCCTTCACTTCAATGGAGTCACTCGGTACAATCATGGTATCACACGGAATGTAGGCTCGAAGTTGCGATACGTGGAACACGTTGTGAATGTTAGTCAACGATTGGGGAAGATCCAGTCGATAAGCGACTTCACCAATCCGTTCTAGTATTTGGTATGGTCCAATATACTTCGGATTAAGCTTTTGGCTCTTCAAAATTCGACCTACACCCTTAGTCGGTGAAATTCTTAGGAACACCCAATCACACACTTGGAATTCAAGGGGTCTATGCCGATTATCATAATAGCTCTTTTACCGGTCTTGAGCAATTTTTATCTTCTCTCAGATTAAAGCGATTTGCTCATTCATCTCTTGAATCATCTCAGGCCCCAGATGAAGGGCATCGCCGTTCTCATTCTAACATAATGGAGTACGACATTTCCGACCATAAAGAGCTTCGTATGGAGCCATCCCAATGCTACTATGGTAACTATTATTATATGCAAACTCTACCAAGGGTAAGTATTTCTCCCATGATCCGCCCTGTTCCAGTACACATGCCCTTAACATATCTTCAAGAGTCTGTATAGTCCGTTCTGATTGGCCATCGGTCTGGGGATGGTAGGCTGAGCTCAATTTGAGCTCAGTACCCAGTTGTTGTTGCAAACTCCCCCAAAACCTTGAAGTGAATCGGGGATCCCGATCGGAGATAATGCTTGAGGGCACACCATGCAGTCGTACGACCTCAGCAACGTACAACTTAGCTAATCGATCTAGCGACCACTTCATATTTATTGCCAGGAAATGCGCACTTTTGGTTAGTCGATCAACAATCACCCAAATCGCGTTGTATCCGGTTTGAGTGCGGGGTAGTCCGGACACGAAGTCCATGGTGATACCTTCCCACTTCCAGATCGGAATTTCTGGAGGTCGAAGCAAACCTGGAGGTCGTTGGTGTTCAACCTTGCACTTTTGGCATATTACACAGGATTTCACATACTCGATTATTGCCTTCTTCATGCTTGGCCACCAGAATTCCTTTTTTAAGTCATGATACATTTTTGTCACTCCCGGATGTATACTCAGAGAGCTCTTGTGTGCTTCTGATAGCACCGCCTGCCTGAAGCCTCCATGTGCAGGCACCATCACTCGGTTCCTGAATCTCCATATACCATCGTTACCCTGAGTTATCTCCACATTTTTGCCTTGGGTCTGAGTATCAATCAGCCTCAGTAACTCTTTATCGTCTTTCTGTGCAGCTACCATCGACTCCAGAAATTCGTTGGAGATTTTTAACATTCCGATTGTCATTCGGTTTGGCGCGTCCATAACAATTCCAACATTCATATCTCTAAAGCTTTCCAGCAATTCCTGTTCTCTACCCATCAAGTAAGCCACGTGTAATACCTTCCTGCTTAGTGCATCTGCCACAACATTCGCTTTGCCCGGGTGATACTTTAAATCGAAGTCGTAATCCTTTAAATACTCCACCCATCGCCTCTGTCTCATATTTAGCTCCTTTTGATCAAATAAGTACTTTAAACTCTTGTGATCACTGAATACTACAAAGCGAGCCCCATACAGATAATGACGCCAAATCTTCAGTGCGTACACCACTGCTGCAAGTTCCAGATCATGAGTCGGGTAATTCTCCTCATGTGGCCTCAATTGCCTCGAAGCATAAGCAATTGCCCGATCAGCTTGCATCAACACACACCCCAATCCAAATTTGGATGCATCACAATATACTTCAAATTCCTGTGTTACATCGGGCAGTGCAAGCATAGGGGCAGTCGTTAAACATCGCTTAAGAGTTTGGAAGCTTAATTCGCACTTTTCCGACCACGCGAAGGGGTTTCCTTTCCTTGTTAACCGAGTCAGAGGAAGTGCTATCCGAGAGAACCCCTCAATGAAGCGTCGATAGTATCCAGCTAATCCGAGGAAACTCCTGATTTCAGTTACTGACTTCGGCCTCTCCCAAGCCATAACCGCCTCAATTTTTGTCGGATCAACTGAGATTCCCTCTTGGGAAATTATATGCCCCAAGAATTATACACTACTCCCCCAGAAATCACACTTAGATAGTTTAACGTTCAACTTCTTCTCCTGAAGTACTTGTAAAACAAGTCGAAGATGTTGAGCATGCTCCTCGTCCGACCTCGAATATACCAAAATATCATCAATGAATACTACCACAAACTGGTCCAAGTACGGTTGAAAGGTTCGATTCATATAGTCCATAAAAATGGCAGGAGCGTTCGTTACTCCAAAGGGCATTACTACGTACTCGAAGTGCCCATACCGAGTCCGAAATGCTGTCTTTGGGATATCCTCCGACCTCACTCGGATCTGGTGGTACCCCGACCTCAAGTCGATCTTAGAGAACACAACGGCGCCTCGCAACTGGTCCAGTAAATCGTCAATCTGAGGTAGTGGATATTTATTTTTGATTGTCAGTTTGTTCAGCTGTCGGTAATCAATGCACATTCGCATACTACCGTCCTTCTTCTTTACCAGTAACACCGGAGCGCCCCAGGGTGAGGCACTGGGTCGGATAAAGCCCTTTTCTAGTAATTCGTTTACTTGTTTCTTCACTTCGGTTAATTCCACCGAAGACATTCTATATGGCGCTCAGGACACAGGTTCTGCCCCGGGAATCAAGTCAATAGAGAAATCAATCTCCCGACTGGGAGGTAGCTCCGGAATTTCTTCCGGAAAAACATCAGGAAATTCGCAAACAATTGGAATATCACTTGGCAGGAGGTTATGCCGACCCTCCGAAGCGAATAAAACAACATACGTGGTTAGGACATCGCTCACCCCGTTCTTCATGTCAAGTTCCTGAGAGAAAACAATATTCTTCCGATAACAGTCGACCAACACATGATTAGCAGCAAGCCAATCGAGACCCAGAATAACATCTAAGTCCTTCAATGGCATACAGATAAAATTTACTCAAAAAGTACGGGCTTCGATTTGCATCGGCAGTTCTCTACACACTGTAGTTGCACGGAAAGTGGAACCAGTTGGAGTGGAAACAATAAGAGCGTTCTCCATTAAACCGATTGGCAGACCAAGCCGTCACACAAAACTTTCAGAAATAATGGAATGGGTGGCACCTGAATCATAAATTACATCAACTAGATAACCACAGATGAGGCACTTACCCTGTACCAAATTGTCATTCCTCGTAGCTTCTAAAGCATCAAACACAAATACACGCCCGGTCATGGCGTTCTGAGCACCGCTAGATTGGGCATCATATCTTCCCGATTGTTGGTTCCCTCTACCAGCTCCATTCCGGCTTCCCCTCGAAAAGTTGGAACCCTGGGTCCCAAAAGAGTTGGTTCGGTTGTCCGACCTGCCCTGCTGCTGCCTCTGAGGGCAATCGGGCCTGAGGTGCCCTGGTTGTCTGCACTGGAAGCACACAATTTGATTGGCTTGGCAATGTTTGGCAATGTGACCTTCTTGACCATAATTGTAGCATGTACGACTACCAGAAGGATTACCCGATCGACCAGTGGAACCTCGACCGGAAGAGGATGAGGAGGTAGCAGAAGACTTGCCGCCCCGGAAGAATTGGCTCATCCTCTTGAAGTTGAATCCTTTTGCCTTCAGTGGCTTTTTATCTCTCGGCTGGGACGTCCTTTGTAACTGCACCTCTTCAGTCAGTCTTGCTTTGTTCACCAGGGTTGGGTAGTCCCTAATCTCCATCGGTACGATTACACTACGGAGCTCAATCCGTAGTCCAGCTTCGTATTTGGCGCACTTGCTACCTTCAGTCCCTTCTAACGAGAAAGGGTGGTAAAAATCACACAGCTCGTCAAACTTGCTGGTGTACTCAGCTAAAGACATCCGGTCTTGCTCTAACTTCAGGAATTCCATTTCTTTCCGGATTTTGTAGTTGTCCGGGAAGTATTTAACAAGGAACCTCCTTCGGAAATTCGCCCATACCAACGGCTCATTTGCTGCGTTCATCTGTACCTTCACTCGGGACCACCATACTCTAGCCTCTTCTTTTAGTTGGTAAGTAGCAAATAAAACCTTTTGCTCTTCTGAGCACTCAAAATATTCAAAAACCTGCTCGATATCCCTGATCCAGATGTATGCCCCGTCAGAGTCGTGTCCCCCTTTGTAAATCGGAGGATTCCTTTTCAGGAATTTATCCAGAGTGGGACCGGACTCGGTCCTACTCATCAGCTGAGTAAATCTAGAGAAGAAATCATCTCTTCCCCCAGAACTAGTCTCTCCGGCCATTTAGTAATTCTACAATGAGCAAACACATCACCATTAATAACCAAGATCAGCCAGGGGATCGTAAATTTACCTTATATTCATAGAATACTACGCCAGTGGAGTGCCAAGGGAACGATGCCAGGCCACACACAATCTCAATACAACGAAATACAATCAACCTTCATAAGACTATCACAATCACTAGATCGGCCCATACACCGGCTCTAGAAAGAACCGCTCTGATACCAAGTGTAACGTCCTAGGTTATTTTTGCATTTATTTTTATTCAAACGATTACATCTTACGATAAATTTTTCCTTTTCTTGAAAATTAATCGAGATTTAGTGAAAAAGCATTTATTTTTACTGACTTATTCAAGTGACAGCAGTCACAATTAGATTAAATAAATGAGATCTAGAAAAGAAGAGCAAGTTAATCGAAGCACAACGGATGGGAGAAAGGGAATCAGGGTTTCCCGCTTGAGCGAGGCCCCTACTCGTCTAAGCGAGATTCCAGACTCTCGCTTGAACGAGGTTTCTATTCGCTTGAGCGAATACCTTTCACACATCGGATTAGACAAAACATGCAGACGGACTCCCGAAAATCTCACCCTAAAAATGATTCTGTTAATCAAAGGTTTGTCATAGCTACCACGACAGCATATGTAAATGACATTAATGTATTTTAAAATGTAGATTTGCATCCGGTCCGGTCTTGATTAAACACAACTAATTAATAATACTTGGAAGTTCTTATACACACATATAACTCTATAGAGAGTCACTCAAAGTCACTCGGACCCTGGCACCGATCTCCCCCTTGGTGCGACTCCATGGCTCCTTCCCCCTGTCACTGGTTACTAAAAAAAAAGGCAAGGGTGATTGTTTGGCATTATAATTAATATAGAATGGAACTTAACAAATATACATGCATATTTATACATATACATCAAGCATCATTCGAAAGTAAGCATACCGAAACATAGTGTATTACATACAGTAACTATATTAACCCAACCACACAATTCCATCACATTCATCACGATCACAACTGACTCTCATACAATCTGACTCCTAGTATCCGGATACTAAAGGATTGGCCTTCAGCTGGGGGTCCTACTTGACACCCCGTGAACCCTGCTTAGTTCACCGAGTCCTGCTTGACTCTCCACCTCGACCACTGGGTCCTACTTGACCACTGGGTAGCTCAACTGGGCACGAAAACCACGAGAGCCGAAAATGAGGGGTTATCATATACCGTCGGCCATCCCACACCACATAGTCATTCAACAGTTTACCTCTCACATAATAATATCAATTCCTCATCACTCGGGTAGCCTGCTTGCTAACCCGACGTCACATAACACTGATCATTTCAACATTAGATATCACAAGATCATAACATGATAAACTCAACCACACCCGATCCTCCACTAATTAATGAACCCAGTCACACATGCACAAGCATAAACACACAACTACGTTTAGCAACATTTTCCTTAACCTGTTTACATTACCTCAATGACCTAAGCGAGTCCTATTCTAATTAATTATAACCCGAACACCCCCCTTACATTGGTTCCACGCTTCGATAATCTGCTCTCTGTGTCGATTCCTTCCTCTGAGCACTGGTTTCGTAGTCTCAACTCCGTCACTCAGTCTTCCGTTGCTTAACCTACTACCTACGGATCATAAAGTACAGCTCGTCACTTCAACGCCCTTAGTTCATGGACTGCATTTGGGCTCACACTCACCGGAGGAGTGGAGAACAGCCACGAATATAGCCATGCATGGCCCTTAACCGCCAAAGAATAAAAGGGATAAGGGAATCACAATTGGAACGGATCAGTAGACTCACCTTGAAGCCTCGATCACAGAAATGGGAATCAATTGAAGTTTGGACACAAATGGAGTCCCTCTCCAGTGCATGCAACTCAGCGTTAAGAGAGGAGAAAACGAGAGAGAAGGGACAGACCAACAGCAAAGGTAACTTGTAAATAATGAAGAGGGAAGGAAGAGAATCTCCTTATATATATATAGCTCATGGGCAAGATCGTCTTTTCCTTTATTTTATTTGTATTCTTACTAAATTTAATCAATTTCACTATATTAAACTATTGCATAGTTATCAAATCAATTACACTTATTTATTCCCTCAACGTTTAATTATTCTCAATTCTCTAATACTTCGCAAGAGTATAGGCCCAATATAAATATCGGCCTCCCGGTGTCCTAGCTTAGTGTTCATACCTCGGACATCCGAGCTACAACCTGAGAGGTCGGATATCTCATCCGTGCTCACCTCTTGGTTACCTACACCCGTTGTTTCAGTCGTTATGAGGTTAATCCGGGCTATGACCCCGTGTGAGGCGCTCTCCTCACATCGGTTGGACCAGACCACCTAGCCCTGCCCGCTCTTCTCCTACACTCCCGATCTTCAACCCCGCCTGCTCGCGCTTCTGAGGCCGATCTCGACACTGGCTTTCTTGTCTCTGGCTCAAACAGAACAAATATTAAATAAAACTTCTAAAACTTTTACTACTCATTTCCCATTTCTTATAATTCTCATTAAAACATCAGGGATGTTACACCTACCATGTGACATAAATGACCCTTGGGTTGTTTCTTTTGACAATGTCTTTATGTGCAGCTAAATACAGGAGGACAACGTCTGTGTTGTTCAAAATATAAAAGTGTGCTTGGAGGACTTCATCACGTGACATGCTTTTAATTTTTTTCCCAATGGTACCTTTCCCATCCAATCTCCCTTCATGACGAGTCTTCGGAATACCAATGCTTTCAGCCTGTGACATGTAATCTGTGCAGAACTCAATTGCTTCCTCTGCAATGTACCTTTCTACTATCGATGCTTCCAGACGGCGTTGGTTCTTCATATAGCCTTTCAAAATTTTCATGTATCGCTCAACAGGATACATCCACCTCAAGAACACTGGCCCACATAAACGTACCTCCCTCACTAAATGGATGATTAAATGTACCATTATGTCAAAGAATGAAAGAGGGAAATACATTTCCAACTGGGATAGTATAAGAAACCCTTCCTGTTCCAACGCTTCCAACTCCTCGTGGGCGATTACTTTGGCACATATGGCATTGAAAAACAAACACACCCTTGTTATCACATGTCTGACATTTTGAGGGAAAATGTCACAAATGGCAATGGGTAGAAATTGTTGCATCAACATATGATAATCATGTGACTTCAAACCAACTAACTTCAGATCCTTCAAGGAAACACAAGTGTTAATGTTGGAACCGTACCCAGATGGAAGTTTGACACCACACAACGATTCACACAAACTTTGTTTCTCCTTTCTAGACAAGGTATGACATGCTGGAGGCAAATATGTTCGTTTGCCCTTTACTTGTGGGTGTAACTCCTCACGTATACCCAACAACTCCAAGTCTAGACGCGAATTCAGGCCATCCTTCATTTTTCCAGGTATGTTTAACAGGGTTCCAATCAAACTATCACACACATTTTTCTCCATATGCATCACATCAATACAGTGCCTCACATCAAGCTCTTTTCAATATGGAAAATCGAAAAATATTGACCTTTTCTTCCACGTGTTTTTTGAGATAGACTGCTTCTCAGACTTACCAAAGACCACATTGACTTCTTTCACCTTTTCATATACTTGACGACCAGACAATGGTGGGGGAGGCAGTTCAAACTCTTGTGCACCATTGAACGACTTCTTCAACCTACGAAGTGGATGATTAGGTGTGAGAAACCTACGATGTCAAAGATAAACATTTTTCCTTCCATGATGTAGTCGATCCAAACTAGTTCCCTCCTCATATATAGGACACGCTTTATGTCCTTTGATGCTATAGCCTTAGACGTTACCATACGCTGGAAAATCATTGATCGTGCAGAATAACATGGCCCTCAAATTGAATGATTATCCTGTAAGCCCGTCAAACACATCAACCCCCTCTTCCCATAACATTTTTAGGTCTTCAACTAACGGAGATAAGTATACATCAATGTCGTTCCCTGGTTGTCATGGACCAGAAATCATCATTGATAACATAACGTATTTCCGCTTCATGCACAACCATGGCGGCAAGTTGTAAACAAACAACAAAACAGGCCACGAACTGTGGTTTGTGCTTAGGTTCCCATATGGGTTCATGCCGTCTGTGGCTAGTGCAAGCCTAACATGTCTTGGGTCACGGGCAAAATCTGGAAACACCGTATCCATTTTTTTCCACTGTAATCCATCTGCCGGATGCCTAACTAGTCCGTCAATAACCCTTTCATCAGCATGTCATCTCATAAGCTTTACATCATCTGCATTGGCAAATATACGCTTTAGTCTTGGAACTATAGGGAGATACCATAAGACTTTCGCAGGAGACCCTTTTTTGCACAAATCATCAGAATCAACCTCTTTCTTCTTATACCGTGACACCCCACACCTAGGACATCGATGCAGCATTTCATACTCACCACAGTATAATACACAATCATTTGGGCATGCATGTATCTTCGTATACTCCAAGACCATAGGACACAACACCTTTTTAGCCTCATAGTTACGATTTGGCAAAGTGTTACCAACTGGGAGCATTTCTTTCAACAACTTAAGCAACTCAGTGAAGCTTTTATCTGTCCACCCATTTATCGCTTTCAAATTAAATAATCGTAAAACTGCTGACAACCTCATGAAATTGGGACAATTCAGATACAACGGCTTTTCTGAATCCTCACATAGACTCGCATATACGTGAGCTCTCTTGAAACTTTCTACCCCCACATCACGGATCATATCCTCAAGTCAGTCATCCATGTCATCATCAACCTCATGTGTAAAGCTCTGGTCTTTTATTTGAAAACTAGTACTTGGCACCTCAACATGTTCACCATGCCATATCCATCGCGTATAACTCTGAAGAAATCCATCACACAACAGATGTTCTCAAACCTCTGTCAATTCTAGCCGGCGCATGTTTAAGCATTTAACACAAGGGCAAAAATACGTTCCATTCACCTCTTCAGCATTTTGTATCACGTACTCTATGAATGTTTCGACTCCACCCTCATATTGTAGACTTATACGTGATGCTGTTATCCAACTTCGATCCATACTCACTGTTTACAATACTAGTAAATTTAACGGTGCTATGTATCTTACTTTCTTCACAAAGGTGGTGGTCCTACCTATTCAGAATGAACATTTTTCTATACATCATAACTACATACCACCTAGGAGTTATTTTAAAATTTGATAAAATTTCAGCAGCATTTCGCATTGATCTCTAAGTACACAAAATGAAAGTGGTGACATCAAATTCAACCACAATCAAATATGCACCCAGAGAATAATACAAAATTTAGCTAACCAAAACTTGATCAAATTTTAAAATTACTCCTAACTTGTACATAGCAATAATGCATAAAAATTTGTTCATCCCAAACTGTCCAAACGGACAATTCAAGATTCAACACAAATGATGAAATCAATTAATTTAATTACCATTTGTGTCGAATCTCAAATGGGAAACTATGTTTCACTCATTTACAATTTAAAAAATCACAATTTAAAGGGACTATATAAACTTATCAAAAACTAAAAAATAATAAATAAAAATTAATCTACTACTAGTACTATAGTACTGGTAATAACTACATTTAAAAAACATATTAAACTACATTCCATTTGTGTTATGTAAGAATCTTAATTTAAAAATCTAAATCTACTACTAGTACTAACTACATTCCATTTAAGACATGATAAAGTTTTTAATATTCAAAATTTAACCCAATTGTGTGTAATTTTTATTTACTTTAAAATATCAACCTTTTTGTATTTAATTTTTTTAATAGTGCAACAAATGTTACTAATGTTTATATATTTAATCTAAGTATTTATTCTAAGTTGATTAATCTATAACTTTTAATTTATAACTAAGTAACAATCAATCTAAGTTGATGAATCTATAACTTTTAATCTATAACTAAGTAACAATCAATCAAGGTATTTAATTTATATCTAACAAAATTCTAATTTCCTAATATATAATATTCTTATTTTCCTAAAACTAAGCTTAATATTAACAGAGTATACAAAATAATTTCAACAATCAATACTTAATCTATAGTTAACAAATAATTTTACTAATATTTAACTAACTAAGCCTAACATTGCATTAATCTCAACCATAACCATTAAAAATAGAAAATATGGGGTTTTAGAAAAAATACCTCTTTCGGAATGCCCAACGCAATGGAGATGGAGGGAGCGAGGAGGATGGAAGAAGACCTTGGGCATCGTGCGGAATGAGAAAGAGGAGAAGGAGGATTAGAAGGGAAGAAGACCTTGGGCGTCGTGCAGAATGAGAAAGAGGAGGAGGAGAAGGAGGGAAGAAGACCTTGGGTGTCGTGCGGAAGATGAAAGAGGAGGAAAACAAATGGAGGAAGGGAGGAGGAAAAGAACACGGTAATGGAGGGGAATGTTTAGATGAAAGGTGAAATGGAGGGAGGGAGGGAGGGAGGAGGTAAAGAACATGGTAATGGAGGAAGGGAGGAGGAGGAAGAAGACTAAAAGGTAGAATAGAGGGAAATGAAAAGAGTAAGCGTGGTGTACTGTGACAAACACGAATTACGAGAGGACGACCCTATAAGCACGGTTCCCCAATGAACCGTGTTAGTATCTTACCTTTTAAGCACGGGCCCCTGAGAACCGTGTTAGAAGATTAATTTTTTAAAACTTTTAAGCATGGTTCCCTCTACAACCGTGTTAGTTTCCTACCCCTTTAAGCATGGTTCCCTTTAACCGTGTTTGTAAGTCTTTTAAAAAAATTATTTTAACAACCTTTAAACACGGTTCAACGTAACTGTCTTTGTAAGTCTTTTAAAAAAATTATTTAAAAAAATTATAACAACTTTTAAGCACGGTCCCATTGTAACCGTCTTTGTAAGTCTTTTAAAAAAATTATTTTAAAAAATTAAAACAACTTTTAAGCACGGTCCAATTGTAATCGTGTTCATATATCGCTTTTAAGGACGGTCGCGTTTCAACCGTGCTCGTATATCACTTTTAAAATTAAAACACGTTTCCTCCTATTTACAAAAATGCCACCGCGTTGTTTTAAGCACGGTTATCCCATAATCATGCTCGTATCCTGTCCTCATAGCCGGTTTTTGCACTAGTGTCATTCAGTTGTTTTCAATACATATAAACTAATATATACAATTTACCCTTAAATAAAAATAAAATAAATTTAAAAAATATATTGGATTTACCTTGTTGTTGTTGGGGTTGATGACTTTGCCATAACCTGAACATGAAAATAAAATGAGAAACGAAATAAAAGAAATAACTTTTGAAATGATCATCAATAGAAAGCTTGTATACTTCACAGATCTTATCAATCAATAATATACAATCATAATTCTTCTTTTATATCTTTTCTTCCTCTCACCTATGGTATTTGTCTTCATATGACTTACCTTCGATAATGTAGTAGAATTTTCATCGTTATGTTCTGATTATTAGCTTCTGTCAACGTTATTTTCACAACCCACACTAGTGGAAAAAAAGCCTTTTACACCTAGGGTTTTACACCGGTTGTAGTGTGACCGGTGTGAAAAAAGGCGGTGGCAGTTTTGTAAATAATAAAGAACTTTACACCAGTCTTATTGTTGGACCGGTGAGAAAAAGCTATATTTGTATCGGTCTAGAATGTGGACCGATTGGAAATACAAAGTGTGTAACAGTTTTCGAATTTGACCGGTGAGAAAGGAAAAAATTGATATCGGTCTTATACTTAGGACCAGTGAGAAATATTTCTCTCAAGTTTTCTTTCTCTCGAAATCCTTAAGCCTCTCTGAAGCCCTCTTCTCTCGAAATCCCTAGCCTCTCAAAGTCGTGTCCCACTCGAAATCCCTAGCCTCTCAAAGCCCCCTTTCTCTCGAAATCCCTAGCCTCTCAAAGCCCCCTTTCTCTCGAAATCCCTAGCATCTGCATTCGTTTGCTTTACTGAGAAGAGAGGGGAAATAAGGAAAGAAGTTTTCTTTGAACGTCAGAGCCAAGTCCCCTTCTTCCCGCATTGCCACAACGTCAACACAGTAGGTCTCAGAACGTTCTGTTAGTGTCTCTTTCTCCATTCTCTAGTTCCAATTCAAATTTGAATGTTTTGAATTTTTAATTTGACCATTCCTTTTTATTTTCCAGCAATTTGTTTTGAAGCTGATTCCAGTGTACCAATGCTCGAGCTCACCGCCTCTATTGGACACAAGTATGCGTATATTCCTTGAAAATCTTAGGATTTTGGTTTCTGATTTTTATATATAAAAAGTTGAATATAAAAATATGATATGATTATTTAAGTATAAAAAATCAGTTTTTCTGTTGCATAGGTTTATATGCGTTGATTCTGGCTGAAATGATGAAGTTTAATCTTTAATGCACTATTACATTGTGTGTTGTAGATTGTAGAGTGAAAGTTACAAGTTGCCGTTGAACATTAAGAGCCACAAATCACACTACCATTTTCCAAGGTAACTGAATCATATTTTCTTTCTTGCTTTTCTGGTTTCCTGTTTTTGTTTTCTAGTTATGGTACCTACATATCATAGGTTGAATGCTTTGTGTTCATTGACATTTCTCTGTTTCTTTTGTTTTTCATTTTTGTTGGGGTGTGTGTGTTGGTGTTGTTATATCTTCATTAACTTAAGTGATGACAAATGATGATAGCAGTTTACGTATTTTTTTATCATTTGATGCTATCTGTTAAAGATAGAAAACATAGTACTTAATTGGTTTATGGTATAAAATATGTATGTATAATAGTGAAAGATCATAGGGTCTTGTTGGGAAATATCATTTGTATTTTGATTTACTAACAAAAACGTGGAGAATGGAATCTCTATGGAAAGTAGTGTTAATTTTACATAAAAGCTAGTATATTACTACATATTTCCTAGAGAAATTAGTTTCCCTTCATTTCAATGGCGAGAAGAAATGTGAAGATATTTATAATTTACAGTAGTTGTTTAATATCAAGATAAAGATGTTAAACTTAAAATAAATATCTAGATTTAGGAATATAAATCAGTAAATGATAATAATGTTTTTCACTTATAATACAAAAATAGATTGATATATTCTCACATGTATGTATCTTAAGAAGTAATTCAGTTATGGTAAAATGGGTTAGTTTATTGAATCTTTAAATAAAATCGGGTTAATTGTAGGATTGTAGGAATTTAACAAATACTTGGAACTACATCAGTTAATTGTAGGAATTTCATTAGCATAATATGAGTAAAATTCCCGTTTCATGCTAAGTTCAAACATAAAACGTTTTCATTCGGCTTTAATGGAATTTAATTGATGTTAGAGATAAAAAATGAATCCTAATCTTGCACATAACAAATAAAGCTTTCATGATATATTAGTTTCCTCACATGGAATAATGATCTAAACACTGCACTGAATCATCTGACATTATTCTTAGTATTCATATGCTTTCATGAGATAGAAAGCCACAAAACCAATTATAGTAAAACCCAATATTTATGCAGAATCCAACAAACTTTTCCATGTATCTTTCTTTCTCATAACAAGAGAGGATTCAGAGCAAAATCTATCATCTAAAGTATTAAGTACCTAACTAAAAATGCTCAGCCATTATCCACAGATTCAAATTCATAACTTCAATGACCACCCACAAAGTTGATCTGAAAAATATAAAGCAATATTAACATATCATTGAGAACAAATGTCATTATAAGTTAAATGCGACGATCACTTCCCAAAAAACTCATCTTATTTTAGCATCAGCACATCACACACCCAAAACAACCCAAACTCATCTTATTTTAGCATCAGCACAACTCAATTATGAATCTATATAACTTCAATTACTCCAATTTTAGTGTTGTCTTTTTTTGGAAAAATCCTTATAATCATATAGCGGTAGATTTAATGATATGTTTATGGTCTAATTTATGTAATTTTAATAGTATAAATTGTGTGCTGGTTGGGTTACATAGAGGTATTGCATAGAGGACAACACTTTTGTGGGATGTTACCTTTTTTCTCTTCTCATGTTCCAGTTTAGAATGGCAAATAGATTTGTGTGGTGAATAATTATCTGTTCATTCATTTTAATGATAATAATGCTTAATACAAGAGCTAGGCAGACTATTAATATTTCATGGTTGGTGGTTGGTCACCCTCACCCTGTTTTTGTTCCTGATGTGCTTATTTCAGAGGCGAATAGAAGTATTGGCATTCTATTGAACTTATTGCATTCTGTCAGTCTTCCTGGTTGCTTGACAATTATTGTTGTAAATTGGTGAGTTTTAATGTGACAGCATTCAATAACATGTCTCTGCATATTTTTAGCGTTCTGTTTATTTTTGAAAATTTAATGGTTATGCATTCTTAGAAAATTGACTGGAAGGCCACCTCCTTTGATTTATGTGGTTGCATATAAAGACTTGTTTAATCTGATACCTAATAATTTCTTTTTGTGCCTGATAATTATTGTTGGCATAATTATTGTTGGCATAAAGAGCCTCTAGTAAAGCCTTTAGGATAGGATAGGTTCTGAAACAAAAGGAGGTGATGGAAACTAAGAGAAAGTAAGAGAGAGTGAGATGGGTTCTAAAAACAGAAGCTAAATAAAGCTTGTATTGAATTGAATAAATGATATATATGCCTAGACCTGTATTTCTAATTGTAAAGAATCTAGCAACCGTCAACATAATACCGAGCTAAATTAAAAGCTTTTGTCAATAGTAACTTAATTCAAATAGATAACTGTTTTCAGTTGCATGCACATAGTGTGAAGATACTGACTACACTAATACATGTTATTTTGTTGTTTGTTGACCAATTTTTTCTTTAACCTCATAGCATAGTAGAAATAATTATCTTGTTGCATTTCATATCTGTTTTAAAACTGGCTCTGTTTAGTTATGTGTGTATTCTGGAACTTAAATATAGGTTTTGGCTTAGTAATGTAATGCTCTAATATGACGTGATTTAAAATATTTATTTATCTCCTTTCTAAAAGTACACATACTGAGTTAGATCTATTTTTTTATATTTGATCTATATCTTAATGGTTTATCTCCTTTCTGCACTTCCTTTAATTTTCTTAGTCACGGTTTTGTAACTTGTATCAGAATTAGTAATGTAGTCCTGGATTCCTTTGAATCCAATTTTAAACCGTGATATATGATATTAATATCTATAAATGATATTTGTGTCATATGTGTTCATTGTTTAAATAGGTTGTTCCAACTCATGGATCGTAGTTGGATGAGTGCACTACGCACAACCGAGGAGTATGAGAATGGGGTTGAAGAGTTTCTTGATTACGCTACAAGAAACATTGAAGACATGAATGGAAGATTGTATTGCCCCTGTGTGAACTGTTTGAATAAGAATCGGTTGAAGGTTGAAGAAATCCGAGAGCATCTTCTTTGTGATGGAATTATGCTAAGCTATAAGAGATGGATATGGCATGGAGAGGCACTATCTACCATGGCAAGTGCACCCCAAACCGATCAAGATGATTTAGATATGGAAGATTGACTAGAGGACATGATCAATGATATTGGAGTCGAGTCTTTCCAACAAGTTCATGTGTATGATAATATATGCAGTGACTCCAAAGTGCCGTTGTATCCAGGTTGTACTAAGTTCACATGATTGTCAGCTGTGCTAAAGTTAGTAAACCTGAAGGCAAAAATTGGATGGACTGATAAAAGCTTGACCGAATTGCTACAATTGTTAAAGGAAATGCTACCAAAAGGTAACACACTTCCGAATCGCACCTATGAGGCGAAAAAAGTTTTATGTCCGGTGGGTCTGGAGTATAAGAAGATACATGCATGTCCAAATGATTGCATATTGTACAGGAAGCAACATGAACACTTGGAGGAATGTCATGTTTGCCATTTATCACGATGCAAATTGAAGGATGGGGGTGTTAAATGGGACGATAGCAGAAACAAGCCTCCGGTGAAAGTTTTATGGTATCTTCCAATAATTCCAAGGTTCAAGAGGTTATTTGCTAACCCAATTGATGTGAAGAACATTACATGGCATGCAGATGAGAGGCAACGTGATGACAAGATTCGCCATGTAGCTGATGGTGTGCAATGGAAGAAAATTGATGAATTATTTCCAAAGTTTGGTGACGAGCCAAGAAACCTTAGGCTTGGGCTAGCTACAGATGGGATGAACCCTTATGGCAACTTAAGTAGCAGACATAGTTCATAGCCTGTTCTTTTGATTATCTATAATCTTCCCCCGAATCTATGCATGAAACGCAAGTATGTAATGTTGTCTATGATGATTTCAGGACCAAGTCAGCCTGTAAACGATATAGATGTATATCTTGGCCCCTTAGTTAATGATTTGACGATGCTTTGGGAGGAAGGTGTTGAGATTTTTGATGGGTTTTGACGTGAAAAATTTACTTTACGGGCGATGTTATTTGGTACAATTAATGATTTCCCAGCATATGGGAATGTTAGTGGATACAATGTTAAAGGTCATCATGCATGCCCTATATGTGAGGAAGGCACATGTTACTTTCAACTTACTCATGGGAAGAAGACTGTTTACCTTGGTCATCGAAGATTTCTCAAACCTAATCATTCATACAGGAGATTGAGAAAAGCTTTTAATGGATCTCAAGAGAATGACATTGCTCCTAAAGCGTTGACTGGGAAGCAAGTTTATGAACGAGTGAAGGACATCAATGTTATCTTTGGGAAGACCCAAAAGAAAGACAATGTGAAAAAAATCTGGAAAAAGAGATCAATCTTCTTTGATCTTCCATATTGGTCTCATCTTGATGTAAGGCACTTCATAGATGTGATGCATATGGAGAAAAATATATGTGATAGTATCATCGGAACACTTCTTAACATACCAGGAAAGACAAAGGATGGTGTGAACTCACGAATGGACATGGTTGAAATGGGTATACGAGAAGGGTTAGCTCCACAAACAGTTGGCAAGCGGAAGTATTTACCACTGACATGTTATACATTATCTAAAGATGAAAAAAGAAGTTTTTGTGATTGTCTTCATGGTCTTAAAGTGCCACAGGGTTATTCTTCAAATGTCAAAAAGCTTGTTTCAGTTAAAGACTTAAAGTTACTTGGTTTGAAGTCACATGACTGTCATGTCTTGATGCAACAACTATTACCAGTTGCTATTCGTGGCATTTTGCCCAATAAGGTGAGAGAGGTCCTTACTAGGTTATCTTTCTTCTTCAATGTTGTTTGTAGCAAAACCATTGACCCTAGAATATTAGATGACTTGGAAGACGATGCTGCTGTCATCCTAAGCCAGTTAGAGATGTATTTTCCTCCTTCATTTTTTGATATTATGGTTCATCTGACTATTCATATAGTGAGAGAGATTAGGTTATGCGGTCCTATTTGTTTATGATGGATGTACCCAATTGAGTGATACATGAAAATATTAAAAGGGTATGTGAAAAATCAACAACGGCCTGAAGCTTCTATTGTTGAAAGATATGTTGCAGAGGAGGCCATTGAGTTTTGTACTGACTATTTGTCGGAAGTGGATGCTATTGGGCTTCCAAAGTCTCGTCACCAGCAGTCATATGGAGGCAAGGGATTACAAAATCCAAGGATAAAGAGTATGAGTCGGGAGGAAATACATCAAGCACATTTGTATATACTAAACAACATTGATGAAGTGCAATCATACCTGGCTAGGCATAAAAACATCATCAAGGCAAAGAACCAAGAATGAAAGAAAAGGCTTTGTTAAATGAACACAACAACAGCTTCTTAAGTTGGTTTAAAGAGGCTATTAAGAATGATATCACTGCTTCTGAAACATTAAAGTGGCTAGCATATGGCCTTAATTATGATGTAATTTGCTAGAATGGATATGATATTAATGGTTTCTCATTCTATACCGAGTTCCAAGATGATAAGAGCACTATGCAAAATAGTGGGGTGATGGTAATAGCTAAGTCCATGCATTTCTCTAGCTCAAAGGATAATAATCCTGTTATGGCATCAATATCATACTTTGGACGTATTGAAGAGATATAGGAGGTTGATTACACAAAATTTAGGGTTCCTGTTTTCAAATGCAAATGGGTTGATCTTAATAGTGCTGTATATGTTGATGACTTGGGATTTACTTTGGTGAACCTTGGCAAGTTATCTTATAAGGATGATCCTTTCATCATGGCATCACAAGCAATACAAGTGTTTTATATCAATGATCCTTCTAACAAGTAGTGGTCAGTGGTTCTTCCTGGAAAAACCACACTTGATATCAATGACACTTTACATGTTCCAGAGACACTTATTTCAACAAGGATGCCAAATATGAATTCTAAGGATGAAGTAAATGATGTTCATGCTACACGGAATGATCATCATGAAGGGATATGGGAGAACATTCCAACATAATAATAAGTTAGTCATACATTATTTAAATAATCCTATAATTCAACCTTACCTTTTATTGCTTGAAAGTATCAATATTAATGTTATTCATTTTTTATATGTTTATACAGGAATAATGGTTGATTCATCTGGCAACCAACCATCTCAAGAAGAGTCTTCTGAAAGAGTTGGAAGACGAGTTACGCGGTTGAAAGAACTAGCAATTAGTAGGAATAGAGACCAGAAGTTTCCAATTGAGTTTGATTCAGTGACTCTACTACCGAAAGGGACAAATAAAGCTAAATTCAATAGCTACCTTGGGATGCTTGGACATAAAAAAGCTAGTATCTTGTGTAACCGTTGGAGTGAGGTCGATGAGGTGACAAAGGATAAAATTTGGGAAACGATTACGGTAATACTATTAGTGCAATATAGTAAATCTTATAAAGTGATTGTATTTACAATTGCTAATTTAAAGTTACTTTGTTGCAACATGTAGATCACATATGATGTTCCGAACAACTTGGATTTAAAAATGAAATGTCTTTCCTATGTGGGGGAACGTTGGAAACAATTTAAGACACAGTTGACTAGTGAATGGGTGTTTGGAAAAAATAAAGACAAGTCTCCTTGTGAGAAGTGGACATTCATTGATGAAGAAACATGGAAGGAGTTTGTTAAGAGCCGCCAACATGTGAACTTTATTGTAAGTGTTTTTGAAAACTAAATAAATATGAGTTGGTTTATTTCATACTCTTTAGACTATTTAATTGGTAAGTTTTCTTTAATCGACTTAAATAGGGGAAAAGAAAAAGAGCACAAGAGATTGCTGCAATGAATAAGTATCCTCATAGATTATCTCGTGGGGGTTATCCATTGCTTGAGGAGAAGATAATGGCTCAAAAGAAGAAAGAATATGAGCAAGCATCCCAAGCAGACCCATCCATAGTACTTCCTCCCCCATCTCCGCCTAAGCGTTATGAGAAATGGAAGTTAGCAAGATTGAAGAAGAATGGAGAATATACATCTGCTGTAACTCGTGAGATTGCTGAAAAGATTGTAAGTTAATTGATATATTCATGCATAGGACAAGATTATAAAGTACTTGCTAACTTATATTTTCAATGTCATACATTATTTAAAATGGATTGTAGGACAATTTGACATCACTCAGCTCGAAAGGATCCTTAGTACCCTCTGGCCGAGAAGATATTCTATCTATTGCTATTGGGCGTCCAGAACACAACGGTCGTGTTTGTGGTGTTGGACAACGTGTGGGTATATGACAATACTTTGGAAAACCTCCAAGCAAAAAAGGACTTGGATCCTCTAATGTGACTCTGGATGAGCTTATACATATTAGAGAGGAGATAAGGCAAGAGGTCACTCAACAAGTTAAAGAACAAGTGACTCAACGAATCACAGAGCAGGTCACAGAGAATCTAAGGTTGGAGTTTAGGCAAACTTTGGAGTCCTTGGGCATCCCTTCTCTATTCACAAAAACCCAAGACATAGGGAATCCGCCTTCAAATAAATATGTGAGCACAAAGGGTAGTAATTATGTTCCAGAAGTTGAAGATGAACCAGAATAGGATATGATTGATGTCCCAAAGGATTGTGAGTTATACATAGAGAATCCTTATCATTTAGTAGCCTTTGGAAAGGTTTATAACTTGGGATCCACCGTACACCATAAGCAATTGGATGATCATAATGTTAGAGTCGTGGTTGAACGGGTTAAGGATGCAGATGCCCATGTCCCTATACCCACTGAGGAGGTATCAACAATTGGACAAGCCCCTAACCACTTTATTATATGGCCAAGAAAGCTTATCATCTTAATTGGAGCCAAGGTATTACTGATAATTTGCTCTATATCTTTAACAAATACTTTACATATATCTAATAAATTTATTAAATTGGTTAGGAGGGCGAAGTTGATTTTCTGCAACAAGAAGAAGACTTGCTTGAGCGTTTAGGGACATTGGCCGTGAAAATTGTCAACAAGCCTTTGAAGCTGGAGTTAGGAGTTGAGGTTATAGGAAAGGATGTTCCTATCCCATTGTACATCACCAAGCATGATGTTTTGGAGATTGCTTTAGGTGATCAAATGCTAAACGTATCTATCATACAATTTTGGATGATGTAAGTTAATTTTAGGGTCTCACATTAAATTTATATGACAAATGTATTGTTTTGGATTTATGTTTAGGATTTATATATTAATAATCATATTTTTGTTCAATTAGGTACCTACATCAATTGTGCAAGAAGAAGGAACTTACGAATACCTATGGATTCATTGATCCTTCGTTCCTTCATGATAAAGAAAACAAAAAGGAGGACATACAAAGCTACATTCAAAGCAGATTATCAGAAGGAAAATTGGTTTACCTTGCACTGTATTTTATTAACTCGTAAGTAATGTGGTCTTCATTTTAATTATTTAGTTTTTTTAAAAATTATGACATATTTTATTTCACTTTATGTTGGTCGCATTGGTAGTTGATATTAATATGTCCAAAAAAGAATTTGTGTGTCTTATTATGCTCAACAAAGGGTAAACCATCCAAAGAACTCAAACAACTTCTACAAGTGTAAGTGTTAATTGTTATCTTAATTACCATTGTCTAATGAAACATGTGACGTCCCGTATAATTTTCTGAATAAATTTTTCACGTTTTTAAAAGATCATTTTAAAATTCATGAATTAAAATCAGAGTTCACATAAAAGTCGATAATAGTGGAATATTATCATGCATACTAGTCGTGAATAAAAAAAATTCAAGGAATGATTACGTAGCGGAAACGATTTTAAAAATAACAGTACATAACACGTTGTATTTATTACAAATCATAAAATTAGAATAAATTCAAAACCCAAGCAATAATTCACATAGGCATCAACCATAGCATCACTCTTCATTCTGGGTGGCATTCACTATAAAAATTAATGTAAGAGTGAGACAGAATATCGAATAAATATAAAATATATAGAATTGCATAAAACACAATCAATAATACATAATGATATGATGAATATGCCAAACAAGTTCATTTAATAAGTCTTTAATTAGTCAAATGATGTCATGCTGGATGCATTTGGTTTGGTGGGAATACTGCAGTAAAAATCTCATAGAGACCTCGGTAGGAATTTATACAGTCATGGATCTCTACAGCCCCATGACCCAAACATTAGTAGGAATTTATACAGTCATGGATCCCTACAGCCCCATGACCCTCATAACAAAAATAGGGCTTTAACTCATCATAGAGTAACCCCCCACCAGGGTAGGCAATCATGGAACCCCTAAAATTCCATGGTGCGTCCAAATGCTTATGATGCATGAATGCCTTTAATTCTCTTTATCATTTAACATACCATGATATTAATATTTCCAAAACCACTTGGAAAACCACAAGTCCTCAAAGGACACATCACATATAATAATTTTTAGAATCATGGATTTACTGTTTCAACCACATGTAACAATAACCACAAGGCATTCATGTATATATATATATTAATTATGTCATTCATAATTATTCACCACCAAAATATACAACCGTATGATACTCATTAAACACGCAACAACATCAATAATAAATCATAATCACTCAAGAGTTTAATAATAAATTGTTACTCATAGAGAAAATATCATTTTCATTCATAATAACCATTATAATTAAGTTTCAGCATTTCCAACAGCAACATACTCTAGTACATCAGCCATAACTTGAACAAATCAAATCCTTTTTAGGTGATTCCACTTGCTGTAGTTCAATAATAGAATTATCTACAACTTTCATGCAGAACACAATTTCAAATTCCAAACAGAAATACCACTTATTCACGAAATATCATACTGCCTCAAGGTGAGTTTTCAAAACGTACATATATTAGTAATTTGAACGTTTCTGGGGCTACAAATATGATTTTGGCATGAAACTAGTTCTAAATTATTCTTAACACAAATATATACAACTTTCATGAAGGCACCAACCACTAATTCTCACCACAAAATTCCCAGTTTTAAAAATACGATTCGGATTTCAGATTAATAGAATTAGAGTTTGTACATACTTCAGTATTTTAGGTATAACTCGAGCTACAAAAATCCTTTTGACTTGAAACCACTTTCTGTAGATCCATAACATAAATATCTACAACTTTCATGAAGACATAAAAGTCTAAAAACGTATGTATAATTCCTAGAATATTCATATATGCATAAAACACTAGATAAGTATTTCAATTGGACATGCTGTAGTATTTTGATCATAACTCATGCTATACATATCCAATTCAGTCGGTTCAGGTCTCAAAATTCACATAACAAGAATATCTACAACTTTTATGAAGACACCAATCACTAATTCTCACCACAAAATTCCCAGTTTTAAAAATAAAATTTGTATCTCAAGTTAACAGATTTACAGCTTGAACATACTTCAGTATTTTCGGACATGATGTAGTATTTTGGCTATAACTTTTGCTAGACATATCCATATCAATTGATTCAAGTCTCAGAATTCACATAACAGAAAGATCTACAACTTTCATGACGAAGTCAAAATCAAATTCACAAGTTTTCAATTTCAAAACTGAGCAACAATATACGAAATTAAAACTGGAATCCTAGAACAGCATACAATTCTACCCATTTCATAGTTATTCACAACCCTGTCCCCTCTTACTTGGTTTACTGACTGAAAAAATGGCCTCCTTGCTGTCCTTGCGCCTGTTTGAAGGTGTATTGAGGAAGAAGAGTAAAAGAGAGGAAGATGGTATACTGTCTTTTCTGTTTTCTAAGAGTTTCTGAAGGGATAGTGGTTTGTTTAATAATACAAAAGCAATGGGAGACAAACTTTCCATGAGTGGGTTTCTAGTGGGCTGTTAGTGGAAAATAATAGTGGTTTAGATAGAAAGTGAGTTCCATTTCTGCCGGCCTATATGCTAGAGTGTGCATGATTGATTTAGATATATTAAAATATGCAATAGATGACAAAATTGGAGTCAAAACGTTAATCAGACACTGAATACCGACTGGAATTCCACTCGGTCAGCCTCTAAACCGACTGGAAACTGCCAGTCGTTGTGAAGAAGAAGGGAATCCGAGTCCCTCTCGCTCAAGCGAAATCCTCTTTTGCTTGAGCGAGTGCCATATATAACACTGGCAGAAGAGAATTTCGCTCAAGCGTTTCCGACTCGCTTGAGCGAGTCATACTGTCTTCGCTTGGGCGAAATGAAAAATAGAGTATCAGGGTCGAGCCCACTTGAGCGCAGTATGCTCGCCTGAGCAAAGTAGAGAAAAGGCTGATTGAAAGGAGAAATTATGCATCAGGGGTCCATCTCGCTCAAGCGAATTCCGACTCGCTTGAGCGAGACACACAAGTCTCACCTATGCCTTTCTTCACTCGCTTAAGCGAGGAATTCATTCGCTTAAGCGAAATCCGACCAGAGGTCGTCATTCCCCAAAACCGATCCTTCATCCACTCGATTTCCACTCAACAACTTAATCCAGACAGACTCAAAGCTCTCAGATTCCCATTCGGCAGAACCTCTTGAAACTGAGTCAGCTCTTAATCAGTCTCTCACTCGGCAGTTTCAAACTAAATCATTCCTAAGCCGACTCACACTTACATAGTCTATCACTCGGCTATTTATTCTAATTCTGAGTCATCACAAGCAGTCTTTCACTCAATTAAATCTTTCCAGACCGATCCCACAGTCTTTGGTTTGTTACTCGGCAGATTACTACAAACCGACTCATTCTACTCGATTGTGCACTCGGTAAAATCTATTAAAACTGATTCCCAACACCCAGATTTCTACTCGGTAGAGTAATCCTTACTGATCATCATTCACTCAGCATTTCACTTCCAAAACTGATTCAACATCAGATCGGCCATCACTCAGCAATTCCTTTCCTTACCGACTCATCTCTTAATTGATTACTCACTCGGTATGTCATCCCAAAACCGACTCCTCATCAGGTTGATCCTCACTCGGTTAATTTATTCCAAAACCAACTATTCTTCATTTTTACCGTATATCCTCAGCAGGTGCCATCCCACTTGGAATTACACACTCGGAGGCACTCCACTCTCAAGTTCCACTCGGAATTACTCTGTCCTTTCATCACTAAGAGGAATTCACTAAGCCATCTCACTCGGACTTATTCAAATCTTATCTACTCAGAATATATAACTTCATTCACTCGAAAGAGGACTCCTAGAAAACCTCAATTAGAACCATCACAATCATTCTCCCTTCGGGTGAGGTTCATTCGGGATTTCCCATTCGGGAATAATTAGACCTATCATTACTCGGGGAATTTTCACAATGACTCAGAATTCTCTCCAAACACATTTCTCTCGGAATCCTTTTAAGCCTTCATCACTCAGAAAAAGGCCCAATGGCTATGGTCTCACTCGGAATTCACAACCTTCACTCGGAATTTCAATTTGTCACTCGGAAATTCATCCTTCACTCGGAATTTCTCTTGGTCACTCGGAATAGAGTCTCTTCCTTACTCGGACAGTCCTTTCTAAGGCATACTTCACTCGAAAATTGGATAATATTAATAATGACCTAGATTAAAAATAATTACACATGAGATTGAAATTTTTGGGATGTTACAATTCTCCCACCCTAATAAAAATTTCGTTCTCGAAATTTAAAGTTGAAATCGTTCCGCATCATCGTTCGGAACATAAACCTATTACAAACATACATATAAATGCTATTAATATACCATCATAGGGCATTATCCCCCAACACTCACTATCAAGTCCTAGACTTGTCTAAATCCAATTTACATGCTCATGTTAGGCTTCGGGAATTCTTCTCCAAAGACCAAGATTCTTTAAATCTTAAAGGGTTAACTATACTTAACGATAATAATACTATGGCCCTTAGTCTTAAGACCTTTAAATCATTACAAGAATCATTCAATCATCACCAATTCAACCATTTAAAAGTGGCATACCCACTCATCAACTCAAGTATTTATTCCCTTAATCCACTATCAATGGCTTGCAACTATTTTTAACATCATCATAAACATCAACAATCTAAATTAATTTCTCCAATCACATACACACTTATTTACACTATTCTCTCATCCTCAATAATCAACACCAATGCTTCAAATATTCATTTCTTCATATATATATATTCATCCTAGGGTATTCATCAAAATTATCAATTTAGCCTCATATATATTCATCCTAGAGTTAGGGTCCCACTAAAATCAAATAATCACCATTAACGGCCATTATCTTCCATCTCAAATCTTAAAATTTTTGTATACCATTTCACACCTATCCAAAAATACATAAGACACATCCCACCTTTTGGGTTTTACATGAAAATGATTCCTATTCTTAAACCCATTCATATGGTACTCTCCTAACCCCATATAAACCAAAACCTAGAGCCAAAAACAATAAAAGAGTATAGAAATTTTACCTTAAGCTCCAAGCTATCCCAAGTCCTAGCATGTACACGAAAATGAAAGGAGAATAAAGGGTTTCCAAGTATTTGAATCATCTCCAAGATGAAGAATAATAAATCATGGTTGGTTGGGTATGGAAGGAAACTCACAAAATGATGAGCTTTGTAGAAGAAGAGAAGAAAAGAGAGGGTCTGTGTAGAGGAGAAAGAAGTGACGAAAATGAGGGAGAGAAAGAGTAAAATAAGTTATATCTTGGTCCATCATTAAAATGTTTCCTATTTTATAACAAACAGGATCTCCGTTCGGGCTTAATACTAAATCCAAAAATTATTCCGAATACAGATTCGGATTCCCAATAATATTCTTAATAGCCCTGACCAATGGCATCTCAATTGCTTTAGATTCACTATCTCCAAGACAGACAATTGAATTTCACCTTTTAAGGTAAACATCTTGAGGTTGTCGGAAATAGGATTTCCTTCTGATGGAAATATCACGGTCTGGTTATGACAGTCCACCAAGACTCAATTAGCCGATAACCAGTTCATCCCTAGAATTACTTCCAGATCCTTCAAAGGTAAACAAATCCTCTTATGAGTACAGAATATTCGTTACACACTTTAGTAGTCCTAAGTTGTATACCGGTGGGAGTGGAAACAATCAGGTGATATATCATCGACTTCACAGGTAATTGAAGTCGTCTAACACATTTCCTCAGAAATAAAAGAATGTGTAGTACCAGAATCAAATAACACAGGTAAAATGGTACCATTGATCTCACACTTACTTTGCACAAGGTCGTCTGCCTGGTCTGTCTCTGAACCACTGATGGCAAAGACTCTTCCTGTTGCTGGTTGAAATCTCTTGTCTGTTGTCTCCCCATACTGTCTTAGAGGTTGAACAGCACAAGCGTTTTCTCTAGGACTCCTTGATAACTAGAACCTCTTTGATTATCCATGGTGTTATTGTTGTTGTTGATTTGACGGTTCTGTGGACAATTTGGGCTGATGTGACCCTTCTAATTACATCGATAGCAAGTGACATTTTCTAAGTGTCTATTGCAATCACGTATATGGTGATTACCTCCGCAGTTATGACACTTTATATTCACATGATTGTTACATTTTTCAGAAGAAGATGATGATCCTCCCTTGAAACGATTTGGATAAAACGATCCTCTCCTTTTGAAGGCAACTGACTGAGGTCTCAATTGTCTATTAATCTTCTCTTGTGCCAATCTGGCTTGGTGACTTTCTTCAAAAATTTGGCATTTATTGATCAACATGGGGAAATTCTGAATTTCTTGATATCCGATAGCCTCTTTGATTTCAAGATTCAGCCCGTTCTCGAATTTGACACATTTTGAGGCTTCAGCACCAGCCTGTTGAAAAGGAGGGTAAAAGAGAGATAATTCTTCAAATTTTGCAGCATACTCACCAACAGACATTGAGCCTTGTTTCAGCTCCATAAATTCCAGCTCTTTTCGGCTTTTCATACTTGCTGGAAAATATTTCTCCAGGAAACAGTCTTTGAAGTTGATCCAGTCCAAAGGTCTGTCGGTTTCAATCATACGAGTTCTGGCATTTATCCACTAGTTTTCTGCTTCCTCAACCATCATATAAGTGGCATACTCCACCTTTTCGAATTCTGTACAGGGCAAGGCTCAGAAGATGTGCTCCATTTCCTTAACCCATAGGTATGCTACCTCCAGATTATAATCTCCTTTGAATTGTGATGGCTTCCTTTTTAGGAAGTGATCTAACCCGTGAAGTCCTCCAGCACTTTTCGGTTGATTTTGTCTTTCTATGGATTCAGCCAAGCGGTTGAAAGCAGCTGCCGTATCGTTGTTGTTGTTGTTGTTGTTGTTGTTTCTTGCCATCCTACATTCGTAGTTTGGTTTATACTAATTCTAAGGGAAAATATATCGTATATATATATATATAATATTCTAACGTAACTATAAGTATTCTACAATTTATCAGATAAGTAATAAGTCATATAACACACATTTATCATATTATCAAGCAAGTAATCAAACAAGTCATTTTGCAATTTATCAGTCAGGCACAAGTCATATAGCACACACGTAACATATTATCAAACAAGTAATCAAACAATTCACGTAATATATCAAGAACAATACATGTTACATCAATTGGTCCTGAATTTTTGAAAATGCTCTGATACCACCAATGTGACGTCCCGTATAATTTTCCGAATAAATTTTTCACGTTTTTAAATGATCATTTTAAAATTCATGAATTAAAATCAGAGTTCACATAAAGTCGATAATAGCGGAATATTATCATGCATACTAGTCGTGAATAAAAAAAATTCAAGGAATGATTACGTAGCGGAAACGATTTTAAAAATAACAGTACATAACACGTTGTATTTATTACAAATCATAAAATTAGAATAAATTCGAAACCCAAGCAATAATTCACATAGGCATCAACCATAGCATCACTCTTCATTCTGGGTGGCATTCACTGTAAAAATTAATGTAAGAGTGAGACAGAATATAGAATAAATATAAAATATATAGAATTGCACAAAACACAATCAATAATACATAATGATATGATGAATATACCAAACAAGTTCATTTAATAAGTCTTTAATTAGTCAAATGATGTCATGCTGGATCCATTTGGTTTGGTGGGAATATTGTAGTAAAAATCTCATAGAGACCTCGGTAGGAATTTATACAGTCATGGATCCCTACAGCCCCATGACCCAAACATCAGTAGGAATTTATACAGTCTTGGATCCCTACAACCCCATGACCCAAACATCAGTAGGAATTTATATAGTTATGGATCCCTACAGCCCCATGACCCTCATAACAAAAATAGGGCTTTAACTCATCATAGAGTAACCCCCCACCAGGGTAGGCAATCATGGAACCCCTAAAATTCCATGGTGCGTCCAAATGCTTATGATGCATGAATGCCTTTAATTCTTTTTATCATTTAACATACCATGATATTAATATTTCCAAAACCACTTGGAAAACCACAAGTCCTCAAAGGACACATCACATATAATAATTTTCAGAATTATGGATTTACTGTTTCAACCACATGTAACAATAACCACAAGGCATTCATGTACATATATATTAATTATGTCATTCATAATTATTCACCACCAAAATATACAACCGTATGATACTCATTAAACACGTAACAATATCAATAATAAATCATAATCACTCAAGAGTTTAATAATAAATTGTTACTCATAGAGAAAATATCATTTTCATTCATAATAACCATTATAATTAAGTTTCAGCATTTCCAACAGCAACATACTCTAGTACATCAGCCATAACTTGAACAAATAAAATCCTTTTTAGGTGATTCCACTTGATGTAGTTCAATAATAGAATTATCTACAACTTTCATGAAGAACACAATTTCAAATTCCAAACCGAAATACCACTTATTCATGAAATACAACACTGCCTCAAGGTGAGTTTTCAAAACGTACAAGATTAGTATTTTGAACGTTTCTAGGGCTAAAAATATGATTTTGGCATGAAACCAGTTCTAAATTATTCTTAACACAAATATCTACAACTTTAATGAAGGCACCAACCACTAATTCTCAACACAAAATTCCCAGTTTTAAAAATAAGATTTGGATTTCAGATTAACAGAATTACAACTTGTACATACTTCAGTATTTTAGGCATAACTCAAGCTACAAAAATCATTTTGACTTGAAACCACTTTCTATAGATCCATAACATAAATATCTACAACGTTCATGAAGACATCAAAGTCTAAAAACGTATGTATAATTCCCAGAATATTCATATATGCACAAAACACTAGATAAGTATTTCAATCGGACATGCTGTAGTATTTTGATCATAACTCATGCTATACATATCCAATTCAGTCGGTTTAGGTCTTAAAATTCACATAACAAGAAGATATAAAACTTGCATGAAGACACCGATTACTAATTCTCACCACAAAATTTCTAGTTTTAAAAATAAAATTCGTATCTCAAGTTAACAGATTTACAGCTTGAACATACTTCAGTATTTTAGGCATAACGCGAGATACAAAAATTATTTTGACTTGAAACTACTTTCTACAGATCCATAACACAAATATCTACAACTTTCATGAAGACATCAAAGGCTGATTATGCATGTATAAGTCCCAAAATATTAATATATACATAAAACATGGGATAAATATTCCACTCGGACATGATGTAGTATTTTGGCTATAACTTTTTCTAGACATATGCAAATCAATTGATTCAAGTCTCAGAATTCACATAACAAAAAGATCTACAACTTTCATGAATAAGTCAAAATCAAATTCACACGTTTTCAATTTCAAAACTGAGCAAGAATATACAAAATTAAAACTGGAATCCTAGAACAGCATACAATTCTACCCATTTCATAGTTATTCACAACCCTGTCCCCTCTTACTTGGTTTGCTGACTGAAAAAATAACCTCCTTGCTGTCCTTGCTCCTATTCGAAGGTGTATTGAGGAAGAAGAGTAAAACAGAGGAAGATGGTATACTGTCTTTTCTGTTTTCTAAGAGTTTCTGAAGGGATAGTGGTTTGTTTAATAATGCAAAAGCAGTGGGAGACAAGCTTTCCATGAGTGGGTTTCTAGTGGGCTGTTAGTGGAAAATAATAGTGGTTTAGATAGAAAGTGAGCTCCATTTCTGCCGGCCTATATGCTAGAGTGTGCATGATTGATTTAGATATATTAAAATATGCAATAGATGACAAAATTGGAGTCAAAACGTTAATCAGACACTGAATACCGACTGGAATTCCACTCGGTCAGCCTCTAAACCGACTGGAAACTGCCAGTCGTTGTGAAGAAGAAGGGAATCTGAGTCCCTCTCGCTCAAGCGAAATCCTCTCTCGCTTGAGCGAGTGCCATATATAACACTGGCAGAAGGGAGTTTCGCTAAAGCGTTTCCGACTCGCTTGAGCGAGTCATACTGTCTTCGCTTGGGCGAAATGAAAAATAGAGTATCAGGGCCGAGCGCGCTTGAGCGCAGTATGCTCGCCTGAGCAAAGTAAAGAAAAGGCTGATTGAAAGGAGAAATTATGCATCAGGGGTCCATCTCGCTCAAGCGAATTCTGACTCGCTTGAGCGAGACACACAAGTCTCACGTATGCCTCTCTTCACTCGCTTAAGCGAGGAATTCATTCACTTAAGCGAAATCTGACCAGAGGTCGTCATTCCCCAAAACCGATCCTTCATCCACTCGGTTTCCACTCAACAACTTAATCCAGACCGACTCAAAGCTCTCAGATTCCCACTCGACAGAACCTCCTAAAACCGAGTCAGCTCTCAATCAGTCTCTCACTCGGCAGTTTCAAACCAAATCATTCCTAAGCCGACTCACACTTACATAGTCTATCACTCGGCTATTTCTTCTAATTCCGAGTCATCATAAGCAGTCTTTCACTCAATTAAATCTTTCCAGACCGATCCCACACTCTTTGGTTTGTCACTCGGCAGATTACTACAAACCGACTCATTCTACTCGATTGTGCACTCGGTAAAATCTATTAAAACTGATTCCCAACACCCAGATTTGTACTCGGTAGAATAATCCTTACTAATCATCATTCACTCAGTATTTCACTTCTAGAACTGATTCAACATCAGATCGGCCATCACTCGGCAATTTCTTTCCTTACCGACTCATCTCTTAATTGATTACTCACTCGGTATGTCATCCCAAAACCGACTCCTCATCAGGTTGATCCTCACTCAGTTAATTCATTCCAAAACCAACTATTCTTCATTTTTACCGTATATCCTCAGCAGGTGCCATCCCACTCGGAATTACACACTCGGAGGCACTCCACTCTCAAGTTCCACTCAGAATTACTCTGTCCTTTCATCACTAAGAGGAATTCACTAAGCCATCTCACTCGGACTTATTCAAATCTTATCTACTCGGAATATATAACTTCATTCACTCGGAAGAGGACTCAGAACCATCACAATCATTCTCCCTTCGGGAGAGGCTCATTCGGGATTTTCCATTCGGGAATAATTAGACCTATCATTACTCGGGGAATTTTCACAATGACTCGGAATTCTCTCCAAACACATTTCTCTCGGAATCCTTTTAAGCCTTCATCACTCGGAAAAAGGCCCAATGGCTATGGTCTCACTCAGAATTCACAACCTTCACTCGGAATTTTAATTTGTCACTCGGAAATTCATCCTTCACTCGGAATTTCTCTTGGTCACTCGGAATAGAGTCTCTTCCTTACTCGGACAGTCCTTTCTAAGGCATGCTTCACTTGAAAATTGGATAATATTAATAATGACCTAGATTAAAAATAATTACACATGAGATTGAAATTTTTAGGATGTTACAAAACATATCACCCTGTGTATATATCTTATTGTTAAGCTTAATAACTTAAATATTTTTGTATTAAAACCATTTTTATTGTAGACCAATACAAGCATCTCAGTTGTTGCTAGGTCGACACATAAAATGTTTAATACCTCCTAAATGGATCAATCCAAGTGTAAGTTGGATGTTTTTGATTTTTATTTGTTTAGTTGTCATGTTTTTATCTTACACATTTCAATATTAATTGGTGTTATTTTTATAGTGCCAACACAACCATCAGGTAGCATGCAGTGTGGATTTTATGTAATGAAGCACATGTTGGATATTGTATTGGCAAACACTCTTGATTCATGGGACAAGGTAGTTTTTTCAATATGTAGTTTTTTCAGTATTGTATTGGCAAACACTCTTGTTTTTCATGCATTCTGGTTTTGAATTTACAGAGATTCGATCGAGAACCATTTTTCGATGATGAAATTAAAGATGTTCAACAACGATGGGCAAGATATTTGTTTGAAGTGTTACCTTCTTCATGAGATTATGCATATTAAAGGGGCCGCCCAAGAAACAGTGAGTTTAGTATTTTATATCAACTGTATTTCAACTTCTTTTCTTCCTATGATGTTGATTTGTTGTGTGGGTTAAGAAATTGTTTTCACTACATGCATATGTGTAACTCTTTATTATGTTCCTCCTCAATGTATTTTTCTTCCATCTTCAATAAGATACTCCAATCTTCTTCTTTGAGCATTTCAACATTTGTTTGGTTTCACCCTTCTTGTAACTGCAACTGTACCTTTTATTCTCTTTTTCTAACTCTTTTTTCTATTCCTTCCTCTTTACTTCTATAATACTGAAACTCTTGTCCCTCACTTTTTTTTTTATCCAGAATTTTTTCTGCCCAAGTGAGTTAAAAAGGGTTGCCTTGGACAAATACACCTTATTTTTTGGTATGTTATCATGTCTTAATGAGTTTTTGTTTATTCATGCATTGTTTTATAAATACAGTAGTCTAGTTGTTGATCCTTTTCTTTTCTGTTCTGATGGATGGATCAGAAATAGTATGAGTTTTTTGTGGAGGGCAAATAATTAGAATTGTTTAAAATTGGCTATAATCTGCAAGCTAAAATAATCCAATTTGATTAGTTATTCCACAATAGTTTGCATAATTTTCCACATACCTGCCATGTTCCCATGTTAAGCTTTCCATTCGTAATCGATATCCTAAATCAAAATACATATGAATTCAACAGATTGTTAGCATGAGTCAATCTGGACAACACAATACATATACTGTATGAAGTATTTCTTACATGAGTGCACAACCAAACATTGACGATTTAATATGTGCCGGCATATCATCTGGGCCTGAAATTATTATGTTTTGATAAATTACATGTGCTTGCAACTCATCCAATCCCAACATTACTGACTTGTGCAAGGAAAGCAAACTATACACTAATGTTTAACAAAAAATATAGAAAGCAGTATCACAAAAATCCTGAGCATGTTCACAATATATGCCTTAGTTTGGTCAATAAAAAACTAACACTAACCCTCAAGAGTATGCTTCCAGGGTGCAGATGGCCCCTGCAAAAAATTTGTAAATTTCATATAGTTTTTCAATATATATAACATGTATTGAAAAAAACGAAAGATGAAAATCTAACCTCTAGAACTATCTGATTGAGGAATGTTTCAATGTCATCCCGAACGTCATAGTCATAATTCTCATTGAAGGTAAGAGAGGCACTTGTGTGGTGCACTATACTAATTGCCATTAGAAATTCATTCTAAGCAGTGCATAAATTGAATTAACAAAACATGGAGACTCGGTTTGCATAAATATATATACTTACAGAAGAGATGGGAAAGGTTATAGAAATGAATGAATACTACTGTAATAAAAACTTGAGTAGTACACTGTTTATTTAAGAGTAACATATGTATTTATTAGAAATTGGCTCTCTAACTAAATTGGGCTGAACTATTGGGCCTATATATTATCAAAAGGGATTCATGACTTGGACAAAAAAAAGGATTAATAGAATATGGTTATACACACTTCTGACTTTTGTGATTGACTACTAAATATGCAGTGATTATTATTAAATATATAGTGATTTAGTCATAATTAATGACATAATTTTTGTAAACTTTATCAGCAGGATGATAGTGAAGATGATCGAGAAGATGCTTCTGTTTTTCAATCTCACAGTCCTTATTCACCCTCCTAAACTGCATTAGTCAAAGTGGACAACTACCTTTACTGAGATCGCTCTCTTAAGTTCTTGGTCATTGAAGAAACCATTTTTTCCTTATATGTTCTGTTTTCTATTGTATGTGCACAATATTGGTGTTCAACATAATCAAATTTGAGTTAGATGTCTAATGTCTCTTTTAGCTGACTTTTTCATTATATGATTTTGAAGTTGATGCTTTTTAAAATTGTAATGAAAGTGTACTGAATTGGAATGGCCAGGAACGTAATATACTGAACTAAAAGTTTAAAAAAAGTGTATTTTTTGTACCGGGCGTAAACAAATGGACCGGTGAGAAAAGTTTATTTTTGTACCTGGCAGTAACAATGGACCGGTGAGAAAAGTCTGAATTTGTATCGGGCCTAAACGAAACAACCGGTGAGAAAAGTCTGAATTTGTACCGGGCCTAAACGAAACAACCGGTGAGAAAAGTCTGAATTTGTACCGGGCTTAAAAAGGACCGGTGTTATTAATTTTTTTTATGCCATTTATTTTGAACAGGACCGGTGTAATTATTATTTTGGCTAAAAGGTAAATTTAGCCCCTAGAATTATTGAGAATTTGGGTTTGCCCCCTAAAATGATTTTTCTTAGTATTGCCTCCCTAGAAAATTTTTAAGGTTAGAATATAACCCCTTCCGTTGACTGCCTCTGCCAACTGATGAGGTGGAGCCCAGTCACATGTCTGTCATTGCATACGTGGCATGTGACTCATCATATTAGGAGCCAAGTCACTGATTAGCACAGATTAGCCTTTTTTAATTAAGGGTTAATGAAATTATTTATTAAGTGAATTAACAAAATAAAAAAATAGAAAAAACACTCTTCCTCTTCCTCACTTCGTCTCCTTCGTGTTTTGCAGGGGACCCCACACTGTTTCCTCCTTCCTCACACTGTCTCCTCCTTCCTCCTTCCTCCACACTGTCTCCTCCTTCCCCACACTCTCTCCCTCCATCACACGCACCCACAACATGCATTGCTTCATTGTCTCTGCTCTCTTTTTCTGCCTCACCCTATCAGGTAATCTTAACCATTTCACTTCCATCTTCTTCTTCTTCTACAATTACTCACAATGCTAAATCTTGTTTTCTTTCGCTTACAGATGCTACTTCAGCAGCAGCAAATTTCCAATTCCAAGCAAAGCAAAAAAATTACTAATATCATTAAATCATCATTCAGAGCAGCACCAAACAATTCTAAACAACAGCAAAAATTACAAACAAATAGAAACAAAAACAGCAATCATTATTTATTACTAACCCAGCAGCAGCAGAAACAAAAACAGAGAGGACCGCGTGGAGGTCTGGGGTCACTGGTCGGAGGAGAAAATGGAAATAGGAGAGGGGGGAAAAGACACGAACAAGGGAAGAAGGGAACCTGTCGTTGCCAACGGTTCAGAGAAGGAAGACGATGATGAGTGAGATGAGAGAAGAGACGAGAGGCAGAGCAGAACGGAGAAAGAAAAACACACCTCAGAAATGGAGAGAGACGCCGGAGAAGATGAACGGAGAAGACGACGGTGGGGTGGGGTGCTGCGCGGAAGGGATGCTCGAGAGGGGAAGGGTTTCGAATAATGGTGAACGGGGAGAGAGGGAAAGTGAAAACAGGAAGAGGAAGAGTGTTTTTTCTATTTTTTTTTATTTTGTTAATTCACTTAATAAATAATTTCATTAACCTTTAATTAAAAAAGGCTAATCTGTGCTAATCAGTGACTTGGCTCCTAATATGATAAGTCACATGCCACGTATGCAATGACAGACATGTGACTGGGCTCCACCTCATCAGTTGGCAGAGGCAGTCAACGGAAGGGGTTATATTCTAACCTTAAAAATTTTCTAGGGAGGCAATACTAAGAAAAATCATTTCAGGGGGCAAACCCAAATTCTCAATAATTTTAGGGGCTAAATTTACCTTTTAGCCTTAAAATTTTTTATACCGGGCGCTTTAAACAGGGCCGGTGTAAAAAAGGTTTTTCTCACCGGTCCCAAAACCGGTGTAAAAAGTCCATATTTTTTTCACCGACTCCATCCACACCGGTCCTAGAACCGGTGTAAAAAGCCTTTTTTCCACTAGTGCCATTCCTAAATATTTCTAGGGGTTTATGGTGATAGGTAGTTATTTTTTCTTTCGATGAATATTTGAAAGGAAATAACTGATGCTTATTTCATTTGATAAGCAATTAACATTATGATCAATTTTTAATAGAATTCTTATTACATTTTTAATAAGATGTTATTGCATTTTGTTATGTTAAAATGGAAAAACCATGTTGAGTAAATTGTAAAGCATGGCAGCATCTTAACAAGTTAATGAGGTATAAGTTTAATATTGCTTTGTATTTGAAAAACTGACACATAAGCTAAAAAGCTTAAATGCCAAAATAAGGTGAATACGTAGGATGACACATGATATTATGACATTGCTCACTTCAGAATTTGATATAATAAATAGAAATTGAGGTTGTAGGAAGTTGGGACTGAAACGGTTGGGGAAGTTTAAATTAGGGATAGAAATGGGTTAGACCGTCTTGGAGGTCTATGACCCGACTCGTTTAAAGCCTACATAGATCAAAGTTAGGCTTTTAAAAAAGTATTTTTAACTAATGCTAGATCATAGGCTTTCTAAGATCCTTTGAAGCCCAATAAGCTGTTCTATTTAATTAGATTAATTGTTAATTAGTTATATATATAATATATTTATAACATAAAATAATATATATATATATATATTATACATATTTATATTTATATAATATAAATTAATATTACAAGTTTACAATTAAAAAAAATAGGAGGGAAAACACAATTTTTTTCGGTTGGTTTTGACATTTTAAAGTCTCACTATAAATAGACCTTTTAAACAGGCTTTTAAACGGGTCAGACCTTCAAACAGGCCAGACCAAACCTTAAAAAAAGTTTATGACGGGCTAATAAAACAGACTCAGGCCTTGAAGATTTGATGTAGGGCTTTTAAATAGACTTTTAAATGGTTCAGGCACTTTGAAGATTTGATGTAGGCTAGGCTCAGGCCTTTCAAAGCCTAGTCTGACCTAGCCTATTTCTATCCCTAGTTTAAATGGAAGATTCAATAAAAATAGGACACCATTTTATAATTTAAAATTAATTGGTGTTAAGTGTACGAGACTATCTACTTCTAAGTCATTTTATTTTCCCATCTATATTCGATGTGAGACTTCTTCATCTACATTATTCACACTTGATTTTTAACAGATTCTAGCTAGTTGTATGATTTGTCTCCTGAAATTAACTTGATTAATGAGAAATATAAATACTATTATGTAAACTTGTTTTATTGAATAGTTAAATCTTTTGCATTTGGATCACTCATACTCAAACTGAAATCAATTACAAATATAAATGGGTCTTACTCTTAACCAATAAGTAGATAACTTGGTATAGCTAACAAATGCTTATTTCTTGGCATAGAGAGCTCAAATTTCTCATTCATGTCTAAGTCATCAATAGACACACCTAGTGGAAGTGTCCAAGTGAAACAATGCACCAATTGAGCTAGAACAATCTTAACCGTAATTAGACCCAAATGAATCCCAGGACAACCTCTACGACCTGAACCAAATGGTATAACCCGAAAGTCATTTCCACGAATGTTAGTATCAGCATTGCTAAATCTCTTTGGATCAAACATTTCGGCATTTGGCCAAACTCTTGAATCTCTTCCTATGGCCCATGCATTTACTATGACCCTTGTCTTTTTCTTTATGTAGTAACCATCAATAGTAACATCTTCTCGACACTCACGAGGAAGTATCAAAGGTCCAGTAGGGTACAACCTTAGTGTTTCCTTGACAACCATGTTCAAGTAAGGTAACTTTTCTAAATCGGTTTCCTCCACTTGCCTCTTCATTCCCACTCTTGATAACTCTTCTTGAAGTCTATTCATCACATTTGGGTGCCTCAATAATTCTGATATTGCCCACTCAACCGCTATAGAAGATGAATCAAATGCTGCTGTAATCATTTCGAATATAATGGCCTTGATATTTGTTCTATCAAGGAGGTTGTTTTCATCTTGAAGATTAATGGATTGGTGCATAAGTGATAGCAAAATGTCCACGAAATCCTTGTTGTTTGAGCCTCTATGTTCACTGTAATTAGAGGAACTCTCGTGGTCATGAATTATCTGCTCCAAGGCTTGGTCAAGCGCCTCACTTACTTTCTTTAATCGTCTTAGTCCCTAATGTGGCAACATAATTAATTGTATAAATGAAATTTTCCCCTTATTCATGTTTTAAAATACCTCCAACGCATTTTTTTGTTTAACTTATTTATATAAAACAAAAATTTTATCTTATTAAATTTAAATAAAAAAAAACATTTGAATGAATTTTGAAAATTACTCCTTTAATATACTTTTTATATCTTTTTCCGTATCATATTTTTAGTACAAATATCAAAATATTTTAAACGCAACATTTTATATCCATGGTTAAAATTTATGATTCTAGTTTTTTTAAATAACCTCAGGTTTATTTTACGGTCGAAGTTTTTGTTTCCTTTATTTTTTTTAAGAATATCCATAGTCAGAGATAATGATTATCCCTCATTAATACTAAGCTCACATAAGAAGCAGAGTTGTTAAATAATTATGAAATATTACTTCATTTCCATCAACAAAAGTCCAAATGTTTTGCTTGCCTGTCACTATGCTGAGGGCAGATATATTGTAAATCCAGACCAATGAAACACAAGCTAGCCAGTTACAAAACCAAAGTGAAAAGAAGCTTTTTCTTTTTACTTTTAATTTTTCTTTTGTTTTTATCATGCTGATGCATAATCGCATTAGTTGTTCTTTTTTTTATATTGACACGGTTGATAAATAGTTTTAAGTTTTAAACATGTTGATAGAATTCAAATCTTACCACATAGCTAAAAAATATTTTATTAAAAGATATATGATATTTATTTTAGTGATTTCTATGTATTAAAATAACTTTTAATTATTTTTTCTTTAAATATTTATGTTTCCCTCTTCTCTAAGATTGCTGATGTTGTTTATGGATTCTAATTTATTTTCAACGGATTTTTGCCAAAGAAAAATGCGCCAATCTCAACCAATGTGACCAAAACAGATTTCAGATATCATTCCAAACATGTACTAATGCTTCCAGGCAATTTTTTTATGCTAAGTGTAAAAGATAAAATTAAAATTTGATAAAAGAAATGGTAAAAAAAAGTGGTTATTGTAAGAATTTAACACAAGCATAAGTAATAGAATTTCATCTAATAAATTCTGTAGTTAGTCCTTGAAATTTTATTAATTATGCGTTTTAGTTTGTAGGATTTTAAAATCTTTATTTTAGTTTCTGACATTGTAAACAAGCATTTATATTAATCCTCTTGTATGATATTTTTAACTGAAGGTTGTTTTATGACAGAGACTAATTTAAAGTTTTTAAAATTTCATAGATGAGAGTGTATAACTTATACAATTTTAATGACTAATGTAACAGTTTACTGGAATTGAATTCATACCTGGAGATCAAACACTCGAAGCCAAGGTATGTAATCAGCGAGATTGAAAGTTCCAATCAAGTTTAAAGCTTCATGAGTAAGTCTCTTTAAATCGAATCTATCATCCTTAGAGCATCCCAATATCATCTTATACACAATATTCTCCACGAGTTCTCCCACCACATCAGTAAGATCCACCACCTGGCGCAATGCCGAAGCATCTTTGAGTAACTTCACACAAAGTCTCAACTCCTCCTTCCTCAGAGGACCAAACATCTCAACTTTTGAGGCACTCAAAAGATGTAGGGTACACAATTTCCTCACACCGCGCCAATAGGAACCATACTCAGAATTTAAAAAGCCCATGTTGCCTAGAGTAAGAGCTTCGGCTGCATGAAGTTTAGGCCTACTAGCAAAAAGGGTGTCATGGGTCTTGAGGAATAGTTGGGCGAATTCAGGGGAAGAAACCACAATGGCTGGGACTTGTCCTAATTTTAAGGACATTATTGGGCCATATTTCTTGGCAAGGGATTGAAGTGTGCGATGTGGGAGTGTCCCTAATATGTGCAGGTTGCCAATAATTGGCAAGGACCAGGGACCAGGTGCATGTTTTCTATGACGTTGGTTTACATTATAGGTAGAGGGAATAAAGATGAATAGGAATAGCATAAGGATGGCTATTGCTGGGATTGCAAATGCTTGAAGTGGCATTTCTGATTTTTGCATGATAGGGAGCATAGAAGGGTGAGAATATTTATATGCGATCGAATAACTGTCGTCCAGTTAACTAAATTACATATATATCATTCGGAAATATGTGGCATGGGTGCTCCATGTTTTGCTGCGTGTTAAAGAACTGCATGTATCAGAATAATAATTCATATGATTTTCCAAACAATTTAATTTATTTTTTATATAACTAATTTCTATCTACCACTCTTTCATTTAAATAAAATATTATTTTTAAAATTTCTATTCATTCAAATAATATTTTTTTAATGTTTTTTCTCCTATTTTATCAGAACATTCTTTGATGCCACTTTGCACGTTTTCCTCTTTGACGAAGGAGAGGTTGGTATTAATTCACGTGGGAACGGGTAATCGCCGCTTTGCAGTTTGCACGTCCTCAAATCTCATTCTGTCTCGTTTAGTTCGAACTTCAATTCACTTTCCCCTTTTTCTTAAGTGACAAATAGCACATTTAAACATTGCATTAGAAAAAACGGTGGATATAAGTGTACATAGAAAATAAGCTCGCATACTGATGATGTTATAATGTTCTAGAAATTAATTTTTGGAGTTCTTTCTATAACCTATTCTAAAAATTTGTTTTTGAAAGTTTATTTAAAATCGATTTTTTTGTCCGGAAACCTTATTTTTATAATGCATTTGTAAAGGTTTTAAAATTTTATTTATGAAATATTTGTAAATGTTCCTTTATTCCTAATAGGGTACCCTACAACAGCTCAACCTGCACTATTGGTCATGCTTGGCCCAAAGCCTTCACTATGACTCGACTTAGGGCCCTCAACTTAAGGCCCTCACCTTGGCTCGATTCAGGACTCTCGGTTAAAATTTTCATTGGGCCTTAAAGACCAGCCTTCAGGAAGGGATATAACAACACAATCAAAGGTCCCAAAGACCGACTTCCGGGCAGGGATAATGACATAATCAAAGGCCTTAGAGATCAGCTTTCAGGCAGGGATAATGACATAATTGAAAGTCCTAAAGACCTAGCTTTGAGCAGAGATAACGCCCAATTTCTCAAAGTCCTAAAGACTTGCCTCTATACAAGGATAACGACATAATTTCTCCAAGTTCTAAAGACTGGCCTCTGAGTAAGGCAAATAACACAATTGAAAGTTCTTTAAGTCTTAACTACTTTCCTCCAGGTGTTGACACTAATTTTTGTCCAGGCACCATTTTTTATTAAAAATAAAAAAAATAAGAAAAGAAATTTTCATATAACAAATAGTGCAAAAATTTTGTAGCGATGTCGTATGATGAACTTCATCTACACCAATGCTATAAAATTATGAAGGAAAGTAAGCATATAGATTACTTTATCTTATACTCTTCTTCGGCATTGAATTTTTTAAAAATTAATTTTCAAAAAAAATACTTTCATTTAACAAACAATGCAATAATTTTATAGTGGTGTCATATGATGAACTTCATCTACATCAATGCTATAAAATTATAAAGGAAAGTAAGCGTACAGATTACTCTATCTCGTACTTTTTTTCAGCATTAATTTTTTTTAAAAAATGTATTTTTTTTAAAATATTTTCATTTAACAAACAATGTGTAACATCTTGTATGTTTTTATATTTAAATTATTATGATTTGAGGAAGGCTATTTTATGATTTAAGAATGAATTTAGGAGGAAAATTCAGGATTTTACCTGAACGTAGCGCCCGATTGACGCGTAGCGTTAGGATAAAATTTTAAACTTGACGCGTAGCGTCAAAGGGACGCGTAGCGTTAGCTTCGCGATCAGAATTAAAGTCCTACAGTGGCAGCAACGCAAAACAGAAATAAAAATAGAGTTTTGGGTCTCTCTGTCCCTTCTTTCTTCTTTGTATAGGTTATGAATAGAGTGTTGGAAGCTTAGAGGAGAAAGAGGTTTCTTAAAGTAATTGCTAGTTTTGATTGTGGTAAGCTTATAAAGCTTTAAGAATTGATTTTTAAGTGCTTTCTTGAATTAAATTAAAGATTCAACGATTAAATCTCTAAACCCCTTTTTGATTCTTGCGATTTTAGTGTTTTGGGCACGTTGGTGTTTGAGACTAAATTAAGGAGCGTTGGAAGTGAGGTAAAGGGAGTATTGTAGTGTATATTTGATTAAGGTTATATGAGTTTTATATTATGAAATGAATTTGTGTAATTATATGATGATATATATATATATATATATATATATATATATATATGAAAGTATATGGTTTAGGATATGTCTATGGCTACATGATGTATTTGGCGATTATGATTGGTGGAGTGATAATAAGTATGATAAGAATGATGAATAGGATGAGAATTGAAGTATAAATTATGCCTAGAATGGTGTATGAAAGATGGTAATGAAATATTGAAATATTGAAATATATGTGATGTAGATGACATGAAATTGTGCTTGAAGATGGATTGATTATGATAATTAAATAGGATGGCCTTTATGCCATAGATTATATGTTATTAATAAGATTGATGATTATATTGCTATTATATATTAACAATTGTATAATGAGTTTGATAAATATGATTGAGGTAATAATAATGATTTCATTGACAAGGTGATGAGTTGCGAGTATGGGATATATGATTATGATGATAAATAGCGATATAAAAATATTGTTATTGAATATGTGACTAGGAGGAATGAAGAACATGTTATAATGTTATAAGTACATGATCAATGGATATGTATATGCCTGGGTTTGGCTTATTATGTCCCAAGAGATGACTTTTATGTTAGGACGGAGTTGTATGAGTTTGAGATGATTATATTGATGTTATGTGTTGTATATGCATGTGGACAGCCATTCGATATGTATTACTCATCGCTTTGGCTCTAGTGGTCCATGTAGAGATCCAGTTGAGCTACCCAGTGGTCCAGGTAGAGACCCAGTGGTTAAGGTGGGGAACCAGTGTGTGGCTCGGTGGACCAGGTAGAGTTCACGGGATGTCGGTGTGAGTCCCTGCTGATGGCTGCTCCGTTAGTATTCGGATACTAGGTGTTGTTTATGTGACTGGACCATGAGAGTCAGTTATGATTAATTTATGTTAATGAAACTTGATTTGTGGCAATGATGATCACGAGTATTAAGATTAGACTGTGATGGTGGAAATTGATATTGAGATTGGATTTTTGAATGTGAGATTTGATTCCTAATTAATGATGTCTGATTTATGATATCATAATTAAATTATGATGATGATGATGATTAATTTGTGATATCATGATTGCCTAAGATGATGTTACCTGATTTAGAGGAATGTGATTGATATATGATGATGGCATTAAATGAAATGTTACAAGGATGTTTAGATAATTATAGGTAATAATTTTGATGAGTTGTAAGCTTATTGGAAATCGGTTTAAAAAGAACTAATGGCTGGATAAACGAAGGAGGTGTGTGAGCTCCTCCATGTGATATTGTTTGTCTTATTCAATTGCATTATGTTATAGTGCTAGATACTCACCCTTACAATTATTTTCTTTCAAAGAATGAGTAGGGGATATTGTAGGTGCCACGGAGACAAGTGTGAGTGAGCAGCAGAGCAAAGCCAGGATATTTACGATGATGTAATATATATATATATATGTTATAGTGTTATATGTATATATTTATGTATGAGTGTGGTTGTGTTATGAGTTTTGACGTGATGTTTGTATACGTTGTTATTGGTATGATTATATGCAGGGATTGTAGTTTGTTAGCTAATGGCACGGAGTCATTAGCATTTATATATGCGGTCTGCTTAAGGTATGGCATTGAGCCATTAGTTAGATATTCATGCATAATGGCCAGGGATTGTTTATATAGATATGGATATGGCACAGAGCCATGTGGTATTTAAAATCATGCATTATTGGCAGGAATTATATTGTTTGAATGTTGTATGATTGTGTTTGAATATTAATGAGAATGAATTAAGAAGTTTGGAGGTTAGAATTAATGGAATTAAAGTGATATCGAGGAACTCGACAGGTAAAATAGGGATCTAGTGGGATTCAGTATCCCTGGAAATGCCCAATAGGTCCATTTAGACATTTAGAATTGGTTCATGCATTGGTTTGGTTTTTAAATAACTTTGAGGTAAATTGATGTGGTAAAATGGTCTTAAGTTGGCCTAGATGCCTTTTTTTGCATAACTCATCACTGAACTATTATTTTGTAAAACGGACTGCGCTAGCAGCTCCGGAATAAGGATAATATAGTTCCCATGTAATTTGGTGAGGTTTAGAGTTGAAACGAGCAATTTAGGACCCTCGAAAGTTGACTAAATGACTTAAATTACTTGACAGCATCAGGTGTCGTCTCTGCGTGGAGAGTTCCACGCGTAGCGTGGGCCTGATGCAGAATTGGATTTTGTTGTTTGAAATAGAAATCTTGGCATTGTTGTTCAAGTGGCCTCAATGCTCAAGAGGGGGGGTGAATTGAGTTTTAAAAACTTTGATTGGAATGTCTTTGAACTTGATTTTTATATCCAAGTTTACAGGAATATGCAAGTGAAATTAAGTTGGAGATAGTATGCAATGCACCACAAGGATAAATATAGCTGAAGCAATTTAACAAACACTTGGTGGGCAGTATTTGAAATGTATCAAATTAGACAAGCTTAAGTATACAATTCACAATCAATCAACACAAATCAACTAATTGCAGTATATGAAAGTAAAAGAGTAAGGGAGAGGAGCTTGCAAACCAATATAACGAGTTCCACCAACACCGGTGTACGTCTCGCCTCTAAGCAACCCACTTAGAGGATTTCCACTATTGAAGTTTAGAGATACAAACTATGAGCAATTGCAGCTTCCTAGTGTCCCACACTCAAGAACTCAATCCTCACTAGCAAAGGGTAACCCACCCAATCTCTCAAACTCTCAATACCCAAAGGTTGAACCCCAATCTTTGTGACCACTCAATCCTAGAGTGAAAAACCTTTGTGTTTGATGAAGTGTTTACAAGGAAATGACTCTCTTAATAGAGTAGATGTACAAGTGAAGGTTCTCTCAAATCTATAACTCTCAAGAAGAGAGGATATGCAAATGAAATCTCAAAATATACAAGAGTGAGGGCTTACAAAGCACAAGAGTAAGTAAAGAATTGTAGCTTCTTATTGTATGTTTTTGCCTCTTGATTGGAGAGCAATTTATAGAGCTTTGAAGTTGTCCCAACGTTCTCCTAGCCGTTGCAAATAGTGGCTCCAGCTTGTGTCTGCGTGTAGTGGGTTTTGGGTGCTTGGTTCCCACTTAAATCTATCTTTTTAGTGATGTTTCCCACTATGTGAATCGATTCATACATTTATGAATCGATTCATGACTTGCTATTTTGGGTATTTTCAATTTTGAACTCGTGTGTGTTTTGTATTTTTGGGACTTCCAGGCCTATGAATTGATTCATACTTTTCATGAATCGATTCATACGTTGCTGTTTTTGATTTTCCATATTTTTGATGCTTTCTTGTTTCATTTGCTTCATGGATCCTTTCATTTATCTTCATGCATTTCTTTCTTGATTCTTTGATCATTTGGAAGCGTGTCCTTCATTGTTTCTTGGTCTTGTCTTTGGATTCCATAATTTTCTTGTGTTCTTTGCACCTGTTTTTGATATTTGTGGAGCTTTTCAAGTTCATGTGCATTTGTCATTATCGAAACCTGTTTTCAACATTCAAATACAGGCATTATATATATTAAATGAAAGTGTTTTCCAGGTTTTAGGAATAAAGGGTCTAAATGAAGGATGGATGAAGTATTTCATAATTAAATCTGTGAAAAATTTATTAAGATCTTTATTTAATGATTAAACTAAAGGTAAATTGGTGAAGGATTTTACACAATGCAATAATTTTATAGCGATGTCGATGATAAACTTCATCTACACTAATGCTATAAAAGTATGAAGGAAAGTGATAAGTCTAAAAAGACTTATTTATCTAGCACTATTTTATGCTATAATGTTATAGTTTAAGCCTTTAATTATTAATGTAGAAGCATTTTAGTAATTATTTATATAATTAAGTAATTTCAAGAATTTATCAATTATTCTATTATTTTATAGGTAATTGAGCAATTTTTGGCTAAGTTAAGGTCACTTGTTGTGCAAGCAAAATTTCAATGGTTCTAGTCAATGTGCTTAACTTCACAACCAACGTTTCCATGCTAGGTTTTTGTTTGGTGTTTATGTTTCAGGTGCCACCAGCGTGACACACGTCCAAGCATATCAAAGACTCACCAGTGTATAGATTACTTTATCTCATATTTTTCTTCTAACAAGAATTCTCTTATTTAATATTAAAAAATCAAAAATATTTTTAACCGTTTCTCAAACAAAAAACAATACTAAAAATTATTTTCCAGATCCCAACAAATAACTAGGTAACCGTGATTTCTCGGTGTACCTGAGAATACAAAGGAGCAAGATTAACAAGATCAATTCTTGTCGAGTCCACTTTTATTTAAATAAATCTTTTTCTTTTTTCTATTATTTGTTTCTTGGATCAATTTCAAAGTTATCATTAAAACTTCGTGATTTAATTCGAGGTACCGTTCTTAGAAATAGGAAAATAGGGTGCTAGTATCTTCCCTATTTGTAACCAACACACGAATTCAACTCTAAAGGGTTTTTCCATTATTTTACCCTATTAAAAATAAAACAAAATTTTGGTGGTGACTCCATATTTTCGAACGTTAAACCTACATGTATATTTTTTTCAGGATCGCTATTTCATCACATTGCGACACCGGGCGGTGATAATAACATGATTCTTCAAATATTAAAAATCCAACATGTGGGTGGATGCTAAATAAAAATAAGTCCTAAAAGTCCAACCTTCAGGGTGAATGTTAAACAATAAGTATTGTAGATTCAACCTCTGAGCAGGATATTTATGACATTTGAGTAGGGAATTAACAAATGTGAAGAAATCATGACTAGTCAAACAAAGGGCATTTTTTCAATGTTCATTTTTTTACTTCTTTCACCAATCTTGACTACCTACCACTTCCTTGATAGATTTGGTATCTTCGATCCACCGAACCTAAAATTTAGATAGAGGAAAAACCCAATTAAACACTCATATGAATGGTCAAATGAACCTTGTATATTTATGCATTTATATCACTGTTATCATTTCTTCTATCTATGCCTAATGTATATTTTGAATGGGAGAACGTTTTATGCATGTGTTCAGGTTTCCAAGCAGGTTTAGGGATGAAATGCCTATTATTCTCTTTAGTTAGGAATATGGTTGATTATAATAATTGTTAAAGCATTTTCTTGATGCAAATCTTAGCATTGAATACTCAAGGGATTGATAATTTGATGTTAGGGTTTAAAATTTATTCTTTAAGGGACAAGGTTGATGAATTTTATGCCACATTAACATGATTAAATGTGTAATTATACATAGTAGCAACTCAAAAGATTATATAGAGTAGGTGAATCTTTTCCCAACATATTTACTTATCACTTTTCTTACATTTTGAGTGTTTATAATGAGTTAAACTTAACCTTTTCTCAACAAATACATTCTTTATGATTTACAAGTGATTATTGTATTATTATTGAATATCTTGCAAGCTCCTATGGATTTTGAACTGGTCGTGGCCAGGGTGCAAGGGTCGGCCTTGAGGCTAGTCTTCAAAGTGTTTCGTTCTCTCTGATTTTACACTGGTCCAGTAGGGATATGATATTATAACCTCTATTCTAATTGATAAATGTAAGTCTTAGAGTGATTCCTCATACCAAATCACCAATCTTACGCATTGTGGAGTGAAAGAGGGTGTCACCTGCAAGGATACTTTGACGCTCAAGTCAGTGAATATTCAAGGAGAATATCAGAGCTCAAGCGTAGGTTCTAGTAAATAAGTGTACCTTTCATTCTTCGTGTGTGGGTATTTATACCTGGAGGTAACGAAAGAGTCGTTTCGAGTAAGTGGACTTACCGTAAGTGTGAGCATGATTTTGATCATTTGTAAAAAGGATGACATGCAATAGTGACCCTCTATACCAACTGTAGCCTTCCATCGGTCACTTTGTAAGTTACTTCCTCAACACATGATTGTATAAGTCAACTTTGACTCTTTGGTGTTAAAAGAATAGCTCACACCGTTATCATGTCATGAATCTCATATGTGGTGTTAGGAGCCGGTATTAAACTTCAATTCTTTTAGCGATGCCGATCTTGCACCGTGACTTTTAGGTCAAATAAGCTATATCCTTCACCGAGGCACCTATTATAAGCTGTTGGAAATATGCACTAAAAGCCTATATAGGTCGCATCATTTTGAATAAGTCATTTTTGTTAAATAGTTTAACAACCTTTATTTATCCTTGGAGTAATAGGTCATATGAGAGTTATTCCTAAAATGTCCCTAGTCAAGTATTTACGTGGGGACATGTAAATACATTAAGACTAGTGTGTGAGTGTACTGATGATCTGATCTCACAGATCATGGATATAAATGATATCAAGTCTTCACACGGGTACACATTAAGAGTAATGATGTACTGGACAGACCCACCATGAGAACGTTGCATGGGTCGTTACATGAATGTCATAAACGATTCTCAATGTGATAATGGTATATATAGTCCTTTGACCTGAAGTCACTACGATTCCTATATAAGGAGTTTATTGTTTTAATACAATCAAACGTCTTCTGTAATAAGAAGACTATAAAGGTTGTTGTTAGGCAATGTACAAATTATGCAGAGGGATGTGAGTGATGTAGATGGGATTTGTCTCTCCTATGTGACAGGAGTGATATCTATAGGCCACTTGATGGAGTGAGACTAAGGAAATGCATGGCCATGCTAGAAAGAATAAATATTAGATATTTATTCGGATAAAGTCTACTCCGGTATCAAGTAAAATAAATTGGACCATACAAGGATGACACGACCATGCCTTGGGCCCAATTAGGATATCGTGACAAAAGGAACAAACATATAAAATAATTATCACTTATAGGTTATGTTGTTAATAAATAATATTCCGACATAATGATGCATTGCTAGATGCCGCTCTTATTTTATATTAATAATAAAATAGTTTATTATTATTATAACTGAGTATTTTACCTATAGGGTCACACACATAGAGTAAGCCCATCAGAAAATAGCTTTTTATTTTAGTTGGACTAAAATAAGACTATTGGGCCTAACTTATTTAGAATGAGTAAGGAGCCCACTCTTTAGAGAGCAAATTAGGTCAAACCTAAGCCTATAAATAGAGCATAAGATGCTCATAGGCGGCTACCCTAAAGAGACACAAAAATACGCAAAAGTTGCAAAAGCTACACGCCGTCAAACTAGCATTTGGAAGGTGTAGCATTTCTGGTGGGAGTACTCGTGTGGACTCCTAAAGGACGAGGCTACGATTGCTTCGATATTCTTCAAGAGGTAATCCTAAAACGTAATTTTTTTGTGTGTTTGTCTTATGCTTTGAAACATGACGCTTTGCAAATCCTATGGGAATCCTTGTATTTCCGCTGCTCATACACTAGGGATTCCTAACAGTGGTATCAGAGCCAGGTTGCAAAACCGTGTTTTGGGCAAACATTTGTTTAAAGAACATGTAAAAATAAAATTAAAATTTCTTTTATGAAAAGAATTATAAAGGTTGAATCCTTTTGCAAAGGTTGCATCTTTTATTAGATATGTTGCAAAGGTTGCATTTTTAATGAGATATTATGTAAAGGTTGCATTTTTATGAGATATGTTGCAAAGGTTGCACCTTTTGAAAGCTAATATCAATATATTTTGCTTTATGTATATTGATTTCTTTTCTCAATATTTTAATTAAAGAACATGTTTTTAGGATGTGCTTTATTATATGAACATGTTGTATGTTGCAATGGTGATTGTTTTATATGTGTTATAATTATAAGGCATGTTTTATGTTTATTTAATTAAATTGAAATCAAGGGTTGTATGCAATGACGTCTATATGCTTTCTCTTTTCTAATATGAATTGTTCATGTGAGATTGTGTTTAGAAAGTTTAAGAGTTAAACCCTAGCCGTAATGAAAACTAAGATTCAAAAGTTGAAACCTAGCCGTAATGGTATTTTATTTATTTATAAATGTTACAAATAAAATATTTGATTTTAATATTATATTTTAAATTCGATTTGTAAAAGTTACAAATCAAATTTTTAATTATTTGTTAAAATTAAAGTTTGTAAGAGTTACAAATTTAAATAATTTATTCTTATTAATTTTAATAGGATTTGCATTGTTTGTGATCTTTTTAAAATTAATGTGATTTATAAGAGTTACAAATTTAAATAATTTATTCTTATTAATTTTAATAGGATTTATATCATATGTGATCTTTTTAAAATTAATGTGATTTGTAGGAGTTACAAATTGATTCATATTTATTAAATTTAATATGATTTGTAATTGTTACAAATAGAAGATAAGATCTTTATTAAATTTAATAATTTTAAAATCAAATATTTAATCCTTAATAAATTTGATAGGATTTGTAAAAGTTACAAATTAAAGATAAGATCTTTATCAAATTTAATAAGATTCGAAATAAAATATCTTGAACTCTAGAGATAAGGTCTAAAATTTAAACCTTGATCGTTCCTAAAAATTAGGATGATTGTTGAGACTCTAGAGATAAGGTTTAAAAGTTAAACTTTAAAAGTTAAACTTTGACTATTCCTATTTTAGGATAATTATAAGGGTCAAAAGATAAGGTTTAAAAGTTAAATCTTGGCCGTTTCAAAAATAAAGATTTCAAATTGTTTGAAATCATAACCGAATATTTTGAGCTGTTAATGGTCAGTGGGACGTTCTGGCTAGGAAAGACTTGGTACTTAAGCGGTCACTCCGGACCCACCTCTCTTTCCTGGGAACTAACCTGATTACAGTACTAAATATTTGGGTTGGAACACCCCTTGACCATGTTTGTTGAACGGTCAACAGAGCCGCCAAACTTCCTTGCGTAGTTTTCCTTTTATGACCCCGCGTGTTTAATTATGTGTTTTAAAATTTATTTTATTTTAAATACAATTGATTACTCTATTAATTGATTAATTAACACGTCCAACGGTGAATGGTTATGGTCTTAGATTTTTTTTATTTAATTTTAAATACAGCCTGCGTGCTGTGCCTTACTCTATTCTTAAATTTCTTCTCTCAACCCTTCACTCGTATGTAAAACGAGTTTTCTTTATTACATTGTAATCTTGGAAAAGCCAACAAGGTGGAGACCTAGAAGAAACCTAGAGTGGTGATGGATATGACCTTGAAAGGAACAAAGGAGTGGTGACTCTAGGAGGATGGTGGTTTCAAGAAGTAGGACTTCATGAAGTCAAGACACCATAGTTCCTTTAGGTTTATTTTATTTTATTTTATTTTCTAGGAAGACCATAACCATCTCACAATTTTTGATTGCATGTTTTGGGGTTTTATTTTGCGTTAAAGCGTTTAATGAAAGTTGGTAATGAACAATAAGAAAATTGAAATCCCTCAAGCCCGACAATCATACCTTCCAATAAGTAATAACGTCTAACTTGATATAAATAAAGTGCAGGTCACGTCATAGTTGGGTGCCTTTATTTATGTTTAGTAGGACATGATTGGATAATTGGATTATCCAAGAATTATTAAGTTTTATTCAAATAGACTTTTTTTCAATTGGATTGGAAAAGCCTAAAGGTATGAACAGTCTAAAACGCGTTCTAATAAACAACAGTCACCAATGCTAGTTTCAATAAAGTGTAGGTTCTGCCAAAGCAGGGTGCTTTTATTGATATTAGTAAAGGATGATGGATAATTGGATTATCCAACCATTTGTTATTGGACTTATCTAGGTAACTTTAATCATATTGAAGAACCTAGAAGCGTTAATATTAAGTTTAAACGCCTTCTAATAAGTAACACTCGTCAAGACTAATGTCAATAAATAGTGGGCCTGCCAAAGCAGGGTGCTATCATTTATATTAGTAAGGCGCGATGGGATAATTGTAATATCCAAATTGTTTTTATTAGGCCTAAACTTAACTAAGTTTTTCAATTGGATTGAAAATAACTTAGAGGCGTAAGGATTGAGCTTAAATTCATAAGATGAACAAGGGTAAAGAGTTACTCACCCAATCATCCAAGAGTTGCATGAAATGCAATGGGAAATGTGTTTCCTACCTAAATAACCAAGGGTTGGGTGATCAGCCAAAGCTGACTCAACACTAGGCCAAATATGGATCTTGGCCCACTAGAAAAATCTTCCAATGGGATTTTTTTTTTTATGATTCAGTGAGGGTATTTGTTTTGAATCAAAATAGTGGGAGACAATATATTTATTTGATGACCAAAATTTAAATATGTTTTAAATAGAAGTGATAGATTTGCATGTAATTTGTTTTAGAATAACCATGATATACCAAATATTGTTTTGTTGCAATCTGTCCTTTGGAAGGACACTTTATCTAAAAAAATGCCTAGATAGGTATTGAGACTTGAGAATTATCTTCATTAAAGATGAAGGGGCAGTGTGTGATGTTTGGCTTATATATCATCTATGGTTGGGTCTTGAATACCCTATGGAGTCTGCATAAACTCTGAGCTATAAAAGGCAATATGAATATATGGGAGATATACGATATGATCGTATACAGACTTTATTAAGGCCAAGTTAGTCTGGAAATCTATAAGGTGATCAAGAAAGGAAATTGTTTCCAGTTTTAGCCAAAATAAGACATTGAAATAATTTGTCTAAAGAACTTGAAGGAGTTCAAAAGAAAGAGAAGTAAGACTTCCACTACAGGTCATGTTATAGAAGTTAAGTTATTTTACTTCACTAACATTAGTATCAGATACTAGTAGTAGATCTCAAATTTTGAAAGATCAAGTAGATCACTTGTTAAGGGTGGAGAAATTTGAATAAAATTGAGCAAAAGTTGCTACAATAAAGATAAGATCTTTACCTATTGGGCTAGTTAGTGAACTAGACATTGTGCATATTATTTCTTGTTAGACAAGAAATGTTTTTCTTATTATAAAATAACTTTATTTCTTCAAATGGAAGTTGATGCACAATTGAGTAATGGATTCCACATCCTAAATCTCAAAACACCCATTTATAACAACTGCCAAAGTAGGTTAAAATAAGTGATTTTGAACCTTACTTACATAGTATTGTCTCCTAAGGCAAATGGATAAGAAACACATTTTCTAAATACCATTAATGTGGTTATATGGACTCTTTTTGATTTTGGAATCAATGGAGACATGTAAATCTTATTTATTGGAGAGATAATTGAGACCTCATTCATTGAAAAGATGAGTAATCTATTATCTAATACATAGCGATGTATGTGGGCCTATTGGAACAATAACTAGATATGTTTTTCAATACTTCAACATACTAATTGAAAAGTCAATGAGTATGGATTTATGTAACATAAGTTAGAAAGTCTTTGAAAAGTTTAAAGAATTCATAATGAAGTGAAAAACTAAATTGACAAGACAATTAAAGCTCTTGATTAGATCAAGATAGCAAATAATTTGAGTTATAAGTTTGATAACTATCTAATAGAGTGAGAGATTACCTCTTAACTCATTCCTCATGGAATGCCTTAATAGCATCTCTACGGGAAAAAGTCAAACCTTGTTGGACATAGTTTGATTATTGATTATTATCAAACATCTCTAACTCCTTCAATGTTTCTTTATTAACAAAATTTCCATACTTAACCATGTTCCATCTTAGACTTTCTTAAAGAAACCATATATGATATGGACTAGGAAGAAACCTAGTATGTCTTTACTAATAATTTGGAACTATGACGCTTCTATAGAGCATCCAACTCTGACAAGGTCGGATCCAAATTAGATAAATGTCTTCTGTGAGATACCCAAAGAAAGCTAAGGGTTACCAATTCTACAATCCATCTGAGAATAAAAGGCTTGTTGCTTAGAATGTTGTATTCTTGAATAAGAGTACATCCCTTAAAGAATCAGCGGGAGGATGGTAGAACTTAAAGAAATTCAAGTATCACAAAGCATTTAAAAGTCAAGGATGGAATTGGAGCAGAAATCACAAAGTGTTGTGAAATCCTTAGCTCCGGTAGCACAAGACTTGTGTAAGATCAAATAGGATATGTCACCAAACTTGAAAGATATGGATATCTTATAAATCAGGAAGGAGGCATATTGCTAAATGACCAAGCTTCTTATGAAGAGGCCAATGCAAGTTTAGATTCTAAGACATGGCATAAGACCATGGGATTTGAAATGGGTTCCATGTATATTAACAAGGTATGAACCTTGGTTGACGCACCTAAAGGGTAAAACCTATAGGATACAAGTGGGTTTTCAAAAGGAAAACTAAACATGGATGGTAATAAAAGTACCTTTAAAAGCAAGATTGACAAAATTCAATTAGCTTAAAAACCATTTAGATCCTGCTTATTGTAGCAGTATACCACCATTATGAGATATGGTAGATAGATGTCAAGATGGAAATCATCTTGAGGATGTGTATGTGACACAACCTAAAGGCCTTTTATGCCTAAAACATCTAGGAAGGTATGTGAACTGCAAATGTTCTATTTATGGACTAAAGCAAGCTTTTAGAAGCTAGAATCTTCATTAAAGAATGAAGATAAATCTTGTGACTATAAAAGGGTTAGTAACTACACAATTATAGTTCTAGTATTACATGCAGAAGACATGCTTCTTCTAGAACTAATAATATTCTCATTCTATAGTCAAGAGTATCCTTAAACACTTAAGAAGGACTAAGGATTTAATCTTGATAAATGGAAGATGAGCTCATTGTAAAGGTTACATCGATGTCAATTTTTGAGTAATTTGAAAGACTTAAGATTGCAATCAAAATATATGTGTTGTCAAGATGGTTACGATGTATGCTTGAAAGGTTCAAAGCAAGAAACAATCATTGGTTCTACTAACAAATCTAAGTATTTTGCTATGTTAAATTACAAAAGAAGTCAATTTACATTTAATCATTCCAAATGTTTTGTATCCTATGAGTTTCCACTGTGATGACAATGGAACCATAGAATAATATAAGGAAGTGGATTAATTCAAGCATATACTTAAATAGTTCCATCTTTGGAAGATGTGAAAATATGCAATGTGCATACCAACAAAATTGTTGGAAACCCACTAGTAAAACCGCTTACGTAGTAAAAGCATAAAGGCACTGTAGACATCGTTGGGCATTAACCTTATCGGCTCTAAGTGCAAGTGGGAGATTGTTGGAAATATGCACTAAAAGCCTATATAGGTCGCATCATTTTGAATAAGTCATTTTTGTTAAATAGTTTAACAACCTTTATTTATCCTTGGAGTAATAGGTCATATGAGAGTTATTCCTAAAATGTCCCTAGTCAAGTATTTACGTGGGGACATGTAAATACATTAAGACTAGTGTGTGAGTGTACTGATGATCTGATCTCACAGATCATGGATATAAATGATATCAAGTCTTCACACGGGTACACATTAAGAGTAATGATGTACTGGACAGACCCACCATGAGAACGTTGCATGGGTCGTTACATGAATGTCATAAACGATTCTCAATGTGATAATGGTATATATAGTCCTTTGACCTGAAGTCACTACGATTCCTACATAAGGAGTTTATTGTTTTAATACAATCAAACGTCTTCTGTAATAAGAAGACTATAAAGGTTGTTGTTAGGCAATGTACAAATTATGCAGAGGGATGTGAGTGATGTAGATGGGATTTGTCTCTCCTATGTGACAGGAGTGATATCTATAGGCCACTTGATGGAGTGAGACTAAGGAAATGCATGGCCATGCTAGAAAGAATAAATATTGGATATTTATTCGGATAAAGTCTATTCCGGTATCAAGTAAAATAAATATGACCATACAAGGATGACACGACCATGCCTTGGGCCCAATTAGGATATCGTGACAAAAGGAACAAACATATAAAATAATTATCACTTATAGGTTATGTTGTTAATAAATAATATTCGGACATAATGATGCATTGCTAGATGTCGCTCTTATTTTATATTAATAATAAAATAGTTTATTATTAATATAACCGAGTATTTTACCTATAGGGTCACACACATAGAGTAAGCCCATCAGAAAATAGCTTTTTATTTTAGTTGGATTAAAATAAGACTATTGGGCCTAACTTATTTAGAATGAGTAAGGAGCCCACTCTTTAGAGAGCAAATTAGGTCAAACCTAAGCCTATAAATAGAGCATAAGATGCTCATAGGCGGCTACCCTAAAGAGACACAAAAATACGCAAAATTTGCAAACGCTACACGCCGTCAAACTAGCATTTGGAAGGTGTAGCATTTCTGGTGGGAGTACTCGTGTGGACTCCTAAAGGACGAGGCTACAATTGCTTCGATATTCTTCAAGAGGTAATCCTAAAACGTAATTTTTTTGTGTGTTTGTCTTATGCTTTGAAACATGGCACTTTGCAAATCCTATGGGAATCCTTGTATTTCCGCTGCTCATACACTAGGGATTCCTAACATAAGCGTGGGTAAGAAGAATGTTTTTTTAACTTAGAAAAATTTTCGTTTGCTTCTATGCATCTTTGTAACTATTTCACATTTATTTTCCTATTAGAAAATGCAGCTTTACATGTATCGAGGGTTCCACCAATTCATGTGATAATTACTTTCAATCATGTGTGGCGGTTACATTTTAATCATAACTTTGGCGGTTACTTTTGGACAATGGGCCTTGGAAATTGAAATGACTCGACCCAAGAAATTTGACTCCCACCATTGCTTCCCCCCAGCCACGTCTATAAGAGGTGGTGCAAGACACTTGTTGTTTTTGCATACTAAGACTTTGTTGAAATCCAGAGAGAAAACCCTTGTGATTTAAAAAGTTTAAACTTATAGCCAAAATCTTAATTAGTCTTTTTTGGCCTCTAAGGTCTTGAGAGAAACTCATTCGTTCCAGAACCCTAGGATTCCACCATAGTTTTTCAAGTAGTGAACTCTTACCCTTAACTTTTTGTTTTTTATATATCTTTTTTGTTGCATCGCATATGAGATGTTGGATTTTATGGAAATGGTTTGGAACCATTAGACTCAATGAATTTTATGTTGTTTCATAGGAAATTATACATGATTAGGAACTGGACATGTCAAATTGTGATCCGTGAGGTTTTGGAATCATTAGATAGGCTTAATAGCTTGTATTTGATATTTTGGACTTGTGAGAATTGGAATAGCCTCAATTAGATAGGAAATGGTATGTCAAATTGCTTACTAAAGGCCTAAGTTGACTAAAACGTATTTTTGTGCATAACTTGATCATTTTTTAGAAATTTAAGGTGCAACTTGTTGCCACATGTCATAAATGATGAGTTTTAGGTTGTGTCAAAGTTTGGTGATGATTGGAGGTTATTTGTGGAAGTCAAGGTGTGTAAAAGTTTGCTCAGATGCCCATTTATTACATAATTCTGCATTCTGTCATGTTGGTAATCAATTACATAGCTGGTGTAATTGATTACCAAAGATCTGAATTGTAAAATCGTACAGGCAGCAATCCTCAGGTAATCGATCCCACTATTTGTGTAACCGATTATAGCCCTGTCAGGACATCTTAAATTCATATTTTTAGCTAGGTAACGACGGGATTCATATATCCCCAAGCCTAGTCCATGTCCTTAAAGATGATCAAAGTCATGTGGGGACGTCCTATGACAAATGTGAATTTTGGAAAAACTTCCCATTGGGTTTTATTTTAAGTGAGCATTAGATGTTCACAGTGACACATAATAAAAAGCTGAAATGCCAAAATAAACTGAATACATAGGATGACACATGGCCTTATCACATTGTTCACTTCAGAATTGTATATAATAAATAGAAATATATGCTCCACGTTAACTATAATATAGGCTGAGATAACTATCACCAGTTCGGAATGAAACTAGCTAGTTGCATGATTTGTCTCATGAAATTATCTTGATTAATGTGAAGCATAACTACTGTTATGTAAACTTGTTTTATTAATCGTTAAATCTTTTACATTTACATCACTCATACTTAAACTGAAATCAATTACAAATATAAATGGGTCTTACTCTTGACTTAAACAATAAGTCGATAACTTGGCATAGCTAGCAAATGCTTATTTCTTGGCATTGAGAGGCCAAATTTCTCATCCATGTCTAAGTCATCAATAGACACACCTAGTGGAAGTGTCCAATTGAAACAATGCACCAATTGAGCTAGAACAACCTTAACAGTAGTTAGACCCAAATGAATCCCAGGACATCCTCTACGACCTAAACCAAATGGTATAACCCTAAAGTCATTTCCACGAATGTCAGTGTCAGCATTGCTAAATCTCTCTGGATCAAACATTTCAGCATTTGGCCAAACTCTCGAATCTCTTCCTATGGCCCATGCATTTACTATGACCCTTGTCTTTTTCTTTATGTAGTAACCATCAATAGTAACATCTTCTCGACACTCACAAGGAAGTATCAAAGGTGCAATAGGGTACAACCTTAGTGTTTCCTTGACAACCATGCTCAAGTAAGGTAGATTCTCTAAATCAGCTTCCTCCACTTGCTTCTTCATTCCCACTACACTTGTTAACTCTTCTTGTAGTCTTTTCATCACATTTGGGTGCCTCAATAGTTCTGACTTTGCCCACTCAACCGTTATAGAAGATGTGTCAAATGCTGCTGTAATTATTTCAAATATAATAGCCTTGATATTTGTTCTATCAAGGAGGTTTTTTTCATCTTGAAGATTAATGGGTTGGTGCATAATTGATAGCAAAATGTCCACAAAATCCTCGTTGTTTGAGCCTCTGTGTTCATTGTAATTAGAGGAATGCTCATGGTCATGAATTATCTGCTCCAAGGCTTGATCAAATGCTCCACTTACTTTCTTTAATCGTCTTGTTAGTCCCTAGCATGACAACATAATTAATTACATAAATGAATTTCCCTCTTATTCATGTGTAAAAATACCTCCAAAATGTCTTTTGTTTAACTTATTTATATAAAATAAAAATGTTATCTTATTAAATTTAAATAAAAAGAAACATTTGAGTGAATTTTGAAAATTACTCCTTTAATTTACTTTTTATATCTTTTTCCATATCATATTTTTAATATAAATATCGAAATATTTTAAAAGTAACATTTTCTATTATAACCATGGTTAAGATTTGTGGTTCGTCTATCTCTTTTAAAATAACCCCACGCTTTTTTACAGCTGAGGTTTTTTTTTTTATAATATCCATAGTATACAATGATTATTCCTCATTAATGCCAAGTTTTAAGAAGTTGTTGTTAAATACTCCCCCTTTCTTTTTATTTGTTTTTATGATTAAATCACATAAATTAAAAAAATCAATTGATATTCTTGGATTATAATATTTTTATATTTACTTTCCTATTTTATTTTTATCTTAAATTAAGTCTTTATTAATGCTAATAGTGTTTAGTCATTCTTTAAATAAAGATATAATAGAAAAAAAATAAATAAGTTTTTAAAATTTTAAATAGACAAATAAAAAAGAATAATTTTTTTAAAATAAAGATAAATAAAAAGAAACAAAAGAGTAATTATGAAATGTTAGTTTCTTTCCAAATATACAACTTTCACACATGTAATTATTACTACGGCACACTTTTTTTATTATCAAGTTCTTAATTACATTTGTTTGGGGTTTTTTTTAAAATTAGTGTGTTTTTTGAAAAAAATTTGAAGTGTAGTGTGGTTTTAGAAATATTTTGGTGTTTGGGGTAAAAAACATCTCATCACTCATTATATTTCGCATATCCAATTTAAGAAATGACAGAAATATGCTTTTCGCCCAGTCCATGCACGAAATGCTTCAGATTTTGCCACTTGTCATTGTCACAAGGATTTCGCCTATTGGATGGGAGAAACATTGGTCAATGTCACGTCAACCTGCAGCCTGCATTTCTCCTAGTGGAAGGAAGAAATCCTTGTCACATCAGTCAGGCATCAGTTAGAATTTCGCACACTAATTGTGTGAAATTAGCTCTTTATAAATCCCGCCTCAACTAAAATCGGAGACTATCTGTGTGCTCATTTATGTGAAAGCTAAAGAATTAAAAATTAAAACTATTTAAAAACAACTCTAACACAAAAAAAAATTTAAAATTAAAACTAAAAAATGAGAAGAAGGTATAACAAGAATAGGTTATTTTTTATAACCGGTGTAAGATGTATTAAAAAATACTATTTGAACTAGTTATTAGAAACAACATTAAAACTAAAAAATGAGAAGAAGGTATAACAAGAATAGATTATTTTTTATAACCGATGTAAGATGTATTAGAAAATACTCTTTGAACTAGTTATTAGAAACAACTAATTTAATAAAACTGAATGTTTTAATTTTTTTTTGTGTTAGATTTGTTTTTAAATAGTTTTAATTTTTAATTCTTTAGCTTTCACATAAATGAGCACACAGATGGTCTCCGATTTTGGTTGAGGCGGGACTTATAAAGAGCTAATTTCACACAACTAGTGTGCAAAATTCTAACTGATGCCTGACTAATGTGACAAGGATTTCTTCCTTCCACTAGGAGAAATGTAGGCTGCAGGTTGACGTGACATTGACCAATGTTTCTCCCATCCAATAGGCGAAATCCTTGTGAACATGACAAGTGGCAAAATCTGAAGCATTTCGTGCATGGACTGGGCGAAAAGCATATTTCTGTCATTTCTTAAATTGGATGTGTGAAATATAATGAGTGATGTGATGTTTTTTACCCCAGACACCAAAATATTTCTAAAACCACACTACACTTCAAATTTTTTTCAAAAAACACACTAATTTATAAAAAAAAAACCTTTGTTTGGCCCAAATGTTTTGCTTGCCATGCCACATGCTTCTACAAAAGCAGGGCAATGTATGTAAAATTTATTTTAATGATGTCTCTTAAAACGACTTTTGATTATTCTTTCTTTAAATATTTATGTTTCCCTCATCTCTAAAATTGCTAATGCAGTTGTGTATGGATTCTAATTTATTTTCAACGGAATTTTGCCAAAGAAAAATACACCAATCTCAACACCAAAACAGAATTCAGATATCATTCCAAACATGTACTAATGCTTCCGCAGCAATTTTTTTTATGCTAAGTGTAAAAGATAAAGTTACAATTTGATAAAAAAATGGTAGAAAAATCGGTTATTGTAAAAATTTAACACAAGCATAAGTAATAGAATTTCAAATAATAAATTCTCTAGTCAGTCCTTGAAATTCTTAAAACCTTTATTTTAGTTTCGACAAAACCCCCTAGTTGGTCCCTCACTTTTTCACAATCGGACACTTGAGTCCTCCATTTTATAAATTGACCCCGTTAATCCTTTTCTTCTTCACCGTCGGATACCGAGGTCCCCACCGTTAATACACGTTACAACGGCGTCAAACTTTGGTGACGTGGCCGTTTAAGTCCAGGCTGCCATGCCACGTTGGGGTGCAAACGACGACGTTTCATGCCAGATGGGTAAAATCAAAATAAACAAAAATCCTCTTTTTCGTTGATTCCCCCTGCGATTGCATTCAGAAATCCCTAACCCAATTTCCATAGCAACCCTTCGATTCCTTTCAGAAATCCGTAGCCCATTTTCGATACCCACTCTTTCATTGCATTAAGAATTCCGTAACCCATTTGCGATAGCAAGTCTTCGAGTCCCTTCAGCAATCCCTAACCTTTTTTCGATACCCACTGATTGGCTTCAGAAATTGCCTCCTTTCACTCTCATCTTCTGCAACCGTGGTCGTCCATTTTCGATACCCAGTGTCGCGAGGAGGAATACCAGCGTTGTCGAAGAACACGTCATAGTCGACAGAAATGGGACATTCCGTGGAGGTCAGTATTCTTTGGTTTTTTTAGGGTAAACTTAGGTAGGGGTGTGTGTTTGGAACCTTTATGGGTTTAGGGTTTCGGTCAATTAGGGGTTTGTATTTTGAACTACTAGGTCAATTTTTTTTGCTTTTGTTTTGGTGTTGAAGTTTCTTATAGAGGGGAACAAGGTTATGTGGTCCCGTGAGCATGCATTGGATTCCTGTACTTACATTATCTTTTTCCTATTATGCTGTGAATTGCTTACTTTTTGTGGCCCCCCATGTGCGTGCATTGTTTATATATGTCATATTTTAGTATTAAAGTAATGAGTAATAAATATTTATTTTGTTTGATTTATTTGGGTAGGAAATCAGGCTTAGTCTACATTATGGTGGTAGGTTTGTAGTCAACAGTGTTGGTGAGAAGGAATATAAATGGGAGAAAGTTGAGGTCTGGGGGGAGGTGGACCCAGATTATATAGATTACTTTGCTTTTAAAAGATTTGCTGAGAATAATGGGTATGATAGTAGATGTAAGATATTTTGGCATGACCCACTGTATGGCCTTAATGATGGGTTGAAGGCCCTCAGATGTGATAAGGATATCTTAGAAATGGTTGCCTGTGCAAAGTCGAATGAAGGACTGATAGATGTGTATTTTGAACAGTCAATGGATGAAGTTGGTAGTAGTATGCAGGTAGGGGTTCAGTCAGTGCAGGTTGTTGAGAAGATAGTGGTTCATGAGGATGTTGACATGTGCATGGCTGAAGTTGAAGGTCAGGTTTGGGTTGAAGATCAGTTAGGTAGTGAAGCTTCACTACAGGGTGAAGATAATAACTCTAAGATGGAAGATGTGTATGAACCTAGGCAGGATATGCAAAAACAGGGTAAAAGTAAGAAAGGAAAGTTAAAGGGGAAAGGAAAGTTGAAGGGGAAAGGAAAGTTGAAGGGGAAAAAAGGTGAGAAAGGAAAAAGAAAGATAAAGGATACAAATGAAGGTGGGAGTAAGAAGTGGAAACCACAAGGGAGGAGAGGGTCAGCTGTTCCTATAAGGGATGATAGTGAGGATAAAGTTAACCAACTGGGAAGAGATGATTGTGAGAGTCAAGACACATGGATTTCTGAAGAGTTAAGGACTCCTGCATGTTCAGAAGATGAAGGTGATGGCAGAGAGGTTTATCCTCAATTCAATGAAACAGTCACATTTGGCAATATAAGGTTGGAGTGTAAGATGGAATTTCCATCACTTGAGGTGTTTAAACAGGCTGTGAAAGACTACACTGTGCAGGTAGGGAGAGAAATTAAATGGGTGAAAAATGATAAGGTGAGAGTAAGGGCAAGGTGCAAAGTGAATAATTGTGAATGGGAAGTCTTTTGTAGTCTGAACCCTATCAGGAAATCATTCCAGATCAAGACATTTAATGATCATCATTCCTGTGCTAGGGTGTTTAAGAACTCAGTGTGCGATCAACAATGGGTAACAGGCAAGCTTGTGAACTTCATGAGGAGGCATCGAAATGTTAAGCACTCGGAGGTTTATGATTTTTTTAGAGAAAAGTACAAGGTCAAGTTGGAGGATAAAATGATTTACAGATCAATGAAGAGGTCCAGAGAAGTAATTGAGGGTTGTGAAAAAGAACAATTTGCTATGTTATGGGACTACTGTGCAGAGCTGCTGAAGAGGAATCCTGGTTCTACTGTAAAGATGGAGTGCCAACCACAACCAGAAGGTCCACCCATTTTTGACAGGTTGTACATATGTTTGAAGGGATGTAGAGATGGGTTTATAGCCTGTCGAAGACCTTTGGTGGGTTTGGATGGGTGTTTCCTCAAAGGTTACTACAGGGGTCAGCTTTTAGTTGCTGTGGGTCAGGATGCCAACAACCATATATGGCCTATAGCATATGGTGTGTGTCAGGTGGAGAATAAGGACAATTGGAAATGGTTTCTGGAACTGCTCCATGCAGATATTGGTGATTATAAAGAAAGAAAGCTTACCTTCATGAGTGATATGCAAAAGGTATGTGCATTAAGTTTTTTATGGTTTAGATGTCATATTAATCAGTTTCTGATAATGTTATTTACTTTGCAGGGGCTTATCCCAGCACTTCAAGAGGTCATGCCTGGTGTGCCACATAGGTTTTGTGTGTGGCACTTATGGCAGAATTTCTCAAAGCAATGGAAAGGAGCAGAGCTGAGGTCCCTATTATGGCAGGCTGCAAGATCAACTACCTCCACCCAATTTCAAGGAAAGATGGTAAGCATAAGACAGATTAACCAAGAGGCTTGGACATATCTGTCAAGGTTCCCAAAGGAATCCTGGAGCAGGGCATTCTTTGATGAGGATTGTAAGGTGGACAACATAACAAACAATAATTGTGAGGTACTCAACTCCAAATTGGTGCATGCTAGAGGCAAACCTATTGTGACTATGCTTGAAGAAGTAAGGACATACATTATGGTCACAATAGGCAACCACAAGGTGAAGTTGACAGGGCATGTGGGGCAGCTACCACCAGTTCAGCAAAGTAGGTTGGAGAAAGAAAAAATTGCAAGTAACAACTGGAATGTAATGTGGACAGGTAATTGATGGATTTTCATTTGGCTTTTTGATTAGCTTGAATTTTCATTTATTATTTAAATTATAATTTTAATTGATTTTTAAATGACTACAAACAGGTGATGGAGGGATTGAAAAATATGAGGTAAGTTGTCACCCTGCAAGGGTAGCAGTAAATCTTGGGACCCAAGAATGCACATGTAGGATGTGGCAGTTGACAGGTATGTGATTTCATTTGCCTTTAAGTAGTATTACTTCATGCCACTAACAACCTATTTTTTGGGCCTATAGGTATGCCCTGCAGACATGCTTGTGCAGCCATAGCTGAGAAGGGAGAACAAGCAGAAGACCATTGCCATGTTGGTCTAACAATGGCTGCCTGGGCTGCAACATATGAGCATCATGTTGAGTCAGTCCCTGGCTCAGAGTTCTGGGAGAAGACAGGGTATATCCCACCAATACCTCCTTCCATCACAAACAAAATTGGCAGGCCCAAAAAACAAAGACGAAAGGTAGGTGAGACCAGTAGACAGACTGCTGCCAAAGACATGGACAAGAAAGGGAAACAAGCTGAAAAAACAAAAACCATTAAGATGAAGAGAAAAAATCAGCCAAGCAAATGTCGAGAATGTCATGAAGTTGGGCACAATAAGGCATCCTGCCCTGTGGCTAAAAAGAAAAGGCGTATCGACCAACTTTCAACAGAATCAACCAACCAACCTCCTCCTCCTTCTCAAGATGTCATTGATACCACCTCTTCACAACCAATGTCTCAGGCAGAGGTCACAATCTCTGTTAGAAGAAGTCCAAGATTGGCAACCCCCACCAAAACTGTAGCATCACCTAGCCCCACCCGATATAATCTTAGGGGAAACAAATGATTTTTTTTTGTTGCATGTTAATTAGTTTGGCTAGTAACCAGGCATGTTGGTTACAACAGGTTCTGTTTTGGTGAACTCTGCAGCCTAGGAATACTTATGGCACTCAATGACAATTTATGTGCATACTCTTCACTTTTGGAGATGTTTAATTTAATTTTTACAATGAAGATCAATTACGTGCACATAATGATTGTATAAATATGAAAAAGGATTGTATATGGAAAAGGAATGTATGATCTTTAACTTTTGCACATGTTTAACTTTTGAACCTGAATGAATATGGAAAAGGATTGTATAATAGCAGCGTTGGAAATAAAACTGCAACTTTCATATTTGTATGACAGCAGAAGACCATTGCCATGAGAAGGAAATAAAACTACAACTTTCATATTTGTATAACAGTAGAACACCATTGCCATGAGAAGGAAATAAAACTGCAATTTTCATAACATCAACATGTTCATTCATACAAATATACATATTTTGAAACATTTAAATAGTTTAACTCATTCTATGCAGAATCCACCATACGCGTTTATACTCCTAATCCCTAAACAATTACATTACACCATACAACAACAGCCTAAACCTTCATCACCTGATTCTATACCCTACAACTTCAACAACATCAACATAATCCCCATAACAGAAAATAATATAAAAAAAACTTTGAGCCATCAAAATCATCTTCAGCTGCCCGACTTCACTCTGCCTTTCCATGCATAATTTCTTCATGACCGACTGCATATACATCTGCCAATCACCCACTCTATCTTGCATAACATGAGTCATGCCTTCACAGACCTCCCTACGAACATCATTTCTAAGTCTAGTCATAACCTCCTCCATCTCTATCAGCTTCGTCATGACACTCTTCCTCCATTCTTCATCATGAGCTACTAAGTCCCCATCCACCACCCAGGCAAAGAAATCACACTGTGAACCTCGGAGTTGAGGACATGTCCAGAACTCGCGATTTGGATTGTTCGCCGTTTGGGACACGCGTAACAGTGGTGGGTCTCCACACCGACATCGACGATGAGACATTTCCAAGCTTCGGAGACGGGGCCGACGCTGACTGGAGGCTGACGATGATGTTGAGCGACTATGGTTTTGATTCACACCTTCCATTGACAGCGGGTTTCAAAGGGAATTTCTCAAGGCAATCGCAAATGGATAGTGGGATGGGATGAGGTTTCAAACATAGAGGGGGTTAGGTTTGGTGAATGGAATCTGAACGAAGGAGGGAGGGAAATTTTGGTTTAGGGTTTCCATTGGCATGAAACGTCGTCGTTTGCACCCCAACGTGGCATGGCAGCCTGGACTTAAACGGCCACGTCACCAAAGTTTGACGCCGTTGTAACGTGTATTAACGGTGGGGACCTCGGTGTCCGACAGTGAAGAAGAAAAGGATTAACGGGGTCAATTTATAAAATGGAGGACTCAAGTGTCCGATTGTGAAAAAGTGAGGGACCAAATAGGGGGTTTTGTCTTTTAGTTTCTGACATTATAATTTTTTTTTATCTTTTCTATAGTATTTTTATGAGAGACTAATTTAAAATTTTTAAAATTTTATATATTAGAATATGTTTAACTAACTAAAAAAGATTCGTTGGTTTTGAATGAATAATCTTCATTTTCATACACAGTCTTCTACAATTTCAATGACTAATGTAACAGTTTACTGGAATTGAATTCATACCTGGAGATCAAACACTCGAAGCCAAGGTATGTAATCAGCGAGATTGAAAGTTCCAATCAAAATCAAAGCTTCGTGAGTAAGTCCCTTTAAGTCGAATCTATCATCCTTAGAGCATCCCAATATCATTTTACACACAATATTCTCCATGAGTTCTCCCACCACATCAGTAAGGTCCACCACCTGGTGCAATGCCGAAGCATCTTTGAGTGACTTCACACATAGTCTCAACTCCTCCTTCCTCAAAGGACCAAACATCTCAACTTTTGAGGCACTCAAAAGATGTAGGGTACACAATTTCCTCACATTGCGCCAATAGGAACCATACTCGGAAATTATAAAGCCCTTGTTGCCTAGAGTAAGAGCTTCGGCTGCTTGAAGTTTAGGTCTACTAGCAAAAAGGGTGTCATGGGTCTTGAGGAATAGTTGGGCGAATTCAGGGGAAGAAACCACAATGGCTGGGACTTGTCCTAATTTTAAGGACATTATTGGGCCATATTTCTTGGCAAGGGATTGAAGGGTGCGATGTGGGAGTGTCCCTAATATGTGCAGGTTGCCAATAGTTGGCAAGGACAAGGGACCAGGTGCACGTTTTCTATGACGTTGGTTTACATTATAGGCAGAGGGAATAAAGATGAATAGGAATAGCACAAGGATGGCTATTGCCGGGATAGCAAATGTTTGAAGTGACATTTCTGATTTTTGCATGATAGGAAGCATAGAAGGGTGAGATATTTATACACGACCGAATAATTGTCGACCACTTTACTAAATTATATAATAACGATGGTTTCCAGATGTCAATTATAACTTTCACGTGGCAAACGTGCTGAAACATGTCTTCGGCTGTGGTTCTTCTGCCGTTGAGTTGAAAGTAATGGAGACGGGGTGAAGAAAAAATTTTATCCTATGCATAAATAAAGTTTTAATTATCTTAAAAAATATGAATGATTAATATTAATTTTTAGAAACGTTCCTTTCATCTTCTAACAAAATGGCTATTTGATGTGGGTCTGTTGTTATTAATTTGGTACTCCTACCGTCCTGTTTTATTTTTAATAAAAATATTATAATTATTTTTCATTTAAAACGCTTAATTCAAATTCCAATATTCAGCAGCATTGAGAATTTGTAAAGGTTGTTATCTTCTTAATATTAAATATCAATCTTGCGTTTTTAAAAAGAAATATTATTATATTATTTATTTTAATTGTTGATGATTTAACTCATCATTCTTAATTTTACATCATTGCATCACAATTAATTTTGATCGTAAGACACCACAATCACAATTCATAGTTCTGCATATACGTTTACAAGGATGTGTATTCTTTTCCTAATATTCTAGATTTTATGATCCAAAAAGATTATTTTTTATGTTTATACTGTTGGAATTTTTAATTTTAATATTTGATTAATATATTATTATATTAATATTTAGTAGATAAGCATTATTAATTTATTATATCTATCATGTGAATAGAATTATCTATTCAAATAGATATTGTAATTGAATTTGTTGATTGGATTAATTAGTGACGAGTTAACATATCTTAGTGCCCATTGAGAAGTTCCTACTCCCTCTTTGATTTGCCCTAGTTTTCCCACAATGTGTAATTCGTCTAACGGGATAACAAATATATAGGCGTAATCAGACGAGAGTAAGAACTAAATGATCTTTAGGTCCAAATGTTACATAAAATGATAGGTATCTTAAAAATAGATTTTAACATATGTTTTTACACATATCATGATTTTCCACCTACATAAAATTCTAATGCTATTATTTTATGTACGAAAGTGAATTTTTTTTATGAATTTCTGTAAGTAAGTAAAGAATTTTGTGATTTTGAAACACCTTGATCTTATGTGTGGATTTTATATGTAATTGAGGGGTTTTAACCCTTGTTTATCCACGGATGAAATATCATAAAGATCTTCGTATTTCATAATATAGAGTAGGAGAATTTGATTGTTCTCATTTCTTTGTAGCTTATAACCCTTACTTCGTTTTTTTTCTTTCTAAAAATCTTTCAAATGGGTTAACAATTTAAAACTTTAATGGAGGAGTTTAGTTGTACATATATGAATTTTGTAATGTCCTTCCTTTTTATAAATTTCTCTCTCTCTTTATACTTGTGTACCTAAGAGGTGGTGATCATTATGAGTAGATCATGGTGAAAGAAAGACATAAATGTGAGCACAGTTTTATAATATGATTTAAACTTATGAAATTAATTCATTTAATGGTTTAAGAATTTTTAATTTATTTTTTTGTTTAAGGTTATATTCTTGAATTTTTAGTCCTAAAATAATTGTTGATGATTTAACTCATCATTCTTAATTTTACATCATTGCATCACTATTAATTTTGATTGTAAGACACCACAATCACAATTCATAGTAAGTCACTACTACCCTTCTGCGTATATGTTTACAAGGATGTGTATTCTTTTCCTAATATTCTAGATGGTATGATCCAAAAAGATTATTTTTTATGTTTATACTGTTGGAATTTTTAATTTTAATATTTGGATTAATATATTATTATATTAATATTTCGTAGATAAGTATTATTAATTTATTATATCTATCTTGTTATTAATTATAATATATAGTAATCTGAATAAAATTATCTATTCAAATAGATATCGTAATTGGATTTGTTGATTGGATAAATTAGTGACGAGTTAATATATCTTAGTGCCCATTGAGAAGTTCCTACTCCCTCTTTGATTTGCCCTAGTTTTCCCACAATGTGTAATTCGTCTAATGGGATAACAAATATATATGCATAATTAGACGAGAGTAAGAACTGAATGATCGTTAGGTCCAAATGTGACATAAAATGATAAGTATCTTAAAAATAGATTTTAACATATGTTTTTACACATATCATGATTTTCCACCTACATAAAATTCTAATGCTATTATTTTATGTACAAAAGTGAATTTTTTTTGATGAATTTCTGTAAGTAAAGAATTTTGTGATTTTGAAACACCATGATCTTATGTGTGGATTTTATAATTAATTGAGGGGGTGAAATATCATAAAGATCTTTGTATTTCATAACATAGAGTGAGAGAATTTGATTGTTCTCATTTCTTTGAAGCTTATAACCCTTACTTCATTTTTTTTCTTTCTAAAAATCTTTCAAATGAGTTAACAGTTTAAAACTTTAATGGAGGACTTTAGTTGTACATGTATGAATTTTGTAATGTCCTTCCTTTTTATAAATTTGTCTCTCTCTTTATACTTGTGTACCTGAGAGGTGGTGATCATTATGAGTAGATCATGGTGAAAGAAAGACATAAATGTGAGCACAGTTTTGTAATATGATTTAAACTTATGAAATTAATTCATTTAGTGGTTCAAGAATTTTAATTTATTTTTTTGTTTAAGGTTCTTGAATTTTTAGTCCTAAAAGTATTATTGTAATAATTCTCTATATTTGGAAATTATTTCTTTGGGCATTGTGAAATTAAATATAGCACATTCTGGTTTTTTCTAATATGCTCTTTCATATAATATATTTATTCAATATTTATTCAATATATTATATTTGGTATGAAAGTTTTAATTTGTTATAATTGTAAGCTCACCTATTGTGGGTACAATTATAAGTGATTTTTTCTTGAGGGAGATAAATCAAATTATTTGAATTATGATAATAATTCAATATAACTATGATATAATTCTTAATTTTATATGTATGATATACATGCATGATTATTTTATATTAATGTTATCTCAACTATCGTGAGACTATTTATACAAGATTTATATGGATTATATGAGTATAAAATTATATTATATTAATGATAATTACATCTTATCAGTGTGTTGTTATTAATGTAATTTGTGATGAATACAATATAATTTGTTGTGCTTATGTCAATTTTGTACTTATACCCTATCGGTATTAGGATTTTGTGATATGAAGTTTTGTATATTGTATTCCTCATTTATCATGATCCGAGACCTTTAGGCAGGATCATAATGGTGGGAAATTTTGTGATGGGTATATTATCGTTGCACTTGAATATTACTTTTTTCTTATTTCACATAAGTGTTATATGTCTACTTTTGTTGATAATTAGATAAGACCGACTTGAGGACTTATTGTATTTGAGGTATTTTGTTATAGAGTTTGTTTGCTTGTTTTTTCCAAATGCATGATTGTAATTGCTCCAAATTTAGTTGGTTGGATCTTCATTAGGGTGCCTCTAATTTTTTTGAGGATTGCTATCAAATTTATGATAGACTAGAAAATCAAACTTGTGGAATTTTTTTTAATGAGTACAAGGTTAACATAATGAATATTTAGCAAATGTTTTAGGACCTAAAACTTGTGTGGTGCATGATGTTGAATAAAATGAATAAGTATATGCTTTTAAGTTATTTTATTTCCTTTTAAACTCCCATAAAAGTATATTTTGATGGGGATTATGTTGAAACCCAAACTTGAAGGGGAGAATTATTGGAAATACAAGTGTGATTTAAGTCTCATATTGTCTTACCTTAATCATGAATTAAATGAGTTTTTAATTTCAAGACCAATATTATTTACCTTAATGTTTTTGGACATAGATTTTGAGTCATGTCCATTGGTTTAAACTTATTTTTCTAGAGGCTTTGATATCATTGCAAAATTTAAATATGTAATTAAACATATCACAATTGACACATACCGTAACAACATGAATTTATTCCACTTGATCATACAATAATAACATAATAAACGTTTAATTGAATCATAAAGGATCATTGATTGTCTCTCTTCTAGTATGCATTTATTATGTTAATTATTATATGATAAAGTTGAATAAATTTAGTTTTGGGTGTTTAGGGTTTAGGCCATGAATTTTGCAATAAATTTATGCTTGATCATGAATTTAATTTAAACCCTCAACCCATCGGGTTAGTCTATCTACTTTTAAAATAAAAAAAATTAAATGAAAAAGAAAGTATCAAAAAATTGTAATCATTTTTTACGGGTTGAGTTTATGGGTTGGCTCATGTTAGTTCACCAAATTGATCTTGTATTTAATTCTTTTTCCATAAAATTAGGATTATAATGAACCAATTAGGTGGGCTAATAGGTTGACCCCAAGTTTTTGGTGAGGTAGTACATTGGGTTTATAATAGGTCTTTCTTTTGTAGTCCTTATTTCTTCAACTCAACTCATAAAATCCATAGTAAGTCGGGTTAACCCACGAGTTGTAGCATAAATCAACGTCTCTAGGTTGACAACAGACAATGTAAAGAGTTTCAGTTATACTCTCAACCAATTCATAAATTAATGTAAATACAATTTTTAATTTTGTTAATTTGTTATTACATATGTTAATAAATTTTATTTAAATATATAATATATATTTTTGGTGACATAAATATATAATAATTTGTAATTAGATAAATGTATAAAAAATTTCTACAGTAACAATGTATTTCAGTTAAATCTACACAAGAAAATGAATTTCAATTAAATTTGTGGAATAAATGGTTAAAGGTAAAAGTTGCTTATTTTTGTGCAGTGTATTTGAGTTTTTTAAAAAATAAGACTGGGTAGAATATTTTATCTTTATTTATTATAGAGTAGGATATCTTATCTAATGAAATATGACAAAACTCTTTTAATGAAATATATTGTAAAATAACATTATTTCTAATACTAAAATTTGAGAATATATACTAATTAAATTTTAACTTATTTTATGAATATGCTCTATAGTAAAAGTAATGTTCTAAAATAGTTTTGGGACATATAGTACCAAAAAAGTAGTTTTGGGATATGAATGTATGAAATATTAAGTCGAATATCATTGTGATATATTATTATTTTAATTCTAAATATAAACAAAATTTAATAAATTTTTTTAGTCTTATAATATAAGCAAGATTGTAATTTTTTAATATAATTGAATGTTTTGTCTATTAAATATGTTCTTATATATGTTCTCAAGATAAATAATGTTTTGGATAATAAATTATATTAGGGGTATGTTAGGATATTACATCAAAAATTTAATAGCATTGATGCAAATAACTACTTTCAGCCCTTATTCTTAATATGTGTAAAAATAGTTACTTTTATTTATATTTGTAACTAGAGATAGTATTAAAAATTAGGATAATTTGGTTTTCAATTTGAACTTGTTATGGAAATAAAATGAACAAGTTTTTAAAATTATAATATCCCTTTTATTTTATATTGTAAGCCCCTATTTACAATATCACAGTTTTAGAATAATAATCATTGTTTTAATATCGTAAAACAAAATTCCTTTTTTAAATCTTTATTTAAAGCTAAAGTCCACACTATTAAATATTAATTACATAAATATAAAATAAGGAAACTTTTAAAAAATAAATAAATGCTACTACTTTTTTTTTAATTATAGGAGCTTATTTTGTTCAGGCTTATAATATGGAACATACCTGTAAATAAACTTTGTAATTTTATTAATGGTTTAACCTATGCAAGATTCACACTTTTTGACGTGAGTTTTTGTTTAAGTTGGTTTATCTTCGTGATGCAAATATGTGGCATCGGAGATCCATCCTTTGCTGTGTGGCAAAGAAATTGGGTTCTTAACGTTGGAGTGGATAAGAATTCCATGTATGAGAATAATTCATATCATTCCAAACAATTTAATTTATTTTTTATATAAATACTTTTTATCTATCTCTCTTCCATTTAAATAAAAAAATTATTTATTTTTTCTATTTCTATCTATTCAAACAATATTTTTTATCTTATTTCTATTTTTTATATATTTTTTTAATGTTTTTCCTCCTATTTTATCTTTCTATCCACACACAATCATCTGAACAATCTTTCATGAACGAGAGATTGGCATTCATTCACGTGGGAACGGGTAACCCGCACTTTGCAGTTTGTTCACTCCGGGGTTTTGGCCATTCTAGGTTGAAAAAACATATACTTTATAAAATAAGATTGAAAACAAAATATTAGTAAAGGTTGAAAAAAATATTTTATAAATATTTTTTTTATCCTAAAATGGACAAAAACCCAAATATTTTTGGTTAAAATACCTTTTTAGTCCTTCAAAAGTCTAGGGTATAGGAAAAAGCCCTTATGAAATTTGCCCTAGGATTTTAGCCCTGATAAAATTTTAGGTTATGTGAAATCAAGGAAGCCTGACTTTTTGCTGAGGTGGCTAATGCATGGCCCACTTCAATAGTGAAACGTGGAGGATGACGTGGCCAAAATTAGCTAAATATTTGTTTAAATAATTAAGTAAGTTATTAGCCCTGTTAATTATAATTAACAGATTAAATATTAATTAAAAGAAAAAGAAAGAAAATAAGAAAAGAAGGGATAGAGTGAAGTAGAAAAGAAACGACAAAGAGGAGGGAAGAGAGATAAAATTCGAAAGTGAGAGAGAGAGAGGAGAGAGCAAACTGGCGACGGAGGATGAAGGAGGAGGAGCGGCGGTCGACCAGGGGCGATGCTCGGTGGCCTGACATAAGGGACCGGTCAACGAGCCTCGAATATGGTGTATTCGGCGTCGAGCTTCGCGGAGGAGGAGATGACCGGCGAGCAGCGGTCTAGGCGTGGAGTTCTAGCAGGATCGCATGGTCGGGGTTCCAGCTGGTCTGATCCTGGTCGGCGTTGGGAGATTGGCGTTAGGGGTTATCGATTGCGGAGGAGGAGCTCGCGGTTGGGGTTCTGCTCGGACTCACAAAGGTCGACGACGGCTAGCGCGGCAGTGACGGTCTCCGGTGGCTGTCCTTCTTCTTCTTGCTATTTTCTTTTCTTTGATGGTGTTTGTGTTTTTTATGGAAGATAGTGAAGATGATTTTGGTGGTGATGATTTTTCTGGTTTTGGTGTATTGGTTTTTGATTTTGTTGGGGAAGGTGATGATGTTCTTGCTGTTTTTTGAATCAATGAAGAAGAAGATTGGTTTGTAATGGTTGTTAACAGTGATGAGGAGGATAAAGATGAGAGGATGAGGTTCTCTATTTTTGTTTTTTTTTCTTTTGATTTGATAAAGAGGGTTAAGATGAGGTGAAGTTACTGGTGATGGTTTTTTTTATGTTAAATTGGTGAGGTTCTCTCCTTTTTGTTTTTCATTTTGCTGTTTGATTATTTGTTGTTGGGATTTTTTATTTGGGTGAATAAAAAAGGAATGAAGATGAGATGATGATGATTTTGGTTCTGTGGTTTTGTGTATTAGTTTGATGATGAGTTGAAGAGGGTTAAGAAGATGGGATATGATGATGATGAGTTGAAGTTGCTGGTAATGGTGTTTTTGATTTGATAATGAACATGAGATTATGAAGTTGCTGGTAATGGTGTTCCCCCGGTTTTCTTTTAATATTTAATCTATTAATTATAATTAAAAGGGTCAATAACTTACTTAATTATTTAAACAGATGTTTAGCTAATTTTAGCAACGTCATCCTCTACGTTTCACTATTGAAGTGGGCTATGCATTAGCCACCTCACAAAAAGTCAGGCTTCCTTGATTTCACATAACCTAAAATTTTATAAGGGTCAAAATCCTATGGCAAATTTCATAGGGGCTTTTTCCTATACCCTAGACTTTTGAAAGGCTAAAAAAGTATTTTAACCAATATTTTTTCTTAAGTAACAAGTAGCATATTTAAACAATACATTATAAATATTATAGAAAATTTAGTTAAAAAATACTATTAAATTACTATTATTTTTACTATTTTTCATTTGGGTTTGATAATCAAATTCTCTCTTCGAGGAAGACTTTCCTCTTTCGCCGGAACTATATTTTCCCAGTTTTGGTAGGTCTTTTCTTTTGAGTAAATATACCCTTTGGTCCTCTATTTTACACTAAAGTTTCACCCCGGTCCTTTAATTTTTTTTGTTCAAGTTAGTCCCTGATGTGGTTTTAAATGTTTCAATGTGGTCCTTCCGTCAAATAATGCTAACGTTGTTTGTCATCATCTTCTTCCCTAATTCTTCTAAAGTAAAACCATATGCTCCCAAAACAGCAAACATAAATCGCCAGAAAAATAAAAAACAACAGCTTTTGAAGATTAGAGAAGAAAGTAATTGTTCATTTTGTTATTTTCATCAACACTCAAAGCATATGAATTTAAACAGTTAGCAGTAAAATTGGAAAGGAAATGGGACAAAACCCCCTGAAGTAGGAGAACCCAAAAACATAAACAAAAAATTTCAAAGAGACAAAATATTGAAGACGAATCATTCATCATTGAATTTTAAGGTCGATGAAAATAAGAGAGATAGCAAAGCATTGTTCCATGAAGGAAGTGAAAATTACCTGAATATGAGGAGGAAAGGGACACAGGAATTAAGAATAAAGAATGAATATAAACCAAATTTCTGCTGCAACACTTCATTCTTAAAACATTAGAAAAAAATTAAAACACCTTACTTTGCTGAAATTGTAGAGAACTTAATCAACTTTTTGTAATTAATTCTTTGTAACACAGAATCTTTGCTCAACACCAGATATAAGATCCTCCAAGGTATGTTTCAGACCTTTCTTGTTGCAAGTAAAATAGAGTAAAACAACAGTCTGTGCCAGGTGACCAAACTGAAACAATTAAGTATTTGACGAGGACCAAATTGAAATCACTAAATATACATAAGGGACCAAATTGAAACAATTATACTCTGTGTTCTGATATGAAGATGAACTCATTGCAAGCCTCTGCTCCATCCATATCCCCTATGAGCAGGTCTATGATTCTGGTTCTCATATTCAACAACAACAATTGCTATAGGAAGCATTTGATTATTCGGGTCTATGACTCTTTTTCATTTTCCCTCTTATTTTTCAATGTAATGTAAAATTCTTATGTCAATCATTGAAATTTCCCCTTGTTAATTTCTTTCCCTACTTTTGGTCACAGTGATTCCCCTTTTGGTGCCAGCGTTAAGCCTTTATGGCGACTTCTTGTTGCTGATATAAAAGCCCTATATTTGCTTTGTGCAAGCCTCAAAGAAAGATGAACGAAGAAGGAAGATGAACGAAAAAGGAAGATGAACAAAGAAGGAAGATGAGATCCACAGTTTTCTATTTTCCCTCTCAATTATCAAAACTGCGTCGTTTTAGTATTTGATGCAATAGCGAATCACTGATTAACACGTGTATAGTGATGTCCTTATTTGAGAGCACAGTGCAGACGGTGTTAGCATTATTTGATGGAAGGACCACATTGAAACATTTTAAACCACATTAGGGACTAACTTGAACAAAAAAAAACTAAAAGACCGGGGTAAAATTTTAGTGTAAAATAGAGGACCAAACTGTAGTGTGTTTCTTAATTTCTTTTCTCTTTAATGAAAGTTTGTTCTCTTTATTTATATGTTTCACTTCTTTCACCATCACCTTTGTTGTGTTACATCTCCTCAATATTTGTTTGTCTTCTCTGGTCATAATTTATTGTTTCCAACCATTGTTTATAGACTCTGATCAAATTTTATCTTCTTTTGTCACTTATCTTCTCTAGTCATTATTCATCTCTTGTTTGATTTTAGTTGTCGTTTTTCTTCATTCATTGTTTATTAGAAATCTAACATTGTGTGCCTCATAACATGGTATGGTTTTAAATATATGTTAGACTATTTATCTTATTGTCAAATAATTTTGAGATGGAACCTTAACATGGCATCAGAGTTTAATCTGTCTTGAATGTTGGACCACCCACAAAAGTCCAATTCTGCAAACTTCATGCTCTAGATTTCCAATTTCGAGTGTGAGGGGGGAGGAGTATGTAAGATGTTGAGATAAGTGCCACATCGGTTAGGAATATGGCTGTTATTTAGTATATAATGCATGAAGCAACCCTTAATTTATGACTTAGCTTTTAAGATGAATAAGTTTTGTCATTTTCTAAGACGGTATCATAGACAGAGCCTAACCTTACCCAATGTAGTCAGGAAAAAAATGAAATGAAGAAGACTGAAAATAATATGGAAAAACAAAGTTTGGTTGTATTCAACAAAATCAAGAGTTGATTTGTCCATAATTTTATTCAATTTTTTTTTTGCTTTTAAGAAAACAAGTATGTTTAATTGTTGGACTTGATTTTGAGACGATTGTTTTTCTCTCTTTATTGGTGTTTGGTTCTTAAAGTGTTTATTTGGTGAGCATGCTTGAGTTGTAATGTTCTTTATTAATATTGATGTCAATTTATATTAAGGTGTTCTTTTTTGTTTCAGTTTGATTTTCATGATATATATACCATTTTTATTTTTAATTATATATAATTAATTAATTGAATAGATGTCGCTTATTTATATTGCATGATATTTTTCTATTATATCTAATATTTTTTACAACTTTGTTAAGTTTAAGTACAAAATAAGTGTTTTTCATAATAAACGATAAAATATTTGATATTTTAAAATATTTTCAATGACAAAGTCAGTTTTTGAACATTAAAAGAAAGTTACCTTGAAATTAAATAGTTGAGTCAAACTACCATTTTTGTGAAATAAGTTGACGTATGGGTTAACCTTAACCCACATGGCCTTATGAGTTTTTGGTCCCATGGACTTTTTATGTGATTGGGCTTTTTAGTCCTGACCCACATGGGTTAGGGCCAAATATACTTGAGTTGTCCCTTTTGACACCTTTATTAGTTGGTCATATCTTTTGTTTTTAATGAAACATGTTGTTCTCTTCAAAGACAAATATTTTACTATTATGTTCTACCTTTTTCATCTTACATTCCATTTTTTCATGATTCTATTTTTATAATATTTAATAATAATAAATATATAGTATAATATATAAGATATCATTTATATTAACTGTAGTGTGCTTCAAAAGTTAATCATAACTTCTGTATTTTTTAATATGATTCTGTTTCTTTATATATTTAGTATAATTATTGTAGTATATATATATAAATAAGATATAAAATAAGAATTTGTAACACACATTTAGTTGTAATGATCATAATTATTATTTACTAAGACATCAAAAATAAATTATACAGGATATAGTCAAATAAACCAAATAACTATATCAATTAAAATCTTTACAACTATTACCTCAATTACTAATTAGGATCTACCAATTTGTTAGAGGGGTCTGATAGTCAAAAACTCAGGAAAAAAGTCATCTTCATACGGTTCTCTAAACTATGACCAATATCAATAGCAACACAGAAAGGGAGACAACCACATCAAAGATCAGGTATGGTTTGAAAAAAAAGTCAGTATTTGTAAAAATTGTCTAGTAAGTATGGTTGCTAGTGATAAAATTCATTGTATTCACTTTCACGCCTTGGTATTTTGCCTGGATGTAATTAAAAATATCCAAAAGTGGATATTTGTAAACAATGAGATAATGGTTGGAACTAATACTAGGCCTGAAACTACAAACACCAACCAACAACAAATGTCTGAATCGGATGACTTGGAATAAAAAATCAGGGGAGCAGAGACATTACTTGCAATGTTTTCACCCTCAAGTCTTGCAATACCACCAAATGGAACACCAACCACCATGAAAGACTCAAGTGAAAACAAAAAAAAGACCATCTCCCAAAAAGATTGTTTACACCAACTGATGCAACTGACACATCAAAGTATTACATGAATTATCAGTGTCTTCACTCATCCTAGCGGGTACGTAATATTGGACTAACTATACCTGAGGTACATAATCCATAATCCGGTACCCTGTTTTCTTAGCACTCATATTTTTCTACTTACTTATTTACATATGTTGTGTGGTAATGGTTAACAATAGTAAATGTGTGTATATGTAAGTAGATTCTCGTGCTGTTCAAACCACCAATGTCTATGTTGCTTGGTGAGATTAAAGTTGCAATCACTGTATATATGATTGGGAGAAACAAAAATAGACCGTCACAAGGTTAAAAACTAACTTGATTTTTTTCATGAAAAACAACCATACAATATGACCACTTAATTTTTTACCATAGACTTTTACATTGACTAACTTAATAATTCATCATTTATGTTACTACTAACAGAGACGAGATTATGATTCAAATTGGTAAAGACAAAGGAGATAGGAAAATTTTAAAGACACTCATGCCTAAAAAGTGTGTTGATCAAGAGGTTGGTATTTTGAATAATTCAAATTATTGAATGACATTCTAGATATTAGGTACCGAACAGTTAATAATTTTATTTATTGCGGGGAACTATATGCAGGTGATCAATTTTGTTGCTCGTCGGTTAATGTATCAAGAGAAAACACTTTGTGGAAACAATACTTGTTGGTTTTTGCCAAAAATGATTGCGGCGATTAGTTATTCTACTTGAGTAGACATTGATGTGTGGTATTTTCCTATACATAGTTAAATTTTATGTTGGTTGTACTGTAGCAATGTGTAATGGGTAGAATCACAATTTCACAGGTGTGATTGAATACTATCAAGGCCAATTCATGGGGAAAGTAGAAGGCTTATCAAAGCTATGATAATAACTATATATAAGTATATCTTTTTTCATAGTTCAAATTTAAAACAACATGCATGTGGTTTATATACAAAATTTAATTGATGTAACATTATATTCTCTTGTTTGAAATAGATTTTTGTCCCCATCAATGATGAGAACAAACATTGGTTTTTGTTGGTGGTTGATTTAAATGAGAAGACTTTAATCTTGTTAGACTCTTTGCCCTGTAATGAAAGGCGTAGGTGTAAGAGACATTGTGTCACAAATTTAGTAAGATTACAATTATGAGATGTGTTACTTAGTTCTTATACCAAATTTATATTATTGAACCATTAACTATTGGAGCAAAATTTAAGTTAACAAACTTTATTTATTGAAGAGATGTTGGAAGACTGGTCATACTACCAAGACAAGGACACTAGAAAACCTTTGATTGTGGATTTTGAGCTTAGAGAACCATTAGATATTGGTGAACAGATTCCTGGATTGTAAGTTGCCAAAAACCATATATATATATATATATATATATATATATATGAAACACATATATGACCATGTTGTTGGTGATTGGTGATATGATGTAACTATGCAGGTGAACTCGTGTTGTTAACAAAACTATTTTCATTATAATGATTAGTAGAGGTTGTGGGGTTTGAGTATGCCAATGAATGATAGAGTACATGCTATCTAGCAGCTACTGGATTCATGTAACGCTTTTATGAAAACTTATTTAATGACATGTTAATCTACTTTCGAGGTGATACTTACATTGAACATATAAACATGCAAGTAAATGATGCCACAAGAATGAGGATTGAGCTTTGAGATTCATTAGCTCATCATCAGTGTCCTCATTGTAGTCTTCAGACTCTGAATCTGAGCTTTGAGATTCAGCAGTTTTGAGGGATTTTACTTTTTGCTTAAGTTAGTAGACTTCAAGGCAATGTTCTTTAAGGAAGTAGGTTTTGTAGCTTCCTTTTGCTTCAGCTTGATCTCATGAACTCTTAGTACTCCAAGAAGTTCATCAATGTTGAAGATGCTCAGATTTCTGGCTTCTTCAAGAGCAGAGCATTTTGCATCAAATTTCTCAGGCAGACTTCCAAGCAGCTTGACGTTTATGTCCTGAGTGGATAGAGTTGTCCCTAGAGCCTACAACTCATTTAATAGAGTTTGAAATCTTCCAAACATTTGATCTATGGTTTCATGTTATTCCATCTTGAAGTTATCATACTATTTGATCAACAGTATCTTTTGGGATCTTTTGACCTCGGAGGTCTCTTTATAGTTCCTTTGAAGTGCATCCTGGACTTCTTTGACAGTTTTATAACTGAATACTTTGTTGTATTCAAACTTGCTGAGAGCACATATAATGAGGAATCTAGCTTTAGCATTTACCTTCATTTTTCTTATTTCAGCTGTAGTCTATAGATCTTCAAGCTTTATCTTATCGTCTGCATCAACTAGTGCTGGATGATCACCATTTATGATTATGCCCCACAGACTATACTAAGTGGACTTTATGAACATTTTCATTCTGTCCTTCCAGTGAGCATAGTCTTCTCCAAAGAAGGTTGGAGGTCTGTTAAAAGAGGAACCTTCTGCCACCAGTTGATCTTGTTGTTGTGTTGCCATGGATCCTTTACACTTGTGAAAGTGTTCAACCCAAAGAATAAACTCTGATACCAATTGAATGTTTAGAGATAGACTTAGAAGGGGGGTTGAATAAGTCTGTAAACTCTTTTTCAAAAAGGAACCTTATTTAAAAGAAATTAGCAGCAGACTAAACAAGCACAGACCCAAACTTTAAACAAGAGAAGGGAAAGAAGAATTTGCACAATAGAATTTATACTGGTTCACTTCCAAACATGAAGCTATATCCAGTCCCTTCAGTCTGAAGGATTTTCACTATGTAAAACACCTTTTACACAACCAGCACACTTGTGCCACATATTCTTGACTTCATCCACTTCTGGCCTAAACTCTGTATTCTTTCATAAGTCATTCCTACTCAAACCCAAGTATTCTTTCAAAAACATCTTTAGGGCAACAGTATTTTTCGCAAGAAACTATAACTGTTTGGCACAACCAGACTTGTATAAGATACAAAGTATACAGATTTTAAAGATAGAGCTTTGGTACACACTAAGTTGTGCTAAAACAAAGACTGAATCTACTAGCAGTAGTGTTAATGAAATTTAAGATAAAGTCTCTTCAAATCTGAGGTCTCTTCTTTTTAAAGGCATCTCCATATAGTTGTTACTGTTCCATTGAAGAAGATAGTAATCATTTGAGTATGGGAGCACGAGAGAAGAGAAGAGGACAATGTTTGGTCTGAAGGGTAACAAGGTATTGCATAAAAATAAAGTGCCTTAAATATTGCAAAGAGAAAGTACCTTTTTGTTCACTTTCGTGTTAACATGGAATATTGAAAAAGGCTTATTTTCCCTTCATAAGGCTTTTGACTTAGACTCTGCATGTTGTCAGTTTTTTGATGTGTACTAAAAAGCTTTATAGTTTTCTTCTTATGTAAGCGTTTGTTTTGCTAAGAGTTTTGTCTCTTTAGGCATTTCTGTATAGGAACAGACTTAACTTGAAGGAGAGCAGCTTTGCATAATCAATAATCAGAGAGCCATTCTTGAAAGGGAGAGTCTGAGTCTGGTGTGTCTTGGGGCTTGGATAAAGGACCTTGTGAGAAAAAGATGCTGAGTTTGAAGAGTAATTTGATTAAGGAACATGGGTTAGAAAACCGTCTGGGATAGGTGTCGCAACCTGGATCGCGACGGCGCGGCGAACAAGAGAAAGAGTATCGAATGAAACAGGGAGTCGCCACCAACGTTTTTATCCATAGGAAAAACATTGGGAAAAAAACTAAGTTCAGTAAAGCACTGGTTAAAAAAATGAAATCCAAGTTCGGGAGTCGGTTACGAGTAGGGAAGGTATTAGCACCCTAAATCGCCTGTCAAAGACAGTACCAAGATTGAAAGCACAATATAAATAGCCTTAAATAAAACATGGTTTTTTCCCTTTTACTCTTGTATTTTTTTATTAAACAAAAGGACAGAATTGAATGAGAGAACTGTACAAACATAGAATGTCGAAGCGAGGTCAATGGAACGTTTCATCCGAATTAAACTCGACTTCGATATGAGACAGAGAAGGGAAGAGGATGCTAATAAGGCGTCACGCCTAAATTAGACATTCTCGGAAAAAAAAAAGGGATAGGAAAGAGATAAGCGGGACGTCTCGTCCTAAGTATCCCTTCCCTATGAAATTATGGCGAGGCTTGAGCAAAACTAGGGGGAAACCAACAAGACGTCACGTCTAAATTGATTTTCACGGAAGTGACCAAAGAAAGGAACATTTATGAAAGAAACATAAAAGTAAGGAAATAAATCAACAAAAAAAGGAAATAAGAAAGACGGGCCCGACAGGAGTTAAAGTCCTGCTCCTACGTATTCTTGAATTATCAAGAAATCAGGGTTACGTAGTTCTGAATTTTTTCTTTCTAAAAGATTAGGGAAATGTTGGTGGGTATCATTTTGGTAAGGAACCCATACAAGACGAAGTTCTTCACACGTGTATGGGTCCTATAGAGATTGTGTAGACGAAAGTATTTTCCGTACGACACTGACTAAAAAATGATTTGTTTCTTTTTTTTTTTGACTTTATCTAGATTTCAAAGAAAACACAAGAGACATTTATTTTTCATTATTATTACAAAATAAAAAGAGATTTAACTGAATAAACTTTAGGAAAGTAAACAAGTCCAAAAAAAAATACAAACTCAGCAGATGAACGTTTAATAATAAAAAAAAATGAAAGGAAAGAACACAGAACAGAACTGGTGGTGAGGTCGTTGAGGGAACAGCTTACAGATATTGACCGGTGTGGATTCTGCTGGTGTGGATATGGGGTTGAAGGACCGAACAATGGTAAGGGGATTCAGGAAACGTTGGGAAGATATATTGGGTTTAGGAGGCAGGGACGGTGTGGTGTTTAAGGAGTATTTGGGAGGCAGGGACGATGTGGTATTTGGTATTGGGACGGTGTAGTGTTTAAGGAGTATTGGGACGGTGTGGAGATTGATGGATGTTGGGACGATGTGGTATTTGGTATTGGGACGGTGTAGTGTTTAAGGAGTATTGGGACGGTGTGGAGATTGATGGATGTTGGGACGATGTGGTATTTGGTATTGGGACGGTGTAGTGTTTAAGGAGTATTGGAACAGTGTTCAGGAGTTGTTGGGACGGTGTGGCGGAATTAGGACGGATTAGGGGAGAACCGGGTGGTGTTCAGGAATAGGGATACAGTATGGTAGATTTAGGAGATCGGTGTGAAGGGCTACAGTGAATCGGTGGAGTTGATGAGGATCTGAGGGAGGATGCTGTTAGAACGATGTGGGTTGGAAGGTGTTAGGACGGTATGATTTTTGGGGTATTGGGACGGTGTGGTGTTTGGGACACAGACAACTATAACCAACAAACAGCGAACTGACAGGAAAATAAAAGACTGAAAGTAAAAGAAATAGGGAAAAGGGTGGAACCGGTGTGATGGGCTCAGAACCGATGTGCGAATCAACGCAGTGACGGTGTCTGACTGATTCCGGACTCGCACGCTAACGGGAACAACGGACCGGAGTTGGATCCAAATCTTGAAAACTGGACACGACCGGTGTTGTGGGAAGTTGATCCGAGGTGAGTTGTTGGATGCTGTGCAAAGACGGTGTGGTAGAGTAATGAAGGCAGTAACAGGGCAAGGCAGTGAAGAACTAGAACAGGGTGGATTCTGTGTGAGGACGGTGTGAGTACGGGGTAGGGGCGATGGACAAGGGCAACAGCTTTGAGTTACTAAGAATTTCCAAACTTCCCAAAGCGAAAGGACTTATATTGGTGATTATGGCAGATTACTGGTTTCAAGTGAGGAGGGATCTTCAGAAGGTTTCGAAGAAATCAGAGAGATTTTTGAGGAAAGTTTCCTTGTCCACCAACCCCTTGAAAAACGCAACCCCCATAGCTTCTTTGGCTGGGGTATTTATAAGGCTTAAAGGTATGGGTTGAGTGTTTGGGACAGCCAGAATTCCCACTCACCCATACGCGTAGTGGTGTGCAAGCCTGGCCATTAACTGTTCGTGGGGGACAGGATTTCAGCATGGCATTTTTTAATCGTCCACTTCCCCCCCCCTGTCTGCCATTTTTTGGGGAGTGCGATTCCAGGTCATCATGCACAAACTTTCGACCTCGTCCATCCGTTGTCAATTCTGTGACATCGGTTAGCAAACATATCGGTTGGACGGAGTCTCACATTGATCCGATGTTGTATCTTAAGAACCTTTACCTATGTCTAACATCGGTTGAGCCTTTCAATGTAATCACAGGGGCGGTGTTCTTTCTTCTAGTCCGGGTCCACTACCAGCCGGTGTGCCTATTTTGATCTGAGTCCTCCCACGAGATCGTCGTTTCTTACTTGGGCCGGACTCACTCGTCTTTTTGTCGTCAGATCCGCGACATCGGCCATTAAGGGACTCCTGAGGTGAGGACAGTTGGGCAGAGTGTTGAGGTGAGGACGATTGGGCAGAGTTGAGGTGAGGACAGTTGGGCGGAGTGTTGAGGTGAGGACGGTTGGGCGGAGTTGAGGTGAGGACAGTTGGGCGGAGTTTTGAGGTGAGGACGGGTGGGCGGAGTGTTGAGGTGAGGACGGTTGGGCGAAGTTGAGTGTTGAGGTGAGGACGGTTTGGCGGAGTGTTGAGGCGAGGACGGTTGGGCGAAGTTGAGGTGAGGACGGTTGGGCGGAGTTGAGGCAGAGTGTTGAGGTGAGGACGGTTGGGCGAAGTTGAGGCGAGGACGGTTGGGCGGAGTTGAGGCGGAGTGTTGAGGTGAGGACGGTTAGGCGAAGTTGAGGTGAGGACGGTTGGGCGGAGTTGAGGTGAGGACGGTTGGGCGGAGTGGGTGTTCCCCCTTTTTGGAATTTGGACCGGTTATATTTCCATTCAGGACCGGTGTCTTTTCCATTTGGGTCGGACCGAAATAGGTGTTCACAGATGCCCCTCTTTACTCCTTTTTCACAAGAGAAATACAGAATCTTCGTATTTCCGAGGTGAAAAGGGAGTAAAGACATGAACACCGATGTAGGGGATAAATGGGACCCATCAACCGGTCATCGTCCTTGCAAAGCATAGAACCTCGGATTAGAGCATCATGACCACCCCGTCCTCAACTTGTTCCCTTTTGAATGGCCGGTGTATTGTGCATGACATCGGCCTTAGCAAAAACCCTGAAACCAATTCTATCCGAAGTAGATTTTCTGACACCGTTTGTTACTTCCCTAAAGTAGTAACCGGTGTGACCATCGGGACACCGTCTCTTATAACTTCACAGGGCCTACTTCGTTTGACTTTAAGAGCCATGACACCGTCTTTGGAATCACCATATTCCGTAATAGAGTGAACCTCTACCTAGCGTCCATATCGGATCAACACCGTCTATCCTTTTCCTTTCTTCCTCTTTTTTTTTTTATGGTGCGCCGTCCCTTGGGTGACAGGAAGGCGAGAGTGGGGAGTTGCCCGTTTACTGAAGATAATACATGGGGTGTGGCTCTTGATTTGCAGGAAGGTAAAAGTTGACAGGAAAAATAAATGTGGGGTGTGGCCCTTGGTTTGCAGAAAGGTAAAAGGTGACAGGAAAAGTGAATGTGGGGTGTAGCCCTTGGTTTGCAGAAAGGTAAAAGGTGACAGGAAAAGTGAATGTGGGGTGTGGCCCTTGGTTTGCAGAAAGGTAAAAGGTGGGGGCTTGCCCCTTGACTGACAGGAAAAATAAATGTGGGGTGTGGCCCTTGGTTTGCAGAAAGGTAAAAGGTGGCAGGAAAAATAAATGTGGGGTGTGGCCCTTGGTTTGCAGAAAGGTAAAAGATGACAGGAAAAGTGAATGTGGGGTGTAGCCCTTGGTTTGCAGAAAGGTAAAAGGTGACAGGAAAAGTGAATGTGGGGTGTGGCCCTTGGTTTGCAGAAAGGTAAAAGGTGGGGGCTTGCCCCTTGACTGACAGGAAAAATAAATGTGGGGTGTGGCCCTTGGTTTACAGAAAGGTAAAAGGTGACAGGAAAAGTGAATGTGGGGTGTGGCCCTTGGTTTGTAGAAAGGTAAAAGGTGGGGGCTTGCCCCTTGACTGACAGGAAAAATAAATGTGGGGTGTGGCCCTTGGTTTGCAGAAAGGTAAAAGGTGGGGCTTGCCCCTTGATTTGACTGAAAGTGGTAGAGACCTGGGGTGATGCCCCAGTTTGAGTTGTTTGGAACTTCAGGGTACTGCCCCTTTGACTAGACTGAAAGCGGAAGAGACTTGGGGTGATGCCCCAGTTTGAGTTGTTTGGAACTTCAGGATACTACCCCTTTGACTTGACTGAAAGCGGAAGAGACTTGGGGTGATGCCCCAGTTTAGGTTGTTTGGAGGAATCTAGGAGGAACTGTCTCTTGACTGTAAGAGAATGGATCAGGGGGAGATGCCCCAGTTTGATTTGTTTGAGAAGTGCAGTTCCATTGTTGAAGAAACTTGGGAAGTGCCAGTTTTGACGATTAGGGCTCCACTGGGAAAGAGAATTTTGAGGCTCTAAATGACTGCTTGTTATAACAACCTGCAAGAAAGGGATAAGCATAGCAATGGCAAAGTAAATAGAAATCAGAGGAGGCTCCCCATGGAACCATGATCTCTTGAGGTGACTCATGACTGAACAGAACGAATGAAGTAACTCTAACTTCAAAGAGTGTGTCTGGGTTTAAGTCTTCATAACGATCCCCTGAGGTGAGATTTGAGCAATAGGATCATCTTGCCCCACAACTTTAAATAATTATATTTCATTTTATTTGATAAAGGGAAACACATGCCTTATCTGATTCATGAAATTCACGATATAAACACGTATCGAAAAAGAGGTGAAATTTATTTACGAGTTGAGTAAGTACATAGAGAGGGAAGTAGGGAAAACAAAAGAAGTTTAATACACAAGTTGATAGTTGAGGGAACAGGGAAAACTCGCTGATCTCTTGGTGAACTCCTGAGGATAACGCACATCTTAAACCCCACATCATGACTTCAAGCTACCTCTTCGACTTTGCTTCTAGGAAAGTGATTCAGTCGTGACTTGTATGCCCCAGTTTGGACTCGTACTTTTTGCATGGGAAGTCTCAGTCATACTGTCAGGATCTTGACCCTAATTTTGCCTGATCCGCCTTTTCAGGTTTTCGACTCACCGGGTCACTCTAATTTCTGTCTAGGCCGCCTTTTCAGGTTTTCAGCCTAGCGAGCGTCTCTTTTTTTTCTCTTTTTTTTTTGACATTATTTCCCTAAGAAAAGTATTTTTTGACCGCATCCGCATTTATGGGCATTGGCAAATCTTCACCGTCCATGGTTGTGAGTATCAAGGCCCCCCCAGAAAAGGCTTTCTTCACTACATACAGACCTTCATAGTTAGGTGTCCATTTGCCCCGGTCATCTTTTTGGATTGGCAAAACTTTCTTGAGGACTAAGTCTCCTTCCTGAAATTGTCGAGGTCGTACTTTCTTTTCAAACGCTCGTTTCATACGCCTTTGATACAACTGTCCATGGCAGAGGGCATCCAGTCTCTTCCCCTCTATTAGGTTCAATTGGTCATATCGAGCTTGGACCCATTCAGCCTCTTTTAGTTCCGCCTCCATTATAACCCTAAGGGATGGGATCTCTACTTCAAAAGGCAGGACTGCTTCCATACCATAAACCAGTGAAAAAGGGGTTGCGCCTGTCGAAGTTCGAACTGAGGTGCGATACCCGTGTAATGCAAAAGGGAGCATGTCGCTCCAATCTTTGTAAGTTAGGACCATCTTCTGTATAATCTTCTTGATATTCTTGTTGGCCGCCTCGACTGCCCCGTTCATTTTTGGCCAATAAGGAGAGGAATTGTGATGACGAATCTTAAAGCTTTCACACAGTTCTTCCATCATCTTGTTGTTCAAATTTGTGCCATTGTCAGTAATGATCTGGCTCGGCAAGCCATATCGACATATCAATTCTCGCTTGACAAATTTAACTACAACATTCCTTGTCACATTGGTATATAAAGCTGCCTCCACCCACTTGGTGAAATAATCAATGGCAACCAAAATGAAACGATGACCGTTGGAGGCTTTTGGCTCGATGGGTCCAATAACATCCATGCCCCACATCGAGAAGGGCCACGGTGCCAATAAGACATTCAAGGATGACGGGGGCGCATGAAGATGGTCAGCGTATATCTAACACTTGTGACATTTTCGAGCATAAGAGAAAAAGTCGGCCTCCATGGTCATCCAATAGTATCCAGCTCTCAAGATCTTCCTCGCCATGGTATGCCCATTGGTATGAGTTCCAAAGGATCCTTCATGAATATCTGCCATGATCTTGCTTGCTTCAACAGTATCGACGCAACGGAGGAGGATAAAGTCACGATTTCTCTTGTAGAGCACATCACCATTCAAAAAGAAACCCATTGCAAGTCGTCTCAAGGTCCTCTTATCATTCTCTGTGGTACCCTCAGGGTATTCCTGAGTCTGTATATATTTTTTGATATCATAGTACCATGGTTTCCCATCCGACTCTTCTTCTATTGCTTGACAGTATGCAGGCTTGTTGTGCCTTTCTACCTCAATGAGGGGCATATCACAGTCATTGCTTAATTTAAACATTGAGGCAAGGGTGGCCAAAGCGTCAGCCATTTGATTGTCATCTCGGGAGACATGGTGAAAAGAGATATCATCAAATTCCTTGATTAGTTCCATGATATGAGCTTGATAAGGGACTAGCTTGCTGTCCCTAGTCTCCCATTCACCTTTCAATTGGTGAATGACCAAGGCGGAATCCCCGTAGACTTCTAACTTCTTCACTTTTGCACCTAATGCGGCTTGGATTCCCAGAGAGCATGCCTCATATTCGGCTATGTTGTTAGTCCAGTCAAAACAAAGCCTAGCGCATACAGGGATGAATTCTCGATCTGGGGAAATTAGGATGGCACCAATCCCATGCCCCAGTGCATTAGAAGCCCCATCAAATCTCAAAACCCATTTGTCTTTCTGGGTATCTTCTTCATTGAACAATGCCAAGATATCCTCGTCCGGGAACTCAAAGTGCATGGGTTGATAGTCACTTATAGGTTGATGGGCTAAGTATTCCGCTAAAGCGCTCCCTTTTACGGCTTTCTGAGTGACATAGATTATGTCCTATTCAGTTAATAGAACCTGCCAACGAGCGATTCTTCCTGTTAAGGCCGGCTTTTCAAAGATATACTTGACAGGATCCATTTTGGAAACAAGCCAAGTAGTGTGGCTTAACACATATTGCCTTAAACGTCGGGCTGCCCATGCTAATGCACAACAAGTTCTCTCTAAAGCCGAATATCTCATTTCACAATCAGTGAACTTTTTACTCAAGTAGTAAATGGCATGCTCTTTCTTTCCAGTCTCATCATGCTGACCCAATACACAACCCATAGATTCATCTAACACTGTCAGGTACAAGATCAGGGGCCTTCCAGGGGTCGGCGGTACCAATATCGGTGGCTCCCGTAAATATTGTTTTATCTTTTCAAAAGCCACTTGACAATCTTCATTCCATTGCGTCGGTTGATTCTTACGAAGTAACTTGAAGATCGGCTCACAAGTTGCCGTCAGCTGTGAGATAAACCGAGCAATGTAGTTCAACCTTCCTAAGAATCCTCTGACCTCTTTTTCTGTACAGGGAGGAGGCATTTCGAGAATCGCTTTGACCTTGTCAGGGTCCACCTCTATTCCTTTCTTGCTTACAATGAACCCTAACAGTTTGCCTGATCTTGCGCCAAAAGTACACTTGGCCGGATTCAACCTGAGCTTATACTTCCTTAATCTTTCAAAAAGCTTTCTTAGGTCAACAATATGCTCTTCGTCAGTTTTTGACTTAGCAATGATATCATCCACATAAATCTCTATCTCCTTATGCATCATGTCATGGAAAAGGGTCACCATTGCCCTTTGGTAGGTTGCCCCAGCATTTTTCAGACCGAAAGACATAACTTTGTAACAGAAGGTGCCCCATAAAGTGGTAAACATGGTTTTCTCCATGTCTTCGGGTGCCATCTTAATCTGATTATACCCAGAGAAACCATCCATGAATGAGAAGATTGTATGTTGGGCTGTGTTATCCACCAGGACATCAATCTGTGGCAGAGGAAAATCGTCTTTGGGGCTAGCCCTATTTAAATCCCGATAGTCTACGCACATTCGTACCTTTCCATCTTTCTTCGGGACAGGGACGATATTTGCTACCCATTGAGGGTATTTTGCCACTGCTAAGAATCCGGCATCGAACTGCTTTTTAACTTCTTCCTTGATTTTCAAGAGCATTTCGGGCTTCATCCTGCGCAATTTTTGCTTTATCGGGGGACAGTCTGGCTTTAGTGGCAATTTATGCTCAACAATGCTAGTATCCAGGCCGGGCATGTCTTGGTAAGACCAAGCGAAGATGTCGCAGAACTCTATTAACAGTTTAATTAGTTCTTGCCTCCGCTCCTTATTCAAGAAGGTACCAATCTTGACTTCTTTTCTATCCTCTTCACTCCCCAAATTAATAATCTCGACTATCTCCAAATAAGGCCGAATTTCTCTGTCCTCTTGTTCCAATAACCTTGTTAATTCAGGCGAAGGATCACAAACTTCCTCATATTCCTCATCAGCATAGTCAACCGGGTGGTCAAAGTCATGAAATGGGATTGCAAGCTCATTATTCTCAAGAGGATCATCTTTAGATCTGCGTTTATTCAGGTTATTACGGTGAATAATAAAAATGAATAAGTAAAGGATAAAGGAATCAATGCAAAGATATGGAAAGCCAGAAGGAATGGAATTCAATACGCATTTATTTATGAAGACTGAAAATGATAAAAACATGTGTTTGCCCTTATTACAGAAAAAATGCCTCAAAGCCTTAGGCATAGCAATGAGGCCAACAATTCATTAAAGTTTTTGTCAATTACTTTGATAGAACATTTAAAGTTGTGGGTAGCTCGATGGCTTCCCAATTACAAAGATCTCTGCCTGATGAGCACGGGATCACAAAGCTTTCACCTTCATAGGGATCATCTTCAATAGCAGCTATATGATCAGGGGGTACCAAACCAACACTTTGGAAGCTCTGGTAGAGGTCACATAGGGGGACTTTAGCGATGCGGGGCTCTCGACCCTCTAAACGGGCAATCCTCCTTTCTTTCTTTTCTTCTCCTACTCTTCTCCTGTCAGCAGCTGAAGGCCGGTATCCCAAACCATACCTGTCTTTATTGTCTGGCAGATGCAACAGTTCCATTCTTCCTTTTAAACCAAGCCCCAAGCCTTTCCCAGGTTGATATCCCCCTTGTAGCATCATTTTGGCCATCATAAGGGATGCATTCGGCATATGGGCTTCCATTCCTACACTTCTTTCCCCAACATATGAGGTATTTGCGATCTCCAGCGCTTGAAATGAAGTTTCAAGTGCTTCCTCTGCAGCCTCGATGTAGGGGGTAGATAGGGGTTTACTGACCAGAAAATCTTCCTCACCAGAAACGATAATTAGTTTATTATCAATAATAAACTTTAGTTTTTGATGCAAGGTAGAGGGAACCACTCCAGCTGAGTGGATCCAGGGACGGCCCAACAAACAGCTATAGGCAGGCGTAATGTCCATCACTTGGAAGAGGATCTGGAAAGTACATGGCCCTACTTGAATTGGAAGCTCAATTTCACCTATCACCTCCCTCCTAGTGCCATCGAATGCTCTTACCACCATAGAGCTCGGCTTCATATAGGTACCATCAAAAGGGAGCCTGGCCAATGTAGATTTTGGCATGACATTTAATTACGACCCATTGTCGACCAGCACCTTTGCCAATATGTGATCTCGACACTTCACTGAGATATGGAGGGCTTTATTATGCCCCATTCCCTCCGCGGGTATCTCATCATCTGTGAATGACAGATAATTATCAGCAGCGATGTGCCCCACTATTCCTTGGAACTTATCAACGGTGATATCGTGAGTGACGTGAGCCTCATTAAGCACTTTCATCAAAATTTTTCGGTGGGGCTCAGAATTCAGCAAAAGTGATAAAAGGGAAATCTTCGCAGGGGTATTGTTCAACTGGTCTATCACCTGGTATTCACTCTGGCGAATAAATTTTAAAAACTCTTGAGCTTCCTCATCGGTCACAGTTCTTTTGATTTCCTCATCAATGCCTTCTTTGACCATCTTGGCTTTTCCACTACCACTAGTTCCACTCACTGGAGTCGGTTCTTTCCTTGATTCCGGTGGATAGTAAACTCGACCGCTCCGGGTCACCCCTCTTATCCCTGATATGTTTGACAGAAATGAGTCATTCATTTTTGGGCTTTCAGCTGTTACCTCCACATCATATTTCCACGGAACAGCGTGAGAATCTTTGAATGCAAAAGGAGCGGGTGTCTGGATTATGACAGGCTGATGCGTAGGGCTTATAGTCTTTGGGGTATTCTTGGTGTAGTAAATTACCAACAGTTTAGGAACGGACATTCCTGTTTCCCCATGTATCATGTTTACCTCATCAGAGACATTCACCACAAGCTCTTCACCCCCTTCCATAGCATTAATCTCAGGACCTTGATGGTTGGGCAAGGGATTTGTAGTCACATTTGGCATTCCTTCCTTAAAATTTAACCAATTGGCTTTGATCAAATCTCGCACTCTATATTTCAAGGCCATACAATTTTCTGTGGAGTGCCCAGGTGCCCCAGCATGATAATCACATCGGACATTTGGATCGTATCCCCTAGGGTATGGAGGTTCCACCGGCCTAGAAGGACAAGGGACTGCAAAGGAGTATCGAATAAGGTGAGGTAGAAGTTCAGTGTATGTCATAGGAATAGGGTCAAATTGGACTGGTTTCCGGTCATTATTTGTTCTCCTTTGGTTTTGGTTGGGATTAGGTGGTTGCGGCCATTGTTGTAGAGGATTGTACTGGGCTGGCTGCGGATTCGGTGCCCTGGCAATGGGCGGACGGACGTGGGGTTGTGGAGATGCGGGATAGGGGATCTGGTTATGGGTAGCGGCTGCCATATGGGGGTATGGAGTATGAGGGAAGTGATTTGTATGTTGAAAAGTGGTAGAGCCAAATGGTCTGGGCTGAGCTCTCCCCTGGTCATAAGAGACAGAGTTGGTTTCCCCATCTCTCTTTCTTACCTCACCTGGTGCTGATCTTTTTGCAGTGAGTGCCCCAAATGGGTTTTTGGAAATCTTCCCCGTCCTTATACCACTCTCTATTCTCTCTCCAATAATCACAATGTCAGAAAAATTGGATGAAACACTGCTGATCATCTTATCGTAGAAAGGTGGTTAGAGAGTGTCAATAAACATGGCTACTACCTCTCTTTTAGAGAGTGGAGGATCTACTTGCGCGGCTATCTCACGCCAGCGCTGCGCATATTCCTTGAAAGTCTCACTATCCTTCTTTATCATGTTTTGGAGTTGAATTCTATCAGGCGCCATGTCTAAGTTATACTTGTACTGCCTCAAAAAGGCATCCGCCAGATCTTTCCAACAGCGAATACGGGTTCGCTCCAAATGAGTGTACCAAGTGAGTGCAGCCCCAGCTAGGCTGTCTTGAAAGCAGTGTATCAACATCTTATCATCAGAGGCATGGGAAGCCATTTTTCGGCAATACATCGTGAGATGATTTCGAGGGCAAGTCACTCCTCGATATCTGTCAAAGTCTGGCATTTTGAACTTTGGTGGAATAATGAAGTCTGGAACTAAACAGAGTTCAGAAGCACTTGTTAAGCCAAGGCCTTCCACACCTTCCACAATTCGTAGTCGCTCTTCCAGGATTTCTATCTTCCCTCTTTGCTGGGACTCTACGGTTGTGCCATGATCAACAACCGGATTCAACGTCTGGGTCACATCCCGCGGGTTGGCAGTGTAAGGACCCATGTATCCATACGGGTAGCCGTAATATGGGTAGTAGGGTGTTGTCAAATGAGGTTGGTTCACCAGGTTAGTGTTTTGTGCCAGCTCCTGTGATTGGGCTGTTGCTTGGGTAATGGGAACTGGTTGAGCTGTTTGGGCGGTTTGAGTCTGGGTTGCTTGAGCCGGGATGGTTTGAGTTTGAGTGATTTGAGCTTGAGCTTGGGCGGTTTGAGGACCTAAGGCTTGGTTGACTAGTGGAATGGGTGTTTGGATAGGGTTTGGAATTTGGAGGTTTGTCCATTGTAAGGCATTGCCATCTTGGGAATTGATTAATAGAGGAGGGAAATATCCTGGAGGTAGGCCGTGCGGTGGAAAGGGTACAGGGCTACCGTCTGAGCCAATGAACACGTGTGGTGGCGTATAGCCATGTGGCCTAGCGTGGGAATCAGTAGGTTGATTGGGATTCCCAACATTAATAGTGAGGGGAACTGCCGTGGGATTCATAACTTGGCTTGATGTCGGACCCTCGTTTCCCGCAGAAGGCCCCCCTTCAGTGACCCCTTTTTCCAAGAGCTTCGTTAGTTCTGCAATCTGTTCCCTTAGCTGATTATTCTCATTCTTGAGGTTCTCATTCGTTTGTTCTGTTTCAGCCATGAGCTTCCTCTGTAGTCGGGTTCCGTAAGGGTGCGTCCTCGTGTTGCCTTTAGAAAGGAACATAAAAATTTAGAAAAGATAAGTGAATTAAAGAAAAAATTAAGTGAAATGAGATTACGCGGGAAGCAATGTTGGAACTTGACGGATCCTTTGACTGTTCCTCAGAACGTCACGTTGTACTAAGTAAAGCATTGAATGGAAATTAACATGAGATAGTTGTGAAGACAAAGGAATCCATTATCTCGAAAAGAGTACATTATTGCCATAAAGCGCTGAGTTACAAAGCGGGAAAATAAATCAGTCATTCCTAGCTCGGGCAATCATTTCCCTCATTTTACAAATCTGTCCTCTGCAGTAATCTAGGAACGTTGCAATTTCCCTAGGAGTATTGACAGGGTTGGCAATTCCTTCCGCTTGTTTGAGTAGAAACGGGAGATCTTCTAGAGTCCCGTTAGCCAGGTACGCCAGCTTAGCAAAGCGATCCATCCACAAGTGAACAGTTTCATTTTGTTCAGCTTCCAAGAGGCGTATGTTCTCTTGACAATCTTGTTCAATGTTCATGGCGCGTTGTCGCTCCCTATTTATTTCCTGCTCGCAAGCTTTTACCACTTCATTGAGCTGTTGTTCCAATTTGTGGACTTGTGTCTGTAGGAGTTCCTTTTGCACCATGATATTCTGCTCATTTTCTTTTGATTGCGCCAGCATATCCTTCAAAAGATGTTTCTCAGCCAGGATGGTATCACTTTGCTTGTTTTTCATTTTTAGTTGAGAATTGGCCGCTTGAAGACATTGGTCTTGTTTTATCATGTAGTTTTCATCAATCTTTCGTTTCTTCCTAATCTCTTCAACAGCTTGCTTGTTCTCCAGGTTCTCCCTTTTCTGAAGGGTGTATTCTTGCTGACATCTCAATAAGTCTTCCTCTAGCCTCTTGTTCTTGGCAGCTAACTCTTCTATTTTGGTCTTTAGCGCCTTGGTTGCTTCATCCTCCGCAACAAGTGATGGAGCAGGAGGATTTCCCTGGAGATGAGGGGGACTTCTGAAGGGTAATTTAACAATAAAGACCCTATTCAGGATCCACTCATAATATTCTTCTCTGACAGCATGGCTTCGGGCCCCCAGCTCTCTTCCCCTTCGGTGGACTTTTTTCCATGCATTTGCTATATCCCGAATGACAAAGACACAGCTCCCCTTCGAGTAATATGAGATGAAAGGAGTAAGAGACTCTTCATCAGGTGGTCCAAGCAAAGGATAAGCTAGCTGACGCTTGGCCATGATGGGATTATAGTTGATACATCCTTGCGTACCAATAAGGGGAACATTTGGGTAATTTCCACAGTGATGAACAATTGATTCAACTTCCAACCATTGGGGATACCACCTAACTTTCTCAGCTGTGAGCCCTATAAGGTGATTGGCCCACTCACGCCCACTTTTCACTGCTAATTGACATAGCTTCAGTTCAGAAACCGGACATTCGGCCTTACAGACTTGGTGGAAAACATGCGATGTGAGCCATACATACAAAACAGGTAAACAACAAACAACCCTTTTCCACCTTGTGTGTGGCAGAAATCCATGGTGCAGTACACGTTTGCCAATACAGCCGTGACAGGATTCTCAAGCCTGTGCTTGCGAGCTAGGAATACGGCGATAGCATCATAATCCACATAATTATCAATGTTGGGGAACAAAACAACTCCATAGATGGTAATAGCTAGAGCATCCATGAAGGCTTCCCAATCTTCCTTTTCTGCCAGGACCTGCATATGTTTCTCGAGAAATTCTCGAGTGAATCTGGGGATCTGATTTCTATTTAGTTGTGCGTCCCTTAAGGTGTCGGGACGGATCTTCAGAACACGGGCGACGGAAGCAATAGTTGCATGATGGTCGAGATGACGATAAGGTATCTGTCCTTCCAAAGGCATCCCCAAGATTTGTTCAAATTCTTCAATAGATGGGGCCAACTGAAAGTCTCTAAATGTGAAACATCTGAGAGGTGGGTCATAAAATTGTGCTAAGGCAGTGATCGCCTCAGTTTGCACTTCCACTTCTAACAACTTCAGAATCCTTCCATACTTTCTTGTAAAAGCCATTTTCTGTGTCAGGTTTAATTTTCTCCCCATTGTTTGCAGACTACCCATGTCAATCTTCCTGGCCTTAAGGTGCAATACTTTCCTCAACTCGGTCACATTTGTGTCACAACTATCAGATCTCATGTTAATTTCCATATTGCTCAAAGGTACCCGCTAAGTTCCAAACAGCTTCCTGCAAGAGCAAAGAGAGAGAGAAAAAGAAATCAGTTTCTGTCATGTTTTGTGAACCACTACTTCTTTATTAATTTATTGGAAAACACTTTCAGTTTGAGAAGTAGCGGTCGGCAAAACTCATGTGAAACTAAAGTCGCGTGGGTTATGGATCTTCCCAACGTCATCAATATCTGCTTGAATAGAATTTTGTTTTCATTTTTGTTTTGACGATTGGGAAAATCTATAACCCAGGACCCCCATAAGTACACAAAAGAGAGGGAACTGCTTACTTGTTAAAGGATTACTATTTTTAGAAAGAAAAAAGATTCACCCCTCTTTTGGAATAAAGTAACCCTTTGAACATGTAAGCAGTTCGTCAATTTTGGATTTGAAGGGAAAGCGAGAATGAGATAAGGTATAGTAAAGCCTGCCCTTTTGTGCCTTAAGCCAGGTTTTTCTGAAAGTCTTTTCTGGGACCTATAGCTTATCTAACAGTGGATTTCACACATTGGGTGGCTTCCGCTAGACTTCTAGAAGGTCACCAGAGCCAAGATCCTAATCATGACAGGGACGCAAACAGTGAGGAATTCACTAAGTGCGTATATCATGAGAGGTCGAACTCTGGTTGAGGTTCTCACGAATACCGGATAGGAAGTACATCCCATACGATTCCGTTACCAACCTCTCCTAACTTAAGCTTCATTTGGGGCCCGGGTATAGGGCGCCTCTCATAGGTGTGTGCAAATAATTGTGAGTGTAGTGTGTGGAAGGGCAGTCCATACCTTTTACCTTACCCCATTTTGCACAAAGAACAAACATAGAACAAATATACAAAGTCGTCTACCCTAGGGTTCAATAATTACAGGAAAGTAACATGGTCCTCTACCCTAGGGTTCAACAAGCATGCAAACATAGATAATGAAACAAATAACAAGATACAATTAAAACAAGAACAAACATTCACAACAATTAACAGAAAATAAAACAAGGGGGAAGACATCCAAGCTAACAAAGGCTATATAAAAAGAACATGCGCTTTCAATCAAACTGGCCTGACTCTCTTAAGTATCCCCAGTGGAGTCGCCATCTGTCGCAACCTGGATCGCGACGGTGCGGCGAACAAGAGAAAGAGTATCGAATGAAACAGGGAGTCGCCACCAACATTTTTATCCATAGGAAAAACATTGGGAAAAAAACTAAGTTCAGTAAAGCATTGGTTAAAAAAATGAAATCCAAGTTCGGGAGTCGGTTACGAGTAGGGAAGGTATTAGCACCCTACATCGCCTGTCAAAGACAGTACCAAGATTGAAAGCACAATATAAATAGCCTTAAATAAAACATGGTTTTTTCCCTTTTACTCTTGTATTTTTTTATTAAAAAAAAGGACAGAATTGAATGAGAGAACTGTACAAACATAGAATGTCGAAGCGAGGTCAATGGAACGTTTCATCCGAATTAAACTCGACTTCGATATGAGACAGAGAAGGGAAGAGGATGCTAATAAGGCGTCATGCCTAAATTAGACATTCTCGGAAAAAAAAAAGGGATAGGAAAGAGATAAGCGGGACGTCTCGTCCTAAGTATCCCTTCCCTATGAAATTATGGCGAGGCTTGAGCAAAACTAGGGGGAAACCAACAAGACGTCACGTCTAAATTGATTTTCACGGAAGTGACCAAAGAAAGGAACATTTATGAAAGAAACATAAAAGTAAGGAAATAAATCAACAAAAAAAGGAAATAAGAAAGACGGGCCCGACAGGAGTTAAAGTCCTGCTCCTACGTATTCTTGAATTATCAAGAAATCAGGGTTACGTAGTTCTGAATTTTTTCTTTCTAAAAGATTAGGGAAATGTTGGTGGGTATCATTTTGGTCAGGAACCCATACAAGACGAAGTTCTTCACACGTGTATGGGTCCTATAGAGATTGTGTAGACGGAAGTATTTTCCGTACGACACTGACTAAAAAATGATTTGTTTCTTTTTTTTTTTTGACTTTATCTAGATTTCAAAGAAAACACAAGAGACATTTATTTTTCATTATTATTACAAAATAAAAAGAGATTTAACTGAATAAACTTTAGGAAAGTAAACAAGTCCAAAAAAAAATACAAACTCAGCAGATGAACGTTTAATAATAAAAAAAAATGAAAGGAAAGAACACAGAACAGAACTGGTGGTGAGGTCGTTGAGGGAACAGCTTACAGATATTGACCGGTGTGGATTCTGCTGGTGTGGATATGGGGTTGAAGGACCGAACAATGGTAAGGGGATTCAGGAAACGTTGGGAAGATATATTGGGTTTAAGAGGCAGGGACGGTGTGGTGTTTAGGGAGTATTGGGACGGTGTGGAGATTGATGGATGTTGGGACGATGTGGTATTTGGTATTGGGATGGTGTAGTGTTTAAGGAGTATTGGGACGGTGTGGAGATTGATGGATGTTGGGACGATGTGGTATTTGGTATTGGGACGGTGTAGTGTTTAAGGAGTATTGGGACGGTGTGGAGATTGATGGATGTTGGGACGATGTGGTATTTGGTATTGGGACGGTGTAGTGTTTAAGGAGTATTGGAACAGTGTTCAGGAGTTGTTGGGACGGTGTGGCGGAATTAGGACGGATTAGGGGAGAACCGGGTGGTGTTCAGGAATAGGGATACAGTATGGTAGATTTAGGAGATCGGTGTGAAGGGCTACAGTGAATCGGTGGAGTTGATGAGGATCTGAGGGAGGATGCTGTTAGAACGATGTGGGTTGGAAGGTGTTAGGACGGTATGATTTTTGGGGTATTGGGACGGTGTGGTGTTTGGGACACAGACAACTATAACCAACAAACAGCGAACTGACAGGAAAATAAAAGACTGAAAGTAAAAGAAATAGGGAAAAGGGTGGAACCGGTGTGATGGGCTCAGAACCGATGTGCGAATCAACGCAGTGACGGTGTCTGACTGATTCCGGACTCGCACGCTAACGGGAACAACGGACCGGAGTTGGATCCAAATCTTGAAAACTGGACACGACCGGTGTTGTGGGAAGTTGATCCGAGGTGAGTTGTTGGATGCTGTGCAAAGACGGTGTGGTAGAGCAATGAAGGCAGTAACAGGGCAAGGCAGTGAAGAACTAGAACAGGGTGGATTCTGTGTGAGGACGGTGTGAGTACGGGGTAGGGGCGATGGACAAGGGCAACAACTTTGAGTTACTAAGAATTTCCAAACTTCCCAAAGCGAAAGGACTTATATTGGTGATTATGGCAGATTACTGGTTTCAAGTGAGGAGGGATCTTCAGAAGGTTTCGAAGAAATCAGAGAGATTTTTGAGGAAAGTTTCCTTGTCCACCAACCCCTTGAAAAACGCAACCCCCATAGCTTCTTTGGCTGGGGTATTTATAAGGCTTAAAGGTATGGGTTGAGTGTTTGGGACAGCCAGAATTCCCACTCACCCATACGCGTAGTGGTGTGCAAGCCTGGCCATTAACTGTTCGTGGGGGACAGGATTTCAGCATGGCATTTTTTAATCGTCCACTTCTGCCCCCCTGTCTGCCATTTTTTGGGGAGTGCGATTCCAGGTCATCATGCACAAACTTTCGACCTCGTCCATCCGTTGTCAATTCTGTGACATCGGTTAGCAAACATATCGGTTGGACGGAGTCTCACATTGATCCGATGTTGTATCTTAAGAACCTTTACCTATGTCTAACATCGGTTGAGCCTTTCAATGTAATCACAGGGGCGGTGTTCTTTCTTCTAGTCCGGGTCCACTACCAGCCGGTGTGCCTATTTTGATCTGAGTCCTCCCACGAGATCGTCGTTTCTTACTTGGGCTGGACTCACTCGTCTTTTTGTCGTCAGATCCGTGACATCGGCCATTAAGGGACTCCTGAGGTGAGGACGGTTGGGCGGAGTGTTGAGGTGAGGACGATTGGGCGGAGTTGAGGTAAGGACAGTTGGGCGGAGTGTTTGAGGTGAGGACGGTTGGGCGGAGTTGAGGTGAGGACAGTTGGGCGGAGTTTTGAGGTGAGGACGGGTGGGCGGAGTGTTGAGGTAAGGACGGTTGGGCAAAGTTGAGTGTTGAGGTGAGGACGGTTTGGCGGAGTGTTGAGGCGAGGACGGTTGGGCGAAGTTGAGGTGAGGACGGTTGGGCGGAGTTGAGGCGGAGTGTTGAGGTGAGGACGGTTGGGCGAAGTTGAGGCGAGGACAGTTGGGCGGAGTTGAGGCGGAGTGTTGAGGTGAGGACGGTTGGGCGAAGTTGAGGTGAGGACGGTTGGGCGGAGTTGAGGTGAGGACGGTTGGGCGGAGTGGGTGTTCCCCTTTTTGGAATTTGGACCGGTTATATTTCCATTCGGGACCGGTGTCTTTTCCATTTGGGTCGGACCGAAATAGGTGTTCACAGATGCCCCTCTTTACTCCTTTTTCACAAGAGAAATACAGAATCTTCGTATTTCCGAGGTGAAAAGGGAGTAAAGACATGAACACCGATGTAGGGGATAAATGGGACCCATCAACCGGTCATCGTCCTTGCAAAGCATAGAACCTCGGATTAGAGCATCATGACCACCCCGTCCTCAACTTGTTTCCTTTTGAATGGCCGGTGTATTATGCATGACATCGGCCTTAGCAAAAACCCTGAAACCAATTCTATCCGAAGTAGATTTTCTGACACCGTTTGTTGCTTCCCTAAAGTAGTAACCGGTGTGACCATCGGGACACCGTCTCTTATAACTTCACAGGGCCTACTTCGTTTGACTTTAAGAGCCATGACACCGTCTTTGGAATCACCATATTCCGTAATAGAGTGAACCTCTACCTAGCGTCCATATCGGATCAACACCGTCTATCCTTTTCCTTTCTTCCTCTTTTTTTTTTTTTATGGTGCGCCGTCCCTTGGGTGACAGGAAGGCGAGAGTGGGGAGTTGCCCTTTTACTGAAGATAATACATGGGGTGTGGCCCTTGATTTGCAGGAAGGTAAAAGGTGACAGGAAAAATAAATGTGGGGTGTGGCCCTTGGTTTGCAGAAAGGTAAAAGGTGACAGGAAAAGTGAATGTGGGGTGTAGCCCTTGGTTTGCAGAAAGGTAAAAGGTGACAGGAAAAGTGAATGTGGGGTGTGGCCCTTGGTTTACAGAAAGGTAAAAGGTGGGGGCTTGCCCCTTGACTGACAGGAAAAATAAATGTGGGGTGTGGCCCTTGGTTTGCAGAAAGGTAAAAGGTGGCAGGAAAAATAAATGTGGGGTGTGGCCCTTGGTTTGCAGAAAGGTAAAAGGTGACAGGAAAAGTGAATGTGGGGTGTAGCCCTTGGTTTGCAGAAAGGTAAAAGGTGACAGGAAAAGTGAATGTGGGGTGTGGCCCTTGGTTTGCAGAAAGGTAAAAGGTGGGGGCTTGCCCCTTGACTGACAGGAAAAATAAATGTGGGGTGTGGCCCTTGGTTTGCAGAAAGGTAAAAGGTGACAGGAAAAGTGAATGTGGGGTGTGGCCCTTGGTTTGTAGAAAGGTAAAAGGTGGGGGCTTGCCCCTTGACTGACAGGAAAAATAAATGTGGGGTGTGGCCCTTGGTTTGCAGAAAGGTAAAAGGTGGGGCTTGCCCCTTGATTTGACTGAAAGTGGTAGAGACCTGGGGTGATGCCCCAGTTTGAGTTGTTTGGAACTTCAGGGTACTGCCCCTTTGAGGACGGTTGGACGGAGTTGAGGTGAGGACAGTTGGGCGGAGTTTTGAGGTGAGGACGGGTGGGCGGAGTGTTGAGGTGAGGACGGTTGGGCGAAGTTGAGTGTTGAGGTGAGGACGGTTTGGCGGAGTGTTGAGGCGAGGACGGTTGGGCGAAGTTGAGGTGAGGACGGTTGGGCGGAGTTGAGGCGGAGTGTTGAGGTGAGGACGGTTGGGCGAAGTTGAGGCGAGGACGGTTGGGCGGAGTTGAGGCGAGGACGGTTGGGCGGAGTTGAGGCGAGGACGGTTGGGCGGAGTTGAGGCGGAGTGTTGAGGTGAGGACGGTTGGGCGGAGTTGAGGTGAGGACGGTTGGGCGGAGTGGGTGTTCCCCCTTTTTGGAATTTGGACCGGTTATATTTCCATTCGGGACCGGTGTCTTTTCCATTTGGGTCGGACCGAAATAGGTGTTCACAATAGGCATGCTTAAAGAGTTTTCTTTTGAATCAACACAGACTTAAAAATGGGTCAGACTTGAAAAAAAATTGAATGTCCTCAACACAGACTTTGGTTGCTTTAAATTTGATGGACCCCTTTTAAAACGTAACTCTTGCACCATAAACTTTGTATTATGAAACACTCAAGTAATTGGTTAAGTAACACTTAAACAGACTTTATTTAATTAAAAGTATGATGTGTATTAATAACAAATCTTAGGGTTTTTAAAATAAATTTTAGGTTCTCTAAAGCCCTTTGAAACAGGCTTGGTTCTAACATTTATAAATTAATTTATTTTTTATGTTTTATTTTTAATGCCATTTACTCATTTTTTGCTCAAGTTTTCAAATCAAATCTTCATCATTGCAAATTTAATTAAATCATGATTAGACCAAATTTACTCATTAACTAATTTACTAATTTTAATTTTTAACTGGTTTACTCATATTTTGCTAGTATGATTGCAAATTAAATGAAGATCATTGTAAATTTACTCATAAACTGATTTATTCCTTAATTGATTTACTTATTAACCGATTATTAATTTTTAACTCATTAACATAATTAATACATTTGATAATAGTGGATATATTAATATATCTCTTTTAATTGGTTGATTTAACTGATTATTTTCTCAAACAATTACTTATTATAATTATTCAAAGTAAATAAAAAAATCAATAATTATTTTATAAAAGTTATATCTATCTTATAAAAATGATCATTAAAGCCCTCACTTCCTCACTTAGCTGAGGACACTCAATAAATTCTCAATTTATATATTATTTGATATTTTTGTCCAGTACCTGTTATGTATTATTTCATCTCTAGTCAACAACAATGATTCTTTCTTCTCATCTACTATAGCATGGCATCAGTAAAGTACTAGCACCTTACCCTGTAAAGATTCTAACAGAAGTCATATTATCGATTACTGGCATCAACATTGAATGGTTCTTGTTGGGATTGAAAGCATTCTGCATTGCCAAAGATAACTCCATAAAATAATGTTTATCAAATATCCATATATACATTATATGCTACATTTTTTTACAACATAAAATGATGGGTAGAATTTATACAACAGGTTCCAAGGATAAACAACAACAACATTCACCAATGCCTAAGGTAGCTAACGAAACAGATTTGCCCTTATATTCTAATTTTTTACAATAACTAAAGATATACAAATAAACACATGGGTAGAACATATACAACAAGACATACTTAGAAGATCTGCAAAATAAACAAAACTGATAGAGGGAAAAAGTTGTAAAATTTCAGCTAGAAACTTAAAATAAACAGTAACAATTTAATTAAAAAAAATGGTAAGGTTCATTAGTGATTTTGAAGCCAGTCCTGGATTGCATGGCAAAGAACGTGATTCGGAACAAGATTGCAATGTGCAAGCTTAGAATTTGTCCTTGGTGAAGTATCGTGGCCACTTTCTAGCCACACACGTATAGCCTCAGCTTCATAAGTTACACCATCTACAGCTACATATGGATCTCGCACCACTTCTTGTTAATTAGGAATAAAATGAAAGGGGCTTTCTTAGATAATTTCTTATTGTTAATTCAAAGATTGATAGATTTGGAAAATCTTTGTATAAATGAAGCTAAAAAGGTTATAAAATTTAGCCTGTTAATTTAGTGGTTAAAAAATTGATTCTAATTAGCTTGTATCAAATGATCTTAGCAACAAGGCCAATTAAGGTTAGCTCATCAACCTACACTCTCTTAACAATTTAAAAACTAGAAAATTAGAATTAACAATTCACATCATAAACATGATCACCTACATATTGCAAAAGTAATAATAAGAACTCAACAAAAGAAAAGAACAGTTACGCTGTGTATACTATCAATGACATTTTTTTCGGCTTTCCCACGCCTACTAGGTTCTTGATATGCATCCCTTCTGACATTGTCAGCCTTAGCCATAGCCTGCTGAAGTTGATTATATAGAGTTTCATCCATTCTTCCATCCTGCTAGTGTTGTAGAGATTTAGGAAAGATATAGAAAGGGAAAGAGATGAATAGATTGAATATTATTGACTGAGATTGTGAATGGAGAAGGAAGTACAAAACCCTTCTTTTATAGGGAGAGACTACTAATAACAAAATCATAACCAATTAACTAACTAACTAATCATTATCATATATTTTCTTTAGAGCCCCCTTCAAAGTAAATGTGTCCTGAGAGCAAACATTGAGTTTGGGTCTTAGATTGATGAATAAGGTGCTTGCTGGCGCCTTTGTTAATAAATCAGCAATTTGGAAATGTGAAGGAATATGCTTAACTGAGATTATCCCTTGAGAAACTTTCTCTCTAACAAACCAAAGGTCAAGTTCAAAATGTTTGGATTTTGAGTGCAGAACCGGGTTGGTAGTGAGCATAATAGCACTCTGATTATCACACCAAATCAGTGGTGGTCTTGTTATTTTTATTTTAAGTTCAGTCAAAAGAGAATTGATCCAACAAATTTCTGCCACAAGAGAAGCCATACTTCTGAACTCAGCTTCAGTACTACTTCTGGAAACCACATTTTGCTTCTTGGCTGTCCAAGAGATGATATTATTACCCAGAAAAACACAGTAGCCTGAGGTAGATCTCATATCTGAGAAATCTAAAGCCCAATCTGAGTCACAATACCCAGTGATATGTAAAGTATCAGAGGGACTGAATAGAAGGCCATGATTAATTGTACCTTATAAGTATCGAAGCACCCTTTTAACAAACTTCCAATGAGAATCCAGGGGTCTATGCATATACTGACAGAGTTTATTAATGGAGAAGGCAACATCTGGACGTATGATAGACACATACTGCAGGGCCCCTACTACAGATCTATATAGAGTGGGATCTTCAAAGGCATTAGTGTCATCAATTTGGAATTTGCAGCTTGATGGAAGTGGAGTTTTGATGGGTTTAGCATTGCTCATATGAAGTTTCTTTAATAAATCATTGATGTATTTTGTCTGACACAGCAACAGTTTATTGTCAGCTAGGTGTTTGACTTCTACACTAAGGAAATAGTGAAGAACACCCATGTCTTTGAGAGGATAGAGAGTGTTGAGCTTGTGAATAAAATTTTGTATGAACATAGAAGAGTTTCCAGTTATTAGTATATCATCAACATATACTAAAACATAGGTCAAGATTGTAGATGTTGAATATATGAACAAGGAAGGGTCACACCTTGCTGATTGAAAACCAAGCTGACTGGGAGTGCTTTTCAACTTTGAGAACCATGCTCGTGGTGCTTGCTTTAAGCCGTAAATGGCTTTCTTAAGCCTGCAAACAAGACTCGGATCTTTGCTAGTAAAACCAATCGGTTGTTTTATATACACAACTTCTTGCAGAGGACCGTTCAGAAAGGCATTATTAATATCAACTTGTTTTATTTCCCATCCTTTAGAGATAGCAATGCTGAGAACGGTTCTAATGGTGGCTGGTTTGATAACAGGGCTAAAAGTATCCTTGTAATCAAGACCAGCTTGTTGAGAGAATCCTTGAGCCACAAGTCTTGCTTTGTGCTTGGCAATGCTTCCATCAGGATTGTATTTTAGTTTATAAATCCATTTGGACCCAATGGCTTTTCTATGAGGAGGAAGAGAGACAATATCCCAAGTATTATTTCTGATTAAGTCATCATATTCCTCTGTCATTGCAGATATCCATTCTTGGCTTTGGAGAGCTTCATGAGCAGTGACTGGAGTAGTGTCAACTAGAAGAGCTTTTAGCTTGAAAATCCCAGCTTTAGCGCTTGTTATCATAGAATGACTATTGACAGGAGGTTGTGATGCTTGTTGTGTTGTGTCTATTGTGGGAGAAGTGTCAACAACTTGTGTGAGGGATGAAGTGTCAGGATTAGTAACTTGTGGCTGAACAATGGGAATGATGGGAGGAGAGCAAAAATTATTGTCCACTAACTGAGGAGTTTGAGTGAAAAATTCAGAATTATTTTGGAGAGGATAAGTTGTTTCATCAAAGACCATATGTCTGACAGTATATACTTTCCCAGAAGATGTGACACAGGTATACCCTTTATGTTTGGAACTATAACCCAGAAAAATACATAGTTGTGATCTATAATCCATCTTGTGCCTATTGTAAGGCCTCAGATATGGAAAACAAGAACAGCCAAAAGGTTTGAACATAGAATAGTCAGGTACTTTTGAGAATAAAATTTCATAGGGAGATTTACTTTTTAAAACTTGAGTTGGCAGCCTGTTGATGAGAAAAGTGGCTGTACTAAAGGCATCAACCCAATATTCTGCAGGTAAAGCAGATGCAGCCAGTAAGGTCAACCTAGTTTCAGTAACATGTCTGTGCTTTCGTTCAGCAGCTCCATTTTGTTCATGTGTGTAAGCACAACTGAACCTATGGAGGATTCCATTTGCTGTCAAGTATTTTGTCATTGCAATGTATTCCTTTCCAGCATCTGATTGAAGAACTTTTATCCTACTATCAAGTTGTAATTCTGCCATGGACTTAAATGTAAAAAAGCTATCATAGCCTCAGATTTGTTATATAAGAAGAAGATCCAAGTGAATCTACTAAAGGCATCAATGAAAATTATATAATATCGATATCCTTGCCTAGAAGGGTTGGGGGAAGGACCCCATATATTAGTATACACAAGTTCTAAAGGCTTAGTATAAACACTTGTTGAGTCTTGAAAAGGTAATTTATGTGACTTCCCTAAAGCACATGCAGAGCAAATAGTATTTTTATTAACATTGTGAATAGGTACATTACAAAGTCTCATTACTTGTGCTACCACTTTGTATGAAGGATGACCTAATCTAGCATGCCATAGATCAATATTATCCAAAGCAACAGTATTATTAAAAATAGAAAAAGTTGGAGTAGAGCTAGCAGGAAGAAGCTTCAAATCTGTAAGAGCATATAATCCTTGTCTAGCAGGTCCTTAAAGAAGAGTTTTCTTTGTGTCCTGACATTTTACACAAAAATCATCAGTACCAAATTCAAAAAAGACATTGTTATCTCGTGCAAATTGATTTACACTAATAAGATTTTTATGAATGTTAGGAACATGAAGCAAATTGTTTAACTTGAACTTGGAGTTAGAATATTGAGATAGAAAGGATGATTGTCCAACATGTAAAATGTTTAGACCATTACCATTACCCATATGAACTCTTTCTTGACCATTATACTCAGATTTAATCATGAGGTTATTAAGGTCATGAGTCAAGTGATTTGTTGCTCCAGTGTCTGGATACCAGATTTCATCCAGATTGCCTTGATTAGCAGAGGAAGCAACCATAGCCTGAGGTTGTGACGGTTTTGCTAGGTGTTCATCAAAACGGTACCAGTAATGATATGCTGTGTGACTAAACCGCCCACAAAGTTGACACTGAATTCTCCCTCCTTTTTCAGAATTGGAGTTGTTGATATTTGTTCTTCCCCCACGATTTTTGCCTCGATTGGAGGTTCTTCCTTGGCCACGACCTCGATTAGTAGAGTTATAGCCTTTCTTGAAAAATGGAGTTTGTGCTATGTTAGCCTAAAGATGAGTGACATCACGATTCTTCCTCTTCTCCAAACGCTCTTCTTGATGCATCAACAGAGCCTTTATTTGAGAGACAGTGTAGGGTTTATCTCTAGTGATGCAGGAAGTGACAAAAGCATCATATTCCTCTGGCAAACCATCAAAGATAACATCAATGTGTTCTTCGGACGTTATTGGGGAACCTATGGCAGAAAGGGTTTCAACGATTTGTTTGATTTGAACCAATAAATCATTTAAAGAAGCTTGCTTTTGAATAGTTCGAAGACGAGTCTTGAGTTGCTTCACTCGTGCTCGTGTTTGCGACGAGAAATAAACCTTTAGTACATCCCAGATTTGGTAGGACCAAACGCAGCCCACCACACGAACCTTGAACGGAGCCTCCATCGATTCAAGCAACCATGATTTTAGAAGGCAGTCTTGCTGCTCAAATTTCTCAAACTCAGGATTAACGATACCTTGAGCTTGGTTTTCTGGGGAAAGAAATTGTACAGGAATTGAATCTTTGCCAAGAATGTGTTTCTTCAAGCAAAAACCTTTGATTGTGGATTCTGTATGATTCATCCACGTTAGGTAATTATCATCATTAAGCTTGCATGAGATTGCAGAGGTAAAGGTTTGTGGAACAAATGTTGATGCGGTAGCCATTGATGTGGATCGATCAAGCTGATACCATGTAGAGATTTAGGAAAGATATAGAAAGGGAAAGAGATGAATAGATTGAATATTATTGACTGAGATTATGAATGGAGAAGTACAAAACCCTTCTTTTATAGGGAGAGACTACTAGTAACAAAATCATAACCAATTAACTAACTAACTAATCATTATCATATATTTCCTTTATAAGTGTTCAATCACAATGTTCAAAATATTATCATAAGCTCAGGTATTCACACTACTCATCCAAGGAAACATGGCAAAAGTAAAAATGTTCAATCACAATGTTAAATAAAGTATTAATGCTTCTTCATCCATGGCAAAAGTCTACAAGAAACATGCACATGCCATACGACAAACATAAACATTTCTATAAGAGCAAACTCATAAGTCAGTCTTTAAAATGTATGGGTCAAACATTTTAGTCTTTAAGATTTTAAACATTTTTAAGTGGATCCCTGACATTGTAAAATGTTATTCATTTTATACTATAGGTTTTATTATCTTTTTATAATGAAAAGGATTAAACTAAACATCATTAATGACTAAAATCTCCAACCAGTTCAATCTCAAGGACCAACTTGGAGGATTTACTCTTTTCAAAAAGGAAAAAGTATGTATATAGATGAATCAAGTGATGAATGATGAGGATCCTATTTAATCAGAGAAAGGCCATTCAAATCTAGTACATTTCTAGATCCATCACTAGTCAAATTTGGAGTCAATATTGGTTCAATTGAACCAATATCAAAGTACAGTGAGAACTAAAAATTTTGACACCCTATCAGACTCATCAGGAATTTCTTCTCTACCAAACTTCATTTATGAAGTTGAGAACTCTTCTGAAGAAGAAATAGATGCAGCACTCCTTCTATATCCATTGTTAGACCATAGATTGGTTAAATTTGACCAAGGACTATGCAATAGATTGGGATCTAAGGAGAGGGGAATGTCCAACTTGAGAGTTTGGCACTTGTTGCAACAAAGGAGATATGGCCTCTACATTACCTCTATCCAAATTGTCATCCCTGAGTTCATGTGGAAACTTACATTAGTGCCTAGGATAATATAGCCAAGTGCAGTGACAATGCTATTGAATGAGTACAGAAAAATCATACAAGTTAAAAGAAAAAAATCAACATCACAAGCTTTATGAAATCAGTGTTCCTAGGCAACTAGAAAGGTTCCTCTAAAGTTGCATATATTTTCATGTGACTATATCCATCTTATGGCATAAGTCATTAGCATTCAGATTTGACTCCTCTCTCTGAAGTGAAAAGATATATAAAGTGAGAAAGTGAAATTCATTCATGCACCTTTGATTTTAAATGAATTACGATTATAAGTTCTCATAATTCATTTAAAATAAAGGGTGTAACAAACCTACTAGGATCAACTTAGTGGTGGAAGTTCAAGAAGTTGGTACTGGTTCGAGTTTAATTGTTTTTATTGTAAAAAATAAAAAAATAAAAAATATAAAGGGTGTATCAATCTTTATTTCCTCACTCTAAACGTGTCCATATTTTAGAGGGGCTATATTCTTAATATTCATAGCCCAACATACCTTATGTGTATAAAATACCCCTTGCATACGAACTGCATTGTTCACATACATATTTAGCTTTCCTAGATGTGAGGGTTGTCATTCTCCTGCAATGTAATGCAAGTTGAAGCTCATTGATTGGAAACAGTATATTCACTTCACCATACTGATATAACGATAAAATATTCAAGCTACAAATAGTGTATCAATATCGTGTTTTTCTTTATTTATAATATTTGTTTTGCATAAAATATATGTTTTTGTTATAAAATTAGAGAGGAAATTAGAGAAGAAAATGGAATTGAAGATGAAGGAAGGAGAGTAATGAGAGTAAAGAAAGAGTAGTAAAATTGAAGAGAAGAAGTGTATTGTATTAATGAGTGAAGGGGGTATTTATAGGAGGTGAGAGGGGGACATTTATAAATATCAAAACTTTAGGGGGGACATCCATAATTATTCATAATACTCCCCCTTGGATGTCCATATTTAGAATGTGCCTCGTTAAAACCTTACTAGGAAAAACCCAGTGGGATAAAAACCTAGTGAAGGAAAAAGAGTACAATATTCTTTACAAAGTATATCCGTAAAAATAATTAAATTACAAATATTTAATTCTCCCCCTCATCAAAACACTTATGTAAGCGTCGAAGACCAATCTTCTGTACTAGTTGTTCGAAGACTTTGGTTGGTAATGATTTTGTAAAGATATCTGCTAGATTCTCGCATGATCGGACTTGCTCGACATTTATTTCACCATTCTTTATAAGATCATGAGTAAAGAAAAATTTTGGTGAAATATGTTTTGTCCTATCTCCTTTAATATAGCCCTCCTTTAACTGTGAAATACAAGCTACATTATCTTCACATAAAATTATTGGTGGTAGTTTTCCAGCATGCAAGCCACAAGTTTCTTGAATATGTTGAATCATAGACCTCAACCAAACACATTCTCAACTTGCTTCATGTAATGCTAAGATTTCAGCATGATTAGATGATGTTGTTGTGATTGTTTGTTTTATGGATCTCCATGAAATTGCTGTACCACCACATGTAAACAAATAACCTGTTTGTGATCGACCATTATGAGGATCAGACAAATACCCCGCATCTGCATAACCAATTAGGTTTGCCTTAGATACATATGGGAAAAATAAACCCATGTCCATTGTACCTCTAAGGTAGCGGAATATGTGTTTAATCCCATTCCAATGTCTTTTCGTGGGTAAAGAACTATGTCTTGCTAACAAATTAACAGCAAATGATATATCAGGTCTTGTATGACTAGCAAGATACATTAGTGCACCAATTGCACTAAGATATGGTACTTCAGGGCCAAGTAGTTCTTCATTTTTGTCTTGAGGTCGAAAAGGATCTTTGTTCACTTCAAGTGACCTTACAACCATTGGACTGCTCAATGGGTGTGATTTGTCCATATAAAACCGTTTTAACACCTTTTCTGTATAAGTCTTTTGGTGCATCAGAATTCCTTCCTTTAAATATTCTAATTGTAATCCGAGACAAAACTTTGTTTTTCCCAAGTCTTTCATCTCGAATTCCTTTTTTAAGCAATTTACAGCCTTTGAGAGCTCTTCGGGAGTTCCGATGATGTTTAAATCATCTACATAAATAGCAATTACAACGAACTCTTTTCTGAGTCTTTTCATAAAAACACATGGACAAATTGGGTCATTTTTGTACCCTTCTTTCAACAAATACTCACTGAGACAATTGTACCACATTCGTCCAGATTGCTTTAATCCATAAAGAGATTTATTCAATTTGATTGAATAATTTTCTCGAGGATTTGTTTTATATGCTTCAGGCAAATGAAATCCTTCAGGGAGTTTCATATATATGTCATTTTCAAGTGAGCCATATAAATATGCTGCAACAACATCCATAAGGCGTAAGTCAAGCCTTTCACGGATTGCCAAACTTATCAAGTATCGAAAAGTAGTGGCATCCATCACTGGTGAATATGTTTCTTCGAAATCAATTCCAGGTCTTTGTGAGAATCCTTGTGCAACAAGTCTTGCTTTGTATCGCACAATTTCACCATTTTCATTTCTTTTTCTCGTAAAGACCCATTTGTACCCAACTGGTTTTACACCTTTGGGTGTTTGGACTACAGGCCCAAAAACTTTACGTTTTGCAAGTGAGTTTAACTCTTCTTGCATTGCATCTTTCCACTTTGGCCAATCATTTCTTTGTGCACATTCTTTAACTGATTTTGGCTCATAATCTTTATCATCATTTATGATATCAAGAGCTACTTTGAATGCAAAAATTTCATCAACATCGACTTCAGGTCCATTCCATTGTATACCATCCATGACATAATGTATCGAGATCTCTTTATTTGTATCAATTTCAGGTACCTTAGTTTCTTCTGGATTTGAAACTTTGATTATGTCAGGAGACTCTACTGGAGTCTTTATATCCTCGATTCGACCATCATCTTTATTTACTTTTCTTTTCTGAGGATTTTTTATCTTTAGAACCAACAGGTCTGCCACGTTTTATTTTGGCTTCAGACTCATTTGCAAATTTAGATTGTCCTTCAGGGATATCAATCTTTATTGGAGTATTAACAGCTGGTATATGTGACTTAGTTACTCTTTTTGGATCAGCAAATGCATTAGGCAATTGGTTTGCTAAATTTTGCAAACTAATTGTTTTCTGAACTTCTAGTTCAGATTGTTTTGTTCGAGGATCAAGATGTGATACAGACCTCTCATTCCAGCTAATCCTTTTATCCAACTGTTTATTTTCTCCCCCTAATGGTGGGAAAATAGATTCATCAAAATGACAATCAGCAAAACGAGCTGTAAATAAATCACCTGTTAAAGGTTCAAGATATTTTATTATGGATGGACTTTCATATCCAACATATATTCCCAACCTTCTTTGAGGTCCCATCTTAGTGCGTTGCGGAGGAGAGATAGGAACATATACCGCACTTCCAAAGATTCTTAAATGGGAAATATTTGGTTCTTTACCATGAACCAATTGTAAAGGGGAATATTCATGATTACTTGTAGGCCTGATGCGAATAAGTGCTGCCGCATGCAAGATTGCATGTCCCCAAGTTGAAATTGGGAGTTTTGATCTCATTAACAATGGTCTTGCTATCAATTTCAAACGTTTAATCAATGATTCAGCAAGTCCATTTTGTGTATGAACATGTGCTACAGGATGTTCAACATCAATTCCAATGGACATACAATAATCATTAAATGATTGAGATGTAAATTCACCAGCGTTATCAAGGCGTATTTTCTTAATTGGATAATCAGGAAAATGAGCTCTTAAACGAATTAATTGAGCTAGTAATCTCGCAAACGCCTGGTTGCGAGTTGATAATAAGCAAACATGTGACCATCTAGTTGATGCATCAATTAAAACCATAAAATATCTAAATGGTCCACATGAAGGGTGTATTGGTCCACAAATATCACCTTGTATACGCTCTAAAAATATAAGTGGTTCATTCCCAATTTTCATTGGTGATGGTCGAATGATTAATTTTCCTTGAGAACAAGCAGCACATAAGAAATTCTTAGTTTGCATAATTTGTCTTCTGGACAAATAATGACCATTTGAATTCTCAACTATTTTTCGCATCATAATTGATCCAGGATGGCCTAATCGTTCATGCCAGATAACAAAGTCATTCGTATTTGTAAACTTCTGGTTTACTATGGCATTTGTTTCAATTGTACTAATATATGTGTAGTACAAACCGGAGGAAAATGAAGGCAATTTTTCCAATATACATTTCTTACCAGAAATTAACTTTGTAATGTATAGATATTCATCATTTCCTTCATTTGTGGTCTCAATATGATATCCATTTCTGCGGATATCCTTAAAACTCAATAAATTTCTTTGAGACTTCTTAGAATATAATGCACTTTCAATGTGCAATTTTGTTCCTCCAGGTAACAAAATACTGGCTCTGCCGGAGCCTTCAATTATATTTATACTACCAGATATTGTATTAACATTTGCTTCTTGTTTTACTATATGGTAAAAATATTTCTCATTCTTGAGAATAGTGTGTGTTGTTGCACTGTCTGCGAGACATATATCTTCATTGTTCACGTGAGCATTCATTCTTCATTAAATAAATAAAAATAAATCATGAGTAAAAATATAATTAACAATATTTAACAAAATTTTATTGATAAAGACAGAATTTACAACAAAACAAATTACATGAAACATTAAAATAATTTATTTAGGGGCACTCCCTTCTCCAACTGAGTGGTCAATTTCTTCTTCAGGAAGAGTAAGAAAATCATCAACACTAAAATCAGAGAAATCATCATCTATACCAGTAAAATTTGTCTCTATTATTTTCCCTTTATTTTTAAGGGATTTTTGGTATAGATCTACGAGATGCTTTGGTGTGCGACAAACTCGAGACCAGTGTCCCTTGCTGCCACAACGATAGCAGATATTTTTAGTTTGTTCACTATTTTGAGCATCTGTCCCTTTTTTCATATGTTCTTTATTTTTCCCTGTGAATGATGATCTCTTATCATTTCGACCATGACCACGGCCATAACCATATCCACGACCAATACCATGTCCCCGAGCATTACCTCGTCCACGACCGCGGCTACGGCCACGACCACGACCATGAGTATTATGATCGTGTGTTGCTACATTCACTTCTGGGAATGGAGCAGTTCCAGTTGGACGAGATTCATGATTTTGCATAAGCAATTCATTATTTTGCTCAGCCACAAGGAGACAAGTAATTAATTCAGAATATTTTATAAAGCCCTTTTGGCGATATTGCTGCTGCAGGAGCAAATTGGATGCATGAAAAGTAGAGAATGTCTTTTCTAACATGTCACTTTCAGTGACTTGTTCTCCACATAATTTCAATCTCGAAGTAATTCTAAACATTGCAGAATTATACTCATTTACGGATTTAAAATCTTGAAATCGTAAATGCATCCATTCATAACGGGCTTTTGGAAGAATTATATCCTTTTGATGGTCGTATCTTTCTTTTAGATTATTCCACAGAACAAGAGGGTCTTTAACTGTTAAGTATTCATTTTTTAACCCTTCATGGATATGGTGGCGTAAAAATATCATGGCTTTAGCTTTATCTTGACTAGATGCCTGATTTCCATTTTTAATGGTGTCTCCAAGACCTTTTGCATCTAAATGGATTTCAGCATTCAATGTCCATGATAGATAGTTTTTTCTAGATATGTCAAGAGCCACGAACTCAAGGTTGGTAATATTTGACATAGTTATTTCTATATAAGAAATTAAAACAATATATTAGATATCATTTCAAATGAATAAATTTATTAATTATAAATATCTAATGATGGTAACAAGTCAATAATTATTATGAATATGTTTTATTTTTATTTAATTATAAGAACAATATTTTTTTTATTTTTTATTTTAAAAAAAAATAGAGTAATTTAAATGATCCAGTAATAAAGACTTACAATTTTTATAAAATGTCATTCAGATACTAGTGGCCTAATGGTAAAGTGATAACTTATCATGTTATAAGTCCTGGGTTCAAATCCTTATAAATGTTATTTTATTTATTAATATAATATGAATTATAGTAGTTAATAAAAAATAATAGTGCAATAGGAATAACTACAATTGATAGTAAGCATTAATATATAGGCTAGTGAAGTAGACATAAGCGTGTAGTGCGTTAGTGACTAGCTGGTCATGGAAATGATGGATAATAACAAGGCATAGTAGGTATTATAAAATCAATCAGCTTAAATAAAATTAATTTCATTTTAATAATGATTTTATTTTATTTTTATTTTTTATTTTAAAAATTTCTTAGATGATTATAGTTCTTCAGGAACTCTCAAAAAAATATTTTCAAGAATTCTTCAGGAATTCTAAATTATTTGATTTCTAGTTCTTCAAGAACTATCAGTAAATATTTTCAAGAATTCTTCGGGAATTCTTTTAAATCCCATAGGGATGTTTGAAATATAAGTTCTTCAGGAACTTATTAATATTTTATACATCCTGCTGGGATGTGTGGAATATAGGTTCTTCGGGAACTTATTATAATATATATATATATATATACATATAATATAAATTGAAATAAAATTATGAAAAGAAATTAAAATTCTATGTTACCTTAAATTCAGTTGGTCAGAACCTGGTGCTGATAACGTGTTATAAAATTAGAGAGGAAATTAGAGAAGAAAATGGAATTGAAGATGAAGGAAGGAGAGTAATGAGAGTAAAGAAAGAGTAGTAAAATTGAAGAGAAGAAGTGTATTGTATTAATGAGTGAAGGGGGTATTTATAGGAGGTGAGAGGGGGACATTTATAAATATCAAAACTTTAGGGGGGACATCCATAATTATTCATAATACTCCCCCTTGGATGTCCATATTTAGAATGTGCAAATGTCAAGCAAGTCCGATCATGCGAGAATCTAGCAGATATCTTTACAAAATCATTACCAACCAAAGTCTTCGAACAACTAGTACAGAAGATTGGTCTTCGACGCTTACATAAGTGTTTTGATGAGGGGGAGAATTAAATATTTGTAATTTAATTATTTTTACGGATATACTTTGTAAAGAATGTTGTACTCTTTTTCCTTCACTAGGTTTTTATCCCACTGGGTTTTTCCTAGTAAGGTTTTAACGAGGCACATTCTAAATATGGACATCCAAGGGGGAGTATTATGAATAATTATGGATGTCCCCCCTAAAGTTTTGATATTTATAAATGTCCCCCTCGCACCTCCTATAAATACCCCCTTCACTCATTAATACAATACACTTCTTCTCTTCAATTTTACTACTCTTTCTTTACTCTCATTACTCTCCTTCTTTCATCTTCAATTCCATTTTCTTCTCTAATTTCCTCTCTAATTTTATAACAGTTTTATTTATGAAATAATCTTTATTTAACACCATCTAATTAAAGTAAGAATATATAAAACCAAATAATCTAATTCAATCCCATTTACATTACTTTTAATTGGATGGAATTGAATTCAATTCGAAACTTTATTTAAACAAAACTGTAAATATATGTAATTTTATAATTGAATTACCTATAAACCAATCTAAACCAATTATGAAGACCCTTAACTAAGAAAGATAAATTATGACTTGAAAATATAACACATTTCATAATAGGTAATAGAGGTAATTACACTAATCTCTCTTAACTTAAATGTATACTCAGACACCCTATGCACATCTCCCTTATTTTGAAGTTTATATGCACTCACATTATTGCCTTTATGTGCACCACTTTCTAGTCACACACATAACAATATATGCAGCCACACATAGTTTACATCGCCACATATATAATAACATAATAGTTATGCATAGTTTACATAGTCACTCGCGGTCACCACATCATATATTCAAGTTGTACACATCCAATATCAAGCTTGAAAATAGGGGAAATGTGCATAATTTCTGAAAAATTAAAGGATCTCATGGTGTATTTATCAACGTAATTATCCCTATACATATTTATCCCTATAGGAGATTTTAGGTGGCTTCATTCTTACTTGGAATGATACTTGTAGGATGCAGCTCCCATTATAAGCTTTTGTATGCCATGCTGGGTGATGAATTGTACAATTCCTTGTTCAATACAATCCATTTCAATGCATAGTTTCCCTGCCCGCACCTATATCAGAAAAATTATTAGTCAAGATTCAAGAATAAAATAAGCTTTGAAATCAATAATATTGCATGTAAATGGACTGATACAGGGTAACTAGAAAAATTACCCCCCATCTTTTGACAGATAGAAAGGTAGGTACCCAGAGTCTTATGCATGTCTTGCCTTTCAATTTGTATGCTTGAACTTCCTGTTCTTCCAGTGCACTTGGAGGAAATTTAGCACTCACTACAAACAACCAAATAATAAATCATTGGTTAAAGAGCACATAGATTGTAAATAAGTGTTCATGGACAACAAAATTTAGGTGCAGTTACTTAGATATTCTTAATATTATTTTCCAATTAAAATTGAAATTTATGTGAGTCACTCACAAAATAAAAGCTCAGCTAACACATTAGACTCTATTAGATGAAATAAGCTTATATCTTGTAGTTTGTAACTTGTAAACAACGATTATACTTTATATGCTTATAGCTTTTTAGAATATATATTGGTAAAATTGATTTAAATCACATGTAATATTATAATTACACAAGGGGAAAAGTTACTTTTTTAAAAAAGTTGTTTTTGTAAAATAGTCATATGCTTATTCTATATCTTTTAAAAAACTATAAATTTCTAAATGAAAAAATTATTAAACTACCTTTGCAAGTCAAACGCTATGTGAGGTGAAACTAATATTAAAATTCTTTGTAAGTTTAATCTTTCATGGACACATAATGTTTAATCTTTCATAGACACATAATGTTGCAAACCTACTGAAGGGGATCATAGATGGTGAAGGAACTATCATCGATAATCATGCATTCCAGGAACGAGTCATCTTCATCTGTGCACTCTGAGAACCAACCTGTAACAAAGAGATTAGGAGTCATCATTGTTTCTGAAATCTTCAGCAAAACAAAGTATTGAAAAAAATACCGCGCTCTTCATCGTAAATGAAACTTTTAGCATTATTTCCCTTTTGTATGTTTCTTTTCATGCTACAAAAAAGTTAGAAAACTACAATTGCATATAAATTTAATCATTTTAAAAAAATTATCCATTCCAAATAACTAGTATACTTTGATAAGCTTTATAGTAACTTAAAGTTAGTCGTCTGAAACAAAAGTACATTTGATTTTTGTCACCCTTGCAATGATATAAACAGTGTGCTGGCAATTAGGAAGAATGCTTAGATCAAGGAGGCAAGTTGTAATGCTGATTCCATCACATTGGTAACAAGTATTATAACGTCCCGGTTTAATTAAATTCAGTTTCACTTAATTTATAATTTTTATAAATAAATTTTACACATTTATAATAACATTTATTAAATTATAAATCTTACATAAATTGATTTATCTCAACAACTTTGCAAGTCAAATACATAAAAGTGTCAAAACGCAAGAACTCTGAACAATGGGTAATTTATTTTTTTGCAATTATGCACATCTCAGAAATAATTAATCATGCACAACTCACACACTTTTGATTTTTGTTTTCGAACCAAACGAGACCCAAGGCAAAGCGCTTAGCATCATAAAAACAACCCAACATATGTAATGAGGCAAAACCTGGGCGCAAGTATGCCTAGGCCTAGCGTTAGAACGCTGGGTGCAGGGGACCAGGGGCAATGGGCGTGTGTACGCCCCAACCTGGCATGGGAACGGTGATCAAACAAGCCAGATTCACGAAGTGCCCAACGTGTGAACGCTATGTGGGCGTGGGAACTCTATATGCATATGGGCCAGGCACAAAGCCAGCATAGACATGCTAGTGTCGGGCGTGCCACATGCTGGAACAAGAGAGCAAAGGCACACCACACACACAGGTATAGGAGAGCCAGAAGGGTGAGGGGACGCACCACATGGACGGAGGAACAAATGCAACAGCCAGAACCTGGCATGGGCATACACTGCCTAGTGTGCTCACACGCAGGTGGGGAGAAGACCAGCAAGACCAAGCACAATGTTGACACGCCATTAGGGCGCTGGCATGCGCATGGAGCATCAGGATTAGAACCAGCAACAACGTGCCTATGCTGGTGCAGCGTGGATACGCCCATAACAGACCCCAAAACTCAAAATCTATAATTTGGTCCCTGACCTTGGATTTTCCAACTTTGAGTATCCGTAAATTGCCCATTTCAACTCTGAATGATACCAAATTTCATAGACACTATGCTTTCCCCATTTCGGACCTAATAGCATAGTTCATTTGCTAAAATTTTATCGTATGACCAACTTATATGCTCAAAGACAATCTAGTTGTTTTTTGAACAACTCCAGGTACTAATTACATGGAATGTCGTTTAAATCTCATTCAATTATGCACCCACACTAATATGCAAATAAGGACCTATTGAAACTTCCAGGGAGTTTAATTCCCACTAGACCTCAAAATGACCTACTCAATTCCACCAAGGCATTACATTCCTATACAACTTCCTTTCAACTTACTCTAGCACACATTGACTCAACAGCAAGAAATACAATCATAAACAATGCAACCTACCCATAGCATTCATAATTCAATTTCATAAATGGCTCCATGCCCAAATTCATCATAATCGGAATTCTTGGACATAATTCTTAATGCAAAAGTTATACCTCATTATTTTCATTATCACATATCATTATATTTCATCACTATCATTATCATCTATATCATCGTGCATCATCACTTTCAGCATCACAATCACACACACAGATATATATATATAATCTAAAATTCAGGAATTTATGACTATCATTTTCATGTTCAGATTCATCACCTAAAACCATCACCATCACCAAAACAGTTCAAGTTAACTATCATTGGTCATCATCTAAGCATACTAAATATTTACAACCTTAACATATCAAAATATACATGAAAACATCATGCTGTCATTGCCTCTAATTCACTTGGCATAGGTATCCGAGGCGTCCATGATATTTTTGTCTCCAGTCACTGAAACAACTGTAAGGGTGAGTGACTGACCATATAATTCAATGCAAATAATTTCAATAAAAGAAGAAATATACAACAAGGTAAACCAGCCATAAATCAACAATCAATAACACCATCATCATTTATCATTGGTTGTCATAATCAATATCAATATGCTCATCAATTATAGTAATAATCATCATCAATGTATTTCATAACTAACTCTCAACAATCATAGAATAAGACGCTTAGTATCCGAATACTAAAAGGATCAGTCATCAGCTAGGAGTCCACTTGACATCCCGTGAACCCACCTGGTCAACCGAGCTCAACTGGCTCCCCACCTCAACCACTAGGTCCTCCTTAACTACTTGGTAGCTCAACTGGGCCACTAACGACCACAAGAGTAAAAAATGAGGGGTAAACTATATTGAATGGTTGTCCCTGCCACACAACATGCATAAATAGCACATAAGCATCGAAAAGTATCACCAATCACCCCTGACATAAAAGTCGTCACCTTGGGATATTAAAAATAAGCCACATCGTGCATACAATCCAACATAACACTCAATCAACATTCTTATCTCATAATTCCATAATTTTCTATATTCATAAATCATAATTATACTTTACAGAATAAGAGTCATCATACCCATTTTAATCATCGAATGCAACTAAAATCATATTGCATCTACTTATACATTTATAAAATATTTATTACTAATTTAATCTTTTAAACTATATTTGTATAGGTTATACATTTTCACTTATACGCCCAAAATGGACATTAAAATTATTTACATGAAATTATACACCACAAACACTCCCCTTATCTCAACTCCACATTTTCTTGGAAGCTTGAATCAATCACCAACTTCTCCACTTAATCAAAGTCCTAAAATTAAAGGATTCGCATAGTAAGAATTAGGCCTCGCTTACCGAAACCTTAACCTAAGGTACTGAAACTGCGTGAAATAAATTCTACACAAATTAGGAAGTTACCCCAATGTAATATGACGTCAATTTCCAGCTCTGTCTTCACTTAACGGTGTCTCGATCCTTGGTTCGCTACCTAAAATGCCAAAAACCATTATCCATCAATCGTTCTGCCACACCTATCGGATTAAAGTATATAGTTAAGCTTCAAAATGCCATGAGAATTTAAAAACGAAAAAACCCCACCACCAATGCCATACTTGGCTAGAGAGAGAAAGAAGAAGAATAGTTGTAGAGTGAGAAATTGAAGACACTTACACATAGATATTGTATCCGGGGTTTCAAAAATGGGTTCAATTTCAAGTTTCGACTTCGAATCGCTTCCAATAGAAGCTCACAAGGCCACAACCATGGTTTTCACTTTTTCTCAATTTCACATTATCTACTTCGTGAAGAAGACAAGGAAATGAGCAAAATGTTAAATTTTTAGTAATAGGGGCAAAGAGGTCATTTCACATATCTTTTCTATTTTCTTTTAGTTTCCATTTCTTTCCTTTAGCTTTACAATAATGATAATAATAATAATAAATTCTATTTTACTTTTTACCACCAGTAATTATTAACTCATCATCGTAATTTAATTAAATCCTTATTTTAATCACACTCTATTAATTAATTAATTTAATTCAAAAGTTATTTAATTTAATTTTTGTTAAGTCGCCATTAATTGTCAATTTAATATTCAGGATGTTACAAGCATAGCTTGGAACCATAGAGTTCCAGCTAACAACATCCCTAAGAGGCATTGCATCAAACATATGTAATGTCACACACATAGTTCTATGATTAGTTGTTAGTTATACTACCCTTTAAGTTTTATCATTTATAAAGATAGACCTCTTTCATTCTCAATATATAAACACATGAATTGAGATTAATCAAACTAACCTTAATTATAAATTTAAACTACACAATTCTCAATTTTGTAGGAAAATATAGCTTCTTTCCCATTCCCAATCGAAGTAAATTACAAAAGAAGTGGAAATAATACTCAACTAAATGAAAAATATAAAATTGAAAAATTAAAAAACGTACCTCGATTTTGATTTTGATTTCAAAGTGGTATGCTCAGTTTCAAGAACATTATCCTTCGTTACCCAAATAAGGAAAATACTTACCGAGAGAAGAAAATGCACCCTTCATCAGTTGTTATTGCCAGAGAGAAAAGAAAAGAAACTGATTTCTTAGGTTGTGTTGTTACCGGGAAAGAGATGAGGAGAGTTCTTAGGGGGGGTGTGGGTGATGTAACATCCTAAAATTTAGAATTTTAGAAAATGATTCATTAAGGATCAGTGGATAATTTCAGAGTGAAATTCCGAGTGAATTATGTCTGAGATAAGACATTCCGAGTGAAAAAATGGATATGATTCCGAGTGTAGGAAGTTAAGATACTTCCGAGTGTAGGAAAGTTGAGATAATTCCGAGTGAAGAAAGGGATATAATTCCGAGTAAAATCTTTCTGGGTGAAAGAACTACTGAGTGAAGTAAAGTTAAGATGTTTCCGAGTGAAACATGACCGAGAAAATCATTCTAAGTGAAGAAAATCTCTGTGTCCGAATGAGACACTTTTGAGTGAGACAAATCCGAGTGAAACGTTTCCGAGAGAAGTACTTTCGAGTGAAGAAAAGCTTTGATTTCGAATAAGTACTTCTCGGGCCGAGATAATTCTGAGTTGTGAATTCCGAGTGGGGAATTTCCCAGTTGAGTGAAACTTTTCCGAGTAAGGTATCTCCGAGTGCAACACTCCCGAGTGAGACGACACCGATTGAGACGTTTCCAAGTGGAATATTGTCAAGCGAGATATTACCAATTTCTGAGTGGTATGGCACCGATTGGGATATACCGAATGAGTCTTCCAGGGAGAGTACTTCTGGAAAGAAAAAGACTAACTTCGAATGAGTATGTTCCAAGTGAATAGTTCCCAAGGGAAGTAAATATCCGAGTGGTGAATTCATTTAATTCGTGCTCGGGTGTTTTAAAGTTTCCGGGAGCTTGTGCTCGGGTTTGTATTCGAGATTGTCCTCGACGCCGAGTGATCCTTTCGAGTGGAAAAATTTCCGAGAGGACCGAACTTCGAACTCCGAGTGATCTTTCAGTTGTAAGACTTCCGAGTGACACAAGTGAAGACCTTGACTCGGGCAAAGATATATCCGAGTGAGATATGTCTAAATGAGATATTTCCGTGTGGGTCATTTTTGAGGAAGGAAAGTTGAGTGTTTCATGGGATGAAACCTTTCCGAGTGAATTTCCTCTGAATGAAGGAATTCTGAACGGACAGAGGCTTTCTCGGAAAGATGTGCCCAAAACGAAACCGAGTTGGAATTAATAATTATTTTAATTATTGAAGCTTTCCACGTCACTCTGTTCTTCTACCTTCCAGCAGATTCTTTTCTGATATTTTCTAAGTATGGGACCCTCTCTGATGTGCTGTCCCTTTTCATTAAATGCTTATTCCTTCCTTATCATTTGAAGATACGTGTAGCAGAGAATTTCCTATCGTTCATGTCTCTTTTTTGCATGAACGATATATATACCAACTTCTACTGTTGAATGAGTTTAGAAACTTTTGAAAGTGAAAACATCATCTATAATCTTTTTCTTCCAACCCTTGCTGGAACTCTTATTTCCAGGTAGGGGGAGCGTTACATTTCAAATGAATAGTTTATGAATGGATGTGGGGTGATATTGTTATGATGTATATATCTTGTGTGCATAAATTGTTATTAAGACCCCGATTGAATAACATATTTTATGTATTCATATCTTCTATTCATATTATTGATATTGATGTGATGATTGTATATATGTGTGACCGATGATGAGAATGGTTTCCATGAATTTTTCATGAGATACTTGTGTGATGAATGAATATGAAATATGATGTGGTTTCCACAAAAGACCTTGGGTGGGACTCAAGGCAACCTCTTGAGCGGGGCTTGGGGTTTTAGCCCGTGGCACTAACCGTTGTCACTGAGAGTGATGGTGTCACATGAGGGTGCAAACGGTTTGGTACCAGTAAAACGGCCGAATGTTATGGCTCGGGGAGCCAGTGTTGCAACACAATTTAAAAGACTTAATAATGGATTCATTTGATTGAGCATGTGTATGCACTGATATATATATATATATATATATATATATATGTTATTGAGAATAACATGCTGCTTTATGATGAGTTTGTATGGTTCGGTGGTGTTTTATATATGTAGTTATGAATTGGACTTTTAATCTGATTCAATAACTATCATTTGGTATGTTTATGCTCACCCCCTACTTCTTGATATTTTTACAGTGGATATAGGGCACAGTGATGGCATCTGAAGTCACTCAACCGATTGGAGCATTATGTATTAGCATGTACAATACATAGTGCACATAGTTATTTTTGGTAGAAGCCTTGGCCGGCTCCTGTGTATACCGACTTTTTATATTTATTTGTATATTTAAATGGGCCGGTCGGCTATTGTAAAAGTGACAGTATTACTATTTAATTCAAATTCTATTTTGATATTTAAATTATTTGCGAAAAAAAATTTATTTGTTTATTGTAATTTGATTTAAAAATAAGAACGTTATAGGTGACATGTAGAAACTAGGAAACAAACATTGTTAGAGGAAGGAATGAAATAAAATAAAATGATAATAAAGGGGTTTTAGTTAATTATATGATTTTAAAAAAATTATAAAATCTAATGTTCATAAAAAATAGCCTAGATGACATGCCATGTAGGTGAGGGCATTAAAGCCCTCATTTAGCTGAGGGAACTCAAGAAATTCTCTATAATAAATAGAAATAGATGCTCCACGTTAACTATAATATAGGCTAAGATAACTATCACCAATTCGGACTGAAACTAATGAGTTGTATGATTTGTCTCGTGAAATTAACTTGATTAATGAGAAACATAAATACTGTTGTGTAAACTTGTTTTATTGAATAGTTAAATCTTTTGCATTTGCATCACTCATACTCAAACTGAAATCAATTACAATTATAAATGGACTTTACTCTTAACTTAACCAACAAGTCGATAACTTGGCATAACTAGCAAGTGCTTATTTCTTGGCATAGAGAGCTCAAATTTCTCATCCATGTCTAAGTCATCAATAGACACACCTAGTGGAAGTGTCCAATTGAAGCAATGCACCAATTGAGCTAGAACAATCTTAACCGTAGTTAAACCCAAATGAATCCCAGGACAACCTCTACGACCTGAGCCAAATGGTATAATTCGAAAGTCATTTCCACGAATGTCAATATTGCTATTAGTATCAGCATTGCTAAATCTCTCTGGATCAAACATTTCAGCATTCGGCCAAACTCTTGAATCTCTTCCTATGGCCCATGCATTTACTATGATCCTTGTCTTTTTCTTTATGTAGTAACCATCAATAGTAACATCTTCTCGGCACTCACGAGGAAGTATCAAAGGTGCAACAGGGTACAACCTTAGTGTTTCCTTGACAACCATGTTCAAGTAAGGTAACTTTTCTAAATCGGTTTCCTCCACTTGCCTCTTCATTCCCACTACACTTGATAACTCTTCTTGAAGTCTTTTCATCACATTTGGGTGCCTCAATAGTTCTGACATTGCCCACTCAACTGTTACAGAAGATGTGTCAAATGCTGCTGTAATCATTTCAAATATAATGGCCTTGATATTTGTTCTATCAAGGAGGTTGTTTTCATCTTGAAGATTAATGGATTGATGCATAAGTGATAGCAAAATATCCACGAAATCCTTGTTGTTTGAGCCTCTGTGTTCATTGTAATTAGAGGAATGCTCATGGTCATGAATTATCTGCTCCAAGACTTGGTCACGCGCCTCACGTACTTTCTTTAATCGTCTTGTTAGTCCCTGGTGTGGCAACATAATTAATTGCATTCCACTTATTCATGTGTAAACAAAAATGTTATCTTATTAAATTTAAATAAAAAGAAAGATTTGAATGAATTTTGAAAATTACTTCTTTAATATATTTTTTTTATCTTTTTCCATATCGTATTTTTAATACAAATATCAAAATATTTTAAAAGCAACATTTTATAACCATGGCTAAAATTTATGGTTCTACTTTTTTTTTGAAAATAACCTCACGTTTATTTTACGGTCAAGGTTTTTGTTTCCTTTATTTTTTTTAGAATATCCATCGTCAAACATATGATTATTCCTCATTAATGCCAAGCTCACATAAGAAGCAGAGTTGTTAAATAATTATGAAATATTACTTTATTTCAATCAACAAAAAACTTTACATATGTATGGCCCAAATGTTTTGCTTGCCATGTCACTATGCTTCTACAAAAGCAGGGGCAATGTTATAAAATCAGTTGGTGCAATATATTGTAAATCCAGACCAATGAAAAACAAGCTAGCCAGCTAGAAAACAAGAATGAAAAGCAGTTTTTTCTTTTTACTTTTAATTTTTCTTTTGTTCTTATTATGTTGATGCATAGTTGCATTAGTTTTTTTTTTATATATATTGACACGGTTGATAAATAGTTTTAAAGTTTTCAACATGTTGATAAAATTCAAATTTTACCACATATTTAGAGAAGATTTTATTAAAAGATATGTAAAATTTATTTTAGTGATTTCTATCCCTTAAAATGACTTTTAATTATTTTTTCTTTAAATATTTATATTTCCCTCTTCTCTAGGATTGCTAATGTTGTGTATGGATTCTAATTTATTTTCAACGGAATTTTGCCAAAGAAAAATACACCAATCTCAACACCAAAACAGAATTCAGATATCATTCCAAACATGTACTAATGCTTCCACTGAACGTGGGTTCAAAGCAATTTTTTTATGCTAAGTGTAAAAGATAAAATTAAAATTTGATAAAAAAAGTGGTTATTGTAAGAATTTAACACACAAGCATAAGTATTTGAAATTTTATTAAGTTTTGCATTTTAGTTTCCAGGATTTTAAAATCTTTATTTTAGTTTCTGACACTGTAAAGAAGAATTTATATTAATCCTCTTGTATGATATTTTTAACTAAAGGTTGTTTTATAAGAACAGAGACTAATTTAAAGTTTTTAAAATTTCATAGATGAGAGTGTATAACATATACAATTTTAATGACTAATGTAACAGTGTACTCGAATTGAATTCATACCTGGAGATCAAGCACTCGAAGCCAAGGTATGTAATCAGCGAGATTGAAAGTTCCAATCAAAATCAAAGCTTCATGAGTAAGTCCCTTTAAGTCGAATCTATCATCCTTAGAGCATCCCAATATCATCTTACACACAATATTCTCTATGAATTCTCCCACTACATCAGTAAGGTCCACCACCTGGTGCAATTCCGAAGCATCTTTGAGTGACTTCACACATAGTCCCAACTCCTCCTTTCTCAAAGGACCAAACATCTCAACTTTTGAGGCACTCAAAAGATGTAGGGTACACAATTTCCTCACATTGCGCCAATCGGAACCATACTCAGAAATTATAAAGCCAACGTTGCCTAGAGTAAGAGCTTCGGCTGCATGTAGTTTAGGCCTACTAGCGAAAACGGTGTCATGGGTCTTGAGGAATAGTTGGGCGAATTCAGGGGAAGAAACCACAATGGCTGGGACTTGTCCTAATTTTAAGGACATTATTGGGCCATATTTCTTGGCAAGGGATTGAAGTGTGCGATGTGGGAGTGTCCCTAATATGTGCAGGTTGCCAATAATTGGCAAGGACCAGGGACCAGGTGCATGTTTTCTATGACGTTGGTTTACATTATAGGTAGAGGGAATAAGGATGAATAGGAATAGCAGAAGGATGGCTATTGCTGGGATTGCAAATGTTTGAAGTGACATTTCTGATTTTTGCATGATAGGAAGCATAGAAGGGTGAGAATATTTATATGCGATCGAATAATTGTCGTCCAGTTAACTAAATTACATATATATTCCTTCGGAAATATGTGGCAGGCATGGGTGCTCCATCTTTTGCTGTGTGTTAAAGAATTTGGGTTCTTAACGGATTTGGAGTGGATAAGAACTGCATGTATCAGAATAATAATTCATATGATTTTCCAAACAATTTAATTTATTTTTTATATAACTAATTTCTATCTACCTTTCTTCCAAACAATATCTTTTTTTATCTTATTTCTATGTTTTTTAAATTTTTTTCTCCTATTTTATCTGAAGAATCTTTGATGCCACTTTGCAAGTTTTTCTCTTTCACGAAGGAGAGGTTGGTATTCATTCACGTGAGGATATTTATATGCGACCGACGGATATCAATTATAATTTTCACGTGGCAAACGTGCTGAACCATGTCTTCATACTACAAGAAATTTGTTTTTTAGCGGCGGTTCAGTACTGGCGGTTGACATAAACTACCGGTAATATATTTTGGTTAAAAAAATTGGTGTCGCATTTCTCAACCGTGAAGGTAATTTCACTTATTAGAAAAACTGAAATGTTCATGCGCGCTCGTCTTCCCTCCTTTATTTTTATTTAAACAATTTTTTTATTAAAATAGTTTTTACCAAAATAAGTTTTAATTAAAATAATTTTTCATTAAAACAATTCACTCGTTCATTGTCTCACACACAGTCCTTCTCTCTGAACTGCTGTGAAGCTCTATGTGGAGGCGACGACTAGTTCTGAGGGAGCGTACACCTTGCGAGCGTAATCTTTCTGTGTGGAGGTGACGACTGGTTGTTGAAACAGCGTCTATTAGGTATGCTCGAAACCCTTATGATTTGTTTATCCCCTTCACCTGCTTCCTTTTCCTACCCTAACCACCTTCTTTTTTTAACTTCAACTTTTTTCGAAGGGTTTTACAGCCATAGTAACTAGTAGATTGGGCACTGGGGGAGTAATGTTTAGGTAAAGGGGTTGGTTAGGCAATTTTTTCAACATTTGAACCTGTCACTGTATGACGTGAAATTTTGAACGCCAAAAATTGCGAATCTCTGTTTTTTTTTGGTCTTTTTGTAAATGTTTTGAAAATATATCTATATGGCTTGATCAGTGTTGCTGTAGGAAGATGAGTAGTTGATGAGTTAGTTTTATTTTTTCCCCTAGGAATTTGATCTGGTTGTTATGGTGCTCATTTACTGATTGATGGTTGGTAGGTTAATTGATCGTCCGTGTTTTAACATTTCTTGGGATTAGGAATAGTCAATCGGGTTGGTTCCTTTTTCCTTAGTGAAAGCATGAAGCTAGTGGAAGCTTTGCTGATGTGATTCTTCAAGATTTTGTTCTTATTTTTTAGATAGATTTGAACTCATTTTTGTGTAAGTGTATAAATTATGAATGTTAGTTGGAAACACAAAAGATTGATGAATTGAAGGCATTCAATTGTGATTTTCAGACACGCGTTGCCTTTTGATGGTATTGTAGATTATGTTTCCATTCAGTTAAAGGCAGTTTTGATAGATGGTTTCTTCTTGTCTTCACGGTGAATCCCTTGGTTTCATTTGAGAGTATTGCTCATTCAATATTGATATTTGTAATGAAAGGATGAGACATCAGAACTGATCGATTTTTGTGTTCAGGTTGGGAACAGCAAAAACAAGCATATAATTGAGCAGCTACTTATGAAGGCGTCATTCTCAAGGTATTGAAGAATCCATATTGACTATAAGTTTACTTTAACATGTGGATATTTCCTTTGCTGTTTCTTATAACAATTTATTGAAAGTTTGCTCGATGAGTCCATCACAGGCTTCTTTTTTCTTTTGTGAACAATGTAATTTCCTGTTGTTAAATAAAAAATACACTGATAAATGTGTGCATCCTGGTTTTAGGTCTATCTACAATTCTTCATTCTATTATTTTTCATTGAGTTGCACTTGAAATTAGTGGTAATCTTAGCCTCTAATCTAATCCTATTACACAATTATTTACTTGTAACCATTCAGAATCCCTGATGGTAGTGATCAAATCATAGAAGATATTTCTGCCATTAGTAAATTTTTAAATTTATAGCTAACTTGATGGCGTTGTTTGACTTCAAACTTTCCTCCAATCATGTACACGGTCTTGGTGATTTTAACTTGCTTAAATTTGGGAACTCTCAAAAACCAAGCATTAATCCAGGCTAGGCAAGGATCATGTTCATGTAAAGTGTGATATGCAGCATGTATCAGTGATGGATTTGAGTCTTCTAAATTGAGGGATGTAATTTGGAAGGTAAAAAGAAATGCAAATTTATTATAACTGTTTCAATCAACAATTGAGATATGTGATGTTATACATGCACGTGGAGGTTGTTAAAATCTCAATTTGTTTGTTTTTTTCCAGTCAACAGATATGACACTTTACCTTCTAAAAGTCCATCCATCACTTTAAAGGAGCCAAATACGTCAACGATTCATACTGAAATTTTTAGACCTTGAGCTATACATGCTGTATAGACTATAGGGAACTGCATTTATGGATGGACAAACTGTTTCCTCCCATTGCTCAGAATAAGATTCTAATTGAGCTTAATATTTGATCAGGGATGAATGTGATAGGTTGATAAAAATAATAAAATCAAGAGTTGTAGATCATGCAAATGTTGGTGATGGGAATCAAAGGCCAACTGATTTACCCAATAGAACTCTTGGAAGTGGTATTCTCTATGCACAAAACTTAATTTTAAGATTATTGTTACCTGACCATGGATTTTAAATTTTTTTCCAGATATATTCACCTGAACTCCGTAGTGTTGCTGTTATGGAGGCAAAGAAATGGCTACAGGAAAAGAAGTCAGGATTAGACTCAAATTCAGATATAGGTTATGCAAGTCCTAGTTTGAATTTGGTTACATTACTGCAAGTTAGTGACTTTCTTTCCCCGAGTTTGTACATGCTATTTCCTTTCCCCTTTCCTCCTCCTTTTATATAAGATATATATCATGGTAATATGATTTCACATCATTTATTTTTTTGGTTTTTACCCGTATATCCGGTTGATATGCAGCTTCCCAAAGACAATGGATCACCTGTGGATGTTGCCAAATCATATATGCGAGCACTCCCTCCATGGGCATCACCCTCCATAGACCTTACTAAACCTCCAACACCATCTGGGATACAGCTCTTTAAAGAAGAAACACCACATCTATACGATTCTACCTCGTCCTCCAAGGTGCCATTTGGTGTATTATTTTGTTTCCAAAAATCGTGCATATCATTTTAATATTATTGTACTATGATCTAATTTTGTCTTCAAACTGGGTCATGGAGTATTCAGGATGAAATACAAAGAGTAAGATCCAGGGCAACAGAGGAGATGCTAAGGACACCGCCCTCAAAAATTGATTGGTCTACATTTGCTATTGACAATAAAAATGATGTGAACTCTTTAGCTGTTGAGAGTATTGGAATTAGTTTGGGAGACCAAGTACATATATAATTCTACAAATTTAGTAGATGCATCTGCAAATTTGGCCAAAGGATTAGGTTCTCGGGTTTCTCCAAGTATGATTCTATTGCTATTTAGAAGCTTGTTTGTTTGTTATGGTCTCAATTGTTCAACAGTGTATAATTAAATGCTTATAATAAACACTTTATATACAAGAGCTTATTGTATAAATTCACTAAAAATATACAGAGGGTTGGAAACGTGATTGAGGCTAAAATTTATAAAATTTAAATGTTATACGAGTTAACATTTGATACAAAATATAAATATTCTGTTTCATTTTTATAATTCTTTTACTTAATTTTTGAGAATTAATAAATATAACTAACTATTATAATAATATTATATTTATATTAAGAGAAAACATCTAATTACCAAAGTTATGTTTGTAAGTAATAAATATAATATAAATATACTATTATGAATATTAGTGGATGTCCCCCCAAAGTTTTAATATTTAGAGATGTCTCCTTCTCACTTCCTATAAATAGGCACATACCTTTCATAATAAACTTACACACATATACTCTCTTCATCTCCTCGTTCTCTAAACTCTCTCAATTCTTTTCTTCTAAAATCTCCTCTCTTTTACTTATTCTCCTTTAAATTTATAACACGTTATCAGCACGAGGTTCTGACCAACTGAGATCTAAGGTAACATAGAATTTTAATTTCTTTTCATAATTTCATTTCAATTTATATTATATATATATATTATAATAAGTTCTCGAAGAACTTATATTCCACACATCCCAGCAGGATGTATAAAATATTAATAAGTTCCTGAAGAACTTCTATTTGGAACATCCCTATGGGATTTAAAAGAATTCTCGAAGAATTCTTGAAAATATTTACTGATAGTTCTACTTTGTTATTTTATCGCATTTTAATATGTTAATTAATTATATTTATATTATGATTTATATATAAATTATATTAAATTAATTGTTAATTAATCCATTATGCACTTGCTTCACTTTGTCATTCATACTCTTTTCATTTGCACACTTGCTACCTGATTACATGAAAAATATTAATATATTACCTTACCACTTGCAACCTGATTGCATGAAATATAATTTGCTTGCTTTTCCAATAATTGCTACCTGATTGCATGAAATATAATTTGCTTGCTTTTCCAATAATTGCTATTATATCTTTTATTAATTATTTCATGTCTATCACCGTTAGCATTTTTGCAATTGGGAATTTCTATTAAATATAAAGATATTAATAATTTTATAAGAAATAAAATATGCATCAATGAGGAATCAAACCCGGGTCCTTACCATGATAATTTATTACTGTACCACTAAGCCATTAGAACTTGAATGATGTTTTATGAGAATTTTAAATATTCACTATCGGGTCACTTATTTAATTTTTTTTAATATTACTCTTATAATAAAATAAAATTAAATATCTATAATTATTATTAACTTGTTTAATTACTATTATTATTATTGTCATTATTAGTATATTTAATATTATCTAATTTTTGTAATTTCCTTGTATAGAAATAATTATGTCAAATATTACCAACCTTGAGTTCGCGGCTCTTGACATATCTGGAAAAAATATCTATCATGGACACTAGATGCAGAGATCCATTTAGATGCAAAAGGTCTTGGAGACACGATTAAAAATGAAAATCAGGCATCCAGTCAAAACAAGGCTAAAGCCATGATATTTTTACGTCACCATATCCATGAGGGTTTAAAAAATGAGTACTTAATAGTTAAAGACCCTCTCGTTTTGTAGAATAATCTAAAAGAGAGATACGACCATCAAAAGGATATAATTCTTCCAAAAGCCCGTTATGAATGGATGCATTTGCGTTTTCAAGATTTTAAAACTGTAAATGAATATAATTCTGCGCTATTTAGAATTACTTCAAAATTGAAGTTATGTGGAGAAAAGATCACTGAAAGTGATATGTTAGAGAAAACATTCTCCACTTTTCATGCATCCAGTATGCTCCTGCAGCAACAATATCGCCAAAAGGGCTTTACAAAATATTCTGAATTAATTACTTGTCTCCTTGTGGCTGAGCAAAATAATGAATTGCATATGCAAAATCATGAATCTCGTCCCACTGGAACTGCTCCATTCCCAGAAGTGAATGTAGCAACACACGATCATAATACTCATGGTCGTGGTCGTGGCCGTAGCCGCGGTCGTAGACGAGGTAATGCTCGAGGACATGGTATTGGTCGTGGATATGGTTATGGCCGTGGTCATGGTCGAAAAGATAAGAGATCTGATTCACATGGAAAAATAAAGAACATATGAAAAAAGGGACAGATGCTCAAAATAGCGAACAAACTAAAAATATCTGCTATCGTTGTGGTAGCAAGGGACACTGGTCTCGAGTTTGTCGCACACCAAAGCATCTTGTAGATCTATACCAAAAATCCCTTAAAAATAAAGGGAAAATAATAGAGACAAATTTTACCGGTATAGATGATGATTTCTCTGATTTTAGTGTTGATGATTTTCTTACTCTTCCTGAAGAAGAAGTTGACCACTCGGTTGGAGAAGGTAGTGCCCCTAAATAAATTATTTTAATGTTTCATGTAATTTGTTTTATTGTAAATTTTGTCTTTATCAATAAAATTTTGTTAAATATTATTGTTAACTATATTTTTACTCATAATTTATTTTTATTTATTTAATGAAGAATGAATGCTCATGTGAATGACGAAGATATATGTCTCGTAGACAGTGCAACAACTCATACCATTCTCAAGAATGAGAAATATTTTTACCATATAGTAAAACAAGAAGCCAATATTAATACTATATCTGGTAGTATAAATATAATTGAAGGCTCCGGTAGAGCCAGTATTTTGTTACCTGGAGGAACAAAATTGCACATTGAAAGTGCATTATATTCTAAGAAGTCTCAAAAAAATTTGTTGAGTTTTAAGGATATCTGCAGAAATGGATATCATATTGAGACCACAAATGAAGGAAAAGATGAATATCTTTACATCACAAAGTTAATTTCTGATAAGAAATGTATATTGGAAAAGTTACCTTCATTTTCTTCCGGTTTGTACTATACTTATATTAGTACAGTTGAAACAAATGTTATTGTAAACCAGAAGTTTACAAATAAGAATAACTTTGTTATCTGGCATTAATTAGGCCATCCTGGATCAATTATGATGCGAAAAATAGTTGAGAATTCAAATGGTCATTGTTTGTCCAGCAGATAAATTATGCAAACTAAGCATTTCTCATGTGCTGCTTGTTCTCAAGGAAAATTGATCATTCGGCCATCACCAATGAAAATTGGGAATGAATCACTCATATTTTTAGAGCGTATACAAGGTGATATTTGTGGACCAATACACCCTTCATGTGGACCATTTATATATTTTATGGTTTTAATTGATGCATCAACTAGATGGTCACATGTTTGCGAGATTACTAGCTCAATTAATTCGTTTAAGAGCTCATTTTCCTGATTATCCAATTAAGAAAATACGCCTTGATAACGCTGGTGAATTCACATCTCAATCATTTAATGATTATTGTATGTCTATTGGAATTGATGTTGAACATCCTGTAGCACATGTTCATACACAAAATGGACTTGCTGAATCATTGATTAAACGTTTGAAATTGATAGCAAGACCATTGTTAATGAGATCAAAACTCCCAATTTCAACTTGGGGACATGCAATCTTGCATGCGGCAGCACTTATTCGCATCAGGCCTACAAGTAATCATGAATATTCCCCTTTACAATTGGTTCATGGTAAAGAACTAAATATTTCTCATCTAAGAATCTTTGGAAGTGCCGGTATATGTTCCTATTTCTCCTCCACAACGCACTAAGATGGGACCTCAAAGAAGGTTGGGAATATATGTTGGATATGAAAGTCCATCAATAATAAAATATCTTGAACCTTTAACAGGTGATTTATTTACAGCTCGTTTTGCTGATTTTCATTTTGATGAATCTGTTTTCCCACCATTAGGGGGAGAAAATAAACAGTTGGATAAAATGATCAGTTGGAATGAGATATCTCTCTCACATCTTGATCCTCGAACAAAGCAATCTGAACTAGAAGTTCAGAAAATAATTAGTTTGCAAAATTTAGCAAACCAATTACCTAATGCATTTGCTGATCCAAAAAGAGTGACTAAGTCACACATACCAGCTGTTAATACTCCAATAAAGATTGATATCCCTGAAGGACAATCTAAATTTGCAAATGAGTCTGAAGCCAAAATAAAACGTAGCAGACCTGTTGGTTCTAAAGATAAAAATCCTCGGAAAAGAAAAGTAAATAAAAAGGATGGTCGAATCGAGGATATAAAGACTCCAGTAGAGTCTCCTGACATAATCAAAGTTTCAAATCCAGAAGAAACTAAGGTACCTGAAATTGATACAAACAAAGAGATCTCGATAAATTATGTCATGGATGGTATACAATGGAATCGACCTGAAGTCGATGTTGATGAAATTTTTGCATTCAAAGTAGCTCTTGATATTATAAATGATGATAAGAATCATGAGCCAAAATCTGTTAAGGAATGTGCACAAAGAAATGATTGGCCAAAGTGGAAAGATGCAATGAAAGACGAGTTAAACTCACTTACAAAACGTAAAGTTTTTGGGCCTGTAGTCCAAACACCCAAAGGTGTAAAACCAGTTGGGTACAAATGGGTCTTTACGAGAAAAAGAAATGAAAATGGTGAAATTGTGCGATACAAAGCAAGACTTGTTGCACAAGGATTCTCACAAAGACCTGATATTGATTTCGAAGAAATATATTCACCAATGATGGATGCCACTACTTTTCGATACTTGATAAGTTTGGCAATCCGTGAAAGGCTTGACTTACGCCTTATGGATGTTGTTGCAGCATATTTATATGGATCACTTGAAAATGACATATATATGAAACTCTCTGAAGGATTTAATTTGCCTGAAGCATACAAGACAAATCCTCGAGAAAATTATTCAATTAAATTGAATAAATTTCTTTACGAACTGAAACAATCTGGACGTATGTGGTATAATTGCCTCAGTGAATATCTATTGAAAGAAGGGTATAAAAATTACCCGATTTGTCCATGTGTTTTTATGAAAAGATTGGGAAAAGAGTTTGTTATAATTGTAATTTATGTAGATGATTTAAACATCATCGGAACTCCAGAAGAGCTCTCAAAGGCTATAAATTGCTTAAAAAAGGAATTCGAGATGAAAGACTTGGGAAAAACAAAGTTTTGTCTCGGATTACAATTAGAATATTTAAAGGAAGGAATTTTAATGCACCAAAAGACTTATACAGAAAAGGTGCTAAAACGGTTCTATATGGACAAATCACACTCATTGAGCAGTCCAATGATTGTAAGGTCACTTGAAGTGAGCAGAGATCCTTTTCGACCTCAAGAGAAATATGAAGAACTACTTGGTCCTGAAGTGCCATATCTCAGTGCAATTAGTGCACTAATGTATCTTGCTAGTCATACACGACCTGATATATCATTTGCTGTTAATTTGTTAGCAAGACATAGTTCTTCACCCACGAAAAGGCATTAGAATGGGATTAAACACATATTCCGCTACCTTAGAGGTACAATGGACATGGGTTTATTTTTCCCGTATATATCTAAGGCAAACCTTATTGGTTATGCAGATGCGGGGTATTTATCTGATCCTCATAATGGTCGATCACAAACAGGTTATTTGTTTACATGTGGTGGTACATCAATTTCATGGAGATCCATAAAGCAAACGATCACAGCAACATCATCTAATCATGCTGAAATTCTAGCATTACATGAAGCAAGTCGAGAATGTGTTTGGTTGAGATCTATGATTCAACATATTCAAGAAACTTGTGGCTTGCATACTGGAAAACTATCACCAACTATCTTATGTGAAGATAATGCAGCTTGTATTTCTTAGTTAAAGGAGGGCTATATTAAAGGAGATAGGACAAAACATATTTCGCCAAAATTTTTCTTTACTCATGATCTTATAAAGAATGGTGAAATAAATGTCCAGCAAGTCCGATCATGCGAAAACTTGGCAGATATTTTTACAAAATCATTGCCAACCACGATCTTTGAGCAACTAGTACAGAAGATTGGTCTCCGATGCTTACATAAGTGTTCTGATGAGGGGGAGAATTGAATACTTGTACATTGAATTATATATTTTCTTTGTAAAGAATGTTGTACTCTTTTTCCTTCACTAGGTTTTTATTCCACTGGGTTTTTCTTAGTAAGGTTTTAACGAGGCACATTCTAAACATGGACATCCAAGGGGGAGTATTATGAATATTAGTGGATGTCCCCCCCCCCCCCCAAAGTTTTAATATTTAGAGATGTCTCCCTCTCACTTCCTATAAATAGGCACATACTTTTCATAATAAACTTACACACATATATTCTCTTCATCTCCTCATTCTCTAAACTCTCTCAATTCTCTTCTTCTAAAATCTCCTCCCTTTTACTTATTCTCCTTTAAATTTATAACATATACACCTTTAATTTAGTCACTTTTTGACCGACCCTAACAATTCCACTTCCCTGTGCAATCCTTCTTTCAAATTGCCTTTCGGTGCCCATTTTTTCTTTATTTTTTTAGTAGATAAAATCCGTCCTTTATTATATTGATATGCTAATCAATTTACTTGTCTTTCTTTGATTTACATGTGTCTACAGGACCCACTTAATCACCACAAATAATACACCTTTCGTAATTTAAGGTGTATATCATCCAAATTGATATTGATATATTTTAAATTTAAGGTGTATATTTATATTATATTTATTACTTACAAACATAACTTTGGTAATCAGATGTTTTCCTTTAATATAAATATAATATTATTATAATTAGTTATATTTACTAATTCTCAAAAATTAAGTAAAAAGAAATAAAAATGAAACAGAATATTTATATTTTGTATCAAATGTTAACTCGTACAACATTTAAATTTTATAATTTGAGCTTCAATCACTTTTTAACCCTATGTATATTTTTAGTGAATTTTAAGTTAGATTTCTCTAGGTATGATTCTTTTTCTCTTTCATTTGCCAAGAGCTCTGTCGCTGTTCCCCAAATCAAAAAGGTAATGTTACTGCTAAGTATGTCTGTAGCTAAAATGTTAGTCAAATACGCCTTTTAAACAAAACATATGTTAATTACTAATTATCAATAATTTAACTTTTATGATATGTTATTCAGGGAAATTATAATTGGGCAATTTGACATAGACATTGTTATTAATTTAGATCAGAGAATTTTGATTTATGACTTGCTAGTATGAATCCATTGCTCTTTTTGTTGGTGCAACCTTGCTAGCATATTAAAAAAAAATTTCATGTTTAGTTTTATTCTCCTCATCTATGGGTGATCAGTAGTGGTCTTACTTTGACACAGGTACACAAGATGACAACAGAGAAATAACTACTTCAGGACTAAGAGATGAGTCCTTGGATGATATGAACAGGTCAGAGTATTTCTATCATGTTATCATGTTTTTCAAATAGAGTTATAGATCTATTTCATCAGTTTAGAGTGTTTTCTCATTAACTTCTGACACAAACTTATTTATACAATAGAATGCATTTGAGGTCCTTAGTTTGACCAGTTGATCACCTTTTTGACATTTTCTTTTGGTTGATATTTAGACTATTTAACTTCTATATCTCAAAAAATTCTTTTGTACTATGTTTGGAATTGGAACTAAGTCTGAAACCTTCCTGACTAAAAGACCTTTGCAGTATTTGATTACTGTCATTACACTTTCTTTTGGGTGATCAACCTCTAAAAATTACAACTCTTGGCACTATAATGCATGTGACTGATACAACAACAGTTCTGAAATCATGTAGAGTTTGATTCTATGCCATTGGAGGCTTTTGACATCACTTTGTACATTTGGATTGCTGGTGGAGGCTTGTTGTCCTCCATTCAGTTGAAAGTAATTCACTATGCTTTATTGCATCGTGAAATGCATGCGGGTACAAAGGAATTTCAGTCATTTTTATTTCAATACATCAAAAATTCATGATTTATGTTGGTCACACAGAAAAGCCTCCAATACTAGTGTATGCTGCCTTGGTCTCACTGCACTGGCCCTTCCTCCAGTGTCTTGTTGTGCTGGGCATGTCACTTGGGGTTTAGTGAGGAGTGGAGTTATTAGGCATTACCTTTAGAAAAAAAAATTCTCGGGTTTCTATGCTGTCAGAGGCTCTATAAGGCCTCATTACACATACTTACCTCCCAAATTAGTTCATGATAGTTCGTTTACTCACTGTTATTACCAATGATTGACATTTTGGTCCTTGAAATTGCAAATTTAACTTACAAGGACTGTTTGCTGATTCTTCCTTTAAATGCAGCTATGAATTCAACATTGCAAGATGGTAACCACTTGGTGGTCAAAGAAAAGGTTGGAGCAGAAGATGCATCGACAATTGGGTTTCCCTTTTCACGGTCCAGGTAAATTTATGGTTCACTGATTTTCTTTTTCTGTTTTTATGACATAGGTTCCTTTACTTGTAGTTGATCAGTGTAATGTAATTTGTGCATTTACTTTGTTTTCATCACAGTACAAGGGTCATTGCTCATTGCTAGATTCTCTGTTGGTAACCTTACCTCCTCGATTGCCAAATCTGGAATGAACTATTTTTAATCAACTAGAAATATCTGGGCAAACCATCTAGCTTATATTCCCGGATATCCGGGAGATAAATTATTGACCTTCATGTATTACGTTATCAAAGTAGTTTAATTAAGATTAATTCTGCCATTTCCTGTTTCCTAATGTCAATGCTGGCCAGGTTGCTGAACAGAACACAGACATTGGACAATGAAACTACTTCAGTTATTATATTCATAGGTATTAACACTTCTTTTTGAGTTTTCAGTTATTTTATACCAATTTTCTATAAAGGATAAGAAATAAAAAAAATTATTTTAAAAATTATGTTAAATTTATATCTGATTGAAAATCACATAGATAACATAATGTCAGTTTTAAATTTCCTAAATGTTGTGGAAATCACTTTTGAAGGCCTGGTAGTAGACCTAACCAAAATAGTTAAAGTGGAATATTTATATTTTTCTATAGAACAAAAAGACTCGGTTTCAGTTATAATTGTTTTTTTTTTCAATTGGCCCATTTAGTGGCGGTTATTGTTTAGGCGAAATACGCCGTTAAAATAAATTAAATTTGACGGCGGTTCTAACTGACGGTAATCTAATGTTTGTGTTTATTAACAGGCATTTTAGGGGCAGTTAGAGTATCCCAAAACGCCACCAAAGGACCGCTGTTATATTGCCGACGATGGTTCCGGGGTTTACTAAGAACCGCCGTTAAACATTTGCCATCGCCAGTTTTAGTAGCCGGAAGTTCATTTTGTGGCATTTAAAATCGCTAGTAAACTTATTTAAAAAACCCCACTAAAAAGCAAATTTCTTGTATAAATGGGTGTTGCTATTAATGTTACTCCCTCCTTCCTGTGTTATTCATGTTTACAGTCTCCAAATCACACGGTTTGAGAAATTGTTTTACAGAGAAAATGTACTTTAAAATCATATGATTCATATATGTGTGGGTTCTTCCAGCTCGTGCAATCTAGGAAGTTATTTTTTTAGGAAAAGTTTTCTTTCATATTATAAGATTTGAGAAAGTATTTTAATAGAAAAAAATGTTCTTCCGATCATACGATCCCAAAGTTGTTTTGTAGAAAAAGTGTGCACCAAATCAAGAGTAAAGGAGACGTTAACTTGGAGCCTTAAAATGAAGGTTAATTTTGTAATTTCAAGTCTAATTTTTCTTGAAAGGAAGTGACTACAAAGATAGATAGGAGGTGTTAATAAGAACACCCTACACCCTACATATTATGGGTTGAGATATTTTTGTATCAATCTAACCTACGCCACCTTCAAAGTGAAGCAAACATTTTAAATTTGGTTTAACCCACTAACCTATCGGGTTTGTCTATCTACTTTTGAAATAAAAAATATTAAATAAAAAAATACTAAAAATTAAAATGTAATCATTTATTGGTATTTTTTCAACTCTACTCATAAAATTTATAGTAAACTGAGTCAACTTACGAATTGTAACTTAAACCAATGTTTCTATGCATACAACGGTAAAGATTGTCAATTATACTCTCAACTCAATCATAAATTAATGTAAATATAATTTTTAATTTTGTTAATTTGTTATTACTTATGTTAATAAATTTTATTTAAATATATAATATATATTTTTGGTGACATAAATATATAATAATTTATAATTAGATAAATGTATACAAAAATTTCTGCATCAGTTCTACACAAGAAAATGCATTTCAATTAAATTTGTGGAATAAACAGTTAAAGGTAAAAGTCATTTCTTTTTGTGCAGAGTATTTGAGGTAAAAAAAATAAGACTGGGTAGGATATTTATATTTATTTGATACAGGGTAGGATATCTTATCTAATGAAGTATGACAAAACTCTTCTCGTGAAATATATAGTAAAATAACATTATTTCTAATACCCAAATCTGAGAATATATACTAATTAAATTTTAACTTATTTTATGTATGTGCTCTATAGTAAAAGTAATGTTCTAAAACATTTTTGGGATATATAATACCAAAAAAGTAGTTTTGGGATATGAATGTATGAAATATTAAGTGGAATATCATTATTAATATATTATTATAAATATAAACAAATTTTAATATTCAATAGTATTTTTTACTCTCATAATATAAGTAAAATTATATATTTTTCAATGTAATTGAATGTTTGTAATTTTATTCATTGTTTAATCTATGCAAGATTCCCACTTTTTCACTTGAGTTTTTGTTTAAGTTGGTTTTTCTTGGTGTTTCAAATGTGGGGCCTGGGAGATACATCGTTTGCTGTGTGCCAAAGAATTTGGGTTCTTAAAGGATTTTGAGTGGATAAGAATTCCATGTATGAGAATAATACATATGATTCCAAACAATTTAATTTATTTTTTATATAACTAATTTCTATCTATCTCTCTTCCATGTAATTAAATAAATTATTTATTTTTTCTATTTTTATCTATTCCAACAATATATATATTTTTATTTTATTTCTATTTTATTTCTTTTTTTAATGTTTTTCTCCTATTTTATTTGAAGAATCTTTGATGCCACTCGAAGGAGAGGTTGGTATTCATTCACGTGGGAACGGGTCTCAAATCTTATTTCGAGGTGTTTGGTTTGCAGTTGGAGAAATGAAGTTGATTTAAAGTGAAAAATTTAAAGGTTGATATTAATTCTTTACGCCGTTCGAGATCATCAAAACTCCACCTGTAAAATCAAAAAACTCCCACTAATCAACAGAGATTTTCTCCGTTCACTTCTCCCACCAAACAGCCTCTTGTCTCGTTTAGTTATTGCATCCAAAGTCTTAAAACAAATTATGATACAAAATATCTAACTAATCTTATCCATACTTAAATATAATTCACTACTTTCAAAAATTAAAAGCTAATTTTACCAAAATAAAAAATAAAAAAATAAAAGCTAATACGTGAAAGGTTGGAGGGCTTTCCTCGCCGATTTTTGCTTCCTTGGCCCCAAAAAATAAGCTCAAAAATAAGGCAAGCAGGTGTATCCAACTAGATACACCCTAAATCCAATAAAGACTGCTTTCCATAGTCCTTTTTGTCAGGGTATGGAGCCAGCGTCGGTCGGTATAGCATGCTGAAATAGGCCACCACTCCTAATTTAGCAGAAGGTATCGGTGCTCTGTAGTTAACACCGGCCAGCAGCTTCTAGTTGTTGCCTTCTTGTGCATTGGTTTTAAAAAGGATACGGGAAACAAGGGAGCTTGGGTATGTAGTTGGAGAAACGAAATTATAAAAATGAAAAAAAATCTAAATATTAATATTGATATTTTACATCATTGAAACTCTGTTTAATCGTATAATCTCTTTTTAAGATTAGTCAAACTGGTGTTTGAACAATCCCAATAGAAAACCAAATGGGGACCTACATCTTATGGATTAAATTGTTGTGATGATTATTGTTAACAAAAAAATTGTTCTGATTATTGAATGATTAATCATTTGCTTTCAATAAATAGTGTCTTAGGAGATATTTTAAACAATATAACAGAAAATATTTTATTAAAAATTGTGTTGAAATCATACACAACTTCTAAGAAAAAAAATTCTCACTTATGTATTATTTAAAATGTGTTATGTGACACACTAGAAAAACTTTTAATAATTTGTCCACTTATTTTCCCAATCAATTAAATTATTGAACATAAATTAAATGAGTCTTTTTTTTTCCTTTGGAATAGCTGTAAAGGGGAAGAGAACCGAGGTGCGAATGTTACCCCGCACCAACCGTGTTATCCTCGACTATCCTTCTTATTTATGTTGAGTGTCATTTTTTTCTTTTCTCAATAAAAAAACATGATTTATTAACTGAAAATAATACTATAATTATTTTTAAAAAAATAATGTACTTTTAAGTAGGTAGACCATAAGCACATATAAATCAACAAATATGTAAGAGGTTGTTTCTTATAACTTATCTTATAAGGTCTCAAACCTATTGGTAATGTGGTTAAAACTCAACTGAAAGAATTATATTGATCATAATAATTCTACCCAACTCAAGCTATGTTGAAACTTAATTGAAAGAACTCTGTTGATCACAATAATCCAACCTAACTTAAGTTTAAAAATGATCAATTAAAACAAAAATATATTAAAAAAACTTTATTTAAGTATATGAATTAGATATTCATTAAAAATGAAAATTAACGTGTTATATGGTTTTATAGTTAAATAAGTTAGGGATGAACAAGAGAAATTAACTTAATTAGCCGAGTTATATATGTGAATTATTACTAAGTTTGTCTTTAATTTTTAATGAGACAAAAAAAAGTTAAGAACAAGTTAAATTAATTTCATCTATTTTTAACAGATAGTAAATTATTAAATTATTTTTTAACCGTATGTTATAAACTGAATGAAGGTTATCTTAAATAACTTATAAGTGAATATTAACTATTATATATTTATTTTCATAACTCTATTTTACAATTAATTAGTCTAATCTCCCTTTGTTTTGGTCAACAAGAAGGAATCTCCTTATGATGGGTAAGAAAATGGCCGATGGATGTTGGGTTAATTTTTCTTTCACCAGGCAATGCATTTCACATTTGTTTTTAGGTCAGAACTCATGCATATTTTCACAACAAACGATACAACTCAAAGAGGACATTAATTAAGCAATTATTTGCTTGTAAGTTGAAGATCCTTTATCGGTGTTTGTTAGTGGGAAATTTTTTATCCTACCATCAATAGAAGTTTTAATTATCTCAAACAACATAAAATATTAATATTAATTATTAAATTTTTCTTTTTTTTAAACTTTGTTTTCTCAACTATATATCATACAGACACTAAAACATCAAAAAGACCCATTATTTTCTATAACAAATACAAACACAATATAACCTTTTCTTCCTATCTTTCTACATATTTCTTTTATCTTCTATCTAGCTATCCCAATCTTCATACAACATATTACATAACAATAAATATAATTTCTCAATTGAAAATCATAACTCAAGGCATGTAAACTCCACCAAACCTATTAATCTTACTAGTAAGCTTCTTATACTAATCATCACATGCACTAACTGTTAAGTACCAGAGTATCAGAATAATATCACACAGCTAAAATAGATATGAGAAAAGAGGAATTGAACACACAATATTTTACGTGGAAAACCCTCTATTGATAAGGGAAAAACCACAGGCAAGAGCAGAGAAATATTTTTACTAAGTGGAAGAAAAATTGTTACTTCTCTCTATGAGAGAACAATGACACTCCCTCTGTAAATGAGAGAACACTCACTAGGAGAACCTCACAGGAGAACACTCTAATTTTTTCTCTCTTTAACTTTTCTCTCTAGATACTAGGAAATGCTTCTAGTATTGATTTTTGGATGATAAAACAAGGTATATGGCTTGGTATTTATAGGGAAAGATAGGAACCATGCATTATAAATTTTTCAACAAAATTAGGTACCATGCATTACTAATTTTCCACAAAATTAGGTACCACTTTGAATCCTTTGCATTTGCCAATTTTGACTACACAAAAGTGGCTTTAGATCCTTCCAATTTTGACACTAACTATACATAACAGCATTAATTGGACCTCAAAACTAGTAGGATGAATTATTTTCATCCAATAATTTAATTCTGGGTGATGCTAATTAACAAGACGACATGTTGGCAGAGCAAGCAAGGGGGTAGCTCGTGGCATTGTCATCCCAAATTCTTCACTCATGTCCAAATTATCAGGACTCATGCCCAATGGAAGCTTCCAATCAAAGCAATGCACTAATTGAGACACAACAAGTTTTACATTAGCAAGACCCAAGTTTATTCCGGGACAACCTCTACGACCAGAACCAAATGGTAACAACTTAGCGTCATGTCCTTGAATGTCTACTTTGTTATCCATGAATCTTTCAGGATAGAAAACCTCAGCATTATCTGACCAAACTTTAGGATCTTGTCCAATTGCCCAAATATTTACCATGATTCTTGACTTTTTCTTTATGTAATAACCTTGAACCACAGTATCCTCTATTGACTCTCGAGTAATGAATGATCCTGCACCAGGGTATAATCTTAAGGTCTCTTTAATCACATTATCCAAATAACTCAACTTAGCTAAATCAGCTTCCTCCACCAATTTGTTCATTCCAACAAGAGTGCCTAACTCATTTTGGAGGTTTTTCATCACCCTTGGATGCCTTATTATCTCAGATAAAGCCCACAAAATAACAGTAGCAGAGGTTTCAAATGATGCAGAAATCATGTCTAAGACAATAGCTTTTATGTTTGTTCTACCAATGACATGGCTTTGTTCATCATAAGGATCAATGGGTTGGTGCATCATTGAGAGTAATATGTCCACAAAGTCCTTTTCGCTGCCATTATTGGAAGCTTGTTCATGTTCCTTGATTATTTTCTCCAACACTTCGTCAAGTGCTTTGCTGGTTTTCTTGTAGCTTCGTCTTAGCCCCTGATAATATTAATCATTTATGTAGCAAATTAAGTTAAGTTATTCATTAATCAATATTATTGTTTGTAACGAGACCAAGAAATGCAGCAAAATAACAAATAAATCAACGTTTGCTTGTATAACAGAAACAGATCGAGGTTCACTAAGTTAGCTCACAAAAAAGATTGTTCAATGTCTAATAAGGAACATTCATATTTCATACTATATTCGTAAGTAATGTGTACATTTTAACTCACAAAGAGCTAAAATGCTAAAGGAGAGACAACCTTAAATCTATATAATAGAGCCTCTGCAATGGGATTGAAGTTTCTCATTGTCAGGCGAAAGAATTAATTGTTTAAGACATACTTGATTAAGTTTAACTGAAATGAACTTCAATTCAATTCATGTGATTTCTATACAGCTTAGTTCATTGAGAATCTGTTTTCCAATATTTCTTTTATGTTTCCATGTAATTCTTACTCATTTTCACTCTTAATTTCATTATTTAAAGATATAAAAGTTAATGTTGCATTTTTTTGTCTACAACTAAAGCACTCGTGTTTGTATTGGTGTCATACACTCAGCAGCATCATGACTTGTTACTATTCTGTTTTTCTATCTTATCAAGTTGTTACTAAAACAGAATATTATCTATTAGTTTGTATTATAGGATTTCTGTTTTGTACTTTAATGTACATAGGCTTTCTGTGACACACACAGCTATATATATCTATAAATATTCTATATGAGCATTGATGAAATTAAACATTCATTCTCCCTTATAGTTTGGATATAAGAACTTATGCAAAAACCTTGATAGTTTGATTCCCATTTGAAGTGTATTGAAGTTACAAGTAAGTTTTTAATTTGTTAATCAAATGAAATTAAATGGTGCATCAAACAACATAAAGATCAATAATAATAATTTGATAATGTTTTAGAAGCAAAAATTTAATTATCAAACAAACACTTAAACTTCCCATTACTACCAATTCTAATAGGTTCAAATCAATATTGATTAAACCTTATTAAATGAGTTAGATAATTTAATTTATAATATTTAAAAATATTTAATTTTAATAGTAACTCTAATGACATCTATTTACTCTTTTATAGGTATAAGATGATAGTGGGAATTATTAGAGCACAAAAGTAACAAAATGAATTGTCTTTTACTATGTTATTATGTTACACCATATGGACAAAAACTATTCACAAAAATGAATTTAGTCTATGATATTCAAAATGACATTCTAAAGTTTTTAAAATGTATTTAAAGTTTGTGGAGGTGTATAAAAATATCCCAAAAAACTAAAAAGCTAAAAATGAAAACATTATTTGGTTTAGCTGATACCTGTAGATCCAATACCCCAAGCGAAGGCACAAAATCTGCAAAGTTGAGCTTCCCAGCTATGAGCATACCCTCTTGGACAAGACCCTTCAAATCAAACTTGTCATCCTTGTTACTCCCCAACACCATCTTATACACAACATCCTCCAAAAGACTCATCACTACTTCACTAAGATTCACAACTTCACCCGTCATTGCCTTATTCTCCAAAGATTTAATCACTGCTTCAAGCTCCCTCTTCCTCAAAGGAGCAAAAGACTCAACCTTTGACACACTCAGAAGCTGCAAGGTGCAAACTTTCCTCATTTGGCGCCAATATGCACCATATTCAGCAAAAACCATTCCCTTGTACCCATAAGAGAAGTACTTGGAAGCTTCAAATTTGGGTCTGCTTGCAAAAACAGGATCCTTAAGGAATACCTCTGCAGCTTCAGGGGATGTTACTACAACTGTTGGAATCTGTCCCAAACGTAGGGACATTATGGGACCATACTTTTTGGACCATGCTTGAAGGGTGCGGTGGGGAAGGTTACCCAACATGTGGAGGTGACCTAAAACCGGCACAGCCGGTGGACCTGGTGGTTGTTTCCGGTCATGTTGCCTTTGTTTTTGTAATAGCTTTATTCCTAACAGGATGAATGTTAATGCGAAAATGAGCCATGACCATGAGATTGATGCATTTGAAGGAAACATGTTCCAGATCGAAATGGTTCAGGAAGAACAATTATTGAGGATGCTGGGTTAAAAACAAAAGCTTGGTTCAGAATTTATTAAGTAGTAAAAAGAAGAAAAAGAATCTAGAAAGTATGAAGGGTCAAAAATTTAAAATTCTGTACTTTGAATCTTATTTCTTGGTTGGCAATGTCTTAGAAAAGGAGAAAGGTCACATGATAGCTAGCTCTTGTAACCATCCATCGTGGGTGTAAGGAAATTTCCTTCCGATGATGAAGAAAATTCTACAGATAGGACAAAGAAAAAGGAAAAATCAATAAAAAAAATAAAAGATCTTAGCAGACATTTTTAGAGATTTTTTAGTGTGATATTTAACTAGTTTTTTTTCTCTCGGTTTCTATAATTTTCCACCCTTTTATTTTTAGTCTTTAGTCTGCGTTTGGCCCCTATGATCTACCTAAATGATTCGTATACAGAAGAGCTATGTGCCCCTTAGAAGGATGCGCTCATTGTTAAATTGTTAGGCAAAACAATTGGGTACTACTTGATGAAAGAACTAGTAGAAGGATTATCGGAACTAATCAAGGTTTTGAGACCTTACAGGCCTCTCTTAAAAAAGAATATCATGAAATTCTTTGAAAAGAAGAAACCTTTTGGTATCAAAAGTTGAAAGAATTGGGTGCGGTTTAGAGATCGTAAGAAGAGAAATAATATTCATGGACTTCATGTCAATGGTGCCTGGTGCACTCATCTTAAGATTTTGAAGAATGAAGGTCTCTCTTATTATTAAAACCTCTTCAAGGAGAGGGTCGTGGTGCGAAATGTTCTCCATGATGGTTGCTCGAGGCTCTTTGAAGAAGCTAATCTATCTTTGGTTGCTCCAGTGACTAAGGATGAAGTTAGAAGGGTGTTGATGTCCATGAAGTCCTTTAAAGCCCTGGGTCCATATGGTTTTTAGCCTTATTTTTTTAAAAGAAATACTGGCATATTGTTTTGGAGGATAATTGGAATTTGGCGAGGTATGCTTTTATCCATAGGCATGCAGATAGATCCATAATTGATACTCTTATTATTCTGATTCCAAAGGTGGAGAATCCTGATAATTTGAAGCAATTTAGGCTCATCAATTTTTACAATGTGGTTTGCAAGATTCTGACTGAAGTTATTGTCAATTGTATTCCACCTTTTTTTGGATGATATTATTGGACCTCATCAGGGTAGTTTCATCCTAAAAAGGGGCACCGTTGATAATTCAATTATATCCCAAGAAGTTATGCACCGTTCTACAACCAAGAAGGGCATTATGGCTTTTAAAGAAAACATATGATCAAGTAATTGGGATTTCCTTCAAGAGATCCTCTAGTTTTTTGGTTCTCCGAGGAGGTTGGTGTCCCTTATTATGTGATGTGTCTGCTCATCTCATCTTTTAGTGCTTTGGAATGGTGGGAGGCTTAAAGACTTTGATTTGAGAGGAGGTCCCGACCAAAAAAAAAGAGGAGGTCTAAGACAAGGTGATTTTATGTCTCTTATCCTTTTGTCCTTTGTATGGAAAAATTAGTTCTTCATATCCAAAGTAATATTGATTTTAATGTGTTAAGACCAATTTCTTTATCAAAAGGGGGTCCTCCTATCTCCCATTTGTTCTTTGATAATTGTCATTTGTTAATGAATTTTATATGAAATTTTGATACTTTGTAGTCCTAATTATATTCATTTAGATGGTAATTGCTTTTAAATTAAAGAATTATTGAATCCACATGAATGTTTCCTAATCTTGTTATATTTGAAGGCATTTGATCCCATTTTTTTTGCAATTTATAGGTAATTAAGGATGCAAGGAAGTAAGGATAAGAAGAACTGTGAAGAAATCAAGAGAAGTTGGCTAGAATGGTCTGTGATGAACACTCTTGCTTAAGCAAAAATAATCTCGTTTGAGCGAGAATTGGCTAGAGAAGATTCCTTTAGATTTAAGTATTCTCGCTTAAGCGAGAATGGATCAGATGCAAGGGAATCTTTCTTCAAGTTAAAGTATCGTCTCGCTTGAGCGAGAATTATTTCGCTCAAGTGAAACTTCCATGATATAAAAGCTTTTTAATGCGAAAAGAAAAGGAGCGAAGATATTACGAAAGAAAAACGAAGGAACAAGGCCAGGGAACGCAGCGAAGAGCTGTGAAAGCTGATTTTTTTATTTCCTCTTTATTTCTGGTTGCATAATGGCTACCATAAGTAGTTAATCTTTCTTTTCGGGAGTGAATGTAATTAATTCAAACTTGGATGTATTTTGGTGATATTTATACATATAGCAATTTCGTTTCCATCAAACTTTGGTACTTCATTCTATTTTTAAAGTTGGATTCTATTTGATCAATAGATTCTTGAATATGATTTCTAGAATTATTTGGGAAATGCTTTTGAAAAACTGCTCTAAATGAAATTACTCGATATGTCGAAATGATAGGAATAGGTTCCAATATATCGATTGCTTTATAACATCTGACCGTAAGGTTGGGAAGTCTCTCAAATAAGTGATGAATCATTGTTTGGAAGATTTTCTTATGAATTTTATATTCGAGAAATCAGTACAAATGAATTGTGTATGTTGTATCAAGTTTGATAGTTTCGAATGTTATATATATCTATATATCTAGAATACTGACGAGGGAGATAGATGAAATTCAATCCCAGCTCTTTCCATTGATTTTTTCTATATTAGTTAAGTTATCACTCTTTTATTCAAACTCTACAAATTAGTTGTTCCATTTTATATCAACCATGAACATGCTTGTTTTCCATGTAAATATGCTTAATTAGTATATAATTGTGAGTTTCAATTGAGACCGCCTCTCATGGGAACGATACTTGTACTTTGTACTGAGTTGATTTCGATACGCTTGCCAGGAAATTAACATTCTTTACGAATGACATCATTCTCTTTTGCCAAGCAGCTAGATCCCAAGTGGTGTCTTTAATGGCCATCTTGGAGAAGTTTGGCAAAGCTTCAGGTTTATTAGTTAATCTTGAGAAATCTCATGCCATGTGCTCCAATGGGGTTCTAAACCAACATCGTAACATTCTCGTGGGAACTTTTGCTATCATGTTGGTGAATGAATTCGGAAGTTATTTAGGCTTCCCCTTGGTTAAGGGTAGAGCTTCTCGTTTGGTGTTTCAACCCTACATAAAAAAGGTGAAGTCCTGAATTGCTTCCTGGAAAGCTAAGTTATTCAATAGAGCAGGGTGTGCTTGATTAGCCAAGTCATTCCTATTTTACATTCCCCTATATCTGATGCAACTCTTTTGGATGCTTAAAATAGTTTACGATGAGATTGACAAGAGCATCCATGGTTTTATTTGGTCAAGGTCAAGCGGTCGTGGTTGACACATTCTAAATTGGAATACTATAACATGGGCTAGGAGTGAGAACTATAGGGGAGATGAACTTAGCTCTTCTTAGGAAGCTTTATTGGAGTGTTTTACAGGATGATGATAAGCTTTGGGTGTAGGTTCTAAAACATAAATACCTAAGAGGATGCTTCTTTTTTTATTACAAATCTCGTCATTCGATCCTATGGAGAGGTATAACCCATGTTTTCCTTCTTCTAAGGGATGGTTAGAAGTATAGCTTAGGTAATGGTAATTATTTTGTTTGGAGAAAAGACTAGAATGGGCTTGGCATTCTGGGATGTCAGGTGCAGGTTGTGCGTATAGCTAATTGGGATTTAAAGGTAAAGGACTTGATTAATGATAATGGGTGGAACATTAACCTTCTCCATACATGGATTTTTCCAGTTACACTAGCAAGAATTCTTGATATTCAACATGTTCTGTCTGATGAAGCATCGGGATGGAGGTGGGATAACAGTGTTAATGGTTGCTACTCGGTTAAAAGTGCTTATAAGTGGCAATCAGATCAGTTAAAGGATGGGATTGTGAATGAAGATTAGTCTTGGATATGGAAGCTTCCATGTAATGAGAAAATGAGATTTTTGGTTTGGATTATTTATCATCAAGTCTTTCCTGTTAACAAGTTAAGATGGGAAATAGGCTTTGCATCTTCTTTGTCTTAGAGCCTTAGCTTGGAGGAGATTTGGAGATGTTGATCTCAAGATGTGGGTGAAGCTTATTGCAACAAGTACTCATGGTAAGTTGTTTTTATCTTCCTTATGGTGTTTGTGGGAGTGGAGAAATAAATCAACATTCAATGATGATGGAGGAACAATTGATAGTGTTACTCATGATATTCATGCCTTGGTGAATGACTACATGAATCCTACCAATTTGTTCATAGTTACGGATTATGAGGTTTTTATGCTTACTTCATGGCTCCCCTTAATAGTCCCCCATAGTTAAATTGAACGTGGATGCAAGTTTTGTAACTCATTCTCATAGCCTTAGCCCTGGAGGAGCTTGTAAAGACAGTGAAGGTGGTTGAATCTTTAGGTCTGCAGTTGGAAGGATAGATAAGGATATTTTGAGGGTGAACTTAAGAGCCTTGTTAATGTGTTTACCTTTGGCATGGGAGAAAGGTTTAAGAGAGTTAATCTGTGAATGATCATCTCAAACAGAACCTGCTGGTATCTCTAATCTTATCAGCAGACCTTGACGTATGCATGTTTGACCAGTTTTACGTGAGGTTAATTCTGTTGTGAATAAAATTGCGAAATAAGGTCTTTCTCTTAGTAGTTATCGTAGGGTGTGAGATACCCCTCCTTGTTTTGTGAAAGATCTCTTTTAGTTTCCCTTTCTTTCTATTTTCTTTTTTTCCACTTTACCTAAAAACTATCTACATTAGATAACATGTAATTTAGTTACCTACATCAACAACTAATGAATTTAAGTTGATAATGTGATTAAAAATAAAATATTCAATATAAAATAAATGTAAAAGAAATAAATTATTTCATTATGACCAAAACCAAAGGACCCTACTAACGGGGGTTGGTCTAAGTGTTAAGACCTTGCGTATATATAAAACCCTATTGGGAGTCTCACCTGCCGTATATAAGTATGTGACATGAAGTGGATCAGACGGCTTCCAAAGGGGATACCTAAGGGTGCTCATCATTCAATCGAATCTCAAGCAAATCACTCAACCGAACTGAAATACTTGATAATCAAATAACTAAAAATTGCTAAAAACCAAATTTTTTTATTGGATTTTGGTTCCACTTTCCAAAACCGATCAAATCTAAATCGATCTAAAGTTTATACCATATATTATAAAAAATATGAACCTGCATTCATTCATTTATGTTTACCAAAAGTCAAAAACCTGACATCACTTTAGTTAAGGTCCAAAATTCATTTTACCAAGAGTAAAAAAAACATAATTCATTCTTCTTAAAACATGATGATTTATTTTTATTATGTAATTTATTCTTCCTAAAAAAACACAATTCATTAGTATGCGATTTATTTTTAAGGATTCTTTAAAAATCAAAATCTAATCCTATCTAAAGCAATATTTATTAGATTGAATTGAATTGAATTTTGTTGTACATTTAAACTCATTCAATCCAACAACATGATGATTTCTTGAATGGATCGGATGATTTTTTTATCTCAAACCGATCCAATCTAATCCTTGAACATTCCTCGAATACATGTGGGAAATCAAAAAAAAATAACCAAAGGTCGAAGATCAAAACATATTTAAGCTTAATTTATATATAAGATGTATTTATTGAATTTTGTTATATTTTTATTAATTATTTTTTATATTAATGAAATATGCAAAGATCGTGTTTTTTTTAAAATACTAAAGATATTTTAAAATTATAATAAAAATAATTGATATACTTAATATATTTAACTTAAAAAATATATTTTTAATATTTTGCAAACTTTAGTTCTCATAAAATGCATTAGAAGAAGTATGACAAGGGATAAAAAGAAAATTAGGAGAAGAAAAAACTATCGCAAATGTTAGTTAAGGAATTAATTAGCATTGGCTATATAGTTGTATTTTTTATTTAGTTCTTAGTTGAGATTAGGTGTGTTCATTATTTGATCTGAATCGGCTTAATTGATATAAAATAACCAAAAATTGATCAAATAAAAAATCGATTAAATTGAGACCTCAAAAAAAACCGCATTATGTGTGCGGTTTGGATGAGATTTCAAATCTACTTCTGAAAACTGAACCAAACTCTACCAATGATTCAATCCACACCGCGTCTGATTTGATCGGATTGGATGTCATCATATATTCCAATTGAATTGAATCTCAAGTTAATAATATGATCGGATTAGATGATATTTTATTTAAAAACTAAATTGATCTGGATCACGAACACACCTGGTTAAGGCATCTTAATTGGGATTAGCCAAAGATTGTTTTTCAATCCATTTGATTTGATATCACTTAAACAAGGTCTTCAGCTTGAGACCTCATATATGTAAAAAAAACTTCATTGAAAGCCTACCTTCCATATCCAAGTACACGACCTAGGATGGTAGGATTTCTTCTAAAAATGATACATAGGGAAAAAAAAGGGGCTGCCATAGGGATTTAAGTATGGGCAGTCCAGTGTTACGACGCTATCACGGTGTCGCCAATTTTCAAGACGACACAGCATGCGTCACGATACATTGCTTAATTATATTAGTATATAATTGAAGAATATATTAGGTGTTCTCTCTTTGTTTTTTTGATAAAATATTAGGAGTTCTCTTCATTTATAGGTATTGTAATTAATGTTATAACTATGTTCTACACGGATTAGATTCACATATTTTTTTAAGTATTTCTTATTTCCTATTCCATTATTTAAAATGTGTGACATCACTTAATTAATTATAAATTTTTATCTAACTAATTCAATGTAGAGCTTATGAAATTTTTTAATAGTTTATAGTTTTTCTTTAAATTATTAGAGCTATTTAGTAAATGTAAAATTTAAGACATTTTTAGTAGCTTATAATTTTTTAAAAACTATTAAAGTTATTTGGTAAACATAAAAAATGGTTGTTTTAGCATGTCATACTAAATAATAAAAATACAAGGCAAATGTTTTCAAAATTTTTCACATCCATTCTAGGATATCCTCACATGACTCTATGAGTCCCTAATAACATATCCTAGACTTAGGAGTTCTAAAATTGCCCAAAGAAAATTTTTTAACACGTTGGTTCCCCGCGCACTCCTTAGTAATTTATGTCAAATCGGAGTTACATAACTCCAATCGAGATAAATCCAGTTGGTACACCTCCGAAACATAAATACCTACAAATATTATGCAGAAGTTGAGGGCCAATTGTGTCACAAAGATTGCCTAATTCACGAATTTGTAGAACCCGCCCTGCTAAAATTTTAAGCCTGCACACCCTTTAGTATTTTGGGCATAACTCGGGCTACTGACATTCGATTAACGCGAATTTGGTTTCAAAACGACCGCAAAGAAATTATCTACAACTTTTGTGAAGAAAGTAAAAACTTAATCAGTCTCTCTTGAGAAAAAATTAGCTCGCTTAAGCGATATTTTTACTCAAGCTCTCGCTTGAGTGAGAATTCAACAGAAACAGCCCTTGGTCAACTTGCTCAAGCGAAAATACTTTTGCTTGAGCAAAAATTTGGAAGAAACCACCCATTTGACAGTCGCTTGAGCGAGAATATCCTCGCTTGAGTGAGATTTTGATAGAATGCACCCCAAACTCATGCGCTTGTGTGAAAATAATAGCTAATAACCCACAAATAAACTTCCAACCTACCTATTTTGCACATTTCAACTCCGATTGCTACAAAACTTCATGGGCACTTTCCCCATTCTGGAGTTGTTAGCATAGTCGGTTTGCCAAAATTTCAACATACGACTAAGATATACGCAAAATTATGTTTTGACCGTTCTAAGGCTAACATTTGCAACTCAAGGGTCATTTCTCATTAGATTTGGTCCATTCCAAATCCTACAAGTTTTAAATCATGTATATAACCTATTGGAAACATCCCAAGCATCTAAAAATCATAAAACAAAATATGGCTTATCTAGTTCCCAATTATGCATAAAAACTCACTTAAAATCACTAACTTTCAAATGTACATCATTAAGCTACTTTCAAATGCTTAATCTCTTTAAATGCCATACATGAATAATCCCTACCAATATCAATCATGTAAAAGTCTCAAAGCTCAAAATGACATTTCCTAGACATAATGCATCTCATGCAATAATATGGGACTTTCCATGGTCAACCGCATCAATATATCAAAATATCATCATAAAATCATCATGTACATAGGATCCATATATTCAAAATGCAATCTAGACTTCCAGTGAAGTCGTCAGCTACCTAGAATCCACTACACAAAGTACATACATCATCACAATAAACTATACACACTGAGTCGGCCAAGGCTATACTACCAAAATCTATACATCACATATCTACATGTATATACAATAACTCCATCATGGGTTTGGTGACTCCTCACCATTCGCCATCTCGATCCAAATCCACTGAAAAGATAACCACAATATGAGGGTGAGCATATTATATATCAAATGACAATTACTAAATCAGATTCCAACATATCCAATTCTACACATCACATTAATATAGTTCATCATCACTTCACATAATTCATAATCCATAATATGATCAACATATCAATTACATCTCATGATCTATCCAAAGCTTCAAACAACTCAAATACAATATGCAAATGCATATGTATGTAGATCCGACTCTAATGATGGGATTACATTACAGTGTATAAATTTTCACAACATATATCATTAATTCTATTTTACTGATACCGAACTGCTCACCCATAATGTAATATCGGTCACTCTCAATGACATTGGCAACTGAATGAGGTGTTACGGGTCGGCCTTGAACCCAATCCAAAGCAACTATGGATCCCGAAGGAAACCACATAGGGTCTGTTCCTATCCAAAGGCCGCCCTTCCGTCTGAGTTGACAACACAAGCCCCATACAGTCTTGTGTGCGTCCAAATATGCAAATGTTATGCCACACAACATCAAATCATCCTCAAACCACCTGATTAGCATCACCAGGGGCCACCACTTGGTTACCATCACCAAGAGATTTTCATTTCCATTTCACAACATTGCATAGCATGCAATAATTAATCATTTCACAATCAATTATATCACTTTCTAAGCTACCTCAAGCTTAATTAATATTCTCAACTTATTCATCATCATTGCAACACAATTATCAAGCAACCTTATGCTATTATCAACATATCACAATGGACAGAACTCACAATCATTAGTAATTCATCAATTCACAAGATATCACACTAAGGGGTATAATGTCAATCAAATCATTAACCACATAATTCACATCACCATTAATAACAATAATTCATCATAAATTTCATAATCCATCAATGATAAATATGTAAATATACCCCTATTCGTCTATAATCTTTACATTTAAAATATAGATGCTCCCTCTATCTAGAATTAACGATTCCAGAACCCGGAAAGCTTTCTACACGCCTCCAATCACTAACTCGTAACTTCAAAGATTCCTAAAACCATTAATATTTAATTTTTAATAACCTAAATACTATCACAATTGTACTCGAAGGTTAAAACAACCAATCTATATAATATTCAGTAAATTCCAACTTACCGAACAATACCATGGATCACTGACACTTAGCTTTAAAAAGCCCCAACGCTGCCCGACAATCTAAACTACTTTGAAACCACCTAAAATTCACGGAAATAACCATTATCAAGTCCAAATCCGTGGAATAGAAGAGTAAGAAGATATGGGCACCTTCAAAGCTTACCAAAATAAAAAGAGATCAAAACCTCAAAGCCACAAACCCTGCCCACAACGATCAAGCTCCGATAATGCCTGTAAATTCAAGAAAATGAAAGGCATCAAAGGTAGGATACGAGAATTCCACAAGTAGCAAAATGGGTTCAAAGTCATGGAACCTTACCTTCAAGAACCAAGAAATTGAAGCTTCCTTCTTCAACAACAATGGTTGCTACGCGAGGAGGAAGGAAGAGGAGCATGCGATCTTGCCTTAATTTAAAGAAATCAAAGGAAGATAATGATAAAAAATGGAGATAGAGCCGTGGAAGGGAAAAAGAGCAAGGCACTAATTTTCTCCTCTTTGTTTGCATGCACCACGCGAGAATGAAGATAGAGGAAGGAAGTTGAATTTTGGCTTATGTTATTAAGGGTATAACAGTAACTTCACTCAAACTTTCTAATTAATTAATTAATTATAACAATCCATTTCAACTAATGATTAACATAAGATTAGTCATTAGTCAAAATTGGGATGTTATAGTTTTAGCTTTTGAAAAGTTATATATAAACTTTTTTATTAATTGTTTAGTTATCATTTTTATCTTCATATTTTTTTAAAATGATAACTTTTATCTCTCAAATAATTAAAATATTGTTTATCATTTAATCATTTAACACAACTTTCGAGTCCAGTTTTAATAATACTGGTCAAAAATATCACCTCTAATATAAACAATAGTTGTTTTTCTTTAACTCATATAAATAATAAATCAATAAATGAGAAATATTTTTATTAGTAATTATATTGGACCTTTATATAAAGTTATAAGGAGACTATATCACACAATTTTTAATAAATTTGTTTTTAAGTTTTTATCATGTGTACAAAATCATGAAAAGAAATCTTGAATGTAATCTCACCTATAAATTAATTCCAATGCAATTTTCGGATTAGTCTTTCTTTTATTTTCTCTTCGTCCATTTCAAGCGTCCTACGATTAATTATGTTTGTTTAGAAATATGATATATATATATATATATATACACACACACACACTAGAAAATTAATTTTTTTCTTAAGCTACTATAAATGTAATTTTATAAAATTAATATAAATTTTATAGTTGTGAGTCAAAATATCACACCCTAAAATTAATTATTTTTGTAATGATGAGTCATATAAAAAAGACCAAGAAAAACTTTAAAATAGAGCTTATAAAAAGGATCAGAGGGAATATAAATATTGGTATGTTTTTAGGTTTTTGAGAAGGGACCTACTCAAGTAAATTTAGGAGAAGGGTTTTCCTTTAGATTGTGTAGGTTTTGTTTCTAACAGCAACAAATTTTATTTAATTATGAATACAAAAAATACTGAACCCTTAACCATCAAATGTTTCTAATATATTCTAGGGGTTGTGATGACAATTCAAATAAGGAATATATGAAAAGTTGTTTCCTTGCTCTAAGCCAGGATAAGGTTTAGAAATTGACTTGACTAGTACATGTTGTACCTAGTTAGCTTCCCTACCGAAGCATCATTGATTTCATTCTTTCTAAGCCTATCAACATGTTTCTAGCTAAATTATATCTCAAACCTGCAATGATTTCCTTCTAAGATATGTAGGTTATAGTATTGTAGAAAATAAACCTCAGCATTATTAGGCTGAATGATTTGAATTCCCACAAGCCATAACATGTTGCCTAGATTTTATATGATGTTTTACATGTAAATAGTAAATGCTCCAATGTTTCTTCTTCTACATGGATTGTGTGGGTTGTTGATGTTATTATTTTTCTATGGTTTTAGAAAATTGGTATTGTATGTTAGGTACCAGAGTATTAGGATAATATGACACAGCTAAAATAGAGATGAGAAAAGAGGAACTAAACACACAATATTTTACGTGAAAAACCCTCAACAGATAAGGGGAAAACCATGGACAAGACCAGGGAAATATTTTTATTAAGTGGAAGAAATATTACAACATCTCTCTAATTTATTAGAAGTGAACAATGACACTCTCTCTTAAAAAAAATAGGAGAATACACTCACTGGGAAAACCTCACAAGAAAATATTATTTTCTTTCTTTCTTTAAGTACAAGTTTTACTTAAAGCTTTTAGTGGTGTGTATTTGCAATTGCTGAAACATTCGTATTTATAGGCAACTGAGCACACTAGAATCCAATAAAGCTTTAGCTGTGATTGTTCAAATACAGCTTGCATTAATCAATGGCCAAATTGAATTTGCAATTTCCTTTGTAATAATTTGCCTTCAGTGCATTTTATGCTATAATAAAATAAATAATAATAGCAGCGGCTACAAAAGTGGCTTTATTAGCCATAATGTTTGACAATCTCCCACTTAAATCACTTTTGTGAACTTTTCAAATCTTTCTCTTCTTGTTATTTTCCTATTGCATTACGTTTCTAATAGGCCATAGGAGGACCTGCACCATTTGAACTTGGCAGTATTGATCGGTTTTGTCATAACATCTGCTAGGTTCTCTTTAGTATGAATCTTTTGTAGATCCACACTTCCTTCTTCTACTACTTCTCGAACAAAGTGGTATTGCACCCCTATGTGTTTTGTCCTGGAATGAAAGGCTGGATTTCTTGCAATTTGCAAGGCACTTTAACTATCACAATACACTGTAATCTCTAGTTGCTTGTGCCTGAGTTCTTCCAATAACCTTTGCATCCAGATTGCTTCCTTGCATTCCTGAGTAGCTGTCATGTATTTTGCTTCTGTAGTTGATAGGCTACAACAAATTGTAATTTAGATAACCAGCTTATCGCTCCTCTTGTAAGTGTAAACACATAGCCTGTAGTAGATTTCCTTTTATCAAGATCACCTACAAAATCAAAATTAACATATCCTCTGACAGTGAACTGTGATCCTCCAAAACACAATACAACACTTGAGGTTCCTTTGATGTATCTCAGGATCCTCTTCACAGCATTCCAATGCCCTTTACCAGGATGTGCCATAAACCGACTGACCATACCAACCGCCTGAGTAATATCTGGTTTAGTACAAATCATTGCATACATAAGGCTTCTCACTGCTGATGCATACGGTATTCGAGATATTTCCATCCTCTCTGCTTTACTGCTAGGACTCATACTTGAGGGTAATTTATAATTAACAGGAAGTGGGGTAGAAATTGGCTTATCAAACTCCCTAGCCAACTGCGCATTCAATTTCTGGATTTGATCTTTGTTGGGGCCTACAACCAACATGTCATCCACATACAACAACAAAATGATAAAATCATCATCACCAAACCTCTTGTAGTACGTACAATGGTCTGAACACAATCTGTTGTATCTGAGGCTCATAATGAAGGAATCAAATCTCTTGTACCAGCATCTTGGCGCCTGCTTTAGATCGTACAGAGATTTAGTTAACCTGCAAACCAAGTTTTCTTTTCCTTGTTCTTTAAAGCCTTCTGGTTGGAGCATATATATTTCCTTTTCAATTTCTCCATGAAGAAAAGCAGTTTTTACATCCAATTGTTCAAGATGTAAATTAAATGAAGCACACATAACTAACACTACTCTGATAGTAGTAAGTCTTACCACCGAAGAGAAAATCTCATTGAAATCAATGTCTTCTTTCTGAGCATATCCGTTGACCACTAGTCTAGCACGATACCGCTCCACTTGATCATTGTCATCTAGTTTGATCTTGTAAACCCATTTGTTTCCAACGGCTTTTTGACCTTCTAGAAGTGCTACAAGCTTCCTTCTTTGATTTCTATGTAAGGCTTCCATTTCTTCCTACATTACTACAATCCACAAAGAAGCATCTGAACTGCTCACAGCCTCCTAAAGGTTGACGGTTCTTCTTCTGTTAGAAGACAATATGCATCGTGGCTTGCCATCACATAGTCTGAGTGCCAAGATGGTTTTCTTATTTGACGTGTTGATCTTCGAACTTCTGCATCATTGGTCTCATCTAGTTCTTGTTCTTCATGCTCCAGTTCTGCTTCAGAAGAATCATCTTCTCTAGACTTTTCATCTATCTAGACAGTAGTAGCTTCTTTAGAAGTGCTCTCATTTTTCTGCCCACCTTGCAGTTCATTATCTATAAAAAATACATCTCTGCTGACAATAACCGTACACGCAGTAGGATCCCACAGGCGATACCCTTTAACACTGTCAGCATTGTAACACTCCCTTATATACACGAGATATATATGTATTCTTCTTGCTTTTAAAAAAACTTATAGAAAGATTTACATATTTATCACTCTTTATCTCGCGTATACAAGGACGTATATACATCTGATTTTCTTTGAATATTAAAAGTAAAAAAAACATTGTCTTTTAATATTTGTCCATAATGACAAAATAATTTATAGAAATCATAAGTGATAAATCATTACAGTATTATATCTGAATGAGAAGGTTTATCAAAGTTTAACCTTTACCTTATTACAATTATCTAACTTGATATTGTAATAAGGCAAGGTAAAACTAAACTATACCTCTACTACAAATATGACCAATCATTTCCTAGTCCTTGAACCATCGAGTTTTGGAATCCTACTCTTGTCATATCTCTTCATCTATCTGATTGAGGATGAGACCACTTTACCCTCTTGTAATTGTGTAACACCCCTATTTTTTGTTTTTATATTAAAATTTTGAAGGAATTAAATTATAGTTCTTTAGAACTTTTTAATCTAAGTATTATTTATGATTTTTTGGAATTTTTGAATTTTTTTAATAAAATAATATTTTTTTAAATAATTTTAAATTCATATAAGTGACTTAAATTAAAAATATTTATAAGAAAGTGAATTTAAATTATAAGAAAATTTTCTAAAATCCGTTTCAAGTAGACTTATCTAAAAATTATCGGTTTGAGAAAAATCTCTATTTTTTTCCAATCGTTAAAAATTGGGAACGTATCAATAAATTTTTATTAACAAAAAATTTTAGATTTTTAAAATTTAAACTTTATATTACTTGTAATAAAATTAGTAAGGACTGATATAATATCGCTAAATTTCAAAAAGGACTCATTTTGAATATTTAAAATATACTGAGTGAAGGGTTACTATTTGACTTAATAATTTTGCCGACAGTTACTATGCAAAACACTGTGCATGTATGAAATTTTCAAAAGATGCACAGTAACCAGGAATAAAAAATTCAAAAATGTATAGTATTTTTATATTAAAATAATGGAATGCATAGTAAATTTTTTCCTATAAATACCGAAGGATTTCTTCTTTAGAATTCACAATTTCAGATTAAGTTTTCTTAATATAGTAGTGCTAGTGAGATAGTGGTGGAAGTGAGAGAGAGAAGTAAATTTTTTTGGGAGAAGGTTCTGCTAAAATCCTAAGGTAAGAATACTTCTCTTTTATATTTTTTGGGTTATTTTCATATCGTTTTTAGAAATCTGTTATTATACTGGAAATAATATTATTTTAAGTTACTATTCTGCATAGTAAAATACTATTTCAATAGTAAATTACTATTTCAATAGTAAATTACTATTTAAATAGTAAATTATTATTTACTGTTACTATTTACCTTTACTATTCATGTTTTACTATTTACCGTTACTATTTATAATTTACTATTTACTGTTACTATTCACATTTTACTATTTACCGATACTATTCACGTTTTACTATTTACTGTTACTATTCACGATTCACTATTCACTATTCACTATTCAAAATTTACCATTTCTGTTTTAAGTAGTAATCTTAATCTTCATCTTATGCTTATACTGAAATAAGATTATTATTAATATTTCTAGAAATCGAAGGCGCAAAGCAAATCTCTTTTGGTAACAACTCAAGGTAAGGGGGAGTGAGATAAGAGTATAATATGAAAAGACATAAGAATAATGGGAGGAGTCTCCTACTCCTTTTAAATTTAATAATATTATTATTTTAAAATATTAACTTTTTAACTTAAAATTTTTAATAAATTTTAAATTAAATATCCGGTTTAACTAACTCTAAAATACCTATGCAAGGACTTGGACCATTATGACCTATATGGACTGGACTATACCTATGCAAGAACTTGGACCATTATGACCCATATGGACTCAACAATACCTATGCAAGGACTGGATTATATGGACTTACATATACCTATGCTAGGAATGGACAAAAGGAACTTAAAAAAATCAACTATATTAATAATCATTAAATTTTGCATTATGATATGTATTTAATGATATTTAATTGATTTGATTATGATTGATTTATGATTGATGATGTTTAACTGTAATTGATAATATTTGATTGATGATATTGTAATGTGGAGTTTGAGCATATAGCGAGCATGACGGAAAGCTAAAATTCAGTAAGAATTTCTTACCTTACTCTTTAAATTTTTATTATCTTTTATTTCTTCTTAGAAATTATTTTTATATTTAGAATAAAAAAATTAGTATTTATTTTAGAAAGTAGAGATTTTATAAAAATTAATTTATAACAAATTGAGATAATTAAATTTTGAATTAAAGAAAAATTTTTGTAATTTTAAGTATTTACGGTTAATGATTTAAAGATTATTCTCTTTTAATAAAATAAAATTTTTAAAAGAAAACTATTTTATTTTTCCAACTTAGTAACTAAAGATATTTGAAAATAATTAAGAATTTGATCTTGTTAAGATTTAATATGAAAAAGTTTTGAGATATTTAAGGCTTAGAAACTCAATTTCAGTGAGAATTAAAAACTGTACCAAATTTATTTCTGTGGGACAGAAATTCAGAGAATTGAGAAAATGTACAGTTTATAGAAATGATGTTGTAAACCTTTTAAGGTATTTAATAATTGAGTTTCTAAAAGCCTTAACCAACTAAATATGCGAGTAGCTCATGCATCATGAATCATTAAAGTGAAATAAAATGATATTGTCTGGGGACGGATTATAGAAACCGAGGATACATTAGAGGAGGCTTAATTACGAGCCTTGGGATGAGAGGGTGTGAAAGGGTGCTTCAGGGGACCTGGGGTAGCTCCCTAGTGTCGGGTACTTTCACAATAAAAACTTTCTCAATCTGACTAGTCTCTAAGTGTTTCCATGCCAGTTGAGTTGTTCATATTATTATTATCCAGACTTATGGAACAGTGTAAACTCCTGGTTGGCCCAGTGCAAATTAAAATTTAAGGGCCCACATATATAGGTAAGTTATGATGAAGATATTGCATAACATTCATGCATTCATAATTGATTGTGTATGTGATTGTGATTGATATTATTATGTATTGGTTTGTGAAAACGCTTTGTTGCTTATGTCTTAATCGAGATTATTATATTCTGTTTCTCACTCCTTTCTCCGTGTTTTTGTTTTATATATTCTAAATTGATGGTTCAGAGGGAAGGATCGATGAATTTCGGCAGTAGATATAGCACGTTCTAGAAAGGGAGCTCGGTATGAATACCGTGGTCCAATGAATAAATAATGTTATTAAGTAACTGCTTCTGGGCCATGGAGTTTCCTCTCTTTCTTATAATGTTTAATATTTATTTTCGTCGGATGAATGTAAAATTACTATATAAAGTTTTAATAATATTTATGAGGTATTTCAGAAATAATGTATATAATTTATTCCGATAGTTTCTTTTTAACAATCATATCTTTAGTAAAAAAAAATTACGAATTTTTCTAGAATTTATTAAGGTGTAACAGAGGGTGTTACAAATTGCATATCCGTCCATCTTGAACTGTTACTATATATCACATAACATATATTTTGGACACAAAATTCAAACAAGGAGTAAGAAACAGAATATAATACTTTACAGATAAGACATAAGCATAAGGGTTTTCATAAACATAACAATTATACTTTCATTCATAACCATCCACATAGAATGTCACAATCACACGAATGTCATGCAATGTTTTTAATACTACCATCTCATTCATTCTATGCATGTGGGCCCTTAAAGTTTTAGTTTACACTGGGCCAACCAAGAGTTTACACTGTTCCATAATTCCGGATAATAACCTAAATGCCTTCATGGCATATGAACAGCTCAACTGGCATGAAAACACTTAGAGACTAGTCAGATTGAGAAGGTTTTTATTGTGAAAGTACCTGACACTAGGGAGCGACGTCAGGTCCCCTGAAGCACCCTTACACACCCTTTCATCCCAAGGTTCACATTTGAACCTCCTCTAATGTATCCTCGGTTTCTATAATCCGTCCCCAGGAAACATCACATCTCATTTCTCTTTAATGATTCATGATGCATGAACTACTCGCATATTTTGTTGGTTAAGACTTTTAGAAACTCAATTAATAAATACCATAACGGTTTACCACATCATTTCAATAAACCGTACATTTCCATAATTTCTCCTCTGAATTTGTTATACAGAAATAAATTTAGTACAACTTTTGAATTCAAATATCACCAGAAATTGAGTTTCCGTCATGCTTGCTATATGCTCAAACTTCACCTCACAAGATCATCAATCATTCATCAATCACAACCAAATATTATCAATCATAATTAAATATCATCACTCACAATCAAATATCGATTATAATCAAGCCAAATAAAAATAACACAATTACCATACAAAATCTACACAATTTATTTCAAGGTGTTTTAATTATTAAAGTTCATTTTAAGTCATAGCAGTCCAATCATAATGTTAGTTGGTCCACATCAAGTCCAAAATAGTCCAATGGTCCATCATAGTCCAATTAATGTAAAGGTATAATTTAGTCCAAATCAGTCCATAACAATCCATATAAGTCCATCACAGTCCATATAAGTCCATAACAGTCCGTATAAGTCCATCACTATCCAAATCTTAATGATAGGGTATGTTAGGTTAATGAGTCATCTAAATATTTTAAACTTTTGAATAAATTTTATTTATTTAATTTACTTAAGATGATAATAAGTATTATTTTAAAATATAATAATTATTCATACTTAAAGGAGTAGGAGACTCCTCCCATTATTCTTATGTCTTTTCATATTATATTTTTATCTCACTCCCACTTACCTTGAATTGTTACCAAAAGAGAGTTCGCTTTGCGTCTCCGATTTCTAGAAATATTAACACTAACTTATTTCAGTATAGGCATAAGATAAAAATTAAGATTACTACGTAAAACAGAAATGGTAAATTTTGAATAGTGAATAGTGAATAGTAAAACGTGAATAGTAACAGTAAATAGTAAAACGTGAATAGTGACAGTAAATAGTAAAATGTAAATAGTAACAGTAAATAGTAAATCGTAAATAATAAAGGTAAATAGTAATTTACTATTTGAATAGTAATTCATTATTCTCAATAGTAATTTACTATTCAGAATAGTAATTTAAAATAATATTATATCCAGTATAATAATAAATTTCTAAAACAATATGAAAATAAACCTAAAAATATAAAAGAGAGTTATTCTTATCTTATAATTTTGGCAGAACCCCCTTCCATAAAAATTATTTCTCTCTTTTACTCCTACCACTATCTCTCTAACACTGCTATACTAAGAAAATTTAATCTAAAATGTGAATTTTCCCTTCGGTGCTGCCCTCTATTTATAGCAAAAATATGTACAGTGCATTTCATTATTTTATTATAAAAGTACTATACAATTTCTGAAATTTTGGTTTCTAGTTACTGTGCACCTTTTGAAATAAGTTTCGTACATGCACAGTGTTTTGCATAGTAAATGTCAGCTGAATTATTATGCCAAATAATAATCATTCACTCGGTATATTTTAAATATTCAAAATCGATCCTTTTCGAAATTTAATGATATTATATTAGTTCTCACTAATTTTATGATAAGTAATATAAAGTTTAAATTTTAAAAATCTAAAAGTTTCTGTTAATAAAAATTTATTGGTACGTTTTCGATTTTTTACGATTGGTAAAAATCAAGATTTTACTCAAACTGATAATTTTTAGATAAGTCTACTTGAAATGGATTTTAGAAAATTTTCTTATAATTTAACTTCACTTTCTTGTAAATATTTTTAATTTTAAGTAACTTTATATGAATTTAAAATTATTTAAAATATATTATTTTATTAAAATATTTCAAAATTTTCAAAACATTCCAGAAAATCATAAATATTATGTAGATCAAAAATTTCTAAAGAACCATAGTCTAATTCCTTTAAATTTTATTTTAAAAGTCTAATAAGAGTTAAATCACAAATATGTAAAAACATAAATATAAAAACATAAAATAAAAGTTGTGAATAATAAATATATTTAGAATTCTTAATATAATTTCATTAATCAATGAATACTAATTAAGTCATTTTAAAATTCTCATTCAAAATACATAAATATTTTTATTTTATTATTATTATTTTATTTTATTTTTTAAAAAACAAATAATTAAATATAAATACCAAAATTTCATAAAAAAATGATAATAATAAACTAACAAATAGTAAGTATTTCTCATTAAAGATATATTAATATCTATTTTCTATTTGTGTTGAAAATGGGATGTTACAAGCATAGCCCAAGAATATACATTTCTTAGATTTTGGATCCAGTTTTGTTCTTTCCTAGGTGTTGTACATTACATACACAGGACAACCAAATACATGTAGAGAAGAATAATCTACTGGTTTTTTTTCCATACCTCTATTGGTGTCTTAAGACCAATAGCAGTTGATGGTACCGGTTTATCACGTAACAAGCAGTTTTGATTGCTTCTGCACAGAAAGACTTGGCTAGACCTGCAGTCTTCAACATAGCTCGTGTCCTCTCTAAGAGAGTTCTATTGATTCTCTCTGTTACACCATTCTACTGAGGCGTATATGGCACTGTGAATTACCTCTGAATACCCTTTTTCTTGCAAAATGCTATAAATTCACCATTTGTATATTTTCCTCAATTGTTTGTCCTCAAGCACTTGATTTTCATACTAGTTTCAAGCTCCACTTGTGCTTTGAACTCCTTAAATACTAGAAATACATCAGACTTCTTCTTGGTTGAGTACACCCATAATCTCTTAGATTGTTCATCAATGAAAGATACAAAATATTTTGCTCCTCCCAGGGACATTTCTGGTGACTCCCACACATCAGAATGAATCAAGTCTAATATATGTTTTCTTCTAGCAGTAGACTTATCAAATTTCAATCTATGCTGCTTACTAGTCACACAATGCTCACAGAAAGGTAAATTTACCGATTTAAGCTTGTGAAGGAGATTGCGCTCTGCAAGTATCTTTAAGCCACGTTCTGATATATGACCCAATTTGCGATGCCACATCATCGTCATTTCTTCTTGGCTGGTTGAAGCAACTAATGCATCTACTACCTACAGAGTATCTCCCAGAAGCATGTATAGATTAGCAACGATCTTCTCTGCTTTCATTACTACTATAGCCCCTTTCACCACTTTCAAGATCCCACATTCAATATGGGTCTTGCAACCGAGGTCATCTAAATGCCCAATAGACAAAAGATTTTTCTCCAATCCCTTCACATGACGTACTCCCTGAATTATGTGAACAATACCATCATACATTTTTATTTTGACGGTTCAACCATAACAATTTCCAAAGCATGATCATTTCCTATGAACACGGATCCTTCTGGAATAGGTTCATAAGTATAAAACCAATCTCGTTGTGAAGTCATGTGCCATGTTGCTCCTAAATCCATTATCCATACATCGGTAAACTGTCTCTTGCCTTTGAATTTCTCCATCATCAGAGGTACTAGAAACACACCCTTGAGATGTACTTGCTCCAGAAGATTTCTCTGGATTTTCCTTGTTATACCAACAATCTTTCTTCAGATGCCCCTCCATGCCACAATTGTAGCATTTAAAGTTCTTCCTTCTTCAAGACTTTGATCTGCCATGATTCTGGCTCCCACTGGGGCCATGCTCTGTTGATCTTCCTCTCGTCATCGTCAAGTCTTCTGCTTGCTTTGAACTTTCTTTACTATCTTCTTTATTTTTACGCCTGGATTCTTCTTCAAGAATAGCTCCGGTGACATCATCGAAGTGCAAGCGACCAACAATATTATTATTTGTTACATTGATGATGAGCTGATCATAGGAATCTGGAAAACCCTGAAGCAGAAGTTCGACACACTCATTTTCTGGTATTGAAAAGTCTGACGCTATAAGCTGAGCAAACAATGTATTCAGATTGTTGATATGGTCCGTCACTGATATGGACTCACTCATCCGAAGTGTATACAACCTCCTCTTCAAAAATATTCTATTGTGAAGTGATTTCACCTTATACAGTTTGATGAGGGTATCCTAGATCTCCTTTGCAGTTTCCTTTTCTGTAATACATGACAAAACCGAATCCGCCATTGCTAAGTGTAAGGTGGAAACAACGTTGTCATCCATCTCTTTCTATTTTTCGTCGGTTATACCAGCGGGTCTACCTTCAATTGCCACTGAACAATTTTCTTTTCTCAAAATTGCCTTTATCTCCAATTCCCACAGGGAGAAGTTACTCCCACTAAATTTCTCAATCTCAAATTTTGTCATCATTTTTAATAACTACACCGGTTTATACAACTTCACCGTGAATAGTATAATATACGTGAATAGTATTGTATATTTTTACCGTACACCAGAATAATTCCAGTATACGTTAACAATCACTCCAAAAGTATACAACCACACGTGTAGTAACTGTGAATAGTACTTGTGAATAGTACCACAGTGTCAACAACCAATGGCTCTGATACCACTATTAGGTACCAAAGTATTAGGATAATATCACACAGCTAAAATAGAAATGAGAAAAGAGGAAATGAACACACAATATTTTACGTGGAAAACCCTCAACAAATAAAGAAAAAACCACGGACAAGACCAGAGAAATATTTTTACTAAGTGGAAGAAATATTACAACTTTTCTCTAATTTATTAGGAGAGAATAATGACACTCTCTCTTGAAAAAATAGGAGACTACACTCACTGGGAAAACCTCATAAGAAAATATTATTTTCTTTCTTTCTCTAAATACAAGCTTTACTTAAAGCTTTTAGTGGTGTGTATTTGCAATTGATGAAACACTCGTATTTATAGGCAAATGAGCACACTAGAATCCAATAAAGCTTTAGCTGTGATTGTTCAAATACAGCTTGCATTAATCAGTGGCCAAATTGAATTTGCAATTTCCTTTGCAATTTGCCTTTGGTGCATTTTATGTTATTATAATAATAATAGCAGTAGCTACAAAGGTGACTTTATTAGCCGCAATGTTTGACATTGTAATTGCACAATGAATGACATGGCTGGAGGATTCTATGTTTGTTTGTTACTGCACCTGTTCTTGAATATACATTCATTTTTCAATGTAAGTAACAAAAAATAATTTTGTATTAGAATATAATCAAATTTAACTAACTCTAGTTCATTATTAAATGCGAAAGTATTCATAAAATGCTCTTATTTAATACACTTTTTGATTTTCAATAGAGGGTATTATGGTAAAAAGTATATATTTTTTAGATGAAATCAATGACATTAAATGAGGTTAACTAATTTTCTTAAAGGACGTGAGTAGTTATTTTTTTTTTACTTATATTCAGAAATAGAGGTAGCAATAATTATGAAAATAAAGTTATGGAAAAGGAGTCATGTAATGGTTTATGTTCAAAAAAAACCTAAATATCTAGACTAAACACTTAAGGTCTTCTCTTATTAAACGATTTATCCATACAATACACAAGAGACCCATTTATATATGGAATTGATATAATGGTAGATATTACCCAAAAAGGCAACTTGTAACATCCCATTTTCTACTCAAATAAAAAATAGATATTAAGATATCTTTAATGAGAAATACTTACTATTAGTTAGTTTAATAATGTAACACCCTAATTTTTTATAAATAAATAAACCCAAAAACAGGGAAAAAAAATTTCATAAAAACAACCACTGGTCAATCGGTATAGAAAAGAAGAGGAAGGCAAGGGAAAATGGAAGAACATTCATACGCATAGCATTATTCATGACAACGCTGACTCGCTCAAGCGAGGCCCAACGTCGCTTGAGCGAGGTATGACAATGCAACAACAGGAGGAGGAAGTGCTCAAGCGAAACCCAACACCAGCATCCACTCGCTTCAGCACGATCCCTCACGCTTGGGCGAAACAGCTCTAGTCACTCGGGCGAGGAACGATTCGCCTAAGCGATACCCACACAAGAGTCTTCCTGAAACACACTCGCTGAAGCGAGTACCATGTTCACTGGAGCGAAAAGTTCACTCGGCATCCTATCATTCCACTCGGTTTCTATGAAGACTCCTCACTCGGGATAACTCCCACGTCTATTACGCCACTCGGGGTATTCTACTTACTTTTCACTCGGTAACCCTATTATTTTCTGCTCTAATTTTCCTACTAAGCCAGGACTCACTCGGGTTTTTTAGCTACTTGCTAATCTATTACAATGGGTCCACTTAGAGTCTTAGGTGTCGATCCCTGGTCGGTGAACTGCTCACTCGGCGGATTCTCACTCGGAAATCGTTGATTATCCTCTACTCATGAAACTTCGCAATTGTTACTCACGGGATTCGAATCAACTCCTACTCCAGGCTATGCGACCTCAATCGCTCGGATTATTCAACCTCTCTTCACTCGGAATGACTCATTATCTCGCTTTCCCCCAACAATAACTTAGCTCCACTTCAACCCATAGTCACACTGACCTCCTACGCTCGGAAGGTATACCTATACACCCATATTTACCACTCGGACATCACCTACAGTATAGAACAACACACAACACATATATATATAGGGAAGTATTTAAATATTACAAACGCATTAACATGTTTTTACTACCCGAAAGTGTTCAAGTTCTGATATAGAGACTAAAATCAAAATACGAGCCAGCCAAGGCTTAACAGGACCTTATACACAGTATTTACATATACACATATGTTCCATAGTGCTCGGTTTCTCTGCTCTGTACTCGGCCTCTTCTTCATCCTTCATTCCGAGAGATATTCACTGAAAAATATAGCCACTGCAGGGGTGAGCTTTTACATGCAAAATGACAATCAAAGACTCGGTATCAGTGTCAGTACGCATACTTACTTTCACTCGGTCGTATTCAGGTTAAACTAAGACCATGCAATTTAGAATAATATCTATAACATACATACAACATAAAGTTCATCTCCATTCACACATACACATGCATCCACACATTAGGAAATCATTCACGACACTCAACACATGCTATGCGTACTATCTTAATCAACATCATATCTACATGCATGCCTGCGGATCCGACTTAAGTAATGATTTTCAGTTACAGTTTCCCCCTTACTGGCCGCTCGTCCATCAGCTCTTCCCGTGTGGTACCAGTCTCCCATTGACGTCTCGAGACTCATCTCTAGCTCCTACGGCTACCACGAGCTCTCACAGGATCTAGCCAAGGACTGTAGCTGGAAGCCATTCCCTCAGGGCTCTAGACCTTCCACGGGTCACCCCATTCTTATACATGCAGCTAATGCATTTACCAGCAAGCATCATTACTCAACTGATACCTCCTTCGCAACCATCGCAGTAGGAACAGATTCAACACAGTCTTTACATTTACTTTGCCAGCCATAACAACGTGCACAGCAATCGGACAATCAAGGTAATATCGTCTAACAAATCAACCAACAATCACACATTCATGTTCTCACAGTGTTAACAGAGATAGGACCATGCACTTCATTCGTCTATAACAAGGCTAACAGACTACATTACCACCATCTTGATTACATGCAATTATTGTACAACCACTATCTTACACACAGGATCCAGAATCAACAATCATGCATATTATTCAATCGCCACAAGCACATGCACACACTTAAAGCAATACATTCATCCGGTACCGTTCGTGGACCATGCATTTGACATACAAGCGCCCCCTACCTACGGAAGGAACTCAAGAAGCTCTCCTGCCCTCAACGCTTGGTCTGACGCTCTATCCGACTCGTCCAGATCCCCTTCGCTCCGTCGTACTCTACAATCGGCTAGGGGATGAGAAGTTGTTCTTCCTCTGCTTTAATGATCGTCTTCCACCAGTTGGAGGGGACTCTGATCTTCCTTCAACACCGTCGTTGCGATCTCCAGAAACGAAGAGCAAAACAGGGGAAGGGAAAAGAGGATGAAAACAAAGAAGAAAAGAGAGGATGAAGCAGTGGGAAAGGATGAGTATCCACGGTGATACAGGGTATATATGCATGCGAAGAGAAGGAAGTGGGATGGGAAAACGTGAGTCGCAGCCCGCTCACGTAACTCGTCAATCACAAACAGCCATCTTTCACCAACTAAGCCTTAATTAACTTGTCATTATTCCTTAAGTTAATCCGATTATGATTATCAATTAACTTCTCACTTGAAATCAAAACCTTAATAGTTTATTTTTCATTCGGCATTTAACTTCAAAATTGGGATGTTACAAATAATATTATTTTTTTATGAAATTTTGGTATTTATATTTAATTATTTTATTTTAAAAAATAGAATAATAATAATAATATAAAAATATATATGTCTTTTGAATGAGAATTTTAAAATGACCTAATTAGTAGTCATTGATTAATGAAATTATATTAATAATTTTAAATATCTTTATTATTCACAACTTTTATTTTATGTTTTTATATTAATATTTTTACACATTTATGATTTAACTCTTATTAGAATTTTAAAATACAATTTTTAAGGAATTAGACTATGGTTCTTTAGAACTTTTTGATGTACATAATATTTATGATTTTCTGGAATTTTTTAAAAATTTTGAAATATTTTAATAAAATAATATATTTTAAATAATTTTAAATTCATATAAAGTTACTTAAAATTAAAAATATTTACAAGAAAGTAAAGTTAAATTATAATAAAATTTTCTAAAATCTATTTTAAGTAGACTTATCTAAAAATTATCAGTTTGAGTAAAATCTTGATTTTTATTAATCGTAAAAAAAATCAAAAACGTACCAATAAATTTTTATTAATAGAAAATTTTAGATTTTAAAATTTAAACTTTATATTACTTATCATAAAATTAGTGAGAACTGATATAATATCGCTAAATTTCGAAAAGGATAGATTGTGAATATTTAAAATATACCGAGTGAATGATTACTATTTAGCTTAATAATTTAGCCGACATTTATTATGCAAAACACTGCGCATTAACGAAAATTTGAAATGTTGCGCAGTAATCAAGAACGAAATTTTCAAAATTGCATAGTACTTTTATAGTAAAATATTCAAATGCATAGTAAATTTTTCTGCTATAAATACCGAAGGATTCTGAAGGAAAAATTCACAATTTCAGATTAAATTTTCTTAATATAGTAGTGCTAGAGAGATAATGGTGGGAGTCAGAGAGAAATAAATTTTTTAGAAGGAGGTTCTGCCAAAATTATAAGGTAAGAATAACTCTCTTTTATATTTTTTAGGTTTATTTTTATATCGTTTTAGAAATCTATTATTATACTGGATATAATATTATTTTAAGATACTATTCTAAATAGTAAATTACTATGTCTATAGTAAATCACTATTACGAATAGTAAATCACTATTCAAATAGTAAATCAATATTCAAATAGTAAATTACTATTTACCTTTACTATTTACGTTTTACTATTTACTGTTACTATTCATATTTTACTATTCATTGTTACTATTCATGTTTTACTATTTACTGTTACTATTCATGTTTTACTATTTACCATTACTATTCACGTTTTATTATTTACTATTACTATTCACAGTAACTATTTTAAATTTACTATTTACTATTATTACACATAATTACTACTTACCCTTTTTGTTTCAAATAGTAATCTAAATCTTTATCTTATGACTATATTAAAATAAAATTGGTATATTTTAGAACTCGAAGACGAGGCGCGCACGAACTTTCTATAACGAACCAAGATACAAGAGGTAAAGGGGAGTGGGATAGGAATATAATATGAAAAGACATAAGAATAATGGGAGGAGTCCCCTACTCCTTTTAAATTTACTAATATTATTATAATAATTATTTAACTTAAAATTATAATAAATTTTAAATTGAGTATCTTGTGTAACATGATCTGAAATACCTATGCAAAGACCTGGATAACCTATGCGAACTGGACTAAACCTATGTAAGGACATGGACTATTATGACCTGTATGGACTAAACTATACCTATGCGAAGACTGGATTATATATATGGACTTATATAGACCTGTGCGAGGAATGGACTATAAGGACTCAAAATCAACTCTACTATTTTAAATAACCATTAAAATTTGAATTATATTTATGAGTGATATTTAGTTGATTTGATTTGATTATAATTAATAATATTTGATTTTGATTAATGATATTGTGAATTATAATATTAGTCTGTGATTGATGATATGTAATTATGATTGATAATAATTGTGATTAATGATATTTGATTGTGATTTGATGATATTATAATACTTGATTGTGATTGATGAGTGATTGATGATCTTGTGATGTGGAGTTTGAGCATATAGCAAACATGACGGGAAACTAAAACTCAGTAAGAATATACTTACCCCTTACTCTTTAAAGTATTACTTTAAAAGAAATTATTTCTCAATGTTTATTCAGATCATTGTTAAGAAATTTTTCTTAAATTTTTAATAAAAGTATATAATTTTTATAACTTACTTTTATCTTTCAAAATAAATTATTTAATTAAATTTTAGAATAATTTTTAGTTATTAAAAAAAGATATTGTTTTATGAAAATAATATATTCATATATGTATATATATATATATGAAAATATTTGATTCTCAAATGGAAATGAGATACTTCAATAATATTTCATTTTAAACTTTAAAAAATAAGAGTTTTAATTTCTAAAGTATTTTATTATATATTTTTCAAGTATTATAATTAAAGATGGAAAAAGATCGATAATTTAAACTTGTGTCTAAAGTAAATTAATTTCCTATAAATGCTCTAAAAAAAGTTTGGAATATATATTAAGACTTTGAAACTCAAATCATAATAATATTGATTTGTGAATGATAAAAAAACTGTACTGAAATTCTTCTGCGTGTGGCAGAACTTATTGAAGAGTTTGGAAATGTGCAGTTTATCGGGGGTGGCTATGTTGTGAATTGTAGGCCCCGAAGATATAATTTATACTTGAGTTTCTAAAAGTCTTAACCAACTCAATACGTGAGTAGTTCATGCATCATGAATCATTAAAGAGAAATAAGATGTAATATTGCCCTGGTCAGCCGCTTTTCAGGAATGAACGACTCGCCCCACAGACCAACACGAGACCTTTCCAATGTGCTTTTGTCCTCACTCACACATTTCCTGAGAACTTCCCAGGAGGTCACCCATCCCAAAATTACTCCAAGTTAGGCACGCTTAACTTTGGAGTTCTTAAGTGATAGGCTACCGAAAAAGGCTAATGCATTTGTTGGTATAGGTAGTACGAATTCATTTCTTTAAGCTATCCTTGACTGTATAGTCTCATACCTATACAGTCTTTGGATCCCTTTCATTCTGGTATGTATTCGGTTCGTTCATGTGTCCCTCCCACTGGAAGCCTGCCAGGAGCCGCTCCTTGTCCGTGCCTATGCACCGGCGATCACTCCCCGCCCTCAACAGTGCCCGGGATGTCACATTCCCCGCTGGAAACCTGCCAGGAGCCGCTCCTTGTCCGTGCCAATGTACCGGCGATCACTCCCCGCCCTCAACAGCGCTGGGATGTCACACCTAGTATCGGGTACTTTCACAATAAAAACCTTCTCAATCTGACTAGTCTCTAAGTGTTTCCACGCCAGTTGAGCTGTTCATACACCATGAAGACATTTATGTTATTATTATCCGGAATTATAGAACAGTGTAAACTCCTGGTTGGCCCAGTGCAAATTAAAACATGCATAAAATGAATGAGATAGTAGTATTAAAAACATTGCATGACATTCATGTGATTGTGACATTCTATGTGGGTGGTTGTGAATAAAAGTATAATCGTTATGTTTATGAAAACCCTACATTCATAATTGATTATGTATATGATTGTGATTGATATTATTATATTAGATTGTGAAAACCCTTATGCTTATGTCTTATCTGTAAAGTATTATACTCTGTTTCTCACTCCTTCTTGTTTGAATTTTGTGTACAAAATATATGTTATGTGATATATAGCTAGTAGTCCAAGATGGAAGGATATGTAATTATAAGAGGGTAAAGTGGTCTCATCCTCAATCAGATAGATGAAGAGATATGACAAGAGTAGGATTCCAAAACTCGATGGTTCAAGGACTAGGAAATGATTGGTCACAGTTGTAGTAAAGGTATAGTTTAGTTTTACTTTGTCTTATTACAATATCAAGTTAGATAATTGTAACAAGGTAAATATTAAACTTTGATAAACTTTTTCATTCGGATATAATACTGTAATGATTTATCACTTATGATTTCTATAAATTATTTTGTCATTATGGACAAATATTGAAAGACAATGTTTTTTTTACTTTCAATATTCAAAGGAAATCAGGTATATATTTGTCCTTGTATACGCAATATAAGAAGTAATATATATATATATATATATATATATATATATATAACTTTCTAATTTTTTTAAAAGAATAAGAAAATATATATGTATATATCGTGTATATAGGGGGGTGTTACACAACTCATTAAATGCCATAAATACAAGGAATATCTTTTAGGATTTTAGAAGCTTCCTACGTGTATGTTATCTTGAGGGGACATTTTGGTGTCCATCGTAGGACCCAGTGAAATGGTAACGTTACAAGGAGCTAAGAGAGTGATCCTTGGTTTGGAGAGCTTTAAGAAAAGTAAAATAGAGCATTACGACTATAATGAGAATAAAATGATACAATGAGATAAGGACATTATAGTGAGTATAGTGCCATAATGAGAATACTGCCTCTAACGAGCATTATACCCATGGTGAAGATAATAATGTCCCAATGAATAACGTGTTACAACGAAAAAATATCATAATGAGAAACTGTCATAACAAACTACAAGACATCCCAATGCCTCACACCAAAATACGATGCCTTGATTCTTTAGCCGTTTGCGTTCCGTGTCCCTTAACCATCTTAGGGTATATTTGGTTTGCAGTTGGGGAAACGGAGTTGAGTTGAAGTGAAAAATTTAATGGTTGATATTAATTCTTCACGTCGTTCGAGACAATCAAAACTCCGTTGACTCGTAGGATCAAAAAGCTCCCCCAACTTAACTCAACAGAACTTTCTCCGTTGGAAAGAGGCAACCAAACAGCCTCTTAGCTTTGCTTGAGTACCCAAAATTAGGAATCATGTAATGTGTATAGTGTTTCCCCGTCAGCAAACCCATGACTAAAAGAAAGACTAGTCATCATCACACAACTATATCAACCAAAGCTTGTTGGTGACTCTAGGAGCTTCTATAAATAAATATCTAACATGTAGGCCCAAAGGTCCTCTCGTAAGTCTACCAACCTCTGAAAAGCACACTTAAGAACAACAATCAAAATCAATTCCTTTTAAAATTCTTCTCCAAGTCAAGATGAAATTCCCACATTTGGTTTTGGTCAAAACTCATGGAAACGTTCACAAGTCACGATATATTACATTTCATATGAGAAATTGAAAGTCGTAACTCAAGTTTAGGCCACATATACTCCAACGTCCAGATTAACAACTAAGTACGTGTGAGCTAGCTTCGTATATTAATCACATGCATATTAACACATAAGTTTACAAGAGTTCATCTTACATTGGACCTCAAACTAGCATACTAAATAACAAGACGATAAGTTGGTACAGCAAGCAAGTGTTTGGCTCTTGGCATTGTTATCCCAAATTCTTCACTCATATCCAAATCATCAGGATTCATACCCAATGGAAGCTTCCAATCAAAGCAATGCACTAATTGAGACACTACAAGTTTTACACTAGCAAGACCCAAGTTTATTCCAGGACATCCTCTACGACCAGAACCAAATGGTAACAACTTGAAGTCATTTCCTCGAATATCTATGTTGTTTTTCATGAATCTTTCAGGATAGAACACATCAGCATTATCTGACCAAATCTTAGGATCTCGCCCCATTGCCCATATATTCACTATTACTCTTGAATTTTTCTTTATGTAATAGCCATGAATCATAGTATCTTCTATTGACTCTCGGGTAATGATTGATCCAGCAGGGTACAATCTTAATGTCTCTTTAATCACATTGTCCAAGTAACTCAACTTTACCAAGTCACTTTCATCCACCAATTTGTTCATTCCAATAACAGTACTTAGCTCATCTTGGAGTTTTTTCATCACCCTTGGATGCCTTAATAGCTCAGATAAAACCCACAAAATAACAGTAGCAGAAGTTTCAAATGATGCAGAAATCATGTCTACGACAATAGCCTTTATGTTTGTTCTGTCAATGACATGGCTTTGTTCATCATAAGGATCAATGGGTTGGTGCATCATTGAGAGTAATATATCAACAAAGTCCCTATGGCTGCCATTTAGTTGAACACTTGAAGCTTGTTCGTGCTCTTCGATTATTTTCTCCAACACTTCGTCAAGTGCTTTACTAGTTTTCTTGAAGCCTTTTCTTAGCCCCTGATAAACAGCTAAGTTATTCAGTAATCACAAATTAATCAAGAATCGCTTGCAAAATGCAAAGGTGCTAAAGGGAGAAATTAATTATCTTAGAATAAATCTATGTTCCATAATGTAATGGAAGCATTGAAAAGTTCAAAAGGTGAACTGCTTCAATTCATGTAATTTCTATCAAGCTTCATTAATTGGAGAATCTGTTTTTCAATATTTCTTTAGAGTGTTACACAAAGGAGTAGAGCACGCACTAAACATCCACCAAACAAATGATATTTATATAATGTTTGTGAACAAACACTCAATGCAATCATGCAATCACCATTTTGTTTTCAAAACTTTTACAGTGTTCTTTTCACTTTCAATTTCATCAGGTGTGTAAGAAACAAATAAAATCATACATAAATAAGAAAGTTATCAGTTTTAAATGCCTTCTATTTTTAGATTAACCGACGTAAAACTAGAACAGTACATCATCAAAATTTTATTTCTTAATTTGACTTCAACGCAAAGGAAAACCAGACAAAAACAAAACATGTGGTTCAGTTAATATAATACCTGTAGATCCAACATTCCAAGCCAAGGCACAAAATCTGCAAGATTGAACTTCCCAGCAATGAGCAAAGCCTCTTGGAGAAGACTCTTCAAATCAAACTTGTCATCTTTGCTACACCCCAAAACCATTTTATACACAACATCCTCCAAAATCCCTGTCACCACTTCACTAAGGTTGACAACTTCACCCTTCATTGCCTTATTCTCCAAAGATTTAACCCCTAATTCAAGCTCCCTCTTCCTCATAGGAGCAAAAGACTCAACTTTTGAGGTACTCAGAAGCTGCAAGGTGCAAACTTTCCTCATTTGGCGCCAATAAGCACCATATTCAGCAAATATCATTCCCTTGTACCCATAAGAGAAGTACTTGGAAGCTTCAAGTTTGGGTCTGCTTGCAAAAACAGGATCCTTAAGGAATACCTCTGCAGCTTCAGGGGATGTTACCACAATTGTTGGGACTTGTCCCAAACGTAGGGACATTATGGGACCATACTTTTTGGACCATGCTTGTAGGGTGCGGTGTGGAAGGCTACCCAACATGTGGAGGTGACCCAAAACTGGCAGAGCCGGTGGACCTGGTGGTTGTTTCCGATCATGTTGCCTTTGTTTTTGTAATAGCTTTATTGCTAATAGGATGAATGTTAAAGTCAAAATGACCCATGACCATGAAATTGATGAAGTTGAAGAAAACATGTTCATGATCGAAATGATTCAGGATCGGTGCTGATTAAGGTGGTCGATAACATGTCATATTGAACCCATACAAATACAATGATGGATTCAATGGCTTGGTTGGTCAAAGATTGAGGCTATTCAAGTTCAACTTACACAAGATTTGGTTATACTAAAATAAATTCATGGTGGACTTGATCAAGAATACGGGGATAATAAATTATATAACATTATTAGATAAACATCAAGAATTTTGAGTCCGTGTAGTGTTCAAGCAGAGAAAGAGTTATTAAAATAGAAAATTTTAATAGTTAATATTGATCAAACTAATAATTGTTTTTCGTAAAATTGATTATTATTCCTTTATCGAATATTAAATAGGCAAATTATGTTGAAGAATGCATCAAATTTTGTAAATATTAAATACATGATCACATCATGCATGTGCTTCGAATAAAATATTCAGCGCCCTGATGTATAATAACTCATTAGAGTTGACATTTTATGGGTTAAGTGAGCATGATCTATATAACTCGATTTTAAAATTAAGTTATATTTTTTCTAATTATTTTGATGATTTTACTTAGGATTGTTGGAAAATTCCCAATGGACTTTATGGATTTCCAAATAAAACTTAATAGTCATTACGTCAAATTATCGGATAAAAGAAGTGTTATAGGATTACCTCGATCCATTAACGTTGACCGAAGGTTGTAGTGGAATGATTTGTTGGTTCTGTGATCTTCCTCAGCCAAATCTCTGGATTCCTTAATAGGACTTGATATTTCTCTTTGATGGGGCAGAAAAAATTAGGTTTTGATTTGATGTCTTGGGGACCATGACCACTGGTTGATTATATACCTGTTGGGGTTCCCATTAAACCCTAACGGGTCAAATCCTGACTTCCACTCATATAAGTTCATATTATTATTGTTGATAGTTTAACGGGCTTACCAATATCAGATCACCTTAATTGAGCCCAATTAAATAGCCAATATAAATTCTATAAATAATACTACCTCCGGTTCCAAATATAAGCAAATATACCTAACTTTACATATATTAAGAATAGTAGTTGGAGGTAGTTATTTGCATTAATGTTACCACATATTTGATATAATTTTCTAAAATACCCTTAGTATCATTTATTACATAAAGAATTAGTGACCTTGGAAATATATATGATGAGGACATATTTGGTAAACAAGCATTTAATGACATTGGGAAAGTCTAATTTTGCTTATATTAAGGGACCAAAAAATTCCACTAAAATTTGCTTATATTTGGAACCGGAGGTAGTATATCAGCCCATATTAATTATTAGAAATTAAAATTTCTAACAATCTCCCACTTGGGCTTTATATTCATTTAAGTATTTATATTTACAAATTTTTTTAGGCGCGCAACTGTATGCTATTTACTTTTAGACTATCCTTAAACAATCTGGTCCATCTTATAATACAACAGGGAACCACTGCAGATTTTATCGTAATTGGATTTGATTAGACCATAATTGTATGTACTTGATGACATAGATCAAATATGGATAAGTGGCATGGAAATTACATGCAATGTGATCTTAGGCATGCCTATTTCCAACTGGTCCAAACTTTATTCTTTATAGAGATCATCACAATATAAGTTTTGTATAAAATAAGCTAAATCAAAATAACAAACATCAACCGAAATATATAGAATAAATGGGACTCTCATTTAAATTAAGATTCTGATAGGAATTACACCCATATGAGCAATGTGCTCATGAAAAACTTTAGGCACCAAACCCTTAGTAAGTGGATTAGTTAGCATAAATTTAGTCCCTATATGTTCTATAGAAATTTGTTTATTCTGAACTCTTTCCTTTACAACCAAAAACTTAATATCAATGAATTTTGACTTGGTTGTACTATTGTTGTTGTTGGAATAAATAACTATTGAGTTACTATCACAATAGATCTTCAATGGTCTTTCAATGCCATCAACCACACGTAAATTAGTGATAAAATTTCATAGTCATATCACCATGGTTGGATGCCTTAAAGCAAGCAATAAACTCTACAGCCATGGTTGAAGAAGCTATAATAGTCTATTTAACAGACTTCCAAGAGATAGCTCTTCTAGCCAACATAAAAATATATCCTGATGTTGAGTGTTTGTTGTCTTGACATCCAGCGAGAGCCAGAGTACCCAATGATCTCCAAATTGTCTAACTTCTGAAAAGTGAGCATATATCCTTTTGTTCTCTTCAAGTAGTGCATTACACGTTTTACTGCCTTCCAATGCTACATCCCGGGATTACTTAAGTATCTGGCCAAAACTCCCACTAAAAATGCAATATCGGGACGAGTACAAACTTGAAAGTACATAAGACTTCCAACAGCTGAAGCATAAGGAATCTTTTACATCTCATTTATTTCAAGATCATTATTAGGACATTGTTTGAGGCTAAATTTGTCTCCCTTAGCTATCGGGGTATCTTCTGGTTTACAATCTTTCATGTCGAATCTATCTAAAACTTTATCGATATAGCTCTCTTATGATAACCTTAAGATACCAAGAGAACGATCTCTTTGTATTTCAATACCTAATACAAAAGAGGCTTCACCAAGATCTTTCATTTCAAAATTCTTTGTTAGAAATTTCTTAATTTCATGCAATAAGCCTATATCGCTGCTAGCAAGCAGTATATCATCGACATATAACACCAAGAATATATATTTACTCCCACTAAATTTATGATAAACACAATCATCAACTACATTTGCCTCAAAACCATATGAGGTAATAGTTTGATGAAATTTGTGATACTATTGACGGGAAGCTTGTTTGAGACCATACATGGATTTCTTTAATTTGCATACCATAGACTTTGAGTCACCAATCACAAAATTTTCTAGTTGCAACATGTAAATTATTTCTTTTACATCACCATTTAGAAATACGGTTTTAACATTCATCTGATGGAGCTCTAGGTCATAATGAGCTACAAGTGCCATGATTGTCCTAAAAGAATCCTTCGAAGACACTAGACAGAAGGTTTCTTTGTAGTCGATGCCTTCTTTTTGAGAGAAGCCTTTAGCAGTTAAACAGGCCCTATATCTCTCAACATTACCCTTTGAATCCTTCTTGGTTTTAAATATCCATTTGCAACCAATGGGTTTCACACCTTTAGGTAATTCAATAAGATCCCAAACATTATTGTCTTGCATAGACTTCATCTCATCCTTTATAGCATCAATCCACTTTTGAGAGTTAGAACTTTGCATAGCTTGACAGAAACTGAGTGGATCATTTTCTGTTAAACCAATGCCATCCTTATGTTCTTGAAGAAACACAACATAATCATCTGGAATTGCACTTCTTCTTTCTCTAGTGGATCTCCTCAATGGCACTTCTTGAGGTTGTTGAGCTTGCTTTATAGGTTCTTAAGGGAGAACCTTATTGTTGTGTTGTGTTGGGACAATGTTAAGAATAACTCTATTATTGCCCTCTATTACTAGAGTAGATGCTGGAATAGTGATAGGCACAAGAATTTGGTCATGGTTAAAAATCAGTTCTTCCTCAAAAACAACATTCCTTATGTTCTCCTCTTTCCCAAACTCAACATCCTTAAGGAATCTCGCATTCCCCGTCTCAAAAATTGATTTAGTAGTAGGATTGTAAAATTTATAGCCCTGAAAACGTTCAGGATAACCAACAAAATAACAGCTAACAGTCCTTGATTCCAGCTTGCTTTCATGTGGTCTGTAAGAACGTGCCTCAGTTGGACAACCCCAAATATGTAAATGTTTTAAACTTGGCTTTTTACCAGTCCATAGCTCATAAGGAGTGATCTGGGCTAGATACCGGTATCCGTTCTATAAGACATATTTCAACGTCTTTGACCGTTCTTCAACGTGTCACCGGTGTCATCGGTATACATCCGAACTCTAAATCCCTATCAGGCGTGCTCTCTATACCGGTTGTCCAGGATAACGCCATGCACACCGGATAAGGCACATGTCACCAGACAGAAGATAATGGGCATTGCTACAGGGAAAAGGACAAAGATTCCATTTCCCATACTATGAGCCATATTCTGCTCCTGGAAATGATCAACTTGTTCCCTAAGACTAGCCCTACTTTCTCTACGCTCAATATAAAATAACCACTTGCCTCAATCATGCTGGTGAGTACGCATTAAATAATAATTTACTTGCTTAATGGAGGTTGGTGGTTCCCCACTAACAAGTCCTCGTATAATGAGCCAATCAGGTATAAGAACTCTCTTTAGTTTACTGGAGCAGCCCTTCCTCTCTTTTCTGCTTCTATCTGGATCCCATAGAGTGATCAAAAAATATTCCACATTTGGAATACTATTACTGACTTGAGCGTCGGAGAATCTTTGCAGATGACACCACCTTTCGCCCACACCAACGCGTGAGGTCAGTGTGAAGGACCTCTAGGACGCCAAGACCGCTCTCTTCATATTGGGACTCCGGATACACAGACCGGATACTTACAGAACTAGTCTTCAATCCCATTTAATCTTTGACTTTTGTGACTGGCCCCACACCGGATCTCTAGACCCCGGTGCAGGACAGATCATTGGCACGCCCGGTGGGACCCGCTAAAGGTATCCCCATCTCTCATTTTTGAAGCCTTGTCTTGCATCATGGAAGGCAATGGGAGAAACCTACCAGATAGGCACGTGGAAAACATCAATGTACAAGAACAACCAGTGAACAGGTGCTTAGTTTTCGAGTCGCCTGTGGAAAGTTCAAGAAGAATGGTGCAGGTGTCTGCACCAGATCCAAGGGATGAGATGATACGAAAGTTGATGGAAGAACCGATTGAGTTGAAACGTGAAAGAAAGAGCGTGGAGGAGAGAGCCACATCTCAGACCGAGGGGACACTTCACACAACTGAAGGAGAAAATCCACAACCCCTCAGTATTCAAACATCCCCACGTTTGAGGGGAAAGAACAGACCCATGATTCTGAGGGGAGAGTTGCTAAAGGGAAGAGAGAGCTGGTGACAGCATCCCCTGCAACTTATAAGCTTAAAGTTCCTTTTTCAAGGAGGCTTTTGAGCGTACATATCTCTAAGCACCTGCAAACCACTCAACCACTCTCTATTGGAAAGTACAGTGGTGAAACAGATCCCACTAAGCATCTTGATGCTTACGTATTTGAAGCCATGTACTTAGGGGCTGATGAAGATGTTATGTGTCGAATGTTCCCAAGAACATTGTCAGAAGAGGCCATCAGCTGGTTCAAAGGGTTGCCAACAGGATCAATAGATTCCTAGGCTGAAATGGCAGCAGCCTTCAAAAATCACTTTGTCATCTCTAGAGATGCTCCCAGGACATCTCATACTTTAGCCCAAATCAAGCAGGGCGAAAGCGAGACTTTGAAGGATTTTCTGAGAAGATTTTACAAGGAAGCAACTCTGGTTCCTAACCTCACAGAGGTCATTCAGCTGCATATCGTTATTGAGGCCCTACAGCTAGGATCAGCCTTCACCCTCTCGTTGGAAAAAAGTCCACCAACAACCTTTGAGGAGTTCAGGAAGAAAGCCTCAAAATACGTTGGCATAGAAATGCACTTAGAGGCTACGGCTGCAAAGACAAAACCACCAGCACCAACCTCACAATCACGAAGAGATAAGGACAAGATGAGGTCAGAACGCATGGAAAGGCCGTTCAGCAGCCCCAAAGTTAACAATACCTCTCCTCAACATCGAGAGAGACATGTCAATTCCTTTAGCCGTTACACATCTCTGACAGCCAGACCATCTCAGATTTTGAGAGAGGTAGGATGGCCAACATTCAGTGTTTATGGCATTAGGAGGCCAGCCCTTATGAAAAAACCAGGGAATCCTTGAAAGTACTGTGATTTTCATGAACAGACAGGACATTCCATAGATGAATGTCAAGCTCTAAAGAACGCAGTCGAAACTTTGATCTGGGAAGGTAAGCTTAAACAATACCTGTTTAATGAAAGGTCTTTTGATGAGTCAGACCGGATTGAAAAACGGGGAAGAGATCGCGAATACAGCGATGATGATTCCACTCCGATCAGAAGATTAACTGCTTCTGAAAAACAAAAGGGAGTTAAGGTTGGCGAGCCTGCGCAGCAAAATGTTTTGCCCCAACAACAACTCTAGGGCCGTCGAGAGGTCATTGATTAGAGATCAGCCCATCAAGTGGAATATTCAGAACTGGCGCATTTATTATAGCTAGTTGGTAAGACGGTGCGTACTCTTTTTCCTTACTTGGGTTTTTCCCATTCGGTTTTACCAAGAAGGTCTAACAAGGCATGACCCCAACTTAGCTCTCTCTTGTAATTCATAATTAATGAAATATTCTTTGTGTCCACTTATTTCTTTATGATTTTATTCAAAGCACAAAACTGTTGTGACAAAATACTTTCCGGACGGACGATCCTAACTATGTATCCGTTGTTAGCGATGAACCTCTTCGACGGTATAAAAGGGTGAACCATACGGTGAAGGCTTGGGCGCAGTAAGCAGGTCCTTCTTTAAGGCCACGCTGAACCCCGAGTAACGGGCGCAGTAGGTTCAGGATTAGCCCTGATCTGAACCCCGTGTTGAAGGCCCAGATTGTAGGATTAAAACCGAACTCTGGGTACGGTTAGTAAGTTTGACTGAACACCGGTGAAGGTTTGGGCGCAGTAAGCCGGTCCTTTTTTAAGGCCACGCTGAACCCCGAGTAACGGGCGTAGTAGGTTCAGGATTAGCCCTGATCTGAACCCCGTGGTGAAGGTCTGGATTGTAAAATTAAACAAACTCCAAGTACGACTAGTAGGTTTGGCCGAACGTCAGTGAAGGCTTAATCTGTACTCTTACGATTGAGATGTATTTCCCCAGGACGGATGATCTCAATCACCTATTCTATGATTTGATGATGTAACTTCTGGCGCAAACAATTCCCATCATCATCCTTATGATGGAAGTCTTTGAAGACTCAATCTGCACTCTTACGATTGAGATGTATTTCCCCAAGACGGATGATCTCAATCACCCATTATGTGATTTAATGATGTAACTCCTGGCGTGGACAATTCCCATCATCATCCTTATGATGGAAGACCCTACCATCATCTTTAGGGCTATCATTCCTCTTTTGAAGGAACACTTCTTCCAGAACGGATAATCTCAATTACCTACTCTGTAAATTGACGATGTAAATCCTGATACAGACACCTGGTTGAAGTATTTTTGCAGTTTCCTAAGTTCGAAACAATAATCTCACAATGGACGACATTTTTCCCTTCAGTGAGAACAATATGAATTAATACTAGTCATCCGTCCTGTGACACCGCTGTTGTGAACAACGGATCGACTCCTCCTCTCCCCAAAAGAATTAAGGGTAATGCCCTATGACAGGTACCAATCCCTTAACATACTTATACTTGGGGACAATATTCATATATATAATTCTCAATTTTAAAATTCATCTATCTTAAATGAATTGATTAATTTTCTGAGGTAATTATTTCAATCCGACCTCAAGATTAATCACACTGAATGGATTATTGAATACTGAAATGATAAAGGTATAACAAATACATCTAAATTATATTATTCTTCACAAAGTATTGAAGATAATGCTTGAAAGGAATAATATTCATTCATGAAAACCAAATTACATGTGTATTGTTCAAAATTAATCAAGACCGGAGCTGATCCCGGAACACAGCTTTACATATGCAAAACAACAAGACTACGGAAGGGGAATTTGCTCTTGGGGCTTTTGCTGTCCCTCTCCTTCTCCGAAGTCTTGAGTTCCTCCCTTAGAGGCTTCTTCTGGGGCTTTTTCTTCAAGAGCTCTTGTACCTCCTTCAGACAAGACGCCTTCTGGCGTAGGAATGGCGGGATCCGATCCCATGCTTTGACCCTCGGGAAGAGGGGGCAAGCCATACAAGGATCTTCATGACGATCTTCAACCACTGCGACTAGCTTCCCTCCGTGGAATTCATAGAACGGACTCATACCATAGAGGTTTAGCTTCACAGCGGGGTTGCGGTAAAAAACCTGGCATATCGCTAGGCCGAAGGATTCTTCAGCAACTTGGCTACATATATCGATGGCTTCCTCCGCCTCAGCTTTGGCTACAGCCAGATCTTCCTGTAACCTGAGAATTTCTTCCTCCGTTCCTTGGGATTCCGCGCTCCTGGCCTTCAGTCCCTCAATCTCAAGGAGGAACTTCTTCTCCTTTTGGGACCACTCCTCGGCCTGTTTAAAGTAATCCTCCGCGGCAGCTTTGTTCTTATCTTCTAGTTCAGCCTATTTAGCTTGACTGCTGCGGAGTTCTTCTTTTAGCTCATTAACCGTTCTCTCCAAGCCTTTAGCTGTATCTTTGAGCTTGAGATTCTCATTATTCATGAGATCTCCGTACTCTTTGGACTTGGAGAGACGATCTTCAGCTAATTTTAGAGCGGCTTTATCTTTTTCAGCTGAGAGGTTGAGCTGCTCCACCTTATCACTCAGCCTATCCACCTCTGCAGCATCATCAGCCAACAGGCTAAGCGAATCGAGTAACCCCATGAGCTCTGCTAATTGCCATTTTCTAGCCTCACACGCATCCTTGATTTCTTTAGGCTCAAGCGTGGGCCGAAGTTTATAGAGCGGCTGAGGAAGGGTCGCTGGAGTCGGCCCTTAGTAGGAAAGAAATGGAGTGAGGAATGAAGCAGTTGGAGAGGATATCGGAGTACTCGATCCAAAAACTCTGGAAAGTATACCCTTATGAAGTCCGGAAGAAACCCTAACTATATCCGATGTTTCTACAGCTTTACCTTTGGAGACCCTCGCTCTTTCCGGACTTAGAAGGTTTGTGTTTCTTTGATGGAGGAGAGGAAGAGATGATGATTCCTGCAGGGTCGTTTTTGATCTTTCTCCTTCTCTCTTTTATTTTGGGTTGATCCGCAGTTGCATCAACACCAGTTGGACCTCCCTCCACCAAGGGAATCTCCCCCTCTGCAACAGAAGTCAAAGTAATAGACTCCGAATGGAATTTTACTGAATTCCTTTTTGGTTGAATAGCGTTCTTACCAGCCACAGATTTCCCTCCAGCCTTCAAGGATTTTAGCTTATGCATATCGGGAGATTTCTACTCTATTTCACCTACATGGGTAAATAAAATGCATTAGCAACAAAGAAATAATCAATGCAATTAACAAAGGAGGTAAAGGGAAATAACACGAGAATTACGTAAGTATTCATCCCGGACTTCACTCGAACTACTCAAAAGGCGTCTACAAAAGAATGCTTTGAAGCGTGTGGTGTAGGCTTCAAGGGCAAATAACACTGTCACCGATGCAATGGATAGTTCGGATTGATCAGTGTAGTACGCTTAGGAAGTTAGAAGAAAGTGTTCGTGAGTCCAGCTTAGAGGAAATTTATTAAAACCCTCTTCATTCTTCCAGAAAACGGGCTTATTTTCTTTAATCGATATTCTGGTGTAGAAAGATTTAAAAGATTGCCCATCTATTTTGGCTGAATCAGTGTAAGATTCAAAATTTACAAAAGAACATAGAGTTTGGAACGTAATCAAACTGACCCCACCTTTCTTATTGGCTCTCTGAACTACCTGGGTGTAGTAGAAAAGCATAGCCACGGTGGGGGTAAAGTTGAAGTAATCACCTAATACTTCCAGAGCCCGGACAAGCCCCCAGCCATCGGGATGAAGTTGAGAGGGTGCGTAATCTAAAAATCTTAGCATACCCATTTGAAACTTTGTTAAAGGAAAGCGGACTCCGAGGTGGTGGAACACGAAGTCATGCATATATACAGAACGTTCATCTGGGACGATGTGGCAGATCCTTTCTGTTGGCCGCGGTGCAAACACCAAGAACCTCTTTTTCAGTTTCTTCTCTGTATAGATCGTGAACCTCGGTTGAATTTAGGCTCCGTCCTCTCTTGCATGATGAGAAACTAAGTTCTTAAACTCATCAGCCACCCAGCAGTAAGGCCACTTGGCTTGAAGTTCCTCCCAGTTCAAACGGTGTGCAACAACGTTGCACAACCCCTCAGTTGTCCTCAAAACTACTTGTTCTCCAGAAGGTCCCTCTCCAGGCATTATTCTAATAGCGTGGACAAAAATCTTTGTTCTACGATAAAAAGTCACATCGTTAGAAGGGTAACAATCATTACTCACCTCACTATCGGAAGAGTGACTACACTCAGAGGATGACTCTGAGGAGGGAAGAATCACTCTCCCCCGTGAGTAAGATCCCTTTTCCGAGCGACGTGACTCAACCCTATGAAAAACCATAGGGATTCTTCCCCCACGGTGGCCAGAGATGTGAGAAGCTAATCTCCCCCTCCTATGGCGCATTTTTTCGAGAAAAAACAAAGAAATGGAAGACGAAACTAACAAAGGAAAGAAGATGGTTACCTAAGATAGAAACAAAAGTGAAGACAGAAACAGCTTCGTAAAACAAGCAACAGGCATCTCTGTGAAATTTTTGTAGAGTGTTGCTAAGGAATCAGAAGCAAGTGATTCCCAGAATTCATTAAGTGTTTCTCATATAAGAGACGAAGGGGTTCGGTTACCAACTCCTGGGTTTGTGTCGTTCATGACTAAATGCGTCGATTTGCAATTCAAACGACATAGTCATTTCAAACTCATGGGCACCAAAACAATGTCGATTCACCAAGGGGCCTCTCCACTAGGCCCAGAAGATTTAAAAATTGTAAGCCCATTAAGCCCCAGACGACGGTTACTGAGGCACACGCCTTCAATATAGTAATGGCTCGCCCACGTGCTTAAAGGTATTTAATGCCCAATCATGTGAAGCGTTTTATGCCTTACAGCCGTTACTTGAATTTTAAGAGTCTCAAGTTTCAAAAACTTTCAGGATTCTCACTCAACGAATCTTTGTCCGCATCTGTTGTAGTGACATTATAACAACGGAGCCTTCATCCACAGAACGGCTCCTCATGACATAATAATGCTGAATAATACATATGTATGTAAATATTTTCTGCATAAGTATACCGGCATCCAGACCTCTCGCAGGTTGTATAGCTTATGTGAACAACTACATAGTCCCTCACACAAGCTAGGGGACATATGATCCGGGCTAGATACCGGTATCCGTTCTATAAGACATATTTCAACGTCTTTGACTATTCTTCAACGTGTCACCGGTGTCATCGGTATACATCCAGACTCTAAATCTGTATCAGGCGTGCTCCCTATACTGGTTATCCAGGATAACGCCATACACACCGGATAAGGCACATGTCGCCAGACAGAAGATAATGGGTATTGCTACAGGGACAAGGACAAAGATTCCATTTCCCATACTACGAGCCATATTCCGCTCCTGGAAATGATCAACTTGTTCCCTAAGACTAGCCCTACTTTCTCTACGCTCAATATAAAATAACCACTTGCCTCGATCATGCTGGTGAGTGTGCATTAAATAATAATTTACTTGCTTAATGGAGGTTGGTGGTTCCCCACTAACAAGTCCTCGTATAACAAGCCAATCAGGTATAAGAACTCTTTTCAGTTTACTGGAGCAGCCCTTCCTCTCTTTTCTGCTTCTATCTGGATCCCATAGAGTGATCAAAAAATATTCCACATTTGGAATACTATTACTGACTTGAGCGTCGGAGAATCTTCACAGGTGACACCACCTTTCGCCCACACCAACGCGTGAGGTCGGTGTGAAAGACCTCCAGGATGCCAAGACCGCTGTCTTCATATTAGGACTCCAGATACACAGACCGGATACTTGCAGAACCGGTCTTCAATCCCATTTAATCTTTGACTTTTGTGATTGGCCCCACACTGGATCTCTAGACCCCGGTGCAGGACAGATCAAGGAGTTTTATTAACTGCTTTACTTGGCACCCTGTTTAGGATGTAAACTACAGTCTTAAGCGCTTCTCCCTATAATGACTCTGGCAAAGAAGAATGACTAATCATACTTCTCACCATATCCTTAAGAGTCCTATTTCTACGTTCTGTAACATCATTCATGCTTGGTTTCCCAGGCATAGTATACTGAGAAACGATGCCACATTCAAGTAGGAAAAGCGTAAAAGGCCCTGGACGTTGTTCACCTGATCCATTATATCTACCATAATATTCACCCCACGGTCAGATTTGATAGCCTTAATTTTCTTTCCAAGTTGAAGTTCAACCTTACTTTTGAAAGTTTTGAAAATGTCTAGGGATTAAGACTTCTCGTGAATTAAAAATAGGTAGCCGTACCTTGAATAGTCATCTATGAACTTAATGAAATATTGTTGTTCATTCCATGATGCCGTAGGGAATGGTCCATAGATATCTGTGTGAATTAATTCTAAAACGTCCTTAGCCCTTTCAACACCTAATTTTTTAGAGTTTGTTTGTTTTCCCTTAATGTATTCAAAGCATACCTCAAACTTTGATAAGTCTAAGGGTCCAAGAATCTCATCCGGCACAAGCCTCTGAATTCTTTGTTTAGAGATATGGCCTAAACGCTTATGCCATAAAGTGGCTGAGTTCTCATTTAATTTACGTTTTGTTCCTCGTGAACTAATTTGCAGCATTTCATTATGAGAGGCAATAACATCAAGCATATATAGATTATCAATCAAACAACCAGAACCAATAATATTTGAATTTTGATATAGACTAAATTTATTATTTCCAAATGAACATGAAAAACCAAATCTATCTAAATTAGAAATAGAAATTAAATTCCGCCTAAAATACAGTACGACAAAAGTATCAAATAAATCCAAATGAAATCCAGTTTTTAAATGTAAGCTAAAAGTTCCAATAGCCTCCAGCGTAACTTTGTTGTCATCGCCGACATAGATGAATGGCAGTCGACTCCAAAGGCAACTCTGCATGGATACGCTAATATGAGTAGTAGCACCAGAATCTACCCACCAAGTATCATGAGGTAGAAAAGCTAAATTAACTTCAAAACAAAAGAGAGAAAATTACCTTTCTTTACATGCCAGGAGGCGTACTTGGAACATTCTTTCTTCATGTGTCCAGACTTCTTACAAAAGAAGCAATTAGGTGTTTTCTCATTCTTTTTAACTTTCTTTTGTTAAGAAGTCTCTCCTACAGTATCCTTATTATTCTTTCTCTTTCTATTTTGAGAATTTGAGACCAAATGAGCACTTTCAGTTTTGTCCCCTTGTTACATTTCCTCTTCTTGCACACAGTGAGAAATAAGCTCATTCAAGGTTCATTTATCCTTTTGAGTATTATAAATCAACTTGAACTGTCCAAAGTGTGCAGGAAGAGAAATTAAAACTAAGTGCACAAGCAAGTCATCAGACAGCTTTAACTTTAGTGCTTTCAGATTTAATGCAAGATTGGACATTTCCATAATGTACTCCCTTATGTTTCATGTTCCTTTGTATCCCATAGAGATCAGCTTCACAAGCAAACTGTTTGCATCAGCCTTCTCATTACTGGCGAAATGTTTTTCAACAGCATCAAGGAAACCTTTGGCACTCTCGGTCTCAGAAATAGAGCCTCAAAAAACTTCTGCAACGGATCGCTTAATAATCATTAGACACATTCGGTTTGAGCGTTCCTACTTTTCAACCTTATCCTCTTCCGAATTTTTCGTAGTTGAAGTGGGTTTTGCAACCTGAAGTGCCAGATCAAAATCCATGCAGCCAAGAATTATCTCAACTCCTTCCTTTCAGACCTTGAAGTTTGTCCCATTAAGTAGAGAGATACAATTAATTTGGGCAGAAAAATTAACAGCACTAGCAACAACAACTGAAAAAAAATTATATGTATATATGATTAAAATAAGTAATAAATAAATAAAATATACAGATAATTCTTATAATAGACCCATTACAAGATACCGAGCACAACATTAATTTTGAGTCTTTGGACCAATAAATTAATTTGTAAGTGGTACCTTTAATGCAACGATCAAATATTGATAATTGATTTTGTCAAATAATAGCCTTTCTTTGACTGGCTATTACTCACATGAGTTTAACTTTATTATTATCACATATTTATCATCATAGGCATGTTATTATTTGGCCAGATTGCATCTTCCTTGGGATGAGTAAAAAATGCATAAATAATCTCATGCAAACATCTATTGTAATTTTAATTAAATTAATTTCTATAACAGGGATTGTTTTGGCAATAAATATTATATCAATTAATCTAATTAAAAAAATTACCAATATTGCCCTTCCTCACATTGGGTGGTTGTTCTAAATTACTAAAAGACCACTAGAGTTCAGGCTCCACCCATTATGTTGACTACAACGATAGTAAGTCTACCAGGTGTGGGCATCGTGAGAAAGTCACACTCTAGTTAAGGCTCTCACGATGTCAGACGGAGACGAATGTCCCAAATGACACCGCTACACAACCTCCCCTAAACTTAAGGTTTATTCAGACCCTGGGTGTAGGGTCCCACTCAAAGTATGTGAAGGGACACAAATTAATCATTAATTAAGGTCTTTTATCTGTCTGAATTTTTTATTCAAATTAAAATAACAACCAGATTAAAAAAAATTACCTTATATATATATAAACACCTTTAATATATATATATATATATATATATATATATATATATATATATATATATATTATAACAAAATTTAAAAAAATAATAAAATAAAATTTAATATATATATATATATATATATATATATATATATGAATAGAAACGTATTTAATATATATATAATTATGAAAAATTCAAGGCACGCTAATGAAGGCGCAATATTTCATATATATATATATATATATATATATATTCACCTTTTTTAAAAAAATACAACAGCGTGCCAGAAAAGAATGGAAAAGTGCCGCATGTAACATAAAGGCACGCAGATTCTGTTAATATTTATGGCAATCAAAGCACATTTACAAAATATTATATCATAATGTTATAAAATATATGCAACGCAATTAGGCCGTATATAATGCACGCATATATCGCAATATAATATTATAGCCGTATATAAGGCGAGCATATATTCTAATATAATATTATAAAATATAATCAAGGCCATATAATCACAATAAGGCACACATTTATATATATAATTATATTAAAATTGAGGCATATCCGATTATGGTAACGATTCATAAATCTATCAATATATATATTATGTGGCATTCAAAATATTAACACACGTTGATAGATTACACTGAACGCATGAGATATAATATAAATTAAACATAATTTACTTAAATGCAATCAATTAAAATCAATTAAATATATATCAAATATTATGATGAATATTAAGACTCGTAAATCGTGAAGCATAATAAAATACATATATGTTGCATCATGGATCCATTGAAAAATAAACATGGCATATATGTAAATTAACATTACAGTGTGATAACAATATAAGTTATATTTCATGCAAGTATAATATTTAAAAAAAACTTAAAATTAATCAAATAAAATCTAAATTGTTCTTAAGTAGATAAATCAATCAACCTTAAAATCCAATAATCTAACAGTAAGGGGCACTTATACCATTTGTTGGAAAATTCCAAATGGACTTTATGGATTTCCAAATAAAACTCAATAGTCATTACGTCAGATTATCGAATAAAAGAAGTGTTATAGGATTACCCGAATCCATTAACTTTGATCAAAGGTTGCAGCAGAATGGTTTGTTGGTTCTGTGGTCTTCCTCAGCCAAATCTCTGGATTCCTCAATAGAACTTGATATTTCTCTTTGACGGGCAGAGAAAATTAGGTTTTGATTTGACGTCTTGGGAACCATGACCACTGGTTGATTATATACTTGTTGGGGTTCCCATTAAACCCTAATAGGCCAAATCCTGACTTCCACTCATATAAGCTCATATTATTATTGTTGATAGTTTAACGAGCTTACCAATATCAGATCACCTTAATTGAGCCCAATTAAATAGCCAATATAAATTCTATAAATAATATATCAGTCCATATTAATTATTAAAAATTAATATCAAAAGATAAAATTTTTCGACATAGTATAAAGTCGAGTTTTGTTGAGAAATTGAATCAATTTATGATCAAATATAAAATTAAATCAATCTAAATTATGAACTACAATAATTACTTACCAAAACTGTAAAAAGACATGTTGAAATATGTTCGATTTATTCTATAATTATGCTTTATCATTAGCCATCAAATCAAATGTTTCTAAAAACTAAAATTTAGTCAATTATGTATCTCACCGACCTTGTCTTAATTATTTATATATATTATTTGTATTATCTTCTATGTATACCATGTTCTTTTTCCTAAAATTTCTATTTGAATAAACAATATTGAATGTTATATTTTAGATAATGTCTTTATATACTATATTTTCCTTTTACTTTCTAGCAATATAATTCATATTTGATACATTGATGCAACTATAAGTTTGACCTTACAAGTTATATTCATTAATAATAATAAGTTTATTTGTTATTGATTGAAAAAGTTGTATTATATTTATTAAATGTTTGTGTTTAATATTCTAAAATGGAAATTCATATCATATTAATCGAACCAATTTAAAATAGATGTATTCTATTTGATCAACTTTTATATCTTTAAATTCGATTCATTTTCTCTTTTAAAGCTGAACCAAATCCGAATTGCATGCACACTATTTTCCACAAGTGAAAGTGTAACATCACAATTAATTCTCTTGATAAGTAAAAAAGATTAAAAGAGATACGTGAAATAAGATAAGTAATGCAATACAACTAGCTGTAAAAAAATAAATATTACGTAAAATATTGTGAGAAGCATTATTCTATTTTTTCCGGATAAAAGTATTATTCAGTTTTTATACAATATATTTATGATGTTCTATATAATATTATTTTTCTCTTTCACATCATTTGATTATTACGTGTTTCATTTTTTTAAGGTCTCGTTCTTTATTTATAAATTGTTGCATAAAAATATTGTACAATTAACATTTATCGAAACTTTTTAGTATTCTTAAAAAATAAAGATAAATTTTCTTTATATATATATATATATATATATATATATATATATATATATATAAATTATGACATTCTAGAAAAGAGGTGGTTTCTGCAATTCTGTCTTGACAAGTCAAATTGCCAATTGGTTACTTTGTCCATTCAAAATTTAAATGGTTAACTTTTATCTTGTAATTTATTTAAATTTTTTTCTTAATTTATAATTTAATCTTCCATAATTTGTACCCTATTTAAAGGAACTCTATTTTCCCAAATTTCTCCTACCGAGAACTCCACTAATTAATTGTATATAGAAAGACGCAAAGCACTATCTCGTTTCTATTCTCAATTTTAAGTTCTGTTTTGTTTCTTTTCATGCATTTTGCTTGAAATTTATTTGTGCAATTTTTAATTATATAGTAGTATTAAGTCAAATACAAACACAGGTAAAAGAAAAAATGTCATGAATTCCACTCCCTCTATTAACAAATAAAAAAAAAACTAACAAATTAACAATGTTATTATAACAGTTGCTAATGTGTACTGTTTTAGAATAAATACCCCTTGTGAGTGTTGTGAAAATGGAAACATTCTTCTCCATAGTGAAAATTTTACTGTGTTGTACTGATACATTAAATTTCAATGTTAGTTGAAACTTGTGTAACAAAGTCTTTGAATAAGCAAAATAATAACGTTACTCGGTTTAGTTGGTTATATTAACTCGTATATAATGTGTTTATTCAGTATGTAGTTGAAGAAATAGAATTGTACAAATAAAAAAAATCTAAAAGTTAATATTAATTTTTCATGTCGTTTAAAACAGTTTTTTAACTACAACGGATAACCAAACACACATAAGTAAACATATAATAACTTAGATGTTAAACTTTTTGACTGCAACATGTATGTTTGAGATAAACCATATCACTCTACCAGTAGCACTCAGATCTTTACAAAGATGAAGCATAGAGACACTAAATCTTTATACATTAACTCTGGGCCATGCTAATTAATTAACAAGACGATATGTTGGCAAAGCAAGCAATTGCTTGGCTCTTGGCATTGATATCCCAAATTCTTCACTCATATCTAAATCATCAGGATTCATACCAAATGGGAGCTTCCAATCAAAGCAATGCACTAACTGAGACACTACAAGGTTTACAGAAGCAAGAGCCAAGTTTATTCCAGGACATGATCTACGACCAGAACCAAATGGTAACAGCTTCAAGTCATTTCCTCGAATGTCTATGTTGCTATTCATGAATCTTTCAGGATAGAACACATCAACATCATCTGACCAAACCTTAGGATCTCTCCCAATTGCCCATTGGTTTACAAGGATTCGTGATTTTTTCTTTATGTGATAACCATGAACCATAGTATCCTCTATTGACTCTCGGGTAGTGAATGATCCAGCCGGGTACAATCTTAATGTCTCTTTAATCACATCATGCAAGTAATTCAACTTTACTAAATCACTTTCTTCCACCAATCTGTTCATTCCAACAACAGTACCTAGCTCATCTTGGAGCTTTTTCATCACCCTTGGATACTTTAATAGCCCGGATAAGGCCCACAGAACAACAGTGGCAGAAGTTTCAATTGATCCAGAAATCACATCCAAGACAACAGCCTTTATGTTTGTTCTATCAATGACATGGCTTTGTTCATCATAAGGATCAATGGGTTGGTGCATCATTGAGAGTAATATATCTACAAAATCCTCTTGGCGGTCATTTTTTCCAGTATTGGAGGCTTGTTCATGCTCTTTGATTATTTTCTCCAACACTTCATCAAGTGCTTTACTTGTTTTCTTGAAGCCTTTTCTTAATCCCTATAAATAATTTTTACACAACCAAGTTTTTCAGAAATCGCAAATTAATCAGGAATTCCTTGCAAAGGGCAAAGCAAACTAAGGGAGAAATTAAGTACCTTAAAGGTATACCATAGATGATAGAACCACTGTAATATGGTTGTAATAGTTCATAATCATTGTCAATCCAAAAGAAGGAAGTGTTTAAGACACATGTTTATTTAGGATTATTTTTTGTTAACTTCAACCTTCAAGTACTAAGTTTAAACAATCAAAATTAGTAACTTTAATGTAATTATTTCTAATAGTATAATAAATGCATTATTTCGAATAGAAAGTTAACACTTCTAATAATTAAACTTAGTCTTACGAATAGAGGTTAATAAAATTCAAACAGTAGTTGTATTTATAGGACAAAATTTCCTTATTTAAAAGTATTTAATTTATTTTTTTCATATTTTTATTGCTCTAAAAACATCATAATTAACATTAAAGTGAGGTTTAAATTTAAATATGAATAAAATTAAAATATTATAGTACTTTTATATGAAAATTAACATATTAATATATTTTCTTAATATAAATATTTTAATTTGAATTTTCTTATATGAAAATGAAAACGTTTTTTATTGAAAACAACATTCTCTAGGGATGCTTAATTTTCATTTTTTTTATTTTTAGTTTTAATTATAAAATCCTAATCTTATTTCTTTTTTCAAAGTTTGTTTCAGTAACAATGAAAAAACTAATTTTAATATTTTCTACATAAAATTTTGAAAACATAAGATAACAAATTTGTAAATGAAATAAAAAAAGAAAAGGGTATGTTTGATTTCTATTTATTTTTTCCTTGTCTTTATTTTCTATTTCCATACTAATTATAAAAATATCATCATATTTCTTATTTTAAAAACATTGTACATAACAAAATAAAAATAAAAACAAAAACAGAAAAATAGTTACTTTTAATATTCATAATAAATCTTTAAAAACAAAAATTGATAACAGTTGTATATATATATATATATGAAACACCTTTACCCAAAATAAAAAGAGAACATTTTTGGCTGAGTTGATAGATGCCTTACCTGTAGATCCAACACTCCAAGCCAAGGCACAAAATCTGCAATGTTGAACTTGCCAGTCATAAGCATGGTCTCTTGGACAAGACTCTTCAAATCAAACTTCTCATCCTTACTACACCCCAACACCATTTTATACACAATATCCTCCAAAACACTCATCACTACTTCACTGAGATTCACAACTTCACCCATCTTTGCCTTATGCTCCAATGATTTAACCACTCCCTCAAGCTCCCTCTTTCTCAAAGGAGCAAAAGACTCAACCTTTGACACACTCAGAAGCTGCAAGGTGCAAACTTTCCTCATTTGGCGCCAATATGCACCATATTCTGCAAAAGCCATTCCCTTGTACCCAGAAGAGAAGTACTTGGAAGCTTCAAGTTTGGGTCTGCCTGCAAAAACAGGATCCTTAAGGAATACCTCTGCAGCTTCAGGGGATGTTACCACAATTGTTGGAACCTGTCCTAAACTTAGGGACATTATGGGACCATATTTTTTGGACCATGCTTCAAGGGTACGATGGGGAAGGTTACCCATCATGTGGAGGTGACCTAAAACCGGTAGAGCCCGTGGACCTGGTGGTTGTTTCCGATCATGTTGCCTTTGTTTTTGTAATAACTTTATTGCTACTAGGATGAAAGTGAAAATTACAACGATCCATGACCATGAGATTGATGAAGTTGAAGAAAACATGTTCTTGGTGGATCATGGAAATGGTTAGGGTGGTTGAAATTAAGTTTGATTTATATGATATTAAATCTATATTTAACGAAATCAATATGGTTAGTATAGTTTCTAATACATTATTAAATATAGAGATTAGTCTCTATACTTTCGACCCAATAAATACCTGAAAAAAGTCAAAATAACGAGAAATCTATATATATAATGGTAGATTGGTCAAAGATTGAGGCTGCTGCGGTGGCTATTCAAGTTATACAAGATTTGGGTACACTCAAATAAATTAATGTAGTAGACTTTGATTATAGACAATAATTCACTAGAAATAATGTAGAATATCAAGTAACCTTGAATTTTCCACACTTTTAATTTTTATACTAATTCTTTTGGTGTATCATGCTCAATAATTCAGTGGAAGGAGCCCGCAGTGAGTACTATAAGCGAATTATTCTTATTATCTAAACGGTTTAGATTCGAAAATATTTTTCTATATTTTTTATGTTTTTAATTTTAATTATAAAATTATTTTATTTTTTATTTCTAAAATTTTGTACTGAACAAAATGGAAAAAGAAACAGAAAAAAATTATTTTTAGTGTTTTTTATAAAAATTTTAAAAAAAATTAAGATGATAGTTTTATAATTAAAAATAATAAATAGAATAAAAAATAAAAAATATTTTCAAACCCTAACCGCTCTTAAAGGAACTATTCTTTCACCTTTTATACACCTATATTTTCACATTTTTTTTTAAATTAAAATTTGCATGACTTACAAATCATTTATTAATAAAGTTTTTAGATGATTTGAATTTAAGCATAATTTCTATAAATTTAGTACCTCTTATAGCATATTAATATATTTTGTTTATAAAGATAAGTCTTAACTTTTTTCATACTTTAATACTATTAACTTTATTTGGGGTACGCAAAATATGTAGCTTATGGATCCAAACTACTTCTTAGCCTACACCAAATAAAGAAAACTTGATTTCTAAAATTCGATCTATATACAAGGCAGTTTTCTTTTAAATTAAATGAAAATTTCTAGGTCTATTTTAGTTTTAATCCATATGAATTTCATACCAAATCGAAATTAGATTAGAAAAAAAAACAAATTATCTATTATGAATATTATATTAAAGGTGGATGTCCACATGATGCTATAAAAAGGGCATGAGCCCCTCATAAATGTGAAATAACAAGCATTGGCAGAGTAGCTTCTTCTTCTCTGCTATACTTCTTTCTTTCTTTCTTTTCTATAAAATTCAGTTATTTTATAATATGTTATCAACACGAGACTCTGACCAACTGATATCTAATTAAGTCTTCAAGAGGTAATACAAGATTATTTTATTCTATTTTTTTTCTTTATAATGTTTTATTTTAATCTATGTATCTTTTTTTATATATATAATATATAATACAAAAGGTTTATGAAGAACTTATACCTTATACTCCATACATCCCAGCAGGATATATAAAATAATAATAAGTTCTTGAAGAACTTATACTTTAAATATCCCTAGAGGAGTTATAAAATTAATGTTTATAGAAGAATTTAAATAATAATAATAATAATTCTAGAAGAATTCTTAAAGTTATGGTATAATTCCTGAAGAATTATATTTATATTATGATTCATATATATAAATTATATTGAAATATTGTTCTCTCACGAGCATGTGTTGTCATACGTTTTAATTTTTGATTAATGCCCTGTTCCCTAATGTTGCCCCACGTTTGATTAATCAATTTTGATTAATGCCCTGTTGTCCCATTGATTTTATATACGTGTCTGTTGATTGGTTTTATATTTATATGCCTAGTTGCCTAATAATCAGCAATATTTTGCTTCCCGTTCCATTAATTATACGTTCCATTCATTATGTTACTTTTGTTCCATTAGTTATTATTTTAATGCTACATGCGTTACATGCTAGTGGTAATGCTTCAGCTAGTGTGTTCCATCAATTATTATTTTATGTGTTAGTGATAACGTGTAGTGCATGTATTATTGTTACCTAATGCATCATAAATTCATAATAGATATTATTATTTTATGTGCTAGTGCTTTATTATAACGTTTCACATGTTATTAAAACATCCATTCCACTATAACTTCAATTGATTATTTTATATACATAATGTTTAGCTGATTTTAATTATTAAACTATATACCTACTTCAAGTATGATGTTTTAATTTCAATTGCCCCACGCTGCCTTTTATAATTACTGCCTTTTATAATTACAATTGCTTTATTTTATATAACCTCACGCTACCATTGATTGCTATTATTTTATATTATTATAATGGGATGCTACCAAATTATAATTGCTATCTTATTAATCAATACTATATTAATAGTGCGTTGCGTGAATGTTATTTTATATTATCACTTCATGTATTATTTTAATTGTTATCTCATTTGTAATTCACCTTATTACAATTCACAGGTGTTGATTTTATATCATTAAATGATTATTATGATAAGTTATCACTCGATCACTAGGCCACTAGTATTTGAATTATATTTTATGAAATTTTTAAATTTTCATTACCAAATTATTTATGTGAAATTTTATTTATACTTGTCTCCTTGTATTTGAGAAAAAAATAAATTACTTATGCAAAATCATGAGTCTCGTCCAACTGTTACTGCTACATTCACTTGCTCCATTCCCAGAAGTGAATGTAGCAACACATGATCATTATACTCATGGTCGTGGTCGTGGTCGAAATGATAACAAATTATCATTTGTATGGAAAAAAATAAAGAACGTATGGAAAAAGGAAAAGATGTTCAAAGTAGCGAACAAACTGAAAATATTTGATAGCCAAGGCCACCGGTCTCGGATTTGTTGCATACCAAAACATCTGAACGATCTATACCAAAAATCCCTTAAAATAAAGGGAAAACAATATAAACAAATTTTACTGGTATAGATGATGTTTACGTTCACTTTGATGTTAATGATTTTCATACTCTTCCTGAAGAAGACATTGACCACTCAGTTGGAGAGGGGAGTGCCCCTAAATAAATTATTTTATATTTCATGTAATTTATTTTATTATGAATTTAGTCTTTATCAATAAAATTTTATGTTAAATATTTATTGTTGTTAATTATATTTTTCACTCATGATTTTATTTATTTTATGTAGAATGAATGCTTACATGAATAATGAAGATATATGTCTCGCAGACAATGCAACAACTCATACTATTCCCAAGAATGAGAAATATTTCTACTATATAGAAAAGCAAGAAGCCAATGTTAATACTATATCTGGTAGTATAAATATAATTGAAGGCTCCGGCAGAGCCAGTATTTTGTTACCCGGAGGAACAAAATTGCACATTAAAAGTGCATTATATTCTACCAAGTCTCAAAGAAATTTATTGAGTTTTAAGGATATCCACAGAAATGGGTACCATATTCAGACCACAAATGAAGGAAATAATGAATATCTTTACATCACAAACTTAATTTCTGATAAGAAATGTATATTAGAAAAATTGTCTTCATTTTCCTCCGGTTTATACTATACCTATATTGGTACAGTTGAAACAAATGTTATTGTAAACCAGAAGTTTACAAATAAGAATGACTTTGTTATCTGACACGAACGATTAGGCCATCCTAGATCAATTATGATGTAAAAAATAGTTGAGAATTTAAATAGTCATTATTTATCAAACAGACAAATTCTGCAAACTAAGAATTTCTCATGTGCTGCTTGTTGTCAAGGAAAATTGATCATTCGGTCATCACTAATGAAAATTGGGAGTGAATCACTCATATTTTTAGAGCGTATATAAGGTGATATTTGTGGACCAATACACCCTTCATGTGCACCATTTAGATATTTTATGGTTTTGACTGATGCATCAACTAGATGGTTACATGTTTGCTTATTATCAACTTGCAAGAAGGCGTTTGCGAGATTACTAGCTCAATTAATTCATTTAAGAGCTTATTTTCCTGATTATCCAATTAAGAAAATACACCTTGATAACACTGATGAATTTACATCTCAATCTTTTAATGATTATTGTATGTCCATTAGAATTGATGTTGAACATCCTGTAGCACATGTTCATACACAAAATGGACTTGCTAAAACGTTTGAAATTGATAGCAAGACCATTGTTAATGAGATCAAAACTCCCAATTTCAACTTGGGGACATGCAATCTTGCATGCAGCAGCACTTATTCGCATCAGGCTTACAAGTTATCATGAGTATTCCCCTTTACAATTGGTTCATGGTAAAAAACTAAATATTTTCTATCTAAGAATCTTTGGAAGTGCGGTATATGTTCCTATCTCCCCTCCACAACGTACTAAGATGGGACTGATAAATCAATTTTAGTACACTTCTTATAGTTTTACACTTGGGGTTTATTATATAATTACTATGTTTAACAATAGTATTTTAATTAAGTTTTATGTTATTTAGTTAAATTGAAGTATTATGTATATATGTTTCAATTTTCATTTTTTGTATGTATCTTGAGTATCTTGCCTTATTTTGGCCATAACTTGGGCTTTTGTGATCCAAATGGGCTAATCTTGGAGCCCATGGAAAGCTAAGACAGACGGCTACATCATGATGATCAGATTTAGTTTTTTTGCATCTGAAAAAATAAAGAAATGGAGCTTGAATCAATCAGCCCTCATGTGTCCCACCAGCATTGATATAGTTCACCAAAATACACATATCTGGAGCTGTAGATGTCCAAATGACCTCATTCTTACGCCAAATTCTCAATAAGACAGAGATCTACAACTTTCATGTTGAAGGTTTTGCAAAATTAGGCCATCTAGAAGGTCATATTTGACTCGCAAGGTGGAGAAGATAAAGAGGAGAATGAATTTCAACACCTACCATTATCTTCTTTTGAATTATTGTAATTTCAAGCCTACCAATGTTGAAAAAATACATTAATAATCAGAAAATGAATGTATAGTATCATCATATCTTTCCTATAAATAGATGATTTAAGTTGTAAGGAAGATACACAAGAGATACATAAGAAATACATGCTTTAGTTTTTATTATATTTCTATATCTTTGCTTTAGTTTCTTAAGTTTTAGTTCTTTCTCTTGCTTTATTTCTTTGTTCTATATTCCATCCCTCAAATTATGGTTTTCATTTCCCTTCCTCAATATCAAGTAAGTTAATTTTATTATTTGTTATTTACTTTTATAATCAAAGTTATAGTAAATTTAATATTAGCTTTCATTGTTAAAAATTATCATGGAAGCTTAATCTTTTAAAATCAACTCAAGGAATTTAATTTTTCTTTATGTTAACTTTGAGTTCTTGCTCTTAATATTTTGATTGAAGATAATTACTTTTCTTTGTTTCTCAAACACTTATAATGGTAGATTATTTAAGTGTATAACCAATTGATATATAATTAAACAATCTATAATATAAACTCATGTTGGTTGGTTAATCAATAATCAATTTAAGAAAAAAGATTAAGTCACTAAATAAGAGACTTCTATTTAGTTTCTTAACTCAATCAAATCATGGTTTTAAAGTTATTTTAGTAATTAATAAGAATATATCGATTGATTATTCTTATTAGTTCATTAATTCAATTCTAGAAGATTTTCTAGAATATAATCATTTAGGGATTCCAAATGATTCAAGGTTGAGAAACTAATTATATTTAATCATATTTGTGATCAATGATTAGTTAACTAAAGATTTATTAATTCCTTGGGTTGGTTGTTTCTAAATTTGATTATTCTTACTCATAAATTTACTTTTTGCACTATTATATAATCACTTAATTTTCCTTTCAATCTCAACACAAACCCCCCCTTTGTTACACTCAATTTAATTATAACAAAGGAATGTTGAGATTGAAAGGAAAATTAAGTGATTATATAATAGTGCAAAAAGTAAATTTATAAGTAAGAATAATCAAATTTAGAAACAACCAACCCAAGGAATTAATAAATCTTTAGTTAACTAATCATTGATCACAAATATGATTAAATATAATTAATTTCTCAACCTTGAATCATTTGGAATCCCTAAATGATTATATTCTAGAAAATCTTCTAGAATTAAATTAATGAACTAATAAGAATAATCAATCGATATATTCTTATTAATTACTAAAATAACTTTAAAACCATAATTTGATTGAGTTAAGAAACTAAATAGAAATCTCTTATTTAGTGACTTAATCTTTGTTCTCAAATTGATTATTGATTAACCAACCAACATCAGTTTAGATTATAGATTGTTTAATTATATACCAATCGGTTATACACTTAAATAATCTACCATCATAAGTGTTTGAGAAACAAAGAAAAGTAATTATCTTCAATCAAAATATTAAGAGCAAGAACTCAAAGTTAACATAAAGAAAAATTAAATTCCTTGAGTTGATTTTAAAAGATTAAGCTTCCATGATAATTTTTAACAATGAAAGCTAATATTAAATTTACTATAACTTTGATTATAAAAGTAAATAACAAATAATAAAATTAACTTACTTGATATTGAGGAAGGGAAATGAAAACCATAACTTGAGGGATGGAATATAGAACAAAGAAATAAAGCAAGAGAAAGAACTAAAACTTAAGAAACTAAAGTAAAGATATACAAATGTAATGAAAACTAAAGCATGTATTTCTTATGTATCTCTTGTGTATCTTCCTTACAACTTCAAGCATCTATTTATAGGCAAGATATGATGATACTATACATTCATTTTCTGATTATTAATTCATTTTTTCAACATTAGTGGGCTTGGAATTACAATAATTCAAAAGAAGATAATGGTAGGTGTTGAAATTCATTCTTCTCTTTATCTTCTCCACCTTGTAAGTCAAATATGACCTTCTAGATGGCCGAATTTTGTAAAACCTTCAACATGAAAGTTGTAGATCTCTGTCTTATTGAGAATTTGACGTACGAATGAGGTCATTTGGACATCTACAGCTCCAGATATGTGTATTTTGGTGAACTATGTCAATTCTGGTGGGACACATGAGGGCTGATTGATTCAAGCTCCATTTCTTTATTTTTTTTCAGATGCAAAATAACCAAATATGATCATCATGATGTAGCCCTCTGTCTTATCTTTCCATGGGCTCCAAGATTAGCCCATTTGGATCACAAAATCCCAAGTTATGACCAAAATAAGGCAAGATACTCAAGATACATACAAAAAACGAAAATTGAAACATATATACATAATACTTCAATTTAACTAAACAATATAAAACTTAATTAAAATACTATTGTTAAACATAATAATTATATAATAAACCCCAAGTATAAAACTATAAGAAGTGTACTAAAATTGATTTATCAAATTCCCCCACACTTAAGCTTTTGCACTCCAGGGCAAAACCAAACCAAAAACTAAAATGAGAAACAATAGAAAAATGTTTTTTTTTCAAATTGATTTTTTTTGACCTTTTTTTTTGAAGTCTAAAATAATAAGTAATACACATCATCCCTTATATCAAGAAGTCATGATAAGTGTGAATAAGAAACATTACATACTAGTTGCACAAATTGAGTGATCAAATCAAAGAGTGGATGAAAATGTGATAGATGTTCTCTTCATGCTCTCTATATCTCAATTTTTTGGGTTTGTGTATACTCTCAGAAATCACCCAAATAAATTAGCACTACCATAGGCTTGACAAATTTCTAATTTTCATATTTGAACACATATGCATGCAGAGATCAAAAGGACTTTATTAAGGTTATAATGGGGCCAAGGCCATATAGGGTGGATAAAATGAAATAGTATGGCTAAACTTAGGGTTGAAAAAGAGCAATGGAGTAAGTGATTCAGTGATTGTGGAAGTTCATTTTGAAATTCAAGACTTAGCAAAATGAAACATGATGGAGGATAAAACATGAGAATAAATCCTCCTGATTATTTTCATACATATATTCACCACTTCTTCTATTTCTTCTTTTCCTTCTTTTTCTTTTTCTTTTCTTTTTTTTATTTTTTTACTTTCTTTTTGAACAATGAAACAACAACATATATCTTGGGTACATTTCCACAATCATCAAGAATCTTTATTCATAGTAATTCTAAAACTCCTAATTAATTCCTAAGCAAAGGTGATCATGTTTTTTTTTGGGGGGGGGCTATTGGCTAATTATGTGGCTGAATCAAGAAATGGATATAGGTTCAACGTGGGTAACAATGGAAAGTATGTAAGGTAAGGCATATGGCTAGTGTTTGGTTAAAACAAAAATGGCCTTAATCATATCAAAGCATGCATATGGAACATAATACATCAAAAATAAACAAGTCAAATTCTAGAATACTAATAAATAAGGGTCAATCAAAAACAAAAGAAAGATAACATAATCTGGTCCATCCAATTAAGCTCAAAATCTCATCGAGGGTGGTCAAACTATCACAATTCATATACAATTTGATCTTCACAAACAACTTATTAAATTAATATGCAAGGAAATTATTCACAACATGTCATGAAATATTGGACAAGAGTGATGTAATTACTCATTACTCAGACAAAATAAAAAAATCAGTGAAAAACATGTAGAATTTAAAATGAAAAACTAGAAATGATGATTATTTTTTTTTGTGAACAAGAAACAAAGAAGAAAAAATAAATCATAACCAAATATTGGTGTCAGGATCTTGTTCCTTATGCTTCTTGCTCTGTACTTTTTTTTTCAAGGGTGTTTAGTAAAGAAGATACCTACAACAAATTGGTCAGTTCAATTGCATGTGAAATGATTAGTATAACTGAACAATTTGATTGTGTCATATAACCTAGTTTCATGGGACTTGTGTTAGAACCCAAAAGAAAAATATCATCAACACAACCATGAGTAGCATCAAGAGCAATAACATACATCTTAATTCATTCGTATGCCTATAGAAAGACTCTGCTATATCATCCATTAAGAGAAAATAAAAAACCTAATGGTTGACTAGTGGTGAGGTATGGCTCCGATCTAAAAGAAAAGGATGAAGGCAAAGTGCGGCGGCTGGAGAATGATGAAGATAATGTTTATGGTTGTAGAATGGTTGATGCCGGATAGAAATGATCGTAGTAAAGGTAAAGGCAAAGAATACCTGACACTAAAGCAAAGATAGTGGTTGTGTGTGTATGAGTTTTTATTTTTTATTTTTTATTTTTTATTTTTTATTTTTTTATGAAAAATGGTTTTGATAAGGAAGGTGAAACGGTTGTAGTCATCTGAGTGAGCTTTGTTGTGAGGATGCGTCTCAAGAGTTTGGACTCTTTACTCAGCCCATCCCAACAAAAGTACTCATGAAAAAAAAATTTATTTTTTATTTTAAAACAAAAAAATTAAACAAAAGTGATACTGACACTATATAGTGAAGGATACGTCTCAAGACTTTGGTTTTCAAAGATGCATCTTTATGATTTTAGATGCAACTTTCCTAAATTAATCTTTACTCTGTCTATCCCTCACAAAAAAATAATAGAATATATATATAACTCAGACCCCCCCACACTTATTCAAGACATTGTCCTCAATGTCTTATATGATTTCCGCAGTCTATTTTTTTTCTTTTTTTTCAATTTTTAATTTTTTTAATTATTTTTTTTAAATATAGATAAAGGTGAGAAAGAAGTTATAACCAAAGGGTGGTATCTGGTTCTGGATTCTTTCGCTTGTGTGTGTGATCCTTATCTTGCTTTAAGAGGGGTTGAGGTTTGGGTAAAAAGCTCTGTAAAATATCAATCAATTCATCTGCATTTGAAGAAGCATGAATGAATGATCGATCATCTTGAGTTATAAGCCCCTGTTCCACAGCTTTATCTAAAAACATTAACAAACTGTCATAAAAACCATTAATATTTAACAATCCTAATGGCTTTTTATGAAGGTTCATGCTACACCATGATGCAATGCAAAATATTTCCTCAAAAGTACCAAAACCTCCAGGAAGTGCAATAAAGGCTTCAGCACCTATAACTATATGAGTCATTCGTTGATGGATGCTTGTAACTTTTACCTCAGTTCCTACAGCAATAGCTGGTGTAATACCAACATGATGTAGGATGATACTAGAGACGTTGCTTCCTTTAACTAGTGTAGATAATGTCATGGAGCCTCTCAAACCCTGTACTCCTCCTCTATACAAGACCTTTATTTCTTTCGCAGCCAATAGTTTTCCTAACTTAGTAGCTGCTATTAGGTACTCCTTACAATTACCATTGTTGGATCCACCAAACACACAAATGGATTTGATTTTTTTCATCTTTTTTTGTGTTTTCCATATAGAGTTATGCGCCCTTATATAGATGAAAACTGAGATGAAATAATTGATAAAAGATAAAAAGTTTACATAATTATTATTATATAAAAATAAATGACGGTAATGAAGAAATTTGAAAAGACATGATTGAAGAAAATAAAAATAGGTAATTTTAAAAGTCAAAGTGAATTCAGAAAAGTAAAACATTGAAAACAACAGTAAATATGTACAGTAGTTGTGATTATGGCTCACATCTTCCTCTAGTTTTACGTCTAGTAACGGCTTAAACGCCATCTATGAGTCGAGGTTTTTGCTACCCATCCAGTTTTCTTATAAACTGGCAAACAGGGTCGTTTAATGCCAGATTCCCAAGGCTGTAGTTTTCTTTTTGTTGAATAAATAGATCATATAATTTCAGAAGGACTCCTTGTACAATTCCACATGGATGCGTCTCAAGAGTTTGGATTAAGTTATCCAAGTTCTCTTTACTCAGTTCATCCTTTATAAATTTAATTTTGTCCTCCCGATTTATAGATACCATTCCAGGGTTTCTATAACGTGTATCACAATTCCATCTTGCACACTTATGGCAAACTCTCATCCTCTTAGCTCTTCGTTTTTTAGAATAAGAACTACGTCCCATACCTGGAAAATGTTTTATATAAGACTTATGTAATTCACCAGAAAGACGTACCTTTGCTTCAATAAGCCAACGAACATCCTCTGGAATGCCAAAATATGTGAGTAGTTTTAACCTTTGAACTCGAGCTTTGTAAATTTTTACAACCACATTGCGTGGAAGTGTAGGGAATCTTTTCTTAAGTTTTGCAAGGGTTTGTTCCATTGTCAGATTACTTTGAAGTTGTAGCTGTTTAGAAAAGAGAGAATAGAAAACGAGGTTATAGAGAATAGTAGAGATGAAGAAGGTGAAAAGGTGATAGGCTGCCTTCTATCAAGCGTTTGTTTAACGTCACGAGCCTGATGATGACCTTTTAACTACTGCAAGAAAATGATAATAATGCCAAAACAATAATAGTAATAATGATTAAGACAAGTGTTAGCACCGAAAAGAATGATGATATAATTAATTGATATCTATTTTTTTATTTTTTATTTTTATTTTTTTATTTTTTATTTTTTATAAATATTGTTATTAGGAAAAATTAGTCAAAATATTTGGCATCACACAAATACACCTCCGTATCTATGTGCTCTTGGAACCCTTGAAAGAAAGGTTTAAGTCGGTGTCTATTTACCTTGAAAACCTTGTTTGTCGCTTTATCTGAAATTTCAATCACGCCATAAGGAAAGATATTAGTTATTTCAAATGGGCCTGCCCATTTAGAGCGAAGCTTACCAGATATGAGCTTTAGACGTGAGTTGTACAATAAAACTTTTTGTCCAATGAAAAAGTTTTTTCTCAAGACCTGTTTGTCATGAAAGGATTTGGCTTTTTCTTTATAGGTTTTAGAACTTTCATAATCTTCCAAACGAATTTCTTCCAGTTCCTGTAGTGGGAGTTTCCTTTCTTTACCGGCTTCATTTAAGTCCAAGTTACATTGTTTTACTGCCCAATAAGCTTTGTGCTCAATTACTACAGGTAAGTGGCATGATTTTCCATAAACAATCCTATAGGGTGACATTCCAATAGGTGTTTTATAAGCTATTCTATAAGCCCAAAGAGTATCTTCTAACCTTTTGCTCCAATCTTTCCTATTTGGTTGTACTATTTTTTGAAGGATCATTTTTAATTCCCGATTGGACACTTCAGCTTGCCCATTTGTTTGGGGGTGATAAGATGTTGAAACCTTATGCATAACTCCATATTTTTTAAGAAGGGACTCTATTTTATGGTTGCAAAAATGTGATCTTTGATCACTATTAATGGCTTTAGGAACACCAAACCTGCAAAATATGTGTGATCTAACGAAATCTGCAACAACTTTAGAATCATCAGTTCGAGTAGCTTTAGCTTCAATCCATTTAGACACATAATCAACCGCAAGTAGTATATAAACAAAACCAAAAGATACAAGAAAAGGTCCCATGAAATCTATGCCCCAAACATCAAAAATTTCACAAAATAACATGGGTTGTTGAGGCATCTCATTTCTACGAGATATGTTTCCCATTCTTTGACATCATTCGCAAGATTTACAAAATGTATATGCGTCACGAAAAATTGTTGGCCAATACAAACTAGATTCTAATACTTTCCTTGTTGTACCTTGAGGTCCAAAATGTCCACCACATGCATATGTATGACAAAATGTAAGAATGGAATGAAACTCATTTTCAGGTACACACCTTCTAATGACTTGATCACTACAAAGTTTCCATAAGTAAGGATCATCCCAAACATAGTATTTAGAATCACTTTTTAGTTTTATTATTTGATGTTTAGATGCATGTATGGGAGTAACAGAAGCAACTAAGTAGTTTACCAAATCAGCAAACCATGGAGTGGAATCATGTATTCCCATAAGTTGTTCATCAGGGAAATCATCTTTAATGGAAATTGGGTCAAGTTATTTTTCAATTCTGCTTAAGTGATCAGCCACCAAATTTTCTACTCCAATTTTATCCCTAATTTCAATGTCAAATTCTTAGAGTAACAACATCCACCTGATTAATCTTGGTTTTGCATCTAGTTTCTTTAAAAGGAACTTTAATGCTGCATGATCTAAAAATACAACCATTTTTGAACCGAGCAAATAAGATCTAAATTTATCAAGAGCAAACACAATAGCAAGTAGTTCTTTTTCTATGGTAGTATAGTTTATTTGTGCAGTATCCAAAGTTCATGAGGCATAATAAATAACATGTTGTACTTTACCTACTCTTTGAGCAAGAACAGCTCCTAATGCATAATTTGATGCATCACACATAAGTTCAAATGGAAGTGACCAATCTGGTGCCTGGATGATAGGAGTGGTAGTTAAAGCTTTCTTTAAGCAATCAAAAGCCTCTTTACATTTGTCATTAAAGTCAAATGTTATATTTTTTTATAGTAAGTTAGACAACGGAAGGGCTATCTTACTGAAGTTTTTTATAAACCTTCTATAAAAACCTGCATGACTAAGAAAAGAACGAATATCTCGCACACAAGAAGGATAAGGTAATTGAGAAATTACACCAATTTTTGCAGGATCTACTTCTATGCCTTTTTTAGATATTACATGGCCTAAAACTATTCCTTCTTCTACCATGAAGTGGCATTTCTCATAATTAAGAACAAGGTTAGTTTTAATGCATCTATGTAATACTTTATCTAGAGTATTTAAGCAAGCATCAAATGATGAACCATATACTGTGAAATCATCCATAAATACTTCCATGCAATTTTCAAGAAAATCAGCAAAGATACTAATCATGCATCGTTGAAAGGTACCAGGGGCATTGCATAAGCCAAAAGGCATCCTCCTATAAGCAAAAGTGCCAAAAGGACATGTAAATGTTGTTTTTTCTTGATCTTTTGGTGCAATATAAATTTGAAAGTAACCTGAAAATCCATCTAAAAAGCAGTAATGTGACTTACCTGTCAGTCGTTCCAACATTTGATCAATGAAAGGTAAAGGAAAGTGATCCTTTCGGGTTGCTTTGTTAAGTTTCCTATAATCAATGCATACTCGCCAACTATTTTGGATTCTGGTAGGAATTAGTTCATCATTTTTATTTTTAACCACTGTGATTCCAAAATTCTTAGGAACCACTTGTACAGGGCTGACCCAAGTGCTATCTGATATAGGGTAAATAATGCCAGCTTGTAATAATTTTGTTACCTCTTTTTTAACTACATCAAGGATCTGAGGATTAAGTCTTCTTAATGGTTGCCTTACTGGTTTAACTTCTTCCTCTAATAGAATTCTATGCACACACATGGAAGGGCTAATACCTGGGATATCTGCCAAAGTCCAACCAATTGCTTTCTTATGCTTCCTAATAATCTGCAACAACCTTGTTTCTTGATCAACATTTAATTTGTTAGAAATAATCACTGGAAGATTCTTATCTTCCTCTAAATATGCATACTTTAAATGTTCAGGAAGAGGTTTTAACTCTAACATAGGAGGCGCATTATTGAAGGAATCATTTTGGTTGAATTTGTCTCAGCAACTTGTACTTCAACATAATCAGATATATTTGTAACTACTTTAATCAAATTATTACACTCTGATTCTTTGGAAACAACATCTGGAACTATATTTTCTGTTTTAAGGGAGTGTGGATCATTATTATCATTAAGCAGATATTTTTCAATTTCAGCACACACATTGCATTGATGAGAATCCATGCATGAATCACAAACAAATGAATCACAAAAATCAGACAATACAGGAAAATCAACATCATCAAACAACTTAATAATATTATCATCAACTAAATCAGTTATTAAGTCAATTTGAAAAATAGAATAATCCTTAGTAGGATGCTTCATAGCATCTAAAATGTTGAATCTAACCACACTATCTCTAAATTCCATAGAAAGTGTTCCTACATACACATTTATCTTTGTTCTAGCTATTTTTAAGAATGGTCTACCTAAAATTATTGGAGCTTTATTGGTGGAATTCTCACTTTCCATATCTAGAACATAAAAATCTGCAGGAAAAATTGAATCGTTAACTTTAACAAGGACATCTTTAATAATTTCTGCAGGATGTGTAGAGCTTCGATTTGCTAATTGTATAACCACACCTGTAGTTTGCAAAGGTCCAAGGGAAAGTGAAGTAAATATAGTCATAGGCATAACATTAATAGATGCACCTAAGTCTAGCATGGTATTTTCAAATTTGTTATTGCCTATTATGCATGGAATAGTAAACGTCCCAGGGTATTTACATTTTTCTGGTATATGTGACAAAGGTTTCTCAATCAATGCAGACACATTTTTACTTATGTTAATCCTTTCATTGCCTTTTAGTCTTCTTTTATTAGTGAATAGTTCTTTAAGGAATTTGACATATCTTGGGATTTGCTTGATGGCTTCTAATAAAGGTATATTTACCTCTACTTTTCTAAATATTTCCAAGATTTCCTCATCTATTTTCTTATTTTGTATAGATTTTTGTCTTTGTGGAAATGGAAGAGGGATATGTTGTTTATCAGGACCAGCTGCAGAAGGAGGATTTGTAAGAGATATATCATTATTATTATTACTTGAACTATCTAAAACTTCTTCTGCATGTTTTTCTGTGACAATAGTATTTTCAGTTTGTTGTTATTTTTCTGGTCCATGGATAGCTTTACCAGATCTTAAAGTAATTGCACTTACATTTTTAGGATTGACAATTGTCTGAACAGGTAACTTATCTGAACCTTGAGACTGCAAATGGTTTAAAGATGTAGCCAATTGATCAATCTGATTTTCAAGAGTCTGAATTGTAGCCTCAGTTCTTTTTTGGAAGTTCAGATTATCTACTAACATTTGCTTTATCAATTCCTCCAAATTTGATTTCTCAGTGGAAGGTGCAGCTACTTGTGTAGCTTGTTATTGTACATGAGGAGGTTGATATGGTCTGCTTGGTCCAGTATTTTCCTGAAAAGGTGCATGAGGTTGTTGTGAGGAATTACCCCATATTAAATTAGGGTGATTCCTCCAACCAGGATTATATCTGTTAGAAGAAAGATCATAATTATTATGTTGTTGTTGTGGCAGTCTGTTATTGTATAAGTTGACAGCACATACTTGAGGATTTTCATCGGGAATTTTAGCTTCCTGCAATGTAGGACAACAATCAGTATAATGATCTAATGAAGTACAAATAGAACATACCTTAGCGGGGTTGCAGGTTATTATTTTTGAGACACAATAATATTTTTCATAAGTGTTGCTAGTTCAGCAAATTTACTTTCCCATTTTTTTATCTCCATCATTAGTAGTTTCAATTTCATGGACTCCTCTAATTACTACAGAATTATTTCTAGTGGCATGTTATTGAGCATTAGCAGTCATGTTCTCAATTAAAGTTTTTGCTACATTTGTAGTTTTATTTTGTAAAGCACCACCACTAGCTGCATCAACCAAAGTTCTATCCATTGGATTAAGACCTTCATAGAAATATTGTATAAGAAGTTGGTCCGTAATTTGGTGATGGGGACAACTAGCACACAATCTTTTAAATCTTTCCCAGTATTCATAAAGATTTTCCCGGTCATGTTACCGGATGCCACATATTTCTTTTCTAATTGAGGAAGTTCTTGAAGCGGGGAAAATTTTTCAAGAAACATTTTCTTTAGGTCATCCCAACTTGTAATAGAGCCAGGAGGAAGGTAAAATAACCAATCCTCAGCGATATCTGCTAAGGAGAAAGGAAAAGCTTTAAGTTTTACATGTTCTTCTGAAACCCCTTCAGGTTTCATGGTAGAGCAAAGGATATGAAATGCTTTTAAGTGTTTATGAAGATCTTCACCTGCACGACCATGAAATTTTGGTAACAAATGAACTAAACCAGTTTTAAGCACAAAAGGAACATCTTCCTCAGGATATAAATGCATGATGTTTGATTCGTGACATCTGGTGTAGCTAGTTCTTTTAATGTCTTTTCAGCCATGTTATACAAATACTCAGAAGTTGAAGATTTAGTTTCACTACTTATGCTATTAGCTAGAATATTATTATTATTATTATTATTATTATTATTATTATTATTATTATTATTATTATTATTATTATTATTATTATCTAATAGTTTCTTAGATGATCTTACTAATTGATGAAATGTTCTGTCTATTTCAGGATCAAAAGAATATAGTAGTTCGGGATTAGATCTAGTCATACACAATACATCTACATATATTGTAACAAAGTACTACAACCATGTAATAAAAGGAAAAAGTTATCATTTTAATTATGAAATGCTTAGAACATATATTTAAAAATTTTAAAGATTTTTTTATATTTATATATTTTTTAATGGTTGAAAATGAGATTACTAGAAAATAAATAAGAATATGATAAAGTGGAATTTTTTTTAATTTTTTTTTATATACTCACATTCAACCAAACCTGAATATCTTCAACACACCTACAAAAAAAATATAAAACATATTAGGTAATTGAATGCAAATAATTAGGACCAAAGGTCCCCGGTAACGGCGCCAAATTTGACACGCTGTCGTTGTCGGGTCAAATAAAAAGTTAAATTAATATAGTATAAGGTGAACAACCTTAGTGGTTTCTGGAGGACCTTAGTTCAATTAGTTACACTCAATTTAATTATAACAAAGGGGGGTTTGTGTTGAGATTGAAAGGAAAATTAAGTGATTATATAATAGTGCAAAAAGTAAATTTATGAGTAAGAATAATCAAATTTAGAAACAACCAACCCAAGGAATTAATAAATCTTTAGTTAACTAATCATTGATCACAAATATGATTAAATATAATTAATTTCTCAACCTTGAATCATTTGGAATCCCTAAATGATTATATTCTAGAAAATCTTCTAGAATTAAATTAATGAACTAATAAGAATAATCAATCGATATATTCTTATTAATTACTAAAATAACTTTAAAACCATAATTTGATTGAGTTAAGAAACTAAATAGAAATCTCTTATTTAGTGACTTAATCTTTGTTCTCAAATTGATTATTGATTAACCAACCAACATCAGTTTAGATTATAGATTGTTTAATTATATACTAATCGGTTATACACTTAAATAATCTACCATCATAAGTGTTTGAGAAACAAAGAAAAGAATTATCTTCAATCAAAATATTAAGAGCAAGAACTCAAAGTTAACATAAAGAAAAATTAAATTCATTGAGTTAATTTTAAAAGATTAAGCTTCCATGATAATTTTTAACAATGGAAGCTAATATTAAATTTACTATAACTTTGATTATAAAAGTAAATAACAAATAATAAAATTAACTTACTTGATATTGAGGAAGGGAAATGAAAACCATAACTTGAGGGATGGAATATAGAACAAAGAAATAAAGCAAGAGAAAGAACTAAAACTTCAGAAACTAAAGCAAAGATATAGAAATGTAATGAAAACTAAAGCATGTATTTCTTATGTATCTCTTGTGTATCTTCCTTACAATTTCAAGCATCTATTTATAGGAAAGATATGATGATACTATACATTTATTTTCTGATTATTAATGCATTTTTTCAACATTGGTGGGCTTGAAATTACAATAATTCAAAAGAAGATAATGATAGGTGTTGAAATTCATTCTCCTCTTTATCTTCTCCACCTTGCGAGTCAAATATGACCTTCTAGATGGCCGAATTTTGCAAAACCTTCAACATAAAAGTTGTAGATCTCTGTCTTATTGAGAATTTGGCGCAGGAATGAGGTCATTTGGACATCTACATCTGTAGATATATGTATTTTGGTGAACAATGTCAATGCTGGTGGGACACATGAGGGATGATTGATTCAAGCTCCATTTCTTTATTTTTTTCAGATGCAAAATAACCAAATCTGATCATCATGATGTAGCCCCATGTCTTAGCTTTCCATATGGCCAAAATAAGGCAAGATACTCAAGATACATACAAAAAATGAAAATTGAAACATATATACATAATACTTCAATTTAACTAAACAACATAAAACTTAATTAAAATACTATTGTTGAACATAGTAATTATATAATAAACCCCAAGTGTAAAACTATAAGAAATGTACTACAATTGATTTATCAGGGACCTCAAAGAAGGCTAGGAATATATGTTGGGTATGAAAGTCTATCCATAATAAAATATCTTGAACCTTTTACAGGTGATTTATTTACAGCGCATTTTGTTGATTGTCATTTTGATGAATCTATTTTCCCACCATTAGGGGGAGAAAATAAACAGTTGGATAAAATGATTAGCTGGAATGAGATATCTCTATCACATCTTGATCCTCCAACAAAGCAATCTAAACTAGAAGTTCAGAAAATAATTAGTTTGCAAAATTTAGCAAACCAATTGCTTAATGCATTTGCTGATCCAAAAAGAGTGACTAAGTCACATATACCAGCTGTTAATACTCCAATAAAGATTGATATCCCTGAAGGACAATCTAAAATTGCAAATGAGTCTGAAGCCAAAATAAAACATGGCAGACTGTTGGTTCTAAAGTTAAAAATCCTCGAAAAAGAAAAGTAAATAAAGAAGATGGTCGAATCAAGGATATAAAGACTCCAGTAGAGTCTCTTGACATAATCAAGGTTTCAAATCCAGAAGAAACCAAGGTACCTAAAACTGATAAAAATAAAGAGATCTCTATAAATTATGTCATGGATGGAATACAATGGAATCGACATGAAGTCGATATTGATGAAATTTTTACATTCAAAGTAGCTCTTGATATTATAAATGATGATAAGAATCATGAGCCAAAATCTATTAAGGAATGTGCATAAAGAAATGATTGGCCAAAGTGGAAAGATGCAATGAAAGACGAGTTAAACTCGCTTGCAAAACAAAAAGTTTTTGGACCTGTAGTCCAAACACCTGAACGTGTAAAACCAGTTGGGTACAAATGGGTATTTACGAGAAAAAGAAATGAAAATGGTGAAATTGTACAATATAAAGCAAGACTTGTTGCATAAGGTTTCTCACAAAGACCTGGTATTGATTTCGAAGAAACATATTCACCAGTGATGGATGCAACTACTTTTCGATACTTGATAAGTTTGACAATCCGTGAAAGGCTTGACTTATGCCTTATAGATGTTGTTGCAGCATATTTATATGGCTCACTTGAAAATCACATCTATATAAAACTCCTTGAAGGATTTAATTTGCCTGAAGCATACAAGACAAATCCTCCAAAAAGTTATTCAATTAAATTGAATAAATCTCTTTATGGATTAAAACAGTCTGGATGCATGTGGTACAATTGTCTCAGTGAATATTTTTTGAAAGAAGGGTATAAAAATGACTTGATTTGTCCATGTGTTTTTATGAAGAGATTCAGAAAAGAGTTCATTATAATTGCTATTTATGTAGATGATTTAAACATCATCAGAACTCCTGAAGAGCTCTCAAAGGTTGTAAACTGCTTGAAAAAGGAATTCAAGATGAAAGACTTGAGAAAACAAAGTTTTGTCTTGGGTTACAATTAGAATATTTAAAGGATGGAATTTTAATGCACCAAAAGACTTATACAGAAAAGGTGCTAAAGCGGTTCTATATGGACAAATCACACCCATTGAGCAGTTCAATAGTTGTAAGGTCACTTGAAGTGAGCAAAGATTTTTTTCGATCTCAAGAGAAAAATAAAGAACTACTTGGTCCTGGTGCAATTGGTGCACTAATGTATCTTGCTAGTCATATACGACTTGATATATCATTTGCCGTCAATTTATTAGCAATACATAGTTCTTTACCCACAAAAGGCATTGGAATGTGATTAAGCACATATTTTGCTACCTTAGAGGTATAATGGACATGGGTTTATTTTTCCCATATGTATCTAAGGCAAACCTAATTGGTTATGCTGATGCGGGATATTTGTCTGATCCTCATAATGGTCAATCACAAACAAGATACTTATTCACATGTGGTGGTACAACAGTTTCATGGAGATCCATAAAGCAAACGATTACATCAACATCATCTAATCATGCTGAAATTCTAGCATTACATGAAACAAGTCGAGAATGTGTTTGGTTGAGATCTATGATCCAACATGTCGCGACCGGGATCGCGGCGGCGCGGCCGACCCTTAGAAATAAAACAAATAAATACGAAATAGGGAGTCGCCACCAACGTTTTTATCCATAGGAAAAACATTGGGAAAAAAACTAAGTTCAGTAAAGCACTGGTTTAAAAAATGAGATTCAAGTTCGGGAGTCGATTACGAGTAGGGAAGGTATTAGCACCCTACATCGCCAGTCAAAAACAGTACCAAGATTGAAAATGCGCAACATAAATAGCCTTACAAATGATGTTTTATTTCTTCCTTTTTATTGTTGTACTTTGTGTAAAAAAACGAAAGGAAGAAACTGAACAAACAAGAAGTGTAGGTCAACAGGACGTCTCGTCCAAATTAACCTCGGCTTTGGTATAAAACAGGAAAAGGGAAGGATGCTAACAAGATGTCGCGTCTAAATTAGTCATCCTTTAATCAAAAAAACGGGTTAGAAAAGGAAAGGGGATAAACGGGACGTCTCGTTCTAAGTATCCCTTTCCTTATGAGTCGTGATGATGGTCAACCAAAAATGAGGAAAAATCAACAAGACGTCACGTCTAAATTGATTTTCATGGAAATGGTAAAAACGGAATAGATACAAGAAAACGTGGAAACGAAAAAGGAAGGATGGGCCCGACAGGAGTTAAGTCCTGCTCCTACGTATTCTCGGGTTATCGAGAAATCAGGGTTACGTAGTTCTTGGTGATTTTTTTTAGGAAAAGACTAAGAGATTAATGATGGATGATGTTTTTGAAGAGAACTCATACAAGGCGACGTTCTTCGCACGTGTACTAGTTCGAAGGAGATTGTGTAGACGGGAGTACTCCCGTACGACACTGATTTAAAGAAAAAAAGGAAATAATTTTTGGGCTAGTCCAAATAAAAATGTGTGAAGCACTCATTTTTGTTAATATTTATTATGAATCCTGGTGGGGGACTAATTCAATTAACAGAAATTAATTATTAATTGAAAGGGAAACGGATCCATCAAACAGCAACTAATTTGAATAAATAAATAAATAAATAAATAACAAGCGATATTAAAAATGAGGAACAGAGTGTGACCGTTGTGATGAGAGAGCTAAGAGACGGTGTGGTGAGAGAGCTGAAAACCGAAAGGGCGCTGGTGTAGCTATGGCACTGTGGAGCCGGTGTACAGCTTGATGAACGGATGGAATAAGGCTTAGCGCGAGGTCCGGAGTGAATTTGGTGGGGCCTGGACAGTATAGAGGACTCGGTATGAAGCCAATGAAAGTGATTGGGAGGAGCTGGCAGTATTTAGGAAATGGTCACTGGAAACCGGGTCTAATCCGTTTTCCTGGTAAGTTGAGTCCGAAGCCAATTGGAAAATTCAAGGGACCAAGATTCTGGCTTTGAACTCCGGATGAAACTTCAAGCTTTAAGAGACTTTAGAGATCGGAGCAGGTTTTGCAAGGGAATGGGGACAGAGTTTCGACTCAAGGAAGGCTCCCAAAAAAATTCCAACCCCTTGTGCCTCTTCAGATGAGGTATTTATAGGGGTTGCCGAGTGCTTGGACAACACATGCTTCCACTCACAGTGGAGGCAGCCTAGCCACTAACAGGTAGTGGGGGCAGCAGCTAGTGGGGAATTTTTAATTATTTCCACTTCCGCCCCCTGTCTGCCACTTCCAGAATTCATGGATCGACTTGGGTGGTGCGATTCCAAGTCACAGTATGGGCAATCAGACTCCTCGATCGGTGCCACATGGGACCGGTTTTCTTCTTATGGCCCGGATCTCTGTCTGTCAGCATCCCTTCTCGGTGGAAATTGATCCGAGCGAAATAGATGAAAAATCCGAGTGTAAAAACCGATCCTTCGACACTCGGTGTGAAGGCTTGAGTTGTAAAAACCGATCATTCAAGTGACACCGGCTCCCTTTTGCTCCACTCGGAGATGTTTTATCCGGAAATATCTGCTTGAAAGACTGTCAGCCTTTCTTTGGTCGAAAGTGGACCACTCGGAAACACATCACTCGGAAACACCTCCAAAGATATTTCACTCGGTTATATCTCGGACCGACAAGCTCCTTCGAAGTCAACCATTTTCACTTAAAATTAATTCACTCGGGAATTCTTCACTCGAGTGTCTCAGTCCGAGAGGTATTCCTTCAAAATCAGTCTTTCATCGTTCAGAAGTATTTCTCTCAGAATTGAACCACTCAGAAATTATGGAACTTGGAAGAGTCTGCCCAAAGTATTCATTCGGAATCGATCCGCCCGGGAATTGTCCACTCTGAAATCTCTGTATCCGGGAGACACTTCACTCGGATATATTTGTCCGAAAAGTATTTTTCATGGTCAGAGCCTTTCTTTGCTCGAAAGTGATTCCCTCGAGAATGACCCACTCGGGAATGTATTACTCGGAGAGTAACCACTCGGATATATCTTTGTCCGTAAAGTACTCTTCATAGTCAGGGCCTTTCTTTGCTCGGAAGTCTCTCGAGAATGACCTACTCGGAGAAACCTTACTCGGATATATCTCTTACCGAAAAGCTATGGAATCAGCCATTTTTGTTGATGCACTCGAGAATTGTCCCCTCTGAAATACTCATTCGAAATCAGTCTTCCTTTGCTCGGAAGTCTTTCAAGAATGACCTACTCGGAGAAACCTTACTCAGATATATCTCTTGCCGAAAAGCTCCGGAATCAGCCATTTTTGTTGATGCACTTGAGAATTGTCCCCTCTGAAATACTCATTCGAAATCAATCTTCCTTTGCTCGGAAGTACTTCAGTCGGGAGCTCTTCATTCGGATGTGTTCATCTGAAGTCAGACACTTTTCGTTCAGAATGGCTTCAATCGGGAATTCAACACTTTTCATTTAGAATGACTCCCTCGGAAGCAGCCGACTCGGAAATGACTCAATAGGAGACATTCCACTCGGCAACGTCTCACTCGAAGACAACCTACTTGGAAATTATCATTCGGACCTATGGAACTTGAGTCTCTGCCCGAAAGGTATAGTCAGGGCCTTTCTTTCATTCAGAAGTGACTCCCTTGGAAACAGCCCACTCGGAAATGACTCACTCGGAGACATTCCACTCAGAAATGACTCACTCGGAGACATTCCACTCGGAAATAATCACTCGGAGTCACCCTACTCGGAAATGATCACTCGGGAATATTTCTTTCCGAGAAAATCACTCATCCGAAGTCAGACTTGGAAATTCTTCAATGATTCCTGATTTGGGCAACGGCTGTCTGGCGCTTTTTAATTAAATCTCTGGTATTTGGGCCGGACCAAAAGAGGTGTTCACAGATGCTCCTCTTTACTTCTTTTTCACAAGAGAAACACGAAGCTTCCGTGTTTTTAAAGTGAAAAGGAAGTAAAGATATGAACACCGATGTAGGGGCCAGGTGGGACCTCTTAATCGGTATGGCATCTGACGGTGTGGGCAATCAATGAGTCAGTGTGACATTTTCCTTTTTAATGACGAGCATTTTTCACATCTGTCTCTCTCTCTTTTTTTTCCTTTTTTCCTTTCTCTTTTTTTTTGTTTTTGAATTTTTTGTTTTGTTTTTTTTTTTGAATTCTGAATTGACCAGAAAGGATTGTCTTTCAGTTAACAGGAGGTGAGAGGATTGGGGTTGCCCCCCGGTAGACTAGAAATAGAGGGTGCCTCATTCGGTGACTGGAAGGTAAAAGGTGCCTTGTTAGACGACTGGGAAAGTAAAGGGTGCCTTTTTAGGCGACTGAAAAGGTAAAGGGTGCCTTCTTAGGCGACTAGAAAGTAAAGGAGGCCTTGTTCGGCGACTGGCAAGTAAAAGGTGCCTTCTTAGGCGACTGAAAAGGTAAAGGGTGCCTTCTTAGGCGACTGGACAGGTATAGGGTGCCTTCTTAGGTGACTGGGAAGGTAAAGGGTGCCTTCTTAGGCGACTGGAAAGTAAAGGAGGCCTTCTTAGGTGACTGGAAAGGTAAAGGGTGCCTTCTTAGGCGTTTGGAAAGGTACAGGGTGCCTTCTTAGGCGACTAGAAAGGTAAAGGGTGCCTTCTTAGGCGACTAAAAAGTAAAGGAGGCCTTCTTAGGCGACTGGAAAATAAAGAGTGCCTTCTTAGGCAACTGGAAAGTAAAGGGTGCCTTCTTAGGCGACTGGAAAGATTGAAGGGTGCCTTCTTAGGCGACTGGAAAGTAAAGGGTGCCTTCTTAGGCGACTGAAAAGTAAAGGAGGCCTTCTTAGGCGAATGGAAAGGTAAAGGGTGCCTTCTTAGGCGACTGGAAAGGTAAAGGGCGCCTTCTTAGGCGACTGAAAAGGTAAAGGGTGCCTTCTTAGGCGACTGGAAAGTAAAGGAGGCCTTCTTAGGCGACTGGAAAATAAAGGGTACCTTCTTAGGCAAATGAAAAATAAAGGGTGCCTTCTTAGGCGACTGAAAGATAAAGGGTGCCTTCTTAGGCGACTGGAAAGTAAAGGAGGCCTTCTTAGGCGAATGGAAAGGTAAAGGGTGCTTTCTTAGGTGACTGGAAAGGTAAAAGGTGCCTTCTTAGGCGACTGGAAAGGTAAAGGGCGCCTTCTTAGGTGACTGGAAAGGTAAAGGATGCCTTCTTAGGCGACTGGAAGGATTGAAAGATTTTAGGGGTACTACCCCTTGGCTGGGAGAAGGATCTGGGGTGATGCTCCAATTATGAAGATCGAAAGGATTTTAGAGAATTGCCCCTTGATCAAGAGAGGAGACACTTGGGGTGATGCCCCAGTTTGACATGATTTGAAAGAATCATGGGGAACTGCCCCTTGACTGAGAGAAGAACCTGGGGGGATGTCCCAGTTAGAACATGATTGAAAGAAACTTAGGGTACTACCCCTTGATTGAGAGAGTAGATCTGGGCTGATGTCCCAGTTAGGAAGATCGAAAGGGTTTCGGGGAATTTTCCCTTAATCAAAAGAGGAGACACTTGGGGTGATGCCCCAGTTTGACATGATTTGAAAGAATCATGGGGAACTGCCCCTTGACTGAGAGAGGAATCTGGGGGACACTGCCTCTTGATTAGGACAGAAGAGATCTGGGGAGATGCCCTAGTTTGAGTTGCTTGGGAAGTGTAGTTCCACTGGGGAAGGATTTGGTGGTTCGGGGAGGATTGGGGTTGCCCCCGGTAGACTGTAAATAAAGGGTGCCTCATTCGACGACTAGAAGGTAAAATGTGCCTTGTTAGGCGACTGGGAAAGTAAAGGGTGCCTTCTTAGGCGACTGGAAGGTAAAGGGTGCCTTCTTAGGCGACTGGAAAGGTAAAGGGTGCCTTCGTAGGCGAATGGAAGGATTGAAAGATTTTAGGGGTACTACCCCTAGATATGGAGAAGGATCTAGGGTGATGCCCCAGTTAGGGAGATTGAAAGGATTTTGGAGAGTTGCCTCTTGATCAACAGAGGAGACACTTGGGGTGATGCCCCAGTTTGACATGATTTGAAAGAATCATGGGGAACTGCCCCTTGACTGAGAGAGAAACCTGGGGGGATGTCCCAGTTAGAACATGATTGAAAGAACCTTGGGGTACTGCCCCTTGATTGAGAGAGTAGATCTGGGCTGATGTCCCAGTTAGGAAGATCGAAAGGATTTCGGGGAACCGCCCCTTGACCGGGAGGAATCTGGGAGATGTCCCAGTTAGAACATGATTGAAAGAACCTTGGGGTACTGCTCCTTGGCTGGAAGAGAGAAGAAACGGGGGAAGATGTTCTAGTTTGGAAAATCCGGCTGAAGGAGTTAGGGGTATTGCCCCTTGAACGGAGGAAGGATCTGGGGTGATACCCCAATTTTGGAAAGATTGAAAGATTTTAGGGGTACTACCCCTAGATTGGGAGAAGGATTTGGGATGATGCCCCAGTTAGAGAGATTGAAGAAGCTGGGGGTGCTCCCCTTTAGCAGAGAGAGACCTGGGGTGATGCCCTAGTTTGGAAAGGTTGAAGGAATTTTGGGGGGTTGCCCATTTACTGGAAGAGCAATCTGGGGAGATGCCCCAGTTTGAGCTTTTTAGAAATTCAGGGTACTGTCCCTTGACTGGAAAGATTTGGGGTGTTGCCCCAGTTTTTAGGATACTAGAGAAAATAAGGGTGTTGCTTCTTAAACGGAAGAGAGATCTGGGGAGATGCCCCAGTTTAGAAGATCGAGAGAACTTCGGGGGATTGCCCTTCGACTGAAAAGACTTGGGGTAATGTCCCAGTTCAAACTTTTTGAAATTCGGGGCACTACCCCTTGGCCGACAAAAGACCTGGAGATGATGCTCCAGTTTGGAGAGGAATGATAGACTTGGTGGTAAAATCCCAGGTTTGAAAGATTTGGGGTTAACAGGACGTCTCGTCCAAATTAACCCGTACTTGGCGTTGTTGCCGGGGAACGGGATACACTAGACTATTGGAATATACCAAGTTGATTTTTTTGAAAATGTGACCCCTAATATGCCTCATGAATGAGACAGAATCCTTGAGAAGATGCCGGCTCCAACTATGAGGTATTCATGGAAAGCTCAAAGCATAATGGAAACTTAGAAGGGCGTCGTGTTCAGCCATAGAAAGGTGTTTTGTCCAATGATTTGGGTGGGTTATGAGAAGAAACTCGAGGAAAGCCGGCTTCAATGAGTGAGGATGAGAGCGAGCTTTGGAGGCTAATGGATATACCCTGGAAAGTACCAGTTTTGGCGGTTGACACATCTACTTGTTGTGACATCCATGCAAGAAAGGTTAGTGGTGCAAAACAAATTGGAACTTGAAGAGACTTCCCGCAAAATCACAATCTTTAGAGATTCGAAGTGACCCATGACTGAAACAGAGCAGATGAAGCAACCCTAGCTTTGGAAACGTGTCAGGCCCAGTCTTCATAATGAACATCTTGTCCTCACGACTTTAAATTTTCATTACCTTCTTATTTTTTTATATATTAAGGGAAAACATATGTCTCATCAAATTAGGGAAAATCGCAATACAAACACGTGTCAAAAATAGGTGAGATTGTATTTACAAGTTGAGCATGTGTAGGAAAAGGGAAACCAAAGGAGCAAGTGGAGTTGTATGGGAAATATTAATTATTGGGTAGAATAGGAATGATTTTACAGATCCTCCAGTGGATTGCTGAGAACAAAGTGTATCTCAATCCCACATCACGACTTTGAATTCACCCTTTGACCCTGCCTTTGAAAAGGTAGTCGGACTACGATCCTTGTGCCCCAGTTTGGAATCGGACTATTTGCATAGGAAGCTTCAAATTACTTTGCCAAAATCTTGACCCTAATTTCTTGCCTGAACTGCCTTTTTTTGGTTTTTAGCTCACCAGGTCGCTCTAACTTTTGCCTAGGTTGCCCTTTTGGGTTTTCAACCTAGCGAGCTTTTCTTTCTTTATGACGTATTTTTTTTAATCAAGGTTGTGTCCTTCACAACAAAAGGTTCAAGCTGATTTCATTGGAAATGAGCCTGTCTGGCCTCTCTCGATTGAATTTCATCCTTTAAGGGGAGTAGATGTCACTTCAAATAGGAAGCTTTCTTCTCCAACACCATGTACCAAAGGGAATCGGATGAGCCCTTTTCGGCACCAATGAGAGGGGACCATTTTGAGTCTTCATTCTTTTTATTCATTCTTTCCTATCTTTTTTGACTTTTTTCTTTGTTATTGTTTTTTTCTATTTTTCTTTCTTCTTTTTTTCATTTTTTTTGCTTTTATTTTTTTTTATTTTGACCTTCAAATGACCCTCTTGGTGCCTTGGCTATTGTATTCACCCTTTGCCAATGTGGCAAAGAACTATAACACAGATGGTGTCGTTAGCAATGACTTAACACAGCAGACCATTCCCTCGGTTACACCGGCATGGGAGTAGTTATACTCCTTTAAGGCTGGGGTATTGATTGTGACCAGATGAAACATTATTTTTTGTCGCGTTCTCAGTTTGATAACATCTATATCCCCATGTAGAAAGGTGATGGTCTGCTCTATGATATGAGTACGCCCCAGTATGAGAATATAAGGGTATCAGCTTACTCCAATTGGTATGTGCGTAGGGCACCAATCTTGATTCTTTTTGTTTTTTTTTTGTTTTTTTAGTAGAGTATCTCTTGATCACATTTATGTTTATGGGCCTTAGCAAGTCTTTGTCATCCATGTTGATCAATACTAAAACTTCCTCGAATAGTAGATATGCCATTGTTCATTGTGGAATTCGGCACTATCTTCATCCATGTAGGCTTCTATGTCATTAGACTGAGCTACCACCGTACTCTCATAAACTACTGTAACGTCTCCTAAGGCAACTTGATCGACTTTCCCCGTTGTTCGTGAATCCTATTCACTTCATACGTTGGCCTTATCAAACGCCTCTGGAAAGAGTTAGATGACCCTTGTTCAAACATCCTGGTTAATTCGGCCAAGAGATTATTATCTTTGCTATCCTTTTTGTCAGCGTGATCAACCGGATGGTCAAAGTTATAAAATAGGATTGTGATCTCATTGCCCTCAGAAGGATCATTTTTGGATCAATATTTATTCAGTATATGATGACAGAGAAAAAAGAAAAAGGGAGCCAATGGATAAAGGGAAAATCAAAACACAGATAGGGGAAGCAAATAGAAACACTTTGAAATTCGACACGTATTCATTGAGAAAAAACTTGAAATGATGAGAACATGTTTTTGCCCTTATTACATAAAACACCCCAAAGCTTTAGGCATAGCATTTGGGTTGGAAAGTCATCAAAACAAAATTTAAAGTCGTAAAGAATCAGACAGTCTCCTAGTCACGAATCTCTCCACCTGGCAGGCAAATCACAAAGCTTGCATCCTTATGAGGTCATCTTCAATAGTGATGACATCCTTTCCATACCCCTAATCTTCTTTTATCACACTAACCCCAGGGTTCTCATGGTTAGACCAGGGATTTATAATCATATTGGGACTTCTTTCCTGAAAATCTAGCCACTTGGCTTTAATCAGATCCCTCACTTTGAGTTTTAAGGCATGACAGTCCTCAGTAGAATGCCCTGGAGCTCCAGCATGGTAATCACATCGGGTGTTAGGATTATAACCTTTAGGGTAAGGAGGAACCACCGGTTTCAACGGACAAGGTACCGCAAGGGAGTTACGGATAAGGTGAGGTAAAATTTCTGTATAAGTTATAGGAATGGGATCGAATCGGACCAGTGTTCGATTATCGGTGGGTTTTATTATGCTTCGGTTGGGATTAGAAGGCCGAGTCTGCCCTTGTGGAGGATAGTAGGGTTGTGGAAGAAAGGGTCTAATAGCAGGTAAATGAGAGTGGGAAGGTGTTTGAGCTATATACGGACGAAAATAGAGTTGGGAGCCCTAGGCAGGGGTAGTGGTGACCATATAAGGTGTAAGTTTGAAGGGTTGAAAGGAAGGGTGAGTCATTGGTCTTGGTTGGGCCCTTTTTTGGTTATAGAAAGCAGAATTAGCATCCCTTTTTCTTTTCCCCCTATCTCCCGATGCAAGCATTCTTGCGAAAGGTGCCCCGGGCGGTTGGGAGGATTGTGAAGTATGGGGGTTTATCATTTGTAAACCATGATCCTCTTGTTGGTTATTCTTGATACCCGCAGAGGGTTCCCCTTTTGTGATCTTCTTTTCTAAGAGTTTGGTCATTTCCACCACTTGCTCCTTTAGTCGGTCAACTTCACCCCTGAGGTTTTCAATCTCTTGCTCTTTTTCAGCCATGAGTCTCTTTTGAAGTCTAGTTTCGTAAGGGTATCTTTCTGTGGTGTCTTTGAAAAAACAAACGTGTCAGGTGGAACTAGAAGGAAAGAGAATGACGTGCGAAGCGATCACAGGCCTAGACGAGCATCCTTTGACCGTTCCTTAGAACATATCGTTCAAAGATACTAAGTACGGTAAACATGGAAATTAATATGGGATAGTTGTGAAGACAAAAGAATCCTTCATTCTGAGGTGGGAGCCTCAAGCTCAAATATTTTCTTCGGGCAACTACAGCCCTCATCTCTTGAATTCAATCCCATGTTAACTTCCATAGATACTCAAAGGGTATTCGTTAAGTTCTGAATAGCCTCCAACGAAAATGAGGATAAGGAAAAGAAATCAGTTGCTGTCATATTTTGAAACCGGTACTTCCCCATTGATTTAACATAAAGCAATTTTTTCTTGGGGAAACAGCGATTACCAAAGGTCCAAGTCGCAATAGTCACAAGTTTTTTTTAATCGTCATTGACGCCCCTGTTGGAGCGGAAACAAAATATTTTTGATTTTTTTTGACGATTAGGAAAATCTATGACTCAGGACTCAGAGGTACATGACCAAAAGAGAATTATTCATCCGCCCGAAGAGTATTATATGTCCAACAAATGAGTCATTAGGGTAAAACTTTGGGTGGTAGATAATTCATTTTTGGATTAAAAAGGGAAAGTGAAAATGATGTAAGGTAGAGTAAAGTCTGCCCTTTCGTGGCCTAGGTCGGGTTTTGTTGAAAGTCTTTTCTAGGCCCTATGGCTCATCTAAAAGTGACTCCTCACATTGGGTAGCTTATTCTAGACTTCTAAAAGGTCACTGGAGCCAAGATCCTACTCACGACAGGGACGCAACAGTAGGAAGTCTACTAGGTGCGTATATCATAAAAGGTCAAACTCCAGTTGAGGTTCTTACGAACACTGGATGGGAAGTACATCCCATACGATTCCGTTACCAACCTCTCCTAACTTAAGCTTCATTTGGGGCCCGGGTATAGGGCGCCTCTCATAAGTGTGTGCAAGTAACGTGAGTGTAGTGTGTGAAAGGGCATTCAATACCTTTTTACCTTACCTCATTCTGCACAAAGAACAAACATAGGATACAACACAAAGTCATCTACCCTAGGGTTCAATATTCATAGAAATAAATATAGTCCTCTATCCTATGGTTCAACAATCATGCAAAACATAGACAATGAAACAAATAACAAGATATAATTAAAACAAGAACGAACATTTACAAAATCAACAGAAAATAAAACAAGGGAAGAAATCAAAGCATATAAAGGCTATGTAGAAATCATGCACTTTCAATCAACTGGCCTGACTCTCTTAAATAGTCCCCAATGGAGTCGCCATCTGTCACGACCGGGATCGCGGTGGCGCGGCCGACCCTTAGAAATAAAACGAATGAATACGAAACAGGGAATCGCCACCAATGTTTTTATCCATAGGAAAAACATTGGGAAAAAACTAAGTTCAGTAAAGCACTAGTTTAAAAAATGAGATTCAAGTTCGGGAGTCGGTTACGAGTAGGGAAGGTATTAGCACCCTACATCGCCTGTCAAAAACAATACCAAGATTGAAAATGCGCAACATAAATAGCCTTACAAATGATGTTTTATTTCTTCCTTTTTATTGTTGTACTTTGTGTAAAAAAAATGAAAGGAAGAAACTGAACAAACAAGAAGTGTAGGTCAACAGGACGTCTCGTCCAAATTAACCTCGGTTTTGGTATAAAACAGGAAAAGGGAAGGATGCTAACAAGACATCGCGTCTAAATTAGTCATCCTTTAATCAAAAATACGAGGTCAGAAAAGGAAAGGGGATAAACGAGACATCTCGTCCTAAGTATCCCTTTCCTTATGAGTCGTGATGATGGTCAACCAAAAATAAGGAAAAATCAACAAGACGTCACGTCTAAATTGATTTTCATGGAAGTGGTAAAAACGGAATACATACAAGAAAACGTGAAAACGAAAAAGGAAGGATGGGCCCGACAGGAGTTAAGTCCTGCTCCTACGTATTCTCGGGTTATCGAGAAATCAGGGTTACGTAGTTCTTGGTGATGTTTTTTTTTTAGGAAAAGACTAAGAGATTAATGATGGATGATGTTTTTGAAGAGAACTCATACAAGGTGAAGTTCTTCGCACGTGTACTAGTTCTAAGGAGATTGTGTAGACGGGAGTACTCCCGTACGACACTGATTTAAAAAAAAGGAAATAATTTTTGGGCTAGTCCAAATAAAAATGTGTGAAGCATTCATTTTTGTTAATATTTATTATGAATCCTGGTGGGGTACTAATTCAATTAACAGAAATTAATTATTAATTGAAAGGGAAACAGATCCATCAAACAGCAACTAATTTGACAAATAAATAAATAAATAAATAACAAGCGGTATTAAAAATGAGGAACAGAGTGTGACCATTGTGATAAGAGAGCTGAGAGACGGTGTGGTGAGAGAGCTGAAAACCGAAAGGGCGCTGGTGTAGCTATGGCACTGTAGAGCCGGTGTACAGCTTGATGAACGGATGGAATAAGGCTTAGCGCGAGGTCTGGAGTGAATTTGGTGGGGCCTGGACGGTATGAAGGACTCCGTATAAAGCCAATGAAAGTGATTGGGAGGAGCTGGGCAGTATTTAGGAAATGGTCACTGGAAACCGGGCTTAATCTGTTTTCCTGGTAAGTTGAGTCCGAAGCCAATTGGAAAAATCAAGGGACCAAGATTCTGGCTTTGAACTCCGGATGAAACTTCAAGCTTTAAGAGACTTTAGAGATCGGAGCAGGTTTTGCAAGGGAATGGGGATAGAGTTTCGACTCAAGGAAGGCTCCCAAAAAAAATTCCAACCCCTTGTGCCTCTTCGGATGAGATATTTATAGGGGTTGCCGAGTGCTTGGACAGCACATGCTTCCACTCACAGTGGAGGCAACCTAGCCACTAACAGGTAGTGGGGGGCAGCAGCTGGTGGGGAATTTTTAATTATTTCCACTTCCGCCCCCTGTCTGCCACTTCCAGAATTCATGGATCGACTTGGGTGGTGCGATTCCAAGTCACAGTATAGGCAATCAGACTCCTCGATCGGTGCCACATGGGACCGGTTTTCTTCTTATGGCCCGGATCTCTGTCTGTCAGCATCCCTTCTCGGTGGAAATTGATCCGAGCGAAACAGATGAAAAATCCGAGTGTAAAAACCGATCCTTCGACACTCGGTGTGAAGGCTTGAGTTGTAAAAACCGATCATTCAAGTGACACCGGCTCCCTTTTGCTCCACTCGGAGATGTTTTGTCCGGAAATGTCTGCTTGAAAGACTGTCAGCCTTTCTTTGGTCGAAAGTGGACCACTCGGAAACATATCACTCGGAAACACCTCCAAAGATATTTTACTCGGTTATATCTCGGACCGACAAGCTCCTTCGAAGTCAACCATTTTCACTTAAAATTAATTCACTCGGGAATTCTTCACTCGAGTGTCTCAGTCTGAGAGGTATTCCTTCAAAATCAGTCTTTCATCGTTCAGAAGTATTTCTCTCAGAATTGAACCACTCAGAAATTATGGAACTTGGAAGAGTCTGCCCAAAGTATTCATTCGGAATCGATCCGCCCGTGAATTGTCCACTCTGAAATCTCTGTATCCGGGAGACACTTCACTCGGATATATTTGTCTGAAAAGTATTTTTCATGGTCAGAGCCTTTCTTTGCTCGGAAGTGATTCCCTCGAGAATGACCCACTCGGGAATGTATTACTCGGAGAGTAACCACTCGGATATATCTTTGTCCGTAAAGTACTCTTCATAGTCAGGGCCTTTCTTTGCTCGGAAGTCTCTCGAGAATGACCTACTCGGAGAAACCTTACTCAGATATATCTCTTACCAAAAAGCTCCGGAATCAGCCATTTTTGTTGATGCACTCGAGAATTGTCCCCTCTGAAATACTCATTCGAAATTAGTCTTCCTTTGCTCGGAAGTCTCTCGAGAATGACCTACTCGGAGAAACCTTACTCGGATATATCTCTTGCCGAAAAGCTCCGGAATCAGCCATTTTTGTTGATGCACTCGAGAATTGTCCCCTCTGAAATACTCATTCGAAATCAGTCTTCCGTTGCTCGGAAGTACTTCAGTCGGGAGCTCTTCATTCGGAGATGTTCATCTGAAGTCAGACACTTTTCATTCAGAATGGCTTCAATCAGGAATTCAAAACTCGGATGTATTTCCAACTCAAAAAAGTACTCATCCAAAGTTTCACTTTTCGCTCGGAAGTATTTCCCTCAGAAGCAGTCCATTCGGAAACAACTCACTCGGAGACAACTCACTCGGCAATGATCATTCGGAAACATGGAACTTTGAGAGAGTCTGAGACTTTTCTTCGTTCGGAAGTGACTCCCTCGGAAGCAGCCACTCGGAAATGACTCAATAGGAGACATTCCACTCGGCAACGTCTCACTCGAAGACAACCTACTTGGAAATTATCATTCGGACCTATGGAACTTGAGTCTCTGCCCGAAAGGTATAGTCAGGGCCTTTCTTTCGTTCGGAAGTGACTCCCTTGGAAGCAGCCCACTCGAAAATGACTCACTCGGAGATATTCCACTCAGAAATAACTTACTCGGAGACATTCCACTCAGAAATGATCACTCGGAGTCACCCTACTCGGAAATGATCATTCGGGAATATTTCTTTCCAAGAAAATCACTCATCCGAAGTCAGACTCGGAAATTCTTCAATGATTCCTGATTTGGGCAACGGCTGTCTGGCGCTTTTTAATTAAATCTCTGGTATTTGGGCCAGACCAAAAGAGGTGTTCACACAACATATTCAACAAACTTGTGGCTCACACGCTGGAAAATTACCACCAACAATCTTATGTGAAGATAATGCAACTTGTATCTCTCAGTTAAAGGAAGGTTATATTAAAGGAGATAGGACAAAACATATTTCACCAAAATTTTTCTTTACTCATGATCTCATAAAGAATGGTGAAATAAATGTCCAGCAAGTCCCATCATGTGAGAATCTGACAGATATCTTTACAAAATCATTACCAACCAAAGTCTTCGAAGAACTAGTACAGAAGATTGGTCTTTGACGTTTACATAAGTGTTCTGATGAGGGGGGATTAAATACTTATACATTTAATTATTTATTTTCTTTGTAAAGAATGTTGTACTTTTTTTCCTTCACTAAGTTTTTATCCCACTGGATTTTTCCTAATAAAGTTTTAACGATGCACATTCTAAATATGGACATCTAAGAGGAAGTATTATGAATATTATATTAAAGGTGGATGTCCACCTGATGTTATAAAAAGGGCATGAGCCCCTCATAAATGTGAAATAACAAGCATTGACAGAGTAGCTTCTTCTTCTCTGCTATACTTCTTTTTTTCTTTCTTTTCTATAAAATTCAGTTATTTTATAACATTATCTATGATTTTACAAATCCGTTTTTCACTTTTTAATATGATTTTTCGAGTCTTCTACAATGAAATTGAAACCTCCATCTCCAAATTTGAATTTGAATCTTTCTATCTCTCAATTTGTTTGTCATGGTCGCTGCATAGCTCATCACAGATATTGTCACGATTAATATTTTTAAAATCAGATCGGTTAAATTAATAATATTAAAAAATTAATTTATATCAATTACCTCACATTCACAGTTCAACTGAACAGGTTTGTTAATTTAATCTGATGTTGAAAACAATAATCACAATAATTGTTTTTCCAACTGTCCGGCAGCCGCCGCGCCTTTACTGTCATCGAGCTACATGTGGTAGATAAAAAAAATTATTATATAAAATATCATAAAAGTATTGTATAAATAATAGAATAATGCAGTTCTCGTAATATTTTTTCATAATAATTATCTTTCTTTTCGTTTTCTTTCACACAATCTATTTTTATTATTTAGTAAGAGAATTATTGTAACACCCCTATTTTTATTTTTATATTAAAATTTTGAAGGAATTAAATTATGGTTCTTTAGAACTTTTTAATCTACGTATTATTTATGATTTTTTGGAATTTTTTGGAATTTTGGAATTTTTTAATAAAAATAATATTTTTTAAATAATTTTAAATTCATATAAGTGACTTAAATTAAAAATATTTACAAGAAATTATAAGAAAATTATCTAAAATCCATTTCAAGTAGACTTATCTAAAAATTATCGGTTTGAGAAAAATCTTGATTTTTTCCAATCGTTAAAAAATTTGAAACGTATCAATAAATTTTTATTAACAGAAAATTTTAGATTTTTAAAATTTCAGCTTTATATTACTTATTATAAAATTAGTAGGGACTGATATAATATCGCTAAATTTCAAAAAGGACTCATTTTGAATATTTAAAATATACCGAGTGAAGGGTTACTATTTGACTTAATAATTTTGCCGACAATTACTATGCAAATCACTGTGCATGTATGAATTTTTCAAAAGATGCACAGTAACCTGGAATAAAAAATTCAAAAATGCATAGTACTTTTATATTAAAATAATGGAATGCATAGTAAATTTTTTTCCTATAAATACCGAAGGATTTCTTCTTTAGAATTCACAATTTCAGATTAAGTTTTCTTAATACAGTAGTGCTAGTGAGATAGTGGTGGAAGTGAGAGAGAGAAGAAAAGTTTTTGGAGAGAAGGTTCTGCCAAAATCCTAAGGTAAGAATACTTCTCTTTTATATTTTTTTAGATTATTTTTATATCGTTTTTAGAAATCTGTTATTATACTGAAAATAATATTATTTTAAGTTACTATTCTGTATAGTAAACACTATTTCACTAGTAAATTACTATTTCAATAGTAAATTACTATTCAAATAGTAAATTACTATTTACTGTTACTATTTACCGTTACTATTCACGATTTACTATTTACCGTTACTATTCACGTTTTACTATTTACTATTACTATTCACGTTTTACTATTCACTGTTACTATTCACGATTTACTATTCACTATTCACTATTCACTATTCAGAATTTACCATTTCTGTTTTAAGTAGTAATCTTAATCTTCGTCTTATGCTTATACTAAAATAAGATTGATATTAATATTTCTAGAAATCGGAGGCGCAAAGCAAATCTCTTTTTGGTAACGACTCAAGGTAAGGGGGAGTGAGATAAGAATTATAATATGAAAAGACATAAGAATAATGGGAGGAGTCCCCTACTCCTTTTAAATTTAATAATATTATTATTTTAAAATATTAACTTTTTAACTTAACATTTTTAATAAATTTCAAATTAAATATTCGGTTAACTAACTCTAACATACCTATGCAAAGACTTGGACCATTATGACCTATATGGACTGGACTATACCTATGCAAGGACTTGGACCATTATGACCCATATGGACTGAACTATACCTATGCAAGGACTGGATTATATGGACTTACATATACCTATGCGAGGAATTGACCAAAAGGACTAAAATTGACTATATTAATAATCATTAAATTTTGTATTATGATATGTATTAATGATATTTAATTGATTTGATTATGATTTGATTATGATTGATTGATTGATGATATTTAGTTATGATTGATATTGTTTGATTTTGATTGATGATATTGTAATGTGGAGTTTGAGCATATAGCGAGCATGACGGAAAGCTAAAATTCAGTAAGAATTTCTTACCTTACTCTTTAAATTTTATTATCTTTTATTTCTTCTTAGAAATTATTTTTATTAACTTTATTTTCAATATTTAGAAAAATAAAAATAAAAATTAGTATTTATTTTAGAAAGAAAATATTTTATGAGAATTTATTTAATTAAATCTTGAGTTAAAGAAAAATTTTATAATTTTAAGTATTTTTGGTTAATAATTATTCTCTTTTAATAAAACAAAATTTTTTTTTGAAAGAAAATTGTTTTATTTTTTCCAACTTAATAACTAAATATATTTAGAAATAATTGAGATTCCTAAATTTGATTTTGTTAAGATTTAATTTGAGAAAGATTATGTAAAGTTTTATATGATAAAGTTTTTAGATATTTAAGGCTTAGAAACTCAATTTCAGTGAGATTCAAAAACTGTACCAAATTTATTTCTGTGGGATAGAAATTCAGAGAACTGAGAAAATGTACAGTTTATTGAAATGATATTGTAAACCTTTAAGGGATTTAATAATTGAGTTTCTAAAAGCCTTAACCAACTCAATACGCGAGTAGTTCATGCATCATGGATAATGAAAGTGAAATGAAATAATATTGTCTGGGGACGGATTATAGAAACCGAGGATACATTAGAGGAGGCTTATTTACGAGCCTTGGGATGAGAGAGTGTGAAAGGGTGCTTCAGGGGACCTGGGGTAGCTCCCTAGTGTCGGGTACTTTCACAATAAAAACTTTCTCAATCTGACTAGTCTCTAAGTGTTTCCATGCCAGTTGAGCTGTTCATATTATTATTATCCGGACTTATGGAACAGTGTAAACTCCTGGTTGGCCCAGTGCAAATTAAAATTTAAGGGCCCACATATATAGATAAGTTATGATGAAGATATTGCATAACATTCATGCATTCATAATTGATTGTGTATGTGATTGTGATTGATATTATTATGTATTGGTTGTGAAAACCCTTTGTTGCTTATGTCTTATTCGGAAATATTATATTCTGTTTCTCACTCCTTTCTCCGTGTTTTTGTTTCATATATTCTAAATTGATGATTCAGAGGGAAGGATCGAAGAATTTCAGCAGTAAATATAGCATGTTCTAGAAAGGGAGCTCGGTATGAATACCGTGGTCCAATGAATAAATAATGTTAATAAGTAACTGCTTCTGGGCCATGGAGTTTCCTCTCTTTCTTATAATGTTTAATGTTTATTTTCTTCGGATGAATGTACAAATACTTTATAAAGTTTTTAATAATATTTGTGAGGTATTTCAGAAATAATGTATATAATTTATTCCGATAGTTTCTTTTTAACAATCATATCTTTAGTAAAAAAAAAAAAAATTATGAGTTTTTCTAGAATTTATTAAGGTGTAACAGAGGGTGTTACAATTATAATTACAATTTGATGTCTGAATAAAGCTGATCTAAATAATAATCTAAATTTTTGTTCTCTAATCACCCCAAGTCATATGTCAACAGGCAAGTCTCAAGGGTCCAGAGATGGAGACTCAAAAAAGTTTATCTTTAATATATTTTTTAAAAAAAATATGAAGCATTAGATTCATAAATGAAAGACCTTCAAAATAACTAAACTTTGACATTAAAAAAATTATGTACTTTTATAGGATATGTGAATGTATTCACATATGAATATTAAAATATAAAACTTGTATATAAAAGAACCCTTATTTATTATCACAAAATGATACGACCGGCCTTGTAGGGCACCCGGCGCTGAATATTTTATTTAAACCACATGCATTATTGTCTTTTTTAACTTTGACATGCAATTAAGTAAACAGAGCTATAAAAATTAAAAATTAATATTAATTTTTTATACCGTTAAATTTTTTACTAATCTAACTCCTAACCAAACACCCTTTTTTAATATTTTTAATCAAATTATCTGATCCATCCATATGAGAACAAGCCAAGAAAGTGCAGTTAACAGTTTAATTATACTATTTTAATGATATTGATCTAGGACTACATCAACTCGACTTAAAATATAATGGACCTATTTCATATTGTACAATAAAGATATATATATATATATATATATATATATATATATATATATATATATATATATATATGGACCAAATAAAGTATGATATCGACTATAATAATTCGGATACTTTATAATGGTCTAAATATTATAACCGTTGGATATTGAATGGAGGGTGAATTCAATTAGTAAAGTGATAGTGATCTAATTCATTTTAATATAAATCAATGTCTATTAATATTATATCTGGTTGAATAAGATCAAGCATATTATTTCTCACCTTAATTGTTGGAATATAATCTGTTATTAAACCAAAGAAAAGGGTCATTTCAATTAGGAAACATGTTTCCTTCAACTTCATCAATCTCATGGTCATGGATCATTTTGGCTTTCACATTCATCCTATCAGCGATGAAGCTATTACAGAAACAGAGGCAACATGACCGGAAACAACCACCAGGTCCACCGGCTCTGCCGGTTTTGGGTCACCTCCACATGTTGGGTAACCTTCCCCACCGCACCCTACAAGCGTGGTCCAAAAAGTATGGTCCCATAATGTTCCTACGTTTGGGACAGGTTCCAACAATCGTGGTAACATCCCCTGAAGCTGCAGAGGTATTCCTTAAGGATCCTGTTTTTGCAAGCAGATTCAAACTTGAAGCTCTTGAGTACTTCTCTTATGGGAACAAGGGAATGGTGTTTTGTGAATATGGTGCATATTGGCGCCAAATGAGGAAAGTTTGCACCTTGCACCTTCTGAGTATGTCAAAGGTTGAGTCTTTTGCTCCTTTGAGGAAGAGAGAGCTTGAAGCAATGGTTAAATCTTTGGAGAATAAGGCAATGAGGGCTGAAGTTGTGAATCTCAGTGAAGTAGTGATGGGTGTTTTGGAGGATGTTGTGTATAAGATGGTGTTGGGGTGTAGCAAAGATGACAAGTTGGATTTGAATTTGAAGGGTCTTATTCAAGAGGCTATGCTCATAACTGGGAAGTTCAATGTTGCTGATTTTGTGCCTTGGCTTGGGGTGTTTGATCTACAGGTATTAACTGAACCAAATGTTTTCTTTTTGTCATGTTCTATACTACTTTCTTTGGTTTGAAGAATTTTGATGAGGGTTTCTACTTTCTATTGTCCCTGTTTTCTGAAATTATTGTTTTAATGTTGTCTTCTTATATTTTCCTTTCATACTTTATTGTGAAAGTGAAAGGGAAATATTTCTTAAAGACCTAACTACTTTTGAATATTTCTTTAAAATAATAGATAAAGACTAAAGGGAGAATATTTAGGAATCAAAATGGGATTTAAGCTTTTTCTAAACAAGAAAACCAGGCAACAATAAAAGTTATGTTTTTTATTTAGTAGATATATTTTGAGATATTGACACACAGAAAAAATGAAAACTAAATAAAAATAAGATAATTGAATATACGGCATTAATTTTAACATAGAGTGAGAGTCATTGAATTTTTTAGGTTTGAGGTTGTGCTTGCTCAAAAGGCAAAGGCATTTATGTTTTTATTTATATATCATTTGATTTGTTTTTTTAAACCTACCAATACGTTACTTCTCAACTCATTGAAAGTGAAAGACATGTTTTAAAATAGTTTTTTAAAAAAGTTAACGGCTCCTTTAAACCCTAAGAACAAAAGGGTGATTGCATTGGAGTGTTGGTTCACAATATTTAGTATTTACATCCATCTCATTCTCATTCTCTGGTGGATATATATCAGTTTGATGTGTGCTCTACTCTGATGTATAACACTCAAAATAAATGTTGGAAAACAGATTCTCCAACGAAGTGAGCTAGAGAGAAATTACAACTTTACAAGGACTAGTTCATCATTTGAAACTAAATTATAAATTATAAGCATGTCTTAGCACTTCATTCTTTTGGAATAACAAAGACAATGATAACCACTGCAACCATATACTGAAGTGGTTCTATTATATAGATTTAAGGGTAATTAACATCTTTGCACTTTGCAAGGGTGTTAGGGAAAAAATAGATCCAATAGCAAACTAGGAAAATAACCCAATTCTAGAGTATTTTATATTTTGTTATATAATTGTATGTCATGGTTATTATTGGAATAGAAATGAAATATGAAGTTTAATTTTTAGTGGTTTTATTATTGCTTGTAGGGTAATTTCTGTAGTAATTCTTGGTAGGAGCTTTTACTACCTATTAGAGGGATTATTGATTTGTGATTACTGAAAAACTTGGCTATGTAAAAAATCATTATCAGGGACAAAGAAAAAGCTTCAAGAAAATCAGTAAAGCAATTGACGAAGTGTTGGAGAAAATAATCAAAGAGCATGAACAAGCTTCGAATGATGAACAAAATGACCACCACAAGGACTTTGTAGACATATTACTCTCAATGATGCACCAACCAATTGATCCTTATGATGAGCAAAGTCATATTATTGATAGAACAAATATAAAGGCTATTGTCTTTGATATGATTTCTGCATCATTTGAAACTTCTGCTACTGTTATTCTATGGACCTTATCAGAGCTATTAAGGCATCCAAGGGTGATGAACAAACTCAAAGATGAGCTAGGTACTGTTGTTGGGATGAACAACTTGGTGGATGAAAGTGATTTAGTGAAGTTGAGTTACTTGGATGATGTGATTAAAGAAACATTGAGATTATACCCTGCTGGAACATTTATTACCCGAGAGTCAATAGAGGATACTATGGTTCATGACTACTACATAAAGAAAAAATCACGAATCATAGTAAACATATGGGCAATGGGACGAGATCCTAAGATTTGGTCAGATACTGCTGATGTGTTCTATCCTGAAAGATTCATGAATAACAACATAGACATTCGAGGAAATGACTTTAAGTTGTTACCATTTGGTTCTGGTCGTAGAGCATGTCCGGGAATAAACTTGGCTCTTGTCACCTTAAAACTTGTAGTGTCTCAATTAGTGCATTGCTTTGATTGGAAGCTTCCATTGGGTATGAATCCTGATGATTTGGATATGAGTGAAGAATTTGGGATAACAATGCCAAGAGCCAAACACTTGTTTGCTGTACCAACTTATTGTCTTGTTAATTAGTTAATTAGCATGGCCTAAAGTTAATGAATTAAATTTAGTGTCTCTATGCTTCATCTTTTAAGGATCTGAGTTACCTCGTAATTTAAGAGCTACATGTAGAGTGATCTGATTTATTGTATTTCAAACACGCACATGTTGCAATAACTTGAGTTACTACATGTTTACTTATGATGTGTGTTTGGATATACCCAACCAAGTTATTATATATGCTTGCTTATGATATGTGACATCCAAGTTAATAAAACAATTTGGTTTGTAACCAACTTAACTTAGTGACACAACTATTATTTTGTTTGGTTAGGAGCACAAGTGATTTGGTAATTCAAGAGATGTAATCAAATATATGAACAGCTACGTTCAACAACCCCCTTGTATTTTTAAGGTATATATTAGGACAATAGGATAAAATTTTCAAACATTGCCAAGTGCCATACCCATCACGAGCTAGGGACATTAAGCGACTAGTATATGCCCTCATTGTCAAGCATAATAGCATAATAACATTTGAGCCTTGAAAATTCCATATAATATAAAAATTAATTCATAAGTTAAAGATTTTATCAATTCTTATGAGATACATATTAGTTATATTTTTGGATGTGGTACTTGTATTTTAACACATTATCTTCACGTGTAGTAAGTTTTCAAAACTGTAAATATTTGTAAGTAACATTACATTCGGACTTGTCAAACTATGATACAATATTAGAAAATGACCTGGTATTCAGACTAGTTAGACTCTGATAACATACTAGAAAATAATAGTATAACATAACTCAAAAACTAATTCATGAGTTAAGAAGTTGCTCCAAGCCCTATAAGTTGCATATTGATTATATTCTTAATCAACATTTAACAATCCTCTCATGCCGGACTAGGCACGTAATGCCTGAAGTAATTCAGTTTGAAGGGTTATGAACGTTAGCATGTGGCCTAACATTTAAACTTGTCTAATACCATCTTAGAAAATGACTCAATATTCAGACTGGTCAAACTTTAATACCATATTAGAAATGATGAGTCTAACCCAAAAACTAATTCATGAGTTAGGAGGTTATCCCAAGCCTTATAAAGTTTAATGGTTATATTCCTAATCAATCTAGGACTTATCTTACCACATCTTTTTATGTTTAGGACTGGACATTTAGTGCTTGAAGTAAGTTTACAAGACTATGGACATTTGCAAGTGACTCAATGATACCATATTAGAAAATGACCAAATATTCGAATCAATCAACCTCTAATACCAATTAAAAAGTGATCCAATATTTGGATTAGTCAAACTTTGATATCATACTAGAAAATGACAAGTATGTCGCAACCTAAAAACTAGTTCATAAGTTAAGAGGTTATCTCAAGCCTTATAATTTATATATATTGTAACATCCTAGGTTATTTTTGCATTTATTTTTATTCAAACAATTACCTCTTACGATAAATTTTTCCTTTTCTTGAAAATTAATCGATATTTAGTGAAAAAACATTTATTTTTACTGACTTATTCAAGTGACAGCAGTCACAGTTAGATTAATTAAATGAGGTCTAGAAAAGAAAAGCAAGTTAATTTAAACACAACGGATAGGAGAAAGGAAAATCAGGGTTTCTCGCTTGAGCGATGCCCCTACTCGTCTAAGCGAGATTCCGGACTCTCACTTAAACGAGGTTCTATTCGCTTGAGCGAATACCTTTCACACATCGGATTATACAAAACATGCAACCGGACTTCCAAAATTTCACTCTAAAAATGGTTCTGTGAACCCAAAGAGTTATCATAACTACCATGAAAACATATGCAAATAACAGTGATGTATTTTAAAATATAGGTTTACATCCGGTCCGGTCTTAATTAAACACAACTAATAATAATACTAAGAAGTTCTTATACACACATATGACTCTATAGAGAGTCACTCGAAGTCACTCGGACCCTGGCACCGTTCTCCCCCTTGGCGCGACTCCATGGCTCCTTCCCCCTCCCTGTCTCTGGTTACTAAAAAAAAGGGCAAGGGTGAGTGTTTGACATTGTAATTAATATAGAATGGAACTTAACAAATATACATGTATATTTATACATACACATCAAGCATCACTTGTAAGTAAGCATACCGAAACATAGTGTATTACATACAGTAACTATATTAAACCAACCACACAATTCCATCACATTCATCACGATCACAACTGACTCTCATACAATTTGACTCCTAGTATCCGGATACTAAAGGATTGGCCTTCAGCTGGGGGTCCTACTTGACACCCCGTGAACCCTGCTTGGTTCACCGAGTCCTGCTTGACTCTCCACCTCGACCACTGGGTCCTACTTGACCACTGGGTAGCTCAACTGGGCACGAAAACCACGGGAGCCGGAAATGAGGGGCTATCATATACCGTCGGCCATCCCATACCACATAATCATTCAACAGTTTACCTTTCACATAATAATATCAATTCCTCATCACTCAGGTAGCCTGCTTGCTAACCCGACGTCACATAACGCTGATCATTTCAACATTAGATATCACAAGATCATAACATGATAACTCAACCACACCCGATCTTCCACTAATTAATGAACCCAGTCACACATGCACAAGCATAAACACATAACTACGTTTAGCAATATTTTCCTTAGCCTATTTACATTACCTCAATGACCTGAGAGGTCGGATATCTCATCCGTGCTCACCTCTTGGTTACCTACATCCGTTGTTTTAGTCATTATAAGGTTAATCCGGGCTATGACTCCGTGTGAGACGCTCTCCTCACAACGGTTCGGACCAAACCTCCTGGCCCTGTCCGCTCTCCTCTTACACTCCCAATCTTTAACTCCGCCTGACCGCTCTCCTGAGACCGATCTCGACACCGGCTTTCTTATCTCTGGCTAAGACAGAACAAATATTAAATAAAACTTCTAAAACATTTACTAATCATTTCCCATTTCTTATAATTCTCATTAAAACATCAGGGATGTTACATCCACCCCCCTAAAAGGAGATTTCGTCCCCGAAATCAGTGTTCCGGTTGAAAAAGATGAGGGTACATTTGTCTCATATCGGATTCTAACTCCCAAGTGTAGTTTATCCAATGTAAATTTTGCCACTTCACCTTCACCAGCGGTACCTCCTTGTTCCTTAACCGTTTGGTTTGATGCTCTTCAATGCCGATCGGTACCGCCTCTACCGTCAAGTTCTCCTTCACTTCAATGGAGTCACTCGGTACAATCATGGTATCACACGGAATGTAAGCTCGAAGTTGCGATACGTGGAACACGTTGTGAATGTTAGTCAACGATTGGGGAAGATCCAGTCGATAAGCGACTTCACCAATCCGTTCTAGTATTTGGTATGGTCCAATATACTTCGGATTAAGCTTTTGGCTCTTCAAAATTCGACCTACACCCTTAGTCGGTGAAATCCTTAGGAACACCCAATCACCCACTTGGAATTCAAGGGGTCTATGCCGATTGTCATAATAGCTCTTTTGCCGGTCTTGAGCAATTTTTATCTTTTCTCGGATTAAAGCGATTTGTTCATTTATCTCTTGAATCATCTCAGGCCCCAGATGAAGAGCATCGCCGTTCTCATTCCAACATAATGGAGTACGACATTTCCGACCATAAAGAGCTTCTTATGGAGCCATCCCAATGCTGCTATGGTAACTGTTATTATATGCAAACTCCACCAAGGGCAAGTATTTATCCCATGATCCGCCCTGCTCCAGTACACATGCCCTTAACATATCTTCAAGAGTCTGTATAGTCCGTTCTGATTGGCCATCGGTCTGGGGATGGTAGGCTGAGCTCAATTTGAGCTCAGTACCCAGTTGTTGTTGCAAACTCCCCCAAAACCTTGAAGTGAATCGGGGATCCCAATCGGAGATAATGCTTGAGGGCACACCATGCAGTCGTACGACCTCAGCAACGTACAACTTAGCTAATCGATCTAGCGACCACTTTATATTTATTGCCAGGAAATGCGCACTTTTGGTTAGTCGATCAACAATCACCCAAATCGAGTTGTATCCGGTTTGAGTGCGGGGTAGTCCGGACACGAAGTCCATGGTGATTCCTTCCCACTTCCAGATCGGAATTTCTGGAGGTCGAAGCAAACCTGGAGGTCGTTGGTGCTCAACCTTGCACTTCTGACATATCACACAGGATTTCACATACTCGATTATTGCCTTCTTCATGCTTGGCCACCAGAATTCCTTTTTTAAGTCATGATACATTTTTGTCACTCCCGGATGTATACTCAGAGAGCTCTTATGTGTTTCTGATAGTACTGCCTGCCTGAAGCCTCCATGTGTAGGCACCACCACTCGGTTCCTGAATCTCCATATACCATCGTCACCCCTAGTTATCTCCACACTTTTGCCTTGGGTCTGAGTATCAATCAGCCTCAGTAACTCTTTATCGTCTTTCTGTGCAGCTACCATCGACTCCAGAAATTCGTTGGAGATTTTTAACATTCCGATTGTCATTTGATTTGGTGCGTCCATAACAATTCCAACATTCATATCTCTAAAGCTTTCCAGCAATTCCTGTTCTCTACCCATCAGGTAAGCCACGTGTAATACCTTCCTGCTCAGTGCATCTGCCACAACATTCGCTTTGCCCGGGTGATACTTTAAATCGAAATCGTAATCCTTTAAATACTCCACCCATCGCCTCTGTCTCATATTTAGCTCCTTTTGATCAAACAAGTACTTTAGACTCTTGTGATCACTGAATACTACAAAGCGAGCCCCATACAGATAATGACGCCAAATTTTCAATGCGTACACCACTGCTGCAAGTTCCAGATCATGAGTCGGGTAATTCTCCTCATGTGGCCTCAATTGCCTCGAAGCATAAGCAATTGCTCGATCAGCTTGCATCAACACACACCCCAATCCAAATTTGGATGCATCACAATATACTTCAAATTCCTGTGTTACATCGGGCAGTGCAAGCACAGGGGCAGTCGTTAAACATCGCTTAAGAGTTTGGAAGCTTAATTCACACTTTTCTGACCACACGAAGGGGTTTCCTTTCCTTGTTAACCGAGTCAGAGGAAGTGCTATCCGAGAGAACCCCTCAATGAAACGTCGATAGTATCCAGCTAATCCGAGGAAACTCCTGATTTCAGTTATTGACTTCGGCTTCTCCCAAGCCATAACCGCCTCAATTTTTGTCGGATCAACTGAGATTCCCTCTTGGGAAATTATATGCCCCAAGAATTGTACACTACTCCCCCAGAAATCGCACTTAGATAGTTTAGCGTACAACTTCTTCTCCCGAAGTACTTGTAAAACAAGTCGAAGATGTTGAGCATGTTCCTCGTCCGACCTCGAATATACCAAAATATCATCAATGAATACTACCACAAACTGGTCCAAGTACGGTTGAAAAGTCCGATTCATATAATCCATAAAAATGGCAGGAGCGTTCGTTACTCCAAAGGGCATTACTACGTACTCGAAGTGCCCATATCGAGTCCGAAATGCTGTCTTTGGGATATCCTCCGACCTCACTCGGATTTGGTGGTATCCCGACCTCAAGTCGATCTTAGAGAACACAACGGCGCCTCGCAACTGGTCCAGTAAATCGTCAATCTGAGGTAGTGGATATTTATTTTTGATTGTCAGTTTGTTCAGCTGTCGATAATCAATGCACATTCGCATACTACCGTCCTTCTTCTTTACCAATAACACCGGAGCGCCCCAGGGTGAGGTACTGGGTCGGATAAAGCCCTTTTCTAGTAATTCGCTTACTTGTTTCTTCACTTCGGTTAATTCCAACGAAGACATTCTATATGGCGCTCGGGACACAGGTTCTGCCCCGGGAATCAAGTCAATAGAGAAATCAATCTCCCGACTGGGAGGTAGTTCCAGAATTTCTTCAGGAAAAACGTCAGGAAATTCACAAACAATCGGAATATCACTTAGCAAGAGGTTATGCCGACCCTTCGAAGCGAATAAAACAACATACGTGGTTATGACATCGCTCACCCCGTTCTTCATGTCAAGTTCCTGAGAGAAAACAATATTCTTCCGATAACAGTCGACCAACACATGATTAGTAGCAAGCCAATCGAGACCCAGAATAACATCTAAGTCCTTCAATGGCATACAGATAAAATTTACTCGAAAAGTACGGGCTTCAATTTGCATCAGCAGTTCTCTACACACTGTAGTTGCACGGAAAGTGGAACCAGTTGGAGTGGAAACAATAAGAGCGTTCTCCATTAAACTGATTGGCAGACCAAGCCGTCGCACACAACTTTCCGAAATAAAGGAATGGGTGGCACCTGAATCATAAATTACATCAACCAGATAACCATAGATGAGGCACTTACCCTGTACCAAATTGTCATTCCTTGTAGCTTCTGAAGCATCAAACGCAAATACACGCCCGGTCATGGCGTTCTGGGCATCGCTAGATTGGGCATCATATCTTCCCGATTGTTGGTTCCCTCTACCAGCTCCATTCTGGCCTCTCCTCGAAAAGTTGGAACCCCGGGTCCCAGAAGAGTCAGTTCGGTTATCCGTCCTGCCCTGCTGTTGCCTCTGAGGGCAATCCGGCCTGAGGTGCCCTGGTTGTCCGCACTGGAAGCACACAATCTGATTGGCTTGGCAATGTTTGGCAATGTGACCTTCCTGACCACAATTGTAGCAGGTACGATTACCAGAAGGATTACCCGATCGACCAGTGGAACCCCGACCGGAAAAGGATGAGGAGGTAGCAGAAGACTTGCCACCCCGGAAGAATTGACTCATCCTCTTGAAGTTGAATCCTTTTGCCTTCAGTGGCTTTTTATCTCTTGGCTGGGACGTCCTTTGTAACTGCACCTCTTCAGTCAATCTTGCTTTGTTCACCAGGGTTGGGTAGTCCCTAATCTTCATTGGTACGATTACACTACGGAGCTCAATCCGTAGTCCAGCTTCGTATTTGGCGCACTTGCTACCTTCAGTCCCTTCTAACGAGAAAGGGTGGTAAAAATCACACAGCTCTTCAAACTTGCTGGTGTACTCAGCTACAGACATCCGGTCTTGCTCCAACTTCAGGAATTCCATTTCTTTCCGGATTTTGTAGTTGTCTGGGAAGTATTTAACAAGGAACCTCCTTCGGAAATTCACCCATACCAACGGCTCATTGGCTACGTTCATCTGCACCTTCACTTGGGACCACCATACTCTAGCCTCTTCTTTTAGTTGGTAAGTAGCAAATAAAACCTTTTGCTCTTCAGAGCACTCAAAATATTCAAAAACCTGCTCGATATCCCTAATCCAGATGTATGCCCCGTCATAGTCGTGTCCCCCTTTGTAAGTCGGAGGATTCCTTTTCAGGAATTTATCCAGAGTGGGACCGGACTCGGTCCTACTCATCAGCTGAGTAAATCTAGAGAAGAAATCATCTCTTCCCCAGAACTAGTCTCTCCGGCCATTTAGTAATTCTACAATGAGCAAACACATCACCATTAATAACCAAGATCAGTCAGGGGATCGTAAATTTACCTTATATTTATAGAATACTACGCTAGTGGAGTGCCAAGGGAACGATGCCAGGCCACACACAATCTCAATACAACAAAATACAATCAATCTTCATAAAACTATCACAATCACTAGATCGGCCCATACACCGGCTCTAGAAAGAACCGCTCTGATACCAAGTGTAACATCCTAGGTTATTTTTGTATTTATTTTTGTTCAAACAATTACCTCTTACGATAAATTTTTCCTTTTCTTGAAAATTAATCGATATTTAGTGAAAAAGCATTTATTTTTACTGACTTATTCAAGTGACAACAGTCACAGTTAGATTAATTAAATGAGGTCTAGAAAAGAAAAGTAAGTTAATTTAAACACAACGGATGAGAGAAAGGAAAATCAGGGTTTCTCGCTTGAGCGATGCCCCTACTCGTCTAAGCGAGATTCCGGACTCTTACTTAAACGAGGTTCTATTCGCTTGAGCGAATACCTTTCACACATCGGATTATACAAAACATGCAACCGGACTTCCAAAATTTCACTCTAAAAATGGTTCTGTGAACCCAAAGAGTTATCATAACTACCATGAAAGCATATGCAAATAACAGTGATGTATTTTAAAATATAGGTTTACATCCGGTCCGGTCTTAATTAAACACAACTAATAATAATACTAAGAAGTTCTTATACACACATATGACTCTATAGAGAGTCACTCGAAGTCACTCGGACCCTGGCACCGTTCTCCCCCTTGGCGCGACTCCATGGCTCCTTCCCCCTCCCTGTCTCTGGTTACTAAAAAAAAGGGCAAGGGTGAGTGTTTGGCATTGTAATTAATATAGAATGGAACTTAACAAATATACATGCATATTTATACATACACATCAAGCATCACTTGTAAGTAAGCATACCGAAACATAGTGTATTACATACAGTAACTATATTAAATCAACCACACAATTCCATCACATTCATCACGATCACAACTGACTCTCATACAATTTGACTCCTAGTATCCGGATACTAAAGAATTGGCCTTCAGCTGGGGGTCCTACTTGATACCCCGTGAACCCTGCTTGGTTCACCGAGTCCTGCTTGACTCTCCACCTCGACCACTGGGTCCTACTTGACCACTGGGTAGCTCAACTGGGCACGAAAACCACGGGAGCCGGAAATGAGGGGCTATCATATACCGTCGGCCATCCCATACCACATAATCATTCAACAGTTTACCTTTCACATAATAATATCAATTCCTCATCACTCGGGTAGCCTGCTTGCTAACCCGACGTCACATAACGCTGATCATTTCAACATTAGATATCACAAGATCATAACATGATAACTCAACCACACCCGATCTTCCACTAATTAATGAACCCAGTTACACATGCACAAGCATAAACACATAACTACATTTAGCAACATTTTCCTTAGCCTATTTACATTACCTCAATGACCTGAGAGGTCGGATATCTCATCCGTGCTCACCTCTTGGTTACCTACATCCGTTGTTTTAGTCATTATGAGGTTAATTCGGGCTATGACTCCGTGTGAGACGCTCTCCTCACAACGGTTCGGACCAAACCTCCTGGCCCTGTCCGCTCTCCTCTTACACTCCCAATCTTTAACTCCGCCTGACCGCTCTCCTGAGACCGATCTCGACACCGGCTTTGTTATCTCTGGCTAAGACAGAACAAATATTAAATAAAACTTCTAAAACATTTACTAATCATTTCCCATTTCTTATAATTCTCATTAAAACATCAGGGATGTTACATATATATATATATATATATATACACACTAAATTGAAAAAATAATTTAGATTTCATATTACAAATTTTATTTAAGACCATATCATTAAACTAAAGATTGACATGTGACATGAAATATACTTTGTAATCCATAAGTTTATGTTTAAACATTTATTATACATTTACCAAAAAAACTAGTTATCATAAATATAAATTAAAGGAAGTTAAATTCAACTAAATAAAATATTGTAGTAGTACTATAAAATGATTAAGACAAAAATTAAGTTAAAATATATCATAAAATTTATTATTTAATTAAATTCAAACAATTAAATTAAGGTTGGTAGGTTTTTCATGGTGCGTAAGAAATATATTGATCTGGTATCAATACCGGCCCCTAAATTACAATGACACTAACAAGGGCAAAAAAATCTAGGATAGCAGAACTGAATAACAAAATGACCAATATGCTTCCTAAAAGGACCTCGACTAAAAAGTCTGTCACACTCAGAGTTTCAAAACCAAGTGAGAAACTTTCCTGAAAAAGTGACCAGAACTTGTCAAGTGTCACATCATGAGTATGTTGCAACCTAAGTTTCAGAAAATGACGAGTATGTCGCAACCTAAAAACCAGTTCATAAGTTAAGAGGTTATCTCAAGCCTTAAACTAAATATTTCATATTACAAATTTTATTATTGATACTAAATTGAAAAAATAATTTAGATTTCATATTACAAATTTTATTTAAGATCAAATCATTAAACTAAAGATTGAAATCTGACATGAAATATATTTTGTAATCCGTAAGTTTATGTTTAAATATTTATCATACATTTACCAAAAAACTAGTTATCATAAATATAAATTAAAACAAGTTAAATTCACCTAAATAAAAAATTATACTATAAAATGATTAAGACAAAAATTAAGTTAAAATATATCATAAAACTTATTATTTAATTAAATTCAAACAATCAAATTAAGGTTTATGGGTTTTTCATGGTGCGTAAGAAATATATTGATCCGGTATCATTACCGACCTTTAAATTACAGTGACACTGGCAAGGGCAAAAAGTCTAGGATAGAAAAACTGAACAACAAAATGACCGGTATGCTTCCTAAAAGGACCTCAACTAAAAAGCCATAAAAAGTGACCAGAACTTGTCAAGTATCACATCACGAGTTGGACCTCCAAAAGACTATAAATATCATCATTCATCACTAGATAAGTAAGATGCATTAGCTTTCATTATCTCATTTATTCACTCTTATTGCTCTAATGGTGTTAAATCTGACTTAAGCATAAAAAAGTCTTTGTAGGTACAATCACCACCTGTTCCTGTGCATCACGGTCCCAAGTGTTTGAGGTCATACTATAATATTGAATTCCTACTAAACTAGTATAAAAACAAAGTGAGGGTGAGGCTTCATAACCAATTGCAAGAGTACCAGAGTACAAAGTACCCTCTGCATACCGGCTATTTCATTGGTACGCCTAGTGGGACCTATAAGTTAAGTCCTGCAGATCGAAGAAAGTAATCAACAATGGAGTTATCAAGACGGCATCCTACCCCCGAATGTCACATCCAAGAAACACGGGTGGAACCACGCATCTTGGAATTTAATTTCAAGATCGTAAAGACCCCGGGGTCAATGAACATCCCTATTCCAAAGCACCTTTAAACACCATAACTGCTGTCGATTGGAAAGTATAGGAGAAATTGACCCCGAACGACATTTAGACACCTACGCAAATAAATCCTTATTCTTAGGAGCGGAGGAGGACATTATGTGCAGGATGTCTCCCAGAACTTTGGTTGCGAAGGCCCTGGGATGGTTTAAGGGACTCCCATCAGGATCAATTGACTCATGGGAAAATATGGCCCAAGCCTTCCTAGACCACTTCATTGTCTCATGGGATGTATCAAAAACGTTCTATACATTGGATCAAATCAAACAAAGGGAAAATGAAAGTTTGAGAGACTTTCTAAGAAGGTTTTACAAAGAAACCACTCAGGTTCTGGGGTTAACTGAGCAAATTCCGCTCCATATAGCTATTGAAGTTTTCATGTCGCAATCTCCTTTTAATTGAAGGAACTCATGTCTTGGATTTGAGGATAAATCCTCTTAAAGAGGAGAAGCATGATGAGGATCCAGTCTCCATATGTTTTTCATGTCTTGGATTTAGTAAAATTGTAATAAAAATAATTTTAGGACTTTATTTAGGCCAATGTTAGACTTTGTATGACCATAGTTTTGCTTTAGGCCACTTTTAGGCTATGTATTTTTAGTTTTTGGGACTTGGGTGAAGCTTTTACAAGCCCACTCTCAAGTGTTTCACACTTCTCTCTTCTTATCCTTTAGATCTCCTCCTTAGGTGGCGCCAAAACACTCCAAACTTTCTTTCATTCCATTCCTCCTAAATCCTCTCTTTCATTCCACGCTCCAATCCTTCAAATCTTGTGTGCATATTCCATTTTCCCTCATCATATAGCACGGGTCCAGCACTGTCCTATAGTGCCTATTTTGGTCTGAAAGTCAAGAAATATTGCAAAATTGAAGATCTGTTAAAGAAGGCAAAGCTAGATCCATCTCTTTTTGAAGGAAAGCCTACATCAAGATCCAATATTCCAAACCACCATACACTACATTTTATGTCATTTGAAAACACTTCCCTTGAAAACAAATAGGGAGTAAATTGTAAAGGAAAAAACCTATAAATAATTTAAAATACTGGAAAAATAATAAAGAAAAAAAACCAGTCTTTTTCTTCTAGGGTACAAAGCTATTAAAAGACTCAACTATCAAAATTCTGTTTCTCATACGTTCCTCTTCTACCTGCATCCAAAGGCAAAAGCAACTAATGTACCAACTTTTATCTTTCATCAATATCCCCGCGCTCCACCTTAAAACAATGATAACCAAGGTGTCAATACCAGGTTTTGAGCATAAATGAAATGATAAATATGCCAAATATCTCTAAACTTTATAAACGTCATATGAATGAAAATAATTACTCAAATATGGAATGTGTTTCTACACCACACAGTTCTTATAGTCACATTTGTATTGTTTTTGCTTTTCAAAAGTTACTTCAAAAATTAAGGAATAGAACTACTCATGTTCTACTAACACGGAATTTGACTATAAATTACAGTAAATTACTAGGATAATTATTTGTAATTAGGAAAGTGAACAAGAATCTAAACCAAGTAAATGTCAAGCGAGAAAAGGAACATATGAACAAGGATTTATTGTCAGTACAAAGATAATACAAGCACAATTAACATATTAAAGACAAGAGAGGTTTGGCATAAGGTAATAACTCTAAAAAAAAGGACCATATCAACCTCAAGTGAATACAAACCTTTTTTACATGAAAATGAAATTAATTAAGGAAGATAAGAGAAATACAAATGAATGAGGATAAGATATCCTCCTCTACGACTAAAAATTACACCAAAAGAAAAAACATAGGCTACAAGCAAGATTCATGAAGGATAGCATGCCAACATGCCAATCTATCTGAATATCTGATGAAGACATCCCTTTAAAGAGACCTTTGGCCTGATTCCACAAAGGAGCTAGATGAACTACTTGGTCCCAAAAGACTAGACCAGGAAAGATTAAAAAGTCATGAAACACAGTTTTCTTAATTTTATTGAATTTCCACATTTATTTGAGTTATGTCCTTTAGTGATACCCAAGTTTTATGTTTTTTATACTTTCCTATGTTGGTATGGTAACTTTGGGATTTTCAAAGATTATTAATAGTTCTTAATCAGGGTTATTCCAAAGTCCATCAGTTGTCTTTAATTTGTCTTAAAAATATGTAGTGTTTTAAACCTTTATTTAGTTGTAGTACTAGTACTACCATTATATAGCACATGTATCTTCATTGAAATATAAATAAGGTGATAATTGATTAATAAAATTTGAAACTGGGTGTTTGTTCCCCATTATGGAAGAGTGTATTTTTTTCTTTAAGGAATCTTAACTGTCTGGGGTTAAGGAATCAAATAAAAATGAACAATTTTCATTAAAAAAATATCATCAATATTCACCTACAGTGATGTCTGATAAGTCCTTAGTTTGCATTGTTTTAGGACTTCTCATGTTTAGTTTTTAGTTTATTTTGACTTAATCTCCTCCTAATTCCCCTGGTTTTCAATTCTATTCCGCATATGCTACTTGGGTACTTTTATTTTGCAAGATTTATAATGATTTAGGTTGATTTACAAAGGAATTAGAGGCGCTCAAGGGGAATTTGAGATAAACGAAAAGGAATTCAAGCTAAGAATGCACAAACATAAACTCAATTTTACCTTGGGAGATGTGGCAAGCAAAGTGAGAGCCTTCCTAGACCTTGGCACGCTTTAAAACTCAAGTTTGGCATATTTTTAAGGTTTCACTGGCTATGAGAAATTCCCATAGGTCGTGGAACACTATGTTTCAACACATAAATTATGTCAACTCATTCCATAGGCCGTGGACCTCTCTATGTGAAAGTAAAACAAAAACATAAGTCATATTTATTTGCTTTTTATTTTATACATTATTTTGTTTTTTGCTTTTTTATCATATACAAAACACATAAAAAATCCTAAAGAAAGGAATTCAAGAACAATAAAAGGGGTTACTTCCTCACTAATGCTAAGTTTCAAGTCTTCAGCCAGCCCTTGCAAACAAAAGTGTCAAAAAGCATAAGAATCAAGCAAGTCTAAGACACTTGCTTGCTGTATAGGTTCACCTACCAGATTGTGCTTGAGCCTTTGTCCATTAGCCTTAAAAGCACCAGATTTTTCACTCCATAATTCAACAGTGCCAAAAGGGAAAACTTTAGTTACCTAAAAGGGTCTTGACCATCGGGACCTTAGTTTACCTAGAAAGAGCTTTAAATGAGAGTTAAAAAGAAGAACCATATCACCAAGAGTGAAGGATTTCCTCAAGATATGATGATCATGCTATCTTTTTGTTTGCTCTTTGTAAATTTTGACATTCTCGTAGGCATCAAGTCTGAGTTCCTGAAGCTCATTCATCTCCAGCAACCATTTTTCACCTGAAACTTTAAGATCAAAGTTAAGCATTTTAATGCTCCAAAAGAATTTATACTCTAATTTAACAGGTAAATGACAAGACTTTCCATAAACTAGTTTGAACGGTGTAATTCCGATAGGGGTTTTATATGCAGTTCATGTTAGAAATTTTAATTTCTAATAATTAATATGAGCTAATATATTATTTTTAGAATTTATATTGACTATTTAATTGGGCTTAATTAAGGTGATCTGATATTGGTAAGTCCGTTAGACTATCAACAATAATAATATGGGCTTATATGAGTGGAAACCAGGATTTAGCCCGTTAGAGTTTAATGGGAACCCTAACAGGTATATAATCAACCAGTGGTCATGGTCCCCTAGAGGTCAAATCAAAAAACCTAATTTTCTCTGCCCTATTAAAGAGAAATATCAAGTCCTATTGAGGAATCTGGTGATTTGGCTGAGGAAGACCATAGAACTAACAAATCATTCCACTGCTACCTTCAGTCAAGATCAATGGATCCAGGTAATTCTATAATCCCTATTTTATTCAATAATCTAACGTAATAGTAATAAAGTTTAATTTGAAATTCCATAAAGATCAATTGGAAATTTTCCAACAAGTAGTATCAGAGCCCTTTACTGTTAGATTATTGGATTATAATGTTGATTGATTTATTAGGAACAATTCAGATTTTATATAATTAATTTTGGATTTTTCAATAATATACTCATCGATAATATCCTCTTGAGTTTTATTTTTGGTAACATGATGCGATTATGATTCACGTTCATTATATATTATATGGTTTCAGCAATATATTATTATAATTAATAATATATACATTAGTGTATATATTGTAATGTGTTAATATATGGATCCAAGAGCAAATTCAGGAAATCAAACAGATTTCCGTGAATGCCTTTTTTTAATAATATATTATACACATTTACGGAAATTTGTTACCATGTTTTTCTTTTTTTATTTTTTGTTTAATACATATTAAATAAATAATAAAAAAAGGAAATATGTTGCTACGACGTTTTTCTTGGCATACTATTATATTTCAAAAATTTAATATATGTATATATATTATCTTGTGCCTTGATTAGCATGCCTTGATTTTTTTAATTATATATATTAATTGCATTTCTATTTATATATATTAAATAAAGTTATATATATATGGTAATTTTTTAATCTGGTTGTTATTTTATTTGAATAAAAATTCAGGCAGATAAAAAACCATAATTAAATATTAATTTGTGTCCCTTCACATACTTTGAGTGGGACCCTACACCCAGGGTCTGAATAAACCTTAAGTTTAGGGGAGGTTGTATAGCGGTGTCATTTGGGACATTCGTCTCCGTCTGACATCGTGAGAGCCTCAGCTAGAGTATAACTTTCTCATGATGCCCACACCTGGTAGACTTCCTATCGTTATGGTCAACATCATAAGTGGAGTCTGAACTCTAGTGGCCTTTTAGTAATTTAGAACAACCACCCAATGTGAGGAAGGGCAACACTAGTAATTTTTTTAATTAGATTAATTGATATAATATTTATTTCCAAAGCAATCCCTGTTATAGAAATTAATTTAATTAAAATTACAAAAGCTGATTACATGAGATTATTTATGCATTTTGTACTCATCCCAAAGAAAGATACAATCTGGCCAAATAATAGCGTGCCTATGATGATAAATATGTGATAATAATAAAGTTAAAATCATGTGAGTAATAGTCGGTCCAAAGAATATTATTTGACAGAATTAATTATCAATATTTGATCGTTGCATTAAAGGTACCACATACAAATTAATTTGTTGGTCGAAAGACTAAAAAATTAATGTTGTGCTCGGTATCTTGTAATGGGTCTATCATGAGAATTATCTTCATTTTTATTTATTTTAATCATATATACATATAAATTTTTTTTCCAGTTATTGTTGCTAGTGCTGTTAACTTTTCTGCTCAAATTAATTGTATCCCTCTACTTAATGGGACAAACTTCAAGGTCTGGAAGGAAGCAGTTGAGATAATTCTTGGCTGCATGGATCTTGATCTGGCACTTCGTGTTGCGAAACCCACTCCGACTCCAGAAAATCCGGAAGAGGATAAGGTTGAAAAGTGAGAACGCTCAAACCGAATATGTCTAATGATCATGAAGCGATCCGTTTCAGAAGTTTTTCGAGGCTCTATTTCTGAGACCGAGAATGCCAAAGGTTTCCGTGATGCTGTTGAAAAATATTTCACCAGTAATGAGAAGGCTGATGCAAGCAGTTTGCTTGCCAAGCTGATCTCTATGAGATACAAGGGAACAGGAAACATAAGGGAGTACATTATGAAAATGTCTAATCTTGCATCAAAACTGAAAGCACTAAAGTTAGAGTTGTCTGATGACTTGCTCGTGCACTTAGTTTTGATTTCTCTTCCTACACACTTTGGACAGTTCAAGGTGAGTTATAATACTCAAAAGGATAAATAGACCTTGAATAAGCTCATTTCTCACTGTGTGCAAGAAGAGGAAAGGCAACAAAGGGACAAAACTGAAAGTGCTCATTTGGCCTCAAATTCTCAAAATAGAAAGAGAAAGAACAATAAGGATGCTATAGGAGGGACTTCTCAATAAAAGAAAGTTAAAAAGAGTGAGAAAACACCTGATTGTTTCTTTTGTAAGAAGTCTGGACACATGAAGAAAGAGTGTTCCAAGTACGCTTCCTAGCGTGTAAAGAAAGGTAATTTTCTCTCTTTTGTTTGTTCTGAAGTTAATTTAACTTTTGTACCTCATGATACTTGGTGGGTAGATTCTGGTGCTACTACTCACATTAGCGTATCCATGCAAGGTTACCTTTGGAGTCAACCGCCAAGTGATAACGGAAGATTTATCTATGTGGGGAATGGCAACAAAGTTACGGTGGAGGCTATTGGAACTTTTAGATTACATTGAAAAACTGGATTTCATTTGGATTTATTTGAGACTTTTGTCGACTGTCTTTTAGGTGGAATTTAATTTCTATTTCTAATTTGGACAAATTTGGTTTTTCATGTTCATTTGGAAATAATAAATTTAGTCTCTATCAAAATTCAAATATTGTTGGTTCTGGTTTTTTGATTGATAATCTATATATGCTTGATGTTATTACCTCTCGTAATGAAATACTGCAAATTAGTTCATGAGGAACAAAACGTAAATTAAATGAGAACTCAACCACTTTATGGCATAAGCGTTTAGGCCATATCTCTAAACATAGAATTCAAAGGCTTGTGTCGGATGAGATTCTTGGACCCTTAGACTTATCAAAGTTTGAGGTATGTGTTGAATGCATTAAGGGCAAATAAACAAACTTTAAAAAATTAGGTGTTGAAAGGGCTAAGGACGTTTTAGAATTAATTCACACAGATATTTGTGGATCATTCCCTACGGTATCATGGAATAGACAACAATATTTTATTACGTTCATAGATGACTATTCAAGGTACAGCTACCTATTTTTAATTCATGAGAAGTCTCAATCCCTAGACGTTTTCAAAACTTTCAAAACTGAGGTTGAACTTCAACTTGGAAAGAAAATTAAGGCTATCAAATCTGACTGTGGAGGTGAATATTATGGTAGATATGATGAATCAGGTGAACAACGTCCAGGGCCTTTTACACTTTTCCTACGGGAATGTGACATCGTTCCTCAGTATAGTATGCCTGGAAAACCAAGCATGAATGGTGTTGCAGAACGTAGAAATAGGACTCTTAAGGATATGGTAAGAAGTATGATTAGTCATTCTTCTTTGCCAGAGTCATTATGGGGAGAAGCGCTTAAGACTGCAGTGTACATCTTAAACAGGGTGCCAAGTAAAGCAGTTAACAAAAATCCTTATGAGCTATGTACTGGTAAAAAGCCAAGTTTAAAACATTTACACATTTGGGGTTGTCCAGCTGAGGCGCGCCCTTATAGACCGCATGAAAGCAAGTTGGAATCAAGGACTGTTAGCTGTTATTTTGTTGGTTATCATGAACGTTCTCGGGGCTATAAATTTTATAATCCTACTATCCACTCAATTTCTGTCAAGCTATGCAAAGTTCTAACTCTCAAAAGTGGATTGATCAGGATGAGATGAAGTCTATGCAAGATAATAATGTTTGAGATCTTATTGAATTACCTAAAGGTGTGAAACCCATTGGTTGCAAATGGACATTTAAAACCAAGAGGGATTCAAAGGGTAATATTGAGATATATAAGGCCCATTTAGTTGCTAAAGGCTTCACTCAAAAAGAAGGCTTCGACTACAAAGAAACCTTTTCTCCAGTGTCTTCGAAGGATTCTTTTAGTACAATCATGACACTTGTAGCTCATTATGACCTAGAGCTCCATCAAATGGATGTTAAAACTGTATCCCTAAATGGTGCATAGAAGAAACAAGTTACATGTTGCAACCAGAAAATTTTGTAATTGGTGACTCAAAGTCTATGGTATGCAAATTAAAGAAATCCATCTATGGTCTCAAACAAGCTTCCCGTCAATGGTATTACAAATTTCATCAAACTGTTACCTCAGATGGTTTTGAGGCAAATGTAGTTGATGATTGTGTGATAGATGTCCAATTTATATATATTTTGCAGTGATAATGAAGCATAAATTGGATATAATGTGCAATGTTTGTCATTTTGTAAGCTAGATAGAACATAAATTGTGATATGAACATTATACAAGTTGATTGGTTAATTTTGTTGCAATTCCAGGGAAATTGAAGAAGAAAGAAGAAGGAAAAAGAAAAGAAGAAAATTTACTAAGTTTTGAGCAAAGAAGTGATATTCGCTCAAGCGAAGGTTATATCGCTTGAGCAACTCAAAATCGTTGAGACCATATTGAAGGCTCACTAATAACAGATACAAGTATCAGGTCAAGACTCGCTTGAGCGAGAAGCCTATTCGCCCAAGAGAAATCAGGCCAGTGAAGAATGATAAAGAAGTCGCTCAAGCAAAAACATTTCGCTGGAGCGATAATGTGACAGAATGCATTAACAATGTCTTCGCTCAAGCGTATGGATAAAAGCATCAAGCGAAATTCCTACAGTGAGTTACAATGTTGAATTCGCTTGAGCGACCTTATTTCTCTCAAGCAAAATTTGTCCAGAATCAAAAAGCATAAGACTCGCTGCAGCGGAGGACTTACGGATCAAAGCGAAATTCATCCAGAGCCTAAATTCAAAGGATTCGCTGCAGCGGATGAAGGAATGGCTTAAATGAAATGGAATAAGGGATCAGTATATGAAGATTCACTCAAGCGAACTGATATCGCCTGAGCGAATAAGAATGCAGATGAAGCAGGACTCAAAGTTTTCTTCATGTTGAAGTAGTCTCTTCGCTTGAGCGAGACCTAAACTCGCTTGAGCGAGTATTTCTTTATATAAACATACAAGAAGGACACTTCAGGGGACAGCTGGGTAGTTCTAGGAAACACTTTGTACTCTCTTTTCTTCATCCTTCTAAGTTTGTAATGGCTACAATGAGTAGCTAAACTTCTTATTGGGATTGGATGTAACCATTCATACTTGAAGATCACGTGTGATATATTCATGGATCAGGTAGTTTTGTTCTATGAATCTTTGTCTTCCATTTTATGTTCATTGCCTGAATCTATTTGATCACTAGTTTCTTGATTCAAGTTTACGTTTGTTGTTGGAAAATGACTTTCGAAAACGGATCTAAATGGAACACTCATTGTGAGTAGATAACCAAGGATGGTATCTAACGCAATGGACGTCCAAACAATCGTTCTTAATGCTGGAATAGAGTTGAAACGATCAAGGGATTGACGTTATTAAATCTATTCTTATGAATTTCATAGTCAAGGAATTGATATGAATGATCTAGATTGTGATGTAAAGAATCATAGCTCAAAACCTGCTTTCATGAATATATATTGTGCATCGGAAGGTAAGATTGGTGAATCCAAATCCCAGTTTTATCACTTGATATTTCCTTTTTTGTTCATTTGAGTAACTATTCACATATTTCATTTTTATTTATGAAACCACAAATCATGAAAATATTCAATCATTTCTGCCGTAATAGTTTGAAATTGAATTGAAACGATCCGTAGTGGGAACGACATTTGTTCTCTTGAACATATACTACAACCGACAAAGTGGTGCACTTGCCACGAGTCAATTTAAAACTGACCATCTGAGTGTTTTGCGAATATATCATACCCAAGTAATCAACATTATGTTTATCATAAATTTAGTGGAAGTAAATATATATTCTTGGTGTTATATATCGATAATATACTACTTGCTAGCAGTGATATAGGCTTATTGCACGAAACCAAGAAATTTCTAACAAAGAATTTTGAAATGAAAGATCTTGGTGAAGCCTCTTTTGTATTAGGTATTGAAATACTAAGAGATCGTTCTCTTGGTATCTTAAGGTTATCATAAGAGAGCTATATCGATAAAGTTTTAGATAGATTCGACATGAAATATTGTAAACCAGGACATACCCTGATGGCTAAGGGAGACAAATTTAGCCTCAAACAGTGTCCTAATAATGATCTTGAAATAAATGAGATGCAAAAGATTCCCTATGCTTCAGTTGTGGGAAGTCTTATATACGCTCAAGTTTGTACTAGTCCCGATATTACATTTGTAGTGGGAGTTTTACATAGATACTTAAGTAATCCTAGGATGCAACATTGGAAGGCAGTAAAGCATGTAATGCGCTACTTGAAGAGAACAAAAGGATATATACTCACTTTTCAAAAGTCAGATAATTTGGAGATCATTGGGTACTCTGACTCTGATTTCACTAGATGTCAAGACAACAAACGCTCCACATCAAGATATATTTTCATGTTGGCTGGAGGAGCTATCTCTTGGAAGTCTGTTATACAGACTATTATAGCTTCTTCAACCATAGCTGCAGAATTTATTGCTTGTTTTGAGGCATCCAACCATGGTATATGGCTATGAAATTTTGTCACTAATTTGTGTATGGTTAATGGCATTGAAAGACCATTAAAGATCTATTATGATAATAACTCAGCAGTTATTTATTCCAACAACAACAACAGTACAACCAAGTCAAAATTCATTGATATTAAGTTTTTGGTTGTAAAGGAAAGAGTTCAAAATAAACAAATTTCTATAGAACACATAAGGACTAAATTTATGCTAGCTGATCCACTTACTAAAGGTTTCGTGCCTAAAGTTTTTCATGAGCACATTGCTCATATGGGTGTAATTCCTTACAGAATCTTAATTTAAGTGGGAGTTACATTTATTCTATATGTTTTGGTTGATGTTTATTATTTTAATTTAGCTTATTTTATACAAAACTTATATTGTGATGATCTCTATAAAGAATAAAGTTTGGACCAGTTGGAAATAGGCATGCCTAAGATCACATTGCATGTAATTTCCATGCCACTTATCCATATTTGATCTATGTCATCGAGTACATATAATTGTGGTAATCACTGTGGTCTAATCAAATCCAATTACGATGAAATCTGCAGTGGTTCCCTGTTGTATTATAAGATGGACCAGATTGTTTAAGGATAGTCTAAAAGTAAATAGCATACAGTTGCGTGCCTAAAGAATTTTGTAAATATAAATACTTAAATGAATATAAAGCCCAAGTGGGAGATTGTTAGAAATTTTAATTTCTAATAATTAATATAGGCTGATATATTATTTATAGAATTTATATTGGGTATTTAATTGGGCTCAATTAAGATAATCTGATATTGGTAAGCCCGTTAGACTATCAATAATAATAATATAGGCTCATATGAGTGGAAACCAAGATTTGGCCCGTTAGGGTTTAATGGAAACCCTAACAGGTATATAATCAACCAGTGGTCATGGTCCCCAAGAAGTCAAATCAAAAACCTAATTTTCTTCGCCCCATCAAAGAGAAATATCAAGTTCTATTGAGGAATCCGGTGGTTTGGCTGAGGAAGACCATAGAACCAACAAATCATTTCGTTACTACCTTCAGTCAAGATCAATGGATCCAGGTAATTCTATAATCCCTATTTTATTCAATAATCTAACGTAATGGTAATAAAGTTTAATTTGGAATTCCATAAAGATCAATTGGGAATTTTTCAACAGTTCCAATGCCCATAGGTTAGCAATTAGCATATTATTTCTAGTGCAATTCCCTCTATGATTAACCTGATAGCCGGCCTCTCATTTATAAATTTGCCCCTCCTTTAGAATTACTTATCAAAGAAAGCATTTATAAAAAATACATTTTAAATTTGGGTATGTATTTAGGTGACAAATCACCAAAAACAAAGTATACAAGCCATTTTGAAATACCCCCTCTGGTCTTTTTTATAAGACCTTATTTTTGAGTTTTCCTTGGTCTTTTTTATAAGACCATTCTCAATTTACAATCTGGGTTATTAGTTTTTTTCAATAAATACCCTTATTAATTACGTATTCTCTTATTCTCTCTCTTGATATCAATAGAATTTTAAAAAATCATTTCTCTCTCTAAATTAATATGAAGGGTATATTTGAAAATTTATTACGAATAATTGACAGTTAATGCATTTACCTAGACTAATTAAATCTCTTAATCCATGTGAAATAATGTAATACTAACAAGGTCTGATAAAAAAAGACCGGAGGAAGTATTGGGTAAGATTAAATACTGGGGAAAAGCCTGCAAACTTACATCTCACAAGTGAGAGAACTAATTTTCCCCAAACTAAAGCAATACAATGTTTCTTTCCCTAAATTGGATGTTTTGGGACTAGAATTAATCATGTTGATAGTAACCAAACAGAGGCCTGTCTAGCTGCCAAAAATGATATCAAACAATGGAAACAAACATTTATACCAAACATCCTCTTAATATGCTCTGTATTGTAGTCCATTAATCCTGAAAGTTTAAGGTTGGCCATTTACCCCCAATAAATTGATGTATGAACATATATATGCGGGTATGTTGGCAATTAAGGTAAATGAATCCTTGGATATATTCCACTATTTTGAGGAAATTGAGTCCAAAGTTTATGCCATTAGTAAATCATTGACTGAAATCAAATGTAATATGGCAGTCAGGGCTTTGAAATTTAACCCAAGTGGTATAATTCTTTTAAGATAATCTTATTCATTTACTATATTTCCCTCCAACTTACATTCAAAATTACATTTATCAGGTAGGTTAATCAACCAATATAAAATTTAGAGCACCTGAAGAATAAGTTTTCTCATAATAGATTCTTCAACGTGATAAAATAAAATGCAAATGAGAATTTGATTCTGAACCTTGTCTCCAAAGCAAGATCCTTCATACGTATTCGTATCAGGATCATTTTGGTCAAGCGTTGCTTTATCTTGTGTATAAGAAGCTTTGGCCAATACATCTGTCAATGTAGAAAAGTCAAGCAAACAAAAACTTACCAATTACTATCATGTAAAATGTCAAACACTTAAATAGTACAAAGACTAAGCCACAAAACCAGATGTTTGTCTATGACTTCATGTGCCTTCTCGTAATTCAAAGGAAGCTTAACCTTTTCCCACAAATCCTTCCGCATATGAGCTCTTTCTATAGTTTTCATGTAAAGGTAAAACACTCCTGCAGAACCCAATGCAATTGTATCAATATTTGCATAATCTACCATGAATTTCCCACTTATTGCATTTGTCAGTCATCAGGATAACAATCTAGGACGCATTTGGAAGAGCTTTTTCAAATTTATTGTAGTATATAAGCAGAAAATTGAGCATGTGTAGTTAAGCTTATGAAAGTGACTTACAACCCTTTTGGAAGCTCATTTAAGCATATTTCAATAAGCTTCATGGTGAAGCTCATTAAAATAAGCTAATTGAATTATTATCTAAAGAACTAAACTTTAACCTCATCTCAATGACTCGGCCACCACGTGCAGTTTTAATCATAGCCTACAAGCATTTATTTCATCAAAATCAAACACATAAATTTCTAGCCAAAATCCACCCCCTTCATAATATATAAATACACATATATATACATACAGAAGACAGAGAGATGTGGGTAAGGAAAAGTACCCTTATCTTCTCGAATGGTGGCATAGCGCCTATTAGCTGAAGGGCACAAGCTTCGGTTATGTTAACTTTGTTAACTTTCCTAACCTAACCTTAGTTAGTTTTTTTTTCTGACTTTTTGTTAGTTAGGATGCTAGTTAATCTAACCTTCTTTGTTTGTCAGGTTAGCATCTTGTATATATAAACCTTGCTTCTGCTTTGATAATTAAGGAATGAGCCATTTCATACTAATGCAGTTTATCTCTCTAACTGTTTTTTCCCTCTATGACATTTGATGGTTCATTTATGATGGTTGAGGATTTTGACATGGTATTAGAGCCCCTTTCCTAGGGGCTCTGCTACGCTTTTGAAATCCAAAATTGATGGTAGAGACCTTCGATCTTTCACAATTGAAGGATTGATTCTTGCCTCACTTTTCTTGTTCTTCTTTTCTCAATTCTGCTAGGTCTTCTGATTGTGATTCGTTTCTCTCTTTTTTGGTGCTTCGCTCACGATCTCGATTCCTCTGTTTGGAACTTACTTGCTCCTGTTTCTGGTGACTATTGGTTGATCGGTTCTTCTCTCTTGTTTCTTCTTCGATTGCTTCTTGTTCCTGTTTCCTTGAAGTGTGGATATGGTGAATTCGACAATAGATCCCTCGAACCCCTATTTCTTGCATCCGAATGAAAATCCTAGAGCATCGATAGCTTCGATTCCTTTAAACGGAGAAAACTATCTTTCCTGGTCTTGATCTGTGACTGTGGGGCTCAGATCAAAGAATAAAATAAAGTTTGTGAACGGCACCTTGCCGAAACCTGGTGAAGAAAACGTGATGTTCAATGCATGGGAGAGATGTAATACCATCGTATTATCGTGGATTATACACTCCTTGGAAACTCTGATTGCACAAAGTGTGCTGTGGATAGATACCGCTGTTGAGGTGTGGAAAGATCTCAAGGATCAATATTATCAAGGTGATGTTTCCAGAGTTTCTGAACTTCAGGAAGAAATTTATGCTCTCAAGCAAGGACATGCCTCTGTTTATTTCACTCAATTGCAAGGGCTTTGGCAAGAGCTTAAGAATTTCAGACCTATTCATGCATGCACATGTGAGGTGAAGTGTGTTTGTCAGTTTATTACTATAATAAAGAACTATAGAGAGAATGATTGTGTTATTAGATTTTTTAAGGGACTTAATGATCAGTATTCTACTATGAGATCCTAAATCATGCTTCTAGATCCCTTACCGGCTTTGAGCAAAGTGCTTTCACTTTTAGTTCAATAGGAAAGACAATTTAGTGCCCCTGTTTTAGAGTCACAGGCTCTAGTAGCTTTCAACAATAATTTTGGCAACTCTGGTAGAGGAAATCAAAGAGGAGGATGAGGCCAGTTTAATCATTCAAGAGGTCGTGGTCAAGTTGGTAAGGGATATAGCAACAAGTTGTGTTCATTCTGTGGTAGAATAGGTTACACTGTTGATATTTGCTACAAAAAGAACGGATATCTATTGCATTTCAAGAAAATTTTTTTTGCCAACAATTGTGTTGTAGAAGATGATGATGATGCAGATGAAAGAGTTAGTGTTTCTTCTCTAAATGAGGTAAATGAGGCACCTAGTTTAAGTTTTACTCCAGACTAGCATAGAGCTTTATTGGCACTGCTTCAGCAACCTGGACCTCACACTATGAACCAGATGGTAACTAATAATCAAAATAAGAATGTGGGCTCCCAACCATCAGTTTCAGTTCATTCTCTATCCAAATTCATAAGTTCTAACTCCTGGATCATTGATACAGGAGCTACTGACCATGTGTGTAACTCTTTATCCCTGTTTCACACACACAAACAAATAAGGCCTATACATATCAAATTGCCTGATGGTAGTAGGGTAGTTGCCACTGTTTTAGGAATTGTTTTCTTCTCACATTCATTTTACCTTACAGATGTCTTATTGATTCCTGCATTCAGTTTTAATTTGATTTCTGTATCAAAACTCACCAAAAATTTAGAATGCAAACTTACTTTTTCTTCTGTTAATTGCCAGATCCAAGACAACCATACATTGAAGATGATTGGTACAACTGAGCTGTGCTCTGAGCTTTATGTGATGAGTCCTTCTCAAAAACCTGATTTCTCTCAGCATTGGACCTCTAATTTCTACTCCAATGATAACAATTCTTGGCATCTGAGGTTTGGGCATCCATTACATGAAAAATTACAACAATTGCAACACCTCTATCCTTTTATTACTTGTAATAAAACTCCTAAGGCTTGTGATGTTTGTTATTTTGGAAAGCAAAAAAAAAATTGCCCTTTTGTATAAGCCAAAATGTAACCAAAGAAATTTTTGAAATAGTACATATAAATATTTGGGGCCCTCTTTCTGTTCCCTCAACTTTTGGCCATAAATATTTTTTAACTATTGTTGAAAACACAGCTACATATACCTAGGTATACTTAATGAAAAATAAATCTGAAACTAGACACTTGATTCAATCTTTTATGCAACTTGTAGAAAATCAATTTCAAAAAAGAATAAAAGTAAATAGAACAGATAATGGAAAAGAGTTTGATATGCATGACTGGTTGATTCCAAGGGTATCATTCATCAACACTCTTGTGTTGAAACACCACAACAAAATAGGATAGTAGAGAGGAAACACCATCATATACTGGGCATGACCAGGACTCTTATGTTCCAATCCAATGTCCCTAGATCTTTTTGGAATCATGCAGTTTCACACGCTGTTCATTTAATGAATAAACTTCCAACAAAGTTTTTAAAAGACAAAAGTCCATTTTAGGTTTTATACAATAGTTTAATTCTTGACATTTCTGATTTAAAAACTTTTGGTTGTCTTGCCTTTGCTTCTACTTTATCTTTAGATAGAACCAAACTTGATTCTAGAGCTAGGAAATGTATTTTTCTTGGTTATAAACCTGGTGTAAAAGGATATTTGCTGTATGACTTAAATAACAGAGAGACTTTCTTCTCTAGACATGCCAATTTTCATGAGGATATTTTTCCCATGCTCTCCACCTCTACCACACCTGTCACCAATACAACACACACACCCCCATGGTTATTTGATCTTGATCACACCGCTGATTTTTTTCTTAACAATACCACTGACCTTGTTAATATTCAAAATCCCATCTCCCCTTGTCTTGATGAATATTCTATTCCTGTTTCATAATTGCCTACTCATACACCTGAAGATCCAGGAATTGTAATTCAACCAAGGCAATCCAATAGAGAGAAACGAATTCCTTCATATCTCAAGGACTACCATCACACATTGGCACTCACAGGTACATCTCCCAATCATCCTACTGTCAGGTATCCTTTGAGCTCTTTTCTCTCCTATCATCATCTTTCACCTGCACATCTTCATTTTTCACTTGCCATTTATTCACTTGTTGAGCCATAAACTTATTTTGATACAATTAAACAACCATGTTGGACTGGTGCTATTAATGCTGAATTGCAGGCCTTGGAGTCCAACAATACTTGGCAGTTAACTTTGCTTCCTCAGGGCAAGAAACTCATCAAATACAAATGGGTCTTTAAGACCAAGCTGAAGGCAGATGGCTCTGTTGAAAGGCACAAAGCCAGGTTGGTAGCAAAATGATTCACTCAGACTGAAGGTATAGATTATTTGGAATAACTTCAACCCTGTTGTGAAAATGACCACTGTTAGGGTCTTTTTATCCATTGCCTTTGCCAAACATTGGCATTTACAACAGCTTGATGTCAACACAACCTTCCTTCATGGTGATTTTCATGAAGAAGTCTATATGGAGCCCCCTCTTGGACTTTCTTTGCCTAATCCCAATCTTGTGTGCAGATTAACCAAATCACTCTATAGACTTAAACAAGCTAGCAGACAGTGGCATGCTAAGCTTACTGAGGTGTTCTTATCCTCAGGCTATGTCCAATCCAAGGCAGATTATTCTCTATTCACTAAGTGCACATCCAAAGGTTCTACAACAGTTCTTACTTATGTGGATGACTTGGTCTTGGAAGGGGAAGACTTAGATGAAATTGAGAAACTTAAGTGTCTACTGGATCACAGATTTGGAATCAAGGATCTTGGTCAACTTAGGTTTTTTCTTGGATTTGAAGTAGCAAGGTCTGATCAGGGAATATCCCTGTATCAGAGGAAATATGCGCTTGAGTTGTTGCAAGAATATGGTCTTCTTGGATGCAAACCTTCCAATACACCCATGAAGTCTAATGTTAAGCTTAGTCTTCATTCTAGATCACTTATGCCTGATTCGACTGCCTATAGGAAATTAATTGGAAAACTAATTTACCTTACCAACACCAGGCCTGATTTGTCATTTTTTGTTAGCAAGCTAAGCTAATTTCTCTCTGCCCCTACTTCAGAGCATCATAAAGCTACACTAAAAGTCTTAAGGTATGTCAAATCTGCTCCCTCAAAAGGGCTATTTTTCTCTGCTACTTCAGACCTGAAGCTGACAGGATACTCTGACTTAGACTGGGCTTCTTGCATTGATAGTAGGAGATCTACCTCTGGTTTCCGTTTCTTTCTTGGTCAATCACTCATTTCATGGAAGAGTAAGAAACAGCCCATTTTTTCCAGATTTTTTTCAAAAGCTGAATACCAGGCTTTGGACTTGGCCACTTGTGAAGCCAAATGGTTGATTCATCTCCTTCATGATTTACACATTCCACATTCAACCCCTGTAAATATCTTCTGTGATAATCAATCAGCCTGATACATTACCACCAATCTGGTATTTCATGAACGCACCAAATATATTGAACTTGATTGCCACACAATTCAGGATCATATCATGACAGGGGTCATTCATTTGTTGCCAATCTGCTCCAAGGACCAAGCTGCAGACATCCTAACCAAACCTTTTGCTACTGCCTCTTTTCAGAATCTTGTTTCCAAATTCCCGCTTGAGGGGGGCTGTTAACTTTGTTAACTTTCCTAACCTAACCCCTTAGTTAGTTATTTTTTATGACTTCAGTTAGTTTGTTAGTTAGGATGCTAGTTAGTCTAACCTTCTTTGCTTGTCAGGTTAACATCTTGTATATATAAACCTTGCTTCTGCTTTGATAATTAAGAAATAAGCCATTTCATACTAATGCAGTTTATCTCTCTAACTGTTTTTCCCTCTCTTTCTGAGTTTGCTACGGCATTTGACGGTTCATTCATGGTGGTTGAGGATTTTGACAGGTTACAAACTTTAGTGACATTGTAAGGGTTTCTACAAAAATTCTTGGTCGAAATTCTACAACAAATTAACAAAAGTTAAAAAGGGAAAAAGTGAATAATTGAAACTTATGATAGTAACATCAACGAAAACTCATTAATCAGAAGAGGGAAAATATGGAAGAATAAAAAGTATTTATATATACTTGGCTATGTAACTGCAATGGTTGTGCCTGTAACTTGCCATATAACCTTGTCGTGCTGCATCTTTGGACTAAAATTTGAAGGGCTCACCTTCGGTTTCTAGTATGAAGATTGGAAGTGCTCAATACAGGCACAGCTGTGATGATGGAAAGGAAGGAAAGACTTTTCTTTGAGGGCACCACACACGATGCCTTTCTTTGAAATGCTGCTATTCATGATTCACCACATGTATTTCAAGTAAGATATACACTTAAATATTTAATCCATACTTGGAGGGAAGCATGCAAAACATAAACTTAAATTAAAATCAAAGATTAGGTAGGGCACCAAGTAAAGCATAAACTTAAATAATGACGAGATAAAGTAAAAAATACAAATCATATTTGAGTTCGTTTTGCAAAAGACCCCAGAATAGGGAACAAGTGAGAACAGAGACGAGAGATTGAGAACAGAGATGAGACGCGAAACTGAAACAATGAGACGAGAGTGAGAAGAGAGATGAGAGGACGGGGGAGTAAGTGAGAGACAAACCTTGCAATGAGATGAGAGTGAGTCGATGGAGTGAGGGATCGTGGGGAAACCGTGGTTCGTGAGACCGAGAAGGAGGGAATGTGAGAAAATTGAATTAGATAGAAATCCTGAAAAAAAAAATTGTGTTCCTTGATCCCTAAGTTTTGTGTGCCTAACAAACATTTGGCCTAAAGCCCCAATGCGCCATTTTTTTTCAAAAGGAACAATTTGTCTCATGAAAATAGAATAATTTAATGGTTAATATTATTATTCAAGTTAACACTTAATTTTAAATCAAACATTCTTTAAAAATTAGGTTGGTAAGGGAAATTATTAAGATAAACCATTTGAATTGTTATTTTTTTCATATCCCATATAACTGTAATTTGTATAAATTAATATTTTCATCAATTTAATAATGAGTCTGATTTAAATACATTCGAATTAAAACTTAACTCTAAATCAAACACACTTTAAAACCAGGTTGGCATGAAAAATTATTAAGATAAATAATTTAAATTGTTTATTTTTCATATTTTATATAATTGTAATTTGTATAAATTAATATTTTCATCAATTTAATAATGAGTCTGATTTAAACACATTAAGAATAACTAGATTAGTTATTAAATTGGTAAAAATATTTAGAAGTACAAAATAAAGGTTAATTAAATTGATAATAATAAAAAATTAATCCGAAAATCACATGACCGATTATAGCTTACTTGGACCGATTTTAAATGCAAATTGTAATTGGTAATTGATAACATATCATCCCGGCCAAAGCTATCACTTACTAATTAATTCACTTCACAAAAACATTCAGATCCATTTTTCTGATCCCACATTACCGCACGGAGAGTTTTCGTTTCGCCGAACACAAAATCTCTGAACCCGAAGCGAATTTCCTCGACCAATTCAGAACATGGAGGCTCCGCAAGGTGGATCCGGACCCGGATCCGAAAGAGACAAACCCGCCGCTCCCACCTCTTCTCCGATCTCCGTCGTCTCCGCCTTCTGGAAAGGTATCGCACTCAACACGGCCTAATTTAAACTAACAAACTAACATTTGCCTTGTTCAAAAAAAAGAAAAAAAACACCGCTGAAACTTCACTTACCCGTTTCGCTTCGAACGCTAACACTCTTTTTTCTAATTCTTCATCAATTTTCATCTTGCTTCGTGTTTCTACATGGAATCGACTTCATGATCCCTAATTTATCATGTGTTGCCGCAATGTTTCAATTGCTATGAGTTTGTTTTGGTGCAATTGCGATGGTTTCGTGATTTTGGTTTGCTCTTTTTAGATTTTGAGTTGGAGAAGGAGAAATCTGTATTGGATGAACAAGGGCTTCGTATTGCAGAGAATCAGGAAAACAGTCAGAAAAATAGACGCAAGCTTGCTGAGAACACTAGAGGTATCTATGCTTAGTGCTTTTGATACTGCTTCAAAATTATGCTAGAAACGTAGACTTATAGGTTATTTAGATATTGTACCAATCGAGAATCATATTGGCTGCTGAATGTACTTGGTTTGGTAGAATTCCAAACCTTGATTGTTAAATCACTGGATCGGCATTCGTATATCGGCTTCCATGATGGTTATGTTTTTACTGAAATTGGAACATGGGAAGAGCATAGTTGCACTCTTATTTTAAATTGTTGTTCATTGTTTGGGGTACTGAAACATAGAAATTAAAAATTATGCTGTTTACAGACTTCAAGAAAGCTTCGCCGGAGGATAAGTTAAGTTTGTTCAATTCCTTGCTTAAGGGCTATCAGGAAGAGGTTGATAATCTTACAAAGAGAGCTAAGTTTGGAGAAAATGCTTTTCTCAACATATATCAAAAGCTCTATGAAGCTCCAGATCCTTATCCAGCTCTTGCATCCATTGCTGTGAGTTCTGGCATTTCACTTAGGGACTGTTTGGTTTGAGAGAATTTTATTTTTTTTTTTTCATTTCCCATTTTCACTGTTTTCTACACACTTGTCAAAACAGAAATGAAAACATTAAGGTGACGGTTTTGTAATTAAAAGGCGAAAACAGGAAACAAAATAGAAAATATTTTCTCAAACCAAAGGGCTCTTTAGGTTTTCCATTTTTGTTTATATTCAAATTTGTGTACAAATGTGTAGGAACTTTTTAATATTGGATTTATTACATATACACGCATGAGGTCATTATGAATGCACTGTTCTCAGGTTGATTTAATAAATTAATAATGCCCTTTTTAGAAATGACCACAGGGCATGTCCTTCCATCTTGGAATGCATGATTTTAAGGGTATTTCCTTGCCATCAAATCTAAATTAGGACACAATTCTGTTTCTACTCTAGTATCTCATTTTGTGTTCTGCGCACTATTGTTTTAATTAAGGGTGCTTTCATCTCTTGACTTTCAGATAGATTGGCAGCCCTGCCACTAACTCTGTATTTATACTGAAAGATATCAAGTTAGGTCTTTATTGTTAATTTATTATGCTTCTAATAATTCCCATTTTTATTGCTTTCTAAATTGTATATATGATACTTGTGTGCATAGGAACTTGTATATCTGTATGTGCCTGTCCATGTTATGAAATGCTTTTGTTGTACAGGAGCAAGATCTCAAGTTATCTGAGCTTGAATCTGAAAACCGGAAAATGAAAGTTGAGCTTGAGGAGTTCAGGACTGAGGCAACTCACTTGAAGAATCAGCAGGCTACAATACGAAGACTTGAAGAGAGAAACAGGCAATTAGAGCAACAGGTTACTAATACTTCTGATATTGTGTATATGATTACATAATGTCATGGTCTCTTTTGTTTCAGGAGGAAAATAAGTATCAATGCCTTTACATGATGATACTCATATCTGGTCTTGTATGCTCTGGTGTATTTTCAGGACCTTATGATGACATCCTGTTTTCATTTCTGTTATGAACCAACTTTCACAAAAGCTTAATCTTTTAGGTGAAAACACATGAATGGTTTTTAACATATTGGATCTCTAATATTATTATTATTTATTATTATCCTTTATCATTGTTTCCTATCCAGTTTAACTTTATAACTACTTAAGGATGAATAAGATTAGGCATAATTACAAGTAAAGAATTAGAAAAAGTTTGGTTGCTTTACACATATGCTTTACCTAATACTATAACCTATAACTACACTAAAAAACATGCAGTTAGAAAGTAGGACTGACTTATCATTGTGCTGATATTGCACTCTATTTTCTATAGAAGATTTCTCACCAGTTACTCATTTCTGAAATGGAGATACATATGTATGTCTCATGCTTGTTTTATGCATGTATTGTGCAAATGGGTGAACATGCACATGCATTCAAACAGCTGCAGATTTTTTCCATTTGTGTTACAGAACTCTGCTAACTGTGGTTACTTTGGAATTTCTACTGATAAATTTTGGCAGAAAGGTTTTTACTGTTTACATCCATGGCTTGCATTCAATTGGTTCCCTAGCTTGACTGAATTCAACTCTTTTTGTCAAAATGATAAAGCTCCTTTTAATCGGTGTGTTAAAATTATGTTATTGTAAATTATGATTTATGATACATTGGCAATGTGTAGAATTGTCTAGATCTTCTACATCTTTAAAACTCAATTGCAAATTAGGCCTAAATGCTTTTTTTTATTCTTTATTTGTTATTTGAATTTATGTGAATTAGATGGAAGAAAAAGTGAAAGAAATTGTGGAGATGAAGCAGCGCAGTCTGGCCGAAGAGAATCAGAAAACCTTGGAAGTTTTGAAAGAAAGGTATATTGTAATCTTGTCGGCCATTTCAAGTTATTTGTATATTCAGTTTAGTACATGAGAGACAACTGCATTATATAGGTATAAGTTTGTTAGCATTATCATTTATTAGTACTATTGCCCAAATGAACCATAGAAGAAAGGGGGAGAAACATGAGATGAACACCCCATGAGAGGCAAATTAAGACTTTAGCTCTGTACACATGGCAAGGTGGTGGAGGGAAGAAACAACATCTATTAAGGGCAGGCAGTGAAAGGGATAGGTGGAAAGGGCAAGAGGGGACAGAGTGTGGGATTGGACATGATGTTAGAAGTCTCTTGAATGACATGTGTTTTCTTCTTTTCTGTGTCTTTCCCTTAGCTTTCAGTTTGCTGTGAGTGAAGGAGAGTCTTTTCTTGTGAGTCTGCATCTGCAGTTGGGAACTATTCATACTTTCTTCTAGAATAATCAAATACCTAGGTTCTGATCAGTTTGTCCCTCTTGCTCTGTGCACAGACTGACTATTACTCTGTTGAAACTGTCCTCCAACTTGCCATTGCTTACCTAGTTGAATGATCATATTTTATGCAGGGAACAAGCACTGCAAGACCAGTTGCAGCATGCCAAAGAAAGTGTTGCCAACATGCAGAAATTGCATGAAATCGCACAAAATCAGTTGTTTGAACTCCGTGCCCAATCTGGTAATCAAATGGTTTTCATTTCAGTTTTAGTTGTACACTTCACTTTGAATCTGAAACCATAGTTCTTACATTACATTATTATCTTCACTACACCTTTCCTTCTGCATATACTATTCAGTGTTGAACAGAATGATTTCCTATTTTCTTGAAAATGCAGAGGAAGAAACGGCAGCTAAACAATCAGAGGTCACTCTTCTGTTGGATGAAGTGGAGAGAGCTCAATCAATGCTTCTTGGCTTGGAAAGAGAGAAGGTGAGATTTGCAGCCTTTTGTTTGATACTTGCATATTCGGTCAGATTTCTCAAATTGTCCTGCTTTCTCTCCATTTGTTTGAGTTTTTGAAATATTAAACACTGTTTTAGATCCATTTATGTATAGTGAAGATGATAATGATTGGGTGGATGATTGGAAATACAAGGTCAGATCAGAAATATGGATAAATGTGAAGTTGTACTTGTATGTATTTTGAGAAGATGACCGACAGAAACTCAAACTAAGGTGATTTGGTGGTGTGGGGAGTTGACTAACAGTTTTTATAAATGAATAAAATGAAATATAGTCTGATTTGAAAGGGTAGGGGAAGACTCCAGGGAAAAGGAAAATTTTTGGAGGCACTATTAAGGAAGGCTCTGCACTTAACTATCTTTTAAAAAATCAGTTTCTGGCAGAGCCTAATGGCATAGTTCGGTCCATGCGCAGCTGGGAATCTGTTACAAACTAAGAACCAGAGTTGAAGAATAGAATGAAAGGAAGAACAAGAATATATCTGGTAATGGAGAATGTTATCTGAAAGAAAAATGAGAAAAATTTCCTTCCAAGATCCTCTCCTGCCCCTTTCACATCTTAGCTATTGCTCTGTTTTCCAATACTTACAATTTTGAATGCCCTCTCCTTCTATTCCCATCCACTGTTTATGCTAACCAATAAACCAAGGCTATAACTGAACTGACTACTAGTAGCAACTCTAACCAACTCAAATAACTGTTCTAATCTAACTACATTACTTTGGTTCCTATAAGAGTCCTCCTATATATGTGAAGCTCAAAAGAGGAAGAGAAACACTGAAACTGGACAAATTTTTTAAATTTGAAATCATCTAAAGTTTGCAATAAAAAACTGCCAAAAGAAACAAGTATTGGTGACTAGGAAGTTTCTTTTTTTATTTCTGAATCCCTCTTTAACTATTCCTTGTGAGATTACTTGTGTTTTGGAATTCAACTATCAATTGGTCCTGTGGTGATCCCAATAAGGCTTGGTTGCTTTTATTGTACATTTCTAAAATCTAAATATTGTTCCCAAGTTCATGCTCTACTTTAAATTTCTATTGATAACCTGCCATAGTACCAAGCATAGACACCTTTCTTCTTTGAAGTGTCACAACGTCGGATACACTGACACCTCCTTGACATCAGACACTCCTCAGTAGGTGTCCAATCAAAAAATCATTTTTTGTCAGCTTAGACACTTAAGCCAACACCTCTATATGGTTCGGACACTTGAATTGATACCTCTATATAGATGGGCACATACTAATCTTATTAAAAATATATTTTTAACTTTTTAAAAAGTTCATTTGACTTAAATTCTAATATGAAATATTAAGAATAATGTTTCTCACTCATGTTTCAGAGCGTATTATATATCATGGTAAAATGTAAATCTTAAAAAGTTGGATTTGAGAAGGTGAATATTCATATCCTATGCAAATGTTCATCATTAATTTAGATTTTTTCTTATGTTATTCATATTTCATTTTACTTGAGTTTCTCTTTCTCTATTTATATATATAATAAGCGGGGTCCCTGTGTCATATTTTAGAGGTTAGCCGTGTCTAGGTTATGTTGTGCTGGTGTCCATGTCAGAGTCGGTGCTTCATACTTTCCTGGTCTCAGTGACACTGTTTTTCCCACCGTCAAACAAAAATAATAGATTAGTGGATTATATTATCCACAAAAGCTGTTGTCGATGACTGTGAATTGAACATAGCGTGTAGTTGTCACACTGAATGAACTGTGTATTTGTGTAGGTGGTTCTTGGGTCTTTATGATGTAAAGGATAAGGTGTTTTCTGTTTAGTTCATAATCAACAATGTTTGGAATGCAAATTTTGGGTGGAAGGGAAGAAAGAAGGGGAGTGAAAGGATTTGTCCATTGTTTGATATCAATTTTAAGGATGGAGAGAAGAATTGGATGAAAGGATTTCCATGGGTCTGCATAATTTACATCCCTCTGTAGCTTCTGTAACATTAAGTGGAATGGATCTATTTCAAGCTGCTGATTGCTGATGGTTTTTCATAGTCAGACTTAACTGTTTGTTCTGATGATACTTCTGTGTCTGTGCAGGGGGTTCTCCGATCTCAGTTACAAATAGCAAATGAAGAGACTGAAATTAAGAAAAAGTATGATGGTCCTCTTCTATTGTTATTTAAATAATATTAATAATATTCTGTTACACAAACTTATGAAGCCGTAACAGTTATACAAGTTTACACATATTTCCCTTTCTAAAATCAATTTATTATTATCTGTTTTAACTACCAAATTCTACATGATATCTGATATGCATGCCATTCTTGGGTTTATCTCTTTCTATTAATAATAGTGATTATTAGGATCCCTCAGCCTATTAATCTTTCTTTGGAGAAAGTATTGCCGACTAAGCAGTGGATAAGGATAAGTGTAGTCTCCAAATGAGACAAGACAATGTGTGAACTCATCATACAAAAAGTTATTCAGTGGTGCAGAGCTAATTGACTTATTTGCATTTTCAGTGATCTGCCCCCGTCTATACATGCATACTTGATCATTGATACTTCTCAATTCCATTTTATTTCTTCACATTGACTGCAGCCTTCAGATTACTGTTGGTTTTTATTTTGCAGTGACAATATTGACTCACATAGTGCGCTTGAGAATTCTTTAAATGCCAAAGAAAAGCAAATCTCTGAATTGAACATGGAACTACACAATATTGAAACTGTCTTATCAAATGAAAGAGATGAACACATTAATGAAGTCAAGAAACTTACCGCAATGCTCAATGAAAAGGTGATATTTCAGTTGGCCTTAGCCTTTAAACTTTTTATAATGTGATATTTTGTTGAGAGTATTCTCAATACCACAAGTGTATGGGTCGCAAAAGTAATACAGTGAAAGTAAGAGTATTGTTCATTCAGAGATTGGTTTCTTATTATTTTTTCAATTAAAAGTTACAGCAAGCCATAACAAAGATTGCAAATAAAATTTAATAAAATTAGCTCATAAACTTTGAGATGTGATGTGATATCAAATTCTTAAAAGTTAGGGGGTCTGTGTTCACCCTGCTTCAATTGGGTATATGTGAATGTTCTTGTAGTTAATTACTTATGAATTTGGTTTTTTGAAGGAACTCTAATTTAGTTTAAAACCTATGTCTAGGTCAACTAACCCTATACCCTTTTCCTGCTTTAATTGGGTATATGTAAATGTTCTTGTAGTTAATTATGAATTTCGTTTTTCGAAGGAACTCTAATTTCGTTTAAAACCTATGTCTAGGTCAATTGACCCTATGCCCTTTTCCTAAAACACGATGTCTCCATGAGCCTTAATGCAAACTGTGAGCGTTAGGATTGGGTTTTCAAATAGCTATGTATGTCAAATAGGCATATTTCTATCCTATTGGTGAATTAACTTACCCAATAATTTTAGATTAAGTTAAATATACATTATTCATTTTTATGTTCTAGGGTCATTTTCCCTATGTCTAGTTTGATAGAATCTTTCTGAGATCAATTTAATATTTAGCCAAACAATCAAAAGCATTAAGATCAATATAAATAACTAAACCAAAATTCATTAAGAAAAATAAAATAGAAATTCACACAATATCTATAAGAGGACCCCTGGATCCCTTAAATAAAAGTTTAGCAAGACATAATAATAAAGAACATCCCACTTCAAAAAAAAATAAAGAACATCACCAAACTATTAGTCATAACAAGAAGAAATAGAGAAAAAGGAAGAAAAGGAAGCTTATGGGTTTCTCCAATGACTACAAAAACTCCTCCAACTCTATTCTTTTTTTACCTGCAACAGCTCCTAATTGGATATTCCTCCAAGACAAATCCCCCCCTCCCCCCCATCTCTTTGCCTTGGAGTCCATGTCTCTTCGGGTTTAACCCTAACCCCCTTTTTTAGAGATGTCAAAATAATATGGATGGGCTCTTAAATTTGAACCCTTTTTTTTTCCACACTAACCCAATATGAGATCTAATATTTTAAATTTCAAATCCTTTATGTGTTTTCATTCTCTAGCCAACAATATTTATGCTGCGATACTCAATTCTTGTTATCTTTCGTTGCTTTTCAAATCCTTCTGAATTTGTTTTACTTTTGTAGCTTCCTGAAATTATCCTGGTTCATTTTAGACCATGATTTACCTATAAAAATACTCAAAATATATGAGAACTTGTAGAATTGAATTAAAATAAATCCTGCAATAAATTTATATAAATTAAGCTCTGAAAAGAGAAAACATTGAGTATGACTAATAACAAAATATATGAAATAATGCCCCAAACAACTCCATTTATGGGAGTTAGTCAATTATCATATTTCAATGCCTCACAAGTGATTCTGATTTGTGAATTTCCATAGATATTGATCCAATATATTCTGGTTTCATATTTACCAAATCTGATATCAAATGCATTGCAGTTGAAAAATTGGCAATTAAATCCAAACATGTCACATAATTTTGTTCTTCTGTGTTCATGAAATTTTGAAACTATCTATTTATCTATCCCGGAGTCAAATTCTCAATTATATTGTGGTTTGGCGTGTGGAGGATCTTTGTGAAATTTTACTTCTATGGCATTGGTAATTTCTTTTCTAATGTTGGAGATATAGAAATGCCACATGATGGTGCTCTTCCTTTTTAGAATTTGATGTATGATACCCTTATTTACAAGCATTTGTTCTTTATATCAAAAGCAATTAATCTCATAGTATGAAGTATGCACAGTTACAATACATGTCTGCTCGTAAGTTCGTAACTGAGTCTACATAATTTTTGTTTTTGCCCCTAACTTAGTTTTTTTATTACCCTTTTATTAATATAGGAGGTTGCTCTTGAGGAGATGAAGAAAGAACTCAAAGCAAGGCCAACAGAAAAAATGGTTGATGATCTCCGCAAGAAAGTGAAAATTTTGCAGGTGGGTTTTATTGTTCCCTGTACTGCCTATTTATCATTTTGGTGACATCTCTTGTTGGTCATCACCATTTATGTAATTCCTTTTGGGCTGTATGCACAGGCGGTGGGTTATAATTCAATTGAGGCAGAAGACTGGGAAGCAGCAACAAGTGGGGAAGAGATGAGCAAGATGGAGTCTCTTCTTCTTGACAAAAACCGTAAAATGGAACATGAACTAACACAGTTGAAGGTATGAACATGGTTTTTAGAAATAGGACATTCAGTCTTCCACACATGAAAATAAAGTATTTTTTGGAAAAGTAATAACGAAAGAAATTATATACTCACATAACACTGGCCTTTTATTTAGTGTAGCTTTTGAAGAAAGCAAGACCAGTTAGGACAGGATCCCTGCCTTCATTTAAACAGTTTATGAGTCAATGGTCAATAAAAATTTATGTTGAAGGCTGTCCTATAAAGTTGATCTGTAGGTGTTATTGCTAATTTGCTTTGCATTTTGAAGTGTATCCGTTATTCAGATATGATGTTACCGTTTTCAGGTCACACTTTCTGAGAAAACATCCTTACTGGAAACAGCTGAACAGAAGATAGCCGAACTTACAGCAAAGGTTAATGAACATCAAAAATTGGTACAGAAGTTGGAAGATGATATATTAAAGGTTTGGAACTATTACCACTAACACTTTGTTACCTATCCACCATTTTAAATATATTATGAACTTCTTTTGCTAATTTCTGTTTATGCATTTAAGTTGTGATGAGAATGTGTTTTTCTTACTTATGTAACCCTTTTCACACAGGGATATAGTTCCAATTCAAAAGATCGTAAAGGGAACTTCCTTGATGACTGGGATCTTTCAGAAGCTGGTGGGGCTGAGGCTTCTGAGGTAAATTCCTCTTTTGTGCTGCCAATTCTTTCTGAAGAACAGTTTTCTATAGAAAACAAAATATCATGCATTCAATTCAAGTATTTTAAAGATTTGCTGTTAAGCTGTTGTTCATTACTGTTTTTTTCTTTTAGGTCAAAAGAAAATATTATTGTGCATTATGTTCCATTTCTGTATATTTGGATTCAAAGACCTCTTAAATTGCCTCTTTTGCATCAGAATGCAGCAGACCAGAGGCAAGCATCTTTGGACCAAGATCAGAGCTCAATGCTTAAAGTGATTTGTAATCAGAGAGATCGATTTAGGACGCGCTTGCGAGAAACAGAAGAAGTATGTGTATAATCAATATTGACTCATTTCCTTTTACTGGTTGCTATCTGACATCATTTCTATCAAAGTTTAGCTTATGAATGTGGCAGTGTTGATTTGGGTGAATTCTTCACTTGTAATAGGAAATAAGGCAGTTAAAGGAGAAGATTGGGGTATTAACAGTGGAACTGGAAAAGTTCAAAGCCGATAATGTCAAACTATATGGGAAGATTCGCTATGTACAAGATTATAATCATGAGAAAGTGGTTTCTAGGGGTTCCAAAAAGGTTTTTAAATTGTTCTTAGAACAACATTCCCTTTCTTTCTTCAAGATCACTTTTTTCTCCTATGCTTAACTTCAGACGTGTTTGTGATTTTTGTTCAGTATGCAGAAGATCTTGAAAGTGGTTTCACATCAGATGTTGAATCTAAATACAAGAAAATATATGAGGATGATATAAATCCTTTTGCTGCATTCTCTAAAAAGGTGACTCTGCTTAACCACTTCAAATGCACAGATTCGATACTACAATACAATTATTCTTAAAATATAGAATACAACACGTGTGGAATACATATCTAGACATGCATAAAATTTCATAAAATATAATGAATTTAAAGTTGCAATACTACAAATCCAAATTAAAAACATGATTTTTTTATAACTATAGTAAAACCAAAACTTTATATGATTGTCTTCATAATTATTTGTGTATTTCTTACAAATAGGAATAATATTAATCTCATTTTCTTTTTATGAATCATCTATATAAAGATGATAACTTCAATTTCTAGTTCATCAAGAGATAATGTTCATATATGCCAAGAGTTGATGTTCCTATATCTCTATATTGTTGATGCTTCTATATCTCATCTATCTATACTATAATTTTAAAACATTTTTAAGAACTTAAATACTATGAAGAAGTATCTGAGAGTATCGAATACGATACGGATGCGTGAGCTTGATGGAAGTATTAGTGCTTCATAATGAATGCATCCTTGAAATAACGATTGTCTATGCATTTTAAGTTTGTATTTAGTGACACAGCATCACTAATGAAATATGAGTATGTTGAAACTGAACTGTCTAGTTGTACAAGATAACTAAGTTTAAACCACATAACAAGAATTTTACAGGAATTTTCTATGTATTTTAAGGTTGATGCTGTCAAATGCCAACTTCTTCAAAATTGTTTGTGTTTGTGATTTGTGAATCACTTGGTGTGTATTATTACTAAGATTAAAAAAATGGTATATATATGTCTATTCATTGGGCACAAGGAAGAATGCCTGACATGCCCTTGATTGGAAGTCTATACTTCTGTTGGTTAAACATGTATTTTAGAAGTTGTTGTTACCTGTTGAAGCTATTGAACACTAGACTCTCCTTATAGATCTCTCCCCCATCTACCTTACCTAGTGTAGAAAAGACAAAGAGAGAGCATGGAGAGATAGACAAAGAAGTGAATTGGATGCTTTACAATGTGTAGAGACCCTCATGTTTATAATGAGATATCATATAATTGTAACCATATTGGGTTAGGCCCATCAACATAAATATATAATATAATAATATATAATATAATCATATCTACTCACAACATATCTAATATAATAATATCTAATCATAACACTCCCCTTCAAGCTAGAGCACAGATATTCATCATATCCAACTTGTTACAAATAAAATTGCTACGAGTCCCATTCAAAGCCTTTGTGAACACATCCGTTAGCAGGTCGCTTGTCCGGACATGAGAAATGGATATGAGCTTTTGTTGAACCTTCTCATGAATAAAGTGACAATCTACCTCAATATGCTTTGTTCCCCCATGGAAAACTAGATTTGAGGTGATGTATATGACAGCTTGTTTATCACACCAAAGTTTCATAGGAGTGTTGTCAAATCTCATCTCCTCCAAGATCTATTTTGCTTCTGCACTCGACCTCGCTACAATACTCTGCTTCTTGTTTTTCTAAGATATCAGATTTCCTCAGAACACACAAAATTCTATAGTGGATTTGCGGTCGATAGGAGATCCCGCCCGACCTGCATTAGAGAATGCTTCAACCTGCATATGCCCATGACCTTGATACACGATACTCTTTCCTGGAGCTTTCTTTAGATACTTGACAATAAAAATTAGTGTTTCCCAATGAGTGTCGGTCAGAGAAGACATAAATTGACTTACAACACTTACTGGAAAGGTAATGTGACCTAGTGACGGTCAAATAGTTGAGTTTTCCTACCAATCTTCTATATTTTTTTTGAGGATTAAAGAAAAGGAACACCATCTACTGTCAGCTTCATTCCTGGCTCCATAAGTCTCACATGGTTTAGCTCCCTTTAGGCCAGCCTCAGTCAACAAGTCCAGAATATACTTCCTTTGTGACAGAAAGATCCCTTTCTTGGAATACATTACTTCAATGCCCAAGAAATACTTCATAATTCCCAAGTCTTTGGTTTGAAACTTGGTTTGGAGAAATGTCTTCAATTTGCTAAAATGCAACCAAGGTTACTATTTTTATAAAACACTGTATGATAACTTTGATTACTCACTAATCCAAATTCCAAAACCACTTCATTGAATCTCATTGACACCCGTTCCATACTGCCCCCCCCCCCCCCCCCCCCCCCCCTTCCCCCTCTCGAGCAACAAACCAAGAAGGTTGCTCCATGTACACTTCCTATAAGTCACCATGTTTTTTCTTGACATCCAGCTAAAATAAGGGTCAATGATGCCTAGCAGCAAGAGAGATAATGATGCAAACAGATGATAGCTTAGCAACTGGGGAAAAGGTATCCAGTGTAGTCAACTCCATATTTCTGGGCGTACCTTTTTGAAACAAGGCGTGCCTTTAGACGAGCCACAGAGCCATCAGGATTAACTTTCACAATATAAATTCACTTGCAACCAATAGCCTGCTTTCCTAAGAACTACTAAAGATAGATGACCTAAATGACGACGTAGTTGAAATGGAGACACCTTTCCACTCCTAGATGTAGTTGATGCATGTGGAGTTCTTTCTTCCAGCAAGTAGAGCCCATTAGATACTCTTCTCCTACCAATAGTCCTGTGTCAACAGATCTTGAAAAACAAAAGAATTGGGAAAAAAATGTGACGGAACAATTCAGTGAGGATGTAAGTTGGCTAATAGAGCAAATTCACCATAATTATAGCATTGCACACTACCACGACCTCCACCTCGGCCACCTCTTCCTCCACTACAACCACCGCGGTTCCTAGATTGGACCGCCATTGCAAAACGATGTAGAGGCTCACCGTCTAAAGTTTTCTTGGATTCCTCAAAGGAGGATTACATAACCCTAGTGAAAACATCATTGAGTTTAGAAAGAGTCACAATTTTCATGACCACCCTCTTGGAACAACCGTCCTCCTTGGGGTTTCCCTCATCCTCGTGGATATTGTCAGGCATTATAAAATGATAACGAACACACTGAAAGTTTCTCAGAAACACTTGAAAAAAAAAACCTTCAAATCACAAGTAGCGACAGATCCACTGGGCTTTGTCCCACTTAACAAAAGACACTCCACTTTATCCCGAACAGGAGGTCAATTGCGGTAGAAAATGGTACATTTCAAATTGCACATCAAAATCACATCACACCGTGCCAAACCGGGAAAAAAAAATCTTTTGTATAATCTGGTCGCCCAAAATTTTTTATCCCACTGCAGCCTTGGTTGGCTCTTTTTGAGGCTGCTGGGATTTCTCTCTTTTTTTTTGTTTATTTTTTTGTGAGAGGCTGCTGTTGGAAGAACCCTAGTCTGCTCTTGATATCATGTAGAAAAGACAGAGAGAGCATGGTGAGAGAGACAAAGAAGTGAATTGGAATTTGATAGAGACCCTCATATTTATAATGAGATATCATACAATTGTAACTCTAATGGGTTAGGCTCATCAACATAAATATCTAATAATATTTAATATAATTATATCTACTCAACATATCTAATATAATAATATCTAATCATAACACCTAGAAAAGGGAAGGGGATTGGGATTAGAGGAAAGATGAGTAAGTGATTGTTTAGAAACATTAAAAAAGTTATCTTTCACATTTCACTGTGTTTTCTAATCGATATTATTTAATTCTAATTATGACTTGTTCTGTCTGTTTTCCATGTGATTAGGAAAGGGATCAAAGATACAAGGAGTTGGGATTCAGGGACAGAATTACACTCAGTAGTGGACGTTTTCTCCTTGGTAACAAGTATGGTTGAATGTTTCTGCCTTATTTTAGACATTCTCCAAGGTTCTGTTTTCTTTTGCTTAAATAATTTGTTGATTTGTTTGATATGAGATTATTGGAGGAGAAAAACTTTCCCTATTCTTCTAATACCTAGGTAGTTAATCCCAGAGCGTCGCATTAAACCCCAAAACCGGGAAATCATGATAGTGATGCGGATCGTGGGTGAGATTCTATACTATCACGGAATAGAAAATAAAATAAAAAATATATAATCTAGAGACATGTATAATTGTATATATGCTTGAAATTTAAAAAAAAAAAATACAAACATCATGATTGAAAATTAAACACATCTAATTGCATAAGTCCAAATTCAAAACAATCATAAACACATCCCAAGTATCCATATTCCAAAGAAAATATAGATGCAAGAAGCCTTCTAAGACATGTTCCTTTGGGTTGGCTTAAACAAAGCAACATTCAAATTTGAACCTTGGCCTGATGCATTTCCTCCACCTGCTTGATGCTGTCCAGAAGAGGCCAGTGATGTTAGACTTTCAGTGTCAAAAACAGCAACAAAAGATGAGGGAGAGGTTGCTATTGGAGAGTTGAACGTGACGGAACTGTGTTGGAGAATATGAAGAGGCGGACAATGGACAGCACACAACCAACAGTGAGGGCCACAACTCAATAAACACAGAGGAAGTAGAGGAACAAAGCAAAAAAACAGAGCATATGAAGAAATTGGGGGAGAAAACGACACCCAAATGAGAAACCAAGAGCCAAACAGTGATCGTCGGGCTCAGTAGGACTGCCTGAGATGTGCTGTCGCCGGCGGAGTCACAATGATGAAAGCTGAGGACGGAAACGGTCAAGTTAGGGTGATTGGGAGAGGAAACGTAAAACAGGGGAAGACAAACGAACTTCTTCTACATGACATTCTTTTCTGACTTATTTCAAAGGGGTTTTGTTTTTTGGTTTTTGCTTTTTTAATTTCAAATTATTTTTAATTAAAAAATAAATAAAATAAGTTTTAAAAGGATATTTACACTGAAAACTTAAAAAATGCCGCCGTCCCTGGGTTGTCTATGTCGTGTACACAAACAGGCTCCTCATGAACAACGACGCCGATCCTAGTCCACACCGTAACAACCACAACCCTGAATGCCACTGCAACTCCTCCCGAGATATGCTGCAATGCAACTTCCCACTGCAATGGTGCGCATTTGACAACCTAGTCTAATACATTGACTTGGAAGCTCATAACTTATCAATGTTTCACTGTTCTAAAATTGAAAAAATTAGCTTTTGTAGTTTGGATTTTCGAAGATCCATTCTGTTGTGTTGGTGCTGTTTGCTGAAAACAATGTCTCTAGCTCCTCAAGTTTAAGGTTCGATAGCCCCCATGATCAATTATTTATAATTTACAGTCTTCCTTATTGATGATGTCTTTTGTGATGTTACAAGCTATCCACCTCAATGATATTATTGTCTTGATTTGTTTCATGGGAATCTGCTGGCAGCAAATGTTTTGTCCACTGAGCATACATAATTTTGTTGAACTCTCTGTGCTTCCCATTGTATTTTCACCTCTTTTCCTGGTTCTGTTACTTCTCTGTCACAAATGATACTCCTATTTTTTTAATCCCAATGGTGTGATAGTATCAATCAGTTTCACTATTGATTAGAACTTTTATGAGCTCGTGTTACATCCTTCTTTTTAATGAGGTCCCTCTGCTCATTTCATGTCACTCTGGAAATTGTATTGATGTTCAATCTTTTGGCTATTATGTATTTGCCCTAATTCCATTTTTTTTTATTTTGCCTTTGTGGCATTACACAAGATTAATGTCCCTCTATCATCAATTGACTAAGGGTCTGTCATAGAGTTATAATCAGGATTCAACAATTCCCATGTAACAAAACCTCCGACACTTCAAAGCATGAAACATTAGTATGTTTCTGTGTACACATTTTGCAACTCAACCTTGGTTTTTCGATGATATATTTATTTTAAGTTAGTCAGACTCAGGAAGTCAATATCTTTAGCTTGGTTTTAATGGTTTTCACAATTCACAGGTCATGAATTATTTTTCTCTTTATGATGTGCTTTTAAAGGGAAAATTTTAATGATCTTAGGGTAAATACAGTACAGTCTAAATGCTGCCCTATTTTCATTTTATCATATATAATATCTCAATGTTTTTCTTTTAACAGAAAAGTTTAAGAGGAAAGTGTTATTTACTCTTAAGGTTAGGACATGTCACAATGTCTGCTAGGAGCTACAATTATACTCACAAATGACCTAATATGAGACCTCAACTAGGAATTGACGCTGGATCTTTGAGTTTAATTTGTTCGATTGTGCCAATTTAGCTAATCCTCGTTGTATTCTGTTTGAACTTTTTAAGTTTTAATGTCTCTTTAGTTTGCGTAAGTTGAGAAAATATTGTGCATGGCTTGGTTAGTTGATGAAGAATCCCTTTTCAGGTATGCCCGGACTTTCGCATTCTTTTATACCATTGGGTTGCATATCTTGGTCTTCACATGTCTCTACCGAATGTCTGCTCTTAGTCATCTAAGGTAAATATCCAGTGACTAATAATTTCACTGTTATAATAAGATGAATTTCAGTGACTCTTACCTTTCTCTTTCCTGTAGTAATGGACCAGAGGAGTTCCTGGTTGGAGAGAAGAACATCGATCTTCCACGTGCACCTTAGTGGGTATGCAACTCAATTTTCAGTGGTCGTTTTCCCAAATTGAAAGGTTCACGTGGTGGGTATGCAACCTCTTTTCAGTGGTCATTTTTAACAAACAGAACGACAACATATTGTCAATATTCAAATATCAAATGTATTGTACATATGACTGTTGTTTTACTCTATACACTGTTGCAATGAAATATAGAGGCAACCCTTACCAAAAAAAAAATAAAAATTTAGAGGCAATTTCTTTTGTTTTTTTTGTTTTTTTTATCGAGTATGGAATGACGCTAAAATCGTTGTTGTGGACCCACGAAAGTATGCACTGAAAATAAGTAAATTTTAACAATTATAGTTATATTAATCTATAAAGGGTTAAATCCATACTTTGCTTTAAGGGAAAATTGATGTAAACAAATTGATCAAATTAAAATTGTAAAAAAAATTGTATTGTGTACGGTTTTAGGATCTATTTTAAAAATTTAAACGAAACTTAATTGAATTCTAATTTTTAATATATTACTCTTATATTTATATTATTTTACAAAATTATATATATTATTTAAATTATATATATTATTTAAATATAAAATAAAACTAAAGAGTCTAAGTAGTGATTTGTGATTATATTGAAAATTTTAAATTTTTTGAAAAATATAATTAATATAGGGTAAATTAAAAGGAATCTCTTGTAGAGAATATTACAATTGCGCCTATACTTCTTCAATCCTTACAAATCGCCTCAAACAGCATATTGCAAGGAATATATTGTTGAGTTAAATGTAACCAATGTACAATACATGGTGAATTCTATGATGTACAAAGTATCTATTGATGTATTCATGCATAGAGATTCTGTTGACTTTTTACACTAGATATATTACACCGGTTTTGTAAAAAACAGATGTAATTCATTTTTTACACTGGTCGTTCAAAAGAACTAGTGTAAAAATACTTTTTTACATTGGGTGTAGAAAAAGCGATCTCAAAGAGAGCGTGGTGGTAATTTTGTAAATATTTACACATTTATTACACTAGTTTTGTAGTGGAACCGGTGTAAAAAATAATTTTGCACCAGACATGAATTTTTACACTTACTAAATCTACACCCACGAAAAATCGATGTGAAAAGTAAAAAAAATCCGTTGTAAAAAATATATAAAAGGCATATTTCAATAGATGCTTTTTGCCTGACTGGACCAGTAGATTCTTTGTACCCCATAACATGACCCGCATACATTTCTTCTATGGTTGATTTTTGAATTGTTTAATTTAAACTTAAATACAATAAATACGGTCATTGATATGAATATATACTTGATAGTTGGAATAATTTGTTCATGGATAATGCACACATTTGTTACCTTCCCGTCCAACTTCTCCAAATGCGTGGCGCGATGAGTACAAATACCTTTAGTGGAAACTTGAGGCCAGTTCAATTGTGGGAGCAACCAACATGATGACATTGAACATATCAAGTATCAAATGATGGAGGAGCAGAAATTGAAAAATACATTCATTCAGTAAGTGTTGGTGTTCATGTGGGTTGTAAGGTTGATGGAATTTTGAGTTGTTAGTTTTAGTTTAGGAAAGTAGTTATTTGAATGTGTTCTTGGGGTATCTTATATTGGGGTTGTGTTCATAATGCTACTACGATGGACATATTTTAGATGCAAGAATTGTAATCTTAGTTAATTGAATGAAAAATATTTTGGATGCGAGAAGGGTTTACTTTCGTCGCACCGTCTATGTTGACGAACCACCTCTGTCACAGTGAGGACTTGTGGAAAGCGAGATCCTTGAATGAAAATGGTACGGTGATCGAACTAAGCATATGTAAGGGTGCAACAACTTTGGAAACTCATTACACGATTTAAAAAAAATAATGGGGTGCATTTTATAAATATTTTTGCAAATGAAGTACATGCAAAAATATTTACATGTCTCGAGTTAAAAACTTCTAGTTAGTTCAGTGGGGATTTAAAACATCCTAACATATAAAACAAAGTGCCTAAGACCCAAACAAATTTTTTGCGATAAATATATACTACCTCCAGTTCCAAATATAAGCAAAAATACCTAATTTCACACATATTAAGAATAGTAGTTGGAGATAGTTATTTGCATTAATGTTACCACTTATTTGATTTAATTTTCTAAAATACCCTTAGTATCATTTATTACATGAAGAATTAGTGGTCTTGAAAATATTTGTAATGAGGACATATTTGGTAAACAAACATTTAATGACATTAGGAAAATCTAATTTTGCTTATATTAAGGAACCAAAAAATTCCACTAAAATTTGCTTATATTTGAAACCGGAGGTAATATATATATATATATATATATATATATATATATATATATATATATATATATTGATCCGGTCTGGATACCGGCCCTAAGGTTATCCGGTCTGGATACAGGGTCTAGGGACAAAAGGCCGTCTCAGCCTTCCTAGAAGTCAACCGGTATCCCAGGATAATGATCCAGTCGGCAATATACTGAACACCGGCTCCAAAGTAAAGGAGTCATCTAACTGTCCAAGAGGACAACCGATCTCACAAAGTACCGATCCGGTCTACAACACACTAGGCAAACCTCTCTTACACCAGTCGTCCGAGGTGACATCCGTGACACCGGGTGACTTATCCGTCCTCCTACACTGGGTCACTGATAACCGACTGTCACAGTGTCATAACAAGGAAGGCACCCTGCACAGCGGAATATGTCCCTTTCATTCACCGACAGGAGTGGGTACAATCACCAGCGGAATTTACGGAAAAGGTGATTATCCTCCATCCATGTGACAGAAAAGTACACTGATAATTCACCTACCCTCCTGACACACTCTGAATACTGGGCCACTCGGATTGTCTCCTTATACACGTTATCAGAACCAATGGGCCCACTTGTACCCAACGATTCATCTTCCACGCTCAACTATAAATAACATGTTCCAATACACATGCGAGGTTACGTTGTCCTCACTCTCATTCTCACTATTATACTGCTTAAGTATCACAGAGTTCATCTTATACTTTTCTAACTTGAGCGTCGGAGAATCTTCACAGGTGACACCACCTGTCGCCCACACCAACGCGAGAGGTCGGTGTGAAGGATCTCCAGGACAACAAGACCGACCTCCACACACTGAGAGGTCGGATCACAGAGACCAGATACACACAACCGGTCTTCAATCTCATTCAATCTTCAACTCTTGAGGCTGTCCCGACACCAGATCCTAGACCCCGGTCGGGGACAGATAAACAAACATTTAATGACATTGGGAAAATCTAATTTTGCTTATATTAAGGAACCAAAAAATTCCACTAAAATTTGCTTATATTTGAAACCGGAGGTAGTATATATATATATATATATATATATATATATATATATATATATATAATAAAACAAACCAAACCTATGTGTGTGTGTGTGTATGTATATATATATATATATATATATATATATATATATATATATATATATATATAAAACAACCAACGTAAAGGAAAAACCATTATATATATATATGTTAGTAATTTAACAAAAGTGAAAGGGAAAAACAACAGTACACGCACGGGAGAAAAGAAAAGAAAAAGGATGCTAATGGACCTTCTACAGCGGACCAGAATAGGTGTAAAAAGGCTGATTTAGGCGATGTTAAAAGTGACCATGACAGTTTTTTAAATATGCAGAATTTTATAAAAAAGTGAACTTCTCACCCACTTAAAGCCATGCAAATGACCTCGAAATTCCACCAAATTTTAACACCACCCTAAACATACCATTTGTAACGTGTAGAAACAAACCGCGTCTCAAAATTTCTAGGTTTGGCCGACTTATGTGCAAAAACGCATTTTTTTTTGAATTTGAACCTAAAAACTTGCATTTTCCATACCAAACCAAGTCAGAATTGAGCCATTCAAGTTCCTACACGTTTCAAATCATACATAGATACTATTGGAACCATCCCATGACATCCAAACCTCACCAAACTCTATATGACCCTATCAATTGCTCAATTATGCATAAAAGTCATGTAAAACCCTCATTTTTCATACATCCATCATTCAATCAATCTTCTAATGCATAATTCATCTCAATCATCACACATGGACATTTCCTGGGCATATCACACACATACAATGCATCAATTGCATAATCACAATTCCTGGGAATCATCATACATCATATATACATCCATATGGTGGGAGCATCCATGGTCACCACAACCAATAACATCAACAACATCTATATCATCACCATATCCTCATATCTCATCATTCATCACATCACATATACATCCAAAATATAAACTAGGCTTCTAGTCAAAGCCATCAGCTACCTAGGTCCACTAAGCAATTATATACACAACTATCAACAGTTATATATAACAAGAGCCGACGTAGGCTACCACCAAAATACTATCCAATCTATATACAAAGGTATATATAATGCTCCTCGCTCAAGTACGGTGACATCTCACTAATCACTATCGCAGCTCAAGTCCACTAAAAATCTAGCCACAAAATAGGGGTGAGCAATCTACATATTAAATGACAGTTATTGAATTAAATCAACCTATCCAATTCTCTAACATAGACTATGATATCACAGTCAAACAATAATGTATACGGCCATTCAACATGATTCACTCACATTATACATCCTCAACATGATTCACATAGCTACCATCATCAAGTTAATCATAATAACTCATCATAAAGGTTATACCATTCATGTTATTCTCAATAACATACACATATACATTTACTTTCTCATTCAATTGGATCGAATTATACATCATTAATTTAGTGTTGCAACACAGGCTCTCAGCTATATATTCAGCTCTCAGCTAAACCGACCATTTTACTGGTACCAAACCATTTGCCCTCTCACGTAACACAATCACTCTCAATGACAACGGCAATGTTACGGGCAGCCCTGAGTCTCACTCAAGGTCTTTTGTGAAATCCTGGAAACCACATAAACAGAAATCTCATTTCATGTTTAACACATCAATACAAAGCATCTCATGCTATAAAATGATATTAATCATTCATTACTTGTATCCCATGCAGAATCTCATTATCATAAATATTTGATTGCATCTCATGCATCATAATAACATCAATTTAATTCTCTTATCACATCTCATGTATAGGAAATAACTTAATCAATTCATCATATCTTATATAACATATAATTATCAATTCAATCACTTAATTGCATCTCATACCATTTTAATATCAATAATATGGACGAAAATCATTACAACATAAGATATATCTCATATATCAAATAAAATGGGTATTTCATAATTATTTCACACTTTAAGCAATCTAATCATCATGTTTTACAAACACACAATCCGTCATATAGCAATATAGCCCTAATCCATCCATAAACTATACATTTAAGATGTAAAAGCTCTCCCTACCTGGAATAAGGAATCCCAGAAGCTCCCTAAGCTATCAAACATTATCCGAAGTGATTCGATCACTAACCACAGCCTCAAAATTTCTAAAATATAAATATTTAATTTTTAATAATTTGTACGCTATTAAAATTGTATTTTGAAGCTAAAATAACCCATCAACAATTATTTTATTAATTAACGACTTACCAATGCAAGCCGACGACTCCAAAATACTATTCCGAATGAACCCGCCCCAAGCAATCCGCTAATTCAAACCACTCTGAAATCACCTAGTTTCATTAAATTAATTATTATCAAGCTTTAAAACTCACAGAATAACGCCTTATAAGCCATGGGTATCAATTTACTCACTTGAAAATGGAGAAATTCCAAACCCCAATAATGCTCAAGCTGTTCCATAATTGCGATTTGCTTCAATGACCCTAAATCCCAAAATTGGAAGAATTGGTAAGTGGGTTCTAAGAACCATTCAAAACTAAGAATGAGGGTTCACCATTTACCTTAAATTCATAGAAATAGAGCTTCCTAAGCACCTATGGCTGCTGCAAGGAGAAGAAGGAGATGAATTGAAGGAATTAGAAGGAGGAGAAGTGAAGAGCCAAGTCACCTTTGCTATATGGGAACCCGCGGGAAAGAAAAGAAACAATGAAGCTTTCCTTTTCTTTGCATGCCACCAGCTGAAAAGAAAGAAGAAAATGAGTAGCTAAAATTTTTTCCTTTTTCCCTGCATGTGTTTCAACTAGACAGAGAAGAATGAATTACCAATTTTCTTTTTCCCAATTCAGCGTGAACAGCAATTGAAATTGGAGTCAATTTTTTAATATCCAATCCTATGGCCCGTATAAATGAAATAGCAAAGCATTACTATTGTATTACTAAGGGCGTTTTAGTAACTTGGCTTGTTCAGTCAATTTTTAAACTAACCGGGTAATTAACGGTCACCCAAAACTTACCCCGGTAAATTCTAAAAATTAATTTAATCACTTGGGGATTATTTTACTCACTTAATTTATTTATTTGACCAATATAATTTACCCAAAAGTTAATGTTAGGGATGTTACACGATTCATATGCAGGACCAACAAAATGTCATAAAAGTGTGCAAATATATTAACGTTAATATACATATTTAATGTAATATATATATATATATATATATATGAACGTTATTTTATATATTAACATTAATATATATATATAACTGATCCGGTCTGCATACCAGGCCTTAAGATAGGACGTCATTGTGGCTGTCCTAGAAGGTCAGCCGGTATCACAGGTCAACGTCCGTACTACAAAGACATTGGAGCCTTTCCTACACCGGTCATCCGGAGTCTCATCTGAGACATCGAATCCTTCATCCGTTCTCATTCTTCTGTCGCATACAGCCGTTTGCCTCAATGTCATGATAAGATAAGTAAAGTCACTACTTATCAACGTAGATACTCTACACAGCGGAATGTGTCTATATCATTCACTAAAGGAAGTAAGTACAATTACAGGCGTGATATACGGAAAAGGGGGATTATCCCCATCCCTATGTCAGAATCGTACACTGATCATTGACCTACCTACTGTCACACTCTGAATACTGAACCACTTTGATTGATGCTTTGCACACGGCATCAGAACCATGGGCCCACTTGCACCCAACGATTCATTTTCCATGTTCAACTATAAATAGCATATTCACCAACACATGCAAGGTTACGTTGTTCTGACTCTCATTTTACTATTGCATTGCTTAAGTGTTCACTAAGTTCCCATACATTCTTCTAACTTGAGCGTCGGAGAATCTTCACAGGTGACACCACCTTTCGCCCCCTAACAATGCGAAACACTGGTGTGAAGGATCTTCAGGACAACAAGACCGACATCTTCCACTGTGAGGTCGGATTATAATACCGGATACCCACTGTACCGGTGTATAAATACTGTAAAACATATACTTTTGTGGTTGGTTCCCACACCGGATCCTAGACCCCTGTTCGGACCAGTTCAATAACATTAAATTTTAATATATAAATTATATATTATACATTAATATATATTAAATATTTTAATATTTAATTTTAATATTTTTGATATTTTAATATATTTAAATATATTTTAATATATTATAATATAATAGCATATTTTAATATTTGATTATATCATAATATTTTAATATTTTAATATATTTAACATTTCAATAATTTAATATATTTTAATATATTTAACATTTTAATATTTTAATACATTTAGTATTTTAATATATTTAAATATATTTTTATATTTTAATGTATTATAATATTATAATATTTGAATATTTTAATATATTTATATATATTAACGTTCATATATAAATTAGCGTTAATAACGTTAATATTTTATATACATATTTAACGTTAATATATATATATATAATATAAAATATATATTAACGTTAATATATATTTGATTATTTTAATATATTTTAATATATTTTATTATTTTTAATATATTTTAACATAATAGTATATTTTAATATTTTATTATATCATAATATTTTAATATATTTAATATTTTAATGTATTATAATATTTTTATATATTTTAATATTTGAATATTTTAATATATTTATATATATTAACGTTCATATATAAATTAACGTTATTAATGTTAATATTTTATATACATATTTAACGTTAATATATATATATATATATATATATTAATATAAATATATTAACATTAATATATATAAAATATCTATATAAGTCTTTTATTTTATGTAAAAATATAAAACATTAGTAAAAGAATAGAAAGAATTATATCTAATAACATTTTTCATTTGCACCAAGGAAACAATTGTTCTAGTGGTTGTCATGTTTTGTTGTATTTGATGAGTTTCGAGTTTGACTCCGACGAAACGTCAGACATTTCTGCGTCTCACCAAGTGAAATCTTGGTCCTGCTCAGGCCACGTGTCAACCACGCACGTGTTTCGTGTAGTGGCTCTGCGAAATGCAATAATGACCCATTGATATGACGTTTTTCATCCCAGACATGCAAAATTTTTGCATGTACCCCATTACAAAAATATTTATAAAATACACTCCATAAAAAAACCCGATTACGCTAACTCTCACGCTAACCAAGGTTTCATTGGTAGGTTTTTGGATAACTCAACAATAGTTAATAGTTTTAACCCATCATCCAACCCTGGTTCCTTATGTTAATGGGTCGGTTAAAGTACCTAGGGCAATATGTAAGAATTAGAGAAGTTTAGATTCAATTGTAATATCCTATGGGACTACTTGTAATAATCATAAGGCCCCTGTAATTCACTTATTAATATAAAATTGAATAAAGTAATCAAATTACAATCATATTGATAAGATTAAATCAAATCAGATGTCATCATGATTTCAAACGAATCAAATCGCAACTTAATAATATAATTTAATCGAATGATGTTTTATCTAAAAACTAATCCAAACTATAAATACTCATACTTTGCTCATTTGTTTAGCCTTGCTTCATCAACCTATAGTGTGGTTATGTGGTAGTGTTCTTTATCTTGTAGGTTCATTGTTAATGGTGTCCAAGAGAAACTCATGAAATGAACCCTTTTTTTTATATGAAAACAATAGTTAGATAACAAAAAGAAATAAAGAAAAAAGTTATGGAACTACATTGAAATAAAACCTAAGGGATCAAATAGATTTAGCCAGTTATAAATTATAGATTATTTTACAAAATATGATTAGTTGATATTAGGTATTAAATTTTGTCGATTTATAATTTTAATAATTTTTGATAAAAATAAATTTTATGAATTGAGCTATTAAGTTCTTAAGATGTAGATAATATGTACAAAATTTTATATTAAAATTCAATTGATGCTTCCTAGTACTATTTAGTACTACTTTATTTTATTTTATTTTATTTAAAATAAAGAGATTTATTATAAGTTGTATTTTTCATGAGCTATTCTTGTTAAAAAAGTTATGCTAACTATGGAAATTCTCTTATTAATTAAAGTAATTCTGATTAGAATTTGATTACAATTAGTACTTTTTTACTTTTTTTTGTCACAGCTTTTTACTCTTTCTAATGAGTGCATGTGTTTAACATGAATCAAATTTGGATTATTGCCAAAAACATAGGAAGGTAGACTAGAAGGCACGAACTTTTAATATGTGCATATAGATTTTCCCCGTAAATTTACTTGATATATAACTCTCTTGCAATTGTACATTCATCGTCTTTATAAACAGATTTTGTCATTGTTTGGTTAACCGTTGTGTCAACTAAACTGAAGCTAGGTCAACGGATAAGGGTCCATTTGGATCCTTCTGTTTCCTTAACCAAACCCTAAAAATAAATCCTACGGTCAAACAGAGTTTTGACTATCTCGAACGGCGTGAAGGATCAATATCAACCCTTAAATTTTTTCATTTCTCCAAACTCTGTTTCCCCAACTGGAAACCAAACGGACCTTAAAAATGATCTGTTAGTGATGAGGACATAACCAAGGGCAAGGGAAAAGATTAGAAAAGCAAAAGAGGCTCTACAACAAGTTTTGACAACAATTCTTAAAGATGGGCCTAAGATGGAAAGCCCAAATTAGTGAATTGCATCATGGAGAACTAATTGGGAATGGTGTCAACAACATCTTTGTGGAGGGTTTATTAGCATTTTTTTCTCTTGCAAATAAAGGCCCAATTTCATGTAAAACATGGCTGCCAACTTTTACATTGGGTTGCACCATTTATGAGTTTTGTTTTTAGTTTATGTTTTAAGTTGTAATACGGCCTAATTTAAGGCTTTAGCTTCAACACCTTGGGCAAACCAAAAGTAGGCGCATTTTGTGAGTTTGTAGTTATTTTAGATGCTTAATTTTCAGTTACAAAACTGGGCTTTATTGCCACTTTCAATTAGACTTAGTGGTGATCATTTCACATCATTTTTGGAACCGCAAAGATTGATCGCCAAGCTCTGTAATTATTGTGGCCTTTTTCTTCAATCGAAATAATACGATCAAGTCTAATTTTGGGGTTTCAATCTTCATCTAAAAGTGTGAGAGTGATTCTCCCTTAATTCTTGGGTGATTCAAGAACTTGGCTTTATCAAGGAACGCTCATCTCCTTTGTGTGTTTCCTTCATTAGAAGAGTGATTCCTCCTTCTTCATCCTTCAAATTTCACACCTTATATCTTTAGTTTTCTTTTACTCATAACCTCTAAACAAAACCATAAATTTATCCCCTGCCCAACCTTTTGAATTTTCGCCATTTTTTTACAAGTTTCTAACCCTAAAAGATACGTACTCGTGTTAATGTTGCTTGGTTCGGAGAAATTGGTACCATCATTTCTTAAATTTATTTAACATTGTTATTACCTTTTTATGTTCTTTTTCAATGTGGCTGAATCATTGCAAAAGTTAAGCCCATCATGTTTTAAAGAAAGTTATAGAAATTCAAAAAACATTATTGGGGTTGATTAATTCATGCTTTTTGGAACATTAAAAATTTTCATCTTTTAAGGTAATATATTAGTTATATAGAAGGATTGTTGCTAAATTTCATAAATTTAGATTTTGTTCCTTCTTAAAAACCCAATTTCTATACCCTAAGCGTTACTTTAACACAAGTTGGTGGATTGTTCTTTGTGTAGTGTTTTTCTTTTGAATTATTGAAGAACTCAAGGAGAATTAGAGTGGAAAATAGCGAGAGTGCAAATTAGAGAAAAAGTCAAATTTGAGTGATACACCTGAGTGGGTAAGGTCTCTAAAACAGCTATAATTTTTCTTGTTATGTTTGATTTTTTTTGTTTATGATGGCAAAAGCTAACCTAATCAAGGAGAAGGATTTTCTCAAATTCAAATTGTAACATCCTCAAAATTCTAGACCTTTAATAAATTAATAATTGGGGACAAAAAATTGAAATTGGGAGTAAATATTGAAGGCAAGATAATGGTTCTCTTTGGTTAAATTGAAAATGGATACTTAGCTAAATTATTACCTAGACTAGAGTATATTACTTAAACTAAATTACTTACACACTAAATTCTATAGCCTCCATAACTGATATTTTTACTAGCTTATTTCCACTATCAACTCCCATTTTCCCTATCTCACGCACATGTCACTTCTTGGCAGCACCATCCTCTTCTTCCTCCTTTAGCTCTCATTATCCCCACCGTCGGATGCCACTTTTTCTTCCACAATTCTTTAATTTCGTCACTATTCTCCAAGGTAGGGCATGCATGCACTCACCACCTCCTTCCTTTCTTCCCTCATTCGTGAACATTATGATGAGGATATGTTGAACCCTTCTTATTTTTATCGTAGGGCTACGGTTTGAAGTATCAAGGCGGTCCCATTGTCATCGAAAACACTAGACACTATCAAGCCTTGTTTCGAAGGGCTTTGGTGAGGACTTTATACCTCCTTACCATTTCCCGTATTTGAGTCGTTTCTCGTCATATGTAACAATTAAATTTGCAATTTAACGTTGATGGGTAGTTTGTGAACTTTCGTATCGGAGTCCATTGGTTGAGGTTCAGAGTATTAGGGAGTATCAGAAGGTGATTAAAGCGCGTGACGATACTTAGGAATTTCTATCGGTTGTCATTCGGAAGTGTAAACTGAGTCGACATAGTAAGGAAAAATTAGGTCCCATTTATGTTTTGTGTAATTTAGATTTTTATTGGCGTAAGGAAGATGATTTAGATTATGTTTAGGTGTTGTGAGAATGAGATGTTTAGTGAAATTGAATATATATATATATATATACATATGTTTTGTATTGTTAATTGTGATAAATCTCGAACGTACATGAATTGATTATTGTTTATCTTGAACATGGTACATGGTGTTATTGAAAATGATGTACAGTTATTCTTGCTGGATTTCATATAGTGGCATTGTGATTATGAGATATATTGAGATTGGTATCTGGTGCGCTTTGGTTTGTATTTCCAGCATAGATATAGTTCATGACATCATGTGTATTTTCAACACTTTGGTTTGCTGAGGAGACTATCACATTATAGTGTTATGGTTCATTGTGCAGTCTGTAGCATGTTGCTTTTAAGGCTACCAATTATAGTGTTATGGTTCACTGGTAGTCCTCGGGTACCACTGATTATAGTGCTTTGGTTCACTATGTGGTTACCTAGATGCCCTTCGATTATAGTGCTTTGATTCACTGAGTGGGTTATCTTGGCACTTGCTTTATGTTGATAAGTCAGATCCGCATAGCATGATTTTGTGCATAATTGAAATATAAATTTTTGAAGCTCATGGCATGCATGTTGCATTTATGCATGTTGCATTTATGCATGTTGCATTTATGCATGTAATTGATGGATATAGTTGTAACCCTTGTGCCTTTGTTTTGTCATGGTTGCTTTATGAATGATTGATTCGAATGTTCATTGTGGATTACGATTTCTTGTTATTATTCAAATGGTACTCACCTTCCTAACTTATGAACTTTTAGTAAGCAAACAAGGAGACGAGTATGCTAGTTAATTCAGCGTAGAAGTTGCATTGCAGGCTATAGTGGATGCGGCTACGACTAATTACATGTGTACACAGTGTAGTTATATTAGTTTGATATTTTGGGTAACCTTGACATGGTTATGTGACTTGTTTGATGATAATGGACTTATGGCGTCTGTGTATGATATACATCTTATAACTTGAACATTGTGGTTTCCATGTTGAAAGGCTATTAGACCTAGTAATCTACATATGTGTTGATGATGAGGGTATTCTATATGTGATGTCTTGGTGAGAACTTTATTTAGGGGAATTGGGCATTAAGCCATTTATATTCTCATAGGGTGATTGATATTGACAGGTGAATGTTTATTATGTTTAGAATATAAATAGATTTATGAGTATAGTTGGTTGCATTAAGCTGGATATGCCATGTTGGGCATGTGAGGGTTTTGGGACACTTAAAGGGCTTGTTACATACTAGGGTGTGTCTACCAAGTATGTGTACCTACTCTTTACATCAGTAATATTGCATATAGCCTCTTTCATATACTTAATTGTGTCTAAATTGCACAAATTGCATGACATTGAATAACTTTCCCATATGATTAAATTTCAGTAAACAGACTTCGCCAATAGCTCTAAAACAATGAAAACATGTTGCCTATGAAATTCGGCGCCAATCGGAGCCCAAAGGGAAAAGCTAGGTACCTTAGATGTTTCAAAATTTACCAAATCCACAAATCTCTCTTGAGCGGGTGTGCCTTTGCTCAGGTGAGTCCTTCCCAAAGCTGAGACTCTGATTCTGTATCATTTTTGCTTGAGCGAGATGGGTCTCACTTAAGCGAGTCAATGCCTGTGAGGTTCTATGTTATTTTCTCTTAAGCAGATGTCACCTCATTTAAACGAGTCTAGCTGGATTACCACTGTGGGATTTTCACCCAAGCGAGGAGGGCCTCCCTTGAGCGAAGAAGAACATCTTGATACTACGAGTTTCTCGCCTGAGCAAGTGTAGCCTCGCTTGAGTGAGATTGGAGCAGTGCTCTCTGTTTCTTTTTCGCTTGATTGGGTATGACCTCGCTTGAGAAAAATGGGTCACTCCTACTCTCTGTGGAATTTTTGCTTAAGCGAACGAAGCCTCGCCCAAGCGAATGGCCATACCTGATTCTCTGTTGGTTCCTCGCTTAAGCGAGTAGTGTCTCGCTTGAGTGAGAATGACCCATTTAATTCTGTTCTTTTCTCGCTCAAGCGAGGGTGGTTTCGCTTGAACAAGACCTCGATACCTGATGCAATTTGCTTGCTTGCTCAAGTGAGTTAATCTCGCTTAAGCAAGGGGTCCCTATTTTAGCCTCATTTTCACATGTTAATTTATTGCATTGAAATTCTTGGGGCCCTTTGTACCCCTTTCCTTTGTTTCCTTCATTGTACATGATCTCTTGAATTTTGTGTTATTATTTTTGGCACCGCCTTGGGTTTTCATGGTTCGCTATCGGGACGATGAACGTAAAAAATTTACCCTTATTTTATTCGATCCTGAGGTGAATCATGGGATCTACCAAGGGGATGCCACAAAAATGCAAGCTTTGACACAACATTTGGAGAGATTGTTGAGGCAATAAAATGATGAGATCCATGAAAGATTGGATCGATTGGAGAATAGGGGTCCTAATGAAGAAGAAAGAAGGAGAAAAAAGAAAAGAAATGCAGGAGACCCAAGGATAGATAAAATTGAAGGAGTCAAGTTTAGTATTCCTTCATTTAAAGGGAAAAGTGATCCAGAGGCATATTTGGAGTGGGAGCTTAAAATAAAGAATGCCTTCTCTTGTAACAATTATGAGGAGGCACAAAAAGTCAAGCTTGCAGCCATGGAATTCTTTGATTGTGCACTTGTGTGGTGGAATAAATTATAAAAGGAGAAGTTGAGAAATGAGGAGCCATTGGTGGAAACTTGGGCCGAAATGAAAAAAAATCATGAGAAAGCATTATGTATCGACTAGCTTTGCTAGAGATTTGAAATTGAAGCTCTAAAAATTGTCCTAAGGCAACAAGGGAGTTGAGGAGTATTTTAAGGAGATGGAAGTTCTCATGATTCAAGCAAAAACTGAAGAAGACGAGGAGGTAACCATGGCCCGTTTCCTTAGTGGTTTAAATAACGATGTTCGTGAAGTTATAAAATTATAGGAATTTGATGAGATGAAGGACTTGTTGCATAAAGCAATTCAAGTGGAGCAACAACTCAAAAGAAAAAGAGTGGCAAGGAAGAGTTTTTCCAACTATAGCTCATCTAGTTGGAGGGACTAGAGCAAGAAGGATAGGGCCGCCAATTCTAACCATTCAGCACCTACATCTCAAGGAAAAATACCTTCAAAGTTCCTAGAACAACCCACAAAGAGGAGTAAAGATGTGAAGTGTTTTAAGTGCTATGGCCTAGGTCACTATGCTTATGAGTGTCCTACCAAAAAGACCATGGTTCTCAAAGATAAGGGGGAGTACACTAGTCATTATACACTTTCTTTGTTAAAGTTCATCATTGTGGGTGAGGCATGCCACAATGGTTCTGTAACTTGGGTGAAGTATCTCAAGGAGTTAAGTCTAGGGTGAGGCATCCCTAATAGTGTAAGTCAAGGGTGAGGCATCCCTTGCAAGGTTGGAGGCTCCACATAAGGGTGAGGTATCCCAGAGGTATTGGAGTGCTCTGTTGTTGTAACTTGGAACAGTTATAGTGGAACTCTCAAGGGTTGCTTGAAAGAAACTGGATGTAGGTAAGTGGTTGGCCAAACCAATATAAAAACCAAGTTTCCACTCTCTTATCCCTTACCTCTTCTTATTTATTCACTTACGCTTTGAATTTTTTTATTATTGTTTAATAAGTTTTAATAAGAGATAATCATTAGTGATAAGTTTCAATAACTCAATTCATCCACCCCCCTTGAGTTTATTGGAGGCCACTTGGGTAACATAAGGACTAAGAGGTACTTCAAGGACTTGGAGGACCAATGACAAGGGCAAAGACTAGAAAGACAAAAGAGGCTCTACAACAAGTTTTGACAATAATTCTTGAAGATGGGCCTAAGATGGAAGAAGGAAAGCCTAAATTAATGAATTGCATCATGGAGAACTAATTGGGAATGACGCCAATAGCATCTTCGTGGAGGGTTTATTTAGCCTTTTTTTTCTCTTGCAAATGAAAACCCAATTTCATGTAAAAAAATGGTTGCCAACTCTTGCATTGGATTGCACCACTTTTTGTTTTTAGTTTATGTTTTAAGTTGTAATAAGGCCAAATTTGAGGCTTTAGCTTCAGCCCCTTGGGCAGACTAAAAGTAAGCACATTTTTGTGAGCTTGTATGTGTTTTAGATGCTTAATTTTCAGTTATAAAACTAAGCTTTATTGTCACTTTCAATTAGACTTAGTTGTAATCATTTCACTTCATTTTTATAACTCTAAAGATTGATGGTCAAGCTCTATAATTGTTGCAGCCTTTTTCTTCAATCGAAATAATACGATCAAATTTGGATTTTGAGATTTCAATCTTCATCTAAAAGTGTGAGATGATTCTCCCTTAAATCTTGAGTGATTCGAGAACTTGGCTTTATTAAGAAATGTCCATTTCCTTTGTGTGTTGCCTTAATTGGAAGAGTGATTCCTCCTTCTTCATCCTTCAAATTCTACACCTTTTCTCTTTAGTTTTCTTTCACTCATAACCTCTAAAAAAAACTAAAAATTTATCCTCTGCCCAGCCCTTTTAAATTTTTGCCATTTTTTACAAGTTTCTAACCCTAAAAGATCTGAAATAAACATTTGTGTTAATAGGGTTCATATCAGTTAACTTAATAGAAATTTAACTTTTTCACAACCGATTACTAAATAGTTAGTTCGACTCACATAAGAACGTATATCCATTTATTTGTTATTATTTTGTTTAACTAGATGTATTTTTTTTCAAAGACAATCATATTTGAGTCAGGAATATTCACATTATAGTGAGATTAACTATTCTAACGAAATTTTTTTCATTCATAAGGTTTAAACTAAAAAATTTACTTAAATAGAATTAAGTATGTAACACTTGAACATAGTACGATGAAATAAATTTTGGCTAAAACCCCTTTTTAGCCCTCTTAATGTTTAGGGATTAGGAAAAAGCCCTTCAAAAAAAAACCTTAGGTTTTGGCCCTTATTAAATTTTAGGGTTTACGAATTTAAGGATGATGCCCTGAACTGATGAGGTGGCACGAATTTGGGCCACCTCATCAGTGACACCTGTCAAAAATATTATTAATTTAATGAAGCTGTGAATAATTATCCTAAGTTAGATAATTAAATTGTTTAGGTAATTAATAAAGGTAATTAAGTAAGTAATTAACAGCTGAGAGAAAGAGGGGAGAAAGGGAGAAGAAAAGGTCGACGGAGAGGGAGAAGAAGAGGTCGACGGAGAGAGGGAGAGAGAGAGCGAGAGCCACTGAGAGATGATGCAAAACCTCGGAAACTTAGTTATAGGAACGAATGCAAACGCGAGGAACATAACAAGGATTTGAGTTATACACATACGGTGGAGAAGCGAAAGGCATTGCAGCAGGAGTGGCTGAACCCTCACTCTGTGAATATGAGGGTTTTTCTTCGGATCGAACCTCCGTTCGTCGTTCTTGTCACCGCTGTTGCCAGGTCCACTCGTTCTGCGAATCGGAGTAACCGAGTTGGAACAACAGCAGCGTATTCGGCCATTGCCGAGTCGAACTCGCTCAGCGTTGAACCACACCTTTTGAGGGGCAACGTCGTTGTTGGTCCAGGAAGATATCGAGTGAAGTTTCTATAGTGATGCTGCTACAGTTTCTACAGTGATGCTGCTACAGTTATTATGGTCAGGAATCATTTCAGTTTTGCTCTTCTCCGAGCCCCTTTTTTTGGTTTCTCGTCTCCCATCCCCCCCCACCCTTTTCTTGCTCTGTTTTGATATTTCTTGCAAGTTTCTTGTTTCATTATTTATTCTGTTTTTATGTTTCTATGTTGTTTTTATTTCTCATCCCCGATTCCCTCCCATTTCATTTTCTCTTCCTGTTTCAGTTCATTTTTCAGCTTAAGCTCTGTTTTTTATCTATTAACCTTTGTTTTGTTTTTTATTTATTCAGTTTCTATTTCTATTTCTTTTTTCCCCTTTGTTTCTTGTTTCATTTTATTTATTCTCCTGTTTCCTCTTCTTCGTTTTTGTTTCAGACACTTTTTGTGACATTGCTGTGACACTTCACTTGCTTTGTTTCAGACCATCTTCTTAGGAAGAGAAACATTGGAAAACGAAGGCAAAACATTGGAAAACGAAGGCGATACACGTCTTTGAAGGATTGTTGTGCTGTGATGGAAACATCTCGACGGAGGGAGGGAAGGAGGAAGGGAACAGGTCATTTCTCAAAGACCTTCAACTTTCCAAAACGCAGCGTTGTGGAAAAAAGCTTAATTACCTTTATTAATTACCTAAACAATTTAATTATCTAACTTGGGATAATTATTCACAGCTTCATTAAATTAATAATATTTTTGACAGGTGTCACTGATGAGGTGGCCCAAATTCGTGCCACCTCATCAGTTCAGGGCATCATCCTTAAATTCGTAAACCCTAAAATTTAATAAGGGCCAAAACCTAAGGGTTTTTTTTTGAGGGGCTTTTTCCTAATCCCTAAACATTAAGAGGGCTAAAAAGGGGTTTTAGCCATAAATTTTGAATTTATTTTTTAATATCTAGGTTGTTTGTTCTGGAAACCATAGGTTAAAGAAAGTATGTTGTTATTGACGAAGAAGAAGAAAATTCGTTACGTTGTAATTGTTATTATTCATATTATGGATGGCTTGTGTTGGTTACACAATTCCTTTTTAGACCATGCCAAAAGAAAAAGGTAAAGAAAGAAAGAAAAAATCTTCAATGGTGTGAAAAATAGAATTGTCAACTTCCTTAAGAAAATATTTAATATTATCGCTTTTTTCTCTTTTAAATTGCCAAATATTACATGTTGAAGGCGAAAGGCTTGTAATAATCATTTTCTTTTTCAAGAATTGGATGTATATGGGAGCAATTACCCACTACATCAAGTCATCTTCAATTAATTTCGTGAATTGAACAGAATAACTAATAAATCTTTTAGACAAGAGAACATCATTATACTACAGTCGTATGCTTTAACGTAAATAAATTATCTTTACATTCAGTAATCTATATTAAGTGTGTTTGTTTAAACTTATTTTTAAGTGTTTTTTAAAAATATTTTTTATATTTTTTAATTAGCAGATCAGAATTGTTTTTTAAAACAAATAGAAATTTGTTTATATTCTGTTTCTACTTATTTTAAAAGATAAGTATTTTTTAATTAAAAATATTTATTTTTAATTTTTATACGTTTGTTTAAAATTTTAAAAATAAACAAAAATAAACAAATAAACAAATTTCTACTATCAAACCCTAAAAAATTACTACTAAGAAGGTCTTTGAAGGTTGAGTCAAGAGAAACCATTGAAGATAGTGTGAATGATTCTAATATTTTAGCCCAAATTCATTTGCGGGTGAATTCATTTTTTTACCTATGAATCACATATGTATATATAAAGCTTATAGGAAATTGAAAATGAAACAATGTGGACTTAAAACTTGGGAATATATGTCAAAACATATTTGTTGTTTTCAAAGAAGTTAAAAATATAAGGGCTAAAAATGAATGTAATGAAAGTACTATATAAAAGGGTAAGTGTCGTTATTTTATTAAAAATAACTAATTTATTTTGATATAAAATATTAACATAATAATTAATCCTCACAATAAACTTTAGTCCATTAACAATAATAAAAAATTGGAGTCATAATTAAATAATTGTTTAAAGTCTTACATTACAATATTTTAAAAACAATATAAAATTGTTTCTCTAATATTAGTATTAATATTATTATAACTCATTATTATAGCTGATAAAACTTATAAATCTTAAAAAATAATTTTATAATAATATAAGATGTACCATTTATTTAAATGGTATAATTTTATTTTAATTATTTTATTTTAATTTATATCTGATTGTGTAAACTATTTTATACAATTTAAATATGTAATTAAAATAAGATTATTATAATTAGTAAGACTCATAAATTAAGTATCACTGTATTTTATATGAGATCGTTTTACAGTTAGACCATCTTATGACTAGTTATGTAGTTCTATAATACATTATTAAATTATTATAATATAAAATTTTACAACGATAAAATCATAATAAAATCAAGATAGTTATATGTAATAAAATTTATAATCTAGATAATCGTATAAAATTACTTATCCCATTAAAGTGTTTTGTCACATTATTTTTATATAGTTTTTTTTTGTTTTGATATATTATATTCGTGTTTGAGTTGGACAATATCATTATGTAAAGTAAAATTCTCATTATCAAGATTTAATGGTAGTATTTTTTTAGTTGTTTTTACAACAAAAGTATAAATGATGTATTTTTCATCTATATTCAAAATGGTACACATGACCTAATAATCAAATAAGTAATCATATTATCGATTTTAATTATCGATTGAATGAACACTTCAACCATTAAGTCAGCGGCACATTATAATTAGTAGTTGTTATGTATATATACACACATATAATTAAAATATATGTGATATATATATATATATATATAAAAAAAAAACTGATGTGTTTAATTATAAATATGTATAATTGGACCCCTTTAGTTTAAGAGATTGAGATGGAACCTTGTGTAATTTTTTGAATATTAGAGCAACTTTCCTTACATGAAATATTGGTGGTGGTTATATATAGCGTTATATATTTAAAAAAAAAAAGAGGCATGAGATCAAACCCAACACCACAAGGTGACAAGTGAGACCTCAAACCATAAAGCTACAATTATATCTTGAGAAATTTGCCATTACACACATATACGCTTTTTTAAACACAGTGTATGGAAAATATAATATATTTAATTAAAAATATGATAAATGTAATATATTTAAAAGAAGGGTGTGGCGTACGAAGATAAGCATCCCGGCTAATGCTTCTCCCAGCAAGGCTTTGCATGAGATCTTGGAGAAAGAAGAGAAAATCTTCAAAGCTTCTAAAACCGTCCTTGACTCGGTCAAGAGTACGGCTTCGCTGACGGTGTAAGCATTGCTGGCTAGGAGTAAATTTTCATACGACCAACAGGTGTAGAACTTTATGGAAAAGTCATTGTTCTCCCAGAACACCGGTTTATCATCGTTCACTTTAACTTTGACGAAGGAATGCTTAAAGCTTACCCCTTCTGTTTTTGTTGATTCTGTAAAGGATTCAAAATTGGCAATCTTGGAGTTACATCGGAGGTTGATGAAGCCAAAGCCACCTCTCGGGTTACTGTGACGCATAACTCCGTAGTAAGAGAAGAAAAGAGCAACAGTGGTGACAAAGTGGAAATAATCCTCCAGGACTTCGAGAGCTTTCACCAGTCCTTAGCCAATGGGATGAAGTTGACTTGAGGCACAGTCAAGGAACCAGAGTACCCTAATTTCAAATTATGTCAGAGGGAACCGGACTCCGATCTTAGATAAGAGCATCTCATACATGAAGAGGCACCTCGACTCCGGTTGATGATAGATGCGCTCCGATGGAAGGGGGCAGCAAATGGAGTAGTAGTCTTCAAACTCTTCCCCGAAGTGAATGATCACATCTTCAATAATCACATCGTCCGTATCTTCAGCATATCAGGAAGAAAGACGTAGTGGCTCTTCATGCACCTAGAAATAGGGATCTTAGACCTTCTCAGCAAGCCAATTGATCTGGTGTGCAATGACGTTAGTTTCTATGGGTGTCAGTTGCAATAACATGACAGTTGGTGCAGGAGTTTCCCTCAAACGCCATGGGTTGAACAACGTGACGAAGGAAAGGTATACAGTTATAAAAAGCCATATTGTCAGTTAAATATAAATTGGCACTACTCCCAGGCTCACTGGCAGAGCCCATGTCTAAGCCAGATGATGTGGGGGACAGTGTGGAGGAGCAAGAGAATGTATCCAACTCCCGTATTTCCCACAACGACATTTGTGAAAGATGCTGGGTCCCTGGATTCCTCTGCCGATGTGGTGCCAACCCAGAGGTAGCTCTATCAAAACGGTAAGGATACCGGTTTAAATTTCCCCTCCGCGACTCACGTCAGGATTGGACCGACGGAGGCCCAGACAACACCTCAACGGAGTCATTGCTTGAGTCGTCGTACCTCATACCCTTTGTTTAGAAAGTAAAGATGAAAAGAAAGGATGGTATGGAGGTAACTGCTGAGATGATAGGTAATGTGGACATACCCAAGGAAGACCCTCACACTACATTGGAGAAAGGACTTGAAGCATATAGAGGTCCCCTCACAAGGGCAAAGACCAAACGGGCCAAAGAGAGCATCCATAAAGCCCTTTTCTCTTTTCTCTCTTCTAGTGAGCCTAAGCCCAATAAGGAACCTATGAGGACCTATGTGTACTTTACTTGTAATATACTTTCTAAATAGTTTCTCTAGGCTTATAGGATAGCTTTGGGCCTTACAAGGTCAAATGGGCCACTTTTGGGCCTTGTACTTTCCCTTTTGGGCCATGTATAGGCCATTTGTTCATTTTTCTCTTAATGGGCCTTGGATCCATGACCAAGCCCATCTAGCTAGTCCTTGGCCGAAATTCCCATGGCCTATATAAGGGCTTCTCCTTTTGTAATCAAGCACCATTAATTCATTTGCAAAATTTGAGAGCACTTAAGTGTTTCTTAGTGAGAGATTCTCCTCCTTCTCTCTAGAATTTGAGAGCTCTCTCAAGCTCTTATCCAAGGGGTTTCTCCCTCCCTTGGTGGTGAGTGGAGTTATCTTCCTCCACCTTAGGAAGTGGCCTCCAACCTTTCCCTCTCCTCTTTTCCAAGCCTTCCTCCATTGTCCACCTTCTCTCCTTTCCATTTCCACTCTCTTTTCCTTTGTTTTTGCGTCACTCCCCTCTAGCTTTAGGCTTTAGTTTTCGGGTTCCCTTACCTTGAAGAAGAAGTTCTCAAGCTTACTTTGAAGGAAGATAGGAGAAAGAACTCTAGATCCATCTCTCTTCAAGAAAGTGCATGAAGAGCCTACATCATGTGGTATCATTAAGCCTTGGGAGGTTCTTTTCTTCTTCTCTTCCATTTTAAATTTCGGTTTTCATTTCTTTTGCTGGCTGGAATTCTGTTTCTTAGTCATTCATATGCCTTATTCATGCCATGTTAGCAAAGAAAAATCATAAAAAGTCTTGGTTCTTTTGAGTTTTTGTGCTAGTTTCTTTGTGGTTTCAATTTTTTGCATATTGGAGGGTCATTTTCGGTTGTTATTGTTTCCATTCTGCTTTAGTTTCTAAAATTTCAGATTTGGCACATGTTAAATCCGGTTATTAGGTGGTTAGGTTGTTACATGTTAGTTAATTGTTAGTTGTTAGTTAGAGCCAATTTAGGAAGTTAGTTAAGTGCCATGTGGAACCTTTTCTAGAGTTCTAGGAAGTTAATTGTTTCTCCTTTTTAGTGTGCAAAACCGTGTGATATAGGGGCAATTCAAGCATCTTGATTAGCTCCTACAAAGGTTCTATTCTTGTTAGGAGGTCTCACATTAAAGACACTCCAAAGTCAACTCAATTTTTAGGATTGTTAGTTTCTATTCTTAGTTTGATTCTAGGTTTAATTTTGTTGCACTATTAGGATATCTCTTTTACATTCTTATTTTCATCTTGCTTGCATCAAAAACAAAACTTGTCAAAAAAGATTTTAGTCACCTCCTATACATCAATTTAGGAGAAGGTTGCATAATTTGCCTTAAGCAAGAAGCATTAATTGAACTAGTTGAACCATTTGTGCAATTCGGTTTTGGTATTATAAAATTGGTGTTGTTATCTTGAAATCTTGAGAGGCAAAAGAAAAGAAAAGTATCAAAAGAAAAGAAAAATACAAAAGTAAAAAAAAAAGGAGTATTGAAAAGAAAGCCTCATTGCCAAGTTGAATTTGAGACACCAAACATCATCACCAAATTTCAAAATTACCAATACCAAAAGAAAAGTATTTCATTACTTGACATTTCTAAAACTTGTTCATTAAGACTTCTTTGCTTATTCTTGCAACTCTAGAGTTTCTAGGCTAGGTTATACCTTAAACTTTGTTTCTTGCATTTATTTTCTTGTTTGTCTTATTTTGTCAATTTCAATTCTATTCCAAGTTAGCTTTCATTCTTTTGAACTTTTATTTGCTTTTAGAGTCTTGTCATTCCAAGTTAATTATTGATCCTTCATTCTATTCCATTTGAGTAGCCTTTATTTCTTAAGCCTTTTTTTTTAGTTTGTCATTTTTGCTTCTTAAAGTTTTGTCTTGAGTTTGTATTCTTTTGGACTTCTAAGATCACTCTATTTCGCCATTAAGTGAGGGTAGCATATTGAAACACTTGAGATTGGTGTGGAAATTGATTGAGCTTGATAATCTCTAAGAGAAGGCATACACTTGAGAGATACACTTTTGAGAGGTTTAAAGTTTTCTTTGTGATTTCCATTAACCAAATCTTGTTTGGAGTTGTTGTTTGTTCTCTTGCTAGGTAAAGTTGGAGCTTATACATCAAGAAGGACTTGTGAAGACACTTGTAAAGGAGGCAAAAGCTTTGTAACTAGTAGATCTTAGGCAAAGTTTTTCAATTCTTAGGCTTTGTGTAGTAGGATTTTGTCTTGTATTTTGGACACAACAAGGACATTGGACTTTTTGGACATTATAATTTTCCCTTTTGCTTGGTAAATTTCGAATTAGGATAGTGCATGTGCATTTGTTTGTTAACTACTTTTAGTTAATTGGTTAGAGTTAGTTAGAAGTTACAACTATAATTAGTTAGTTAGTTGGTAGTTAGTTGAGTGTCTTAACTAATTGGTTAGTGGTTGGAACTAATTCTAGTTGTCATAACTAATTGTTAGTTGAGTTAACTAATACATAACCGAATTAGTTAGGTAGTTATAGTGGTTAGACTTTGTTACAACTTCTATAACTAATTAACTACTTTTGGTTAGGGTTGTTAAGACTTAGTTAGTTAGTTGAACTAATTTTGTTAGGTTAACTACTTCTTAAAACCGAATTTGGTTAGGCTTGTCTAGGGTTAGTTAATCACTAGCAACATCCTAGGACAACCATAATCAACTTAGGTTAAGGACAACTTAGGATTTACATAAGCAACATAGGACTAACCTAGTTAAAGACAACCTAGGACATTGTTTCCCTTTAGGATAGAAACCTAGTATTGATATTTTAGGATTGTTGAAGTGTTTTTTTTCACTTGTATTGCATTCATCGTCCTCGACTAGCTTGTCTATACATACTTTGTTCTTGTCTTGAATTTCTTTGACAACATTAAAAGATGTCATCTAGTGATAGGGAAAACAAAAGCATGCTTCATAACATAATGGATAGCTTAAACACCATTAATGCTAGGCTAAACAATCTTGAGCATAATGAACCCCCTAGAACTAGGCATAGACAACGAAATCAAAGACATAACACTAGTGATAATGAGGAAGAAACAAGACAAAGAAGGCACCATGACCATAGGAGGGATTACATAGGCTTAAGAGAGGTAAAATTAGAAATTCCCCCATTCAATGGAAAGAGTGACATTGAAGCTTACTTAGAGTGGGAGATGAGGGTAGAACAAATATTCAACTCTCATCAAATAAAAGATGATAAAAAAGTTAGGATTGCAACTCTTTCTTTCCAAAATTATGCCCTAGTTTGGTGGACCTAAATTTGTAAGGAGAGAAAAAGAGACAACTTCCCCCCCATAGATGATTGGGTAGACTTAAAAGCTCTCCTTAGAAAAAGATATGTTCCTAACTATTATAGGGGTGAACTATTAGCAAAGCTAAATAGGCTCACCCAAGGCTCCAAATGTGTAGAAGATTACTATAAAGCCTTAGAGATAGCCATGATTAGAGCCAATCTAGAAGAGGATGAGGAAACCCTAATGCATAGGTTCTTACATGGGCTTAATAGGAACATCAAAAATAGGGTGGAACTTCTTCCACATGTGGATATAGAAGAGTTACTCCACCAATGCACCAAAGTAGAAAACCAATTTAAGGAAAGAGAATCCTATAGTGGGGATAACAATAGAGCCTATAAGTCAAAATGGGTAGAAAATAAGGGTAATTTTGAGAGAAACCCTAGAGAGAGAGAAGTGGGCGCTTCCTCCTCTAAACCCCAAAGTGAGTTACACAAAAATGGCAAAGTCTTTCGCAATCAACATGATAAGCATGAACCATCATCAAAACCACAATCCTCTAGATCTTCTTCCATAAAATGTTTTAAGTGCCTTGGAAGAGGACACATTGCTTCAGACTATCCAACAAAAAGAACAATGATTTTAAAAACCAATGGAACCTACTCAAGTCAATCAGAGTCTAATTCTGATTCTCACTATTCAAGTGATGACTCTAGTAGTGATTCCAGTGACAGTGAGCATATTTTAGGGGATAATGGTGAGTTGTACATGATTAGAAGGTTGCTTGGTAGTCATGTAAAACTCGATGACACAACACAAAGAGAGAACATCTTTTATACAAGATGTTACATTAATGACAAATTATGTTCTCTCATTGTGGATAGTGGGAGTTGTGCAAATGTTGCAAGCCAAAGACTAGTCAAAAAGATGGGATTAGAGCTTATAGACCATCCAAGTCCCTACAAATTACAATGGTTAAATGAAAAAGGGGAAATGGTAGTCAATAAGCAAGTCCTAATCAATTTCACCATAGGCACATATAGAGATGAAGTCAAATGTGATGTAGTACCTATGGAAGCAACCCATATTTTATTAGGAAGGCCTTGGCAATTTGATAGGAAGGTCCTTCATGAGGGTTTCACTAACACCCTCACATTTAAACTAGATGGTAAGAAGATAGTATTACATCCTCTAACTCCACAACAAGTAGCCAAAGATCAAATCCAAATGAAAGCTAAGAGAGAAAAAGAGTTAGGATCTTCTTCCCATGTGAGTTTAGAAAAACCAAAGAAAAACAAAAAAGACAATAAAGGGAAAGGAGTTATTGTCTATAATGACTCCCAACCTAATCTCTTTGCAAATAAATATGATGTGAAACATGCCATGTTTTCACAAAAGCATTGCTTGATCATATATCCAAAAGATATCCCTAACACTTCCTTGTGTTCAATGGGCACCTCTCCTCCCCCCTTGCCCAAAGGGATCCAAAATATCTTACAAGAATTTAAAGACCTCTTCCCAAAAGACATTCCAAAGGGGTTACCTCCTATTAGAGGCATTGAGCATCAAATAGACCTTATTCCTGGGGCTAGTTTGCCAAATAGACCGGCCTATAGGTGCAACCCTAAGGAAAGTTTAGAAATAGAAAATCAAGTGAATGAACTACTTTCCAAAGGTTGGATTAGAGAAAGTTTAAGCCCTTGCGCATTACCGGTTTTACTTGTACCCAAGAAAGATGGTTCATGGAGAATGTGTACGGATTGTAGAGCCATTAATAACATCACCATCAAGTATAGGCATCCCATACCTAGACTTGATGACATGTTAGATGAGCTTAGTGGATCTACAATCTTCTCCAAGATTGATCTTAAAAGTGGCTATCACCAAATTAGAATAAAAGAAGGAGATGAATGGAAAGCCGCTTTTAAAACCAAGCTTGGCCTTTATGAGTGGTTAGTGATGCCTTTCGGCCTAACTAATGCACCAAGTACCTTCATGAGACTTATGAACCATGTTTTAAGGGATTTCATAGGGCATTTTGTTGTGGTATACTTTGATGACATTCTTGTGTACTCAAAGTCCATGACCTCTCATCTAATCCACCTAAGACAAGTTATGCTTGCCTTGAGAACAAACAATCTTTATGTTAACTTTGAAAAATGTTCTTTTGGCATGGATACTATTGTCTTTCTTGGTTTTGTAGTTAGTTCTAGAGGTGTTGAGGTAGATCACTCTAAGGTTAAGGCAATCCAAGATTGGCCTACACCTAAAAATGTGAGTGAAGTAAGAAGTTTCCATGGTCTCGCAAGTTTCTATAGGAGATTTGTGAAAGATTTTTCAACCCTAGCCTCCCCTTTAAATGAGTTGGTTAAAAAGAATGTTTCTTTTGTGTGGGGGCCTAGGCAAGAAAAAGCCTTTCAAAATCTCAAAGATAGACTCACTCATGCTCCAATTTTAAAACTTCCAAATTTTTCTAAAACCTTTGAGCTTGAGTGTGACGCATCAAATGTGGGCATAGGAGCTGTGCTTTTACAAGAAGGACACCCCATTGCTTTCTTTAGTGAAAAACTTAATGGGGCCACTATTAACTATCCCACATACGATAAGGAATTTTATGCCTTAATTAGAGCCCTACAAACTTGGGAGCACTACTTAATCCCAAAAGAGTTTGTGATACATAGTGATCACCAATCTTTGAAATTCATCAAAGGGCAACATAAGTTAAACAAAAGGCATGCTAAGTGGGTTGAGTATTTGGAACAATTTCCTTATGTCATCAAGTATAATGTATTTAGTGACACAGCATCACTAATGAAATATGAGTATGTTGAAACTGAACTGTCTAGTTGTACAAGATAACTAAGTTTAAACCACATAACAAGAATTTTACAGGAATTTTCTATGTATTTTAAGGTTGATGCTGTCAAATGCCAACTTCTTCAAAATTGTTTGTGTTTGTGATTTGTGAATCACTTGGTGTGTATTATTACTAAGATTAAAAAAATGGTATATATATGTCTATTCATTGGGCACAAGGAAGAATGCCTGACATGCCCTTGATTGGAAGTCTATACTTCTGTTGGTTAAACATGTATTTTAGAAGTTGTTGTTACCTGTTGAAGCTATTGAACACTAGACTCTCCTTATAGATCTCTCCCCCATCTACCTTACCTAGTGTAGAAAAGACAAAGAGAGAGCATGGAGATATAGACAAAGAAGTGAATTGGATGCTTTACAATGTGTAGAGACCCTCATGTTTATAATGAGATATCATATAATTGTAACCATATTGGGTTAGGCCCATCAACATAAATATATAATATAATAATATATAATATAATCATATCTACTCACAACATATCTAATATAATAATATCTAATCATAACACTCCCCTTCAAGCTAGAGCACAGATATTCATCATATCCAACTTGTTACAAATAAAATTGCTACGAGTCCCATTCAAAGCCTTTGTGAACACATCCGTTAGCAGGTCGCTTGTCCGGACATGAGAAATGGATATGAGCTTTTGTTGAACCTTCTCATGAATAAAGTGACAATCTACCTCAATATGCTTTGTTCCCCCATGGAAAACTAGATTTGAGGTGATGTATATGACAGCTTGTTTATCACACCAAAGTTTCATAGGAGTGTTGTCAAATCTCATCTCCTCCAAGATCTATTTTGCTTCTGCACTCGACCTCGCTACAATACTCTGCTTCTTGTTTTTCTAAGATATCAGATTTCCTCAGAACACACAAAATTCTATAGTGGATTTGCGGTCGATAGGAGATCCCGCCCGACCTGCATTAGAGAATGCTTCAACCTGCATATGCCCATGACCTTGATACACGATACTCTTTCCTGGAGCTTTCTTTAGATACTTGACAATAAAAATTAGTGTTTCCCAATGAGTGTCGGTCAGAGAAGACATAAATTGACTTACAACACTTACTGGAAAGGTAATGTGACCTAGTGACGGTCAAATAGTTGAGTTTTCCTACCAATCTTCTATATTTTTTTTGAGGATTAAAGAAAAGGAACACCATCTACTGTCAGCTTCATTCCTGGCTCCATAAGTCTCACATGGTTTAGCTCCCTTTAGGCCAGCCTCAGTCAACAAGTCCAGAATATACTTCCTTTGTGACAGAAAGATCCCTTTCTTGGAATACATTACTTCAATGCCCAAGAAATACTTCATAATTCCCAAGTCTTTGGTTTGAAACTTGGTTTGGAGAAATGTCTTCAATTTGCTAAAATGCAACCAAGGTTACTATTTTTATAAAACACTGTATGATAACTTTGATTACTCACTAATCCAAATTCCAAAACCACTTCATTGAATCTCATTGACACCCGTTCCATACTGCCCCCCCCCCTTCCCCCTCTCGAGCAACAAACCAAGAAGGTTGCTCCATGTACACTTCCTATAAGTCACCATGTTTTTTCTTGACATCCAGCTAAAATAAGGGTCAATGATGCCTAGCAGCAAGAGAGATAATGATGCAAACAGATGATAGCTTAGCAACTGGGGAAAAGGTATCCAGTGTAGTCAACTCCATATTTCTGGGCGTACCTTTTTGAAACAAGGCGTGCCTTTAGACGAGCCACAGAGCCATCAGGATTAACTTTCACAATATAAATTCACTTGCAACCAATAGCCTGCTTTCCTAAGAACTACTAAAGATAGATGACCTAAATGACGACGTAGTTGAAATGGAGACACCTTTCCACTCCTAGATGTAGTTGATGCATGTGGAGTTCTTTCTTCCAGCAAGTAGAGCCCATTAGATACTCTTCTCCTACCAATAGTCCTGTGTCAACAGATCTTGAAAAACAAAAGAATTGGGAAAAAAATGTGACGGAACAATTCAGTGAGGATGTAAGTTGGCTAATAGAGCAAATTCACCATAATTATAGCATTGCACACTACCATGACCTCCACCTCGGCCACCTCTTCCTCCACTACAACCACCGCGGTTCCTAGATTGGACCGCCATTGCAAAACGATGTAGAGGCTCACCGTCTAAAGTTTTCTTGGATTCCTCAAAGGAGGATTACATAACCCTAGTGAAAACATCATTGAGTTTAGAAAGAGTCACAATTTTCATGACCACCCTCTTGGAACAACCGTCCTCCTTGGGGTTTCCCTCATCCTCGTGGATATTGTCAGGCATTATAAAATGATAACGAACACACTGAAAGTTTCTCAGAAACACTTGAAAAAAAAAACCTTCAAATCACAAGTAGCGACAGATCCACTGGGCTTTGTCCCACTTAACAAAAGACACTCCACTTTATCCCGAACAGGAGGTCAATTGCGGTAGAAAATGGTACATTTCAAATTGCACATCAAAATCACATCACACCGTGCCAAACCGGGAAAAAAAATCTTTTGTATAATCTGGTCGCCCAAAATTTTTTATCCCACTGCAGCCTTGGTTGGCTCTTTTTGAGGCTGCTGGGATTTCTCTCTTTTTTTTTGTTTATTTTTTTGTGAGAGGCTGCTGTTGGAAGAACCCTAGTCTGCTCTTGATATCATGTAGAAAAGACAGAGAGAGCATGGTGAGAGAGACAAAGAAGTGAATTGGAATTTGATAGAGACCCTCATATTTATAATGAGATATCATACAATTGTAACTCTAATGGGTTAGGCTCATCAACATAAATATCTAATAATATTTAATATAATTATATCTACTCAACATATCTAATATAATAATATCTAATCATAACACCTAGAAAAGGGAAGGGGATTGGGATTAGAGGAAAGATGAGTAAGTGATTGTTTAGAAACATTAAAAAAGTTATCTTTCACATTTCACTGTGTTTTCTAATCGATATTATTTAATTCTAATTATGACTTGTTCTGTCTGTTTTCCATGTGATTAGGAAAGGGATCAAAGATACAAGGAGTTGGGATTCAGGGACAGAATTACACTCAGTAGTGGACGTTTTCTCCTTGGTAACAAGTATGGTTGAATGTTTCTGCCTTATTTTAGACATTCTCCAAGGTTCTGTTTTCTTTTGCTTAAATAATTTGTTGATTTGTTTGATATGAGATTATTGGAGGAGAAAAACTTTCCCTATTCTTCTAATACCTAGGTAGTTAATCCCAGAGCGTCGCATTAAACCCCAAAACCGGGAAATCATGATAGTGATGCGGATCGTGGGTGAGATTCTATACTATCACGGAATAGAAAATAAAATAAAAAATATATAATCTAGAGACATGTATAATTGTATATATGCTTGAAATTTAAAAAAAAAAATACAAACATCATGATTGAAAATTAAACACATCTAATTGCATAAGTCCAAATTCAAAACAATCATAAACACATCCCAAGTATCCATATTCCAAAGAAAATATAGATGCAAGAAGCCTTCTAAGACATGTTCCTTTGGGTTGGCTTAAACAAAGCAACATTCAAATTTGAACCTTGGCCTGATGCATTTCCTCCACCTGCTTGATGCTGTCCAGAAGAGGCCAGTGATGTTAGACTTTCAGTGTCAAAAACAGCAACAAAAGATGAGGGAGAGGTTGCTATTGGAGAGTTGAACGTGACGGAACTGTGTTGGAGAATATGAAGAGGCGGACAATGGACAGCACACAACCAACAGTGAGGGCCACAACTCAATAAACACAGAGGAAGTAGAGGAACAAAGCAAAAAAACAGAGCATATGAAGAAATTGGGGGAGAAAACGACACCCAAATGAGAAACCAAGAGCCAAACAGTGATCGTCGGGCTCAGTAGGACTGCCTGAGATGTGCTGTCGCCGGCGGAGTCACAATGATGAAAGCTGAGGACGGAAACGGTCAAGTTAGGGTGATTGGGAGAGGAAACGTAAAACAGGGGAAGACAAACGAACTTCTTCTACATGACATTCTTTTCTGACTTATTTCAAAGGGGTTTTGTTTTTTGGTTTTTGCTTTTTTAATTTCAAATTATTTTTAATTAAAAAATAAATAAAATAAGTTTTAAAAGGATATTTACACTGAAAACTTAAAAAATGCCGCCGTCCCTGGGTTGTCTATGTCGTGTACACAAACAGGCTCCTCATGAACAACGACGCCGATCCTAGTCCACACCGTAACAACCACAACCCTGAATGCCACTGCAACTCCTCCCGAGATATGCTGCAATGCAACTTCCCACTGCAATGGTGCGCATTTGACAACCTAGTCTAATACATTGACTTGGAAGCTCATAACTTATCAATGTTTCACTGTTCTAAAATTGAAAAAATTAGCTTTTGTAGTTTGGATTTTCGAAGATCCATTCTGTTGTGTTGGTGCTGTTTGCTGAAAACAATGTCTCTAGCTCCTCAAGTTTAAGGTTCGATAGCCCCCATGATCAATTATTTATAATTTACAGTCTTCCTTATTGATGATGTCTTTTGTGATGTTACAAGCTATCCACCTCAATGATATTATTGTCTTGATTTGGTTCATGGGAATCTGCTGGCAGCAAATGTTTTGTCCACTGAGCATACATAATTTTGTTGAACTCTCTGTGCTTCCCATTGTATTTTCACCTCTTTTCCTGGTTCTGTTACTTCTCTGTCACAAATGATATGTAATTAAAATAAGATTATTATAATTAGTAAGACTCATAAATTAAGTATCACTGTATTTTATATGAGATCGTTTTACAGTTAGACCATCTTATGACTAGTTATGTAGTTCTATAATACATTATTAAATTATTATAATATAAAATTTTACAACGATAAAATCATAATAAAATCAAGATAGTTATATGTAATAAAATTTATAATCTAGATAATCGTATAAAATTACTTATCCCATTAAAGTGTTTTGTCACATTATTTTTATATAGTTTTTTTTTGTTTTGATATATTATATTCGTGTTTGAGTTGGACAATATCATTATGTAAAGTAAAATTCTCATTATCAAGATTTAATGGTAGTATTTTTTTAGTTGTTTTTACAACAAAAGTATAAATGATGTATTTTTCATCTATATTCAAAATGGTACACATGACCTAATAATCAAATAAGTAATCATATTATCGATTTTAATTATCGATTGAATGAACACTTCAACCATTAAGTCAGCGGCACATTATAATTAGTAGTTGTTATGTATATATACACACATATAATTAAAATATATGTGATATATATATATATATATATATATATATATAAAAAACTGATGTGTTTAATTATAAATATGTATAATTGGACCCCTTTAGTTTAAGAGATTGAGATGGAACCTTGTGTAATTTTTTGAATATTAGAGCAACTTTCCTTACATGAAATATTGGTGGTGGTTATATATAGCGTTATATATTTAAAAAAAAAAAGAGGCATGAGATCAAACCCAACACCACAAGGTGACAAGTGAGACCTCAAACCATAAAGCTACAATTATATCTTGAGAAATTTGCCATTACACACATATACGCTTTTTTAAACACAGTGTATGGAAAATATAATATATTTAATTAAAAATATGATAAATGTAATATATTTAAAAGAAGGGTGTGGCGTACGAAGATAAGCATCCCGGCTAATGCTTCTCCCAGCAAGGCTTTGCATGAGATCTTGGAGAAAGAAGAGAAAATCTTCAAAGCTTCTAAAACCGTCCTTGACTCGGTCAAGAGTACGGCTTCGCTGACGGTGTAAGCATTGCTGGCTAGGAGTAAATTTTCATACGACCAACAGGTGTAGAACTTTATGGAAAAGTCATTGTTCTCCCAGAACACCGGTTTATCATCGTTCACTTTAACTTTGACGAAGGAATGCTTAAAGCTTACCCCTTCTGTTTTTGTTGATTCTGTAAAGGATTCAAAATTGGCAATCTTGGAGTTACATCGGAGGTTGATGAAGCCAAAGCCACCTCTCGGGTTACTGTGACGCATAACTCCGTAGTAAGAGAAGAAAAGAGCAACAGTGGTGACAAAGTGGAAATAATCCTCCAGGACTTCGAGAGCTTTCACCAGTCCTTAGCCAATGGGATGAAGTTGACTTGAGGCACAGTCAAGGAACCAGAGTACCCTAATTTCAAATTATGTCAGAGGGAACCGGACTCCGATCTTAGATAAGAGCATCTCATACATGAAGAGGCACCTCGACTCCGGTTGATGATAGATGCGCTCCGATGGAAGGGGGCAGCAAATGGAGTAGTAGTCTTCAAACTCTTCCCCGAAGTGAATGATCACATCTTCAATAATCACATCGTCCGTATCTTCAGCATATCAGGAAGAAAGACGTAGTGGCTCTTCATGCACCTAGAAATAGGGATCTTAGACCTTCTCAGCAAGCCAATTGATCTGGTGTGCAATGACGTTAGTTTCTATGGGTGTCAGTTGCAATAACATGACAGTTGGTGCAGGAGTTTCCCTCAAACGCCATGGGTTGAACAACGTGACGAAGGAAAGGTATACAGTTATAAAAAGCCATATTGTCAGTTAAATATAAATTGGCACTACTCCCAGGCTCACTGGCAGAGCCCATGTCTAAGCCAGATGATGTGGGGGACAGTGTGGAGGAGCAAGAGAATGTATCCAACTCCCGTATTTCCCACAACGGCATTTGTGAAAGATGCTGGGTCCCTGGATTCCTCTGCCGATGTGGTGCCAACCCAGAGGTAGCTCTATCAAAACGGTAAGGATACCGGTTTAAATTTCCCCTCCGCGACTCACGTCAGGATTGGACCGACGGAGGCCCAGACAACACCTCAACGGAGTCATTGCTTGAGTCGTCGTACCTCATACCCTTTGTTTAGAAAGTAAAGATGAAAAGAAAGGATGGTATGGAGGTAACTGCTGAGATGATAGGTAATGTGGACATACCCAAGGAAGACCCTCACACTACATTGGAGAAAGGACTTGAAGCATATAGAGGTCCCCTCACAAGGGCAAAGACCAAACGGGCCAAAGAGAGCATCCATAAAGCCCTTTTCTCTTTTCTCTCTTCTAGTGAGCCTAAGCCCAATAAGGAACCTATGAGGACCTATGTGTACTTTACTTGTAATATACTTTCTAAATAGTTTCTCTAGGCTTATAGGATAGCTTTGGGCCTTACAAGGTCAAATGGGCCACTTTTGGGCCTTGTACTTTCCCTTTTGGGCCATGTATAGGCCATTTGTTCATTTTTCTCTTAATGGGCCTTGGATCCATGACCAAGCCCATCTAGCTAGTCCTTGGCCGAAATTCCCATGGCCTATATAAGGGCTTCTCCTTTTGTAATCAAGCACCATTAATTCATTTGCAAAATTTGAGAGCACTTAAGTGTTTCTTAGTGAGAGATTCTCCTCCTTCTCTCTAGAATTTGAGAGCTCTCTCAAGCTCTTATCCAAGGGGTTTCTCCCTCCCTTGGTGGTGAGTGGAGTTATCTTCCTCCACCTTAGGAAGTGGCCTCCAACCTTTCCCTCTCCTCTTTTCCAAGCCTTCCTCCATTGTCCACCTTCTCTCCTTTCCATTTCCACTCTCTTTTCCTTTGTTTTTGCGTCACTCCCCTCTAGCTTTAGGCTTTAGTTTTCGGGTTCCCTTACCTTGAAGAAGAAGTTCTCAAGCTTACTTTGAAGGAAGATAGGAGAAAGAACTCTAGATCCATCTCTCTTCAAGAAAGTGCATGAAGAGCCTACATCATGTGGTATCATTAAGCCTTGGGAGGTTCTTTTCTTCTTCTCTTCCATTTTAAATTTCGGTTTTCATTTCTTTTGCTGGCTGGAATTCTGTTTCTTAGTCATTCATATGCCTTATTCATGCCATGTTAGCAAAGAAAAATCATAAAAAGTCTTGGTTCTTTTGAGTTTTTGTGCTAGTTTCTTTGTGGTTTCAATTTTTTGCATATTGGAGGGTCATTTTCGGTTGTTATTGTTTCCATTCTGCTTTAGTTTCTAAAATTTCAGATTTGGCACATGTTAAATCCGGTTATTAGGTGGTTAGGTTGTTACATGTTAGTTAATTGTTAGTTGTTAGTTAGAGCCAATTTAGGAAGTTAGTTAAGTGCCATGTGGAACCTTTTCTAGAGTTCTAGGAAGTTAATTGTTTCTCCTTTTTAGTGTGCAAAACCGTGTGATATAGGGGCAATTCAAGCATCTTGATTAGCTCCTACAAAGGTTCCATTCTTGTTAGGAGGTCTCACATTAAAGACACTCCAAAGTCAACTCAATTTTTAGGATTGTTAGTTTCTATTCTTAGTTTGATTCTAGGTTTAATTTTGTTGCACTATTAGGATATCTCTTTTACATTCTTATTTTCATCTTGCTTGCATCAAAAACAAAACTTGTCAAAAAAGATTTTAGTCACCTCCTATACATCAATTTAGGAGAAGGTTGCATAATTTGCCTTAAGCAAGAAGCATTAATTGAACTAGTTGAACCATTTGTGCAATTCGGTTTTGGTATTATAAAATTGGTGTTGTTATCTTGAAATCTTGAGAGGCAAAAGAAAAGAAAAGTATCAAAAGAAAAGAAAAATACAAAAGTAAAAAAAAAAGGAGTATTGAAAAGAAAGCCTCATTGCCAAGTTGAATTTGAGACACCAAACATCATCACCAAATTTCAAAATTACCAATACCAAAAGAAAAGTATTTCATTACTTGACATTTCTAAAACTTGTTCATTAAGACTTCTTTGCTTATTCTTGCAACTCTAGAGTTTCTAGGCTAGGTTATACCTTAAACTTTGTTTCTTGCATTTATTTTCTTGTTTGTCTTATTTTGTCAATTTCAATTCTATTCCAAGTTAGCTTTCATTCTTTTGAACTTTTATTTGCTTTTAGAGTCTTGTCATTCCAAGTTAATTATTGATCCTTCATTCTATTCCATTTGAGTAGCCTTTATTTCTTAAGCCTTTTTTTTTAGTTTGTCATTTTTGCTTCTTAAAGTTTTGTCTTGAGTTTGTATTCTTTTGGACTTCTAAGATCACTCTATTTCGCCATTAAGTGAGGGTAGCATATTGAAACACTTGAGATTGGTGTGGAAATTGATTGAGCTTGATAATCTCTAAGAGAAGGCATACACTTGAGAGATACACTTTTGAGAGGTTTAAAGTTTTCTTTGTGATTTCCATTAACCAAATCTTGTTTGGAGTTGTTGTTTGTTCTCTTGCTAGGTAAAGTTGGAGCTTATACATCAAGAAGGACTTGTGAAGACACTTGTAAAGGAGGCAAAAGCTTTGTAACTAGTAGATCTTAGGCAAATTTTTTCAATTCTTAGGCTTTGTGTAGTAGGATTTTGTCTTGTATTTTGGACACAACAAGGACATTGGACTTTTTGGACATTATAATTTTCCCTTTTGCTTGGTAAATTTCGAATTAGGATAGTGCATGTGCATTTGTTTGTTAACTACTTTTAGTTAATTGGTTAGAGTTAGTTAGAAGTTACAACTATAATTAGTTAGTTAGTTGGTAGTTAGTTGAGTGTCTTAACTAATTGGTTAGTGGTTGGAACTAATTCTAGTTGTCATAACTAATTGTTAGTTGAGTTAACTAATACATAACCGAATTAGTTAGGTAGTTATAGTGGTTAGACTTTGTTACAACTTCCATAACTAATTAACTACTTTTGGTTAGGGTTGTTAAGACTTAGTTAGTTAGTTGAACTAATTTTGTTAGGTTAACTACTTCTTAAAACCGAATTTGGTTAGGCTTGTCTAGGGTTAGTTAATCACTAGCAACATCCTAGGACAACCATAATCAACTTAGGTTAAGGACAACTTAGGATTTACATAAGCAACATAGGACTAACCTAGTTAAAGACAACCTAGGACATTGTTTCCCTTTAGGATAGAAACCTAGTATTGATATTTTAGGATTGTTGAAGTGTTTTTTTTCACTTGTATTGCATTCATCGTCCTCGACTAGCTTGTCTATACATACTTTGTTCTTGTCTTGAATTTCTTTGACAACATTAAAAGATGTCATCTAGTGATAGGGAAAACAAAAGCATGCTTCATAACATAATGGATAGCTTAAACACCATTAATGCTAGGCTAAACAATCTTGAGCATAATGAACCCCCTAGAACTAGGCATAGACAACGAAATCAAAGACATAACACTAGTGATAATGAGGAAGAAACAAGACAAAGAAGGCACCATGACCATAGGAGGGATGACATAGGCTTAAGAGAGGTAAAATTAGAAATTCCCCCATTCAATGGAAAGAGTGACATTGAAGCTTACTTAGAGTGGGAGATGAGGGTAGAACAAATATTCAACTCTCATCAAATAAAAGATGATAAAAAAGTTAGGATTGCAACTCTTTCTTTCCAAAATTATGCCCTAGTTTGGTGGACCTAAATTTGTAAGGAGAGAAAAAGAGACAACTTCCCCCCCATAGATGATTGGGTAGACTTAAAAGCTCTCCTTAGAAAAAGATATGTTCCTAACTATTATAGGGGTGAACTATTAGCAAAGCTAAATAGGCTCACCCAAGGCTCCAAATGTGTAGAAGATTACTATAAAGCCTTAGAGATAGCCATGATTAGAGCCAATCTAGAAGAGGATGAGGAAACCCTAATGCATAGGTTCTTACATGGGCTTAATAGGAACATCAAAAATAGGGTGGAACTTCTTCCACATGTGGATATAGAAGAGTTACTCCACCAATGCACCAAAGTAGAAAACCAATTTAAGGAAAGAGAATCCTATAGTGGGGATAACAATAGAGCCTATAAGTCAAAATGGGTAGAAAATAAGGGTAATTTTGAGAGAAACCCTAGAGAGAGAGAAGTGGGCGCTTCCTCCTCTAAACCCCAAAGTGAGTTACACAAAAATGGCAAAGTCTTTCGCAATCAACATGATAAGCATGAACCATCATCAAAACCACAATCCTCTAGATCTTCTTCCATAAAATGTTTTAAGTGCCTTGGAAGAGGACACATTGCTTCAGACTATCCAACAAAAAGAACAATGATTTTAAAAACCAATGGAACCTACTCAAGTCAATCAGAGTCTAATTCTGATTCTCACTATTCAAGTGATGACTCTAGTAGTGATTCCAGTGACAGTGAGCATATTTTAGGGGATAATGGTGAGTTGTACATGATTAGAAGGTTGCTTGGTAGTCATGTAAAACTCGATGACACAACACAAAGAGAGAACATCTTTTATACAAGATGTTACATTAATGACAAATTATGTTCTCTCATTGTGGATAGTGGGAGTTGTGCAAATGTTGCAAGCCAAAGACTAGTCAAAAAGATGGGATTAGAGCTTATAGACCATCCAAGTCCCTACAAATTACAATGGTTAAATGAAAAAGGGGAAATGGTAGTCAATAAGCAAGTCCTAATCAATTTCACCATAGGCACATATAGAGATGAAGTCAAATGTGATGTAGTACCTATGGAAGCAACCCATATTTTATTAGGAAGGCCTTGGCAATTTGATAGGAAGGTCCTTCATGAGGGTTTCACTAACACCCTCACATTTAAACTAGATGGTAAGAAGATAGTATTACATCCTCTAACTCCACAACAAGTAGCCAAAGATCAAATCCAAATGAAAGCTAAGAGAGAAAAAGAGTTAGGATCTTCTTCCCATGTGAGTTTAGAAAAACCAAAGAAAAACAAAAAAGACAATAAAGGGAAAGGAGTTATTGTCTATAATGACTCCCAACCTAATCTCTTTGCAAATAAATATGATGTGAAACATGCCATGTTTTCACAAAAGCATTGCTTGATCATATATCCAAAAGATATCCCTAACACTTCCTTGTGTTCAATGGGCACCTCTCCTCCCCCCTTGCCCAAAGGGATCCAAAATATCTTACAAGAATTTAAAGACCTCTTCCCAAAAGACATTCCAAAGGGGTTACCTCCTATTAGAGGCATTGAGCATCAAATAGACCTTATTCCTGGGGCTAGTTTGCCAAATAGACCGGCCTATAGGTGCAACCCTAAGGAAAGTTTAGAAATAGAAAATCAAGTGAATGAACTACTTTCCAAAGGTTGGATTAGAGAAAGTTTAAGCCCTTGCGCATTACCGGTTTTACTTGTACCCAAGAAAGATGGTTCATGGAGAATGTGTACGGATTGTAGAGCCATTAATAACATCACCATCAAGTATAGGCATCCCATACCTAGACTTGATGACATGTTAGATGAGCTTAGTGGATCTACAATCTTCTCCAAGATTGATCTTAAAAGTGGCTATCACCAAATTAGAATAAAAGAAGGAGATGAATGGAAAGCCGCTTTTAAAACCAAGCTTGGCCTTTATGAGTGGTTAGTGATGCCTTTCGGCCTAACTAATGCACCAAGTACCTTCATGAGACTTATGAACCATGTTTTAAGGGATTTCATAGGGCATTTTGTTGTGGTATACTTTGATGACATTCTTGTGTACTCAAAGTCCATGACCTCTCATCTAATCCACCTAAGACAAGTTATGCTTGCCTTGAGAATAAACAATCTTTATGTTAACTTTGAAAAATGTTCTTTTGGCATGGATACTATTGTCTTTCTTGGTTTTGTAGTTAGTTCTAGAGGTGTTGAGGTAGATCACTCTAAGGTTAAGGCAATCCAAGATTGGCCTACACCTAAAAATGTGAGTGAAGTAAGAAGTTTCCATGGTCTCGCAAGTTTCTATAGGAGATTTGTGAAAGATTTTTCAACCCTAGCCTCCCCTTTAAATGAGTTGGTTAAAAAGAATGTTTCTTTTGTGTGGGGGCCTAGGCAAGAAAAAGCCTTTCAAAATCTCAAAGATAGACTCACTCATGCTCCAATTTTAAAACTTCCAAATTTTTCTAAAACCTTTGAGCTTGAGTGTGACGCATCAAATGTGGGCATAGGAGCTGTGCTTTTACAAGAAGGACACCCCATTGCTTTCTTTAGTGAAAAACTTAATGGGGCCACTATTAACTATCCCACATACGATAAGGAATTTTATGCCTTAATTAGAGCCCTACAAACTTGGGAGCACTACTTAATCCCAAAAGAGTTTGTGATACATAGTGATCACCAATCTTTGAAATTCATCAAAGGGCAACATAAGTTAAACAAAAGGCATGCTAAGTGGGTTGAGTATTTGGAACAATTTCCTTATGTCATCAAGTATAAAAATGGCAAAACCAATACTGTGGCTGATGCTTTATCTAGGAGGCATTCTTTACTTACCTCTCTAGGAGCCAAAGTTATTGGGCTTGATGAAATTAGGTCTTTGTACCTAAATGATCTTAATTTTTCAAACATCTTTAACTCATCTTCCACTTCTACATCTCATAAGGGCTTCTACATTTTAGATGACTATCTTTTTAAAGCCAATAGACTTTGTATTCCACGAAGCTCTTTAAGAGATCTAATACTTAGGGAGAGTCATGAGGGAGGACTCATGGGTCATTTTGGAAGAGATAAAACTTTGTCTATCTTACATGAACACTTTTATTGGCCCAAAATGAAAAAGGATGTTCAAAAACATTGCTCTAGGTGTATTGTTTGTAGAAAGGCTAAATCAAAACTTTCACCTAGTGGTTTATATACTCCCTTGCCAACACCTAGTGCACCTTGGATTGATATATCAATGGACTTTGTATTAGGCCTGCCTAAGACCCAAAGGGGAATGGATTCTATCTTTGTGGTTGTGGATAGGTTTAGCAAGATGGCTCACTTCATCCCTTGCCATAAGGTTGATGATGCTAGTCATATTGCTAAAATCTTCTTTAAAGAGGTTGTGAGATTACATGGTGTACCCAAAACCATTGTTTCTAATAGGGACACCAAATTCCTAAGCCATTTTTGGAAAACTCTTTGGTCAAGGCTAGGAACACAACTCCTCTTTTCCACAACTTGTCATCCTCAAACGGATGGCCAAACAGAGGTAGTAAACAGGACCCTCTCACAACTTCTTAGGGTCTTAGTACACAAAAATGTAAAATCTTGGGATGAGTGTTTACCCCACATTGAGTTTGCATATAATAGGGTACAACACTCCACAACCAAGCATAGTCTATTTGAGGTTGTATATGGTTTTAACCCTCTCACACCCTTGGACCTTTTGCCCATTGAGGTTTCTGATTCTGTCCTTCATATGGATGGAGAGGCAAAGGCCCAATTCATCAAAGATTTTCATGAGAAGGTTAGACACCAAATACAAACTAAAAATGAACATTATGCTCGTTGTGTAAATAAACAAAGAAAGGAGATCACCTTTGAGGTTGGAGATTGGGTCTGGTTACACCTTCGAAAGGAACGCTTTCCCAATTTGCGAAAATCCAAACTCAACCCTAGAGTTGATGGGCCTTTCCAAATTCTCAAGAAAATTAATAATAATGCTTATGTCCTAGATCTACCAGGAGATTATGGTGTGAGTGCTTCTTTTAATATAACTGATTTGTCTCCCTTTGATATAGATGATGAGGATGATGCCTTTGATTTGAGGACAAATCCTTTTGAAGAGGGGGAGCATAATGTGGACATACCCAAGGAAGACCCTCACACTACATTGGAGAAAGGACTTGAAGCATATAGAGGTCCCCTCACAAGGGCAAAGACCAAACGGGCCAAAGAGAGCATCCATAAAGCCCTTTTCTCTTTTCTCTCTTCTAGTGAGCCTAAGCCCAATAAGGAACCTATGAGGACCTATGTGTACTTTACTTGTAATATACTTTCTAAATAGTTTCTCTAGGCTTATAGGATAGCTTTGGGCCTTACAAGGTCAAATGGGCCACTTTTGGGCCTTGTACTTTCCCTTTTGGGCCATGTATAGGCCATTTGTTCATTTTTCTCTTAATGGGCCTTGGATCCATGACCAAGCCCATCTAGCTAGTCCTTGGCCGAAATTCCCATGGCCTATATAAGGGCTTCTCCTTTTGTAATCAAGCACCATTAATTCATTTGCAAAATTTGAGAGCACTTAAGTGTTTCTTAGTGAGAGATTCTCCTCCTTCTCTCTAGAATTTGAGAGCTCTCTCAAGCTCTTATCCAAGGGGTTTCTCCCTCCCTTGGTGGTGAGTGGAGTTATCTTCCTCCACCTTAGGAAGTGGCCTCCAACCTTTCCCTCTCCTCTTTTCCAAGCCTTCCTCCATTGTCCACCTTCTCTCCTTTCCATTTCCACTCTCTTTTCCTTTATTTTTGCATCACTCCCCTCTAGCTTTAGGCTTTAGTTTTCGGGTTCCCTTACCTTGAAGAAGAAGTTCTCAAGCTTACTTTGAAGGAAGATAGGAGAAAGAACTCTAGATCCATCTCTCTTCAAGAAAGTGCATGAAGAGCCTACATCAATAGGGCTTGTCGTCTATGTACGAGCCAGATTCTTTGAGTAACACTAGAACTAGTTGATGTCGGAGCAGCAACACTACGGTATGAAAAATAAGTGAAGACCAATTACCACCGCACTTGTTTTAATAGAGAGGGATGAGGAACAAAGAGTTGTGAGTCGTTGTGTCCCAATTAATGCCAAAATGTTTGGCATTTCGACCCAGGCCAAAGGTGGTTGGCCCATCGGCGGCAACGCTTCGCATTCTGGCTGAAGGGCGTGAGAAATGCCAAACAACGCAACGAATCAAGGTGTGACACATGTCATGGACCCTAAGAAAAACTGCATGACTTTGGCTGAGAAAAAGCATTATCCAAACAACCACACCGTTTGGAGGATGGTCACATTGTCTGACTCAAGCTTTACTTCGGCTTAAAAATAAATATAATCCAGCTAATGGAAGCATAGATCTGTTTATATTACCCTTGACACCAGCACTCTGATCAAGACATCGGTAAGGTAAAAATTTCAATTTTACTTAACAGAATTTTGCATTTTGGTCTTATGATACAGAAGCTGAAATAACCTATTAAAACAACTCCCAAGTCACTTCAATAAGCTAGGGGGCATTGTTCTGGGCTCGATATCGGCCCCTTAAGTCTGTATCCCCAGAGTAGCCGATGTGACCCATATGCTCTTAAGGCGTGAGCTGTCATCACATTGGCCTATTCATAAACTGGTGTCAATCTTCGTTTGACCAGAGTCATAGCCCCTTTTGAGTGGCTAACGGCCGGAGTCATGAGAAGATAAGACCAAACCAACACCAATCATAACCTGCAGAATTATCAGTCTCACGTGATGTACAGACCTGCTCCAACACATAAAACAAGACACAACATAATACTCCTACGCTATAAATACAACAAACACCCTCATAAGTGTCCTTGGTACCCATCTCATTGACCCAACATAGCTCCGATGTTAGAATTCGAACTAACTTGAGCGTCGGAGTGTCTTTGCAGGTACCACCTCCTTCGCCCCTTAACGCGCTGGGCCAGTGTGAGGAGCTTGGCAACGTCACTTGATGACAACGGTCCAGTCCCTGAGACCGGCCCAATTCACCTACTCATCAAACATTGATTCTGGACCCCAGTATTGACGGAGTACTTTGCCCCCGCTTACCGGGCCAGATCATGACTATTGTAATATTATTTTACTCTGTTGTCAAATTTTAAAAAAATATATTTTCTCATTTACTTCAACAATTAAAAACATATTATTAATAAAAATATATTATTAATCAATGTTATTTTTTGGTAGATATATGTTTATATTTTTTCAATAAATCTCTAACACAATTTTATTCGTTCAAATAATCAATTTTAAGAATAATTTGTTATTTTAAAACTATTAAAACTTTAGTAGAATTAGAAAGAAAAATAACAATAATAATGTATAACTAATAAATATTTTTAAAGGTAGAATTTTTTTATTTCATGTATTGTAACATCCCGAATTTAATTTTTGGGTAATTTAGATTGGCCAAATAATTAAATTTCAATGGATTAGATTATTTCCAGACGGTTAAGTTAATTTTTAAGATTTACCAGTGTAAGTTTCGGGTAACTGTTAATTACCCGGTTAATTTTAAAAATTAACTGGACGTGTAAGATTACCTTTCTACCCTTAATGACTTAAGTGCAAAATTCATTATTCCTTCTCTCCTTCATTTTCCCATTTCACGTGTGTGCATCAAGGGAAAGATTGGCATTCGTTTCTTCAATCTCGTGGCTTCACTACTCCATTTCATCATCTTCTTCTTCAAAATTAATGCATCCATTATCTTCACTTCTTTCTCGCGTGGCAACCATGGGAGCATACAAAAACTTCAATTTCCTGATTTGGAGGTATAAACCGTATACCCAATCTTGGGTTTTTGTGAAATTCTTGAACATCATTCCTTAATCTCTTCGAATTCTTCCATTTTCTTGAATTTGGAAGCATTTTCAAAGCTTGATTTCACTTGGGCAACATTGTGTGGTTTGGGGTTCTTGCATTTCGCAATTCTGGTAAGCTCCGAAGGCACTCCTTTACTTCCTTATCTCAATTCCGTGAATTGTGAGCTTAGTAACGGTTATTGTCATGGATTTTATGTGGTTTAGGATTGTTTTTGTGTTAGGGGCGGCAATTGGATGATTTAGGGGCTTTGTAATCAAGTTGTTAGAAAGGTAAAATCATACCCATGACTTCTAGTTTCATGTTCCGCGAGTTTTGGGTCTTGGTGATAATTATTTTCATGAAATTAGGTGGTTTTGGGGATTATTCTGAAAGCATGTACCGAAGCCGTCGGCACATTCCAGTGAGTTATAAATTACCGAATAAGTATCGATTAGTAAATTATGGCATCAAATTGCGAATTTAATGGCTTTTGAGTTATTAAAATAAGTGTTAATGGTTTTAGGAATTTTTGAGTTTACGAGTTAGCGACCAGAAGCGTGTTTGAAGGCTTTCCAGATTTCTGGGATCATCTTTTCCAGTTAAGGGGAACATTTATATTTTAAATATATGGTTTATGGACGGGTTTGGGGTATACTTGCATACTTTTACATGCTTAAATTGATGTCATTATACTAGAAAATGATTAAATGAATGTCATTATATTGCATGAGATGCAAAAAAATGATTCAATTGATAAAGAAAATTAATATTAAGTTGATATAGCATGAGATGATTATTATTGATTTACAATAATGATGAGTAAATGAGAAATTAAAATTATATGTTGGGGATTATATGCATTGAATGTTGGAAATATGCACTAAGAGCCTATATAGGATGTATAATTTTGAATAAGGCATTTTTTGTTAAATAGTTTAACAGCCTTTATTTATCCTTAGAGTAATAGGTCATATGAGAGTTATTCCTAAAATGTCCTTACTCAAGTATTTACGTGGGGACATGTAAATACATTAAGACTAGAGTGTAAGTATACTGATGATCTAATCTCACAGATCATGGATATAGATGATATCAAGTCTTCACACAGGTACACATTAAGAGTAATGATGTACTGGACAGACCCACCATGAGAATGTTGCATGGATCGTTACATGAATGTCATAAACGATTCTCAATGTGATAATGGTATATGTAGTCCTTCGACCTGAAGTCGCTACGATTCCTACATAAGGAGTTTGTTGTTTTAATACAATCAAACGTCTTCTATAACAAGAGGACTATAAAGGTTGTGATTAGGCAATGAACAAATTATGCAAAGGGATGTGAATGATATAAATGAGATTTGTCTCTCCTATGTGACAGGAGTGATATCTATAGGCTACTTGATGGAGTGAGACTAAGGAAATACATGGTTATGCTAGAAAGAATAAATATTGGATATTTATTCGGATAAAGTCTACTTCGGTATTAAGTAAAATAAATTAGGTCGTACAAGGACGACACGACCATGCCTTGGGCCCAATTAGGATATCGTAGCAAAAGGAACAAATATATAAAATAATTATCACTTATAGGTTATATTGATATTAAATAATATTCAGACATAATGATGCATTGCTAGATGCCGCTCTTATTTTATATTAATAATAATAGTTTATTATTAATATGACCCAGTATTTTACCTATAGGGTCACACACATAGAGTAAGCCTATCAGAAAATAACGTTTTATTTTAGTCTAACTAAAATAAAACTATTGGGCCTAACTCATTTAGAATGAGTAAGGAGCCCACTCTTTAGAGAGAGTAAATTAGGTCAAACTTAAGCCTATAAATAGAGCATAAGATGCTCATAGACGGCTAACCAAAAAAAGACACAAAATGCAAAAGTTGTAAAAGCTACACGCCATCAAACTAGCATTTAGAAGGTGTAGCGTTTCTGGTGGGAGTACTCGTGTGGACTTCTAAAGGACGAGGCTATGACTCCTTCGATTTTCTTCAAGGGGTAATCCTAAAACGCTTAAATAAAATATTTGATGTTTGTTTTATGCTTTGAAACACGAAGTTTTGCAAGTCCAATGAGAATCCTTGTATTTCCGTTGCTCATGCACTAGGGATTCCCTAACATTGAATTCCATAAAAGACCTTGGGTAGGACTTAAGGAAAGCCTTTTGAGTGGGACTTAAGGCTAACCCGTAACACTGCTGTTATCGCTAGGAGTGATTGTGTTGCATGTCTGGGCAAATGGTTTGGTACCTGTAAAACAGCCGGATCAGCTGGGAGTTGAGAATAATTGAGATATGGCTAAGAGCCTTCTATGTTGCAACATTATAGTATATCATGTGTTTATTCAGATCGTGAATATATGCATTGACATGTATTATTCGAGAATGTTATAGCATGAGATAGCTTATGTATTTGATTGAAATTGAGAATATTTAATAGAATGTGTGTTATGTTGAATGACAGTGAATTATGAATTAAATTGTGATACATTAATGTATGATATAAAATTGGATAGGTTGGAATCTGATTCAATAACTGTCGTTTAACATATAATGTGTCCACCCCTATTATGTGGTTATTTTTCAGTGGGTTTGGATCGTGATGGTGATTGGTAAGGAGTCACCATGCTTGTGTGGGAGGCACTATGTATATACATGTATATGTAGTGTCTAGCTTTTTGGTGATACAGCCTTGGTCGGCTCATTGTACATAGTTATTTTGATGTTTTATATACTTTATGTGGTGGATTTAGGTAGCTAATGACTTTCCTGGAAGTCTAGATTATATTTTGCATACTTGGATTTCATGTATATGATGGTTATATAGTGTTATCTTGATAGCTTGATATGGTTGACCACGGATGGTCCCACACAATTACATATGTTGCTTTATGTCCAGGAATTGAGAATTGGTATTGTGATGCATTTGCATGATTGATATGGGTAGGAACTGTTCATGCATTTCATTTAGATGGATTATGCATTTGGACTATGGGTTGATGATGTGAAATTAGAATTTAATGGTTTTAAGTGGGTTTTATGCATAAATGAGAACTGGATAGGCCATAATGCGTTCCGTGAGGTTTGGATACCTCCGAATAGTCCCAATAAGTCATATTTATGATTTAGAACTTGTGTGAATTGGAATAGACCAATTCCATTGAGAAATGAGATCTAAGTTGCATGTTATAGCTTTGAAATGGTCAAAACATATTTTTGTGCATATCTTGGTCATATGTTAGAATTTTGGCAAATGGACTACCCCAACAGCTCCGGAATGGGGAAAACATAATATCCATGAAGTTTCATAGCAATCAAAGTTAAAACGGGCAAAATAAGTAGGTCGGAAGTTGACCAATATGTAAAATTCTATATTTTTACTAATTTTATGCTGATGGTAATTGATTATAAGATTCTGGTAATCGATTACCAGAAGCGAAAATGCAATATTTTGACTTTCTTTTCTATTGAAACTTCACCCAACTTTTACCTAAACCCTTTAGGGTTAATTTAATCAATGTTGAGAATTCTGGACAACCAATTTAGGGTTGTGATAAAAAAAATTCTTTGGATTTTATTAGTAAATTGAGTATTAGGATGTTTTATGTATAAACAATTTAAAATTATCAAATTAATAATATAAATTTTTATATAAAATAAAAGATTCTAATTATTAGCCATTGGAATAGTTTATCTTAGTAATACATAAATTATTATAGTGATGGTTTAAAAGTTCTATCCTACACGTAAAGCCAATCAAAGGTCAAAATTAATGGATAAATATTATGATGATTAATAATCTCAAAGTTACCGAATCCTCCATGCAACAACAGAAAAGCATGAGTCGCGAACCTTGAGACTGACTCTAGGATTAGTCAGAAACAATTCCGTAGAACAAAGGTAATTAGATAAAAACTCTTGCGTAATTTTGGGGTGTTTAGTTCCGTTCGGTTTGATTAACCTTAAATAAAATTTTATATCAAATAATATTTTGACTGATTCAAATAACGTAAATAATTAATATTAATTTTTAAATTTTTCTATTTTTATAATTTTATTTTTTCAATTAGACAAACACTATTTTTTTAACTGAATCACAAACCCATTACATTATAGTTTGTTGTTCTAGAAATGGAGAATGTGGGGAGTGAGGTCCAGCTGTTTAAAAGGGCACAGGACATAATAACAAACTGCACACCACCATCCCTATTTACTACAACCCATGAATCCATGCATTATTTTGCCGACAATCACGGGTCATACTTGACCCCACAACTTAATGTACTATACCAATCCAGTTCCCACTACTACCTATCAACATAAACACACAGTTGAAAAAATAAAATAAAATAAAATAAAAGGTCAAATTTTGGTCAATATATAGTGTGTCTAATTCAATCAGTCAAGTTAGTAACAGAATCAAATAACGTGAGACCATTAAAAAGTGGCTGGTTTATTTTTCTACTTTTCAAAACATTACCATTAAGGCCACAAAACAAAGCCAAATAAAACTTCATCACCTTAGGGGTTTGTTTGGTTCGTCACTCTATCCTCCGTTTCTCTCCGTCACGGTGCATTGAATGGTCATTTCTCCATCGGCTCCAACGACCCATCGTTTGGGCATCCTCCTGTCCTCCGTTCCGTCAACGTGAACAGAGCTCCATTAGTCGTCTTCGAGCTCCACTCAACGTCGTTGGAGAAAAAGTCAAACATACCCTAAATTTATTCTTCAAAAGTGAAAAGACTCTTCAACTCATAATTTAAACAACTCACGTTACACTAAGTTAAATTAAATTAAACCACCCAAAAAGTGCTACTTTCATTTCTAGCTAGTAGCAAACATCATTATGTACATATTAAAATAATGCAAAATATAAAAGAGAAAAAAAAGATGATGAATAGACAAACATCCCTCATAACATAACCATAAGTCCGTCAAGGAGAGGCCATGTGAACTCAATCAATCCCATATCATTGTCATATTGTTTGCCAGATGGCCTACATGCAAAGCCTTTATAATACATGCACTCAACATATAATAGGGTTTTAATAAGGTTGTCATTATTTATGTTTACTATATTTTATTTAAAATCTTATTTATTTAAGTTTAAATTAAAGTTTATTATAGTTTTATAGTATTTCTTAATTAAAAAAATAGTTTCTACAATAAAAAAAAGGAAACCATGATTCGTTAATTTTAAAATTGGGATAAAAATTATTTTTTTCAATTGAAGAATACTATAAATTACAATATACTCTAATTTTAATTTAAACAAATTAGATTTTTGGAACCGAATGGTCATAAATTTGTTGAAACCTAACCCCTAAGTACAAGCAAGCCTTCAACTGTTACACCAATCTCTTAACGAATGTGACCCAACCCCAAAGCTCGATTAAGTGATTATTTAGTATCTAGTTACGAAAAATAAATTTCAAATTTTGTTTCATCAACCAATTAAAAATTTATTTTTTCCAAGGTTAATTGAGAAAGCATGGTTCTAAACCACGAACCCATGTCATTCCAAAACCATAGAAAAATAATATCGACAACAACCCACATAATCAAAAGGCAAACCCTTCACCCAAATTCATTTGAGTGGGCCCCTTTTCAAAAACCTAAAAACCTACTCCTATTTATATGTAGTTTTAATTGCTCACACACAAAAACTAATAATCCTTTTAAACACAGAGATTACCAAGATAAATTTAACTAAAATACCTAACGCTATTTATATATATCATTATAAATCATGTTTAATAATAATATATGGAAAGTATGGGATTATTAAATATGTAAAATTACAACATAAAAGGATCTAACAGTTGTTGGGTGAGAATGCCACCAAAGAGTTCGCAAGATCAAATGTGACACGTGTCCCCTGTTGCTGCACGTTTCCTATGATCGACATAGACGACGTCGTAGGCGCAAACGCGAAACAATAAGTACCGGAGCCATCCACCGGAATCAAGTAATTCTTCGCCGGCAATGACCACGTTTGACCGCTGCTAAACCGAAACGCCACCGTCGGCACGCGCACCGACTGCAAATTCGACAGGTCATAGCAAGTGTCGAAAAGCGCCACACTCGGCGCGGAACGCAGGTTCTGAGTCATCCTCCGGAACACGTCGCGAACCGAGTTATAAGCCTGAGTCCGCAAACGAGTTATTGCGGTCCCTGAGTCAACAATTATCCCACCTCCGCCGGAACCATCCATGGCGAAAGTCTCCGGCGGAACTGCCACCACCTCACTGCCGACGCTCATTCCAGTTAGCTCAACATAGTAGAAAGTGTCCATCTTCTGGTTCTTCAGCATTGGCGCGGTGACCGAGTCACCGGGTCGCGCTGAGTTGAACTCGAGCGTCGACGATTTCCCCGAGTCACGGTCCACTAAACAGTACGAAAAGGACCTCGCTTTGATCTGCGAGGTTAACGAAAGAGGCCCGCCACCAAGCCCAACAAGCCCAGCAGCGCCAATGAACAGACCCTCGTTATCATGCCCGCACCCAATCGCGACCCGATCAACCGACCCGGACACCCCAAACGACACTGTTTCCGTTACGTACTCCCCAACAGTGAACGACCCGTCACCGTATGAAACCTGATAGAGACATTTTCCGTTACGGCACCCTGACATCTCCAAGGCTGAACACTGTTGTGCGTCGCAGGTTAACGGGTTGTACGAAGATGACGTTGTTGGATCGAAAATCGGGTCGGATTGTTGGTAGCAATCGGAGCAAGGTTTGCATTGGAGCCAGTTAATGTCACTTCCGGTATCAAGAACCATGTAGAAGGGTTTCGCGGGTTGACCAACTCCGACCCGGGAGAAGTACTCCCCGCTTCCTTGACCGGTGCCGGAGGAGACCGGCGTTGAGAGGTCCTCGGGTAGGATTTCGGTTTGGGTCGGGTAAAGGTCCGATTTTGAGACATTGTTGAGGGTGAGTTGGAGTTTTGTAGTGAGCGAGTTGACTCGTGCTGAATCACGGGCGAGTCGGGCAAGGACGAGGGATTTGTAGGTGGTGTGTTTTTCGTTGAGGAGGGTTTCTCTTGGGTGGAGTTGGAGAGTGAAAGAGGAAGAGGATTTGGAAGTGGAAGTAGGTTGTTGTTCCTTGGAAGGTTCTAGAAGGTTTTGGGGGTTAAAGGAGAGAATTTGGTGGGCTTGATGAAGAGAGGAAGTGATGTCAAGGATGGTGGTTGTGTATGATGGGGTTGTGCGAGAAGGTGTGGACGGTGGAAGAAGGGAAACAAGGGTTGTGATGATGATGCAAAGGGTCAGTGACAATGGTGGATTTGGAGTCATTTTTTTGTTGTTGGGAAGGAGGGTGGAAAGAGTGAGTGTGGAGTGTGGAGGTGGGTGGCTTGGCTTTATTAGTTTCAAAAAAGGACTAAGGACAAAGAGAGAGGAAAGAGAGAAAGGTGTTTGAATCAGATTGATTTGTTGGTTGGTGGATGGAAAATTTAAAGTCAGAAAAATCAATAATCACTTGTATTTTTTTATTAAGTTGAAAATACTTATATTATGATAAAATTAATTTTAACTTTTCTTTTCATAAAAATTAAACTTAAAATTTTATTTAAGAGGTAAAATTAATTATGCATTGTTTTTTAAACTTAATTTAAATATATTTCCAGTAAAAAAAATTATATCACAACCATTCATAGATTTCATGTAAGTAATTATTTTGTAATTTCGGTAATAATTATTTTAAAAATTATATTTCTATTAAATTTTAATTACTTTACAACATGATGTACGCTAATTAAACTTTTTTTTATATTAAGTACATCCATATTCCATGCTTCTTTAAAGACCTAGTAACTTCAAATTTTCCTGCCTAAAGAAGTGTATTGAGCGGTAGCATGCACTGCTTGAATTTATTAATAAAGTGAGAGAAGTGTTTGGTAACACATATATTAGAACTATAAAGGATTAGTTGTCTTTTTAAGTTTATCAACTTTATTAAATGTTTAATTTTTTCTTTAATTTTTAATTGTATGATTTGTATCATTTAATTATTTGATTAGTGAATATTTGATCTTTTAATTTTTAGTTGTATTATTTTAGTTTCTAAATTATTCAATTTTTAATATTTGATCCTTTTATCTATTTTCCATCCAATTGATGATGTGAACTATAACATCTTGGGTATTAAATTACATTAATTACACAATAAAGAATTATTAAATAACTTATTTTGAATTATTGTGAAATAAATTATATCAATTGGTGAGATTTTTTTTAGTTGATGATGTGATTAATTAATGGTGAATAAGTAAGAGATTAGTTGTAGATTAAATTGCAATAGTAAATTATAAATTATCAAAGGGTAAAAGTAAAGTATGTTTAATTAGAAAATAAAAAGGGAAAAAAAGGGAATAATTATGAAATATAAAAAAGAAAAATAAAAGAAAATGAAAACACAAAATGACAATTTTACCCTTTAAACATAAAAACTTGTTTCTCCTTCATTTTTCCCATTCTTCATGTGTCTTCTTCCCACAATGTCCTCCATGGTCGAAGGTTCTAAGTGTTATTAAAGGCCCATTTCATTATCGAAACTCAAAATTGGTTACGTATTTTGGATCTCGGAAGCAAGGTAAGACTATTAGTAGTTTTAATTTTGCAATTTCCCTCATTCTCTCTTCCCGAATTGGGGTTTTTAGAGATAGTTCCTCTTTTTCCCCTTCCGTGGTATTTTAGGACTTGAAAATGGTAATTGGTAAGATGATCGTTCTTAATAAGCTAATGCGTGATGGTTTTTACATTTCTAGGATTCGAATCAAGGGTTGGAGGACCGTAGGTGAAACGAAAATCAAGCACAATATTAGGAAGTGAAAGAGGTAAGCCCTAAGAGCCTTGAAATGGAGTCTTGAATCATTTTGGTAAAATGGGTAACGAGTTTAGAAGTCGATGTTAACTCTGCTTTGTGGTTTTTCTTAATTTTAGCCAACCTAAGGAGTTGATGAAATTGGTAGTTGATTTGAAGCTGTGAGAGTGTGAAATTAAGGTAAGGGGTGTGTTGGGTTAAGATTAATGTAGAAATTTCACTAAAGCCATTATGCAAAACTGGCATCTCACATAATAGTAAAATCTAATATCGGCTTCCAACACCACGCATGAGATTCATGATCTGCTACCGATTTGAGTCATTCTCTCAATATCAAAAGGTCAGAATTGATTTATGAGATTGCGTGTTGAGAAAACAACATGCAAAGTAACTGATGGGAAGGTACAATCATTAAGTAGCGTCACTGTTGTGTGTCATTCTTTCTACAATGATCAATCCAGCTGACATTTTGTATGGTAAGTTCACTTACTCGGAATGACTCTTCTGCTGCTCTAAGGTATAAAAACTTACAAATCAACAATGAAAATGTAGAACATTCTTACTATAACTTACACTCAAGCTCTTTCATTCTCGTTGAATATCTTACTGACTTGAGCGCTAGAGTGTCCTTATAGGTTGGGATAGAAATGTGTCAGGTCGTCCGTCTGGGGTCTGTGGCCCGACCTGTTTAAAGCCTATATAAGTCAGGTTTGTCGGGCTAGAAGACTAAGCTTAGGCTTTTAAAAAGGCTTTTTTAACTAAACAAATCAGGCCATAGGCTTTCTAAAAAACCTTTGAAGCTCAATAGGCCGACCTATTTAATTAGATTAATTATTAATTAGTTATATATATAATATATTTATAACATAAAATTATATATATATATATATATTACATATTTATATTTACATAATATAAATTAATATTACAAATTTACAATTAAAAAAATTAGAAGGGAAGGGAACACAAATTTTTTAGGTTATTCTCAGCCTTTTAAAAGTCTCACTATAAACAAATCTTTTTAAACAGATTTTTAAACGGGCCAGATCTTCAAACAGGCTAGGTCAGGCCTTAAAAAAAGCTCATGACAGGCTAATAAGTCAAGTTGAGGCCTTTCAAAGTCCATCCTAGCCTAACCCATTTTCATCCTTACTTATAGGTGACACCCATTTTCGCCCCACAACATGTGAGGTTAGTGGTATTTCGTTCAAAGGAGCATTCCAAGACTCTTATTTCCTCAGTAAAATACAAGATATAATACTGAATCCCTGCTGGACCAGTGTAAAATACATACAGAAAAGCATCGTTTGAGGGCTGGTTCCCATATCAGATCTTGCACCCCAACCTAGACCTTTATTTTAGAAGATTATTTCTTTCTCCTCAATTTTAGAAAATTTTCTCAATCGCCTCAATTCTAGAAAATTATCTTTATCTCCCTTTATCTAGGAAAATATCTTTATTTATTAGATACTAGGCCAAAATCAAGGCCCTTCTTTAGTGTATAAGTAAGGCACCCAGAACTCTCTCTATAATTTAAGTGACATTTTAATAAATAAACTATATTTTCCTAGAGTAATTCTCTAGGGTTTGGTACCTTATACGTTCAGAGTGAATATTTTGGCACCCACCTATAGGGATCGGTAAAATGGTTCCTACATCCTACAAGAGAAGACTAACTCTGAGAAGGAGGAAGATGGTGACCACACATAGCAACATCAGGAAGAGAAAGGATGAGGACACCCAAAGAGATTAGGATAAATAACGAAACGAAAACGACCAGATGAAAGAGGTCCTGACCCTGGTTAAGACACTACAATGCAATGTAGAAGAATTGAGAAAGGAGAATAAAGACTTACGGAACCATCAGATGGAGGAGCGGGAGGCCTCTAGCTATCAAAACACGTAGGCCACAAACTTAAGAAAGATAGACTAGAGCCCTCAATTCCTTACTCTATACATCTATTCACTAAGGCCATAATGGCAGCTCTAACGCTATGCCATTACAAGCCCCCATGATGGAGAAATACAAAAGAAAAGGTGACCCAGAGGAACAGCTCACGCTTTTCACAATAAACCTCTTAATCTCTAGGGCGTCCGACACCCTTCTATGAAGAACCTTCCCCACTACCCTCACTAAATCTTTTTTTATCAGCAAAAGAAAATATATTAAATGAGGGTACAAGAGGTACCTTAACCTATATATAAAAAAATATTACTCACAATCCTAATGAGCATAAAAGAGGCTCCATATACCATTCTACACAACTTTTAAAAAACTCATTCGTTCAAAATCTTAACCAAAGCTAAGATCTGTAGTGAACCAATTCAAACATCTTCTCAATAGACACATTCCCATCTTGAAAAATTGTGTCATTCCATGTATCCCAAATAGTCCAAATAACAGCGAATCACAACACAACTAGACCAATTTTTGTTCCATTGTCAGAACCATATCCCATAATACAATCGAAGTTTTCCTTACCACATTGATGCAAAACAGAAGGAAACCCCAACTTATGAAAACACCTCTACCAAAGATAATAAGATACGTTGCATAAAAAAATAAGTAAGAGGAAGTCTCCTCACAATCTCCACAAAAGACGCATAAAATAAAAGACTCATCAAGAACCACTCCATGTGTAACTAAATTGCTTTTATTTTAAAGATGATCAAGCACTAATATTTCACATCCCCTTGAGAAACATCTCATATTTCACAGAACTTATCGAGAAGTTTCTTACCTAGTTTGCCTCCAACCTGGTGGTTCAACAGACTTTTTATAGCTTGGTCAACCTCAAGCAGGGACGAAGGAAGACACTTAAGCAGTTCATGACACGCTTCAATGAGCATCCATACAAAGCTGAGACCTAAGCTCGGATGTGGCCCTCCATGTAATATAGACGGAATTACGTCTGGGTAAGTTTTCTAAATCTTTAGCCAAAAGCTCCCGACTAATATGGACAACTTTTACTCATACTTTATGAAAAGTACTCACACCACCATCAACATAGAAGGCAACCCTTTGACTTCTATAAATACACGACAGTCATTACACATAAGATATGTTAATATGATTCCTCATGCTTAAGCTTTGGTATATATATCATACTAATTTGAACGTCAGAGTATTCTTGTAAGTGACACCATATTTTTCCCCAACACAAAGGAGATCAGATTAAACATTGATATCCAACCCTCTTGTTCCACATTGGACTTGAGAAAAACATATCAAATCCCTACTAGACTAGTATATCTTACTACACATATTCACTCGGTACCCCATAACGGCCATATCACATTCAAGCAAATAAAATGATTTCCTTCCTCTCTAATTTATTCATATTTTAATACATCCAAACACCCATAAATCCCTTTTATTTTCTTTCATGTTTCTTCCATTTACACTTTTTTCCACCTATATCCCTACCTCCTAAATCACTTCGATTTAGTAAAACAATGTTAATCATTTCTATAAAGCCATATAATTCAAATAACATGGAATGAAAAAACACATTGGTCTGTTGGGTCTTGACTCGTCCTAGAAATAAGGCCTGCCTCATCTAACACTAAGCTCGTGGACCGACCTGTCAAAGTAAAAAAAAATATTTTTTTAGGAAAATATGATGGGTTGACCCACTAGAAATTTCTATAATAATATATGTAAATTAATATAAAAACCATAAAAAACCTAAAAATACTTTTCTTGAAAATAAATCAAAAAGAATAATGAGAATAAGGTGAAAGATCTTACTTCTTTTTTTAGTTTTAGCAAAATAAAAATATTTAAATTAAAGTATAAATTATTTCATTAATAACAATTATATTATTTTAATTTTAAACAGAATCTGACCATCCCTAATAAATAACAACAAGAGGCGAAACACTTGCCCTTGGTTCCTACATTTCACTAACTCCAAGTGATAAAGTGGGCTTCAAGTTAACAACCAACCATTTGTCGATACAAAATTTCCAAATTTAGGATTGTGTATTACAATATATGTGATCGAAATACATATCACATAATAATTCGTTACATCATTATTGTATTAATTTTTTTTCACTCTTTTTATACTGTTTATATTTCAGGAAAGAAACTTGTTTAGCACATGCATTAACGGAATAATCGAAAAGGAAAGCAAAACTAAAACGATTCGATACAAAACAATTACAAGAAGCACACAATTAATATTTAAGTATTTCAAAGTTCCATGTAGACAATTTTATACTCAATTGAACACTCTCCTGCTTCTAGTAGGCTAGAGTGAGTTTTCTTATGTTACATTTTCTTCTTCTTTTCGGTCAATGGTTACATTTCTTAAGTAACACTTTGATGTTGACAAAGTAGTTATCTTAGTCTTGATCTTCATATTTTCGGTTGGAAAAGAAGGATCATTTTCATTGGGATCAAAAAAGTTGAGAAGAGACTCAAAATTGGATGATTTAATTGCTTGACGTTTGGTAACTTCTTAGAAACATTTTTTTTAAATAAACATAATATTATTTACTTTGTCATGTTTTGTTTGGAATTTCATCATACAATTAACAAATCACACAGAAAATATTTTGTGGGGGAAAAATAAAATCCACTTTAATAACTTTTACACTTTAAAAAATTAATCTTTAATTATCAGTTAGGACATTGGTTTCACCTTAGAAATAAATGTTACTCCAATCACATAGGATGCATGCACGTTAAGACACTCATACCAAGTTATTACATTCTTCTCCTGGGCAATGCTAAACTAGTCTATTAACAATATTGAGAAAAAAAAGTTAATTCAATTAGTTAAACAATGAACTTATGTTTAATGTAAATTTTTTATTGGTAAGGAATATGAAAATATTTATATAAATGTTTTGTCGAATTTTAAGACCGATGAGTTTCTAAAAACCAACTTATCAAAAAAAGATTTAAAAAAAAGACTAATCTTCGATCTAATATTAAATCATCACTTAATGATAATATTTTTAATGAGTTCAGTCCTTTTGACATATTAAACTAATTAAATTAAATTGATTGATTTAGTTGTATTTTAAAAGTAAAAATGACGACCAATATAAGATTGTCAATGCGAAATAAAAATCAAAATAAAAAGCTAATTATAACATATATGTAACATTCTAATTTTCTGAGGCATTTTGTGAAAAAAAATTGACGGCTCAAAATAATTATAAAAAATGTAGTAGAATTATTATTTTTTCCAATAATTGTTGTTTTTCTCAACCCTAAACCCTTAAAAGCAAAAATAAATTGTTTGTTTTCGGTGAATTAGTAGAATTGGTTTATAAAAAATTGGCACAGAGTTCCAGAAAACACTCCCAAAATTTCTCTTTTGGGCTTTGGCCCATCTTGTTGGAATCTATTTTATCTTGACACTTTAATGCATTCATGATATTTACCAAAAACAAAAATTGCATTCATAACATTGGTGGTCACAGCACCCACCTAATGTTGTAAATTTATGTGATATATTTATGACTTGTTGAGTTGAGAAAAGAGAAAATTTACAATTTGATTTATAAAAAAGTAAAAGTGTAAACAGTTAAGAATTGAATTTTTTTTATTTGTTTGGGTCTATAAGAAAAACTGTTTATCTTCGTAATCAAAACTCGAGTAAGGGTTGTTTGGATTTGAAAATATTTTCTGTTTATATATATTTTTTTACAAATTTTTAGAAACAATAAACATAATGACATGTTTGTAATTAAAACTAAAAAATAGGAAAGAAAAATATGAGATGAAAAAAAATAACCCCTTATCTTTCTCAATTTTAAAATTTCTCTACATTAAAATGAATTAATCTTAGATTTTTTCGCTAAGTAACTGTGGTGGTAATTTAACAGGTGGACAGAAGAAATTTGCTATTTGCTACAAGATAGTTCCTCGAGAGTGCACCATAAGTGCTGTTTAATTTAAAGTGGAACTCAACGCTTAGCCAAATGGTTCAATCTCTTGCTATGTGACAAATTTGGTAGTTTTTTATTTTAAAAATACTTCTTTGTATTTTTAATTGGTAAGTTTTTTTCAAGTATAAAAACCTACTTCAAACTCTACTCCTGATTTGAGTTTCTTATATTATGAATTATGATATCAACCTTTTTTAATCAGAAATATTTTAAATACTAATTTAGCTGACGGTGAATATCACTTTTTACTTGTTCGATTTTTTCTTAGTTAATTAATGAAATATAAATATTATATTCTCCTATAAACTCTTCTATAAATTCTCCTACTACTTTAAAAAGTATTGAATAAATCATCTTAGTGTAGTCAAACATTATTGTTGAAAATCAAGTATGAATGGAAGTTTCATATTATATAGATAGAGATAAGTTAAAGGATTTATAAGTGAATGTATCTATACACTTTGGTATCCTACGTCTGTGCTTATATATCTCTTAGCTCGTAACCTTAATGTATGACTCACTGATATAAAGATTAACGTATGAAATCTTGAAGTTTACCTCAAAGTTTACAAACCAGATCTCTAGACTAGACAAGACAACCATTGGGGCCTGACTTACTCTTGAGATTTGCTTGAGCATTAACTAACTATCTTGATCCAAGTATGACATTATCATTCCACTGTCAGATTAGGCTATGTTCTGGTTATTGCTGGTATAGGAGGGTTGCTTGAGTGAAGGGTGAGAATATAGGGATTAGTGATGGTATACCAAGTTATCCCAAATAATGCCACCGATTGGTAGCAATTTAATTATGTCCTGTATAAGTACTAATTAGCACTATCCCTTTCCTAGCCCAGTCACTGATTTTATATACAACTATGTTTAATGATTGGAAAGGTGGACATTATGGACACTATGTATGATATATTACCAATGCAACAATTAGACCAAAGCTCATGTCAATGGTCTCTATACTAAAAGTTTTCAACACCCACCATCAGCAGGTTCAATTGAACTTAAAAGACCATTTCCTCTCAATTGCATGCAGTGGTCTTCAGCATCCATTTGAGCACAGATGATCACCACCGCCATTCCATTGTAATGTGCCTCCTGCATGATGTTAACTGCATTATCAAGTGTCATTCCAGGTATAACCTTCATCAACACTTGCACAACATATTCTCTCTTGTTGTAGTTGTCATTGTGCAACAATACTCTGTAAGGTGGGGATGTTTTTCTTGATTTCCTGGTAGAAAAAAAATGGCATGAAATCAAGGTTTGATCATTCTCTTTTGCCTAATTTGAAACATGTGATGACATGAGAGAAAGGAAAAAACAAAGAGAAAAGCCAGCACATGCTGAAAGACAGGAATTAGTTTCCACAAAATTGATTTGTCTACTTCATAATTACAATTCTTTTCCAAATACAAAGAAACAAACCATTCAATTGCTTTTCTTTTAACAACTATGCCATAGCTCATCTTAAAAACAGATATAGTAGATTCTAACATAATGGTAAGAGAAGACAAACAGAATGATTTCCAATTTCCCACCCTTGTTATCAACATGCTGTTTACTCTGAAGTAAGTTTGAACAACCATAGGATAGTGGAATTGTTATCAATTAAAGAGACCAGAAGTAATATAGCAGACAATAAATCAAATTCTGAGTAAATAAAACAAGATACTTGCAAATCTTCCACAGGCCCGGGTCAGTTTCACTAAGCTCACTTCCAGAAATCCAGTGATAACAGTATTGCCTTCACTAGTGTTGGATCAACCACTAGGCTTACTTTCACGTCTGGCTGTGGTAATTTTAGTTCAATTGAAGGGATGATTATGGAATATGGAGTAGCCCATATTCTTAGCACATAGTATAAACCTCTCTAATCTCAGCTATCTTACAGAAGACATAATGGAAATTAAGGGGTTGTTTAGTTTGAGAAAAGGTTTTCTGTTTTCACTTATAAACTGTCATTTTATTTCCATTGTTTCCAATATAAACTTTTGTAATAAAAAATTTAAAAGTTAAACCAGAAAATGTTTCCTTAAACCAATAGTCCTAGGGGTCCAGGTCTGCATTTCAATGAAGGGTGCCTATGTTTTTCAAATGGTTTAACAATGATTAGAAAGTAAAATGAAGGCAAGAAACATATATGAGTGCTTCTCTCTGGCCCCAGGTTAGAAATAAAATCAAATGCAAACAAGAAGATGGATTAAAAAGAGGAGAAAAAGGAAAAAGGTGAGGGGAGACAATCAGACAAGACAGAATAGATCAGAAATTTGGAAAACAATACAGCAAAGTTTAATCCAAATAGCGAGAAAGATACCCTTTCTGATCATATACATTAAAATTGGGGATTAATTTTAACATCTAACTTCATAAAAAACTACCAAACTCACCTAAAAGCTTAATTTGTAGAGATATAAGTCCTAGGAAAGGATTTGATTTATAGTTCCAACAGAATGTTTATGCTTTTATGAACCAACCAAACAGAACTTCTCTAAAATTCATATGCATCATTCTCAAGATGTTTTTCATCAATTCTTCTAGTTCTATACAATAAATATAGCATTGGATTCCTCTCAATTATTCACCTAATGTTATTATTACCTTATGTCAAATTCAGATTCTCGACCAGGTGATGTTGTCTCTATGGTTGGTCTCTCCAACAACCCACCACCACTTTTCCCTAATATTATTCCAGTGGCTGCCACTCTCATTATAATACTCCGATCTTTGCCATGTTTCAAAGAAATTTTTTTATCTCCTGCAATTACAGAGCTAATAGCAATCAAAACATGAACATGTTCTAATTCTATGCAATTATTAAGGGTGCATAAAAACTAAAGTCATCTTAGAATAATTAAGAAACCTTAGAACTCAAATATAAATATGATGTCATAAACATAAGTAGCTAGGACACCAACTATTTTCATGGAATAAGAAGGAGCACATTAAGAAAGTGGGCACATAGGATATGGTACCAGGATTTATTGCGTTGAATACTTGGTTGGGTGAAAGAGCAAGTGGGTTGCATAATGCAGCTTCCATGTGTGCTCTTTTAGTCTTCGTGTGGTGGTTGATACTGTGGCACCTATAACAATTGAAGGGTATGGTAGCATTGTGTGTGAGAAATAATCCAACATTGCCTTTGTCGTTACCATGTTGATTTTTTTGGTGGAGGAAAGAGATTTAGTGGGAATAAAAGCTAAAGAAAATTTTGTGGGGTGCACACTGCATTTGGTTTTAAAAGCTAATATGGTGACACGTATTGCCAACATTTACATCCGAATGTTTTGAGGTGGCCGTGTGATAAAATATAGTACATTAGTTCATGTTTTTTTCCTGGACATATTTTTTTGCTCACGGGTATAATTCTAATTGGGTCACAAACATTTATATTATATATTATAGTAGGATTAATATTTTTTGTAATGAGTTTCTTTATCCACAAACAGAGAAATTAGTAATTGAGAATTAAATATTACCGATTAAACTAATCTCCCGTTGATTGAGCATATTTGGTTCGCTAATAGATTTCAATGTATAACAAAAAACTTGTATAAGTGTTAAAAAAAAACTTGCATTGATTATCTAACTTGATTAAAAAAACGAAGGTAAAAATTTTGAGAATGTGGTTGAGTAAGATGTGGAATCTATTAGTCCATGAGAAAGAAAATAATGAGTTAAACAACGATATTTAAAAATTTAAAGAAAGGTATATGTTGAGAAAAATAAGGAGTGTTAATAAAGTTGGTCTTTGGAGAAACACACAAATCGAATACCAAAGTGGGCTTATAATTATTTTTTAGTTGAATGTTGCCCAATAAAAACTAAAGTTGAACTTTTTTTAAAAAAAAAAACTAAGGTTGAATTAACTAAAATACCCCTTAACAAAAAAAAGTTAAAATTAAATAAAAAGAAGTTAAAATGCCCTTAAATTAATTATACAAATAGGATTTTTGTTTGGGTTGCTTCATTGTCAAATACAATATGGTTTAGTCGAAATAATAAGGGTCGGGTGAAAGTGGTGTTAAAGTTGCTTTACTCCAACCTAGTTACTTCAATGAAATTTGTAAAAATATTTAATATAAATATAAAACATAAATATTAAATATTAAAAGTTAGGTATAAATAGTAAATAATGGATATAAATATTAAAATTAAAGATCAAATATTAAATATTAAATACTAAATATTAGGTATTAAATATAGATATTAAGTATTAAATATTTCTATTAGATTGAGTTACTTTTTTAATATTAAATATTTATCTAACCAAGTTTATCAAACCTTATGTTAATCAAACATAAATCAATATTTCTAAATTAACTTTTACTTTAAGGCAAGTGATTCTTAGGCAAATTGTTTTTTATCTAGTCTCCATACCGTCTTATTGACAAGACAGTAAATTACACCTAGAGCCATCATGGATGGTCAGCATTTCACATGAAGTTGTGACCTAACATCGGCTACCGGCATCACGTATGAGACTCACGATCTAATAGCGATACAAGTCACTATCTCGATACCGGCAGATCAGGGTTAACTTATGTAATTTCATACTGGAAAGCACCCTACAAAATGACAGAGAGGAAGGTATAACTGTTAGAGGGTGCCTGCGTCGCGTGTCGGCTTTTCTACAAAGGTTAGAATCGTACTGACACATCGTACGGAATGTCACCCCAAGCCAAATCGACCTTTCCGCTACTATCTGATGTAAATACCCACGAATTAACAAAGGAAAGGTGAATTTCTAAATCCTAACTTACGCTTGAACATTGATATTCATCCTCTGAATATTCCACTAGCTTAAATGTCATAGTGTCTTTGTAGGTGACACTCTCTTTCGCCCCATTATGCGTAGGACTGGTGAGATTTCCCAGGAAGCACTCCAAGACTTCTATTTCTCCATTGGAATAGAAGGTATAATACCGGATCCCTACTGGACCGGTGTAACATAAATAACATATTCAACACATTCTAGGGGCAGATTCCTATACCAAATCTCCTATACCAGTGTAGACCAATTCATTGGCACGGTGGGACTCTGTAAATTAATTCCCACTTTTGTATCTACGTGAAAGTTGTCATGGAGGACAACGTGAGGATTATCCCTGAAGGGCATGTGGAGGACGTGACGTATTTAGAACCAAGGCGTTTAGCCTTTGATACTCCAAATGCATCCTCGAGGAGAGTCACGGTACTGCCCCCTCCCGACCCATGAGATAAAGTTATCAGGCTGTTTTATGAAGAGATAACTGAGTTGAGGCGTAAGCGTTCTCAACCAGCTGAGAAAGTGAGTCCTCACGGACACCATCAGCACGAGGCGTCCAGATAGGAGGTGTCTCATACACCTTGTAACATCCCGGATATTTGTAGTAAAATTATGTGTATCGAAAAATATTGATAAATGTTTAAGTGATTTATTTGATATTTTTATAAATTATTAGGCAATTATAAATAATTAAATATTGTGAAAGTAAATAAAATTATTTGATTGATTAATTTTAAAAGGGTTAAATGAGGTGTGATTAGAAGAAGAGAAAAGTTTGATTAAAACTTTTAATGAAATTATAAAAGAAATAGGGGAGTGACCGGTTTGCCCCCTGAGCTTTAAATAAAGGAGGTTTCTTTCTCTTTTCTTATTATTCACGCAAGCCCACTTCATCTTTCTCCTTCTTCGTCTGTTTCTTTTTCTTCTTCTCCTTCCTCCATCGCTGCCGAGTTGCATGCTCCAGGGGAAGGCTTGTTCCGTGTCAGAACTTCAAGTGAACCTCATTTCTGTGACCGTGGTTTCAAGGTGAGTCCATTGAACCGTTTAAATTTGTGTTACCTCGTCCCTTTCGTTTTCTCTGTTAAACCGAATGGCTATGCATGGCTGAGTAAGGTTTTATTTTCCACTCCTCTGGTGAGTGTGAGCTCGAAAACGGTCTTTAGAGCAGAGGGTGGTGCGACGTTAACAGGTTTTGCATTCTGTGACATCCCTCCTTAAATAATATTTATTTTTACTCAATCTTATTGATTTTCACAATAATTTTTTTTTCACATTTCTAATAATTAAATACATCACAATAAAAATATATCTGATGAAATTTACACGGATTATAATTTAAATAAACAATTTATGATCTTCAAAATCATTTAAGTTGAAGAAAACTCAAAACCTGAAACAGGGCTCTGACGCTACGCGCCAGCCCCACTCTAGGCGTGAGCGTGCATTCGCAGCCCTGGCGCTGAGCGCCAGGATGACGCTACGCGTGGGCTTACCAGTGACAGCACCTGATGCTGTCACACATTTTAGGCCTTTTGGCCAACTACTAACTTATCTAATTAGCTCATTTCAGGTCCAATTGCCATGAAACTTCGTGGTCCATATGTTTTCCCTATTTTGAAACTATTGGCGATGTTCGTTCACCAAAATTCCAACATATGCTCAAATTATGCAAGAAATACAACTTAACCACTTTATGTGCAACACTCTTGCACTAAACACCCTAAATGATTCTCAAATGACCCTAGGTCAATGTACACTACTTTTAAATATTCTCATGAGCCTATTAATACCTTGCAAAGGTATTGAAACTCACCGAAACTCAAATTCACCTATCCAATTTCTCAAAGTCATAGGGATGACTACTAGTTCAAATCTCTAAATATATTTGATTCATCAATATAACATTCAATCATCTCAAGCAACCATTACAGCACACATACACCCACAGAACCTGCATATAATGCATGATTTGCTACAGTATGGCTCTATGCCATAACCATAATCATCCAACAGTACCTGGTCATCACACATGCATAATATGTAATGGCTCAATGCCATTACCTAATCACATCACCCAAACCATAAACATATTATACTATGCATAAGTTCACACTCTCACAGATTTACACACATATCCACCTATATATACCAATGGCTCAGTGCCATTAGTCATCACAAACGAGTAACAACAACACATACTTATGCAAGTCTACAAGATAATAAATTCACATATGAATATATATAAGATATACATTCCAAACTCCTCTGGCATTACTCCTTGCTCACTTTGTACTGGTTTCCGCAGCATCCGCAACATCCTTGAGTTCATTCACTGTGAATATAAAGTAAGGGTGAGTATCTATCACAAAAATGATACAACTACATAATCAGAGTTGATATCACCTGGAGAATCTCATTCTCCTGCCTGGATTATTGATCCACTAAACTTTCCTTATATAAACCCAATATATAATAATCCATCATGATCATCATAAATTCATTCTGTTCACATCATAACAAATATCTCATAACATCGAGATGAATTAATTATAAGCATCCATGCTTAACCGAATCATTTTACAATTCATTATTTCAATCATATCATTATCATATCAATGCAATAATCTACATATTAGTCAAGGAGTGTAATTCACAACTGACTCTCATATACATCAGACACCTAGTATCCGGATACTAACGAATCAGCCACCAGCTGGGAGTCCACCGACATCCCGTGAACACATCCTGGTTCACCGAGCCCGGTATCATAAACCGTCTCCCCACCTCAACCACTGGATCTCTTCCTGGATCACTGGGTAGCTCAACTGGGCCTCTACATGGACCACGGGAGCCAAAAACGAGGGGTAATCTATACCGAATGGCTGTTCACAACACATATCATGCATATACAGCATATAACAATATATATATCTCATCATATACACATTATGCATTTTAAATAATGAATATACATTATACAATCATTAAATGATTTTAGCATACAAGCCAACTCACAACATAAGAACCACATCTCAGCATAAAAACCACATCTCGGCATAAAAGCCACATCTTGGCATAAAAGCCACATCTCTCGGCATAAAAGCCACATCTCGGCATAAAAGCCACATCTCGGCATAAAAGCCACATCTCTCGGCATCAAAGCCACATCTCGGCATAAAAGCCATATCTCTCGGCATAAAAGCCACAACCTTTAAATATCATAATCATACTTAACATTCATAATATTCACATAATCAATCGGCATAAAAGCCATAACCTTTAAATATCATAATCATACTTAACATTCATAATATTCACATAATCAATCGGCATAAAAGCCATAACCTTTAAATATCATAATCATACTTAACATTCATAATATTCACATAATCAATCGGCATAAAAGCCATAACCTTTAAATATCATAATCATACTTAACATTCATAATATTCACATAATCAATTATAACTTTATATCTTCTATATCACAATAATTCAATATTTCATCACTCTCCATTATGCACATTCTAGGCATACTTTATACATTATTTCCCATCTTATTCACAATTCACATCTCATTTATTACCATTTTATTTTCCATAATTGTCAAATACAATATATGACCACATACCTAAGCTAGTCATATATTCTCCCATATATATATATATATATATATCAATATTATACTTTCACAGTTTTATTTTCAAACATACTCATCACAAATCTGTAATCAAATATATACTATAATACTCCCCTTACCTCATTGTCGACGCTCTAAACTCAATCACCAAGATCAATGCGCCGCAACCACTAAAAGATAGAATTACAAAAAGGTTTAAGGTTTTAACCGTTCAAACCTTAATCCAACTCAAGAATATGCTCAGAAATTACTTTCTAAAGCTTTAGAAGCTTACCACAACTGAAACCACAAGTTCTCCGAGAAACCCCTTTTTCCGCTAATCTTTCAACGACTCTTTCGCAACCTATATAAAGCGGAATTCAAATTCGTCACTCAATCCTTCTTTTGAACACCATAAGGAAACTTTTAATCGGTTTAGAATCTTAAAATTCAAAGTTCCCTTATTTTTTCCAAAAATGGATAAAGATCAAAAATCTCCATGGAATTCAAAATTGAAAGATCCCATACGTTAATCTTAAGTTTCTTACCTCTAATCCGTAATTAATTTCAGATTCCAACCTCTTGTTGGCCTTTAATTGCCGCAGGGAAAAGAGAGAAGAAGAAGAACCCCAAAACTTATGTTTTTAACTTCTGCTCTGCTGGCTGTCATCTTGGGTCTTTATTCTGCCCGCGACACTGACGCTACGCGTCCCCCTGACGCTACGCGTCAAGTCTAAATTTTTATATGGACGCTACGCGTCCACTAACGCTACTCGTCAAATTTTACCCTGACGCTACGCGTCCCACTGACGCTACGCGTCAGGTCCCAAATCAAAATTTTCTTTTTATTTTTATTTTACACCTTATAATAATCTTACTTCATAAAATATCCAAACTCATAAATATAAAACATAGGGATGTTACACTCACCCCCCCTAAAAATATATTTCGTCCTCGAAATCAACATACCTCTATAAATAGATCTGGGTATTATTGTTGCATTTCAGATTCTAATTCCCACGTGTGTGAAATTTCATTGAAATTTTGCCATAAAACTTTCACTAAAGGAATATTCTTATTCCTTAATTGTTTGGTTTGATAACCCTCAATACGAAGAGGAATAACCGGTACCGTCACATCTTCTCTGATTTCAATAATGTCATCTGGAACCACCATATCATCTTGAGGAATATACTTTCGAAGCTGGGAGACATGAAAAACATCATGTAACTTTGACAAGACCGTAGGAAGCTCAAGTCTATAGGCAACATTGCCTATTCGCTCTAAAATACGATAAGGTCCAATATACCTGGGACTCAACTTTTTACTACCAATTACTCGACCCACACCTTTCGTAGGTGAAACTTTCAAAAATACTTGATCATCAACTTGAAATATCAGAGGTCTATGTTTAGCATCATAATAGCTTTTCTGACGGTCCTGAGAAACTTTCAATTTATTTCTGATCAATTTAATCTGTTCTGTCATTGATTGAACCATTTCAGGCCCCAATACAAGGACGTCACTACCATCAGCCCAACATAAAGGAGTTTGGCATTTTCTACCGTATAAAGCCTCATAAGGAGCCATACCAATACTGCTATGGAAGCTATTGTTATAAGTAAACTCAATTAAAGGTAAACACTGCTCCCAACTCCCTCCGTGTTCTATCACACATGCCCAAAGCAAATCTTCCAGAGTTTGTATTGTACGTTCAGATTGTCCATCTGTTTGAGGATGAAATGCGGAGCTCATTTTTAACTCAGTGCCTAGCTCACGTTGTAAACTTCTCCAAAATTTAGAAGTAAAACGAGGATCACGATCTGACACAATACTGGAGGGTATACCATGCAACCTTATAATTTCTTTCACATAAATATTAGCAAGCTTTTCCAAAGACCATCTCATATTAATAGCAAGAAAATGAGCATTCTTCGTTAATCGATCAACAACAACCCATATAGCATCACATCCAGCACGAGAACGAGGCAAACCCGATACAAAGTCCATAGAGATACTATCCCACTTCCATATCGGAATATCAAGTGGTTGTGCTAACCCTGAAGGTTTCTGATGCTCCACTTTAGACTTTAAGCACACTATACAGGATGCCACATATTCAATTATCATTTTCTTCATCCCCGGCCACCAAAATTGTTGCCGTAAGTTTTGATACATTTTCGTCACACCTGGATGAATACTTAATGAACTCTTATGAGCCTCTGATAGAATCTGTGTTCGAAATTCACCATTGGAGGGCACTATAATACGATTTTTAAACCGCCACAGCCCATTAGAATCTCTATTCAAAGGTAGATTCTTGCCCCAATCTTGGGCATCAATCAACTGTTTTACATCAGTATCATTCTCTTGACATTCAGACAAAGATTTTAAAAGCTCATTAGTAATTTTTAGCATCCCAATTAGCATACAACCAGGAGAATAAACCACTACAGCTAGATGCATATCACGAAAACTTTCTAGCAGATTATATTCTTCTATCATTAAAGATGCAATATGAAGAGATTTCCTGCTCAAAGCATCAGCAACCACATTCGCTTTGCCTGGATGGTATTTTAATTCAAAATCATAATCTTTTAAATATTCCATCCATCGCCTCTGCCTCATGTTCAATTCTTTTTGATCAAATAAGTACTTCAAACTCTTATGATCACTAAACACAACAAAACGGGAGCCATAAAGATAATGTCTCCAAATTTTCAATACAAATACAAGTGCCGCTAACTCTAGGTCATGAGTAGGATAATTCTGCTCATGAAGTCTCAACTGCCTAGAAGCATAAGCTATAACTCTATCTTCTTGCATTAACACACCCCCAAGCCAGATTTAGAGGCATCACAATATACAACAAATTCTCTGGTCACATCGGGTAAAGCAAGCACAGGGGCAGAAGTCAATTTCTTTTTCAATTCATTAAAACTTTGTTCACATTCATCAGTCCAAACAAAAGGACATCCCTTCCTAGTTAATTTGGTCATAGGAAGTGCAATACGAGAGAAACCTTCTATGAAACGTCGGTAATACCCAGCTAAACCAAGAAAGCTTCGAATCTCAGTAATAGATTTGGGCCTCTCCCAATTCATAACTGCAATTGTGTTGGAAGGATCAACAGAAACTCCATCACTAGAAATTACATGCCCTAAGAACTGAATACTTTTAACCCAGAATTCACATTTTGACAATTTTGCATATAACTGTCTCTCTCACAAAATCTGTAAAACAATACGGAGATGCTGAACGTGTTCACCCTCGGATCTTGAATATACTAGTATATCATCAATGAACACTACTACAAACTGATCCAAGAAAGGATGAAAGATTCGATTCATATAACTCATGAATACCGTCGGAGCATTAGTAACTCCAAATGGCATCACCACATACTCATAATGACCGTATCTTGTTCGAAAAGCGGTTTTCGAAATATCCTCAGGTTTTACTCTAATCTGATGATATCCGAATCGTAAGTCAATCTTAGAAAAGATACATGCGCCCCGTAACTGGTCAAGTAAATCATCAATCCTTGGTAAAGGATATTTATTTTTAACTGTCAATTTATTTAACTGACGATACTCAATACACATTCTCATACTCCCATCTTTCTTTCGTACCAATAGTACAGGAGCACCCCAAGGAGAAGCACTAGGTCTAATAAAACCTTTACTTAACAGTTCCTCAACTTGTTTTTTTTTCACCTCAGTTAACTCTATAGATGACATATGATACGGTGCGCGTGACACTGGCTCAGCACCCAAAACTAAGTCAATCACAAAATCAATTTCCTGGTTTGAAGGTAACCCAGGAATATCTTCCAGAAAAACATCAAAAAATTCACTTACAACAGGTATATCAGCAGGAATCAAATTACATATCCTTGTAAAATAACAATAATAAAAAGAAATATCAACATACCAAATCATTAGGAGTGGATTCAACAAGAAAACCACCACTTTACAATAACAATCCACCAGAATCTGATTGGCAGACTATCAATCCATTCCCAAAATAATATCTAGATTTTTTTTTCAAGAGCATACAGATTAAATTTACATTGAAAGTTCGACCTTCAATGGATAAATTTACTCCTTCACACATAGTCATAGTCTTAACCTTGGAACCAGTCGGTGTAGATACCATTATAACATTATTCATCACTACCATAGGCAATTCAAATCTACAAATTCTAGCCAAATGTCCTTTTCCGCCACATTTAAAACAAACTCAATTATCAGGACGAGTACCACCTCGACCTCTAACTGGAGAAAAAGACGAAGAAGGAAATCCACTTCGATTAAATCGACTCTGCTTTTTAAATTCAACTCCTTTAATTATCAACTGGGATTTATCTTTTCTGAAAGAAACCCTCTGTATCTGAACATTTTCAGTCAATTGTGCTTTATTAACAAGTTCAACATAGTCCCTAATCTCCAAAGGTACAATAGCAATACGAAGCTCTATTCTCAAACCAGACTCATACTTAACACTTTTGTTACTTTTAGTACCTTCTAAGGAAAATAAAAGTCATATAGCTCATCAAATTTAGCTGTATATTCAGCTATAGACATCCTTCCCTGTTTAAGATGTAAGAATTCCATCTCTTTTCTAGTTTTATAATTATCAGGAAAGTATTTTGCCAAAAACCTCTTTTTAAAATTGACCCAGTTTAAGGCCTCATTAGCATTGATCATCTGAGGTTTGGCACGTGTCCACCAAACCCTAGCTTCATCACGTAACTGATAAGTAGAGAATACCACTTTTTGTTCCTCAGTACATTCAAAATAATCAAACATTTGTTCCATTTCTCTGAGCCACATATAAGCTCCATCATAATCACGTCTACCTTTATACACTGAGGGATTATGCTTTAAAAGTTTATTAAGGATTGGGCCAGATTCAGCCCTTCCCATCAGCTGAGAAAACTTTTCTAAGAAGTCACCCTCAGGGGTTGAATTAGAAGTACCAGTCATTCACAATTAACATAACACACCATTAATACTCAAACAAATTGAACATAGTCCAGAATCAATACCTCAATACCAGGAAGTGCGGCTAACGGATAACCAGTGAGCACAATGCCAGGATTCCTGAAAATTCACTTTTTACACATATATAATTCCATACATACAAATGAATACACAAACAAATCTCATTACTTTCTATCATTTCTACCCACAAGGTTTACAATCCTGAATAAACTTGCTTTGATACCAATTGTGACATCCTTCCTTAAATAATATTTATTTTTACTCAATCTTATTGATTTTCACAATAATTTTTATATTTGCCGAGTGTGAATTGTTATATTTGCCAAATGTGATTGGTTATATTTGCCGGGTATGATTTGCTGTATCTGTCGAGTGTGAAATGCTATAATTGCCGAGTGTGAAATGCTATATGTGCCCAGTGTGAATTGCTAAATTTTCCGAGTGTGAATTGCTAAATTTACCGAGTGTGAATTGCTAAATTTGCCGAGTGTGACTTGCAATATGATGATAAAGTAATCGGACGGAGTTATTTGCATGTAATTTGTTGACTTCCGTTCTAGATTAATTATGATGCCAAACACTCACCCTTGCTGTGGTTTTCAATTTAGTGACCAGTGACAGGGAAGAGGTCGGAGCCCTGGAGGTGTGCCAAGTGGAGGAGTGATGCCAAGGAACCGAGTGATTTTGAAATGGATTGTGTAATATGTATAATGAGTTTTCCGAGTATATGATGCTACAATATGTTGGCTAATGTGCATATGAATTATGTTGCTATGTGATCGGTATTCATTTTCATGAGTGAATTTGCATTTGTTGTAGTAAAGTCGATTACCGGGCGAATCTCACCGAGCGGATTCAGTCTTGTCCGAGCGAGGGCTGGTTGATTCTGTGCCTATTTCGCTCAAGCGAGTGTCCCTCGCTCCCTTCCGAGTGAAGGTTAGGACGTTTTCCGAGTGATCCATGACTAAGAGGACCTCTTCCGAGTTGAGGAAAGTTAGAGTGGTTTCCGAGTGAGGTATGCCCGAGGGAACCCTTTCCGAGTGAAGAGAGGTTAGGGTGTTTCCGAATGAGGTATGTCCGAGAGAACCCTTTTCTGAGTGAAGGTTAAGCTGTTCCCGAGTGAAAGATGACCGAGTGGACCCATTTCCGAGTGAAACCGACTTGTTAATTTTCCTTGCATGTCTCGTTGTCCGCTCAGGTCTAAAGTGTAGAATTCGCTCTAGCGAGTCGGAACTCGCCTAAGCGACCTACTCGGGTTTCGCCTAAGCGAATCAGGGTCTCGCTCAGGCGAATGACTCCTGTCTTTGTTTTTCTTCTTCCGCTTATTTAATTAATTCAATTTTATTATTTGATTTATTTCCTACCTGTTAGTATTTTGAGTCGGTTTAAGGAGAATAAATGTGGTTTTACATTCGGATTTAATTAACTATCAGTAAACGCGAAAAATTTATGGTGAAAAATGATTAAATGGCTGTAAATAAATATAATATTGACGCGGGTCGTCACACACCTCATTACTCGAAGATCGGTATGTGTGAGAAGGAACAACAGTCGCAATTCTAGGTTGAACAACATACCCTCCGAAGGAAGAACCCACCAGTGGGCACCCCTCTTTCAAGTTATAAACTCAGCATCCCTTTTTTCAAGAGGCTTATGAGTGTCCCTATTCCAAGGCATTTGCAAACTACTTATCCCTTCTCCATAGGTAAATACACGGAAAGAATGATCCAAGCAAACATCTCGTTACCTATGTGTATGAGGTGATGTTCCTGGGGGCGGAGGCTAACATGATGTGTTGTATGTTCCCCCGATGTTAACCGGTGAAGGTGAAACTTTAAGCTGGTTCAAAGGGCTCTCGTATGGGTTTATTGATTTCTAGGAGATGACTGAAGCTTTTGAGGAACATTTTGTTATCTCCAGAGATGTATCCAAGACGTCTTGCACCTAGGCTCATACCAAACAAGGTGAGTCAGAGTCCTTGAAGGACTTCCTGAGGAAATTTTACAAGGAAGCAGCAATAGTGCCTGATCTCACGGAGGCCATACGGCTGGATATTGTGATTGAGGCTTTGTAACCAAAGTCCCTTTTTGCCCTATCTTTGGCCAAGGGCCCAATAAGCACGTTTGAGGAGTTCAAGCGGAAGGCTTCCAAATATGTGGAAATAGAGATGCATTTGGAGGTCACACCTACTATAAGCATGCAAGCCTTCCCCCCACCTCGGCCCAAGAAGGAGAATGATAAGCCTAAAGGAGAAAAGACATTCCGGAAGGAAAGGAATAGAGAACAACATATTTGGTGTTACGTCATGAGTCTCACGCGTGGTGTTAGGAGCTTATATCGTATTTTAATAATTGTGTCATGCCGGTCTTGCATGACGACTTTTAGGTCAATGACGTTTCTGCTCATAGACGGTATCGAGACCGGATCAATTAAAGATTGACAAAAATATTTTTTATTAAATATTAAATTTTTATCAATAATATATTTATCAAATTTTAAATATAATAAGTATATTTAATATTTTAATAATTTGTATTATTAAAAATAATTTAATAAATGTATAATATAATTAAAAGATATGTTTAAATATATTTTGATTATTATATTTAAAATATATATGATGTGAATTTATACTTTACCATCTAAAGATAATTGATGATGTTGAGATTTGAGAATTAAATTCTCTGATAATCGATTACCATTGTGTGTAATCGATTATCAAAGAGTGAAAACTCTGATTGAGTAACTTTTTAAATTTTGAGACGCCAAATGGTATGACTTTTCAAAGGTGTAATGCCAAATGGTATGACTTTTCAAAAGGTGTAATTGATTACCATTGTGTTGTAATTAATTACATGCCTTTTCAGTAAATTTAAAGAGTCTCAACCTTTTATGAAGAGTTATAACAATTCATAAATTTGTGTCCCTTTGATTCAAAAGATGTCTGATCAACATCTATATAAAGGGATCCAAGTGCATTACTCAAAAATACAGAAATAAAAACACAAATTAAATTTCTTTCATCCTTTGTTCTTGTTTTGCAACAATACAAGAGTGAGTATTGTTGTTGAATCTTCTTTGTATCTCAAAATTGGATTTCGTGATACCCACACTCTATAGGGACGAAATACTGATTTTAGGAAAGTGCTCTGCATGCCTAGAAGATCATATCAAGTCCTCTAAATTGTTGTTCATCTTTTGGTTCACCCTTACTTTGGAAAATTGATCCAACAATCAAAAATTAGTATTTCCAAGAAAAATGGCAACAATCCGTGATATGTCTATAAATTTCCACAAATTAGACAAATTTGAAGGCGTTGGTTTTCGTAGATGGCAAAAGAAGATGCACTTCCTCCTCTCCGCCCTTAATGTGGCCTATGTTCTTAGCACTCCACAACCAAAGGAGAGAGAAGAGGAAACTTTGGAAGAACAAAGAAAGAGGCACAAGTGGGAGAATGATGATTACATATGCCGTGGTCACATTCTGAATGGCATGACCAATGCATTATTCGATGTGTATCAGTATGTAGAATCGGCCAAAGAATTGTGGGATCAACTTGAAGGCAAATACATTTCTGAAGATGCATCAAGTAAGAAATTCCTTGTTAGTAATTTTAATAATTATAAGATGAGTAATGCTAGACCTATAATGGAACAATTCCATGAAATCCAAAGAATCCTTGGAAGTTTTAGGCAACATAATATTGCTATGGATGAGACTTTTATTGTTTCTTCTATAATTGATAAATTACCACCCAATTGGAAAGATGTGAGAAATTCTTTAAAGCACAACAAGGATGATATAAGTGTTGAACAATTGGCAACACATCTTCGAATTGAAGAAGGAATCCGTCTACAAGATGGTAATAAGGATTCTAGCAATCCTAATTTGTCCACTGTTAATATGGTGGAAGATGAGAAATCAAAGGCAATACCAAAGTTCAAGAAAAGGCCCCTTAATTTCAATAAAGGAAGTAGGAACAAGAGGCCTAAATTGGGTAAGGCAAATCAACAAGCAACTTGTTGGGAATGTGGCAATTCCGGTCACATGAAAAGAGATTGTACAATCTGGAAAAGGAAAATGGCCAAGAATGGTGGAAAGCAAGGTCAAGGCAATTCTAGCCAAGACCAACCTAAGAAAGGTAATTTTGCACAAATTGCACATAACTCTAATTTGAATTCTGTGGAAATGGTTTCTGAAATCTTCTGTGTGCAGACTGATGATTCTTGGTGAATCGATTCAGGAGCTTCAAGACACGTGTATAAAGATCGGTCTCTATTCAAATCCTTGAAGGAAGGTGACAATGGAGAAGTTCTTTACATGGGAAATGATTCTATGGCTAAAGTCCTAGGTTGTGGACAAGTAGAATTATTACTTAGTTCTGGAAAATCACTTGTATTAAGAGATGTACTATATGCTCCAGAATTAAGGAGAAATTTAGTGTCTGGAGTAATCTTGAATCGATTAGGTTATAAATCGGTATTTGAAGCTGATAAGTTTGTACTATCTAAAGGTGCTGTATTTATTGGTCTAGGATATCTCTATAACAATATGTTTAAATTAAGTATAACAAATGGTGCTATTGATTCTGCTTATATTATTGATCATGATTCTTCTTTATGGCATTTTCGTCTTGGACATGTTAATTATCGAAAACTACATTCTATGTCTAAATTTGATCTGATTCCTCCATTTGACTTGAACATAGAAAAGTGTAGAACATGCATGCTAACAAAGATAACAAGAAAACCTTTTCCTAATATTGAAAGGAATTCAACTTTGCTTGAATTAGTACATAGTGATTTATGCGATTTTCATAGTACACCTTCATTAGGAAATAAGAAATATATGATAACATTCATTGATGATCATACACGCTTTTGCTATGTTTATCTTTTGTTTACTAAAAATAAAGCCTTAGAAAAGTTTAAGGTTTATAAAAATGAAGTAGAATTGAAACTTAATACTAAGATTAAAAAGTTGAGAACTGATAAAGGTGGTGAATATTATGATCCAATTTATTTTCAATCTGTGGGTATTATCCATGAAACAACTACTGCATATACACCACAACAAAATGGTATAGCAGAAAGAAAGAATAGGACTTTGGAAGAAATGGTTAATTCTATGTTGTCCTATTCTAGTCTAAGTGATGGATTTTGGGGTAAGCCATGTTAACGGCTTGTTATATTCTAAACCGAGTTCCGATAAAAAGGAATGAGGTAACCCCGTATGAGCTTTGGTATAAAAGAAAGCCAAATTTGACTTATCTCAAAGTTTGGGGTTGTAGGGCAATTGTAAAAATACCGGAACCCAAGCGTAAGAAATTGGGTGAAAGAGGAATTGAATGCATTTTTATAGGTTATGCTGAACATAACAAAGCCTATAGGTTCTATGTAATAGGACAAAATGATTATGTGTCACTATATTCAATCATAGAATCTAGAGATGCAATCTTTGATGAAAGGAGATTTTCTTCAATTCCTCATTCAAAGGATTTAACTCCTAATACCAATATTGAAGAATTGGATCAAAGCTTGATTGATCAAGGATCAAATGTTCAAACTCTAGATGAGAATGATGCTTCCACATCACAACCTAGAAGAAGTAAAAGGGCAAGAAAAGAAAAATCCTTTGGCCCAGATTTTTATGTGTACTTAGTTGAAGGTACAAGAGATTCTATCTTAACAAAGTTCTCATATTGTTATAATATAGAAGAAGATCCATTGACATATCAAGAGGCTATGAGGTCTCAAGATGCTGCTTTCTGGAAAGAAGCAATTAATGATGAGATGGAATCCATCATGGGAAATAACACATGGATTTTGGTTGACTTACCTCCTAAGTGTAAACCAATAGGATGTAAATGGATTTTCAAGAAGAAAATCAAAGCTGATGGAACTATTGATAAGTTTAAAGCACGTTTAGTGGCACAAGGGTTTAGACAAAAACCTAGAATCGATTATTTCGATACATATGCACCTGTGGCTAGAATCTCCACTATAAGGTTATTAATAGCACTTGCTGCTATTCATAAACTTGTGATACATCAAATGGATGTCAAGACTGCATTCTTAAATGGAGAACTAGAAGAAGAAGTGTATATGAAACAACCTGAAGGTTTTGTTATGGAAAACCAAGAACACAAGGTCTGTAAATTGATTAAATCCTTGTACGGATTGAAACAAGCGCCAAAACAATGGCACCAAAAGTTTGATGACGTTGTATTATCAAATGGTTTCAAAATAAACAATTCAGACAAGTGTGTGTATAGTAAATTTGATGACAAAGGTAATGGTGTCATAATTTGCTTGTATGTGGATGACATGCTGATTTTTGGAACAAAATTAGATCAAGTAAATTTGACCAAAACATTTCTATCATCATATTTCTCCATGAAAGATATGGGAGAAGCTGATGTCATCCTAGGTATAAAAATTAAGAGAGACAATGAGAAACTTATCCTGTCTCAATCACATTACATTGAGAAAGTTCTTAAGAAATTCAATAACTTTGAATGCTCTCTTGTTTCAACTCCTATGGACCCAAGTTTAAAGATATTACCTAATGGTGGTAAGGCTATTTCACAATTAGAATATGCAAGGGTAATAGGATGTTTGATGTATGCAATGACAAGTACAAGGTCAGATATCGCATTTGCGGTAGGTAAACTGAGTAGATATACTAGTAACCCTAGTTTATCACATTGGCAAGCTGTACGTCGAGTACTTAAGTACTTAAAGAAAACTATTGATTATGGTTTGACATATAGTGGTTATCCTTCAGTTTTGGAAGGATATTCTGATGCAAGTTGGATTACAAACCAAGAAGATCACTCTTCTACTAGTGGTTGGGTTTTCCTCTTTGGAGGAGGAGCAATTTCTTGGTCATCCAAGAAACAAACTTGCATTACTGATTCCACTATGGCTTCAGAATTTATAGCTCTAGCTTCAGCAGGAAAGGAAGCTGAATGGCTAAGGAACCTCATGTTTGAGATACCACTGTTACAAAAACCAATATCACCTGTAGCAATACATTGTGACAATGTTGCAACTTTGGCTAAAGCTTATAGTCAAGTGTACAATGGAAAATCAAGACATATAGGTGTGAGACATAGTTATGTCCAAGGACTTATCAAGGATGGTATTATTACCGTTGATTTCGTTCGAACAAAGCTTAATTTGGCTGATGGTTTTACAAAGGCATTGGCTAAAGATTCCATCTCTAGAATGTCTATTGAAATTGGAATGGAGCCCATAATTAATCACTAGTAAGGGAATCTTAACTTGACGCTTAATATGACATTAAGTCTTAAGTTCAATAAGATTAAATCTCTTATTTGATGATTGAAAGCACAAGGGTGCTTTGGACCTGTGATGTAAGGAGGTTGAATAATTCTTAATTGATTTCTTGAATTTATGTTTTATCGCAGGAACATGTTTTACCTAAGAAATCAACCTATGTAAGTGCGAAGTTTGGCCGCTTCAAGAAGTCAAGGGGCAATGACTTTGATGCACTTATGAATAGATATGGATGCATGGCCCTATTGTGTCAAGTACAACAAGAACATGTAGTTTATCTTATATGTAGTTGTATCTTCAAGTTTTCATTATGTATTATATCGGTTCAATCGTTTCGATACCAATAAAATACGATTTCTTGGAATGTATACTCTACTAAGTGGAAGTTCAAGTCTATGTACACTTTCATTTACGTGTAAGATTGTATATATTAAATTTAAATTTGTGTGTAGTAATTATTTAATACTCTCAAATGGGGGAGGATTGTTGAGATTTGAGAATTAAATTCTCTGATAATCGATTACCATTGTGTGTAATCGATTATCAAAGAGTGAAAACTCTGATTGAGTAACTTTTTAAATTTTGAGACGCCAAATGGTATGACTTTTCAAAGGTGTAATGCCAAATGGTATGACTTTTCAAAAGGTGTAATTGATTACCATTGTGTTGTAATTAATTACATGCCTTTTCAGTAAATTTAAAGAGTCTCAACCTTTTATGAAGAGTTATAACAATTCATAAATTTGTGTCCCTTTGATTCAGAAGATGTCTGATCAACATCTATATAAAGGGATCCAAGTGCATTACTCAAAAATACAGAAATAAAAACACAAATTAAATTTCTTTCATCCTTTGTTCTTGTTTTGCAACAATACAAGAGTGAGTATTGTTGTTGAATCTTCTTTGTATCTCAAAATTGGATTTCGTGATACCCACACTCTATAGGGACGAAATACTGATTTTAGGAAAGTGCTCTGCATGCCTAGAAGATCATATCAAGTCCTCTAAATTGTTGTTCATCTTTTGGTTCACCTTTACTTTAGAAAATTGATCCAACAGATGATAGCATTATTGGATCCATTTTCGACCAAACTGTATATTGGGTAGTTCGGTTTTGGGGGCGGGCAAGTAAATCAAGTATATTAGAATGCGTCCATTCCAATTTAGTTGCTGAACTTATTAAAATTTCATTTTTTTTTTCTTGGTCCATTTTTTAAAAGCTTCCTTTCAAAAAAAATTGCTAAAATATATAATGTCAAATCTGATGCATATACATGAATATCCTCTGGTGGCTCCCATGTTCGTCACATGGAAATGGAACAAGATTCTAGAATTTTCCTACTTGTTTATAGCAAAGTTTGCCGAAAGATATGCAAACAATTCAAAACTTCTCCTTTATAATTTTCCTACATAAATCCCGCAATGAAAACGTTGTTTTAATGGGGGGTTCTTTATATGATTAATTAATGTTTCATCTGGTGAACAAAAAAGTAAAACCAAACCCACTAACGTTTTTTTTTTAAATAGTGTCCTTTCTAATTTTTTTTTCAAATGGAATACCTTTGAAAATATTTAAATGTTTGAGATAGAAAAACGTTAACTCAATGTTTTTATTTCCCATACTAAATTGTTAATAAAAGTTGTATACAGTAGGAGTTGAATCTCAAACCCAACAAACACAACTAAGCATAACAATCATTGTGACAAGTGTTTCTTTGGTTCAAATAAGGAAAGTTATTAAATATCATTCTTTCTATTCTTTTACCAATGTTTTATACTTTTACATAAAATAAAAAAGTTATATATATATATATTAACTAACATGTAATAATAAAATAAAATTATCAATTTAATGTATTAAATTATATATATTTTATACATCAACGTGTACTATGTATATATATATATATTATACATTAATATATAAATTTATACATTAATATATGTTATATATTTGATATATTAAATATATATTTAATATATAAATAATATGTATATTATATATTAATTTAATATTTTAATATAAATTATATATTTTAATATATAATCTTAACGTCTACTATATATATTAATTTAATATTTTAATATATAAATTATATATTTTTTATATTTTAATATATAATATTAACGTCTTATATATTAAATTATATATTTTATACATTAATATATATTATATATTTTATATATTAAATATATATTTAATATATAAATGATATGGATATTATATATTAATTTAATATTTTAATATAAATTATATATATTATATATTTTAATATATAATCTCAACGTATATATATTAATTTAATATTTTAATATATAAATTATATATATTATATATTTTAATATATAATATTAACGTCTTATATATTAAATTATATACTTTATACATTAATATATATTATATATTTTATATATTAAATATATATTTAATATATAAATGATATGGATATTATATATTAATTTAATATTTTAATATTAATTATATATATTATATATTTTAATATATAATCTGAACGTCTACTATATATATTAATTTAATAATTTAATATTTTAATATATAAATTATATATATTATATATTTTAATATATAATATTAACGTCTTATATATTAAATTATATATTTTATACATTAATATATATTATATATTTTATATATTAAATATATATTTAATATATAAATGATACATATATTATATATTAATTTATTTTTTAATATATAAATTATATATTATACATTTTAGTATGTAATATTAAAGTCTACTATATATATTAAATTATATATTTTTAATAATTAAACAAACCATCATTTAATTTTAAACAGAGTTATGAAGAATTATGGAAATCTTAACACAACAATAAAAAGGTTCACTGCCCAGTCTCTCCTAAATTTCATTATTATGAAAAACTCAAGTCAAATTTAATTATTATGAAAAACTCAACTCCTCAAAAGATTAAAAACAACTCACTTTTCAATCCCTCATGGAGTTGATGTTAGGTTCAAATTCTTGAATTAGATTAATAAAGTTTACTTCTTAGTCATTCCTAAAATTAATTAAAAATAACTTATGTTTATCTCTAGATCAATGAGTGAATAAGGCAATAAGAATTAAAAGAAAATAAGGATTTCATAGATAAAGCAATTAAGGAATATAACTAATTGCATTACAATCCACCCCTAAATCCTAAAAATAAGGATTCTAGTCAATCATGGAGTACAAGAAATCATAAAGGTTCATTGAATCTATACAACTCAGAAAACAAGAATTACAAATATTCAAACAAAAGGTAAAATAAGGAATCTTAAAACCAACCACAAGATGTGCAGATTCTTTGAATTCTTGTTCCCTTCGTGTTTCCCTCCCTAAAAATCCTTGAAAGAGTCTTTCAGTCACCTTCTATGCCTATACAAAGTGCCTCTAGAGTCTAGAATGCAGGATCCCTAAAACAGTGTCTCTCTCCCTCTTTCATAGAAGCAAAAACGTGAAAACCGTATGTCAGGCACGAACCACGGTCATGGTTCACTCTAACTTCTCCTCTTTAATTTTTGTGCATTTTACTCCATGGCCATGGTTCCCACTAGGGCCTGGCCGTGAAGTGCACTGTCCTGGGCACTATTTTTCTTCGTTTTTCATTTCTTTTGACATGCAAACCTATAAATTCCTACAAACCTAGCAAACCAAGCAGCAAAGAAGGGAAAGAACAAAATACACTAGAGATTTAAGGGAGTTTTATTCAATTTATCATTAAAAAATGTTTAGAAAATGCAACGTAAAATGATGTGTTTTAGAGACACATCAAATATCTATCAACATTCTTTATTTGTACCAAGGAAACAATTGTCGTAGTGACTATCATTAGAGATGGAAATAGGTCGGGTCAGGCGAGGCTTGGCTTTGAAAGACTTAAGCCTGACCTACTTTCAATTGTCAAAGTCTGAGTCTGACCTATTAGTCCGTCATAGGCTTTTTTAAGGCCTAGTGTGACCTGTTTGAAGACTTGACTCGTTGATAAGCCTATTTAAATGACCTGTTTACAATTAAGCTTTTAAAAGGCTAACAATCACCTAAAAAGCCTATCAAACTATATAGGCTGACAGTTCTATTATTGTAAAGAGGCTTATCATTATAACTGTAATATTATTTTATATTATATATATAATTAGTAGTTAAGTTAATTAGACAGGTCGACCTGTTGGCTTCAAAAGCTTTTTAGAAAGCTTGTAGCCTGACCTGTTTATTTAAAAATGCCTTTTTAAAAAGCTTAGGCGTAGCCTTTTAGCCTGACAAACCTGACATATACAGACTTTAAATAGGTCGGGCCATGAGCCCCTGAAGGACGACCTAACCATTTTCATCTCTAGTTGTGTTTAATAGGTTTCAGGTTCAACTCTTACTGCATACAACTTTTATTAACAACTTCCTTTTGACGGATGGCCATGTGTCATGCATGCAGCCATAGCTAGCTGGTAATATTTGACAATTTTTGTTTTTAAAAGATTAAATCTTTATTTTGAAATACTCATATATTTATATTATTTATTTTTATTATTATAAATATTTTTTATCAAAACTTTATAGATATGTAAAACTGACTTATGAAAAATATTTATATCAATTATCATATTTGAACTATATGTTTTTATTTATATATTTCATGATTTTTTAATATAAAGAATAAAAAGTCTTAAACATTATTTTGTTAATCTTGATATTAATTAAAATATATCAAAAAAGTTACAAGTTGTGTGTGCGTATATATATATATATACACATATATAAGTTTATCTAAATAATTAAGCATGTTCTTTTATATTGTTTCACATTTTTAGCTACTGAAATAGTTAGTTTTACTAGACATTTCCAATACAGTTCAACTAGTTTTACCAAATAATTACTTAGTAGTAAAAGATTTAGCAATGAGAGAAAATGTTGTAGATTTGATTCTCTGTTAATGATAAAATTAATAAATTAAGTACTAACCCTTTTTATTAAAAAAAATATTACACCAAAATTTGATTCCGAACAATAAAAAGTTTACAAAATTAACAATAATTTATAAACGAACTAATATATTAACTGCTCTGTTCAGAAGTTCGGGGTCAAGAGTTGACCGTATTGACCGAGGTCCGAACTTTAGTATACTAACCGCTCTTACCTCTCAATCACTCAGTTTTACACCGCCTTAGTGGAGTACGGTATTTTACACCCCAGTTCAGTGGGAATCTAAGGTTCTTCAAGTTCAGGTAGGAATTGATGCCTAGACCGAACTGAGAGTTTAGAACCACACCAGAGGGGTACCTGCAGAATATTCTCTGATGCCTAAGTCAGTAAGGTAATTAAGACAGTGTGTGATTATGGAAGTAACTTACTGAATAAAATTAGATCAGATCCCTCCAGTAATAAATGAGTTGTATTTATAGTGTTTACCTTAGTTTTAGAAGTGATTTGACTATCTTCCTAACTTACTGTTGATACAGTGACTGCAGGGTTAGGTTGCCAATACCTCCTCTGACTGATCTGTCAGATTATCAGTTATGAACCAGGGTTAGGGAAAAATCTGTAGTCCGCCGATGACTCCAGACTCCGGTCATGACCCTGGTTGACATGGTATGATGATTTTGGACTTCGTCCATTTCTGGTTACCACCCCAGATCATTTGCCCCTTAGTTTATTTTTTGTAGTATTGCTACGAAAGGTGAACTATTCGTTGTGCCTTTTGAAAAATTGTTAGAGTACAAGTACCGATGTATCTGACATGACCGGTGTCAAATGTGCTTTTTGGTAGGTGAAGCATTTAATGCATCCCACCTGTAAAAGCTGCCACTTCATGCGGATCGTTGACGTGTCACTTCGTGGTTGGCCGTACATCTCACTCGCTATGAGGTGACGTTATCCTAGGCAAGAAGTACGCCAACTCCTTCACCCTTTTTGCCCTTACACTAATGGAGCGGATCTACCATATCCCGAGGGACCGGTTCATCTATTTTCATGACTACACAATAAGCAAGGTGAGAGTCTGGTTCCCCTTGAATAAGTTTGAAATGGGGGTACTACGATTTCTAGACGTCGCCCCAGCCAACTTCATTCCAACGGTTGGGCCCCCATCCTCTCTCTCGAAGTCCTGGGTAAGCACTTGGGCTTTACCCCCACCGTTGCACTCTTTTTTCGGTATGCCCGCGTAATGCATCGGAGTGGAACCGGGATGGGATTTGTCAATTTACAGTGTCAAAGTGACATAATCAATTTCGAAGCCTTTGCGGAATCCTGCAAGATCACCGAAGGCTCCTTCAAGAACTCCTACCTAAAACTCTTTGTTAAAGGTATGGGACAACCTTTCTAGAAGGATGAGAAGGGTCAATTCAGGATCCACACCGGTTGGACCCATAAGCATTTCCTATTGGAGAGTTCGGCTTATGCTGTTGACCAGTACTCCCTCTCCGCGTCCGCGAAGGTGGTGGTTGACGCCCTCCACAACATATCCCGGGGTGCCCCTATTAAGTGTCGTTCTCTTCTTGGCACAGCTGAGACACGGGATGATTACCTTGCTCACTGGGTAGATACCCATTTCCTTACCTGTTTTTATATGTTTTTATACTGCGGTTGAATTTAACATTTGCTTTATTTTTCAGGGAACATGAGTGTTACCACTCTGGAAAACCTCTGTAAACTGATGGAAGGGTCGGTGGTTGACGCCTCTACGGAGAACAATGTTACCCCGAAGATATGAAAATCTTTCGGGCTTCCTACCCCCGGCGAAGTAGTTGGGTTGAAGGACACCCAAGGGAAACGGAAGGACAAGGGGCAAGCTGCCGGTGCCTCCAAAAAGCAAAAATCAAACCCCGTGCCCCGTGTAACAGACAAGGGTAAAGGGGTAGCCACTGAGACTTCGGTTGAGAGTGAGTTTCCTCCCCCTTCTCGCTCCGGTATGGAAGCTTTGGAGGAGCTGCTTACCAGGACCCTTCCCGCCAACTCAGACTTCGAGCTCCCCTACCGTCTCAAGACGGGGTTAGAGAAAGATGATATATCATTCGCCTTGGAGATGGCGATATGGTATAATATCAAGACTATCTCCGCCATCTACTCCACTACAATCGATGGTCCTAAGCTGGAGGTGGACCGTTTTTGGGACAAAAATTCCCGCCTCTCAGAGGATTACAGCCGGGCTTATCAAAGGATTAAATCCCTTAATGAGTCCAACCAGGCTTTTCAGTGATCCAAGAAGAGCTGGAAGAAAGAGAAGGACGGGCTGCTAGGGAAGTGACCGAATTGGAAAGTCAAGTGACCGATCTTCGCATGAAGAATGAGGAGTTGTCCATGTCGGTTACAAATGAGCAAGATAAGTATAAAGAAGACATGCTGTAGTTTGCTCATGCCGCTATGGATTCCTTCAGTCACGCGATCCGACAGGTCATCCACCGGAACCGGGATACACCTTTAAGCCTGAACGGAATTAGTTTTTTCAACCGATTCTGAAATGGGGAATTGGTGTCCAAGATGGGCGGCCAATCCTTCTCTCCTTCTGACGAGCCCTTCAAACTCCGTCCCTTGGCTGCGGGGGAGGATGACGGCCTTGACTCTAACGCGCATGATGTCGGCGCTGGGTCCGAAGGTGAAGAGGAGGATCCAGCCAACCCCTGATTTCCTTTCACTCTATAGGCGGGATGAGCTCCGTCCAATTTCTCTTGTAATTATCAAATTTTTGCTTTGTAGGCGGGATAAGCTCCACCGTTTTTGAATTTTGATTGTCTTGGCCACAGTGCCTTTTTGTTAATGACAATAGTACTTTACTTACATCGTCTCCTTTTTGATTTTTGGTTTTCATAGTTCGATGTTTGCATGATTTTCACACTTTATTGCTTCGTACTTGAATTACTCCAGAATCCTAAGATTATTTCATAATTTAAAACCTTAGCCACTCTGGGGTTCTTAGACCACCCTGGGGCTTTAATAAACTTAACCATTCTGGGGTCCTTAGACCACTCCGGAGCTTTAATAGACTTAACCACTCTGGGGTCCTTAGACCACTCCAAGGCTTTAATAAACTTAACCACTCTAGGGTCCTTAGACCACTCCGGGGCTTTAATAAACTTAACCACTCTGGGGTCCTTAGACCACTCCGGGGCTTTAATAAACTTAACCACTCTGGGGTCCTTAGACCACTCCGAGGCTTTAATAAACTTAACCACTTTGGGGTCTTTAGACCGTTTCGGGGCTTTAATAAACTTAACCACTCTGGGGTCATTAGACCATTTCGGGGCTCTAATAAACTTAACCACTCTGGGGTCCTTAGACTACTCTGGGGTTTTAATAAACTTTGAGGAAGGCTACTAGATGACATTATCATTTGAAAACAAAATTATTTTTATTGATCAAATAGCACCTCAGCTACATGCTTCATTAAAAACCTCCCAAGTAAACCCTGTGAGAAAAACCTTGGGTAGGGAAAAAGAGTGCATGACTTGTGGCGTCGGTTAGCTGTAGTATACATGTAAGTTCTTTACATTCCATTTATTTTTTATCACTTCGCCCTCTAAGGTTTCTATCAAATAAGCTTCTCCTGGTGTGACCTCGTTCACCTGGTATGGTCCTTCCCATGTAGGTGCCAATTTTCCTTGGTGCGTAAATCGATTCTCGACCGATGCTTTCCTTAGGACGAGATCACCCATATTGAATCTTCTTTGCTGGACTTTTACATTGTACCGAAATGCGGATTTGGCCTTGATCGCTTGATCCTGGACGAAAGCAGCTTCTTTGACTTCGGGTAGCAAGTACAACTCGTTTCTCAGCCCTTGGTCGTTGTCTGCTACATCTAACTGTTGAATTCTTAGAGAAATTAAATTTATTTCCACCGGTATTACCGCATCTACTCCGTACACCAACCGGAACGGGGCCTCACCAGTGGATGAATGGGGGGTCATCCGGTGTGCCCATAAAACGTGACATAACTGGTTAGCCCATTCTCCTTTAGCTTCACCCAGATGTTTCTTTAGCCCCTTCAGAATCTCTCTATTCATGACTTCGGCTTGGCCATTGGTCTGGAGATGTTTAACCAATGAGAATACTTGTATGATCTGCAATCCTTCAAGCAGGCTTTTGAACTTGGAATCCGTGAACTGCGTCCCGTTGTCCGTTATCACTCTTCCCAGAATTCCAAACCTTGTAACAATATTTTTATAAAAGAACCTCCGAGTCCGTGCTGCGGTGATATGTTCTACTGCTTCCACCTCAATCCACTTTGTAAAGTAGTCCACTCCAACAATTAGGTACTTCACTCCGCCTGGGGCCTTAGGGAAGGGTCCTAGAATATCCATGCCCCACTGGTAGAAAGGCCATGGGACTGCGGATGTAAATAGATCTTCTGCTGGGACGTCATGTTCATTACTATTCCTTTGGCATGCATCACATTTTCTAACATATTCCACTGTGTCTTTGGCTAAAGTGGGCCACCAATAACCTGCCCTTAGTATCTTCCTAGCCAAACTTCTGCCTCCGCAGTGGTTACCACATGTCCTTTCATGTACTTTGAAGAGGACTTCATCGACTTTTGCCTTGTTTATACACCTTAGATAAGGCGCTGTCATTCCTCTTCTATACAAGCCCCCGTCTACCAATGCAAAGTTTGGTAGCTCTTTTTTCAGCTTCTTCCTCTTGATTGGGCATTCTGAAAGTTGTTCACTCACTATGCATTGAATTATTGGAATAACCCAAGAGTCTTCTGGATGTGCTCTAAATTGGATGGCGTACACCTTTAGTGGATTTGAGATGCTTGGAGTTGCTAACGTGCTCTGTATCACCATAGTTGTGTATCCCGCCTTTTTTGTGCTAGCTAGTCGAGACAGGACATCGGCTCTAATATTTTCTTCCCTTCGGACATGCTTAAATTCTACAGTAGTGAATTTCCCTCCTAACTCCTTAACTTTCGCGAGGTATTGCTATAACAGCGATTCCTTCACTTGATAGATTCCATTAATTTATGAAATCACCAACTGTGAATCGCTGCAAAGCACCGCCATTCGTGCCCCCACATCCAAGGCTACTCTGAGTCCGGCCAAGCATGCCTCGTATTCAGCTTGATTATTCCATGTTTTAAAGTCAAACCTGAGGGATATCTCTACACTCACCCCGTCTTCACTCTCGATTACTACTCCGGCTCCATATCCTTTTCCATTCGACGACCCATCGACAAAAATCTTCCAATGCTCCTGGGGTAGCATTGGGGCTTCTCCAGTCAATTTCGTCACAAAATATGCCAAAACTTGAGCTTTTATGGCCGTTTGAGGCTCATACGAGATGTCAAATTCTGATAGTTCTATCGCCCACTTCGTCATTCTTCCTGCTAGGTAAACACCGCTCTCAGAGGGAGATCCGTACGGATTGTGATTGGATGTGCATGAAAATATTGTCTCAAACGTCAGGATGTCCACACCAACGCCAAAGCTGCCTTTTCTAACTTCTGATACCGACCCTCTGATCCTTGCAGCACTTTTCCCACAAAGTATACCAGCCTCTGACCCTCAACTGTTTCTTTTACAAATGTAGCCCCAATCGCTTCGTTGGATACGGATAAGTAAATGAAAAGTTTCTCTCATGGGTCAGGCTTTATCAACACCAGTGTGTTAGCTAAGACTTCTTTCAGCTCTTGGAACGCTGTTTCCTGCTCTTCTCCCCACTGAAACTCCTTGTTCCTCTTCAATGCCTTATAGAGGTAGTGACCGGTGTGCCATTTTTGGCATGAACCGAGATAATGCTGCCACCTTTCCATTTGACGACTGTACCTCTCTTACATTGGTCGGACTCCGTAGCTCCCTCACTGCCTTGCACTTGTCCAGATTAGCCTCTATTCCTCCTTGAGTTAGCATAAAACCTAGGAACCTTCCAGCTGGTACTGTAAACGTACATTTAAGGGGGTTCAACCTCATATTATAAAGCTGTAGTCTTTGAAATACCTTTCTCAAGTCTTCAACGTGATACCCTCTAACCGACGTCTTGGTTATTATATCGTCTAATAAACCTTAACCACTTTTGACCTTATTCCATCAAACACCTTGTTCATCATTCTCTAGTATGTTGCCCCGACGTTTTTCAACCCAAATGACATTACAGTATAACAGAAAACTCCTTTGTGATTCACAAATGTTGTCTTATCCTCGTCCTCCTTCCACATCAGGATTTGATTATAGCCGGAGTACGCATCCATAAAAGATAGGAATTGATACCCCGACGAATCATCAACCATTTGATTAATGCTTGGCAAGGGATACGGATCTTTAGGACAACGCTTGTTAAGATTCATAAAATCACATCCGCCATTTGTCGTTGGCCTTCTTTACCATCACTACATTTGAGACCCAGGAGGAATATTGCACTTCCCTTATGAATCCGGCCTTCAACAATTCTTCAGTCTGCTCACATGCCGCCTGCTGTTTCTCCAGACCCAATCTTTTCTTTTTTTGTGCCACCGCTCTGGACTCCGGATACACTACCAATTTATGACAACAGAAGTTTGGGACAATTCCTGGCATGTCGGCTACTGTCCATGCAAACAGGTGTTTAAAATCCCTTAACAACTTGATCAATCGCTCCTCCATTTCTTTATCTGAAGAATCATTAATCTCCGTCCCCCTGGCGGGGTCATCCTCCAACATTACTTTCTTCACTCCTCCTTCTGGTGTTAGTCTCTGAGGGTTTTCTGGATCCAACCTCAGCTTCTCTCTTGGGTCTAGGTCTATCAGATTTACAGACTTTGGAACTGGTCCTCCGTCATTCAATCTCTTTTTTTTCACTGACTCTTCCGCCTTGGTCATTAATACACTGAGGTTATAACAGTACCTCGCCATTTGCTGATCACCCCGAACAGAAGATACTTGGTTATCCTTGTCTATGAATTTTATTAACAGATGCAGGGTTGACATAACTGCTTCCAGAGTATTTAGAGAAGGGCGTCCAATAATCCCATTGAATGGGGACTTGACATCAATAACCAGGACTCTAGTGTGCACCGTTTTCGACCTTGGCTTTCCTTTAAATATTAATCTGGTGTCCAAATATCCTTTAGTAGATTGCTTGGCGCCATTAAATGTAGTCAGTTCCTGAGTGTATGGCTGTAAGTCTGAATCGGAAAGACCCATTTTCTTGAAGCATTCATAAAAAATAATGTCGCATGAGCTACCCTGATCCACTAACATCCTTCTGATCGTTTTATTTACCACTACGGCTTCTATTACCACCGCATCATCACTTCATGGAACTGTCGGGCCGTAGTCATCGTTAGTGAAAATAATGGCCAGAGTTTTAACACCGTCCCTGAAAGGCCTATTGTCTGCTTTTGTCTGTACTAACATTATCATCCTCAAGTGATTTTTTCTTGCTGAGTTCGACACTCCTCCTTCAGCAAATCCTCCAGCAATCATGTCTATGACGTCTCTTCTACCCGAACTAAATGGTGGTTTCATCCAGGATTCATCATCATCATCAATGTTGTCTACTATGACTTTTCCTTTTTCCATCGTAGGCTTTTTCGAACTCCGGGCCTCTTCTTTAACCAAATCACCCTCTCTTCTCTGGGGTGCTACTCTCTCTGGCTCTGCATTTGTTTTTGACTTGAACAAATACTGCTTTAAGTTTCCTTCTTCCTTTAGCTGACGACACTCGTTAGTATTATGCCCTGCTTGCTTATGAAATTCACAATACTTATTGGGATTTCCAGTTCTCTTTATTGGAATAGGTTTTCTTACCCCGTACACCATCATTCCTCTCAATCCAACCTCCTGTAGTATTTGGTTAGGTCGAACAGCCAACGAGGTATACTGCATCGTATTCACACTCCTTCCTTCTCGTGGTCTAGGGAACTCATCCCTACCAGCTCCTCTTCTTTCCACCCTGCCTTTCTTTTTATCCGCTCTTCTTACCTCGAGCTCTGCACTTCATTGCTTGGCAGCTGCCAAGTGCATTTTCTTCCCACATACTTTGCTGCCTTGTTTCTGAATTCCTCCATTGTCCGGGGTGGTCCTTTTGCCAAAGATAATACAAAAGGTGACCATGGTTGCAGTGCTTCTACTACAATGTGCATTTGTATTTCTTCCGTCAACTCCAAAACCAATGCTGCTTCTTTATAAAACCTCTTTAAAAAATCCTTCAAACTCTCTTCTGCTCCTTGTCTAATCTGCGCCAGTGTGTGTGATGTCTTTGGCACATCTCTAGAAACCACAAAATGTTGAAGAATAACATAAGCCATGTCGTCCCAAGAGTTTATTGACCCACTAGGCAAGCTCTTAAACCACCCCAGAGCTTCAGCAAACAGCGTTCTTGGGAACATCCTACACATAACATCCTCTTCAGCACCTAGGAACAGAGTTTTGTTTACATAGGCATCTAGATGGCTTCCGGGGTCTGACTCACCGGTGTACTTCCCAATTGATAATGGCTGAGGGGTTTGGAGATATCTGGGGATTGGGGCACTCATCAATCTTTTGGTGAATAGTATTTTAAACCGATATTCTCCTTCTCTACCGTGGTTCACCACCCTCCTCTGGCTGCTCATCTCCTCCGTCCTATGCGTGGACTCTTGCTCATCATACGCTTACGTCAAGGATCTTTTCTGATGGTGAGGGTTTTTTGGTTGCCTCTGATCTCCTCGCCCATGAAAATTTGGATTTTATAAATAATTTCTCTTCGCAATATTTGTATCTCTTGGCGGAGTTGCCTTATGATTTTGTCCCTGGGGTCTGCTCTCACTACTGCTTGATCCCTCAACTCCGTCCCAGGGGTCTCCACTATTCCTTCATTGAAATTCAAGCTTCTCGTCACATTCTGGACATGTCCTTCCGGGGTCTCATCTCCTCTAGGGCGCTCCATGTTACTTAGTCAATTTGATGCGGGACTCATAAATTTACATGGTCCCACTGGGCGTGCCAATGATCTGTTCAGAAGTTCGGGATCAAGAGTTGACCGTCTTGACCGAGGTCCGAACTTTGGTATACTAACCGTTGTTACCTCTCAATCACTCAGTTTTACACCGCCTTAGTGGAGTACGGTATTTTACACCCCAGTTCAATGGGAATCTGAAGTTCTTCAAGTTCAGGTAACAATTGATGTCTAGACCGAACTGAGAGTTCAGAACCACACCGGAGGGGTGCCTGCAGAATATTCTCCGATGCCTAAGTCAGTAAGGTAATTAATACAGTGTGTGATTACGAAAGTAACTTACTGAATAAAATTAGATCAGATCCCTCCAGTAATAAATGAGTTGTATTTATGGTGTTTACCTTAGTTTTGGAAGTGATTTGACTATCTTCCTAACTTACTGTTGATACAGTGATTGAAGGGTCAGGTTGCCCATACCTCCTCTGACTGATCTGTCGGATTGTCAGTTATGAGGGGTTAGGGAAAAATTTGTAGTCCGCCGATGACTCCAGACTCCGGTCATGACCCTGGTTGACATGGTATGATGATTTTGGACTTTGTCCATTTCTGGTTACTACCCCAGATCATTAACCATGTTTAAATTTTTTATCCGTGCCATATAATCAAAACCAGTTTTATATATATAAAAAGGAATAAAAGTGGTTATATTTTTGTCATCAAAGTGCTTAAATTAAATAACACAAGATTAATTTTGTTTAGTGAGTAATCTCAAATTCAAAATTGAGCAATGAATAAAAACACAATAAAAGATAATTTGAAATTGCTTGGTACGGAATCATTGGAGTTTGTCAGCCGGCAACCTCTATTTCCGTTTACTTAGTGAATAACATATGATATTGCATTTACGTGGTTGGTGAATAACAATTTTACATAAATTCTATTTATTATGGTACTCTTTGAAGCAACTACCTCATGAAATATAATAATGGACAGAAACCACTTTATGCTAAGTTAACGACCATATAAAACTTAACAAATTAGTATAAAGTTATGGTTATCAAACTAAGCATTGTGGAAAATTAATAAGTTTATTGATTAAATTAAACTTTTTTATTAAATTAGTCGTTAATATATATACATATATATATATATATTAATAAGAATAAAGTGTAAAACATAAAATAAATTTGAAGCTTATAATCTCAAATATTAGTTCAAGTAGTTTTTTTTTTTTAAATCTTTCTAACTACTAAAATAATGTCTTTCACTAAAAATTTATTTTATCTAACAATTTGTGAACCAATTAAATAAACTATATATTAACTTAAATCATTATCCCTTACAAAGTTTATTATAATTACAAAACTATTATAACATGTCATAGTATTATTTTTCAGTTCTAACATAATATAACGTCTCACCTAGTTATTAGACACTAATCATGCGATTCAAGTTAATTAAACACACAATGTTATGTCAAATAATTGAAATACAGAGAAAATTTTTTCATGATTTGTGAAACATTAGAAGTGAAGGAAGATATTTTTCATTAAAAGAAAATGCATACCCATCGAATGAAGATAATCATAGGTTCATAGCTCAAAGGACCCAAGACAATGAATAATAGATAGAAATAAAATGAATAAATAAAATAAAATAAAATAAAATAAGAAAAATGGTTAAATAAATCAAAAGAAGTAAATGGGGTTTGGGGCTACTCGCTTGAGCGAAGTCCTGACTCGCTTAAGCGAGACCAGCGAAGGTCGCTTAAGCGAGTCCCTACTCGCTCGAGCGAGTTCCCCACTCCACTCCTGGGCGAGCCATCGAACGCGCTTGAGCGAGGGAGTCCATGAGCATCAGGTCCTTATTTCGCTTGAGTGAAATTGTCTCGCTTAAGCGAAATCGCTCCAGTGGCAACACCCTCGCTACTCGCTTAAGCGAGAGGTCTAAACAAACCAACTCACTTTAGCGAAAACATTCCAGAATCTAAACAATCGTTTACTTGCTTGAGCGAACCGTTCTCGCTTGGGTGAAATATCACCGAATCAATTTACCTGGCCCTCGCTCAAGCAAGGATAAGCCCGCTTAAGCGAGATTCATCTAGTAACCACCCTCTTAGATACATGCATGCCTCGCTTGAGCGAGTATCATTCTCGCTTGAGCGAGATTAAACCAGAGGTCACACTATGAGTGCTAAGAGATTTCGCTTGAGCGAGGATACCCCTCGCTTGAGCGAATTATACAGTAGATACATGGAAACTTGAAATTTTTACACAACCTATCATGTCTAAACATTCATATGCACTATTTGGCCTAATTTACCTATCTACACACCTTCAAGCATGCAATTAGGACTGATTTCAATTAAATATGCATCTCAATTCTAACTCCAATTCATTAAATGCATACTAATCGAGCTTATCTTCTAAACACTAACAATTCATATAGAGTTCATATACAATTCACGTCCTAATCATCAAGGAAATGAACAATTCACACACATCTTGCGTCATTCAACCTTCACATGAATAAACAAGACCTGCCCATAGCAATTTATCATCTACATATAACATTGGCTCCATGTCAATACATATATATATATATATATATATATATATATATATATATATATATATATATATTCAATTCATGAACTTAACATAGCCATCCACACCTCACTACCTCATCAACATGAGTTCATATTCTCATCAACCAACATACAGATTCTAACTCATTACTTATCACAATCATTCATCACTACATTGACCATGTTCTAGATTAATCCAACATACATAAGAAGCATGTTAACATTACATACACAAAACACGTTACACATCACACACATCAGGTAATTCATAGTTTCCTTCACTCCTTGGCATCAGTTCTCCGCTTAGCGCACCTCCGGGGCCTCAACGTCCTCCCTGTCATTGGTTACTAAATTAAAGGAAATTACAGTAAGGGTGAGTGTTTGGTAAATCATAATTAATTTAGAACGGTAATTAAATAACAAGGTACATAATTACTAAAGTGTTATCGCTAATACTAATTCATTAACTCTACCTTATGCAATTTATTACACTTTTCCTTATCCACTAATCCATACTTACAGATTCTTAGCTTCATTCAAGTTTCAGTATCCTCAAAGTACAACTCACAACCAACAAATATGATAGAACACATTCATATCATCACACAATGTCAACAATTCATCAAGTATCACAACTGACTCTCACATAATTCAACACCTAGTATCCAGATACTAAAGGATTGGCCTTCAGCTAGGGGTCCTACTTGACACCCCGTGAACCCTGCTTGGTCCACCGAGTCCCGCTTGACTCTCCACCTGAACCACTGGGTCCTACTTGACCACGAGGTAGCTCAACTGGGCACAAAAACCATGGGAGCCAGAAAATGAAGGGCTATACATACCGTCGGCCGTTCCACACTACATAATCATGCATATACATCACATATCATGTAGCCATCAATAACAGATCATAATCATCAACTGAGGCGACCAACATGTCAAGCCCACCAACATAGTGCCAACATACACATTGATTCATCATAATTTAGAACACTTTAATTTAATAACCACTATAATATATCTACAATTCACATTCATACATGCAGACTCATACAATTATCATTTAGTAACTTTTCCCACTATTTCAAGGTCTAGTGAAATGACTCAAGCTCGACTTACGCACCTATTCTATTTAATTACGACCTGAACACCCCCTTACCTCGATTCCAAGCTTCAACGATTTGTTCTTGATGTCGGTTGAGTCCTTTAGGTGCTTGGTTCAATGTCCTACTTCCGAATCTAACACCCGCTTCACCACTCGGTCCTCCGACGTTCGTTTCGCTACCTACAATGATCGAAACACAAAACCCATTAGCGTTATACTACTCTCATTACTCTAAATATCGTTCCCAAGCTCTCATGCATTGGAGGAATGGGAAACAAAACCTTGTCCCACCATGCATGGCCATTCGGCTAGAGAGAGAAAGAGAAGGGGGAGAGAGATAACTCAATTTGATGGGTCCATAATGCTCACCTCGAAGTCACGATCCCAGAAACGTAGTTACTTTGAAGTTTCGACACAAATCGAACCTCCCATTGGAAGCACCAAGCTTTCAACAATGGTGAGGGAGAAGAAGAAGAGAAGCTCGCGTGAGAAATGAGGAAGAAGAGAAAGTGATTCTGTTATTTAAAACCCAAGGGCGAAATAGTCATTTTCCTATTTTTTAATATTTTTCCTTTAAAGTTTTAATTAAAACTTTTACTTTTAACCCTTATTGGTAACTTCTAAATTTACCTTCATCTAATTATACCTCTTTTAAACTTTGTAATTAATCAATCAAGTAAACTTATTCAATTCTATAATATTTAATTATTTATAATTGTATTTGTAATAATACTAATTCCCAAAAATCTCAAATAAATCTCGAGAAAAATTATTAATATTTTCCACCAATAAAAATTTTAGCTTAATTATTTGGGATGTTACACATAACACCACTATCATATTATCACTCAAAATCACTTATCAAACATTACGATCACACTTAACAAGAACTTGAATTTTTTCTTTTGACATGCTGGGAATATTTAAGTGAAGATAGTTTTAAAATTTATTTTATATTTCTGAAAATTTTATTTGATCAAATATGAGAATAAAATATTCCTAATAATAAATTTTTTTTTCTCAAAAAAGTTAGATGATAGTTAAACATATTTTTAAAAATTTTTCAAGAATTTTATTTTTGACTGTGAAAATAAATTAACTGAAAATAAAAAATTGAAACTAAAATATTAACAGGGGAAAGTATTATAAACTCAACCTACCTACGCACAACCTTTTATAACAAGTATCTTTCCAATACTTACGGTACATTCCTTTTTTACAATTGTACCGTAGTTTCACTTAATTTACATAAAAATGAAAGTTATTATATATATAATTGATTTAAATGTGATTAGACCTTTCTTGAGGTTTTAAAAAAAATCTACAATTAAATATAATTTTAATTATATTAAACAATATAAAAAATTAATATTAACTCTTAAATTTTTCTATTTTCATAATTATATTCCCATCTTAACAAACACTTTGGCAATTCGAACCTTGAACACGCAAACTTTAGAAACCGCATTTACTTTATTCAGTCAAATTGTAAGGCGTGCCTCTTCTTTCAAGCAAGAGCCAATTGCCTAATCCACGTGTAACTCATCAAAGATCAATCTTCAAATCACAACCGTTCATCACAATTGTCTACCCCAACATCAACGGTCACTGTTTCTCCTACAAACAAAAGTTAAATTTAAATATAGCATCACCACATAAATCCTCGGGTCCCACACATTACGTGTAATCGTGATCCACAGCAACACAAAACAATAGCCTAAAAAGCGACACATAGCACTCTCGCCAATGACAATCCACCACGTGGCTACCAGACAAAACCACCGACCTCGTAAGGCAAAGTTTCTTGGCTTGCTAATGTGGGCCTTTTTTTTTTAGAACCTTTCCACGGATTACCGGCAAGTCGTTGATTTCAAAAATCCATGACCTCCCATTTCCAATATCTGCCTCCATTTTGTCGATTTCCGTTTTGATTCGATTCTGGGTATCACCAATTTTCTCGATTTTCCGCGTATTTTGGATTTGTTAATTGTTCCTTCTTACCTCCGCAAGTGCTTGGATTTGGATAGGTTTGAAGAAAGAAAAAAAAAATCAAAACTTCCGAAGGAAAAAAACAACCCTACGATGCAACGTTGTGTTGATCACGTTCTCGCTGTCACTAAAGAGTAAGGGCATTTGATTTATCTATGTGGCGGGTTTAATGTCTTTACCATGGTTGTTCAACATGCACGTTCTAAATCAAATAGGGTGTCTTTTTTGATTTTTGTTTTTGTTTGGAGTTGAATTAGATTATGACGGTGTTTGAGGAAATGATTCAATGAAAAGGACATGTTTTTTCTCCTTGTTGTGTTGGTATGGGTTTTCTTTTTACTGGTTGATATGGCTGTCATTTTGCTGATCATGGACAATGAATGTTTGGTATTATTTTGACTGTTCAATGGGTATGATTTGTTTGTTGGGTGAAGTAAAGTCTTTTTGCAGCTGTTTGGCTGCAAAATGTTTGGATTCTTTTTTTGTTTTGGAGGGGGAGTGGGGAGATGTTATTTTATTGCTAATTGCTAATCTAAAATATTTGGTGAAAATTTATGTTTAGTTTTGTTGGTAAGGTTGGTTTTTTGAATGCATGAAGCTGTTGATTAGTCTAAAATACTTTTTATTGGCGAAGAATTTTGGAGTCCTAATACTTTTCACTTTGTTGAAAGTGATATTTGAGAGCAATTGGTATCCTGTTTCTTGATCAATTGTTCACTTGGCAGAGGATGAGCATTTGCATCTGGTTTTTAGTGCAGGTCAGTGAAGGCAATTACTTATGAATCCTTAAACAACATTGTGAGGCTGATCAATGGAATATCAGCCCTTTTGTTGGCGGTACTACCTGGGAAAGCTAATATACTTGAAGGTATTCAAGGATGGGAACTCAGGCCTACTTTCCGTGGACCGCGATTTCCACGTTGGATGGAGAAGTAAGTTATTCTGTGTGAAGCTTTTGTTTAATTTGTTAGTGTTACTCGGGGGGTTTTATACATATTTATTGATATGTTAGAAATATGACTATTGGTATGGAGTAATAGTATCACTGTTTTATTTCCAAGAGTCAGATGCATATATTTCTGAATTAAGGATTCAAAGTTTTAAACTCTGACAAGAAGAGAGAAAGAAATGAAAATTAGACAAAGAATGAATTAGGTCAGAAAGGGTAGCAAGAGAATTGGCAGAGAATGAAGTCAAAGTAAACTAGAAAGTAATTGATGCCAAGGGCTTGGTACACAAGGATAAAAGACTCGTATAGCTCTTTTTGGTATTTTGTTAGTGTGACCATCGGAGAGTTGGAGTTCATCTATATGATTTTGGGGTGGATGCCTTTCTTTACAGCTTAGTGATGCGGGTACATTGTTCACGATACTGTGTTCTTAGCCTTGATTTTTGTTTTCTATTTCATAGTGGCGTGTCCTCTTTCAACCAGTTCATCCATGAACTTTCTGTGGATTCTGATAATTCAAGCCTTGAATACTCCTCTGGAGAAGAAGATAGTGATGTATATAGCGATGGATATGAATACCCTCCCTCTCCCGCTTCTCAAAGTTCTAGAACCTCTGAAGCTGGTTTTTCCAAATACAGTAGGCATCGGATGGATTGGGTCCAGTATATCTTGCTTTGGATTTTGTTTCCTGTAAAGTTACTACTGCAGGTTCCCGTTCTTCTTTTCCAGTTAGCTTATTGTGGGGTGTCAAAAGTCATGTCCATCTCTGGAAATAGGCCCCCTTTACATGCACATAACAGGGTGCAAAGCATCAAGGATCAGATTATCCACCGTGCTACTGATAGGAGACGTGGAGTTGTAGAGGTTGTGCGACTATTTCTTTTTATATTAATTTATATTTGCTTATTCATATTACTATTTGATGCGTGTTTATTCGTATCATTTAGATAAATTCATGAGTGTAAGTTTGTATTTCTTAGTAACTAGTAAGTCTATTTTGTCAATCAGGATCTTCATCTAGGCATAGAGTTATCTATAGAAGCTGTTTTTGACGCTTTTCGCAAGGCAGCACATCTTCTTCTTTCGCCATCAGAAGCTTTTGGGGCATTATCTAGGTTGTTTTCATCCCATGAAAGTGTCGTTAAAGAAGATAGTTATGGTGTTGAGGTGACCTCCATTCCTACAGCTACACTAGGAGAAAACGACCCTGCACCTGTGGCAAGGAATGTCAAGTATCAGCCTCTGAATACAGATGCCCGGACATGCCAGGATGTAATAACAGATCTTGGGTAATGGGTATACGTAGTTTCCTTAGCATTTTGTTCTTTTCTATTTTGGAAGTTTGCTTGTTTGCTTCATGATTTCTCGCTATACCTTTGGCAGGTATCCATATGAAGCCATTCGTGTGGTCACTGCCGATGGATATATTCTTCTTTTGGAAAGAATACCTAGGTATAAAACTAACTCATCTTTTAGTTTTGGGGAAATTATACTGGTCTTCGTAAATTTAATGATATATACTCCTTTTGAGTTTTGTACTTAGTTTGATCTTCTTAAGTTAAAAATAAATGAATCAGATGTGATACTAAACGGCATATTTTGATATCTCAACTGTTTTATCATTGTCTGGACTCTGGAGTGCATTGCATCAGATTTGTGCAATAATTCTAGTAAGTTTGTGAATGTATCTTTTTTCTGTTAACACTTCTTTTCAAACTTTCTTGAGAGAATGAAAATGAGAGATCTTCAATTTCATGTCTAGAACTGGTGGAAACCCAAAAAAAATTGCATATGTATTGAAATGTTATTATTACTAATGTAGTTAAGTTTTATGAATGAGAATAAGAATGTGGTAACAAGGTATGGAAAATGGAGATGATTAAGGATGTCATAATTTCTAGAAAAAAGGTGGTATCTTTACAGTGTGTAGTTTCTAATGCCCATAATCTGACTTCACAGGCGAGATTCAAGGAAAGCTGTTTATCTTCAGCATGGTGTTTTGGATTCATCAATGGGGTGAGCCAGTCATGTTGTCCCTATATTACTTGGTTCTGAATTGATTCTGTGATTAGTTTACCAATTGTAGTTGAAAGAGTTATATTGTAGACCGAATGTTTTTTCTTAAAGTGTTATTGTGACATTAGAAATCATCACATTTTGTGTTACATTAGGTGCTTCATTTAAGTCAGTAAATGCATGAATCTTACTACTAGGATAGAAACAGTCTGGTAAATGAAATTGGTTTTACTCATCAAAGGCCCGAAGCCCAGAACATTAAGAATATTTGGATGCTGAACTCATTACTGATAAACTTGTTGAGAGGATGGTATTCAAGTATTTTTCTAGGAACAGGGATATGTCTTTTATGCTGGGAACTGGAGTAAACCGGGACAATAGGTGTGGTTGTCATTATAATTTCTCCGTATGGTGAATTGGGTGGGAAAACATGACCTGCAGTTTGTACAGATGAAGTCCATGACTACTGAAAATATTTTTTGTGAAAAGTTATGTATGTGCTGATTTGTCATGGCTTACTCTTACTATTTTGTTGTGTATCCTTCCTTTTTCTTTCTAATAGTGAAATTCTAATATGTTGGTTTTTCATTTTTGGGGTTCAGTTGGGTATCCAATGGTATTGTCGGCTCTCCAGCTTTTGCAGCCTATGACCAAGGCATGTTACTTTTGTCACGATAATATCTATGTTTTGGTGTCCTTTTTGGAATTTTTAAATGTATAATTTTGTTTTATGTGTAGGATATGATGTATTTCTGGGGAATTTTCGTGGTTTGGTTTCTCGGGAACATGTCAACAAGAACATATCATCACGTCAGTAAGTTCATACAGAAAATCTTGTAGACTATGGAAATCTTTAGAGGGGAGGGAATGGAATGAAATCTTGAAGAGAATGGAAGGAAAGAGATGCACTCAAAAGAGTGATCTTATTTATGTTTTGGATGATTAACGAGGGAAAGGGGAAAGTAAAATTTTCTAAGCTTAAAATTTCAGGTACCCTCATTGAGTACCTATTTTTACGCGGAGTAATAATTAATGACATGTTTTAAAAAGAAGAAATCAAAATCTTCGTTACCACCCCATTTGGAAGGCAACAGAAAATGAGTGTTTGTTTTCCTTTCATAAATTTTTAATCCCAAATAAGGGAAATTATTTCCTTCTCATTGTCTCCCCCTCCCTTAAGTGTCTGATTTCTGTTTGTCGTTTATAATATTTTATTCATGCAAAAAATTGATATTGCAGATATTGGTGTTACTCCATTAATGAACATGGGACTGAGGATGTTCCTGCCATGATAGAGAAAATCCATGAAGTAAAAACTGCTGAATTGAGGCTTACTAAGCCTGAGATAGAGGAGGAAATTAACGACGATCAACTTTACAAGCTTTGTGCTATTTCCCACAGTTTGGGAGGAGCTGCTATGTTGATGTATGTTATTACTCGAAGGCTAGAAGGGAAGCCTCATAGACTTTCTAGAATGGTTTTGTTATCACCAGCCGGTTTTCATGATGACTCTAACATAGTTTTTTCTGCGGCGGAGCTTATATTAATTTTACTGGCTCCTGTCCTGTCTCTCTTTGTGCCTGCCTTCTATATACCAACCAGATTTTTTCGCATGCTTGTCAACAAGTTGGCTCGGGATCTGCATAACCTTCCTGCAGTTGGAGGACTGGTTCAAACTCTAATGAGCTATGTTGTTGGTGGAGACAGCTCAAATTGGGTTGGAGTTTTAGGATTACCACATTATAACATGAATGACATGCCGGGAGTATCTTTTCGGGTCACTCTCCATCTTGCCCAGATGAAGCGTAGCGGAAGGTTCAGAATGTTCAATTATGGGAGTGCATCTGCCAACATGGAGAAATATGGTTCCCCTGTGCCTTTAGACTTGGGTGAACACTATGGACTCATTGATATACCAGTTGATGTTGTTGCTGGACAGAAGGACAAAGTGATAAGACCTTCAATGGTGAAAAGACACTATAAATTGATGAAAAGTGCTAGGGTAGATGTTTCATATAATGAGTTTGAATATGCACATTTGGACTTCACTTTCTCCCACCATGAAGAACTCTTGTCCTATGTTATGTCACGCTTGCTGCTTGTGGATCCTAATCCGAAGCATCATGGTAACCAAAGGGTTGTCAGGTCAAGGAGGAAAGGACAAGTTGCAGCTAGCGGGTAGATTATACCAGAATCTCAGAGTTCATACTTGAAGCACTTTTGCCGTTTCTTGCAGGAGTCTGTGGTGCATGAATGTTTGAATATAGAGCTGTTTTGTATACTAGGGGGGTCATGTTTTCCTACAAATCTTTGTTTTTCGTTTGGAGGAAAAGTAGACCTTGAACATATGTTGGGAAATGTACATTGTAAAGTAGTGTTCTGGTTATGAAAACAGAACAAAGGCACTAGGGTCTAGATTAATGTTGTACCATGTATGTTGGTAGTTCACTAGTGTTTTTACTCGACAACTTGATGTTGTCTTTAGATTTCCTGGGATTCAGTGATCAGTGATACTCCAGAAGATGTCGTTCTCTCTCTCTTTTATTAGCAACATACTTTACTGCAATTAATGAGATTATCTACATGCTTTACAGATAAAGGGTGTTGTGGTTTTTAGTTTGAAGGGAATTTTTTAAATTTTAATAATTTATATTAATTAATACTTTTTTAGATATTTTCTAGCTTTAGCTTTAGTTTTTGCACAGAGTTACGGAGGGACACAAACTTTTTAACACCCAATTATAAAATTTATCAACCACTATTAACATCTTTGCAATACTTCTAAAGTACTGAACTAGTCAGATAAATTTGTGATACTGTTTTTGCACTCAGAATTTTTCATTGGGATGATATATACTATTGGGGTTCGAGCCATCAAAATTTAGCGTAATTGTATTATTTGATTGTCAGATTTAAAAACACGGTTAAACTAAGATAGTTCTCACTAGTTGTAATTTAATGAATTTTATTATTTTGTTCTTTCTTTTATTGAAAGAAGTTATGCGGGAAAAATAACACTTAATATATATTTGGATCGGTGTAAAATAGAGAAGAAAAAAATTGAAATTTGAATTGAAGACAAAATTGGAAAGAGAGAATTTTAAATTTTTTATTTGTAAGTTCTAATACAATAACAATAAATTGGGTTTAGAAAAAGTTCTATTATAATAAAGGGATACGTAAAGAAGATCATTCGATTTGAATTAAAATATTATAAGAAAAGTCATAACTTTTTATTTTTTTATTTCTTTTCCAAATCTTTCATTCGATCTTTGAAAAGAATGAAAAGATTTTAACACAAAATGATTCCTTCCCCGTTTTAGTAGTTTGAGTGTGATTTTGGAAGTAAAATAATGTTTTTCTCTCTATTGGCCATACCATCAAAGAATATAAATCTGTTCGTATGGAAATTCATGAATTAAAGGTTATAACTTATAAGAGAGGTAATGGATGAAAGTTCAAATATCGCAATAGGTACATTATGGATGGTTCAAAGTCTTCTGTCAATTGCTAAATACACAGGTATAAAGTTTACATGAAAATTTTAGATTCTATAAAAATTTTCAAGGACTGGTATACAATTAATTACTAACTTCTAAGAAAGTGGTTCATAAATACTATAGTTAGGAGTATCTAACAATCATCAAGCAGCATATATAGAGTTTGTCTGGTTTTTGTTTTGGGGAAAAATTTTCAGATTTTAAAAATGAAAATCGAATCCAATGACTGTCTAAAAATCTCAAACAATGGTTTTTAGGCTTAATTCGAGCACTGTCGATCACTATTTCACATCTTAATTTGATAAACCTTTAAACTCAACAGATATGTAAGTCAAATATATATAAATATATGTCCAACAGTTTACTTTGTGAACCATCAAAGTCATAAACGAACCATATCATAATTATCCCAACTTCACCCTATAATATAATAATGTTATAAATGGTCCTCAAATATATAACTAAGGTTCTTCTTAGCAGCTCCTTCAAATTGTTGCTTATTTAACTGCTGGTTCAGCGAATAGCATATCCTGCAGAAGCCATATACTGATTATTCAAACTACAAGTATTGGAAAAAGCACATGATTCCTGCATGTGTAGGTAATTTTTCAGATTATAAGACAATTTGAAAGGAAAATAATAATATGTCAAATATCATTGCATATATCACACTACCCCAGGGAAAACTCTTGCTATGTAATGGTACTTGCTGTCTGTTGGAGATAAGATCACAATCCGAAAGGGGAGATCAATCTTCGCACACTGCACAAACATACATGTTACATCATAAAAGATTCTTGTAAATTCAAAGGAAAAACGTAATAAAATTCTTAAAAAGCTATAAGCTACCCAGAAAGGCATAAGCCATAAACTATAAACTACAAGTTGTAAGTTGTAAGATATACTTACTCTTCATTCAGAAATCAATCCTAATAATTAGGATAAGAAACAAGTAGCAGTACAATCGTTCCGCTTTTTGAACAGGGTTCTATGGTCAGAAATTATGATTCTGAATCATTAATTTCTAAATCAATGGTTATCATCTAAAGTGTATTCATGCACATCAAAAAGGTACTTTCCATCTATAAAATGCTATTATCATGAGTGTATAGATGACTGACCAAGTTTCGTTTCACGAGATGATCGTATAGCAGTTCAAAATTGTTTGACTCTTTCATATAGAAGAATAAATAATCAAAGGGACCACGGTACCTCCTGCATTCAAATGTTATTAGGATATAAACAATCCTCACAAAAAGAAATGTAAGTTGAGAAAGAAAAGAAAAGGACACAATAGAAATAAGTGTGCTATTAAATTTACTGCAATGTATAGTCGACAGCAACTTGAGGTACAAAGAGCGATACTCGCAGCGAAGTTGGCCACTGAAAAGTAAGCCTGCAAAAGAGTAGCAAAAAAATAGATCATTCTGATTTCATTCAAACATTATGTGTAGTATTCCTGCAATTTGTTTGAAAAATTCAAAATTATGATTCAAGCAAATTTGTTATCTTTTATCCAAACCATGATTATGAATGACTCAACAACTTAAATACAAACATGCATTAGTTTTGTGGAACTAATCAAGCATCATGGTTACTTAAATTAAACTAGTGAAGCTTTATACAATAATGTAAAGTATAATTAAAAAGATTTTATTGAAAACTGTATTGTTTTATTTAAAGACATAGCTAGTTGTTTACGTGCTTTTGATTTTGTTATTTGATTAGAATTAAAATTTCACTAAAAACATCCATGGAAGATTGACATTTATAACCGACTTATCGAGATGGAATTTTAATTTTGATTATAAAAAAACGCTCGAAAAGCTATATACCTTAAAGTTTCTTCATTTGTTGAGACTATTGTGCAATTGTACTTTTTGGGGATGAGATACGGTGCATTGGGTTTTACATAATAAAAATTGTTACATACATGGACTCAATTTTGGTTGATAGTTATTGACTAAAGGAGCACTTAGGAGAATGTATTTTAGTCTAACTTGAGCTTATGAAATAGTTTATGGTTTATATAACTTGTTTTTAATGGTTAGTTCAAAATAGAAAAGTTTATCTTATTTTAGTGAATTTGGAGAAATTTAAAATGAAAGTAATAGAATTTACTGAATAAGTAATTTTAATAAAATTTCTTCCTCAAACACACCTAAACACACCTCAAAAGGATATAGAAATAAATGTATCCAAAGAAAGGAGAGAAATAACTGAGAATAGCTAAATTAAATAGGGAAATTTAGCACTAACACTTTCTTAGGACATATAATATAATTTGGGAATACATAGGATGCACTTACGCAGAGGGTGATGCAGTTCTCATGATGGCCTGTTTCACAGAACAAAGAGGAGGAAAGTTTAGTTATTTTACTGTCAAGTTCAATAATAGTTATAACAGTCCACTATTTTTTTTGTCTACCACCCATATAATCTGTTCTTATGAGATTAATCTATCATTCCAACTATCAGCCCAGTGATATGGGACTAACCATAAGATTCACAAGAGTTAATGATCAGATCACAATCACTTATTTAAAGGATGAAGTGCTCAATCTCCTCATCCACCTAATGTGGTTTCACTGTTAAAACATATCAAAATTGAAAGGAAAAAATACATGGCGGATCTAGGAAATTTAGATTATGCGGGCAATACTTTCTCACACATACATAATATTAACATATAAACTTTGTATAAGGGTGATTACTATTTGTTACATAACATGTTAAGAGGATGAAAATAGAATTCAGTGGGGGCATCAGTCCTAACAAGATGCATGTAAATTTGTCCGTGAATGATAATATATAAATATCACCATCTCTTGTTTTTTTTTTAAAATTTTGTATTTAAAATATACACCGTGAATTAATGGGGAAGAACATTTTTTTTATCATCAAAACATTTTTCAAATTGAAATGTAGGTTATTTTTATCTAACAAATTAAATAGAGGCTCTAGGTCATGATCAATCTTTCTTAGATTAATCACTTGATTTGTGACATACCTTTGCTTGATTGACAGAAATGCGAGCCATGTTGATTTTTCCAATCAAAGATCCCTAAATACACAAGAGAAAATATACTTGTAAATAAATTAACGTGATCAAGTCCTTATAAGCCAATATTAATTACCAAATTTAATGTCAAAATGGAATGCAATTCAGACCAAATACTCTAATTAAGTATATGTATTGATCATATGAATAGGTATGAAAGCACGCAAGGAACCACACCACGCTTGAGTCAAACATTTATTATGTGTGTGTGAATAAAGTTTAATGTGGTTGATATTCTTTTTATAAGCCATAAAAATTTATTAAAAAAGATACAAATAATACCTTAATTCATATATGAAGATGAACAAAACTTACCTAAAATATTTGATGCGATTAATTATGTGTGAATAAAGTGAAAATGTGTAATAAACTCAATAAAAAAATTAATGTGGTTGCTATTCTTTTCATAAGCTAAAGAAATAAATTAAAAAAGATAAAAAGAATTCCTAAATTCATATATGAAAATGTACAAAACTTACCTAAAATATTTGATGTGACTAATATATGTGTAAATAAAGTGAAAATGTGTGTGTCAATAAAGTGAAAATGTGTAATAAACCAATAAAATTTTAATGTGGTTGATTTTCTTTTTATAAGCCAAAGAAATTTATTAAAAAGGATACAAAATTACCTTTATTCATATATAAAAATGCATAAAACCTACCTAAAATATTTGATGTGATTAATATATATTAACACAAATCAATATGTATTCCAATATGCATATGATTTTTCTCTTAGTTTGCTTATATTTCCTAAAATAATAATTCCAAATAAATTATTTTAGTTAAGGAAGCAAGAAACAAACTTGCAACAAATTAATTAATGTCTATTTATACTTATATGACATAATAAACCATCCAAGTTTTTAAAATTAACATTTATAACATATTATAAGTTGGTATTATTTTATCAAATGCTGAAATCAAAGTCATATATCAATTAATTTACCTCCCAAGCAGGTTTGAAGTCTTGAAAATCTCTAAGATGTGGTGGTGGAGGCCAAAAATCTCTAGGATTGAATTGGGGGGTATTTGGAACAACAGGAAAATAAATGCTTGAATCCGTTGCAGATGAGCTTAAAGAACCAAACCAATTTTGGTGATTAATACTACCAGGACCACTGTAATGAAGTATTGGTGGTGAAGATGAGTTTGGTTGAGACTGAACATTGAATGAGTTCCATGTTGCATTAGGAAACAAATTGTAATCACCAGATGAACCACTTGATATTGGTGGATCAGCAATTCCTAGTCTAACCGCTGTGTTCATTCTACCAGGGGGGCACATATTATATTGATTGTTTTGAGGAAACAAAACACTAGAATTTGAACAATTTTCTGAGGTTATAACAGGGTGGTTCAACATACCCATGTTGCTTCCTTGTTCTTGATGAGCTAGTCCTCTTGAAGATAACCCTTCTCCAGGAAGGAAAGTCCCAGAATTTAAACTTGTCATGTTAGGGTTCACAACACCCAAATTGCTTCCTTGGTTTTGAACTTGTCCTCTTGAAGAAGACCCTTCTCTAGGAACAAAAAAGTTAGAGTTAGAATTTGTCATAATAGGGTTCACTACACCCATGTTGCTTCCTTGTTCTTGAACTAGTCCTCTTGAAGCAAATCCTTCTCCAGGAAATAAAAAATCAGAATTCACACCTTTTTCCGAGGTCATAATAGGATTCACCATACCCATGTTGCTTCCTTGTTCTTGATGAACTAGTCCTATTGAAGACCCTTCTCCAGGATTGAAAAACCCAGAATTCGAATAATTTTCTGGGGTTATAATAGGGTTCACTACACTCATGTTGCTTGCTTGATCTTGATGAACTAGTCCTCTTGAAGATGACCCTTCTCCAGGAATGAAACTCCCAAAATTTAAATTTGTCATGTCAGGGTTCACAACACCCAAATTGCTTCCTTGGTTTTGAACTTGTCCTCTTGAAACAGACCCTTCTCCGGGAATGAAAAAATTAGAATTAGAATTTGTCATAATAGGGTTCACCATACTCATGTTGCTTCCTTGTTCTTGAACTGGCCCTCTTGAAGCAAATCCTCCTCCAGGAATGAAAAAATCAGAATTTGCACCTTTTTCTGAGGTTATAATAGGATTCACCATACCCATGTTGCTTTCTTGTTCTTGATGAACTAGTCCTCTTGAAGACCCTTCTCCAGGATTTAGAAAAACAGAATTCGAATAATTTTCTGGGGTTATAACAGGGTTCATTACACCCATGTTGCTTCCTTGTTCTTGATGAACTGGTCCTGACCCTTCTCCAGGAATGAAAAAACTAGAATTTGAATGATTTTCTGAGGTTATAACAGGGTTCATTACACCTGCGTTGCTTCCTTGTTCTTGAACTAGTCCTCTTGAAGGAGACTCTTCTCCAAGAAAGGAAAAATCATAATTTAAACAATTTTCTGAGGTCATAACAGGGTTCACTATACCCACATGGCTTTCTGGTTGTTGAACTAGTCCTTTTGAAGACCCTTCTCCAGGAAAGAAAGTGGATGCATATGAAACTGGTACTGTTGAAATTGGAATGTTCGTCGCTTCATTAGATGTGTTTGAGGTCAAGTCATTGGTGAAAATTATGTTGTTGGATGTGTTTCTTGCCTCCATTTCCATCAAAACACGCCTTGATTCTTCTTCTAATGCTACAAGGATATCCAAGGAAGGATCTTTGTTTGTAGACATTGTTTATCCTTATCCAAGAAACCCTTTTTGAGGAGTGGACCAGATACAGAAACACTTTTTGCAATCTTTGTCTGTGTTGTTAAATAAATTAATTCTTTAGTATAAATACTAACACTTTAAAAGAAATTTAACAACTTTAAGGTGTTAGGGAACAAGAACTCAAATTATTCTTTTATTTAAAACTAAAACATAATAAATTTTACACATTCAATTCAATTATATATCTTAAAAAAACTAAGTATCTAAGAATATTGTTATCACAGTCATCAATCTAACAAGATTTACAATAATGGTCATAGATATATCTACGAGGGACATAGAGGAAATTTTCATGAAATGTACATAGAGAGCTAGAATTATCAAACCTAACAATTAACCTTGTTGGGATACTCTGGAGAAATCTGGTTCAGCAAAAGATTTCAATACTGAGTTGCCATTGATGCATCTTGAACTGAAAATATAATAGAAAATGAGAATGAAGAAGAGGGAGCACTCCTAAGTTATACATTAATGAGGTTCACAATGTGACACCGATAGACTAGTTTTGGACACGTACTCTCACACTCTTCATTTGCCTTCAGTTATACATTATATACATTAAAAAAGCATTTACTATGCAACATTTACTTCAAGTGCATAAATCCACGACATCCCTCATTACAAGCCAAAGCTTTTAAGCTATCCTCTCTTTCTACATCTTTTTAATCATAAAGGCTAATGAAAATAATTAAGGGTGTGTTTGAATATGTATAACTTAATTAAGAACTTATATTATGAGGTATTTTCCTATGAGAAGTTAGATCATAAAGCTCGTTAAGATAGGTTGAAATTAAATTATTTTGATACACGACACCAGGAAACTTGTTGAAAAAAGTTAAAAATAACTTATAAGAGTTATAAACAATTTCTATAACGGTTCTTTTAATGTATTCCCCAAGGCACATTTTAAACAATGCAAAAATGAAAAATTTGTTAGAAATTGTGATTAATGTAGTTCTTCATTGATTTTAATGTTGGTACAACACAATCTCTGACAAAACTTTTCCACTTTTTTATCTTTTAAAATGTGCTCTAGAAATTTTTTATATATAAACTCTTCAAAATATACTCTAAATTATAGATAATTAAGTTTTTTTTTATTTTCTTAAATAATATGATATTTCAATTTTATCTTTTGAGTTTCATTAAATGTGTCATCCTTAAACGTTTGTCTTAATAAAGAACATTTTATACTTGTAAAATAACCAAAACGTAAAACAGTCAAAGAAATTAATAAGGATAAGTAAGAAGAAGAAAACATGTCATGTATATTTTCATTTCATGTTTTCACTTAGTTATAGAGTTGTCACCTTTTTTTTTGTATTTCTAAAACTTTGTATAGGAAACAATAGAAACAAAAATGTTATTTTAGTGTTTTTTGCGACAATATTTTAAAATATACAATAAAATGACAGATCTATAATTGAAAATAAATGAAAAAAATAAAACGGAAACACTTTTTTAAACCGACATCCTTTACAAAACCCCCAAAAGCCAAAGTCCCTTAAATGTTTTCAAAAAATACAATGAAAAGGACCACAAATTAGTCTCATGAAAAATGAACAGAGTGAATAATAATTCTCACCGTCCACATACATTCAATTTTAACAATTAATATACTAGAAATTAATTTAATATAATTAATAGCATTTATTAATAATACTTCACCCTCAATTAAGTACTTAATTAATTATTTAATGTTTGGTAGAAGGATTCTTAACTTAGTAATTTTGCATCCCTATGTTTGTTATGTCATTTCTAAACATTTTTGGAAAACTAAGATTTAAATTTAGAGCAGAAAAATTTAGTTATATTTTACAAAGCTTTACAACAAAACATTCTCAAGTGAGAAGTGGGAAGTGAGAGGTAAGAATCATAGTTTCCCGTATAGATGGAAAAATTTAGTTGTACTCAAATAACTTACAAACATAAAAAAATTAAGCATACTGAATATATTTTAGCATCTCAAGTAACTATGATTCCTAAAAAATAATATTATCATGAAACATGATTAATAGGATCTTAAAAATATTTTGTATGCCAAACCCCCTTAGTGTAAGCTTGTTGAGGATATACTTCATTCGGATGAAAAAAGTCTTATACACTCAATCAATTTATAAATATAAATTTTTAAAGTAATTTCATATTTAGAGCTTTGGGTTAAAGATGTGATTGATGAGTTTGGATGGAATTTGAATTGCCTCTATACCTTTATACCCTAACATATTTATGACATAAAAGTTAGTTTTTCTTCAATGTTGAATTTGGAAGCTAGAGGATGGCAAGCTTGCGCATAGGTCAAGATCGTAAGTATTCAGTTGCCAATGGGTATCATTGATTGTTGGTGATCCAGTATGCATATCGGCCTCAAAGGAAAGCGACGCCGGTTACGTAAGAAATCAAATAAATACTAAGATAAATCGAATTGGACGATGGATGAGGTGCACAAAAACTGAAGTGAACATTGAATTCCAGTACGGATCTGTGAGCATGACCCCGGTCATAAAAACTGCCACCTGAATCTGAGTCAGACGCAAGTGGGCAACTAGCTCATACAAAAGCTGTAATGCACTATTCACTAACAGGAGGGTCAAATCACCACTTGTACTTAGGGAAGTTCTATAAATACAACCCATTCATTAATTCATGACAATTACAACCTTTACTATACTTAACTACCTTTGTAATCTCTTTATTTCCCGTAATACCGTACTGATTTAAGCATCAAAGTCCCTTTTATAGGTACACATCTTGTGTGTCTTAGTAACCTCAGAACGGAATTGACTTAGCAACTTACCTTAACGCGAAGGGCACAGAGTTCCCACTGAACCTGTGTTGATAATACTGGACTCCCACTGAGATAGTGTAAAACAAGAGAGAGTAAGGTACCTTTTGACATTGGTTGTACGGGAGTGTACTCTATACCCCGGACATTAGTCAGATCATTGGTACGCCTGGTGGGACCGTATAAATTCAATCCCACATTGTAGAGAATTAGTAACTAATGGAACCCAACATGAGGAATAGAACTCTGGAGGGCCACGTTCAAAATCTGGCTCAAAGAGTGGAGCCCCGTGTGTTGAAGTAGGGTGCCAGAATCATTGAGACTCTAGGAACATACCAAAATCCAAGAAGAATGGCAGTTGTGGTGCACCCTAATCCCATGGATGAAATAATAAGGCAACTGCGGTTAAAACTTCAAGAGTTGAAAAGGAGCAACGAAACAAGGCAGATAGCGGCTGGAAACTAGAGGCAGCAACATGAGTCTTCTCACACTCGAGTACTCGCAGGCTCAGACTTATGATGAGCAAGAGTCCATTTACAGGACCGAGGCTTTGAATAGCCAAAGGAGACCCTTACAGCAAGGCAGGGGAAGAGGAGAATACTGGTTCAACATTCCCTTTATGAGAAGGTTGATGAATATCTCTATCCCAAGACATCTGCAGATCCCCCAACTATTGTCAATAGGGAAATATACCAGAGAGACCGACCCATGGCGTCACTTGGATGCTTATGCGAATGAATCATTATTTTTGGGACGATATAACACATGCTTTTCTGCAACACTTCATGGTTTCAAGGGATGTTCCAAGGACTTTCCATACCCTGGTTCGGATTAAGCAAGGGGTAGATGAAAGTCTTAGAGATTTTTTAAAGAGGTTTTACAAGCAGGAATCCCTAGCACCAAGATTAATGGAGCAGATTCAGCTGCATATTGTGGTCAAAGCTCTTCAACTACAATCATCTTTTGCCTTGTCTGTAGTAAAAGGAGCTCCCAAAATCTTTGAAAAGTTTAGGAGGAAAGCGGCCAAGTATGTAGGAAGAGAGATGCACCTAGCCACAGCTAAAGGAAAGACCCCAACTGTTGAAGAGAGGACTTAGGTCTTTGAGAAGAAAAGCTTGAAGTTTGAATATAGGAACCATAACGGGGAAGTACCTCCAAGACAGAGGGAAAGCCGAAGTGTCAATTTTACTCAGTATACCCCCTTCACAATCTGGCCAGGGCAGATTCTGAGGGAGGTTGGTTTACGAGGATTAATGGTGTATGGAGTAAAGAAACCAATGCCAATAAAAAGACTAGGCAATATTAGCAAGTATTCTAAATTTCATGAGCAGACCGGCCATAATACTGATGAATGCTGGCAGCTGAAGGAAGGCATTAAAACTCTGATAAGAGAGGGAAAGCTGAAACAAACTTCTTCAAGCAACGAATATATGGAAAGTCAGAGAAGGGGGAACCTCGGAGGCAGGAGCGCGGTCCAGAAGAAGAAGAGGAAGCTAGAAGCTTAAAAAAGCTGGCCTTGGATAAGGGCAATCGTGGTGGATAATATTGAAGAGGATGATGATGCATGGATGAAGCCCCCAGGTTTAGAAAGAAAGGATGTGATTGATATAATTGCTGGAGAATTCGTAAGAGGGGGAGTATCTAGTACAGATCAGAAGAATTATTTAAGAATGATCATGTTTGTTCAAACTAAGACTGATAATCAACCATACCAGGCTTGAATTCAGACCCCGACTATCGTATTCTCAGATAATGACTACGGTCTTACCATTACAGGAGGAGACGACATAGTGGTCATTGAAGCAGTAATTGTGAACAAGATAATTCGGAGGATTCTGGTGGACCAAGGAAGTTCTTGCGATGTGATTTTTTATGAATGCTTCAAGAAGATAGGACTCTCAGATTCTGATTTACAGTTTTACACTTAGGACCTAACTGCATTCAATGAAGCAAAGCAACCCACCAAGGGTTACTTGGATACAAGTCTAACATTTGAAGGTGAGTCGTGGTCCAGGACTGTTCAAACCCGAGTCTTAGTAATTGATGTAAAATCCCCTTTCAATGGGATCCTTGGGAGACCATCTCTTAACGCACTAGAAGCCTAGTATCAACACCACATTTGCTGATTAAATTCATTGATAAAGATAATCAAGTATCTTCTGTTAGAGAGGACTAACAAATGATGCAATATTGTTTTAACCTTAGTGTCTAGATGACTAAGGTGGAAGAATAAATAAAGAGGAAGTGACTGAACGATAGGGGAGTGGTTTCGGGGTCAGTAAATCTAAATGATTTGGATCTCAGGGAGGAGTTAATAGTTAATCCGGTGAACCCCTAAAGGCCCACATAGGAGGAAGTAATCAAAGCAATTCCCCTAGACAAAGATCCCGCCAGAACCACTGGGATTAATGATTATTTAGAAGCAAGCATGGAGGAATGGTTGGTGAAGCTGTTGAGGGAGTATAAGCATCTATTTGCTTGGACAACAACAAAAATGGCTAGTATAGATCCAAATTTTTGTTGCTATAAATTGGTGGTTTACCCGTGATGGTTCAGAGAACAGACTTGGAAGGGAGGTTGAATAAGTCTATTCACTTTTTCAAACTAAAAAGTAATATTCAAATGCAATAGCGTTGTGCACAACGGACCAGACTTTTACGTATACGGAGAGCGTGATACTTTGGTTGAGCGAGTGTAATTTTGCCAAACTTTTAATATCGAGTATAACAATAATAATGCACCAGACTTTTTGATAGTAAAGAGTGAGAGAGAAAAGACAATACTCAAGCAATTTATACTAGTTCACCTCCAACTTGGAGACTATATCCAGTACCTTCAAATCTGAAGGATTTCCACTATGTAAAAATGTTTTACATCAGTTGTTGAGTATTATTGACTCTAGCCACTTCTGGCTTAAGCACAACTCTTGCTTTAAGTATTCTTGACACTGGCCACTCCTGGCCCTAAGTATTCTTGACTCCAGCCACTTATGGCTCAAACACAACCCGTGCTTTAAGTATTCTTAATTCTAGTTGTTCCTGAATTAAGCACAACTCGTGCTTCAACACACCAGACCCATCTGGATTTCTATGAGTATTATTTTGCAGCACCCACTCCTAAGGCAGACCCAAGTATTCTTTCACAAGCCACTCCTGGCTCAAACCCTGAGTATTCTTTCAAAAGCCTCTCCAGGCCTATAGTGTTTCCCACACTAACAGAGTCTGGCAACATACTAGACCTGTACTACTAGAGGATTAGAAGAATTATTTCAAATTGAATAAATAAGCCTTCTAACTTAGCTGAGTTAAGTGATCAACTACATGAGTTGCTTCATGAAGAAAGAGAATGACTTATTCATTCATTAGACTTAGTACCTGTAACACCCCTAATTTCATTATTTCTTATTTAAAATAAAATTTCAAAGGAATTTGATTATAGTTCTTTAGAACTTTTTGATTGTTATATAATTTATAATTTTTTAGAATTTTCTTATTTTTTTATTATTTTTTTATTATTATTTATTTTTTTAAGAATGACAAAAATCCCTTAACCTTTCATCTAATAACCAAAATAACATTACTGACATCATCGCTTACATCATCATCGCTTACATCATAAATAGTAAAATAAATAATTAAATAATCTTAAATAGTGAAATTTTCTTCCTATAAATAGATGGCTCATTTACAACATTTCCACACAAAAATTAGAGAGAGAATCTAGAGAGATAGTGCGTAAGAAATTAGTGGAGAGTAAATTCTTTTGGTAAAAAGAAGTTCTGCCGGAGGTGTAAGGTAATAACTTTCTTCTATATTATTTTTATAATTTTAGTTTATTTTTTTTAGCACTCTTAAACCATTGATATACTAGTACTATTATGAATAAGTTACTATAGTAAAAATAAATTATCACTATATTATTTTTACTATTTACTGTTACTATTCAAAATTTACTATTTACCGTTACTATTCAAAATTTACTATTCACTGTTATTGTTCATGATTTACCATTTACCACTACTATTCAAAAAGTTACTATTCATAATTTACTATTTACTATTACTATTCAAAAATTACTATTTACCGTTACTATTAATGACTTACCATTTACCGTTACTATTTATTATTACTATGCACATTTACTATTTATCATTCTGATAGCAATCTTAATTTTTATCTTAAGCTTATACTGAAATAAGTTAGTATTAATATTTTGTTAGAACTTGGAGGCGCAGAGCGAATTCACTTTTGGTAGCAAATCAAGGTAAGGGGGGGTGAGATTAAGGATACAATATGAAATTACATAAGAATATTGGGAGGAGTCCCCTACTCCTTTTAAATATAACAATATTATTATTTTAAAATAATAACTTTTAACTTAAAATTTATAATAATTGTTATTAATAAATTAAGCATCTTGTGTAACTTAATATCTAAAATATTTAAGAACTTGAACTATTATGACCTATGCGGACTGGATTGAACCTATGCAAGGACTTGAACTATTACGAACTTGACTGAACCTATGCAAAGACTTGGATTATTTATGACCTATATGGACTGAACTAGACCTATGCAAGGACTGGACTATCTTGGATTTACATAGACCTGTGCGAGGAATTGACCATAGAACTTAAAACAAAATTTATTAATTTAAATAATTATTGAATTTTAAATTATCATATTTATAACTAATGTTTAATTATTTGATTTGATTATGATTGTTAATATTTATTTATGCTTTATGATGTTTTGATTGTGATTGACAATGTTTGATTATGATTGATAATCTTGTATTGTGGAGTTTGAGCATATAGCAAGCATGGCGGAAAGCTAAAATTCAGTAAGAAATTACTTATCTCCTACTTCTTTATTTACTTTTTTACATTTATTCAAATTACTTTTAAGAAATTTCTTAGAAAACTACATAAGTTTTTAGAAATCTCTTTTTATCTTTTAGTATATATGTATATATCTTTACTAAAATTTAGATTTTTAGTTAGTTTATCAGAAAGAAAAAGAAAGAGAATTTATTTTATAAAAATAATTTTTTTTTAATATATATATACGTATTATTTAAATGTATAAAAATATTATACAAAATTTTCAAGTACTAAGGTTTTAAATATTGATAATTCCAAATTTAAGTTTTTAGAAATTAATTTTGAATTGACAGGTTATGAAATATACTTAAGGCTTTGAAACTCAAATTTATAAAGAGATTTGATTTGTGATTTGAAAAGGAACTGTACTAAAATTTTATGTGCGTATTTAAGAAGTTGAAAAAGTACAGTTTACTGGGGTGGCTATGTCGTGATCCATAGGCCCTGATAATATAATTGAGTTTCTAAAAGCCTTAACCAACTAAATACGTGAGTAGTTCATGCATCATGAATCATCGAAGAGAAACAAAATGATATTGTCTGGGGACGGATTATAGAAACCGAGGATACATTAGAGGAGGCTTAATTGTGAGCCTTGGGATGAGAGGGTGTGAAAGGGTGCTTCAGGGGACCTGGGGTAGCTCCCTAGTGTCGGGTACTTTCACAATAAAAACCTTTTCAATCTGACTAGTCTCTAAGTGTTTCCATGCCAGTTGAGCTGTTCATGTTATTATTATCCGGAATTATAGAACAGTGTAAACTCCTGGTTGGCCCAGTACAAATTAAAATTTAAGGGGCCCACATATATAGATAAGTTATGATGAAGATATGGCATATCATTCATACATTCATAAATTGATTGTGCTTGTGATTGTGATTGATATTATTATACTAGTTTGTGAAAACCCTTTATTGCTTATGTCCCATTTGGGAATATTATATTCTGTTTCTCACTCCTTTCTCTATGTTTTTGTTTCATATGTTTTAAATTAATGGTTCGTACAGAGGGAAGGATCGAAGAACATTGACAGTATATATAGCACGTTCTAGAAAGGGAGCTCGGTATGAATACCGTGGTCCAATGAATAAATAATGTCACTAGGCAACTGCTATTGGGCCATGGAGTTTCCTCTCTTTCTTATAATGTTTAATGTTTATTTTCTTCGGATGAATGCACAAATACTTTATAAAGTTTTAATAATATTGAGGTATTTCAGAAATAATGTATATAATTTATTCCGATAGTTTCTTTTTAACAAACATATCTTTAGTAAAAAAAATTATTACGAATTTTTCTAGAATTTATTAAGGTGTAACAGAGGGTGTTACAGTACCCGCGTAATATGAAATAAGAGGACAAAAGGTACCAAGTCTGAAAGCATGACCATAGATGAAATTCTCTTCATAGAGCGAAGAGATATGAGTTGGTGGCACATCTCTGGTTGCTATTGCTTTTGGGAGAGCAGGAATTCACATGGCGAGCTTTCTTTGTCTGCATGGTGATTCTTCTTGAATAGATTGTCATTTCATTCTTTTTCTTGGGCTTTTGTAGATGAACGTCTAGTGCTCGTTCATACTTTCTTTTCTTTATCCATACTTTTCTTAGTATGTTTTGCCCATCTTCTTTTTCTTTAGGAAGATCTCTCTCTCTCTCTCTCTCTCTCTCTCTTTTTCGATTTTCCATTTTGTGTTCTCTATATTTTTGACCTTGCCTGTGTCTTTTCTTGCACACTTTCTTTACGTTTCTTTTGAAGAGACTGGTTCTATTTATAGAGAATTTTCCAAGAAGCCCGAGGAAAGAATATATCTGATATAAGTCCGTTGAGAGATGATATACCCAATGGGAAGGATATTTCACAATGGACAACAAAATTTCTTTTGTTAGAGAGAGACGTTCTGAGCACGTAATTGTAAGATAGAAAGCTTTGAGATGTGTGTGATCATAGGCAGGGTAGAGGTAGCGTAAGTTTCAATAAGGAGGAAGATTTTATTCAGAGAATCTCTTAATCTATAAGGCACAGGTGAAACACTTGACGCTGTTAGAATATAATCTACCTTGCTTTGTCATTCTTCTTTTCATGAATCTTTACTTTAAAGCGCTTTTAAAGATACTTTTGACCATTGAGATTCCTTGAAGCAGACTTGTATAGGGACTTTCTTTTAAAGAGGATTCTGGATCTGATGATTCATAAGATGTTGGTGATGGGGCAATTTTAGAGCAAAGTTATTCAGATGCCTTTGCTAGGTCTGTAAGCTTTTATGTGAAAGACAAGATCTGATGATTAGACTTTGTTGAGTCAGGTCTAGTAAGTATTTAGATGCAAGGATCTTTTTCTTTTAAGACGAATTTCCAAACTTCAAGACTTTTCTTATTTTGGGTCAAAAGGGTTTATGTTGAGACCAGACTTTGAGAATTCTTTTAACGCATGTACTCCCCCTATCTTTTATAGCGTAGGCCTTATGTTTCCTGAAACACTTAAACACCTGCATCAAGTGATAACAAATGACTTTATTTAAGTTAGAGTTTATAATGTTAATTATCAACAAATCTTCATGAAATCTGGTTTAAATGATTCAGCATTGACCAGACTTTTCTTTAACAACCTGGAGTCGAGGGCGGTGGCCCAAAAGAAAAGAAGATTGGGTCTAGAAAAGCAATAGACGACATGTGAACAGACTGAAGAACTACTGAAGGTCGACTTTATTAGATAGGTCCAATACTCATCATGGGTTTCAAACGTCGTCATGGTGAAAAAGGCAAATGGAAAGTGGCGTATGTGCACGGGCTTCACCAATTTGAATATGTGTTATCCAAAAGACTTGTACCCACTGCCTAGTATTGACCAGATGGTGGATGACTCTTCTAAGTACCAATTCTTGTCTTTTATGGATGCATATTCTGGCCCCAACCAGATCCCAATGTGGAAGGATGATGAGGAGAAAACGACTTTTGTAAATGACAAAAGAGTTTTTTTGTTATACAGTTATGTCGTTCGAACTCAAAAATATGGGGTCACTTATCAAGGAATGATGAACAAAGTTTTTGAGGGGATATGGTCTAAAACAATTGAAGTATATATGGACGACATAATAGCCAAGACCCTGATTAAGGGTGACCATATAAAGGATTTGGAGAAGATTTTCCAAAGGGTTTAAATCTATAACATGCGATTAAACCCGTTGAAGTGCACCTTTACAGTCCTAGCAGGACAGTTCCTGGGATTCATGTTAACCCAGAGAGGAATTAAGGTGAATCCTGAGAAGTGTAAAGTGATCAAATAGCTCTGAAGTCCAACAAGTGTAAGAGAGGTTCAATCTTTGAATGGGAAAGTTGTTGCGCTCTCCCGGTTCAAGCCTGAAGTGGCACACCGGTCACTCCCATTGTACAAAGTCTTCAAGAAAAATAAGAAATTTGAATAGGGGAAGAGTAGGAAAATGCTTTTCAGAGTCTTAAGGAAGTACTAGCAAACCCTCCAGTGTTGATGTAACATCCTATTTTCTACTCAAATAGAAAGTAGATATTAATACCTCTTTAATGAGAAAATACTTACTATTAGATAGTTGATTATTAACTAACTAATACTTTAATAAAATTTTGGTATTTATATTTAATTATTTTGTTTTTATAAAAAAATAATAATTATAATAAAATAAAAATATATATATTGGATGAAGATTTTAAAATGACTTAATTAGTATTCACTAATTAATAAAATTATATTAAGAATTTTTAATACCTTTATTATTCACAATTTTTATTTTATGTTTTTATATTTATGTTTTTACATATTTAAGATTTAACTCTTATTAGAATTTTAAAATAAAATTTTGAAGGAATTAAATTATGGTTCTTTAGAACTTTTTAATATATGTATTATTTATGATTTTCTAGAATTTTTAGAAATATTTTAATAAAAAATATATTTTAAATAATTTTTTATTTATATAATTTACTTAAAATTAAAAATATTTACAAGAAAGTGAAGTTAAATTGTAAGAAAATTTTCTAAAATCCATTTCAAGTAGACTTATCTAAAAATGATCGGTTTGAGAAAAATCTTGATTTTTACCCATCGTAAAAAAATCAGAAAAGTACCAATAAATTTTTATTAATGGAAAATTTTAGATTTTTAAAATTTAAACTTTATATTACTTATTATAAAATTATTAAGGACTGATATAATATCGCTAAATTTCAAAAAGAACTAATTTTGAATATTTAAAATATACCGAGTAAATGGTTACTATTTGACTTAGTAATTCAGCTGACATTTACTATGCAAAATACTATACATGTACAAAAATTACAAAGGATGCACAGTAATCAGGAATGAAAATTTCAAAATCTGCACAGTACTTTTATAATAAAATAATAGAATACACAGTTAAATTTTAGATTATAAATACAGAGGAGGCGAATGAAGGAATTCACAATTTTAAAATAAATTTTCTTAATATTGTAGTGTTAGAGAGATAGTGGTGAAAGTAAGAGAGGAAGATATTTTCTAAAGAAAAGAGGTTCTGTAAAAATTCTGAGGTAATATATAAATTTCTTTTATATTCTTTTGATGATTATGAATGTTGTTTTTATATCACTTAAATATCTATTATTATACTGGATATAATATTATTAAGTTACTATTCTGAATAGTAAATTACTATGTCAATAGTAAATCACTATTCAAATAGTAAATCACTATTTAAAATAGTAAATTACTATTTACTGTTACTATTTACCTTTACTATTCACGTTTTACTATTTACCGTTGCTATTTAAGTTTTACTATTTACTATTACTATTCACGTTTTACTATTTACTGTTACTATTCACGTTTTATTATTTATTGTTACTATTCATGTTTTACTATTTACTGTTACTATTCACGTTTTACTATTTACTATTACTATTCACGGTAACTATTTAAAATTTACTATTACTGTTACTATGCATAATTACTACTTACCCTTTATGTTTTAAATAGTAATCTAAATTTTTATCTTATAGCTATATTAAAATGAAATTGGTATATTTTAGAACTCGAAGACGAGGCGCGCACGAACTTTCCATAACGAACCAAGATACAAGAGGTAAGGGGGAGTGAGATAGGAATATAATATGAAAAAACATAAGAATAATGGGAGGATTTCCCTACACCTTTTAAATTTAATAATAATATTATTATAATAACTATTTAACTTAAAATTTATAATAAATTTTAAATTGAGTATCTTGTGTAACATGATCTGAAATACCTATACAAAGACCTGGATAAAAAATAGATATTAATATATCCTTAATGAGAAATACTTACTATTAGTTAGTTTATTATTATCATTTTTTATGAAATTTTGGTATTTATATTTAATTATTTTTTTAAAATAAAATAAAATAATAATAAAATAAAAATATTTATGCATTTTGAATAAGAACTAATGACTTAATTAGTATTCATTTATTAATGAAATTATATTAAGAATTTTAAATATATTTATTATTCACAACTTTTATTTTATGTTTTTATACTTATATTTTTACATATTTATGATTTAATTCTTATTAGAATTTCAAAATAAAATTTTGAAGGAATTAGACTATGGTTCTTTGGAACTTTTTGATGTGTATAATATTTATGATTTTCAAGATTTTTTTGAAATTTTTGAAATATTTTAATAAAATAATATATTTTCAATAATTTAAATTCATATAAAGTTACTTAAAATTAAAAATATTTACAAGAAAGTGAAGTTAAATTATAAGAAAATTTTCTGAAATGCATTTCAAGTAGACTTATCAAAAAATTATCGGTTTGAGTAAAATCTTGATTTTTACCAATCGTAAAAAAATTGAAAACGTACCAACAAGTTTTTATTAACAGAAAGTTTTAGATTTTTAAAATTTAAACTTTATATTACTTACAATGAAATTAGTGAGAACTGATATAATATCGTTAAATTTCAAAAAGGATCGATTTTAAATATTTAAAATATACCGAGTGAATAGTTACTATTTGGCTTAATAATTCAGCCGACATTTACTATGCAAAACAGTGTGCATATACGAAAATTTCAAAAGGTGCATAGTAACCAAAAATGAAAATTTCAGAAATTGCACAGTACTTTTATAATAAAATAATGAAATGCACAGTACATATTTTTGCAATAATAGAAGGGAGCACCAAAGGGAAAATTCACAGTTTAGATTAAATTTTCTTAATATAGCAGTGTTAGAGAGATAGTGGTAGGAGTAAGAGAGAGAAATAATTTTTATGGAAGGAGGTTCTGCCAAAATTATAAGGTAAGAATAACTCTCTTTTATATTTTTTAGGTTTATTTTCATATCGTTTTAAAAATCTGTTATTGTACTAGATATAATATTATTTTAAGTTACTATTCTAAATAGTAAATTACTATTTACCTTTACTATTTATAATTTACTATTTACCATTACTGTTTACATTTTACTATTTACTGTCACTACTCATATTTTACTATTTACTGTTACTATTCACATTTTACTATTCACTATTCACTATTCACTATTCAAAATTTACCATTTATTTTTTACGTAGTAATCTTAATTTTTATCTTATGCCTATACTGAAATAAGTTGGTATTAATATTTCTAGAAATCGGAGGCGCAAAGCGAACTCTCTTTTGGTAACAATTCAAGGTAACGACGGGAAGGGAGATAAGAATAATAATATGAAAAGACATAAGAATAATGGGAAGAGTCCCCTACTCCTTTTAACTATGAATAATTATTATATTTTAAAATAATAATTATTATCATCTTAAGTAAATTAAATAAATAAAATTTATTCAAAAGTTTAAAATATTTGGATGATTCATATTGATTAACTTAACATAAAGTTTAAAATATTTAGATGACTCATTAACCTAGCATACTCTATCATTAAGATTTGGACTGTGATAGACTTATATGGACTGTTAGGACTTATATGGACTGATATGGACTAAATTATACCTTTGCGTTAATTAGACTATGATGAACCCATATGACCATTGGACTATTTTGGACTTGATATGGACCAACTAACATTATGATTGGACTGCTATGACTTGAAATAAACTTTAATAATTAAAACACCTTGAAATAAATTGTGTAGATTTGGTATAGTAATTATGTTATTTTTATTTGACTTGATTATAATCGATATTTGATTGTGCGTGATGATATTTAATTACGATTGACAATATTTAGTTATGATTGATGATCTTGTGAGGTGAAATTTGAGCATATAGCAAACATGACAGAAAGCTAAAACTCAGTAAGAATATTCTTACTTTACACTTTAAGTTTTTATTCTAAGAAAAAGTATTTTTATAATTACTTTAGTCTTTTATTCCTTCTATGAAAAAATAAATATTTCCATCAACTTTACTTTTAATATTTAAGATAAAATCTAGTATTCTTTTTAGAAAGAAGTTATTTTATGAAAATTAATTCATAAAAAGGTTGAGATAGTTAATTTTTAAATGAAAGAAAAATTTATAGTTTTAAGTATTTTTATGACTGTAAGAGTTAATTTCTTTTAAGTAAATTAGAATTTTAAAGTAAATTATTTTAATTTTCCTTAATGTAATAACTAAAGGATATTTTGATATAATTAAGATTTCTAAGCTCCATCTTATTAGGATTCAATTTGAGAAAGATTATGTAAATATGTGAAGTTTTCTATGAGAAAAATTTAAGATATTTAAGGCTTGAAAACTCAATTTTTGGTGAGATTTGAATTCGAAAGTTGTAATAAATTTATTTCTGTATAACAGAACTTCAGATGAGAAATTATAGAAATGTACAGTTTATTGAAATGATATGGTAAACCGTTATGGTATTTATTAATTGAGTTTCTAAAAGTCTTAACCAACTAAATATGTGAGTAGTTCATGCATCATGAATCATTAAAGAGAAATGAGATGTGATGTTGCCTGGGAACGGATTGTAGAAACCGAGGATACATTAGAGGAGGTTCAAATGCGAACCTTGGGATGAGAGGGTGTGGAAGGGTGCTTCAGGGGACCAGGGGTCGCTTCCTAGTGTCGGGTACTTTCACAATAAAACCTTCTTAATCTGACTAGTCTCTAAGTGTTTCCATGTCAGTTGAGTTGTTCATATGCCTTAAAGGCACTTATGTTATTATTATCCGGAATTATGCAACAGTGTAAACTCCTAGTTGACCCACTGCAAACTAAAACTTTAAGGGCCCACATGCATAAACTAAATGAGATAGTATTAAAAGCATTACATGTCATACATGTGATTGTGATATTCTGTGTGAATGGTTGTGAATAAAAGTATTATGTGATATATAGCTAGCAGTTCAAGATGGATGGATATGTAATTACAAGAGGGTAAAGTGGTATCATCCTCAATCAGATAGATAAAGAGATATGATAAGAGTAGGATTCTAAAACTCGATGGTTCAAGGACTAGGAAATGATTGGTCACATTTATAGTAGAGGTATAGTTTAGATTTACCATGCCTTATTACAATATCAAGTTAGATAATTGTAACAATGTAAAGGTTAAACTTTGATAAACTTTCTCATTCGGATATAATACTGTAATGATTTATCACTTATGATTTCTATAAATTATTTTGTCATTATGGACAAATATTGAAAGACAATGTTTTTTTTTTACTTTCAATATTCAAAGGAAATCAGATGTATATACGTCCTTGTATACGTGAAATAAAGAATGATAAATATGTACATCTTTCTAAAAGTTTTTTTAAGGCAAGAAGAATACATATATATCTCGTGTATATAAGAGGGTGTTACAATTATGACCTGTATAGACTGAACTATACCTATGCGAAGACTGGATTATATATATGGACTTATATAGACCTGTGCGAGGAATGGACTATAAGGACTCAAAATCAACTCTACTAATTTAAATAACCATTAAAATTTGAATTATATTTATGAGTGATATTTAGCTGATTTGATTTGATTATAATTAATAATATTTGATATTGATTAATGATATTGTGAATTATAATATTAGACTGTGATTGATGATATGTAGTTATGATTGATAATATTTATGATTGATGATATTTGATTATGATTGATGATATTACAATACTTGATGGTGATTGATGAGTGATTAATGATCTTGTGATGTGAAATTTGAGCATATAGCAAACATGACAGAAAATTAAAACTCAGTAAGAATATACTTATCCCTTACTCTTTAAAGTATTACTTTAAAAGAAATTATTTATAATAATTTCTCAATGTTTATTTAGATTATTATTAAGAAATTTTTCTTAAATTTTTAATAAAAGTATATAATTTCTATAACTTACTTTTATCTTTCAAAATAAATTATTTAATTAAATTTTAGAATAATTTTTAGTTATTAAAAAAAGATATTGTTTTATGAAAATAATATATTCATATATGTATATATATATGTATGTATGAAAATATTTGATTCTCAAATGGAAATGAGATACTTCAATAATATTTCATTTTAAACTTTTGAAAATAAGAGTTTTAATTTCAAAAGTGTTTTATTATATACTTTTCAAGTATTATAATTAAAGATGGAAAAATATCGATAATTCAAACTTGTGTCCAAAGTAAATTAATTTCCTATAAATGCTCTAAAGAAGTTTGGAATATATATTAAGACTTAAAAACTTAAATCATAATAATATTGATTTATGAATGATAAAGAAAACTGTACTAAAATTCTTTTGCGTGTGGCAGAACTTATTTAAGAGTTTGGAAATGTGTAGTTTATCGGGGTGGCTATGTTGTGAATTGTAGGCCCCGAAGATAAAATTTATACTTAAGTTTCTAAAAGTCTTAACCACCTCAATACGTGAGTAGCTCATGCATCATGAATCATTAAAGAGAAATGAGATGTGATATTGCCTGGGGGCGGATTATAGAAACCGAAGATACATTAGAGGAGGCTTAATTGCGAGCCTTGGGATGAGAGGGTCTGAAAGGGTGCTTTAGGGGACCTAGGGTAGCTCCTTAGTGTCGGGTACTTTCACAATAAAAACTTTCTCAATTTGACTAGTCTCTAAGTGTTTCCATACCAGTTGAGCTGTTCATATGCCATGAAGGCAATGTTATTATTATCCGAAATTATGGAACAGTGTAAACTCCTGGTTGACCCAGTGCAAATTAAAATTTTAAGGGCCCATATGCATAAAATGAATGAGATGGTAGTAATAAAAATATTGCATGACATTCATGTGATTGTGACATTCTATGTGGGTAGTTGTGAATGAAAGTATAATTGTTATGTTTATGAAAACCCTACATTCATAATTGGTTATGTATATGATTGTGATTGATATTATTATATTAGATTGTGAAAACCCTTATGCTTATGTCTTATCTGTAAAGTGTTATATTTTGTTTCTCACCCCTTCTTGTTTGAATTTTGTGTGCAAAATATATGTTATGTGATATATAGCTAGCAGTCCAAGATGGAAGGATATGTAATTACAAGAGGGTAAAGTGGTCTCATCCTCAATCAGATAGATGAAGAGATATGACAAGATAAGGATTCAAAAACTTAATGGTTCAAGGACTAGGAAATGATTGGTCATAGTTGTAGTAGAGGTATAGTTTAGTTTTACTTTGCCTTATTACAATATCAAGTTACATAATTGTAACAAGGTAAATATTAAACTTTGATAAACTTTCTCATTCGAATATAATACTGTAATAATTTATCACTTATGATTTCTATAAATTTTGTCATTATGGACAAATATTGAACGACGACATTTTTTTACTTTCAATATTCAAAGAAAATCAGATGTATATACATCCTTGTATACGCAAGATAAAGAGTGATAAATATGTATATCTTTCTAAAAAAAATTTTAGAAAAGCAAGAAGAATACATATATATCTCGTGTATATAAGAGGGTGTTACAGTTGACAAGACCAGACCCCAGGGAACAATTGTTTCTTTATCTGTTAGTTTTAAATGAGGCCATTGGAGCGGTTCTTGTGAAGGAGACAATTGAAGGCCAACGACTGGTGTACTTCATTAGAAAGGTTCTACAAGGTTCAGAAAGCCAGTATCAAAAGCTTGAAAAGGTTGCCTTGGCTTTAGTATGGACATCCCAGCAGCTAAGGTAGTATTTTCATGCCCATCCTATTGTGATAAGAATTGATCTCCCACTACGGGTAGTATTTAACAAGCCAAACTTAGCAGGAAGAATGATAAAGTGGGCTATTAAGCTTTCAGAATTCGACATTTCCTATGAGCCAAGGACGACCATAAAAGCTTAAGTCTTGGCAAATTTCATAACAGAACTGACCAGTGAAGCACCCACGCCTTTATGGGAAGATTGGATTGTTTATATGGATGAATCATCAAATTCAAAAGGGTGTGGAGCCGGTATAGTGATGAAGAGTAAAGATGGAGTTAGAGTGGAGATATCTCTCAGATTTGATTTCAAAACGTCGAATAATCAAGCGGAGTACGAGGCCTGCCTAGTAGGGTTGAGAGCGGCTTTAGATGCCAGCCAGACTGCAATGCTTTGTAGTGATTCACAGTTGGTGATCTCACAAATTAATGGAAGCTATCAGGACAAAGAGCCATTGTTAAAACAATACTTGGCTAAGGTAAAAGACTTGGGGGGAAAATTTAGAGAGATTGAGTATAAGCATGTCCCAAGGGAAGACAACATGAGGGCCGATGTTTTATATTGGCTGAAGAGCACAAAGAAGGCAGGCTCTATGACCACGGTCAGTTAGAGTACTCTGGAAGCAACAAGTATAGCGGCCCCTGTTAGAGTTTGTGTCATCCAATCTAGAGCCTATCCTGATGATTCTTGGGTAATTTCAATTATCCGGTATATGGTTAGTGGACAGCTTCCAATCGACCTTTTAAAGAAGAAGAAGAAGTTAAAGAAAGAGCTCCCAAACTTCGTAATGGTTGATGGATATCTATTTCAAAGGGGAATATCAGCCCCATATTTGAAATGTTTAAATGAAGCAGAGGTAGATGAGTTTATGGCTGAGGTGCATGAGGGGTCAAGTGGCCATCAGTGTGGTGGAAAAACCTCGGCAAGGAAAATACTATAGGCAGGGTATAAGTGGCCCACGATGAATAAAGATGCCATTGAGTACGTTAAGAAGTGTGATACTTGTCAAAAGAACAGCAACAAACACCATGTCCCTGCGAGAGGAGTTTCTTACATCGGTTGTTCCTTTGCCCTGTCATCAATGAGGTATGGATATCTTAGGTCCATTTCCAGAAGCCCCTGGCATAGTTAAGTACTTGATAGTCAGAGTTGGCTATTTTACGAAATAGATAGAGATAAAGGGTATAACGTTTGCCCGGTCTCATTGATTCTTATACGAGAACATCATTACCCGATTTGGCATCCCGGGACGGGTTATAACTGACAATAAGACGCAGTTCACAGACTCTAAATTTGTAAGCCTCCTTGAGAGGCTTCAAATTCAACAAGTGTTTTCGTCAGTTGAACACCCCTAGATGAATGGACAGGCCAATGTGGCTAATAAGGAGATTTTAAAGGGATTAAAAGAAGCGGCTCAGAGATGAAAATGGAGAATGGGCGAATCAGCTGTGCCATGTCTTGTGGGCCTATCAAACAACGCCTCATTCGTCTACGGGCGAGGCTCTATTCTGATTGGTATATGGTGTTGACGTAGTAAAACTTGTAGAAATTAACCAGATCTTCCTAAAAGTACAATACTTCAATGAAGAGGACAATAACTCAAGGTTAAAAAATGAACTAGACTTGTTTCATGAAGTAAGGGAAGAAACATTTGTCCGGGATCAGGCTATTAAGGCTAAAGCCACACTGCTTTACAACATAAAGGTTCAGAAGCGAAGATTCAACATTGATGATCTAGTCTTGAGGAAAGCTTTGGTAGGAAACCACTTTGCACGTCAAGGAAAACTCATACCTACATTGGAAGGCCCATACTGGGTGAATGATGTTACTTCAGGAGAAGCTTACCTCCTAGAAACCTTACAAGGTGAAGTTTTTAAAAATAAATGGAATGTAAAGAATTTACGCATGTACTATAGCTAACCGACATCATAAGCCATGCACTCTTTTTTCCTGCCTAGGTTTTTTCCCACAAGGTTTTGCCTAGGAGGTTTTTAACGAGGCATGCAGTCGGGGTGCTTTTTTAGAAATAAAATCAGTTCAGAAAAATATGATTCTTTGATTGTTGTATTCTTTGAAAAGACTTGGTGTATTCTTATCTAAAATTAAACCCCGGAGTGGCTAATATGCCCTAAAAGCAGTTATCTAAGTTGAACTTCAGAGTGGCTAAAAAGCCTCAGAGAGCAGTCATCTAAGTTAAACCTTGGAACGGTTGAGGAACCTAGAGAGGTTGAAAACACTGAGTCCCCAAGAATGACGTAAAGCCTTGGAGTGGACTATGGTAAAATCAACCCGATGTTTTGTAGTTACTAGTGATGGTTTAGAGTCTGACTTAGAAGATGGGTTGAATAAGTCAAAGAAGCTTTTTACGGAGTAATCAATTGATGATCAAAAAGAAAATAATCAATTTAAGCAAAAGTAAACTTAAGGCAAGAAAAGAAAGGCAGCATAGAGAATTTATACTGGTTCACTTCTAGAAGCTACATCCAGTCCCTTTTAACTTAAAGGATTTCCACTATTGTAAATTCTCCTTTATAATAACAACACCAAACTAGTGCCATAAGCATTCTTGACTCCAGCTACTTCTGGCTTACAATACCCAAGTATTCTTTCACAAGAAAGCCATCTCGACATTTTTTACCCTCAAGAGTCATCTTGCCATTTTCTACCCTCAAGAGTCATATCGACATTTTCACATTGAGTCACCGATCTCAAACAAGTACCAGTCAGTGTAGTTACCATCACAGAGCCTTTCATCATACAAACAGGCACTTTCAAGCGCCTAACACAATCCTCAAAAATGAAAGAGTGGGTAGCACCAGAATCGTAGATAATGCAAACAGAGGTACCAAGAATTTCACGCTTACCATGAATAAGGTCTTCCATTTGTGCGGCTTCTGCACGAGTGACGACAAAAACTCTACCAGCAGCTTATGGTTGATTACCACCATTATGGTTACCATTTTTTCCACCATGGCCATCACCTCAACCATTACCATTACGGCCACCATTGTGATTTCCACCACGATCACCATTGCGGCCACCGTTAAAACCATTACTATTTTAATGACCATGGCCTCCAAAACCATCATGGTCTCCACAGTTAGCATTGTGATTCACACGAGCAATAGCTTCAACATTCACATTCCTTACATTCAATGGATAATTGGGATGAATATGTCCTGGTTGGTGGCATTGGTAGCACACCACATCATCTTGAGGACAATCACATGCCAAGTGATTAGCATCACACTTAAAGCATTTAAAACCTTGGGCATTGCCCCGACCTTGATTACCATTTCAATTTCTAAATACACCATGTCCTCTTACATTGAAGGATCCACCATGAAAGAACTTTTTCTTTTTAAAGTGACCATTCCTTTTGAAGTTAAAGGACTGACCCTTCAACTTGGGCTCATGCTTGCCATGACTCAAAGGAGCCACATCTTCTTTTTCATAAATACGACATTTGTTCATAAGTGTCAGAAAGATTTTAATCTCTTGATGTTGAATAGCTCGCTTGATCTCGGGCCTCAAGCCGTTCTCAAACTTCACACACTTTGAAGCCTCGGTACCCTCTTGTTGATAAGGGGGATAAAATGCACATAGCTCTTCAAACTTGGAGGCATACTCCTCCATAGTCATGTCACCTTGCTTAAGTTCCATGAACTCAAGCTCTTTCTTACTCTTGTAACTATACAGAAAGTAGTTCCTTAAGAATTAAACCTTGAAGTTTTCCCATGTCAATGGGACATTAGCAGCCAACATACGCCCTCTAGTAAGACGCCACCATGCTTCGCCTTCATCGCGGATCATAAAGACTGCATACTCAACCTTTTGCGCTCCAGTACATTCGAAGCTTGCAAAGATCCTTTCCAGATTATTAATCCACACATAAGCTTTTTCAAGCTTATACCCTCCATGGAACTCAAAAGGTTTCCTCTTAAGAAATCGATGAAGACCTTAGGCACCTTGTCCCATATTTTGTTGGCCTTATTTTTCCAAGAGATCCGCAAAGTAATTTAAAGTAGTTACCATAGTAACAGCTTCACGATTTTGTCTACCAACGATATTTCATGCTTATATATTAAGACATGGCTCACACATAAGTAAACTAGACCATACAATCAACTCCAATCCATATCCAAGATTCTAATGTCTAGTGGTCTACCATATATCATTCCACAATCAATATATCAATTTCAATGCATAATCAGAAAGTATTCTTCATTAAAATCAAATAGTGTAAGGAACTTGACCGGACTTACACAAACAAGCATATCCATTACATTTCAATATCAAATAACCTTGACCCAACAAGAATAATTACACTTCAATAACAAGTAATTCACAAAGATCCAATAATGAGCAACTAGTGCTCTGATACAACCATTGTCGGACCCCGATTCCCCAGACCTGAATCTTGATGTAATTATGATAATCAAATCAATAAAAATACGAATAAATTTTTCACGTTTAAAAAGTTTGAACACCCAACATTACATCAAAATCCGAATCATGGAAAATCAGAACCGAAGTTAAAGAATTTACAAAAATGGATCAATAAATAATTGACCTAAAGTGTATATGGAAATAATTTGAGTTTACAACGGAAGAAAAATATGTATACAGACTTTACGCCTAGTCCCATATACAAAGATATGAGAAAAGACCCAAAAATAACGAAAGGAATGAAGAAAATCAGTTTCAGGTCATCTCGCTTAAGCGAAGCCACATTCGCTTGAGCAAGCTCAAACTCGCTTGAACGAGAAATAACAAAGTATCAGACCCTCAATTTCGCTTGAGCGAGCCACGTTTGCTTAAGCGAAAATAGTCCAGAAGCAAAACATAATTAATTCACTTAAGCGAGACACCCTCGCTTGAGCGAAAACTGTAACACCTCATTATATATACGAGATATATATGTATTCTCTTGCTTTTAAAAAAACTTTTAGAAAGATATACATATTTATCACTCTTTATCTTGCGTATACAAGGATATATATACATCTGATTTCCTTTGAATATTGAAAGTAAAAAAAATATCGTCTTTCAATATTTATCCATAATGACAAAAATAATTTATAGAAATCATAAGTGATAAAAAATTTACAGTATTATATCTGAATGATAAGGTTTATCAAAGTTTAACCTTCACCTTGTTACAATTATCTAACTTGATATTGTAATAAGGTAAACTAAAACTAAATTATACCTCTACTACGACCATAACCAATCATTTCCTAGTTCTTGAACCATAGGGTTTTGGAATCCTACTCTTGCTATATCTCTTCACCTGATGGGACTCCTTTACCTTTTTGTAATTACATCTTTTCATCTTGAGCTGCTAGTTATACATTACATATATTTTAAACACAGAAATTCAAACAAGAAGGAGTGAGAAATAGAATATAATATTTTATAGATAAGACATAAGCAAAAGGGTTTTCACAATCTAATATAATAATTTCAATCACAATCATATACATAATCAATTATGAATGTAGAGTTTTCATAATATAATAATTATACTTTCATTCACAACCACCCACATAGAATGTCACAATCACATGAATGTCATGTAATGTTTTTAATAGTACTATCTCATTCATTTTATGCATATGGGCCCTTAAAGTTTTAATTTGCACTGGGTCAACCAGGAGTTTACATTGTTCCATAATTCAGAATAATAACATAAATGCCTTTGTAGCATATGAATAGCTCAACTGGCGTGGAAACACTTAGAGACTAGTCAGACTAAGAAGGTTTTTATTGTGAAAGTACCCGACACTAGGGAGAGACCCCAGGTCCCCTGAAGCACCCTTCCACACCCTTTCATCCCAAGGTTCGCATTTGAACCTCCTCTAATGTATCCTCGGTTTCTATAATCCGTCCCCAGGCAACATCACATCTTATTTCTCTTTAATGATTCATGATGCATGAACTACTCGTATATTTAGTTGGTTAAGACTTTTAGAAACTCAATTATTAAATGCCATAAAGGTTCACAAATCATCTCAATAAACTGTACATTCCCATAAGTTCTTCTTTGAACTTCTGTTATACAGAAATAAATTTAGTATAGTCTTCAAATTCAGATCTCACCAAAATTGAGTTTCTAAGCCTTAAATATCTCAAAACTTTCTCTTAAAAAACTTCACATATTTACATAATCTTTCTCAATTTGAATTTTAACTAGATTGAGTTTAGAAATCTTGACTATAACAAAATATCCTTTAGTCATTTCGTTGGGAAAAACCAAAATAATTTACTTTAAACTTCTGATTACTAAAAGAAAATAATTTTTAAAATCATTAATTAAGAATACTTAAAACTATAAAAATTTTCTTTAATTCAAGTAGTAATTATCTCAACCTTTAATTTTCATAAAATAGTTTCTTTCTAATACTAGATTTTATTCTAGAGATGAAAAATAAAGTTAATGAAAATAATTTCTAAGAATAAATAAAAGACTAAAATAATTATAAAATATTTTCTCTTAGAATAAAAATTTAAAGAGTAAGGTCAAAAAATTCTTACTGAGTTTTAACTTTCCGTCATGCTTGTGATATGCTCAAACTCCATATCACAAGGTCATCAATCACTCATCAATCACAACCAAATATTGTCAACCACAATTAAATATCATCACTCACAATCAAATATTGTCAATCACAATCAATTTATCAATCATAATCAAATCAAATAAATTACTTATCATTCATAAATATTATAATTTAAAGTTTAATAGTTATTTAAGTTAATAACTTAATTTTAAGTCTTTATAGATCATTCCTCGCACAGGTCTATGTAAGTCCAAATAGGTTATAATAATCCAAGTTCTTGCATAGGTTTAGTTCGATCCATATAGGATATAAAAGTCCAAGTCCTTGCATAGGTTTTGTCCAGTTCACATAGGTAATAAAAGTTCAAGTCCTTGCATGGGTATTTCAGAATAAGTTACACAAGATACTTAATTTAAAATTTACTATAAACTTTAAGTTAAATAGTTATTATTTTAAAATAATAATATTATTAAATTTTAAAGGAGCAGGGGACTCCTCCCATTATTCTTATGTCCTTTCATATCATATTCCTATCCCACTCCCCCTTACCTCTTGTATCTTAGTTCGTTATGGAGAGTCTGTGCGCGCCTCGTCTCTGAGTTCTAAAATAACCAAGTTCACTTTAATATAGTTATAAGATAAAGATTTAGATCACTATTTGAAACAGAAAGGGTAAGTAGTAATTATGCATAGTAATAGTAAATAGTAAATTTTAAATAGTTACCGTAAATAGTAACAGTAAATAGTAAAACGTGAATAGTAACAATAAATAGTAAAACATGAATAGTAACAATAAATAGTAAAACGTGAATAGTAAAGGTAAATAGTAAAATATGAATAGTAAAGGTAAATAGTAACAGTAAATAGTAATTTACTATTTGAATAGTGATTTTCTATTTGTAATAGTGATTTACTATTGACATAGTAATTTACTATTCAAAATAGTAACTTAAAATAATATTATATTCAGTATAATAATAGATTTCTAAAACGATATAAAAATAAACCTAAAAAATATAAAATAGAGTTATTCTTACCTTATAATTTTGACAGAACCTCCTTTCAAAAAATTTATTTCTCTCTCTGATTCCCAGCACTATCTCTCTAGCACTACTATATTAAGAAAATTTAATCTGAAATTGTGAATTTTTTCCTTTAAAATCCTTCGGTATTTATAGCAGAAAAATTCTCTGTGCATTTGAATATTTTATTATAAAAGTACTATGCAATTTTGAAAGTTTCATTCCTAGTTACTGTGCAATATTTGAAGTTTTCATTCATACACAGTATTTTACATAGTAAATGTCGGCTGAATTATTAAGCCAAATAGTAACTATTCACTCGGTATATTTTAAATATTTAAAATTGGTCCTTTTTGAAATTTAGCGATATTATATCAGTCCTTAATAATTTTATAATAAGTAATACAAAGTTTAAATTTTAAAAATCTAAAATTTTCTGTTAATAAAAATTTATTGGTACGTTTTCAATTTTTTTACGAATGGTAAAAAATTAAGATTTTACTCAAACCGATAATTTTTAAATAAGTCTACTTGAAATGGATTTTAGAAATTTTTTTATAATTTAAATTCACTTTCTTGTAAATATTTTTAATTTTAAGTAACTTTATATGAATTTAAAATTATTTAAATATTTATTAAAATATTTCAAAATTTTCAAAAAAATTCCAGAAAATCATAAATATTATATAGATCAAAAAATTCTAAAGAACCATAGTCTAATTCTTTCAAATTTTTATTTTAATATTCTAATAAGAGTCAAATCACAAATATGTAAAACATAAATATAAAAACATAAAATAAAAGTTGTGAATAATAAAGATATTCAAAATTCTTAAGATAATTTCATTAATCAATGACTACTAATTAGGTCATTTTAAAATTCTCATTCAAAAGACATATATATTTTTATTTATTTATTATTATTATTATTATTTTATTTTTTAAAACAAAATAATTAAATATAAATACCAAAATTTCATAAAAAATAATAATAAACTAACTAATAGTAAGTATTTCTCATTAATGATATATTAATATCTATTTTCTATTTGAGTAGAAAATGAGATGTTACAACTCTACTCCCTTAAAAGAAATTTCATCCTTGAAATTTGATATTGTTAATAAATCTTACCAAGGCTAAACTAAGTGTACTATCCTAATATGTTTCTTATTTTATTGACAATTACGTATCCTTTTCTTGATGTTTCCACTTACTTTCTTTTAATCTTATCACGTATTTTCTCCTCAACTTAAAAATATCACCTGTCTTAATTTTGTTAACCATGCTTATCATAAATTGATGGTTAACTCTAAATGCCTCAATAATCACATTTCTTAATCCATTAAGACATTACTTAATATAATCCATAACATTTATAAATTAAAATTCCTACTCACAACATATGAAAATGGACTGTCAAGAATTAATCACCGAGCAACTAGCCGTTGGACTAGCCGTTTATGACCATTGCTTACTCTCTTTTGTTTGCTTATAAATTTCTAATCCATTCTCACTTCATATCACAACTTCAAGGTTTCCTAGTTTCTCTCTTCTATTAAATAATTTCAATCTTTTTTCTCAAGTAATATTATACTACTCGATGGTCAACCTTCCTAGGAGTGACGAAGAGCAAAGGCGAGCTGGACTACAGTTCGTGGTAACAAGTGTCTCACTTCTTATAATCGTTATGGTGATTTCTCTAGTTTGGGTATTTTATGTATTGCCAAAACTCTTAGGCCTCTAACTACTATGATTCTCCAATAATTGTTAGAAAATAAGTGATCACTTATCGTTTAACTATGATGTACTAGATGTTCTACTTTATTTTCCTTAATGTAGTCATGTATAATAAATTATCCTAGTGAGAAAGGATAAATATGTCTTAGTCCATGTTGTACTTATTTATCTAGTTAAATCCTTGTGTTCTTTGCTTTATGACAATCCGGGGTATGTAATCATCTCTTATTGTCCTCTATAATGAATTAAATATTCCTTAACTAAGTGATTGCACATTCCATCATAATTGACTACAATAATTACATAGATCTGATAAATTCACTAATCTTAATAATCACAAGTCACTACGTTGACTTAAAAATACTCACTTAAATTTATTTTATTTTTTTATGGTTAGCTAAGGTTTATGTAAATCACTTCATAGGAACTACGCTAAATTAATAAGCAAGACTTCATATCTATTTACCCATGGTTCACTAACACTTTTCTTTATTTTAAGTCTATCATACATAACAATTATTTATATAAGGTATGTATATTCATTGGACAAAATTGATGACTGGAAGAAATAATTTGATAAATATGCATCAGATTGTTAGGAATCACAAAGAAAATATTTTATGATTCAATTTTCCAATATTAAACCAATATTATCTCCCAAAGATCTACAGTACTTATTTTAGATCCTTTATTAACATATTTACCACAATAAAACACTTAGAAAATTCAACAATCTATAGTTGATTACATTCAATGTCACAACCATAAAAGTTTCATTAATTCATATATATAACCATCACATGTATCATTTAATCGCGAGCATCATAAAGGAAAATTTCATCAAGTCAAATAACAATTAACATTTCTTATATGTCATATGTAACATCCCGATTTTTATGATTTTTATAAAAATAACTTAAAAAGGATTAGAGAAGAATTTTTGAATGAAATTCCGAGTGGAAAATGAATGAGACAAGATTTTCCGAGTGAAAAGAATCAGATTCCGAGTGAAATGAATTTGATTCCGAGTGAAATAAGACAGAACACTATTTCTAAGTGAAATTAAGATGTTTCCGAGTGAAACATCATTAAGAGAATCATTTCCGAATGAAGTGACACTGTGTCCGATTGAGAGACATTTGAGTGGAGTAAATTCGAGTGAAACGGAAACAATTCCGAGTGGAATAATTCCGAATAGGTTGTTCCGAGAGAGAAGTGGAAGTACTTCTCAGAAAGATGTTTTTGAGTGGTGAACTCCCGAGTGGAGTGTATCTGGATGGTTTGTCGAGTGAAGTGTTTCTGAGTGTGACACTTCCGAGTGAAAACCTGAGTGCTGGGAAGCCTTGCCGAGCGGCCGAGTGCAGAATCGAAGGACAGCCTCTGGTTGGATTTCGCCTAAGCGAGTAGGTGCCACACTCAAGCGAATGCTAGTGGAATTCGTTACTGGACAATTCTCGCTCGAACGAGTGACTAGTAGGAGGGAGTCTCGCTCGAGCGAAAGCATGGAAATTGGTTACTGGGTAATTCTCGCTCAAGCGAGAGTGGTCCGCTCAAGCGAGGATCAGGTCTGATGGATGCTTTCCACGTCACTATGTTCTTCTACCTTCCAGCAGATTCCTTTCTTAGATATTTTCTAAGTTTGAGACCCATTTTGATGTGTTGTACCCCTTTTCATTAAATATCTTAACCCTTCATTAATTATTAAAGAAACGTGTGGCAGAGTACTTCAAGTTATTTATGCCTCTTCTGCATATAAATACTTCCATTGTTGGATTAATGGAAGAACTTTTGGAAAACGAAATCACCATAATCCTTTTCTCTCTAATTCTCTACTGGAAGCTGTTAAACAACGAAGATAATTAAATCTTCATTCTTCCTCTTTACGAAGAAAGCTTGGAGTGGAACAACACTGCAGTTCCAGTCGGAATTCTGGAGCAGTGAATTGGTTATAGTTTTAAAGCTGCTGGAACACTTTATTTTCAGGTAGGGGGAGCGTACATCTTAAATAGATAGTTTATGAATGGATTTGGGGTATTAATATGTTATATATATGTTATGTGTGTGAATTGAGACCCCAATTGAATAACATATTTTATGTTTCCTTATTTTTCATTTATATTGAGTTTATGTATGTTGGTTACTATGCCGAGTGGAATGATATGAGTTGATGATGATGAACTTTTCATGATATTTATGTATATGCATGAAATGCCTGTGTGATGTGATTTTCATAAAAGACCTTGGGTGGGACTCAAGGCAACCTCTTGAGTGGGGCTCAGGGTTCGGCCCGTAGCACTGGGTAGAGGACCGCTATCACTCTGGGAGTGGTACTCAGTGTTACATTAGGGGCGTAGAGCGGTTTGGTACCTGTAAAACGGCCAAATCAGCGAGGAGCTGAATTATGGCTCGGGGAGCCAGTGTTGCAACACAAAATTGATAATGACCCCATTTTGGTTGGTCAAGTGAGAATGAAAGATATGGATCCATTTGGTTGAGCATGTGCATACACTGTTTTATGTGTTATTGAGAGAACATGTTGTTATGATGAGTATATGTATATGTCTCAGTTTTGAGAATGAATAATTTGTTAATTGCCGAGTGAAATTGTTATTTGCCGAGTGCAGTTTGCTTGAATTACCGAGTGCAGTCTGCTATGCTTACCGAGTGATGTTTTATTTACCGAGTGGTAAAATAGCTATAATTACCGAGTGGAAATTTAACTTATTGCCGAGTGATTTGATGTAATTTCCGAGTGAGTTAGAATTACCGAGTGTGATCAGTTTTGATTTTATAGTTATTAATTGGACTTTTATCCAATTCAATAACTGTTATTTGATATGTTATGCTCACCTTCTACATTTATTTTTTAGTGAATGAAGGGCCAACCATGATATGTGAAGATATTCATGCAGCTCGGAGTTTGTCTTAGTGGAAGCCTTGGCCGGCTCATGAATACCGAGTGTTTTTATATAATTAATTGTACTTATTTTTGTTTTAAAGAGCCGGTCGGTTTTGTAAAATGAATATTGTAAATTATTTAATTCAAATTCTGTTTTGGAAATTTGAATTATTTATGAAATTTTATTTGATTTATTTGAAATTATTTTAAAAATTAAGGATGTTATATCATACAAAAGAAGAATCAATATAAACAATCAAAGATATAATTCCTAGTATGATTATTTGTTATACCAAACAAGTTAGTGAACAAATTATCATATTTCTTTCATGAAGCATACACCCACACATTTTTTTTTATAGATTCAAAATATATCCTTAAAGGAAAAACTATGATTCTATCTTAGACAATTCTTTATACTACTTCAGATTATAACAGTTATCTACCCATTAGAATTCTAATTCACACAAGTATCTCTACAACTTCAAGGACATGGTAAGGAATATCCTAAGAGAATTTATTGAGTTTATCTTCATTTCTCCATATACCACATTAACCTAGGGTTAAATTCATTAATCTTAACATCTTTCATTTAACATGTCTTTCACTACTTAGTGTAAATCATTCGGAGTGATCAGTCCCGATAATTCATAACTAAGTAGTTAAAGTCATGACAGGTTCAATCTAAAATTCATACCAAAATATTCAATCTAATAATAATAAGGCGACATCATCTGTTATAATATAAAAAATGAAATAAAAGGAAAAATAAATGCAGAGAATAAGGCAGCAGGGCCGGCCATTGTATTTGGTAAAATAAATGACAGAAATTAAATAAAGCAAAAACAAATGTTAAGAATAAGGCGGTAAAGCTGTATGTTATCATATAGATAAGCAGAAATGAAATAAAAAGGAAAAATTAATACAGAGAATAAAGCGGCAGAGCCGTCCATTATAATATAGATAAGCAAAAATAAAAAGATAGATAATGTAGAGAATAAGGCGGCAGAGCCAGCCAATATATTCGATAAAATAAATGATAGAAATTTAATAAAACAAAAATAAATGTTAAGAATAAGGCGACAAGACCGTCCATTTATAATATATATATATATATAAGCAGAAATAAAAAGAAAGATAAATGTAGAGAATAAGGCGGTAGAGCCAGCCTTTAAGCTCAATAGTAAATAATAATAATAATAATAATAATAGTAATAATAATAATAATAATAATAATAATAACAACAATAATCATATTCATAATCATAATTATAATCGCAATCATAATAGTAACAGTGATGTAAATGGTGACCATCCATCCTTATTTCCTTGTTTATGTCGTCTTTTAAAACTTCCTCACTAGAATCCACATAGACACTCATGGTTCTTAATATTTTCACAATTCAATACCTAACATATCCACTTAATCATCATGGTTAGTAATAATCAACATAGCCAATTAATCATATACATAGCAATAAAAATATATAAAAGAAATATATAAAAAATAAAGCATCTTAATTTAACAACAATTCACGAACCTGCCCTCAAAAAGGTAAGGACCAAAAGTACCTTAGTCTTTCCAAACACACGGTCCACCCCAGGATACCAGAGAATATACCCCCCTTACCTCAGGTGTCAGTATTTTTGTGATACTAGACGAGAGGGAGAAAATCCAACTTTCAAACCATAGCTTCGATCGATGATCCATCTCTGTAGTTAGACTCTACGTGATGATTAGACTTTGGATTTGCCAATATTCAAATGATTGGGCAAAAAGAGAGAGTGGCAGAAGTGGTAAAGGAAGAAGAAGAGTAGAGGATTGCGGTGGTCGGAGGTGGTTTTTGGTGAAGAACAGAGGTGGTTTAGTGTCAACAGAGGAGAGAGAGAGAAAGAGAGAGAGGGAGGGAGAGAGAGAGGGGCTGCATGAAGTGGGAGAGAAAGAGTGGTGCAGATTTTGAAGAGGGGTGATGCCATATTTATAGGAAAATCTGGCCACCGGGTCTAAATTTAATTGGTACCGGTTTTGAATAGTTAATTTTAAAAGAAAAAAAAGTTACTTATAGTTACGGTTAGAATCTGAAAAAGTTTCCAACATAAAAGTTGTATATCGGCTCTTTCTCTTTGAAGCGATATATGGTATGCAAAAATCTGAAACCCGGAGCAAAAGTTACGCCAAAGACAGAGAAAAAATAGAGTTGGTGTAATAGTTCTTTTTTGAAAGATAATTATGCCGCGTAAAATCCGTTGTGAATTAGCTTTTGTTTTCTTCATGAAAGTTATAGGATTTTTCGATACGAAACCATGAAAAATAACTAAGTCATTTTGACGTCGTATGAGAGAGATATTCACTTTTTTATAGGGGGTACTATTTTGTGCGAAAATCACTATTTCTCTGAAAATTTTCATTTTTCGGGGATGATCGAGCAAGAACTAGCTTTCAGGTTCTTTATAAGAATTGTAGAGTGATTTAATATGAGAACAAAGAAATTACAACGAACTAATTCTGAGCTCGTATGAGAAGTTATGATTTTTCTAAGAATTTAACAAGATTCAATAACGGGTTTTTCAAGTTTGGTGATGATAGATCACGAAATAAAGTTTGAGGCTAAAAATAGAGTTAGTCAGGTTTTTCATAACAATGAAACTGAGATTAAAATTTCTTAATTTCGACCTCATATGAAAAAGTTATGCCCAAAACCTGAAAGATATTTGAGTTGAATTCAGAGGTTCTTATTTAACTTGATAATTTTTCTAAGAAACGAGGTTGATGAGGGCCGAATTAGAGTTTGGGCTCTTCAGGAGAAGTGTTTGATTTGACAAAATAGTTCATTAGGGACTGTCCGTGCTGAAATCGGATATCCCAAAGTGTAGAAATAGACAATTATGGGCCTCTTTTTGGTATGAATCAGGTGTCTAGGAATTGACCCGATGAATGATGGTACAAGTCTAATTAGTTTATTATATCAGTGTTAGATATAGGATTGGATTATCAATTCTTGACTACCTGCAGGATCTTTTATTTACTTATTATTACTTACAAAACTTCCATACTTCAAAATTTACAAGGTTAAGGCTGCTTACTAAAAAAAAATGTTACATATGTAAGTCCAAATAGGCTATAATAATCCAAGTCCTTGCATAAGTTTAGTCCAATTCGCATAGGTTATAAAAGTCTAAGTCCTTGTATGAGTATTTCAGAATAAGTTACACAAGATACTTAATTTAAAATTTATTATAAATTTTAAGTTAAATAGTTATTATTTTAAAATAAAAATATTATTAAATTTTAAAGGAGTAGGGGACTCCTCCCATTATTCTTATGTCCTTTCATATTATATTCCTATCCCACTCCCCCTTACCTCTTGCATCTTAGTTCGTTATGGAAATTCCGTGCGCGCCTCGTCTTCGAGTTCTAAAATATACCAACTTTATTTTAATATAGTTATAAGATATAGATTTAGATCACTATTTGAAACAAAAATGGTAAGTAGTAATTATGCATAGTCATGGTAAATAGTAAAATTTAAATAGTTACCGTGAATAATAACAATAAATAGTAAAACATAAATAGTAAAACATAAATAGTAACGGTAAATAGTAAAACGTGAATTATAATGGTAAATAGTAAAATATGAATAGTAACAGTAAATAGTAAAATGTGAATAGTAAAGGTAAATAGTAACAGTAAATAGTAATTTACTATTTAAATAGTGAGTTACTATTTGTAATAGTGATTTACTATTAACATAGTAATTTACTATTTAGAATAGTAACTTAAAATAATATTATATCGAGTATAATAATAGATTTCTAAAACGATATAAAAATAAACCTAAAAATATAAAATAGAGTTATTCTTACCTTATAATTTTGACAGAACCTCCTTCCAAAAAAATTATTTCTCTCTCTGATTCCCACCACTATCTCTTTAGCACTACTATATTAAAAAAATTTAATCTGAAATTGTGAATTTTTCCTTTAGAATCCTTCGGTATTTATAGCAGAAAAATTCATTGTGCATTTAAATATTTTATTATAAAAGTACTATGCAATTTTGAAAATTTATTTCCTGATTACTGTGCAACATTTGAAATTTTCATTCATACACAGTGTTTTGCATAGTAAATGTCGGCTGAATTATTAAGCCAAATAGTAACTATTCACTCGGTATATTTTAAATATTTAAAATTGGTTCTTTTTAAAATTTAACGATATTATATCAGTCCTTAATAATTTTATAATAAGTAATACAAAGTTTAAATTTTAAAAATCTAAAATTTTCTGTTAATAAAAATTTATTGGTACGTTTTTCATTTTTTTACTATTGGTAAAAATCAAGATTTTAATCAAACCGATAATTTTTAAATAATTCTACTTGAAATGGATTTTAGAAAATTTTCTTATAATTTAACTTCACTTTCTTTTTAATATTTTTAATTTTAAGTAACTTTATATGAATTTAAAATTATTTAAATATATTATTTTATTAAAATATTTCAAATTTTTCAAAAAATTCCAGAAAATCATAAATATTATATAGATCAAAAAGTTCTAAAGAACCATAGTCTAATTCTTTCAAATTTTTATTTTAATATTCTAATAAGAGTCAAATCACAAATATGTAAAACATAAATATAAAAACATAAAATAAAAGTTGTGAATAATAAAGATATTCAAAATTCTTAAGATAATTTCATTAATCAATGACTACTAATTAGGTCATTTTAAAGTTCTCATTCAAAAGACATATATATATATATAGTTATTATTGTTATTATTAATATTATTATTATTATTTAAAAATAAAATAATTAAATATAAATACCGAAATTTCATAAAAAATAATAATAATAAACTAACTAATAGTAAGTATTTCTCATTAATGATATATTAATATCTATTTTCTATTTGAGTAGAAAATGGGATGTTACAAAAACACCACAGAAACAAATCCTCATGAATTCGCTTGAGCGAGACCCGACTCGCTTGAGCGAAAACGAGGCAGAATCAATTCTTTCAGAATTCGCTTAAATGAGGCCTGGCTCGCTTGAGCAAGATCACGACAGGATCAAATCCTCTAACCGTCACTTGAGCGAGACCACGTCTGCTTGAGCGAAAATAAACCAGAATCCACACCTCTAATGCATATCAATCTCGCTTGAGCGAGATTATCAATAAATGCAATTTAACTTAAACAATTCAAGTTACATGGCACACAATAATGCATTTTTCAAGGGTTTGCCCCGAATCATCCATTGGCACATGTTCACACGCCTAATTAGAACTTGTTCCAACACATCTCATATCATAATTAAAGCTCTAAACCATTCTATACATAAATGGCAATTTAGTGCATTTTGGCCCAACCAACCATGGCAATTCGCAATGTAGGCCTATTTGGCCACAACCATATATACACAAGTCATATGCATGCATTATGAGTTATGAGTAACCTCCACATAAGGTCTCAAGCATCAAATGGAAATGTGGCCTATCCACTTCCCAATACCCATGTATTTCAACATTTCAATTACATATAACTATGCAACATGCATCATCAAGGATCATAATCCCTAAACATCATCATTCATTCATCAATGTGGCATAAAGCCAATGTACTACAATAATCATCCATCAATGTCAAGGTTATAACCAAAAATTAGCCTTTCCATAAAAAGTCTAATTTTCACACATGACCCACAAAAATATACATCCATCACCATTTAATATTCAATTACATAACATGTATATATCTACATCATATGCTTTACAAAACGGTTGTCGGCCAAGGCATTCCTATACCATTATTTTACCTTCTACACTAAAATATAAAGTTCCAAAATATTATGCATCTCACTCCATGCACATCCTGCATCACAATACTAAAAAGACAACATGGAGAGTGAGTTATACATTCCTAGTGAAGAATATGAATACATTTATGATTATGTTTGTATGCATATAAACATGTATACTTTGCATCATATCATCAATCATCATCACAATTCCCTCATTCCAACAACATATACATATATCGTATCCATCAATCAAACTCATAGCAAAATATATACACATACACATCATTTCCCATCATTACATTGGGCTAACACTGTAACATCCTATTTTTTTACTCAAATAGAAAATAGATATTAATATCTCTTTAATGAGAAAATACTTATTATTAGTTAGTTAATTTTTTAACTAATTAATATTTTTATAAAATTTTGGTACTTATATTTAAATTATTTTAAAAAAAATAAAATAAAATAATAATAAAATAAAAATATGTATATTTAACAAAGATTTTAAAATGACTTAATTAGTATTCACTAATTAAGAAAATTATATTAAGAATTTTTGATATCTTTATTATTCACAATTAATATTTTATGTTCTTATATTTATGTTTTTACACATTTAAGATTTAACTCTTATTAGAATTTTAAAATAAAAATTTGAAGGAATTAGAATATGGTTCTTTAGAACTTTTTGATCTATGTATTATTTATGATTTTCTGGAATTTTTGAATTTTTTAATAAATATTTGAGAAAATAACCGAAATGCCACTGCCGACATCATCGCTTACATCATCGGTTGGTAAATACTCACATCATGAATAGTGACCGGTGGGTAAATACTCACATCATGAATAGTGACTGGTGGGTAAATACTTACATCATGAATAGTGATCGGTGGGTAAATACTCACATTATGAATAGTGACCGGTGGGTAAAAACTCACATCATAAATAGTAAAATAAATAATTAAGTAATCTTAAATAGTAAATTTCTCTTCCTATAAATAGATGACTCATTTACAATATTTTCACACCAAAATTAGAGAGAGAATCTAGAGAGATAGTGCGTAAGAAATTAGTGGGGAGTAAATTCTTTTGGTTAAAAGAGATTCTGCTGGAGGTATAAGGTAATAATATTCTCTTCTAAATTCTTTTTATGATTATTTAGTTTATTCTTTTTAGCACTCTTAAACCATTAGTATACTAGTACTATTATGAATAAGTTACTACGGTAAAAATAAATTATCACTGTGTTATTTTTACAATTTACTGTTACTATTTACTATTTACTGTTACTATTCATAATTTACCATTTACTGTTATTATTCAAAATTTATTTATCGTTATTATTCAAAATTTATTAGTTGCTGTTACTATTCAAAATTTACTATTTACCATTACTATTCAAAATTTACTATTTACTGTTACTATTCAAAATTTACTATTTACCATTTCTATTTACGATTTATCATTTACCGCTATTATTCAAAAGTTACTATTCACAATTTACTATTTACCACTACTATTCAAAATTTACTATTTACGATTTACCATTTACCGTTACCATTTAAAATTTACTATTTACTATTTTATTTATGATTTACTATTTACTGTTACTATAAAAAAAATTATAAGTTACCGTTACTATTGATGATTTACTATTTACTATTACTATTTACTGTTACTATGCATAATTACTATTTATCATTCTGATAGTAATCTTAGTTTTCATTTTATGCCTATACTGAAATAAATTAGTATTAATATTTTTTTAGAACTCGGAGGCACAGAGCGAATTCACTTTTGGTAGCAATTCCAGGTAAGGGGGAGTGAGATAAAAATATAATATAGAAAGACATAAAAATAATGGGAGGAGTCCCCTACTTCTTTTAAATTTAATAATATTATTATTTTAAAATAATAAATTTTAAATTAAGTATCTTGTGTAACTTACTCTGAAAATACATATGCAAGGATCTGGACTTTTATAATTTATACGAACTGGACTAAACCTATGCAAGAATTGGATTATATAGACTTACATAGACCTATGCGAGGAATGAACTATAAGGGCTTGAAATTAAGTTTATTAAATTAAATAACTGTTAAACTTTAAATTATGGTATTTATGAATGATATTTGTTTGATTTGATTATGATTGATAATATTGGTGATTGATGATATTTGATTGTGATTGATGATATTACAATACTTGATTGTGATTGATAAGTGATTGATGATCTTGTGATGTGGAGTTTGAGCATATAGCAAACAAACACGAAGCTAAAACTCAGTAAGAATATACTTATTCCTTACTCTTTACAGTATTACTTTAAATGAAACTATTTATGATAATTTCTCAATGTTTATTCAGGATTATTATTAAGAAAATTTTCTTAATTTTCAATAAAAATATATAATTTCTATAACTTACCTTTTTCTTCCAAAATAAATTATTTAATTAAATTTTAGAATAATTTTTAGTTATAAAAATAAAGAAAAAGAAATTGTTTTATGAAAATAATATATTCATATATGTATATATATGAAAATATTTGATTCTCAAATGGAAATAAGATACTTCAAAAATATTTTATTTTTAACTTTTGAAAATAAGAGTTTTTAATTTCAAAAGTGCTTTATTATATTTTTCAAGTATTATAATGAAAAAGATCGATAATTCGAACTTGTGTCTAAAGTAAATTAATTTCCTATCAATGCTCCAAAGAAAGTTTGGGATATATATTAAGACTTTGAAACTCAAATCACAATAATATTGATTTGTGAATGATAAAGAAAACTGTGCTGAGATTCTTCTGCGTGTGGTAGAACTTATTTAAGAGTTTGGAAATGTACAGTTTATCGGGGTCGCTATGTTGTTATTTGTAGGCCCCGAAGATATAATTTATACTTGAGTTTTTAAAAGTCTTAACCAACTCAATACGCGAGTAGTTCATGTAACACCCTCGGTTAGATAAGACAAACCCTTCTATAGGATCATCCTATTTAACTGAGAGGTCACAAGTTTTCAGAAAAAGTGAATATTTTTTTTATTTTTTTTAAAAGAGATGGTAGATCAATAGAAGCAAATAGTGAATATATCACATAGTCATTCGTAAACTGTAAGTAATTGTACTCTTAACAGAATGGGGCACGCAGGCACCCTTAAATATTATACAGTCATCCAGTGTCTGATTATTAATAATAAATATTCTATCTTTAATGATCGTTCTCAGTGGGTTCAGCATATTGCTGTTCTTCACACTCGGGTTCTTGATTTTCTAATTCCTCTGAAAATTGTCAACAGTAAGGGTGAGTATAACCCAAGACCCTGATTGGTTAATCCGGTGCGGACATAATCCAGTTAACAAATAATATCACATAATTCATACAATTAGCATATTTATAACAATCGAGCATGTCGTCATGAAAATGCATGAATTGAATTTATTATGATTTATCTTTGATCAAGTCTCATGATGCATGTGGGCCCAATAAATCGATTTTTCTTCATCTCATTCTTTGGAATATCTCCATTCCAATCATCTAGAGCGATCAGGGTCCGCCCAAGTTCCATATGGTACAAATGAACTCATTGGTTCTTATCGTTTAAATATTTTTGGAACTTGGATCCCTACGATCATAGTTACACTCCGTCATTTAGTCAAAGTACACTAGAATTGCATCGTCTCACCCGGCTATCAGGCGCGACTCTGATGCCATTGGGTTGCCGTTCCAGTTGTACTCCCAAGATTCTTCATGGAGATCGAACGTGAGTGTCCTCCACTGTACCAAGTGTATGCTCTAGAGGTTTTTCTTCTTCAAAAATATTTTCATGATGTGAAATGCATTTATTTTATCAATTGATTCCTTGGGTATCTATGTGTTTCCAGTCTCATCATATCATTCCCAAGCTCTTTGAATTCCATCAATTATTTAAACATTGTAAGATATTCGTTTATTATTCTAGAAATATGTCTATTATAACTTAGTTAAAATTATATTTTGTATAAAGAGTAAAATAATATATTCTTTATGTAATTACTCATAATTAAGACGTTAACAATGTTAATAACAATAATACTAACAATAATAATAACAATATTAAGATTGATGATAATTAGAATAATAATAATAATAGAATAAGAATGATAATAATAATTATAACTTTCCAATAATTTAAAAAGTATTAAAGAATAGTTTCTAAATGAAAATCCAAGTGAAAAACATTAAAAACAGAGTTTTCCGAGTGGAACAAGGGTAAATCCGAGTGAAATAAGTATGATTCCGAGTGGAATCATGCTGAGAAGGGTTTTCTAAACGATCTGGCTAAAAATCCGAGTGAAATTACACTGGAAAACTGTTTTCCGACTGAAACAAGTTTGGGTCCGAGTGAAAATGAACTGGAAGGCTGTTTTCCGACTGAAACAGGTTTGATTCCGAGTGAAAATGAGTTTTCCGCATGAATTAACTATGAATCCGAGTGAAATAAAACTGAGCAGAGTTTACTAAATGAAATTAATATGTTTTCCGAGTGAAATAGAAACTGAGAAGTATTTTCTTAATGAAATAACTTAAATTCTGAGTGAAATAAATTTCTGAGTGAATTAAAATATAATTTCCGAGTGGAATCAGTAAGAAAGAGTTTCATGAGTGAAAATGTTGGTGAAACCGAGTAAAAATGAATTTCTGAGTGTAATAAAATACGATTCCGAGTGACATCAGTCTCAAAGGAGTTTCCTGAGTGAAATTGTAACATCCCTGTTTTTAGTAGCAGTCTTATTTGGTAAAAATTGAAGTTTAAAAGGTCTGTAAGTGGTAATAAGTGAATATACACCCCGTTGATAGTCTGTGGTATCTCAGAAATGTCATTTTTGTACATAATAATGGAATTTATATGGACCATTAGTGAAATTATGCAAATTCCGAGTGAAATAGGCTCTGATCCGAGTGACAGAGTGAAATTCCGAGTGAAGGATTAGAGATTCCGAGTGAAGAATGAAATTCCGAGTGTAAGGTTATGTTATCCGAGTAATATATGACCAAGAAGGTTACTACCGAGTGGATTCTTGATCACAGAGACAGCTGGAGTGAAGTGGGTTCAAGAAAACCACTTCTAGGTGAAAATTCCGAGTCAAAACACCCTTGATTCATTGTTTCTGAGTCAAAACTTGCTAAGTACTTCTATTTCCGAGCAAAACCTCTCTGAAATATGGAATTCCGAGTGGAATATAGGAATGAGAGCCCAATCCGAGTAGAATATATAAGGTTTAGAGCCATTATTGAGTGAGGCTATGTTTATGACTCTTTTTCCGAGTGATAAAAACCTTAAAGGATTCCGATCGAAACACATTTTGAGGAAGGATAGTGTATGTGTACCTAAGAGATGAGTATCCGAGTGAAAAATGAGTGGGGAAGGACTTAAATGCTCCTGAAAGGTAAAATCCGAGTGAACCTCTTATGAGGGAAGAGTTGTTATAATGGTTTGGATTGGAAATATATTCTAAGTGTATGATATATATATATATATATGAACCGAGTAAATGAATACATGTAAGCGTTTTATGTTGATTTGATGCTTCTTACCGACTGGAACGTGTTATGGAAGTATTTGGGAAAGATTCCGAATGGTTTCGTAAGAATATGATTAGTAAACCGAGTGGAAAAAGTGGAAGGAGCCATTCCGAGAGAAATATAGAGAGGCTGAACCATTTCCGAGTGAATCTATGAGTATGACTCCTCTTCCGAGTGAGATATACTCTATTGGACCAATTCCGAGTGAGACTTGTATGTGTAAGTCTTTTCCGAGAAGTGAGGGCCTTAATATGTTCTGATTGGAATTGTAGTTGAAGAATTTGGTTAAAACCGAGAGAGAAATATGAGTAAACCGAGTGAGTAAAGTTTGAGTATTTCTGAGTGGTAAATCCGATTGATTCCTTTCTAAGATATGAATTGTTATTGGAATATATCCTAAGTGATTAGAGTTTGAATAAATTCCGAGTGATTGACTAATTAGGAGAGAGAGTCGGGTTCTAGAAGAAACACTTCTGAGTGAGAATTGTAAGTCTATGCCGAGTGATGAATGTGAAGTACATTCCCGATTGTGTTGAAGTTAAATACACCGAGTGGTATGGAAAGTAGCATTCCGAGTAAGAGGATGACTTTTACCGAGTGGAACAGTGTATGTAGAGATTCGGATTTGGAATAAAAATTTTGAGTAGAAGAAAGATAGGAAAAGATTTCGAGGGAGTCGGTTTTTGAAGGACATTACCGAGTGATAAAGGACTAGGCTTGGAATGATTTAACCGAGTAAGAACCATCAGAAATGACCCGGATTTGGGATATAATACCGAGTGAAAGGCCAAGCAACTTAGGAGTCGGTGTGGGGGTGAATTACCGAGTGAATGATGGGAAAGATGAGTCGGTTTTCATGGGAATGCCGAGTGAGGATTGGCTGATTCGCTCAAGCGAGCAAGCCACGCTCAAGCGAGCTTTGTAATTGTTGACTCGGAAATAGGAATTCCAGTCGGAATAGTTGTTAACCGAGTGTAATTTCACTCGGTATTCACTGACAGAAGTGCGTATTGACTTCAATTTTATCTTTTCATGATTATTTAAATTCAATCGTGCGCATTATGGATAGTGGACGACCAGAAATGGGCACTGACTCAGCATATCACTTTATTTAATCTCCACTGACCCTTCCATTATCACTGACTCAGCATACCACTCAGAAATGGGCACTGACTCAGCATACCACTCAGAAAAGCTGTCTTCCACTTGTCTTCCCACTCACTTCCTCCCTATTTAAACGAGCTCAAGGTCCTCAGAACTCACACCACACACACGACCCAAACATTCTTCATCACTCTCTTTCCCAGCAAGTTCTTTCCCACTCCTATCCCCTCTGTTTCACTCGGATTTGAAGCAGGACAGTGAAGGGAGCCTCTTTCTTCTCCTCCAGGAACTTCATTGAGGTAAGGGGGTATATTCTTGGGTGCCTTGTGGGAAAACCGAGTGGAGGACAGATTCAGTGTGTATGAATTAAATGCTTTAAATTGTTATCTATATATGCATGTATATATATATATATATATCTGTTACCGAGTGTATATAGTCAGTGATGAATTGTGAAATGATATGTACTTATTGGACTGAAAATATTAAGAATCATGGGTACCGTGTGATTTCCAGTGAAACAAATATGATAACAGGTTATGTTTTATGATAATCCGACCGGTTTTACACTTATTTTACTCGGTTTTGCTTATTTATACTCGGATAGTATCTTTCTAGTTGATTTCACTCGGAAAACATAGTAATTCACTCGGAAAACACTCTATTTCACTCGGACAGCATCTCCCAAGTCTTATTTTACTCAGAAATCTCTTTCTTAAATTATTTCACTCGGAACTTGTCTCAATTTCACTCAGAAAATACATTTATCTTTTACTCAGAACCCTTTTTCAGTAAATTCACTCGGAAAACACTCTATTGCTCTTGGACAGTAGCTTCCCAGTCTTATTTCACTCGGCAAACACTTTATTTCACTCAGCAAGCAATTATTTTACTCGGATTTGTTTTATTGTATTCAGACAGAACTCTTTTTCATACTGATTCCACTCGGAATCATACTTGATTTCACTCAGGAACTCATTTTCACTCAGAATTTAAGTAGCTTAACTCATGAAAACCTTTTCCAGTGATTTTAACTCGGTAAACAACCTTATTTCACTTAGAGAATATTTCCTAATTTATTTTTACTCGGACAGCGTCTTTTCAGTTGATTTCACTCGGAAAACACCTTATTTCACTCAGAAATCATTTTATTCTCACTCAGAAAACCCGTTCAGTGATTTTACTCGGAAAATAATTCATTTTACTCAGCAAACAGTTATTTTCACTTGGAGAATTCCTTTTAATTTAATTTCACTCAGAATAAGTAGTCAATTTCACTCAGAAAACTTGTATCAACCTGATTCCACTCGGAATCAGGAATTATTTCACTCGGATTTACTTTACTCGAAGGTATTCCAGTCAGCAGAATGATTTTCACTCGGATTTACAAACAATGCTACTCAAGGAACCATTTTCCTACTGACTTCACACGGATTCCTGTTTTAATTCACTCAGAAATTTATTTCACTCAGAATTTAGGTTATTTAATTAAGAAAAATCATTTTAGTTTCTGTTTCACTCGGAATATATATTAAATTCATTTAAGAAAACTCTGCCCAGCTTTATTTCACTCGGATTCAAACTATTCCAGTCAGAAAACAGCATTCCAGCTCATTTTCACTCGGACCTAAACTCATTTCAGTCGGAAAATAACTTACCAGTATTATTTCACTCGGATTTTTAACCAGAACGTTTGGAGAACCCTTCTCAGTATGATTCCACTCGGAATCATACATATTTCACTCGGATTTGCCCCTGTTTCACTCGGAAAACTCTATTTTTAATGGTTTTCGCTTGGATTTTCATTTAGAAACTACTTCTTAATACTTTTTAAATTAATGAGAAGTTATAATTATTATTATTATCCTTATTCTATTATTATCCTAATTATTATTAATCTTAATATTATTATTAGTAGTTTTCTTGTTATAAACCTTGTTAACATTTTAATTATGCGTAATTATATAAAGAATAAATTATTTTACTCCTTATGGAAAATACTATAATAGATATACTTACAATGTTTAAATAATTGATAGAATCCAAAGAACTTGGAAATGATATGATGAGACTGGAAATACATAAGATACCCAAGGGATCAATTGATAAGATAAATGCATTTCGCATCATGAAAATATTTTTGAAGAAGAAAAACCTCTAGAGCATACACTTGGTACAGTGAAGGACACTCACGTTCGATCTCAGTAGAAGAATCTTGGGAGTACAACTGGAACGGCAACCCAATGGCATCAGAGTCGCGCCCTGATAGCCGGGTGAGACGAATAATTCTGGTGTACTTTGATTAAATGACGGAGTGTGACCATGATCGTAGGGATCCAAGTCTCAAATATATATATATATAAATCAATGATGAGAACCAATGAGTTCATTTGTACCAGAGCTTGGGCGGACCCTGATCGCTCTAGAGAATTGGAATGGTGATATTCCAAAGAAGAAGAAATAATTTCTTGGGCCCACATGCATCATGAGACTTAAATAAAGATAAATCATAATAAATTTGACTCATGCATTTCATGACCATATGCTTGAGTGTTATGATTATGAATATGCTAATTGTATAATTTATGTGATAATAACATGCTTGATTGATATAATTGTGAATGTATGATCTATGTGACATTGTATGTTAACTGGATTATGTCCGCACCGGATTAACCAATCAGGGTCTTGGGTTATACTCACCCTTACTGTTGACCATTTTTCAGAGGAATTAGAAACTCAAGAACCCGAATGTGAAGATCAGCAATGTGCTGAACCCATTGAGAATAATCATTAAGGATAGAATATTTATGATTAATAATCAGACACCGGATGACTGTATAATATCTAAGGGTGCCTGCGTGCCCCATTCTGTTAAGAGTACAATTACTTATAGTTTGTGAATGACTATGTGATATATACATTATTGCTTCCACTGATCTGCCACGTACTTATTTATAAAAAAAAAATATTCACTTTTTCTGAAAACTGTTAACACACTCAGTTAAATAGGATGAACCTACAAAAGGATTTGTCTTATCTAACCGAGGGTGTTACAAGGTGGTATCAGAGCATAGTCGATTCATTAAGCTTGGGGAGTGGACCATTAGGTTTCCACGTACTCTGATAGAAATATTAAACAGTCCATAAAACACCTAAGACTAGATTTCCTATGTGGAATTCTCCACATAACATATACACAGAACCTCTTTGTTGATATTCTATCAACAAATTCCTAAGCGATTCACTTAAACAATGATCATGACCTGGAGAAACTTCTTACTCAAATCATGGAGACGATAAGACAACGAGAATTATCCCATACTCTACTAGGCAGAGCCAAGGATTAGCTAACTTTCAGCGGAACGATCTTACACAATTCGAAGAAGAGCTACGACAGAAAATCCGTCAAGTATTATTAGACCATAAGAGTTAAAATAAGAACCGATTAGAAATATGAGTTTAGGACCAAGTAGCTCCGATTGAGATATCATTGGTTAGGACTATTAAGGATATTAGTGGAATTTTTGAAGTTAGTAATAAGCCCAAAAATGAGATCCTATTCAGAAACAAGATATGACCTATTTTCTTATTCTCCCTTCATTTTCGTGTATATACTAGGACTTGGGATACCTTGGAGTTTAAGGTAAAATTCTCTAATCTTTGTTTCTAGGTTTTGAATTTCTATGTGATTAAGAGCATGCCTTGTGAATAGGTTTTAGGAATAGAAGCCATTTTCATGCAAAACCCAAAGGTAGAGTACACTTATGTGTGTTTTAGGATGGATGTGAAGTGGTATACAAAAAATTTCAAGATTTGAGACAGAAGATGATGGTTGTTAATGACGATTGTTTGATTCTAGTGGAACCCTAACTTAGGATTTAAGGGAAGTGAATAATAATGTCATGAGAGATGATTTTTAGCGAAAACCCACGATAATGTGTATGTAGGTGTTGTTAATGGAAATTGGTGATTATTAGAAATGATCATTGAATTTTGATGAAAAATCCTAAGTGTAGTGATTTGAGGATTTTAACTAAGTTGATGATCTTGATGGCTTAAAATACTCTAGAATGATTACATATAAGGAAATGAATATCTGAGGCATTAGGTGTTGATTATTGAGGATTGGTAAAGAAGTGTATGTAATTGGAGTAATTAATTTAGACTATTGATGTTATGATAGTAGATTAAGGAAACAATTGATAGTGGATTAAGATATTTGAAATGATAAATAGGCATGTCATTTTGAAATAAGATGAATTGGTGATGATCTTAGATGAAACCAGGAGACTTATAATGAGTTTGACTAAATTATAGTAATGATTAAATGATTCATGTGATGATTTGGAAGTCTTAAGGCTAAGGAATCATAGTATTGTTATTGTTAGGTGTGGTTAGCATTTTAAGATTTAAAGAATCTTGGTTTTGGGAGAAGAATTCCCGAAGTCTAATACAAACATGTAAATTGGATTTAGACAAGTCTAGGACTTGACAACGAGTTATGAGAGAATAATGCCTTATAATGGTATATTAGTAGCAAGTATTTCTCAAAAGTTACCCCTACCACTGGAATAGACAGAGCTATAAAGACCAAGAAGTTAAGTCTCAGATACATAGAACCTATCAAATTCTGCAAAAGATAGGAACCAATGTGTGCCGTATAGCCCTTCCAAACCTTCATGATGTCCACACATATGAACTAGGCCTTGATCATGTTCGAAGTCCCGATCAATTTGTTCTGGAAAGAAAAACCTTACCTTTGAAGCATCACCGATTAAGATTGTTAATCGATGTCGAAAATAGTTAAGGGGAAAGGAAATCTCTTCGGTCAAAGTAGTTTGGAGTCAAATGATAGAGACGCTACTTGGAAAGTTGAGGAAAAGATTAGAGGATTGTACTCTCAATTATTCCAACCATGAATTTCGGGATGAAATTCCTAAAAGGGGAGGAGAATGTAACATCCCTGTTTTTAGTAGCAGTCTTATTTGGTAAAAATTGAAGTTTAGAAGGTCTGTAAGTGGTAATAAGTGAATATACACCCCGTTGATAGTCTGTGGTATCTCAAAAATGTCATTTTTGTACATAATAATGGAATTTATATGGACCATTAGTGAAATTATGCAAATTCCGAGTGAAATAGGCTCTGATCCGAGTGACAGAGTGAAATTCCGAGTGAAGGATTAGAGATTCCGAGTGAAGAATGAAATTCCGAGTGTAAGGTTATGTTATCCGAGTAATATATGACCAAGAAGGTTACTACCGAGTGGATTCTTGATCACAGAGACAGCTGGAGTGAAGTGGGTTCAAGAAAACCACTTCTAGGTGAAAATTCCGAGTCAAAACACCCTTGATTCATTGTTTCTGAGTCAAAACTTGCTAAGTACTTCTATTTCCGAGCAAAACCTCTCTGAAATATGGAATTCCGAGTGGAATATAGGAATCAGAGCCCAATCCGAGTAGAATATATAAGGTTTAGAGCCATTATTGAGTGAGGCTATGTTTATGACTCTTTTTCCGAGTGATAAAAACCTTAAAGGATTCCGATCGAAACACATTTTGAGGAAGGATAGTGTATGTGTACCTAAGAGATGAGTATCCGAGTGAAAAATGAGTGGGGAAGGACTTAAATGCTCCTGAAAGGTAAAATCCGAGTGAACCTCTTATGAGGGAAGAGTTGTTATAATGGTTTGGATTGGAAATATATTCTAAGTGTATGATATATATATATATGAACCGAGTAAATGAATACATGTAAGCGTTTTATGTTGATTTGATGCTTCTTACCGACTGGAACATGTTATGGAAGTGATCCGGTCTAGATACCGGCCCCCATACTTGTGACGTCAGACTGACCTCATATAAGGAAAACCGGTGTCCAGGGTTTAACGTTACCACACCGGATATCCGTTGTCTGGTCATCCGCCCTCACTCCATGACAGCATCATTCATTTTCGCGGCAACGGTTCTATGTTCATTGATACGGGATATTTATATAATTGATAGCTTTTCCCTCATAGCAAGAGAAGAGCCTTTTGATAACTTATCAACGAAGACACTGTTTGTAGCAAAATACGTCACATCAATGGCTTCAGAAAGTAAGGGGGCGTGTCAGCAGATTATGCGGAAAAGGTGATTATCCTCCCCTCTCTCTAGAGGATTGTACTCTGATAATTGACCTACCCTCCTGACACATTCTGAAAGTCGAGCCACCTTGATTGACATAATATACACGCAATCAGAGATAAGGGACCCACCTGTATCCAACGTCTCACTTTTTCTCTTACGTTCAACTATAAGAGGCCATATCAACACACATGCATGGTATCGTTATTCTGTCTCACATTTTACTGTTATCACGCTTGAGTATTCATTCAGTTCATACACTCTTCTAACTTGAGCGTCGGAGAATCTTCGCAGGTGGCACCACCTTTCGCCCTCCTACAACGCGAATCGTTGGTGTGAAGGATCTCCAGGACAACAAGACCGGCCTCTCCCACTGAGAGACCGGATTAATACATCGGATATACACAGTTCCGGTGTGCAAACCCTAAAAACACCTGCATCCTTGTGGCTGGTCCCACACCGGATCCTAGACCCCGGTCCAGACCAGTTCATTGGCACGCCCAGTGGGACTCGATAGAGTTATTCCCATTTTCGCAGAAGTTAGGTTGGCACAATGGAAGGTGACGGGAGAGATTTCGTGGAAGGTCACGTGGAGGATGTGACCCATCAACAGGCTGGGAGAAGACTCGTCTTCGAATCTCCTGCAACTCAAACCCGGAGGATGGTGCAAGTGCAGACACCTGATCCTCGCGATGAGGTTATCAGGCAACTGAAGGAGGAGCTGATGGAGCTGAGGCGAGAGAGAGGAGGAGCTGGGGACAGAGTAGTGTCCCAGGTAGAGGATGCTCACCATGCATCAGCGAGGGATAGATCCACCACCCTCCAGTATTCGAAGATCCCCACATATGAAGAGAGGGAGCAGACGCAGGACTCTGGTGATAGAGTTAGTATCAGGAGAAGGGAGCAGGCGGTGTTAACTCCAGGGACATACAAGCTTAATGTCCCTTTCTCACGGAGGTTGATGAGTATTGTCATTCCAAAACATTTGCAAACAACTCAGCCATTGTCGATGGGGAAGTATAATGGAGAGTCCGACCCCACTAAGCATTTGGATGCTTATGTTTATGAAGCTATGTATCTGGGAGCAGACGAAGATGTCATGTGCAGAATGTTCCCAAGGACGTTGACGGAGGAAGCTCTCAGCTGGTTTAAAAGTTTGCCTTCAGGATCTATAGACTCTTGGGAGGAAATGGCTGCTGCATTCGAAAGCCATTTCGTTATTTCCAGGGATATCCCAAGAACTTCTCACACCCTGGCCCAGATAAGACAGGGAGAAACTGAGACTCTTAAGGAGTTCCTGAAAAGGTTTTACAAGGAGGCTGCGTTGGTCCCTAACCTCACGGAGGCCATACAACTCCATATTGTAGTGGAAGCTCTTCAGCCAGGTTCAGCCTTTGCCCTATCTTTGGCAAAGAGCCCACCTACAACCTTCGAGGAGTTTCGAAGGAAAGCTTCCAAATATGTGGGCATAGAGATGCATCTAGAGGCAACTGCAGCAAGAGTAAAGCCTTCTGTACCCGCTCAGCAGCCACGGAGAGAAAAGGAGAGAGCTAGGCCCGAGAAGCATGCCTTTAGAGAAGACTTTGTGAATGCTCGTCAGCATCCACGAGATAGGCGCGTATCATCGTTCGATCACTATGCTCCGTTGAACACCAGGCACTCACAAATCATGAGGGAAGTTGGTTGGCCAACTCTGAACGTCTTTGGTATAAGGAAGCCAACCCCAGCCAAGAGAGGTGGTAACCCACGTAAATACTGCACTTTCCATGAGCAGACAGGGCACAACACTGATGAGTGTAAGGCGTTAAAGAATACGGTGGAAACTCTCATTCGGGAAGGAAAGTTGAAGCAGTATTTGTTTAAGGAGAAATCTATGGATGAGCCTCATAGGATGGAGAAAAGGAATAGAGATCCTGATGATGAAGATGATAATACGCGCAACCCAGCAAGGAAGTTCACTGCGGCTGAGAAGCAGAAAGGGGTAGTGATTGCTGAAGGTGCCCAACAAAGTAATATGCCCCAGCAGCAGAGACAGGGCAGACATGAAGTGATTGAGATGATAGCTGGAGGATTCACGGGAGGAGGAACATCAATCACAGCACGAAAGAACCACCATAGGATGATTCTGTCAGTCCAGGGTAAACCGAGGAATAACCGCCCTTTCAGGGACGGAGTGACAGCCCCGACGGTGTCGTTTACAGATGATGACTTTGGCCCGACAATTCCAGGAGGTGATGATGCAGTAGTGATTGTGGCCGTCATAGCCAATAAGGACGTCAAGAGGATCCTCGTCGATCAAGGAAGTTCTTGTGATGTTATCTTTTATAATTGTTTCAAACGAATGGGTTTCAGTGATGCGGATTTACAACCATACACACAAGAACTCACAGCGTTTAATGGAGCCAAGCAACCTACTAAGGGATACCTCGACACTTTGATTTCTTTTGAAGGGGAGCCCGGTGCAAGAACAGTCAAGTCAAGAATTCTGGTGATTGATGTGGAATCCCCGTACAACGGTATCATAGGCCGTCCAACATTGAACGCTATGGAAGCAATAGTATCCACCCCTCATCTCCTGATCAAATTTATCGACAAGGACAATGGTGTGTCCTCACTCCACGGAGATCAGGAGATGGCTCGATATTGTTATAACTTGAGCCTCAACATGGTTAAGTTGGATGCATTTAACAAGAAGAGGAAGTTGAACGACGGAGGAACAGCGGCAGGATCTGTCAGTCTTATTGACTTAGACCCCAGAGCGGAATTGAAGATTGATCCACTCAATCCATCTAAGCCCACACCGGATGGTGGCTCCAGGGATGTCGTATTGGGAGATTCCCCAGAGAAGGTCACGCACATCAACGATAAGTTGGAGTCTGCTATGGAGCAGCGCTTATTAACCCTTTTGCAGGAATTCAAAGACCTTTTCGCATGGACAGCAGCAGACATGCCGGGGATGGATCCTGATTTCTGTTGTCACAAACTTGCAGTGTATCCTGAAACCAGACCAGTGGCTCAGAAGAAGAGGAGGTTGGGACCGGAGAAGCAGAGGGCGGCCTGTGAGCAAACAGAGGAGTTGTTGAAGGCAGGTTTTATAAGGGAGATACGCTATTCATCTTGGCTTTCTAATGTGGTCATGGTGCAGAAGGCTAACGGCAAATGGAGGATGTGTACTGATTATGTGGATCTTAACCGTTGCTGCCCTAAAGATCCATATCCCCTGCCCAACATCGATCGCATGGTGGATGATTCATCTGGTTACCAATATCTCAGTTTCATGGATGCTTATTCGGGGTACAACCAGATTCCGATGTGGGAGGGAGACCAGGAGAAGACTGCATTTATCAACGACCGCGGTGTTTTCTGCTACACCGTCATGCCTTTTGGACTGAAGAACGCCGGCGCTACCTATCAGCGCATGATTAACAAAGTCTTTGAAGGGATGCATACAAAGCTGGTCGAAGTTTATATCGATGATATCATAGCCAAAACGCCCGCTGGAGGAGACCACATTGAAGATCTACGCCAAGTTTTCACTAGGCTTCGGCAGTACAACATGAGGTTAAATCCTTTAAAGTGCACATTCGCCGTTCCAACAGGAAAATTCTTGGGATTCATGTTGACTCAACGAGGCATTGAAGCTAACCCCGGGAAATGTCAAGCAATCCTGGACATGCAGAGTCCTAAATGTTTGAGGGAGGTCCAGTCATTGAATGGGAAAGTGGCCGCTTTAGCTCGTTTCATGCCTAAGATGGCGCACAGGTCCCTCCCCTTGTATAAGGCGTTGAAGAAACACAAGAGTTTTGAATGGGGAGAGGAACAAGAGCAAGCCTTCCAGCAGCTCAAAGCCGTTCTCTCGAGCCCGCCAATTCTTGTTAAGCCTGATCCAGGCGAAACGTTAATCTTATACTTGGCAATATCCGATGAAGCTCTTGGCGTGGCCTTGGTGAAAGAAACCCCTGAAGGACAGAGACCGGTGTACTTTACTAGTAAAACGTTTCAGGGGGCTGAAGGAAGGTATCAGAAGATTGAGAAAGCCGCCCTGGCAGTTGTGTGGGCGTCACGACGGCTGAGGCCTTATTTCCATGCACACCCAGTATTGGTGAGAACGGATTTGCCACTCCGTTCAGTGCTCAGCAAACCAGACCTTGCTGGAAGGATGATAAAATGGTCCATTGAGCTATCTGAATTTGAGATTTCATATGAGCCTCGAGGAGCCATCAAGGCACAAGTGTTGGCCGATTTTGTAGTGGAAATGACTGGGGCAGACCCGGCTACCCCTCGAACGCATTGGACCATCTACGTTGACGGTTCGTCAAACAGCAAAGGATGTGGAGCAGGTGTGGTGGTAGAAAGTGATGACGGCGTACACTTAGAAATTTCCCTCCGATTCAATTTCAAGACCTCCAACAATCAAGCTGAATACGAAGCATGCTTGGCCGGTCTCCGTGCGGCAATTGATATCGGAGCATCAGCAGTTACCCTCTGCAGTGATTCTCAGCTGGTGATTTCGCAAATCCAGGGAGAGTACCAGGCAAAGGAACCACAACTTCAATTGTACTTGAATTGTGTTAATGAGCTGAAGGGAAGATTTGAAGTTTTAGAGTTCAAGCATGTGCCCAGGGAAGAAAATACCAGAGCAGATATCTTGTCAAGATTGGCAAGTACAAAGCAGCCTGGTAGCACAACAACGGTGGTTCAGAGCACTTTGACATCACCCAGTATACCTCTGTATCCTTCTCTGAATGCCGTCATGGTGAGTTATCCCTATGAGGATTCTTGGGTCATCCCCTATATTCGTTATCTGGCTGATGGTCAACTTCCTACTGACGAGAAGGAAAGGAGACGAGTAAAGAGGGAGTTGCCATATTTTACTATGGTCGATGGTGTTCTCTACAGAAGGGGATTCTCTGTCCCATATCTTTCATGTTTAAGAGAAGACGAAGTTCAAGCGGTCTTGACTGAGGTACACGAGGGGCAATGTGGGCACCACGCTGGAGGCCGAAGCCTAATGAGAAAAGTCCTCAGGGCTGGATACTGGTGGCCCACTGTGAAGCAGGATTCCGCAGACTTCATGAGGAAGTGCGACGCTTGCCAAAAATTCTCCAATCTCCACCATACACCGGCCCAAGAGTTATCTTCATCTGCTGTGCCCTGGCCGTTCTACCAATGGGGCCTTGATATTCTGGGTCCGTTTCCCACGGCGCCAGGAGGTATCAAATACTTGATTGTGGGGGTAGACTACTTCACCAAATGGATCGAGGCAGAACCAGTAGTGCATATCACTTCTGCACGTACAAGACGTTTCATGTACGAAAATATCATTGCTCGGTTCGGGGTGCCAGGGCGGATTGTGACTGACAACGGCACCCAGTTTACAGACAAAAAGTTCACGGACTTACTTGAAGGACTGGGGATAGTCCAGATATTTTCATCTGTTGAACACCCCCAGACCAATGGGCAAGCAGAGGTAGCTAATCGAGAGGTGCTAAAGGGGTTAAAGAAGCGTCTGGGAGAAGCGAAGGGAGGATGGACTGACCAGTTATGTCATGTTTTATGGGCATACCGCACTACGCCTCATTCTTCAACTAACGAATCCCCATACCGGTTGGTGTACGGGGTTGAGGCGATGATCCCAGTTGAGTTACAAACAAGATCGGCCCGTGTTGAGTATTTTTCAGCAGAAGATAACAGCGCCAACTTAGCATCAGAGCTGGATGTCCTCCAAGAGTTGAGGGAAAAGGCTTTCGTCAGAGATCAGGCAATAAAAGCAAAGGCTGCACTCCGGTACAATAAACGTGTCCAGTACAGAGCTTTTAACACCGGAGACCTTGTTCTGAGAAAGGCCAGTGTGGGGAATAAGTTTGCTCACCAAGGAAAGCTAGCACCAACGTGGGAAGGACCTTATAGAGTTTCGGAGGTAACTGGAAAGGGATCATACCGATTGGAAGAACTTGATGGAACCCCAATCCGCAACAAATGGAACACTCAGAATTTACGAGTGTATTACAGCTAGTTGGACGGATGAACGTAACTACATATTTTGTAGTTGATGTGATAATTCCTCGAAGAACGGAGGGAGACCCCCCCAAGTCAGACGATGTAATTCCTCGAGGTGGAATGGGTTGTAGGGCTGGTCCTTTCTCAAGGCCACAAACCGAACCCCATTCGAAGACTACATGGGTTGTAGGGCTGGTCCTTTCTCAAGGCCACAAACCGAACCCCATTCGAAGACTACATGGGTTGTAGGGCTGGTCCTTTCTCAAGGCCACAAACCGAACCCCATTCGAAGACTACATGGGTTGTAGGGCTGGTCCTTTCTCAAGGCCACAAACCGAACCCCATTCGAAGACTACATGGGTTGTAGGGCTGGTCCTTTTTCAAGGCCACAAACCGAACCCCATGCGAAGGCTTGGGCGCAGTAGGCCGGTTTACAGAGAAAACCGCGCTGAACCCCGAGTAACGGGCGCAGTAGGTTCAGGATTAGCCCTGATCCGAACCCCGTGTTGAAGGCTTGGATTGTAGGATTGCACCGAACTCCAAGTACGGTTAGTAGGATCGAACCGAACACCGTGTGAAGACTTGAGGTGTAGGACCAAACCGAACCTCAAGAGAAAGGCATAAAGTTTACCCTTGCCAAAGCTATACAAGATTCTAAGGCAATATCCGTCCTCAATTGTGGAATACCCATCCCAGAGCGGTTGAAAGCTAATGTACCCGCTCCACATCTTCGAGGACAAATAAGCATTTCTATCTTGTGAGAATTTAAAAGGTAAATCTTTGAGATAAACTTTCCCTTCCCAATGAACTTATACTTGGGGACAGGGCGTGCTTTAACTTAATTGTTATTTATTCATTACTGTGTTGTCTTAATCCGGTGTGATAAGTACGCGTTAAGCAGCTAGGTAACCACACAGAACGGATTCATAAAGCATTAAAAACAATAAAGTGTTTGGTACAACACTAAGTTATCCAACAATCATACATTCGACGCAAGCAGTTGAAGAAAAGCAACAGTGAATTTTATTTCCAAGAATAAAGAAATTATTCAGGTTACAAGGTAGTTAAAACTGGAGCTGATCCCAGAACACAGCTATGAATAAAGCATAATTTTAAGAGGCTGGCGTTTAATCCTCCACAGTGGGCACTCCTCCCTTCTCCGCTTTGTCCTCCATTCCAGTTGGGGCACCTTCTTGTGCTTCAGCTCCAGAGGCAGCAGTGGACGTTGTAGGCTCCATACTTTGGCCTTCTGGAAGGGGAGGCAGTTCGTACAGAGATGCACGGGGCTCGTGGTGCGATCCGTCCTTGCGAACTTCTACAAGTCTTCCCCCATGGAACTCAAAGAACGGATCTAATCCGTACAAATTCAGCTTTATTCCGGGGTTACGATAGTAGACTTGACGAAGGGCCAGGCCGAAAGATTCATACGCCACATTTTTGCATATATCCAAGGCTTTGGCAGCCTTGGCCTTTGCAGCAGCTAGCCTTCTTTGAACTTTGGCGTAATCCTCTTCTGAAGGCCCAGCACTCGCACCACCCTTTTTGAGTTCATCAATTTGGGCTTGCATCTCCTTCCGAATAGACTCCCACTCCCCAAGGTCCTTGTTGCGACCATCCTCCATAACTCTGAGATCGTCAGCAAGCTTAGCCGATCTCTTCTTCTCCAGTTGTAATTCTTCTTCAAGGAGGGGTATGGATTTGTTCTTATTTTGGAGGTCGGCAACTTCCCGTTCTAGGGCCTTATTCGCAAAATGAACTTTGCTTGCCTCTTCCGTTTTCCTCTGGAGTGTTTCTTTAGTTTTTTCCAATTCTGATTCCACTCCCCTGCGAGCCTCAGCTTGCTTGGCTGCCCATTTCTCCTTCACTGCGAGTTCGGTCTCAAGTTTTTCAACTTGATCCATATAGTCAGCTTTCTCGCTCAGGGACTCCAGCAGGCCAGACAGTTCATCAAGTTGCCAACGCCCAGCCTTGCAAGCACCTCGGACCCCAGCAGCGTCGAGGGAAGGGCGGAGGCAATACCGTGCTTTTGGGAGAGTAGGAGGCATAGATCCTTGAAACCACAAATAAGGAGAAAGGGAGGAGTCACGCGGAGGATCGAACGCCGGAGGAGGACCGTTCCCAGAATCCGGATCTGAAGCATTTTGAGAAGAAGGTGCAGAGAACTCAGGAGCGGGTTCCTTTCCCTTGTTCTTCTTTAATTCGGTTTCTTCGGCCGTCCTCTGACGCTTCTTCACAGGGTCATCAGAGGAGGGCTTCTCTTGATCGGCCTTCTTTACAAGATGCCTCTTCTTTTTCTTTTTCTCTGGGACGGCCTCCTCGCCACCCGCTCCAGCGGCCTCAGTTGCTTCTTCAGCTTCCTCCTCATCGAAGAGAGGAACCTCATCTCCTACTGCAGAAGTCAGAGGAATGAGGGGAGTTTTGGTGGCGTTCCTCTTCGCCTGGATTTCATTTTCTTCAGAAGAGGAGTCATCGTCAGCCATCATAGACCTTAGCGACAACATTTCTGGGCAGGCCTTTTTAATTTGTTCTGCAAAACAAAAAGAGTTGAATAAGCATACAAGAAGGAAAATAACTAGAACGGTATAACCATACAATACAAGGAGAATAAGAGCGAATATTACGGAGGTAGGTGTTTTTGATGTCTTCCTCGGCCAAGAGAAGGCGGCTGGAAAACCCTTTGAGGGTCTTTGAGGCCGTCTGCAGGGCGCTCAAGACCTCGACAGAATGAGGGGAAAGTTCACTCTCATCTGTATAGTAAGCACGGCTCATAAGAAGAAAATGCTCGTGCGTCCAGCTAAGGGGAAACTTGGTAAACCCCTCTTTATTTCGCCAGAAGACCGGCTTATTTGGTTGAATCCGGACCCGCGTGTAGTAGTGCTTGAAGGAGCGCCCATCTACCTTTGCGGATTCCGTATAAGACTTGAAATTTACAACCCTTGAGTCACTACGGAGTGTAATGAACCCAAGGCCGCCCTTCTTATTAGCTCGGCGGACCACTTGGCAATAGTAAAATAGCTTGGCCACAGTGGCGGAGAAGCCAAAATGCTCCCCCAAGACTTCCAGAGCCCGGACAAGACTCCAACCGTTGGGATGTAATTGTGAGGGGGCACAGTCCAAGAAACGCAGGACGGCCATCTGGAAATCCGTCAGTGGAAAGCGCACCCCAAGCTTTAAGAAAACGTAGTCGTACATGTAGACCGACCTCGCATCAGGGACGCTGTGGCATATTCTTTCAGAGGGATGCGGTGCCATCGCAGCGTATCGCGCTTTGTACTTCTTATCCGAATATATCTTACAGCGGAAAGAAACCGTCCGCTCCTCCTCACTTGCATGGTGCGAAGGGATCTCTAGGAACTCCTCTTCCACCCAGCAATAAGGTTTCTCCCTGTTGAGTTTCTCCCAGTCAAGCCGGTGTGCCACAACATTGACACACCCTTCAGCAGAGCGGAGAAACGGCGTTTTTCCACGTCCTGGAAGATCCATGGTTGTGCAGGCGCGGTGGAATGCGTAGGTGCTGTGATAAAAAGCAACATCGTTAGAGAGATAACCCTCAGCACTTGACCCCTCATCAGAGCGGCTGGTAGCCCTCGAACCAAGGGGAACCTCAGAGCGACGAGATGAAGAAGACGCTCGTGAGGAGGAGGCTTCGGCTCTCTCTGAGCGATGGCGCCCAGCCACAGGAGGATTCGCCGGAATCCTCCCACCACGGTGGCTAAGGGGGGCACGAGAGCCAAACCTCCCTCTATTTGAAGGGCCAGCGTGTCCAGCTCTAGGGCGCATGATGGAAATAGAATGATTAAAATTGCAAGGAGTTGAAGGGAAGGAAGGTTACCTAAAGGAAGAGGATCTTTGAGAAGTTGAAGACGACAAGGAAATTCCAAGGAAATTTGAGCAGAGTTTCACTAAGTTTGAGAGTTCAAGTGGATTCCAAAATCTGCTAAGAGTCCCTTTTATAGGTAACGAAGAGGCATGGTGTTCCGTCGAAGGTCACAATGCTTGCCTCAAAACGCAACCTTTCAAATCAAAACGACTCCGTTGTTTCGTCATGAATAAGCGCGAAAATGGTAACGTTTCAGTAAACGTTTTGGCAAAATGGGCCCCCCTTTCAGTTTGAATCCAGGCCCAATAAGCCCAATCGACGGTTACACTCTTGGGTAATGATGTCTCGTGCGTAAAAAATGCATTTAATGTCCAATCATGCCATGCGCATTTAATGCCTACCAACCACTTTTCGAATACCAAGAGTTTCAATTTTCAAAAACTCTTGGGATTTCCGCTGCTTATTTTTATGCTGTCTGAATCCGTTGTACACAACGCGAAGAGGGCGGTTACTTGTTTAGTAGAACGGACGCCACCGAGTTCCTAGAGACTTACAAGAATGTACTACCGGCATCTAGACTTCTCTCGAGAATTGTGTAGCTCATATGAGCAACTTAACAGTCCCTCATACAAGCTAGGGGACAGATGATCCGGTCTAGATACCGGCCCCCATACTTGTGACGTCAGACTGACCTCATATAAGGAAAACCGGTGTCCAGGGTTTAACGTTACCACACCGGATATCCGTTGTCTGGTCATCCGCCCTCACTCCATGACAGCATCATTCATTTTCGCGGCAACGGTTCTATGTTCATTGATACGGGATATTTATATAATTGATAGCTTTTCCCTCATAGCAAGAGAAGAGCCTTTTGATAACTTATCAACGAAGACACTGTTTGTAGCAAAATACGTCACATCAATGGCTTCAGAAAGTAAGGGGGCGTGTCAGCAGATTATGCGGAAAAGGTGATTATCCTCCCCTCTCTCTAGAGGATTGTACTCTGATAATTGACCTACCCTCCTGACACATTCTGAAAGTCGAGCCACCTTGATTGACACAATATACACGCAATCAGAGATAAGGGACCCACCTGTATCCAACGTCTCACTTTTTCTCTTACGTTCAACTATAAGAGGCCATATCAACACACATGCATGGTATCGTTATTCTGTCTCATATTTTACTGTTATCACGCTTGAGTATTCATTCAGTTCATACACTCTTCTAACTTGAGCGTCGGAGAATCTTCGCAGGTGGCACCACCTTTCGCCCTCCTACAACGCGAATCGTTGGTGTGAAGGATCTCCAGGACAACAAGACCGGCCTCTCCCACTGAGAGACCGGATTAATACATCGGATATACACAGTTCTGGTGTGCAAACCCTAAAAACACCTGCATCCTTGTGGCTGGTCCCACACCGGATCCTAGACCCCGGTCCAGACCAGTTCAGGAAGTATTTGGGAAAGATTCCGAATGGTTTCGTAAGAATATGATTAGTAAACCGAGTGGAAAAAGTGGAAGGAGCCATTCCGAGAGAAATATAGAGAGGCTGAACCATTTCTGAGTGAATCTATGAGTATGACTCCTCTTCCGAGTGAGATATACTCTATTGGACCAATTCCGAGTGAGACTTGTATGTGTAAGTCTTTTCCGAGAAGTGAGGGCCTTAATATGTTCTGATTGGAATTGTAGTTGAAGAATTTGGTTAAAACCGAGAGAGAAATATGAGTAAACCGAGTGAGTAAAGTTTGAGTATTTCTGAGTGGTAAATCCGATTGATTCCTTTCTAAGATATGAATTATTATTGGAATATATCCTAAGTGATTAGAGTTTGAATAAATTCCGAGTGATTGACTAATTAGGAGAGAGAGTCGGGTTCTAGAAGAAACACTTCCGAGTGAGAATTGTAAGTCTATGCCGAGTGATGAATGTGAAGTACATTCCCGATTGTGTTGAAGTTAAATACACCGAGTGGTATGGAAAGTAGCATTCCGAGTAAGAGGATGACTTTTACCGAGTGGAACAGTGTATGTAGAGATTCGGATTTGGAATAAAAATTTCGAGTAGAAGAAAGATAGGAAAAGATTTCGAGGGAGTCGGTTTTTGAAGGACATTACCGAGTGATAAAGGACTAGGCTTGGAATGATTTAACCGAGTAAGAACCATCAGAAATGACCCGGATTTGGGATATAATACCGAGTGAAAGGCCAAGCAACTTAGGAGTCGGTGTGGGGGTGAATTACCGAGTGAATGATGGGAAAGATGAGTCGGTTTTCATGGGAATGCCGAGTGAGGATTGGCTGATTCGCTCAAGCGAGCAAGCCACGCTCAAGCGAGCTTTGTAATTGTTGACTCGGAAATAGGAATTCCAGTCGGAATAGTTGTTAACCGAGTGTAATTTCACTCGGTATTCACTGACAGAAGTGCGTATTGACTTCAATTTTGTCTTTTCATGATTATTTAAATTCAATCGTGCGCATTATGGATAGTGGACGACCAGAAATGGGCACTGACTCAGCATATCACTTTATTTAATCTCCACTGACCCTTCCATTATCACTGACTCAGCATACCACTCAGAAATGGGCACTGACTCAGCATACCACTCAGAAAAGCTGTCTCCCACTTGTCTTCCCACTCACTTCCTCCCTATTTAAACGAGCTCAAGGTCCTCAGAACTCACACCACACACACGACCCAAACACTCTTCATCACTCTCTTTCCCAGCAAGTTCTTTCCCACTCCTATCCCCTCTGTTTCACTCGGATTTGAAGCAGGACAGTGAAGGGAGCCTCTTTCTTCTCCTCCAGGAACTTCATTGAGGTAAGGGGGTATATTCTTGGGTGCCTTGTGGGAAAACCGAGTGGAGGACAGATTCAGTGTGTATGAATTAAATGCTTTAAATTGTTATCTATATATGCATGTATATATATATATATATCTGTTACCGAGTGTATATAGTCAGTGATGAATTGTGAAATGATATGTACTTATTGGACTGAAAATATTAAGAATCATGGGTACCGTGTGATTTCCAGTGAAACAAATATGATAACAGGTTATGTTTTATGATAATCCGACCGGTTTTACACTTATTTTACTCGGTTTTGCTTATTTATACTCGGATAGTATCTTTCTAGTTGATTTCACTCGGAAAATATAGTAATTCACTCGGAAAACACTCTATTTCACTCGGACAGCATCTCCCAAGTCTTATTTTACTCAGAAATCTCTTTCTTAAATTATTTCACTCGGAACTTGTCTCAATTTCACTCAGAAAATACATTTATCTTTTACTCAGAACCCTTTTTCAGTAAATTCACTCGGAAAACACTCTATTGCTCTTGGACAGTAGCTTCCCAGTCTTATTTCACTCGGCAAACACTTTATTTCACTCAGCAAGCAATTATTTTACTCGGATTTGTTTTATTGTATTCAGACAGAACTCTTTTTCATACTGATTCCACTCGGAATCATACTTGATTTCACTCAGGAACTCATTTTCACTCAGAATTTAAGTAGCTTAACTCATGAAAACCTTTTCCAGTGATTTTAACTCGGTAAACAACCTTATTTCACTTAGAGAATATTTCCTAATTTATTTTTACTCGGACAGCGTCTTTTCAGTTGATTTCACTCGGAAAACACCTTATTTCACTCAAAAATCATTTTATTCTCACTCAGAAAACCCGTTCAGTGATTTTACTCGGAAAATAATTCATTTTACTCAGCAAACAGTTATTTTCACTTGGAGAATTCCTTTTAATTTAATTTCACTCAGAATAAGTAGTCAATTTCACTCAGAAAACTTGTATCAACCTGATTCCACTCGGAATCAGGAATTATTTCACTCGGATTTACTTTACTCGAAGGTATTCCAGTCAGCAGAATGATTTTCACTCGGATTTACAAACAATGCTACTCAGGGAACCATTTTCCTACTGACTTCACACGGATTCCTGTTTTAATTCACTCAGAAATTTATTTCACTCAGAATTTAGGTTATTTAATTAAGAAAAATCATTTTAGTTTCTGTTTCACTCGGAATATATATTAAATTCATTTAAGAAAACTCTGCCCAGCTTTATTTCACTCGGATTCAAACTATTCCAGTCAGAAAACAGCATTCCAGCTCATTTTCACTCGGACCTAAACTCATTTCAGTCGGAAAATAACTTACCAGTATTATTTCACTCGGATTTTTAACCAGAACGTTTGGAGAACCCTTCTCAGTATGATTCTACTCGGAATCATACATATTTCACTCGGATTTGCCCCTGTTTCACTCGGAAAACTCTATTTTTAATGGTTTTCGCTTGGATTTTCATTTAGAAACTACTTCTTAATACTTTTTAAATTAATGAGAAGTTATAATTATTATTATTATCCTTATTCTATTATTATCCTAATTATTATTAATCTTAATATTATTATTAGTAGTTTTCTTGTTATAAACCTTGTTAACATTTTAATTATGCGTAATTATATAAAGAATAAATTATTTTACTCCTTATGGAAAATACTATAATAGATATACTTACAATGTTTAAATAATTTATAGAATCCAAAGAACTTGGAAATGATATGATGAGACTGGAAATACATAAGATACCCAAGGGATCAATTGATAAGATAAATGCATTTCGCATCATGAAAATATTTTTGAAGAAGAAAAACCTCTAGAGCATACACTTGGTACAGTGAAGGACACTCACGTTCGATCTCAGTAGAAGAATCTTGGGAGTACAACTGGAACGGCAACCCAATGGCATCAGAGTCGCGCCCTGATAGCCGGGTGAGACGAATAATTCTGGTGTACTTTGACTAAATAACGGAGTGTGACCATGATCGTAGGGATCCAAGTCTCAAATATATATATAAATCAATGATGAGAACCAATGAGTTCATTTGTACCAGAGCTTGGGCGGACCCTGATCGCTCTAGAGAATTGGAATGGTGATATTCCAAAGAAGAAGAAATAATTTCTTGGGCCCACATGCATCATGAGACTTAAATAAAGATAAATCATAATAAATTTGACTCATGCATTTCATGACCATATGCTTGAGTGTTATGATTATGAATATGCTAATTGTATAATTTATGTGATAATAACATGCTTGATTGATATAATTGTGAATGTATGATCTATGTGACATTGTATGTTAACTGGATTATGTCCGCACCAGATTAACCAATCAGGGTCTTGGGTTATACTCACCCTTACTGTTGACCATTTTTCAGAGGAATTAGAAACTCAAGAACCCGAATGTGAAGATCAGCAATGTGCTGAACCCATTGAGAATAATCATTAAGGATAGAATATTTATGATTAATAATCAGACACCGGATGACTGTATAATATCTAAGGGTGCCTACATGCCCCATTCTGTTAAGAGTACAATTACTTATAGTTTGTGAATGACTATGTGATATATACATTATTGCTTCCATTGATCTGCCACGTACTTATTTATAAAAAAAAAATATTCACTTTTTCTGAAAACTGTTAACACACTCAGTTGAATAGGATGAACCTACAAAAGGATTTGTCTTATCTAACCGAGGGTGTTACAGAAATCAATATAAGTTCCGAGTGAAATATGTTTTCCGAGTGATATCAACTGGGAAGATGTTGTCCGAGTGGAAATAAACTAGAAAAAGTTCTGAGTGAAATTAGGTTGTTTACCGAGTGAAGAATTGTTCTATCAGAATGAAATACATTCAGTTAAGGTTGAAACCGATTGAAACTAAGCAAAACCGAGTTGTTATAGATGTAAAACCGGTCGGATTAACATAAAACAGAACCTGTTATCATTAAATCCATCTTCTATTCATAATTTTTCACTGGAAATCACACGGTACCCATGATGCTTAGTATTTTCAGTCCAATACAGTTCATATCATCTCACAATTCATCACTGATTATATGCATTTAATAACAAATATATATATATATATATAAATACAAATAATAACAATTAAGGCATTTAATTCACACAACACTGAATCTGTCCTGGAAAGCTGAGGAACAAGTTCCTTAACCCTTTCCTTCACTCAGTTTTCCCACAGAGCACCCAAGAATATACCCCTTACCTTTATGGAGCTCCTGGAGGAGAAGCAGAGGTTCCCTTTCACTGTCCTGCACGAATTCCGAGTGAAACAGAAGAGAAAAGAGAGAGAAAGTAACTTGTAGGAAAAAGAATGATGGAGGTGTGTTTCGTGTGTGTGTTCTCTAAGAGTCCTTGCGCTGGTTTAAATAAGGAGTGGGCTTCTAAGTGGAAAACTAAATGGGGAATAGCTTTTGTGAGTGGGCTGCTAGTGGAGTGTTAATGGAGTGGCAGTGGAGATTTAAATAAGGAGATATGCTGAGTCAGTGCCTATTTCTGGCCGCCCACTAGCTATAATGCGCATGATTGAATTAAAATAATCATTAAAAGACAAAATTGAAGTCAATACGAACAACTGACACTGAATACCGAGTGAAAATTCCACTCGGTTAACCACTATGCCGACTGGAATTCTTCTTCCGAGTCAACAAATACAAGGCTTGCTTGAGCGAGTCTTCAAGTCCTCGCTCGGAATTCCTTTGAAACCGACTCAGGTACTCGGTTTCTCACTCGGTAATATCTGTCCAGACCGAGTCCTCTCTTTCTCAGAGTTTTCACTCGGAAATCCGAGTCTTCATTCACTTGGTTCACTCGGTTTTTGGCCAACTTCTTCAACTATATTTCCCAATTAAGGTTTATTTAAGCCATTACCTCTCGGAACAAGACCTGCACGTACGAGTCTCACTCGGTTTTGGTCCAGTAGGGTATATCTCACTTGGAAGAGGGGTCATTCTCATAGACTCACTCGGAAATGGTTCAGCATCTTACATTTCTCTCGGAATGGCTCAATCTGCCATTTTCCACTCGGTTTCCTAAGCAAACACATACGAAACCATTCGGAATCCTTCCTAATTGATTCCACAGCACATTCCAGTCGGTAGGAAGCATCAAATCAACATAAACATAAGTATATATGCATTCTTTCACTCGGAATACTTCAATCAGAGGAATTTCCCTCGGAAAAGAAGCATTGGGCAAGGTTTGACTCGGAAACGAGTCTTTCTAGGGTGTTTTGACTCGGAATTTCACCCAGAAGTGGTTCTCTTGAACACACTTCACTCAGAATTGCTTCTCAGGTCAGGACTCCACTCGGTGGTAGCCCTCTCAGTCATATTTTACTCGTAAAACTTAACGTTACACTCGGAATTTCATTCCTTCACTCGGAATTTCATTCCTTCACTCGGAATTTCATTCCTTCACTCGGAATTTCTCTCTGTTACTCGGAACAGAGTCCTTTTCACTCGGTTTTTGCATAATTTCACTAATAATCCATATAAATTCCATTATTATGCACAAAAATGACATTTCTGAGATACTACAGACCATCAACAGGGTATATATTGACTTATTCTTGCTTACAAACCCTCCATAATTAAAATTTATAAGGGTAAAACTGTTTCTAAAAAGAGGGATGTTACAGTTCATGCATCATGAATTATTAAAGAGAAACGAGATGTGATATTGCCTGGGGACGGATTATAGAAACTGAGGATACATTAGAGGAGGCTTAATTGCGAGCCTTGGGATGAGAGGGTGTGAAAGGGTGCTTCAGGTGACCCGGGGTCGCCCCCTGGTGTCGGGTACTTTCACAATAAAAACATTCTCAATCTAACTAGTCTCTAAGTGTTTCCATGCCAGTTGAGCTGCTCATATGCCATGAAAGCATTTATGTTATTATTATCTGGAATTATGGAACAGTGTAAACTCCTAGTTGGCCCAGTGCAGAATTAAAACTTTAAGGGCCCACATGCATAAAATGAGTGAGATAGTAGCATAAACATTTCATAACATTCATGTGATTGTGACATTCTATATGGGTGGTTGTGAATGAAAATATAAGTGTTATGTATGTGGAAACCCTATATTCATAATTGATTGTGTATGAGACTATGACTGATATTATTATATTAGTTTGTGAAAACCCTTATGCTTATGTCTTATCTGTAAGATATTATATTTTGTTTCTCACTCATTCTTGTTTCAATTTCTATGTCCAAAATATATGTTATGTGATATATAGCTAGCAGTCCAAGATGGAAGGATATATAATTATAAGAGGGTAAAGTGGTCTCATTCTCAATCAGATAGATGAAGATATATGATAAGAGTAGGATTCCGAAACTCGATGGATCAAGGACTAGGAAATGATTGGTCATATTTGTAGTAGAGGTATAGTGTAGTTTTACTTTGCCTTATTACATTATCAAGTTAGATAATTGTAACAAGGTAAAAGTTAAACTTTGATAAACTCTTTCATTTGGATATAATATTGTAATGATTTATCACTTATGATTTCTATAAATTATTTTGTCATTATGGATAAATATTGAAAGACGATGTTTTTTTTTACTTTCAATATTCAAAGAAAATCATATGTATATACGTGCTTGTATACGCGAGATAAAGAGTGATAAATATGTACATCTTTCTAAAAGTTTTTTTTAAAAAAAGTAAGAAGAATACATATATATCTCGTGTATATAAGGGGGTGTTACAAAGTGGTATCAGAGCAGTTCAATCCAAATCGGCTTGGGGTATGGTCTTACTAGTCTGTTGTGTTCTCTGATGGTTAAGTTAGTCAAAAGATTATATGCTTGATAGAGGAGAAAATTAGAGTAGATGGCAAGAAACAAGTGGAGAAAAGTTAGAGATAAAGAAGGAACTAGTCTTTAAGTTAATTAAAAGTATAAGTTAGAACTCTATAGCCTACTACTTGAAAAATGTTATTGCAGGGATTATCAGAGACTGGCCATTCTGAAGTCTTTCTTGACATTATTTAAGTATGGGCGCTAATGTATGGTGGAATAATAAGGTAATACAATTATTTCCTTTTATTCCAGATGTGATCTATGGTGTTTAATTCTTTAGTTGATATGTGATAATGAAATATTCAACATTTGTCTCTTTTTACAATATGGTATGGGACATATTGTATATAAAGAGACAAGGTGTCTGATAATTTGTTTGAATGTTTTGTCAGTCTTAGCATTTATTAATGAAAGAAGTTAAACAAATTGTGTGCGTATGTTTTATCTGTTTACATGTGGGGACAATAAGGGAGATAAGACAATAAAAGATCTTTAGTAACATATATTTTCATATAAGAATTCAAAGTTAAGCTTTAGGAAAAAGTCTTAGGAATATTTTGATATGGATTTTAGACTGGAGCTGTCATGAGTTTTACTACTTAGCTATAAATTATCGAGATTGATCACCTCGAAGGATTTACACTAAGTAGTGAAAGACATGTCAAATGAAGGATGTTAAGATCAACGAATTTAACCCTAGTTTAATGTGGTATGTGGAGAAGTGGAGACAAACTCAATAAACCCTATTAGGATATTTCTTACAATGTCCTTGAAGTTGTAGAGACACTTGTGTGAATTAGAATTCCAATGGGTAGATAAATGTTGTAATCCGAAGTAGTATAACAAATTGTCTAAGATAGAAACATAGTTTTCCTTTGGTGATATATTTTAAAAAAAATGTGTGGATGTATGTTTATGAAAGAAATATGGTAGTTTATTCACTAACTTGTTTGGTGTGACAAGTAATCGTACTAGGAATTATATCTTCGACTATTTGTATTGATTCTTCTTTTATATAACATATGAGATATGTTAATTGTTGTTTGATTTGATGAAGTTTTCCTTTATGATGTCTTCAATTGAATAATATATGATGATTGTATATATATATATGAATTAATGAAACTTTTATGGTTGTGACATCGAATGTAATTAACCATATATTTTTAATTTTTTTTAGTGACTTATTGTGATAAATATGTCAATAAATGATTAAAAATAAGTATCATAGATCTTCAGGAGATATCAATATTGGTTTAATATTGAGAAATTGTGCCATAAAATATTTTCTTTGGATTCCTAACAATTTGATACATGTTTATCAAGTTATTTACTTTTAGTCATCAATTTTGTAAAGTGAATATACATATACCCTATATAAATAATTGTTATGTAATGATAGACTTAAAATAAAGAAATATGTTAGTGAATCGTGGGAAAATAGATATGAACCCTTACTTATTAATTTAGCATAGTTCCTATGAAGTAGGTTACATAAATCTTAGCTATCCATAACAAAAGTTTAAGTGAGTATTTCTAAGTCAACGTATTGATTTATGATCATTTAAGATTAGAGAATTTATCAAATCTATGTAATGTTTGTAGTCAATTATGATGGAATATGCAATCACTTAGTTAAGGAATATTTAATTCATTATAGAAGACAATAAGAAATGATTACATACCCTGGATTGTCATGAAGCAAAGAACACAAGGATTTAACTAGATAAACAAGTACAACATAGACTAAGACATATTTATCCTCTCTTACAAGGATAATTTATTATACACGATTACATTAAGGAAAATAAAATAGAACATCTAGTACATCATAGATAGAGGTCTAAGAGTCTTGGAAATACAAAAATTATCCAAACTAGAGAAATCACCATAATGATTATAAGAAGTGAGGCACTTGTTACCACAAACTCTAGTCCATCTCGCCTTCGTTCTTCATCGCTTCTAGGAAGGTTGGCCATCGAATAGTATGATAGTACTTAAGAAAAAGATTAAAGAATTAGATAGAAGAGAGAAACTAGGAGAACTTGAAGTTGTGATAGGAAGTGAGAATGGATTGGAAATTTATAAGCAAGCAAAGGAGAAGTGATGCAACAGTCATAAACGACTAGTCCAACGGCTAGTCCAACGGCTAGTTGCTAACGGTTAGTTGTCCAGTAATTAATTTTTAGCAGTCCATTTTACTATGTTGTGAGTAGGAATTTTAATTTATAGATGTTACGGATTATATTAAGTGATGTTTTGATGGATTAAGAAATGTAATTATTGAGGTGTTTAGAGTTAATCATCAGTTTAAGATGAGCATGGTTAATAAAATTAAGAGGGTGATATCTTTGAGTTGAGGAGAAAGTACCTGATAAGATTAAAAGAAAGTAAATGGCAACATCAAGGAAAGGATACATAATTGTTCGTAAAGCTAGAAAACATATTAGGATATTTCACTTAGTTTATCCTTAGTAAGATTTATTTACAATATCAAATTTCGAGGACGAAATTTCTTTTAGGGGAGTAGAGTTGTAACATCCTATTTTTTTTACTCAAATAGAAAATAGATATTAATATCTCTTTAATGAGAAAATACTTATTATTAGTTAGTTAATTTTTAACTAATTAATATTTTTATAAAATTTTGGTACTTATATTTAAATTATTTTAAAAAAATAAAATGAAATAATAATAAAATAAAAATATGTATATTTAACGAAGATTTTAAAATGACTTAATTAGTATTCACTAATTAAGAAAATTATATTAAGAATTTTTAATATCTTTATTATTCACAATTAATATTTTATGTTCTTATATTTATGTTTTTACATATTTAAGATTTAACTCTTATTAGAATTTTAAAATAAAAATTTGAAGGAATTAGAATATGGTTTTTTAGAACTTTTTGATCTATGCATTATTTATGATTTTCTGGAATTTTTGAATTTTTTAATAAATATTTGAGAAAATAACCGAAATGCCACTGCCGACATCATCGCTTACATCATCGGTTGGTAAATACTCACATCATGAATAGTGACCGGTGGGTAAATACTCACATCATGAATAGTGACTGGTGGGTAAATACTTACATCATGAATAGTGATCGGTGGGTAAATACTCACATCATGAATAGTGACCGGTGGGTAAAAACTCACATCATGAATAGTAAAATAAATAATTAAGTAATCTTAAATAGTAAATTTCTCTTCCTATAAATAGATGACTCATTTACAACATTTCCACACCAAAATTAGAGAGAGAATCTAGAGAGATAGTGCGTAAGAAATTAGTGGGGAGTAAATTCTTTTGGTTAAAAGAGATTCTGCTGGAGGTATAAGGTAATAATATTCTCTTCTAAATTCTTTTTATGATTATTTAGTTTATTCTTTTTAGCACTCTTAAACCATTAGTATACTAGTACTATTATGAATAAGTTACTACGGTAAAAATAAATTACCACTGTGTTATTTTTACAATTTACTGTTACTATTTACTATTTACTGTTACTATTCACAATTTACCATTTACTGTTATTATTCAAAATTTATTTATCGTTATTATTCAAAATTTATTAGTTGCTGTTACTATTCAAAATTTACTATTTACCATTACTATTCAAAATTTACTATTTACTGTTACTATTCAAAATTTACTATTTACCATTTCTATTTACGATTTATCATTTACCGCTATTATTCAAAAGTTACTATTCACAATTTACTATTTACCGCTACTATTCAAAATTTACTATTTACGATTTACCATTTACCGTTACCATTTAAAATTTACTATTTACTATTTTATTTATGATTTACTATTTACCGTTACTATAAAAAAAAATTATTAGTTACCGTTACTATTGATGATTTACTATTTACTATTACTATTTACTGTTACTATGCATAATTACTATTTATCATTCTGATAGTAATCTTAGTTTTTATTTTATGCCTATACTGAAATAAATTAGTATTAATATTTTTTTAGAACTCGGAGGCACAGAGCGAATTCACTTTTGGTAGCAATTCCAGGTAAGGGGGAGTGGGATAAAAATATAATATAGAAAGACATAAAAATAATGGGAGGAGTCCCCTACTTCTTTTAAATTTAATAATATTATTATTTTAAAATAATAAATTTTAAATTAAGTATCTTGTGTAACTTACTCTGAAAATACATATGCAAGGATCTGGACTTTTATAATTTATACGAACTGGACTAAACCTATGCAAGGATTGGATTATATAGACTTACATAGACCTATGCGAGGAATGAACTATAAGGCCTTGGAATTAAGTTTATTAAATTAAATAACTGTTAAACTTTAAATTATGGTATTTATGAATGATATTTGTTTGATTTGATTATGATTGATAATATTGGTGATTGATGATATTTGATTGTGATTGATGATATTACAATACTTGATTGTGATTGATAAGTGATTGATGATCTTGTGATGTGGAGTTTGAGCATATAGCAAACAAACACGAAGCTAAAACTCAGTAAGAATATACTTATTCCTTACTCTTTACAGTATTACTTTAAATGAAACTATTTATGATAATTTCTCAATGTTTATTCAGGATTATTATTAAGAAATTTTTCTTAATTTTCAATAAAAATATATAATTTCTATAACTTACCTTTTTCTTCCAAAATAAATTATTTAATTAAATTTTAGAATAATTTTTAGTTATAAAAATAAAGAAAAAGAAATTGTTTTATGAAAATAATATATTCATATATGTATATATATGAAAATATTTGATTCTCAAATGGAAATAAGATACTTCAAAAATATTTTATTTTTAACTTTTGAAAATAAGAGTTTTTAATTTCAAAAGTGCTTTATTATATTTTTCAAGTATTATAATGAAAAAGATCGATAATTCGAACTTGTGTCTAAAGTAAATTAATTTCCTATCAATGCTCCAAAGAAAGTTTGGGATATATATTAAGACTTTGAAACTCAAATCACAATAATATTGATTTGTGAATGATAAAAAAAACTGTGCTGAGATTCTTCTGCGTGTGGCAGAACTTATTTAAGAGTTTGGAAATGTACAGTTTATCAGGGTCGCTATGTTGTTATTTGTAGGCCCCGAAGATATAATTTATACTTGAGTTTCTAAAAGTCTTAACCAACTTAATACGCGAGTAGTTCATGCATCATGAATTATTAAAGAGAAACGAGATGTGATATTGCCTGGGGACGGATTATAGAAACCGAGGATACATTAGAGGAGGCTTAATTGCGAGCCTTGGGATGAGATGGTGTGAAAGGGTGCTTCAGGTGACCCGGGGTCGCTCCCTGGTGTCGGGTACTTTCACAATAAAAACCTTCTCAATCTGACTAGTCTCTAAGTGTTTCCATGCCAGTTGAGCTGCTCATATGCCATGAAAGCATTTATGTTATTATTATCTGGAATTATGGAACAGTGTAAACTCCTAGTTGGCCCAGTGCAGAATTAAAACTTTAAGGGCCCACATGCATAAAATGAGTGAGATAGTAGCATAAACATTTCATAACATTCATGTGATTGTGACATTCTATGTGGGTGGTTGTGAATGAAAATATAAGTGTTATGTATGTGGAAACCCTATATTCATAATTTGATTGTGTATGAGACTATGACTGATATTATTATATTAGTTTGTGAAAACCCTTATACTTATGTCTTATCTATAAGATATTATATTTTGTTTCTCACTCCTTCTTGTTTGAATTTCTATGTCCAAAATATATGTTATGTGATATATAGCTAGCAGTCCAAGATGGAAGGATACATAATTACAAGAGGGTAAAGTGGTCTCATTCTCAATCAAATAGATGAAGATATATGATAAGAGTAGGATTCCGAAACTCGATGGATCAAGGACTAGGAAATGATTGGTCACATTTGTAGTAGAGGTATAGTGTAGTTTTACTTTGCCTTATTACATTATCAAGTTAGATAATTGTAACAAGGTAAAAGTTAAACTTTGATAAACTCTTTCATTTGGATATAATATTGTAATGATTTATCACTTATGATTTCTATAAATTATTTTGTCATTATGGACAAATATTGAAAGACGATGTTTTTTTTTACTTTCAATATTCAAAGAAAATCATATGTATATACGTTCTTGTATACGCGAGATAAAGAGTGATAAATATGTACATCTTTCTAAAAGTTTTTTTAAAAAAAAGTAAGAAGAATACATATATATCTCGTGTATATAAGGGGGTGTTACAAACACAATTATCATCACCCATACACAAGGTCTTTTCTTTGTATTCATATTTTACTTATTGTCTTTAGGTTTTCTTTCACCCATATCTATAACACCCCTATTTTTATTTTTATTCATTCAGAAAATTTTATATTAAAATCCGGATGGAATTTGAATATAGACCTTTAGAACTTTTTGATCAGTATATTATTTTATAATTTATAAAAAAATTAAAAAAATAATTTTTTTAAAAAAACAAAAATGTTATTCGCACCTCCTAAATTACTATTTATACCCCCTATAATTCAGCAGATTCCTTCACGTGAGAAACACTATACATTTCTGAAATATTAAAACTTTGCACAGTAATCTATATGAAATTTTTAATTCTTGCACAGTACTTTTATAATAAAATAATAGAATACATAGTAAATTTCTTTCCTATAAATACCGAGCGAAGGAACGAAGGAAATCACAGTTTTCTGATTAAGTTTTCTTAATATAGTAGTGCTAGAGAGATAGTGGTGGAAGTAAGAGAGAGAAATAATTTTTTTAGAAGGAGGTTCTGCTAAAATAACAAGGTAAGAATACCTCTTTTTTATATTTTTTAGGGTTATTTTCATATCGTTTTAGAAATCTATTATTACATTGGATATAATATTATTTTAAGTTAATATTCTAAATAGTAAAATACTGTTTCAATAATAAATTACTATTTCAATAGTAAATTACTATTTACTGTTATTATTCACGATTTACTATTTACCATTTACTATTCACTATTCACTATTCAAAATTTACCATTTCTGTTTTAAGGAGTAATCTTAATTTTCATCTTGTGCCTATATTGAAATAAGATTGGTATTAATATTTCTAGAAATCGGAGGCACAAAGCAAACTCTCTTTTGGTAACAATTCAAGGTAAGGGGGAGTGAGATAGGAATATAATATAAAAAGATATAAGAATAATGAGAGGAGTCCCCTACTCCTTTTAAATTTAATAATATTATTATTTTAAAATATTAACTTTTTAACTTAAAATTTATAATAAATTTTAAATTAAATATCTGGTGTAACTAACTCTGACATACCTATGCAAGGACCTAGACTTTCATAACCTATACGAACTAGACTGAACCTATGCAAGGACTTGGACTAATTTGACCTATATGGACTTATATAGACCTATGCAAGGAATGAACTATAAGAACTCAAAATCAATTTTGATAATTTAAATAACCATTAAAATTTGAATTATATATAATTGATTTTATTATAATTATTAGTATTTGATTATTATTAATGATATTTAATTGTGATCGATATTATTTGATTGTGATTGACATTATTTGATTGTGATTGATGATATTGTGATTGGTAATATTTGATTATGATTGATGATCTTGTGATATAAAGTTGAGCATATAGCAAGCATGACGAAAAGCTAAAACTCGTAAGAATTTTCTTACCTTACTCTTTAAATTTTTATTATTTTAAATCTTTTATTTCTTCTTAGAAATTATTTTTTATTAACTTTACTTTTAATATTTATAATAAAAAAATTTAGTATTTTAGAAAGAAGTCATTTTATGAAAATTAATTTATAGAAAGGTTGAGATAATTAAATCTTTAATTAAAGAAAAATTTTATAATTTTAAGTATTTTTGTTAATGATTTAAAGATTATTCTCTTTTAATAAATAAAATTTTCAAAAGAAAATTATTTTATTTTTCCAACTTAATAACTAAAGATATTTGGAAATAATTGAGATTTCTAAATTCGATCTTATTAAGACTCAATTTGAGAAAGATTATGTAAAGTTTTATATGAGAAAGTTTTGAGATATTTAAGACTTAGAAACTCAATTTCAGTGAGATTAGAAAATTGTATCAAATTTATTTCTGTATGACAGAAATCAGAGAATTAAGAAAATATACAGTTTATTGAGAGGATGTTATAAACTTTATGGTATTTAATAATTGAGTTTCTAAAAGCCTTAACCAACTAAATACGCGAATAGTTCATGCATCATGAATCATTAAAGTGAAATAAAATGATATTGTTTGGGGACGGATCATAGAAACCGAGGATACATTAGAGAAGGCTTAATTGCGAGCCTTGGGATGAGAGGGTGTGAAAGGGTGCTTCAGGGGACCTTGGTAGCTCCCTATTGTCGGGTACTTTCACAATAAAAACTTCCTCAATCTGACTAGTCTCTGAGTGTTTCCATGTCAATTGAGTTGTTCATATTATTATTGTCCGGACTTGTGGAACAGTGTAAACTTCTGGTTGGTCCAGTGCAACTTAAAATTTAAAGGCCCATATATATAGGTAAGCTATGATGAAGATATTGCATAACATTCATACATTCATAACTGATTGTGTATGTGATTGCGATTGTGATTGATATTATTATACTAATTTGTGAAAACTCTTTATTGCTTATGTTCTATTTAGGAATATTATATTCTGTTTCTCACTCCTTTCTCTGTGTTTTTGTTTCATATATTTTAAATTGATGGTTCAGAGGGAAGGATCGAAGAATCTCGGCAGTAAATATAACACGTTCTAGAAAGGGAGCTCGGTATGAATACCGTGATCCAATGAATAAATAATGTTATTAAGTAACTGCTTCTGGGCCATGGAGTTTCCTCTCTTTCTTATAATGTTTAATATTTATTTTCTTCAGATGAATGTAAAATTACTTTATAAAGTTTTAATAATATTTATAAGGTATTTCAGAAATGATGTATGTAATTTATTTCGATAGTTTCTTTTTAATAATCATATCTTTAGTAAAAAAAATTATGAATTTTTCTAGAATTTATTAAGGTGTAACAGAGGGTGTTATAGGCATGGTGTAACATCCTAAGTTTGAAGATTTTTGGAAAGTAACTTATTAGGCTCGGTAACTTTTTCTCCTACTACGTACCTCTCAGTATATTAGGTGTATCTCCCTCAAACTTTAATAGAATTGAGTCATTCTTGTCCCAAATTTTCCGTATTAAAAATATTTACAATTCTTATGTTTAGCATAAAAACTAGTTTTCACTCCATCAATCCCAAATTTTAAAACAATGCGCCGATTCGTAAGTGAACTATTTTAGCTTAATCCTTTCACAATATTTTTGGCGTATCTCTCTCATACGACGTCTGATTTGCGCAATTACATACGGTCCCAAAATTTCCATAATAAAATTCTCCACAATCTTCATGAAGACCATGAAAGCCAATTCCCTCTCCATTGGTACAGTTTTATAAATCTTTCCAGGTCTGATGATAATTTGTGATAGCTTTACCCAGTTTTAGAAAAATTCACATATCTTCCTCATACAACGCTGAAACCTCTTCGTTCTTTTTTCTATGATTTTGTATTGAAAAATTCTACAACTTTGATGAAGGGCATGAAGACTGATTCGTAAAGGAAAAATCACATTAAATTTATCTTTTCAACCTTAAACAATTCGGGAGCTCCGAGAACACTTTACCTTGGTTCATACAGTTATTAGATTTTTACGTATAATGTATCAAATCGAAGAGGAAATAAAAATCTACAACTTTCATGTTGAAAGTTTTCTAAATTCTAACTCTATGATTTATTGTAGATTTATTAAAAACTGCTCACTATGCCACACCACATCAGCATACCATTGACATGTGGACCAATTGGCTTTTAACACTTGGCGCCACTTGTCCTTCTCTAATTGGACCGCTTCTTACTTCTCCAGCACTCTAAACAACTTGTGAAGCAAGTTCTAATGTGCTCTTTTTTTCTCCTGTGCATTTACAAAATTTCAAGGAATTCACCTAGTGTTCTTGGCATTTTACCACTCAGCATCCTTCGATTTCAATTCCAACACTTAAACCTCAATTAAACTTCAGTTTCCCTCTTATATAGCATGTTGTACTGAGTACGCAAAAGAGCAAAAGCTTGGTGCCATACTTGCTCATTCTTTGTCATGAGCTGTTCAAGAAAGTAAGGAGAAGTCTCTCATATTTGCTCTTAATTTTAGCATTGCATGTTGATTTTAAGATTCCAAACAACCATGGATTCTAAGAGTTAGGTGCTGGAAATTGTTATTGAAGAAGTAATGTCAAGCTGAAAAATTTTAGAACTTTGAAGATGGTATTTTAGGATCCTTGGGCTGAAACCCTTACTTTGTTTTCCTTCAATTTTTGTGGTAGATTTCAGAAATGGATAGTGATTATTTGATGCATGTAGCGTAAAGGTGAATGATCATAGTGATGGTGTTCTTTAAAAAAATGCACTTGCATATCTTGATACTCTTAAAAGTCTAAATTTTTTTTACTTTATAATAAAAGATTGTGACTGAAAATAATGGGGGACAATTCTGTTGCTGGAAAAATGTTGGTCTAAGTGATGCCTTGGTGTTTCTTGCTCTTAATAAGCTTGTGCAAGTTAATCTCTTAGGAACCGTGGACTTATTTGGTTAAATTAGCAATAATGGTGTTGTCTAAAAATGCATAATTAGTTGGTATGGAGATCGTGTATTGCATGGTGAATTGAAAATGATTGCCTAATTTTATTGATGATATAAATAAAGGGTAATTAAAGTATGAAAATTGGGACGTTAAAAAAATAGAAAATTTTCTTGGTCTTAGGCTAAAATTCAAGTCTAGGAAATGGTTTTTAAATATGTTGATGATGTTGTTTGGAGTTTCCTTTTTGTCCATAAATAAACTAGTATTATGTTACTTTTGTGATATTGAACTTTGAAGGTATTGAAAATTAATGGCGTAGAAAGCTGAATTGTAGAAGTGTTAAAAACCGAAAAAATAACAGTATTAAAAGTCTAAAAACAGGTGTTAAAAGTTGCAGTTTCTAAGAATTAAAATCTAAAATTTTCACAGGTGTAAAAAGGGTCAAATTAGTGGTGTTGAAAACAGATTTTTTTAAGGAGTGTTTTAAGGCTGAATTTTTTTATATATTAAATTTTTTAAAGAGAATTTTTATAAGTTAACCATAGACTAATTAAATTAAGTAAAGTTTATTGGATAATTTTATATGAGAACTCAAATGTTAAAGTTTAGAAAGTTTCAAATGATTTAAGAACTCTTAAGTAAAATGTTTTTGAATATTTAATAAAGGTAAAAGAGATAACTTGATTTCTTTAATGAAAGGGTATTAAAATAATTATTAAATTTTAAAATTTATGTGAATTGGTTAATTAGGCACTAAAAATAATAATTATTACATCTTAGAATTTATTAGAATTATTGAATTATAAGGGTTGGTTATTTGAGCACCAAAATTGTGATTTTTAAGTAACATATAAATTATTAAATTAATTATTGTTAATTTACGAATTTCTGGCCTTAAAAACCAGAAATCAGTGATTGAATCAAAGCATTCGAGGAGCGTTTCGAGCGTTGGAATCGAGGATTCCAGGTAGGAGAGCAGTATATTTTAAATGCATAGATTATTGACAGATAAGGGTATATATGCTTATTTATATCGATGAAGGTGATATTGAGTGTTTGTTACTTGATAAATTCCATGATGATGATGATGACGATGTTATTTGTAGTTGTTGGCAATATACCCCTTAATTGTCATCGTTGGTTTGATTGATAATTTTTAAATATGATGGTTCCGTTCATATGTATGCGTTGATGATGAATGGATGATTATAATTTTAAATTGCATAAGGTTGCCATTATTATTATACGTTGATGATGATTATCAAACTTGAGGTAGCTTAGTGAATGTAGTGTTGATGATTAATTATTGGTTGTTGCATGCTATGCTTGTTGATATGTTATGGTGAAACCCTTGGTGATGGTAACTAAGTGGTAGCCCATGATGATGGTAATCAGGTGATCTATTGATGGTTGATAATTATTTGATATAGCATTTGCATTCAGATGCACACAGGACTAGGACTACAAAGGGCCTGTGATGCCGGCCCAAATTGGAGGGCGGTCTGATGGTAAGGCACAAACCATGTGGTGGTTTTTTTGGATTCCACAGCCGTCTTTGAGTGTGATTCAAGGCTGGCCTGTAACACTACCGCTGTTGTTGGAAGTGACTGTGTTGCATGAATAGGCAAGTGGTTTGGCACCTATAAAATGGCCGAATCAGCTGGAAGCTGAAATATATAATTATATTATGTAATTCACATGATTAGAACCGATCCACATGCATATGCATTTACATATAAATAATGTGATTTTGAATGCTGTGGGACAGCTCATAACATGTGATAATTATGGTTGATTACATTCGAGGTAATGTAATCGTATTAAATGACAGTGGGTGTGGTAATGTTTATGATGAATTATTGATTGTGTTGGAACTAGATATTCGATTGGTAAATTATGTTGAATCTAGCTCAAGTATCTGTCAACTGCACCCTTTACTTCCCTTTTTTATACAAGGCAAGGCCCTTGCATGGTTTCAATGGATGTATACGAACCAGCAAATCACCTTGTGGGACACATTTGCATGCGTCTTGGAGTTTTATTTTGGGCCATCTTCGTATGATAACCTCCAGGAAGCTTTATTTAAGTTACATCAGATTGGTTCTGTGATAAAGTATCAAACTTAATTTGAATAGCTTGTAATCATGTGTTCAGCTTGCTTACGTAAAGGAAACGAGCCTAGTAGATGAAGATGGGCTAGAAGATACTGTTAGCCCAAGATGTGCCTATTTCCAATTGTTGTTGGTAGCTCTTACGGAACCCTCTTCACCAAGGATCCTTCGAGCTTTATGATAGATTTTTGAGCATAAGGTCATGGTCCTCATAGACCCTAGAAGCTCGCATAACATTATATAGCCTAGAGTGGCATAATTTTTGGGCCTTATAGTAGCATCCCTTCGAACCTTTTCAATATTAGTTTTGGAAATGACGAGGATATTTAGTGTACAGGCTTATGTCTGAAAGTTCCTTTCAGTATGGCCCAAGAGTTTTTGAAGTCCTATTTTACATGTTCCCAATACATGGAGTTGATTTGGTCTTGGGAATGCAGTGGTTACAAACGTTGGGGCCCTTTTTGTTAGATTATAGTGTTCCCTCTATTTAATTCCAACCGGGGGATAAGACAATCACCCTCTCAATCCACTACTTCTTCTTACTCACAGTTCTATAGATTCCTTATTATAGATTCTCAACAATTAAGTTTATGGCAGTCTCCGTTAGCCCAGTTCCACTTATCAGTGAACCTAATTTCCATGACTCACTAGCCCACTACGACCTTGAATTAGCCATAATATTACAGAAGGTCTCCAAGGTGTTTCAAGGGGCTCCCTTCAAGCTGTGATCGCGTGCTTCGCATTCACTTACTCTCAGATGCAGCCCTCATTAATTGAGGCCCTACAAGTACCCCACTCTCAAAAGGAGGTGATGACAACATTAATCAGTGACATGTTACGAGAGGGGGTTTATCACTCCTGACTATTAGAAATTACACTTGGCCTACATCAACTTGCTGGAATTTGTTAATTTGCTAGAAGAGTCAACAATTGCAACTTTAGTTTGAAAATGTCAAAGGTGGTACTAAATTTGAAGTTGCTTTTTTAGTCTTCAATTTGTATACAATCTGGAGTTCAAGTTGGAATTCAAGTGGGCACAATTTTCTTAATAGTGAAGCAATTAAAGGTGGTAATATATTACGTATAAATAAGAATAGTATTGATTGTTTTTGGTAGAATGTAATGGGAGTAGAAAAATAAAGAGAGAAAAAATAAGAGTAAGCTTCAATAAGCTTTATTTGAGTATTGTGTTTTATGTATTAGCTTTTAACAAAGCTATAAAATATTGAGTGTGTTATTATACAAATATTTTATGAGATTAAATTTTACTCTTTGAGTATTTATATTTTTTTATAATATTTTAATTTCAACTAGGCAATTTATTTTAATTGCCAACACTAACACTAGTCCCTATTCATCTTTGGTAAAAATAAAGATGAATCATGACATTTTTGCATAGATTATAGGGTCTTGAATGTGATTACTCTGCGTGACAGATTTTGTAATTCCTAATGTTGATGAGTTATTAGATGAATTGAAAGACTTCACTATTTTTTCCAAGATCGATTTACGCTCCAGATACCACTAAATTCATTTGGCCATGGAGGATTCCCATAGAAAAATCTTCTAAATAGTGGATGGTCATTTTGAGTTCTTTGTGAAACCATTTGGGCTTAGTAATGCACCCTCAACATTTCAAGCTGTAATGACTGACCTATTTCATGCTCACTTATAGAAATTCGTATTAGTATTCTTTGATGATATATTGATTCATAGTCCTAATTGGGCTCATATCGTTGTTTCAGACCTCCTATGTTCTAACTAGTTTTACACAAAACTATCTAAATGCAAATTTAGAGTAAGCCAAGTGGATTATCTAGGCCATGTAATATCAGGCAAAGGGGTATTAGCTGACCCAGCCAAGCTTGCGGCCATAACAGATTGGCTAATTCTTTTTTTTTGGATAACGATTGGCTAATTCCTACCTCACTAATTGTCTTGAGGACATTTTTGTAGGCTTACTAGTTATTATCACCGTTTTTTCAACATTATACAATATATGCAAGTCCACTTACAGATTTGTTAGGGAATAAAAAGTTCAAATGGAATTTACAAGCCCAACATGTATATACATTACTCAAACAACATATGACATTGTTGCTAGTTCTTGGACTTCCTGAATTCACCAAAGATTTTGACGTTACCATTGACGCCTCTACGATGGCTATTGAGGCCATGTTATCCCAAGGTGGTCACCCCCAACATTGTTTTAGTAAAAAGGTACAAGGATGAGGTTAGCTTTAGCTTGTGAAAAAGAGATGTATGTGATAACAGAAGCTGTAAAGAAATGGAGGCAGTACCTTTTGGGTGCAAATTCCATGTTTACATCAATTAGAAAAGCCTAAAAGGCTTGATGACCTAGGTGATGTAGACTCCAGCACAACAAAAAATAGGTCGTGAAGTTGTTGGGTTTTGACAATGAAATCCACTAAATGCCCGGTAAGGGTAATGTTGTAATTGACGCCTTATTGTGACAAGAACAAAAAGACCCTCCACATTTATAGCCCTAACCAACAGTACCCTTTTTTTGCTAGACCGCCCTCGCTGTTCCTATGCGTAGGACCCTCAAGGACACCACTGGTCTTAGAAATTCCCACCAAATCAAAGTTATCTTGTGCTTAAATGGCAACAGGGCATATTAATGTTTAAAGATAACCTTTATCCCAGAAGAAACCAAGCTACGCAATGAGATACTAACTAAATATCACGCCACGTTAGTAAGGGGCACTCAGAGGGTGTTTGCTTTACAGTTGAGGAAATGAAATTGAAGTGAAGTAAAAAATTTAAAGGTTGATATTAATTCTTTACGCTGTTCGAGAAATTTTGGCTTCTAATTAATGGAGGTTTCTCCGTTGGGAAACTGCTCCCAAACATCCTCTCAGGGGTTTGAGCCACCGTGGCATGTATTGCTGCATGGTTTGCATGGCTACATATGTCCCTCAATGTGAAATAATTTATGCAGCAATGTCACACTTGCCAACATTGCAAGTATTTGACCCAGAAATCTTTTGGTCTACTACAACCTCTACCAGTTCCCTCACAAGTGTGGTATGAGATTTCCATAGACTTCATAACGCATTTGCCCTTATCCCATGGCAAATCGGTTATCTGGGTGATAGTAGATCGCTTCACCAAGCTGGCCCATTTCATTCCTCTTCCACCGTATTTTTTAGCCTCCTCGATAATATAACGTCCTAGGTTATTTTTGCATTTATTTTTTATTCAAACGATTACATCTTACGATAAATTTTTCCTTAACTTGAAAATTAATCGAGATTTAGTGAAAAAGCATTTATTTTTACTGACTTATTCAAGTGACAGCAGTCACAATTAGATTAAATAAATGAGATCTAGAAAAGAAGAGCAAGTTAATCTAAGCACAACGGATGGGAGAAAGGGAATCAGGGCTTCCCGCTTGAGCGAGGCCCCTACTCGTCTGAGCGAGATTTCAGACTCTCGCTTGAACGAGGTTTCTATTCGCTTGAGCGAATACCTTTCACACATCGGATTAGACAAAACATGCAAACGGACCCCGAAAATCTCACCCTAAAAATGATTCTGTTAATCAAAGGTTTGTCATAGCTACCACGACAGCATATGTAAATAACAGTGATGTATTTTAAAATGTAGATTTGCATCCGGTCCGGTCTTGATTAAACACAACTAATTAATAATACTCGGAAGTTCTTATACACACATATAACTCTATAGAGAATCACTCAAAGTCACTCGGACCCTGGCACCGATCTCCCCCTTGGCGCGACTCCATGGCTCCTTCCCCTTCCCTGTCACTGGTTACTAAAAAAAAAGGCAAGGGTGAGTGTTTGGCATTGTAATTAATATAGAATGGAACTTAACAAATATACATGCATATTTATACATACACATCAAGCATCATTCGAAAGTAAGCATACCGAAACATAGTGTATTACATACAGTAACTATATTAACCCAACCACGCAATTCCATTACATTTATCACGATCAAAACTGACTCTCATACAATCTGACTCCTAATATCCGGATACTAAAGGATTGGCCTTCAGCTGGGGGTCCTACTTGACACCCCGTGAACCCTGCTTGATATCAATTTCACTATATTAAATTATTGCATAGTTATCAAATCAATTTCACTATATTAAATTATTGCATAGTTATAAAATCAATTACACTTATTTATTTCCTCAACGTTTAATTATTCACAATTCTCTAATACTTCGCAAGAGTATAGACCCAATATGAATATCGCCCCCCCCGGTGTCCTAGCTTAGTGTTCATACCTCGGAAATCCGAGCTACAATCTGAGAGGTCGGATATCTCATCCGTGCTCACCTCTTGGTTACCTACACCCGTTGTTTCAGTCATTGTGAGGTTAATCCGGGCTATGACCCCGTGTGAGGCGCTCTCCTCACAACGGTTGGACCAGACCACCTAGCCCTGCCCGCTCTTCTCCTACACTCCCGATCTTCAACTCCGCCTGCTCGCGCTTCTGAGACTGATCTCGACACCGGCTTTCTTGTCTCTGGCTCAGACAGAACAAATATTAAATAAAACTTCTAAAACATTTACTAATCATTTCCCATTTCTTATAATTCTCATTAAAACATTAGGGATGTTACATCTACCCCCCCTAAAAGGAGATTTCGTCCCCGAAATCAGTGTTCCGGTTGGAAAAGATGAGGGTACATTCGTCTCATATCGGATTCTAACTCCCAAGTGTAGTTTATCCAATGTAAATTCTGCCACTTCACCTTCACCAGCGGTACCTCCTTGTTCCTTAACCGTTTGGTTTGATGCTCTTCAATGCCGATTGGTACCGCCTCCACCGTCAGGTTCTCCTTCACTTCAATGGAGTCACTCGGTACAATCATGGTATCACACGGAATGTAGGCTCGAAGTTGCGATACGTGGAACACGTTGTGAATGTTAGTCAATGATTGGGGAAGATCCAGTCGATAAGCGACTTCACCAATTCGTTCTAGTATTTGGTATGGTCCAATATACTTCGGATTAAGCTTTTGGCTCTTCAAAATTCGACCTACACCCTTAGTCGGTGAAATCCTTAGGAACACCCAATCACCCACTTGGAATTCAAGGGGTCTGTGCCGATTGTCATAATAGCTCTTTTGCCGGTCTTGAGTAATTTTTATCTTCTCTCGGATTAAAGCGATTTGCTCGTTCATCTCTTGAATCATCTCAGGCCCTAGATGAAGGGCATCGCCGTTCTCATTCCAACATAATGGAGTACGACATTTCCGACCATAAAGAGCTTCGTATGGAGCCATCCCAATGCTGCTATGGTAACTGTTATTATATGCAAACTCTACCAAGGGCAAGTACTTCTCCCATGATCTGCCCTGTTCCAGTACACATGCCCTTAACATATCTTCAAGAGTCTGTATAGTCCGTTCTGATTGACCATCGGTCTGGGGATGGTAGGCTGAGCTCAGTTTGAGCTCAGTACCCAGTTGTTGTTGCAAACTCCCCCAAAACCTTGAAGTGAATCGGGGATCCCGATCAGAGATAATGCTTGAGGGCACACCATGCAGTCGTACAACCTCAGCAACGTACAACTTAGCTAATTGATCTAGCGACCACTTCATATTTATTTCCAGGAAATGCGCACTTTTGGTTAGTCGATCAACAATCACCCAAATCGCGTTGTATCTGGTTTGAGTGCGGGGTAGTCCGGACACGAAGTCCATGGTGATACCTTCCCACTTCCAGATTGGAATTTCTGGAGGTCGAAGCAGACCTGGAGGTCGTTGGTGCTCAACCTTGCACTTCTGGCATATCACATAGGATTTCACATACTCGATTATTGCCTTCTTCATGCTTGGCCACCAGAATTCCTTTTTTAAGTCATGATACATTTTTGTCACTCCCGGATGTATACTCAGAGAGCTTTTGTGTGCTTCTGATAGCACCGCCTGCCTGAAGCCTCCATGTGCAGGCACCACCACTCGGTTCCTGAATCTCCATATACCATCGTTACCCCGAGTTATCTCCACATTTTTGCCTTGGGTCTGAGTATCAATCAGCCTCAGTAACTCTTTATCGTCTTTCTGTGCTGCTACCACCGACTCTAGAAATTCGTTGGAGATTTTTAACATTCCGATTGTCATTCGGTTTGGTGCGTCCATAACAATTCCAACATTCATATCTCTAAAGCTTTCTAGCAATTCCTGTTCTCTACCCATCAGGTAAGCCACGTGTAATACCTTCCTGCTTAGTGCATCTGCCACAACATTCGCTTTGCCCGGGTGATACTTTAAATCGAAGTCGTAATCCTTTAAATACTCTACCCATCGCCTCTGTCTCATATTTAGCTCCTTTTGATCAAATAAGTACTTTAGGCTCTTGTGATCACTGAATACTACAAAGCGAGCTCCATACAGATAATGGCGCCAAATCTTCAGTGCGTACACCACTGCTGCAAGTTCCAGATCATGAGTCGGGTAATTCTCCTCATGTGGCCTCAATTGCCTTGAAGCATAAGCAATTGCCCGATCAGCTTGCATCAACACACACCCCAATCCAAATTTAGATGCATCACAATATACTTCAAATTCTTGTGTTACATCGGGCAGTGCAAGCACAGGGGCAGTCGTTAAACATCGCTTGAGAGTTTAGAAGCTTAATTCACACTTTTCCGACCACACGAAGGGGTTTCCTTTCCTTGTTAACCGAGTCAGAGGAAGTGCTATCCGAGAGAACCCCTCAATGAAGCGTCGATAGTATCCAGCTAATCCGAGGAAACTCCTGATTTCAGTTACTGACTTCGGCCTCTCCCAAGCCATAACCGCCTCAATTTTTGTCGGATCAACTGAGATTCCCTCTCGGGAAATCACATGCCCCAAGAATTGTACACTACTCTCCCAGAAATTACACTTAGATAATTTAGCGTACAACTTCTTCTCTCGAAGTACTTGTAAAACAAGTCGAAGATGTTGAGCATGCTCCTCATCCGACCTCGAATATACCAAAATATCATCAATGAATACTACCACAAACTGGTCCAAGTACGGTTGAAAGGTCCAATTCATATAGTCCATAAAAATGGCAGGAGCGTTCGTTACTCCAAAGGGCATTACTACGTACTCGAAGTGCCCATACCGAGTCCGAAATGCTGTCTTTGGGATATCTTCCGGCCTCACTCGGATCTGATGGTACCCCGACCTCAAGTCGATCTTAGAGAACACAACGGCGCCTCGCAACTGGTCCAGTAAATCGTCAATACGAGGTAGTGGATATTTATTTTTGATTGTTAGTTTGTTCAGCTATCGGTAATCAATGCACATTCGCATACTACCGTCCTTCTTCTTTACCAGTAACACCGGAGCGCCCTAGGGTGAGGCACTGGGCCGGATAAAGCCCTTTTCTAGTAATTCATTTACTTGTTTCTTCACTTTGGTTAATTCCACCGAAGACATTCTATATGGCGTTCGGGACACAGGTTCTGCCCCGGGAATCAAGTCAATAGAGAAATCAATCTCCCGACTGGGAGGTAGCTCCGGAATTTCTTCCGGGAAAACGTCAGGAAATTCGCAAACAATTGGAATATCACTTGGCAGGAGGTTATGCCGACCCTCCGAAGCGAATAAAACAACATACGTGGTTAGGACATCGCTCACCCCGTTCTTCATGTCAAGTTCCTGAGAGAAAACAATATCCTTCCGATAACAGTCGACCAACACATGATTAGCAGCAAGCCAATAACATCTAAGTCCTTCAATGGCATACAGATAAAATTTACTCGAAAAGTACGGGCTTCGATTTGCATCGGCAGTTCTCTACACACTGTAGTCGCACGGAGAGTGGAACCAGTTGGAGTGGAAACAATAAGAGCGTTCTCCATTAAACTGATTGGCAGACCAAGCCGTCGCACACAACTTTCCGAAATAAAGGAATGGGTGGCACCTGAATCATAAATTACATCAACCAGATAACCACAGATGAGGCACTTACCCTGTACCAAATTGTCATTCCTTGTAGCTTCTGAAGCATCAAACGTAAATACACGCCCGGTCATGGCGTTCTGGGCACCGCTAGATTGGGCATCATATCTTCCCGATTATTGGTTCCCTCTACCAGCTCTATTCCGGCCTCCCCTCGAAAAGTTGGAACCCCGGGTCCCAGAAGAGTTAGTTCAGTTGTCCGACCTGCCCTGCTACTGCCTCTGAGGGCAATCGGGCCTGAGGTGCCCTGGTTGTCCGCACTGGAAGCACACAATTTGATTGGCTTGGCAATGTTTGGCAATGTGACCTTCCTGACCATAATTGTAGCATGCACGACTACCAGAAGGATTACCCGATCGACCAGTGGAACCCCGACCGGAAGAGGATGAGGAGGTAGCAGAAGACTTGCCACCCCGGAAGAATTGACTCATCCTCTTGAAGTTGAATCCTTTTGCCTTCAGTGGCTTTTTATCTCTCGGCTGAGACGTCCTTTGTAACTGCACCTCTTCAGTCAGTCTTGCTTTGTTCACCAGGGTTGGGTAGTCCCTAATCTCCATCGGTACGATTACACTACGGAGCTCAATCCGTAGTCCAGCTTCGTATTTGGCGCACTTGCTACCTTCAGTCCCTTCTAACGAGAAAGGGTGGTAAAAATCACACAACTCGTCAAACTTGCTGGTGTACTCGGCTACAGACATCCGGTCTTGCTCCAACTTCAGGAATTCCATTTCCTTCCGGATTTTGTAGTTGTCCGGGAAGTATTTAACAAGGAACCTCCTTCGGAAATTTATCCATACCAACGGCTCATTTGCTGCGTTCATCTGCACCTTCACTCGGGACCACCATACTCTAGCCTCTTCTTTTAGTTGGTAAGTAGCAAATAAAACCTTTTGCTCTTCTGAGCACTCAAAATATTCAAAAACCTGCTCGATATCCCTGATCCAGATGTATGCCCCGTCATAGTCGTGTCCCCCTTTGTAAATCGGAGGATTCCTTTTTAGGAATTTATCCAGAGTGGGACCGGACTCGGTCCTACTCATTAGCTGAGTAAATCTAGAGAAGAAATCATCTCTTCCCCCAGAACTAGTCTCTCCGGCCATTTAGTAATTCTACAATGAGCAAACATATTACCATTAATAACCAAGATCAGCCAGGGGATCGTAAATTTACCTTATATTCATAGAATACTACGCCAGTGGAGTGCTAAGGGAACGATGCCAGGCCACACACAATCTCAATACAACGAAATACAATCAACCTTCATAAGACTATCACAATCACTAGATCGGCCCATACACCGGCTCTAGAAAGAACCGCTCTGATACCAAGTGTAACGTCCTAGGTTATTTTTGCATTTATTTTTTATTCAAACGATTACATCTTACGATAAATTTTTCCTTAACTTGAAAATTAATCGAGATTTAGTGAAAAAGCATTTATTTTTACTGACTTATTCAAGTGACAGCAGTCATAATTAGATTAAATAAATGAGATCTAGAAAAGAAGAGCAAGTTAATCTAAGCACAACGGATGGGAGAAAGGGAATCAGGGCTTCCCGCTTGAGCGAGGCCCCTACTCGTCTGAGCGAGATTCCGGACTCTCGCTTGAACGAGGTTTCTATTCGCTTGAGCGAATACCTTTCACACATCGGATTAGACAAAACATGCAAACGGACCCCGAAAATCTCACCCTAAAAATGATTCTGTTAATCAAAGGTTTGTCATAGCTACCACGACAGCATATGTAAATAACAGTGATGTATTTTAAAATGTAGATTTGCATCCGGTCCGGTCTTTATTAAACACAACTAATTAATAATAGTCAGAAGTTCTTATACACACATATAACTCTATAGAGAATCACTCAAAGTCACTCGGACCCTGGCACCGATCTCCCCCTTGGCGCGACTCCATGGCTCCTTCCCCTTCCCTGTCACTGGTTACTAAAAAAAAAAGGCAAGGGTGAGTGTTTGGCATTGTAATTAATATAGAATGGAACTTAACAAATATACATGCATATTTATACATACACATCAAGCATCATTCGAAAGTAAGCATACCGAAACATAGTGTATTACATACAGTAACTATATTAACCCAACCACGCAATTCCATTACATTTATCACGATCACAACTGATTCTCATACAATCTGACTCCTAGTATCCGGATACTAAAGGATTGGCCTTCAGCTGGGGGTCCTACTTGACACCCCGTGAACCCTGCTTGGTTCACCGAGTCCTGCTTGACTCTCCACCTCGACCACTGGGTCCTACTTGACCACTGGGTAGCTCAACTGGGCACGAAAACCACGGGAGCCGAAAATGAGGGGCTATCATATACCGTCGGCCATCCCACACCACATAGTCATTCAACAGTTTACCTTTCACATAATAATAATATCAATTCCTCATCACTCGGGTAGCCTGCTTGCTAACCCGTCGTCACATAACACTGATCATTTCAACATTAGATATCACAAGATCATAACATGATAAACTCAACCACACCCGATCCTCCACTAATTAATGAACCCAGTCACACATGCACAAGCATAAACACACAACTACGTTTAGCAACATTTTCCTTAACTTGTTTACATTACCTCAATGACCTGAATAAGAAGCGAGTCCTATTCTAATTAATTATAACCCGAACACCCCCCTTACATTGGTTCCACGCTTCGATAATCTGCTCTCTGTGTCGATTCCTCCCTCTGAGCACTGGTTTCGCAGTCTCGACTCCGTCACTCAGTCTTCCGTTGCTTAACCTACTACCTACGGATCATAAAGTACAGTTCGTCACTTCAACGCCCTTAGTTCATGGACCGCACATGGGCTCACACTCACTGGAGGAGTGGAGAACAGCCTCGAATATAGCCATACATGGCCCTTAACCGCCAAAGAATAAAAGGGATAAGGGAATCACAATTGGAACGGATCAGAAGACTCACCTTGAAGCCTCGACCACAGGAATGGGATACAATTGAAGGTTGGACACAAGTGGAGTCCCTCTCCAGCGCATGCAACTCCGCGTTAAGAGAGGAGAAAAACGAAAGAGAAGGAACAGACCAGCAGCAAAGGTAACTTGTAAATAATGAAGAGGGAAGGAAGAGGATCTCCTTATATATATATAGCTCATGGGCAAGATCGTCTTTTCCTTTATTTTATTTGTATTCTTATGAAATTTAATCAATTTCACTATATTAAATTATTGCATAGTTATCAAATCAATTACACTTATTTATTTCCTCAACGTTTAATTATTCACAGTTCTCTAATACTTCGCAAGAGTATAGGCCCAATATGAATATCGCCCCCCCCTGGTGTCCTAGCTTAGCGTTCATACCTCGGAAATCCGAGCTACAATCTGAGAGGTCGGATATCTCATCCGTGCTCACCTCTTGGTTACCTACACCCGCTGTTTCAGTCATTGTGAGGTTAATCCGGGCTATGACCCCGTGTGAGGCGCTCTCCTCACAACGGTTGGACCAGACCACCTAGCCCTGCCCGCTCTTCTCCTACACTCCCGATCTTCAACTCCGCCTGCTCGCGCTTCTGAGACTGATCTCGACACCGGCTTTCTTGTCTCTGGCTCAGACAGAACAAATATTAAATAAAACTTCTAAAACATTTACTAATCATTTCCCATTTCTTATAATTCTCATTAAAACATCAGGGATGTTACAGATAACTCCTATTTTCCTATAAGAAATTCATAGATTACATGGGACGCCTCAGACAATCATGAATGATCATGATTGAGTGTTCATAAGCGAATTCTGGCAAGGGCTCTTTCGCTTAAATGGGACTACCCTTACATTTAGCAGTGCATACCACCCTTAGAGTGATGGCCAAACTGAGGTGGTCAATAGGGTTTTGGAAGGTTAGCTCCGTTGCTTTGTTGCCAGTGGCCGCAATTGCTCTATTTCACAGAGTACTAATATGACACCTCTTTTCACTATTCCCTACGTAAGACACCATTTGAAGCTTTGTACAGACACAAACTCTATCTCTCAAATCTTATCTTTCCAGATTAGCTTATGTGGCAATGGTGGAGGAGTTATTGCTCCAAATACAATCGATACTTCGTGTACCCCGAGAAAACTTGAATCGCCTTCACATGACCTTATTGGCTAACACCCATCGTCAAGATCGCATTTTCAAGGTAGGATTGGGTTACCTCAAATTGCAACCCTACCGGCAAACCACCATCCAACATCGCCCCTTAGCTAAACTCACCAAACGTTTCTATGGACTCTTTGAGATTGTCCATGCCATATGTATAGTGGCTTATGAAGTGAACCATCCTGAAGCATCGTGAGTTCATTGCTCTTACATGTTTCGAAACTTCGTTCTTGGCATAGGAAACCACCCTTCCCTATAAACACCTTACCATTGTCCATGACTTCATAATAGTTAGCCCTTAGTCCTGATTTCTTTGGAATAGGGAACTGTGCGCAACTTCTTATTCAGTGGGAGGGTGCCCTTGAAACAGAGGCCATTTGGGAGGATTTTGGGCAAATTAAGAGAACCAGGCATAGGTTTAAGATGATATTGTAAAGAGCTATATGAGTGGATTAGCATGTTTGAGAAATTTACATAGGACTTCCTTTTGAAAGTTGTTTTAAGTTTACCATATAGTTTAAATATTTTGTCAATGTTATTATCTTTTGGTTTAGTAATATAGTCATATAATAACGTAATATAAGAAAATATAGTAATGTATTATGTGATGGCATATTCAATCAATTTTTATAATTTTATATGAAAAGAGAAATTTTTATATTACACGGTTATATAAACTTTAGGTTGAAATATATTAATTAACATTAATAAAATTTGATTAAACTATGATAAAATGATGTTTTAAAGCATGTATATAAAAACAAATATTTGCATGACCCAGTAAAAGAAGTATTATTTGAATAATTTTTTATTTTTATACGGTAATGAAAACTTTTTATAAAAACATATTAGTATTTAAACGTAAAATTATATATTTTTAAATATTATATTTAATAAATTATTTTATTGTAACAAATTTTTAAATATTTTATTTCTCGTATAAAACATGGAAAACATAAATAAAAAAAAACAAAATATCCTATAAGTCAAAGTTAAAAAGTAAAATTAAAAGTAAGATCAAATACCAGTTGGCATTGAAAAATTGGGCCATTGGGATAAAAAAAAATCCAAACCAACAAGCCCATAATCATCATAGGGCAGATCCTGAAACTTGTAGCAAGACAATTTTCCCGAGAAAGTGAAGAGGGAAAACCGAGAGAAACATCAAATGATGGTGAGACCACCTGGTTCTCAAAAATGGGGTTACATTCGGATCATCACTGGTACAATCTTCGGAGGCATCCTCGGATTCTACGTTATGCACCGTCTAGAAACCGATTACAAGGTCGTTATCCTAAACTCTTTTCCCTCTTCTCTCTTCTCTATTGATTTTTGAAATAAATTTATGGGTTTAGCTACCCAGTGGTGTTAAGTACCTTAATCTGATACCCGTCTTAATCTTCTCTTCAAAGATTGTTGCTTTTTTTAAAAGTTTGATGTGGGTGTTGTTTTGCAGGAAAAAATGAACGAAAGGCTTAGAAATTATGAGGCTGAATTGATGAGGAAGAAGCAGGAGAGATTGAATGAGTATGATGAATCCTCCAAGTTTTGATCCTGTTTTCAATGTTGTATTTTTTTTTCTGCCTTTGATTTATGAAAAAATTGTTTCTAGTGTAATAAACAGTAGCTTCTTGATTATTTATATATAAATAATTTTTATATTTTTTCTTTGTCAAAGAGTATGTTTGGTGGTTTACATATACTGTTAACTCAATTTGGTAGAACTAAAATGTAAACCTGATCTTAAATTTGGAAGATGTGCATAGAATAGGAATGTTGAAATATATGAGTTGTGTTTGCTTACCACGGTAATTAAATGGGTTGTAAGCATTTTATTTGGTTGGAATTTGTTGAATGTGTAATAATAGTTTTTTCTGGCTTAGTAATTTGTACCGTCATTAGGTAAATTAAGATGTACCACCTAGCGGGTGGATAAGCTGGGAGGGGGCTGTTTTAAGATTAACTTGTGGTCTCGAGTTCGAGTCCTAGAAATACAATTCTGTTAAATCTTAATAGAGAGACGTGTCCTGTCTAATAGTGGTCCTTCCCCTTAAATAGTGTGATGAAATGAACTTTTGCACTTGCACCTAAGCTAATGATAGTGGCTGGTATATTGGTTGAATGTCAAATTTGCTCAAGCTTGTTGAGCATTTGAGGCTTTGGCGATGTGTTCATTTTCACCGAAGATAAATACAACGGAAGCCCCTATATATGGCAACTGTGTTTCATTGCATCCAATGCTGAAGACAGCTGAGGAAAGAACCAATGCAGTTGGATATGTAATAGAGCGTTTGTCAGAGGAGCAAATTCCAGGTATATGGAATGAGGTATTAATTATGATTAGTATAGAATGTTAGATTTCATCATTCTTCTATGCTTTTCTAATGTCTATGTACATAACCTATGTTTATTGTCCTTGCTTTACCAGCTTGTGACATCATCATTTGGTGCCCCCATTTTCTTTTCCTTTGAATGTGCCGCAGCTCCTTATTTTGGCATAAAGGACACACCAAACTTGCTTTCTAAATTTTCTGTTGCTACTGCAAATGTTTGTTAATCTGTATATTCAGCTATTACACGGTTACGCTATGAATTATATCCAGGCCTTATGATGTTATAATAGTTTAGATTCTTTAAACTGTTGTTTCTACTCTACTTCTGCAAGCATATCTGTCTACTGTGAATTATATCTGAACTGGTCTACACCGGGGTCTACAATCCGGTGTGGGAACCAGCCATAAAAAGTATATGTTTTGAGTGTTTATATACCAGTACAGTGGGTATCCGGTATTATAATCCGACCTCTCAGTGGGAGAGAGCGGTCTTGTTGTCCTAAAGATCCTTCACACCAGAGTTTTGCGTTGTTAGGGGGCGAAAGGTGGTGTCACTTGCAAGGATTCTCTGACGCTCTAGTTAGCAGAGTATATGGGAACTCAATGAACACTTAAGCAATGTAATAGTAAAGTGAGAGTAAGAACAACGTAACCTTGCATGTGTTGGAGAATATGCTATTTATAGTTGAGCGTGGAAAATGAATCGTTGGGCGCAAGTGGGCCTAGAAGTTCTGATGCCGTGTGCAGCGTATCAATCAGAGTAGTTCAATATTCAGAGCGTGGCGGAGGGTAGGTCAATGATGAGTATACGATTCTGACACAGGAATGGGGATAATTCACCTTTTCTGTATATCACGCCTGTAATGGTACTTGCTCCTTTCAGTGAATGATATAGACATATTCTGCTGTGTAAGGTATCTATCATGATAAGTGATGATTCCACTTATCTTATCGTAGCACTGAGGTAAACGGTTATACGTGATGGAAGAATGAGAGCGGATGAAGTGTCCGGTGTCTCGGACGTAACCTCGGATGACCGGTGAAGGAAAGACTCTTAACATGGTGTATTCACAGTTTGGATATTGACCTGTGATACCGGTTGACCTTCCAGAGCAGTTAAAATGATACCTTAGTCTGGGTGCCGGTAGCTAGACCGAATCAATATCCAGGCCTTATGACATTTTTTCCTGCCTGATTTATGAGAAAATTGTTTCCAGTGTCAAACAGCGGCTTCTAGGTTATTTACATAAAATGGGTTTTAGATATGTCCTTCATCGTAGAGAATGTCTGGTGGTTTATGTATACTGTGAGAAGCTGTTAACTCAATTTGGTAGAACTAAAATGTAAAGCCTGCTCTTAAATTTGAAGATGTCCTAAGAAAAAGATGTTCCTACTAGGATAGGAATGTGGAAATATATGAATTGTGTGTGACTATCACAATAATTAAATGGGTTCTAAGCATTTTATTCTGTTGAAAATTTTTGAATGTATGACAATAACTAATAGAGTTGTTCTGGTTCAGTAATTTGTACCTGTCATTAGTTAAATTAAGAGTGTGTTTAGTTCCATTTTTTTTCCTGCTTTGCTTTTCCTATTTAAAAAACGGCATTCAATACATTTTCTTGCTTACACATCAGCTTAAAGCGAACCCAAACACGCACTTAGATGTAATCTTGGGGATTTCGAGAGTTCACATATACATTCATAGATAGCATGACTCTAGTCGAAATTTGATATCGACTATTCTAATCACAAGCTAGTTGAAAATTATACCGAAACCAAAGAAAAATATATATCTCCCCTTGCTCAAGAATTGTACAATGACCACATCCAGAGTCATTCATGTTCAGCAATCAGCTACTGGATATGAAGTTGTTCATTAATAATAATATCATACCAGTGTTTTGATCTATGTGTACAAATAATAAAAGGAAAATTGTTGTTGTAGACTTAACACTAACGGGTGTATTAGTGCTAAAAGAAGGTAAAAACGGAAAGACAAAAGAGAAGGATATGGTAAATGATGGACACACAAAATATTCAAATTGGATGTAATTGTGTGTGCAGATGAATATAATTGTTGATGGCAAAAATTCATATATGAAATGTAACAGCGAAGTTTGGATCTTATCCATTTCTTTTTCTCTATCTCTTTGTATTTTATTTTCACTTGCATAAACAATGGATATCATGTATAATTGTTATCTCTCTCTGTGTGTTTAATTGAAACTCTCAAGTAATGGAAAAGATGTAAACTAGTGAGGCACAAAAATATAAAGGATGAAGTGCTTGTTTGGTAACTGTTATGAAATTAGAGTTTGATTAATGATATTATTCGATTGTGTATGTTGTTCTCATAAATTTGTTTAGGTATTTTTAAACTCCATTTGATTAACGGATTAAAAATTTATTTTTAATTAAATTTAGCTAGGAGTTACCCAACTCCATTGAACATCGGTTCTATTATGTTTTTTTATTGCCCTAAACATTCCCAACGGTTTTTCTCTCCTTTTCTCTCAAATAATATGTTTAGTACTACAATAGTGTGATTCAATGTGGCACAAGTTCAATCTCCACAACTATGAAAGCAACCTATTTATTTTTGGTTTCTTTGCCAGAAAAAGGAAAGAACATTATGGTTTGTATTTTTATTTTTTATTTTTAGTTTTAATTATAAATCTACAATAGATACTGAAAATAAAATTTTTTCTGTTTTTATTTTTTTTGTAAAAATTTTTATAAATAGGAAACAAAATAACGATTTTGTAATTAAAACAGAAAAAAAAATGGAAACAGAATCCAGCTCTAAAAGCGTCTCAAATCTGCAAAGATTATAAAAATTACCAAAGAGTTGTTTGGTAGTTGGAATGTTTCTTTGATACTTTTCCAAGATAAGTTTAAGATACCTATCTATTTAGGGGGGAAAGTTAAAAATAAACATTATTTACATATAAGTTTTCTGATAAACCGAACATGGTAAATTTTCCTTTAAAGTGACATTTTTGAAAGAAAAATATATTTTTCACCAAAAAAAGGAAAAATATATTTCCTTTGCCAAACATTTCCTAAAACATTTTTAAAAAAAAATGCAAAAGAACCTAAAAATCTCTTGTTTATGCATGTTAGATCACATAAGTATTCATACATTTTCTACACTGCAGGGAAGATGATGATGATTCTTTGATAGTTTAACTTGTTAAAAAAATTTAAATGGAATGTAAGGATCTAGTTAATTTATAAGAAAGAAAACATATTTTGTTTATCCTTTGGAAAAACAGTAAAAGGGGTGAGAGAATCAAAATCAACACATCACGCATCAATTGTGCTAAATCTTATCAATGTTCATAAATGATAAATCATAACATAGATCAAGCCGTCAAATCAAAAGAATTGGGTACTATCATATAGTTTTGTATCGACTAAGTTCACAAATTGGAAATAAACGATCTCAAACTACTAACATCCTCCATAGGGTAAACCACCACTTCTCAGAAGCCAACGACAATACAACCCCCCCCCCCCAATACAGTTTATAACTTTCATCGTACTATGTCCTCCAAAGAGTAACTCTTCTCAAAACATCATAAGATATTGAGTTGGAATCTCATTCTATTTAAGGATTTTTGTAACCAGGAACGGAGAGCTTTCTCCCTCCTCTTTTTCCGTCTAACTCTTTGGTGTTAAAAATACTAGTTCTTCTTTTTAAACGTTCTATAGTTAACTTAACCACAATTAAGACTCTCCATTCCTCTTGATAAGTGTGTTTAGTGAGGATTGAATCTAGGATTCTTTCTACAATTTTAGTATGCATTATCAACTTAGCTATGAATGATTGGTACATGAGAGAGAGTATGAAAAAATAAATATTTTAATGATTAAAAAATTAGAGGTAAAAAAGTAAAAAACGAGGGTTAAAGGAAATCACCGTAGGTTTGACAACAACAACAACAAAAATGGACCCAAAACAAAATATGAGTTTGTGATCAGCACAAAGCACTTCACTTCCTTTGATCATGAAATTCTTCGGTTACTGACTCAAACCTGAGAGAGTAACGTCAATGGCTTGCTCCCTATGCAAATTTTCAGCTTTGACCAACGTAATGTCTCGACCCTTCTCCTCACTCTTTCCCTCTTCACCCTCTCTTACTTTCCTCTCCAGTCTCTCACCCATAGCTACTTCCATCAAACATTGTTTTGCCTCTTCTTCCTCTGCATCATCCTCTGCCACATTCTCATTCACATGGGACGATGTCTTAAACATGTCTGAATCCAAAGCTACCTATGAAGACCCCTCTAGTTATCTCCGAGGTTACTCCCACAAAGTCCAACAATGCAATCGTGGTTCTGTGAGTTCTTTTCTTATCACTCTTTTGTTTTGCAAACACAAACAATGGATGAATGAAACAATTTGGTTCATTTTATTTATTTTTTCCCCCTTTTCTGTAATGGAGAGTATTACTCAATTTTGCCCAATTTATAGAACCCCGAGTGTGTTTTGCCACACCCATTTGTGAATTTGAGCTTCATTTACGCCCTTTTTCGATAAGCTTTGTTCTTTTCACTTTTTGAAATTTGGGTCTGGTTGATTTTGAATTGTAGGATATACTCGTTTTTGCAATCCCCCCAGCAGAATTGTGTTTACTCAACAATATCATAATATGTGTTATATATTATTGACTTTGAAATTGTTTATAGGAGAAACAATCTGAATTCCTTCCATTTGTCATTGAGGGTCACGTTGTTGGATTCATTCACAAAGGGTAAGATTTACTCCAATTTTTCTTTCTTTTAAGATGCTAGTGTGGGCTATAGCTTGGTTACTCGTGAATGTTTCATTGGATAACCTAGTTTGATGAAATTAACTGTTGCATTTGAATTGAATCTAGGAATGATAGTGGCAGGTTTACTGGTTAAATGTCAAATTTGTTCAGGTTTGTTGAGCATTTGAGGGGCTTTAGCAAAGTGTTCATTTTCACCGAAGATAAATACAACGGGGACCCCTATGGTGACTGTGTTTCATTGCATCCAATGCTGAAGACAGCTGGGGAAAGAACCAGTGCAGTTGGATATGTAGTAGAATGTTTGGGAGAGGAGCGGATTCCAGGTATACGGAATGAGGTATTAATTATGATAAGTATAGAACCATAGATTGCGTCATTCTTCTATGCTTTTCTAATGCCTATGGAAATAACTTATGTTTATTGTCCTTGTTTTATCAGCTTTATCCTGTGACATCATCATTTGGTGCACCAATTTTCTTTTCCTTAGAACGTGCCGCAGCTCCTTATTTTGGCATAAAGGTCATCACCAAACTTGCTTTCTAAATTTTCTGTCGTTACTGCAAATGTTTGTAGGTGTGTATATTCAGCTGTTACATGGTTGCACTATTAGAGATAGTAATAGTTAGTAGCTAGTTTCTTGAACTCATTGGCTATATAAAGCCTCACTTGTATTGTGTAAACACATTTATCATTCTTGGGTTTAATACATTTTACATTTCCTCTAAATTCTCTCAATTATATTTTCATTTTCTCTGAGCCATGTGAATTATGTGCAGGCTTTATGATGTTATAATAGTTTAGAGTCTTTAGACTGTTATTTCTACTCTTCTATTAAGCATATTTAGTTTCAAGCATTGTTTTAGAAGGAAATGAATTTCCCCCTCATTTCATGTCATTTATAAACTTTTATGCCAAATACGTTTCTTGATAAAACCTTCAGATGAATCAATCAAGTAGCATTCCTTGTCAAATGAAATTGAACATTGAACTTGTAGTTTTGTGGAGTTGAATGTTACCAGTCTGCAATCATAGTGTTGGCATCATTTTGAAAATCAATTGATGATTTGTCTTCAAACAAATGTGTAACAACTACACAATATCTATTTCACCACTGGCTTTGTAATTGATAGTCCAGTTTATATTCTCAAGTTCTTGTTTGTAACTTTTCATCTTTCGCCTGTTTTTTTAATATCCTAAAAGCTCTTGTTGAGTGACCTGTTTTTTCTCTTCAAATATTAGGCTTATGGAGTCCATATGAATGGCTACGTTGAGCTGGATGGGCAGAAACACTTGTGGATAGGGAAGAGAAGTGACTCAAAACCCACATATCCTGGAATGCTTGATCATCTAGTTGCTGGAGGACTGGTTTGTAATTTAATTTGTATCTGTTCTGAACCTTTTTTTGGTGAATTTGTTCTGAACCTTCAAATGTTCAAACATTTCTCCTCAAAACCACTTTTACTAGAGCTGTCAAATATAACATCCTTGATTCTTAAGTAACATATTTATACACTTACGTGAAAAAACTCATTATAAAACAATTTATTAGAAAACTAGAAAATTTCATTTAGATTTAAATGGTCTAAAATAAAAATAATTTAAATACAGTGCAACTATAAAACTTCATCTTAAATATATTACATTAAAGTGTAAAAAAGAATAACCGATCTGCAAGACTAACTTGTAACTCCTTACTATTAGGTCTCAAGCGAAAACCCAAAGGCCTTCTCCTAACAACCTGAATATGTCGGCGAAACCCCAAAATAGAATAATAGTGAGGAAAAGTCAGTGACTGTAGTAGTATTAAAAACATTTTAAACTACGACATATCTAGCTATAACTTGGGTGAAAGTTATGGAAAACTCTCACTTAACATTATTAGATATAACATGTAAAATCTATGTAAACAAAATAAAAGTCTTTTATTATTAGTATTAATATTTGTCTTCTAATTGTCTTCTTGGCATGACTAGATCTTGTAGTCATCGCAAGAAGCATTCCCTTGCTATCAATAGACCCACCTTTACTTATTTTGTTTTGGTTGCATTGACCTTGTGCCTTTGATAAACTCGTCACCACGATAAAACTTGGACTTTTGTCTTTTGGTTGCATTGACCCCTCCTCTTAGAGAAAGTTTGGTCTGTTATCTTTTGGTCATATTGACCCCGCCCTCCAAGAGAAAGCCTGTTATCTTTTGGTCACGTTGACCATGTCCTCCTAGGAAAAACTGGCCTTTTATCTTTTGGTTGCAGTGACCCATCCCCCAAAAGAAAGTTTGGCCTTTTATTTTTGGTCTTATTAATAAATCAAAGATAAATAATTGTGTATATAAGCATGTTTCTTATATATATACACCATGCACACAACTCTTATCATATAATTGGTGCTATACATAAGCACGCTGATAAGATTTAAAGGTAAAGGCACATATAAAAAGTTCAATCGGAGCATAACCACCTTAATTTTCTATTCTTTGACAATGTAATTGATCCTCAATTATGTATCACAATGAACGCACAACAATATTCAATTACACCTAAGGAGTTTTAGGGGATTCTATTGTCACCTTAGGATTTCTTAAACTTTTGATCCAACAGATTCTATAAATTTTTTATGGTTGGCTCTGAGGCTCTAGGATCTTCTTCTCCTTCTCTTTTCTCTTTCTCTTTGTTTTTTTAGGGTTAAGCTTATGGAAACTAAAGAAAACCTAACCTTTTTTTTAGTAGACTCCTTCATGCTCATTAAATCTTCCAGGTCAAGTCCAAAATTATTATTTATTTATAAATACTTTTATCTTATAACGTCATTATACATCTCTTAATTCTAACTTAGATATTATTGTTTTATATTAAATTAAAATTATATTTTTTCCTATGTTATCTCATATCTATTATTATCTTCTCCTTTCTATTTTAATAGATATTTTAAACTAAAAAGATATCATTAAATTATTATTATCACTCTTGCTATTTTATAATAATTATAATCTCCTTTAATTATCTTAAGAGCTCCCTATCTTTTAAAACTATTAATTATATAGAGTCCCAATCCCAATGTCTTTAAAGATCTTCTTGAATATCCTAGACTCTTAAATTATTAAATACTTATCATTTTATGTCATTTATCTACTAATAATTGCTATAGTAAAATTACTTATATCTCTATATTAATTATCTCTTTATTACCTAAAATTTGGGATGTTACATCAAAATGGGCAACCCGGTCTGGTGCATGTGGGCTATGATAGGCCTAAATTTATTTTGGACTTGAAAAAGGATGTTTAAGCCTCACAAACGCCCACTTTTTAGCGAGCTTAGACTGCATCTAGCCTTACTGGGCCTTGCTAAATAGGTCTGGATTTATTTGGATTTTAATATTAAATGTCCAAGTTTGCCAATTTTGCGGACCACAAACTTAACCTATTTTGACAACTCTAACTATTACCTTGTCTATTGATCATTTTCCCCCAGGCTAGGAACTTAAAAGTGTTAAGAAATGTGCAATCACTGAATAATGAACCTATATCAGCTAATAGGATCAATTTACTATTAACTATTTCTCTCAGTTCAATGTGGAGTTTTTGAGTTGCTTGCTATTTTCACAGCCACACGGAATTGATTGTCAGGATAATCTGATAAAGGAATGTGAAGAGGAAGCAGGAATACCTAGATCTATCTCAATCGAGTAAGTTTTCTCCTCCCCTCTTGTGCATGAATTTTGATTTTCCTTTGGGATGGTGAGCTAACTGATTTTCTTTTTGTTCCTATGCTCAACATGTTTATTAGGTGTGTGTACTATAGACCTTCCTTTTCCAGCAAGCCTAAATGGCACAAAGTAGTACCACTTTTCTTTGTATCGAATTATGTTGATTGATTGTTTTATAGGGCCATACCTGTTGGTGCTGTTTCTTACATGGACATTGATGGCTATAGATACAAGAGAGATGTTCTGTTCTGTTATGATTTAAAACTTCCAAAAAGTTTCATTCCTAAAAATGAAGGTAAGGCCTACATGGATTTCAATTTTGCTGTGCCTTGATCACCCTTTCTCATAAATAACTGGTTTAATGAAAATATCAGATGGAGAAGTCGATAGCTTCAAGTTGATACCTGTTACCCAAGTTGCTGAAGTCATACGCAAGACGCAGTTTTTCAAGGCAAATTGCTCAATTGTAATCATTGACTTCCTGTTTCGACATGGGTAATTTCTCTCTTTTTCTACATCTTTCCATACATTTTTTATCAAATGGAAGAAAAGGATTAAGCAGCTTGTAAATTAAAATCCAAACATGCATGTAAAATGGAAATGTGGTCATTGTTTAATTATGGGAACCATATACATATGGTATTTGGTGTCCAAGACATTTATTTGGTCCTGCGCTACTGTGCTTTTCTGGAAAATGATTTTTCTATTCCTATATTGCAGATACATCAGTCCTAAACACCATGGATATTTGGATCTCTTACGAAGCTTAAGAATAGGAGATTGCTCCTGACACATAGCATGACGATACATAACAATCCATTGTAGCAAACATTAATATGTTGTTTAGCTTTGTTATTGTTATCCTTTTATATGTTAAGTTGAAAGTTGAAACTCCTTTAACAGTTAATTCAATATCTATAAATATTTATAAACTGTTAACTAATTAAATATCAGTCTAGATATGACTTTTTTATGTAGTTATTAATTGACAACTAAAAACTAATTTTGTTGAGGAATAGAGATTATCCAAGTGAATTTTATCTCTCAATAAAGTTATATATATATATATATATATATATATATATATATATATATATTACCTAGTTATTTTCAAATTGTGTCAAACTTTGTTGGTTGAGTCAATAATTTTTATTCATATAATAATCCATGATGGAACGAAAGAACTTTTAAACTTTCAATACATTCTAATTAAATTCTAGTAACAAATATTTATGGAAAAGAAAAAAAATAGAAAGCATATGGAGAAAAGAGCATCAACAAAGATTTTTAAAAAGATAGTATCTCTTCCCATGCTCAATTATGTCTTAAACTGCTACCGATCAAGAAATATTTATGAAAGAATATTTCTTATCAAGAACATAAAACTCATTATAACTTTTTCGGTAAAATAAATTTATAACTTATGATTTATTAAAATAGAGTTATTTAACAAAATTAATTTAAATTGTATTAATTAATTTAAAAGAACATGTAATGTTATAATTATATAGGTAAAAGTTATCTTTTAAAATATAGTAAACTTATAAATGATAACTGAATTATTAAAATAACTTTTCAAAAATATAAACCCCTCTTTTTTTTATAAGCCAAAAAATCATATAAAAAAGGTATAGAAAGTATTCTAACTCATAAAACTTCATCTCACCTGCTAGTGCGGTGTACTAACCAATTCCAATTCCGAGCTCAGACCTTAGTAAATTCCAATATTATCTCTATGCACTTATTAACACTTTTACATTAAAAAAATTCTTAATTTCTAATTTAGGAATCAGAATGAGTTCATCTTCCCTTAACTAAGTATCGAGAGTTCAATTATCATCTTAGATACAAAACAACTTTAAAATCTCAGGTTAAATAGTACTTATAAGCCAATGAAAAGATTAATCACCATGATTAAAAATAGGTACCCTAAATTTCATATTAAAAAAAAACCTCAATTCTTTTTTTTTGGCGAGATAAAAAAAACCTCAATTAAAAATAAAAAACCTCAATTCTAAGCCTCCAAATATAACAACTTGGCTCTCATGAGCTTCTTAGTTTTGGGCCCATCAAGAAGGCCACAAAATGTAAAAACTACCCTTACAACCTTGAAAAAGAGTTGAATCTACATGAAAAATGCAACAATACCAAATATTATGTCAGACTTTAGCACCTTCGCCTAACTTATTAGTCCTAATTAATCATAAAATGAGATGTATTAATAAATATAATATTCCATTTTTTATTTCTCTAAATTTTTATCAATTCTTATATTCGTTAAATACTCATTAAATGAGAATAATATGGTGGTCTTAGATCATATAATAAATTATAAACTTATTTTATTTTGTATTTACTAAATAACTCTCAGAAAGTTATAAGCTTCTGCACTTCATGAACTGCTGTCAAGAAAAATATTATTAGCAAAACAAAAATTGAAATATCTAACCGGTAAAACCACATTGACACTAATTAGTTTTAGATCAGATGGACCAAAAAAAGGGTGTAATGGACCAGAATTGTCCATTAAAACAAAGAAAGATCATATGGACAAAATACAACAAGGTGAGTTTGTGATCAGCACTTCACTTCCTCTGATCATGAGACACGCCTTTCACTTCATTTTCTGAATACTGAATTACCCAAAATACTCAAACCAGAGAGAGCAACGAGAATGGCTTGCTCCCTATGCAAATTTTCCACCTACAGAACATCTCTACCCTTCTCTTCACTCTTTCCCTCTTCACCCTCTCTTACTTTTCTCTCCACTTTCTCACCCATAACTACTTCCACCAAACACTGCTTTGCCTCTTCTTCTGCAACAACATCCTCTGCCACTTCCACATTCACATGGGACGATGTCTTAAACATGTCTGAATCCAAAGCTGCCAATGAAGACCGCTTTAGTTATCTCCAGAGTTACTTCCACAAAGTCCAACAATGCAATCGTGGTTCTGTAAGATCTTTTCTTATCACTGTTTTGTTTTGCAAACACAAACAATGGATGAGTTAGTGAATGCAACAAAGTTAATATTAGCATTTAGAGGTGGTGAGAAAACCAAGCGATAACCATTGGAGATGGCTTGAGAAAGAGAACTTGAAAGAATGGAAAGAAAGGGTGCAAAGAGCATAGAATACTACTCTAAATTCATTGTGAAAATATATGATTGAAATGAGTGCGTGCAAAAGATATTTATAGACATTAGATACGTAGTTTTTTTTGTTTCTTTTACCATGCAGTAAAAAGACTTGTTCTCCCAACTAGTGGTTAGTGTACCTCTACTGCTACTACGCCAACAACATGTTGGTAGTTGGTGAGTGATAACAAACTACACTTAGCTACAACTAAGTATAAGCACCTAACTAATTGACACTTCTGGATTTGAGCTTCATTCCTCCCTTCTCTAATATGGGGTCATTTAGATTTATAAAAAGTTTTCAGTTTTCAGTTTTAGTCTGCTATTTTTTTTTTTGTTTTTAAAAGTTTGTATAGAAATATTTAAAAATAACTTTTTTTGTTTTTTATTGTTTCATAAATAAATTTTGGAGAATAGAAAACATAATAACAATTTTGTTATTAAAACTGAGAAGAAAAAATGTCAACATAAAAAGTTTTTTGAGATCAAACGATCTCTACAGTTTTGTTCTTTTTGTTTTTGAAATTTGGGTCTAGCTAATTCTGAATTCTAGTATGCATGTCTCTTTATTTCTGAATTCTGAATAATATTCTACTCTGTTGATGATGCAGTGACCCCCGCTGAATTGATTTTTTTTTGGTAAATTAAAACAAAATGCCGAATTGAGTTTACTTTTCATATTGTGTTATAAATTACTGACATTGAAATTGTTTATAGGAGAAACAATCTGAATTCCTTCCATTTGTCATTGAGGGCCACGTTGTTGGATTCATTCACAATGAGTAACATTTGTTCCAATTCTATCTTCTTCTTTTTCCATTTGTGAGATGCCTGTGTTAACTCAAGCTTAGTCATTCCTGATTCCTGAAGGTTTTATTGGAGGCAGAATTAGTATTTTTGTTCACTAAGTTAAGTTTGGTTTAGCTTTGATCCTTAACTTTCGTTTGACTCATTTTATCCTCTAAGATTATAATAGCATCCCACTTATGTCCTTTAATTTCCCTCATACAACCAACTTGGTCCTTCAATTGTCTGACATAGTTTCTTTTCGTTCCTTTATTTACATGCCAAATTGTCAACTTAATCCCTGATAATAGCCACGGTCTATTTTTTTTTTTTTTCACTTATAAGGACCAAAATGAAACCAAGTCTTAACTGACGGAAACACCAATTTTACCTTTATTAGATAACATTGTTGGATTCTGGCTAGCTGAGTCAATTGTTTACCATGTTCTGATTTATTGTGATGAAATGAACCGTTGCATTTGAATTGAATCTAAGGTAATGATAGTGGCAGGTTTATTGGTTAAATGTCAAATTTGTTCAGGTTTATTGAGCTTCTGAGGGGCTTTGGCGATGTGTTCATTTTCACAGAAGATAAATACAATGGAGGCCCCTATGGTGGCCGTGTTTCGCTGCATCCAATGCTGAAGACAGCTGAGGAAAGAACAAGTGCAGTTGGATATGTAGTGGAGTTTTTGGGAGAGGAGCAGATTCCAGGTATACGGAATGAGGTATTAATTATGATAAGTGTAGAGTGTATTAGATTTCATCATTCTTCTATGGTTTTCTAATGCCTAAGTAATGTTTATTGTCCTTGTTTTACCAGCTTTATCCTGTCACATCATCATTTGGTGCTCCCATTTTCTTTTCCTTCGAACGTGCTGCAGCTCCTTATTTTGGCATAAAGGTCATCACCAAACTTGCTTCCTAATTGTTTTCATGTTGCTTCAAATGTTTGTAAGTCGTATACTGATGAAAACTTTCAAACATATCAATCAAGTATTGCTCCTTGTCAAATTGAACTTGTTTTACATTTGTGGAGTTGAACATTTACCAATTTGCAATCTTAGTGTTGGCCTCCATTTGAAATTTAATTGATGATTCGTCTTCATACAAATATGTAATAATTGTACAGTATTTGTTTCATAACAGGCTTTCTAATTGACAGTTTAATTTATATTCTAAAGCTCTTCTTGTTTATAACCTTTCATCTTTAACCTGTCTTTTAGTATTCTAAGGCTCTTATATTACAACATCTATAATCTGCTTCTTTCTCTTACAAAGATTAGGTTTATGGAGTCCAATGAATGGCTATGTTGAGCTGAATGAACAGAAACACCTTTGGATAGGGAAGAGAAGTGACTCAAAAACCACATATCCTGGAAAGCTTGATGAATTAGTTGCCGGAGGACTGGTCTGTAGTTTCATTTGTGTCTGTTCGGAACCTTTAAATGTTCAAACATCTCTCTTTAAGACGACTATTACCTTGTGCATCAATCATTTTTCCCTTGGATAGGAACTGAACAGTGTTAACAATGTGCAATCACTGAATAAGCAAATCAATATCTGCTAACAAGATCAATTTACTCTCAAATATTTCTTCAGTTCAATACTGAGTTCCTGAGTTAATGGCTATTTTCACAGCCACAGGGAATTGATTATCAGGAGAATCTGATAAAGGAATGTAAAGAAGAAGCGGGAATACCTAGATCTATCTCGATTGAGTAAGTTCCCCCTCCCCTCTTGTGAATGAATTTTGATTTTCCTTTGGGATGGTGAGCTAACTGATTTTCTTTTTGTTCCTATGCTCAACTTCTATTATGTGTGTACTATAGAGACGAGACCATCCTTTTCCAACAAGCCTAAATGACACTATCTTAGATCTGAGTGGTCGCAAGTTTTTGAATTTTAGTTTTGAAATGAAAATTTAAAAATAAAACTTGATCAAACTAAATAAATTTATTTCCTTTTTAATATGTTTTCAAAGCAGTTTGAAAACTATATTTGAAAACCATAAAATTTGGTTTCTGGTCTTCGGTTTTGAGTTTTCACATTCATTTTGATTTTCAAAAAACTGAACTAAAAAACTAAAAACCAACCTAAACAGGGTCTTAGTAAGTAGTACTACTACTCTTTGTATCTAATTCTGTTGAATGATGTTCTCATAGGGCCATACCTGTCAGTGCTGTTTCATATATGGACATTGACAGCAATAGATACAAGAGAGATGTTCTATTCTGTTATGATTTAAAACTACCAAACAGTTTTGTGCCTAAAAATTAAGGTAAGCCTTACATGTACAGTGCACTTCAATTTCACTCTTGTTATTTCAAGTAGTGCCCTGATCACCCTTTCTCATAACTGGTTTGAACAAACTATCAGATGGAGAAGTTGGTAGCTTCAAGTTAATCCCTGTCACACATGTTGCAGAAATAATACGCAACACAGATTTTTACAAGCCGAACCGCTCTCTCGTAATCATTGACTTCCTATTAGGTCATGGGTAATTTCTCTCTTTTTCTACAACTTTCCGTATATTTTTTTCCTTCATAAATTAAAAGACAAATATGTATATAAAATGGCAATGTAGTTAATTTTTTTGTAAACCGAAGGGTGTCCTTAGCTAAAAGCGGAAGACTGATTAATTTGAGGCGTAGAGATCACCATCTACTAAGAGGACATTGATTCTTTCTACAAAGCATTTTCTATACACATGACAGGATTCAAACTCTTAACATATTTAAAAGACTCGACTATCTATTAAATGTGTCATGCTTTTTTGGTTGGCAATGTAATTATTATTCTATTGTGGGAACCATATCCATATGGTATTGGTGTGTAAGACTATTGATCTTCTGCTACTGTGCTTCTCTGGAAACTCAAGTTTGGTTTGTCAACAGTCCTGAATTTATGGGCCTCTGGGAAAGTATATATATGCAAATGGAATGTATTTGAAAATTCCTGGCTGTGTTTATATATTAGGAAAACATGCATTGCAATGTATAGAAAGTAACAAAAGTTAAATTTCTTTTGCACCGAACGTCTTAAATGATTATTCTCTGGATGGCTCCAGTGAAAACTCAATGATTTTTTGTTCTTATATTGCAGATACATCAGTCCTAAATATCATGGATATTTGGATCTCCTACGAAGCTTAAGAATAGGAGATTGCTCCTCACACATGCAGCATCACATAACTATTCACTGTACCAACCATTCATTTGTTGTTTGAATTTCTTGGATATTGTTATTCTTTATATTTTATTGTTGAAACTCCATAATTGTTAATTCAACATTAACTTACACTCTTGGATCATACTTTTTCTTCCAGCGATGTTTTCTTCAAGTTGGATACTTACGTGTACTTTCTTTTTTTCAAGAATTGGTGAGAAAGGGCCATTGAAATATTCAATATGTTGAAACCTTTATTCCATGCAAAATCTGGCATTTAGATTTCCATCGAGTCAAAATTGCGGCTGTTTGTGTTTTTTTTTTCTAGTTGCAACACTTCAAATATAGAAGAATATCGTGGTCCAAATCATGTGTTGAAGATGAAATCAACAAATGGATAAGATTCATGTCAACATTAAGTTGAAAAATAAGTATTCACTGCCCCCACTTTACTTGCCAACACACCAAATAGAAGAGGTACAAAAAAAGTAGTACAGCTCCACAATGCTAAAACAACATCTCTAATCCAAGAGCACAACCAATGAATCAGTTGACAAACATCACACTATGTCCAGAGAACCATATAATCCTCCTAATACAACTACATCAACCTATATGAGAAACTAAACAACCAATATTTTCTAAAAATAGATTACTGAACCAGTGAAGGTACTGGTTCAAACAAACTATGGTCCAATTAAGAATTGAACCATATGGTTGAACGAGTTACAATATAGAATTGACCTGGATTTAATCACCTAACCGGTCCATAATTCAATCGAGTGGACCGATCAATTTTAGTCCGACTCCGATAACAATGGATACAACTAAGTTGACAAAAAAAAGGAATGAAATTGATAATCACCAATAGCCAAACAAGTGAAGGTATATATCTAAATTTAAGTGAGGCCAAAGCCTAAAACACCCTTTAGCACATCAACTACCTGAAGATGTGCAGTTAGCTGAGGAAAGTGGCCAACAGTATCTACAATCTCCAATGTAACTTTTCCTTTAATATTCTTCTCCATGTAAACAGCTGCACTGTGCGGAACAACAATGTCATCAGAGGTCTGAATGAGAGTGCATGGAGTTTCAACTTTGTCAAGAATATCTCTGTAGTCACTGTAGAACACAGTCTTGGCTAAGGAGGCTGGAACTTCTGCTCTCATTCTTTTCAAACATTCTCTGAATTTGTTAACAGATGGCTCATCATTTGGATCCACTACTAATGAGGAGAAAGCATAAACCCAGTTTTCATAGTTGGACTCCATGTTCTTCAATAACTGCTCAATATCTGAGCTTGTAAAGCCCCCCTCGTAGTCATCTGTATTAACATACCTGTATGTTATGGCAATAAGTTGGAGGGATTAATACTATGACACAGGTTACAAAAACAATCTTTCCTTTTTAATATACCTTGCTCGGTCTTGAGCTGGACAAAATCATTGTCAAGATTCAAATTTTCCTCTACTAAAATTTAATTCAACTGTATTTTCTTTAGAACTTGAATTCAAAACTAGCTCATACCAACATGTTAAGTTAGAATATCTTATACTAACGGATACATTTGTTATTAATATGTTCTTCTTTGAAAGAAAACTTTGGTATTAGTTATATATTTGTCTATTTAGAAGTTAAAAACAATTGAGTGATAAGGTGGTACAGTGAATAAAGTTTCATGAAGGAGGAAGAAGATTGTGAATTAAACTCTTTCTTATTAATAAAAACTAATAACTATCAACTTCGTCCATTTTAGGGAAAAAAACTTAAAAATAATATTAATTTCTATCTTTCTCAACTATATATTTATCTTTCTCTAATTCTTATATTTCTTACATGTTTTACAATCTTATCTTAAACGAGAGAAAAATAATAACGAAAGTTAAATTAAGAATTTAAAAATAGTAAAGTAAGAATATTAATTACATATTTTTAATATAAAAATTATTTTTCTTAAGAAGACAAATAAAAAAAGTGGGGGTGGTATTTTACCACAACTATTTAAAAATCTATTATTAAGTATGTAGATAAATTACTAAGAGATTGCTTTATTTTCTTTTAAATTTTTAAGTTTAAATCTTGTTAAAAATATTAGAGCTAAAACTATCAAAGCTTTTAAATGAGAACAACAATAACAACAGTCTTTTCTTATTAGGTAGGTGGTTGCGTCGTTGTATTAAACAACCTATATATATAGTATGGTGGTAGAAATAGAATCGCATTCATGAAATTTAAAATAAGTTTATGGTGAGGGGTTTAATCATTTTGCATAAAGGGTTAGGTGAAAACCCATACGTGTTCTTTTCAGAGACAATAAATAACTGAAATCATAACAAAAAGCAAGTTCCTGAAATTCAAATCAATCAAACTTAAAGTGAGGAGCAAAAGAATAACAAATTTGTTTTTTCTTCTAATGGGTGTCATGCTAAGAAATAAAAAAAAAAATTCTTCATTAATTAACATTAATGCAAGTCCTTCTCAATTTCTAAATAAAATCTAACACAATTTTTTTATATAAAATTTTCATTTTTAGATTTTAATATTTATTTACCTCATATCACACATAAAAAATCATAACAAAATAAAACTATCTCTTGAAAAATATACAATAGAAAATTAATGTATTCATCATGTACGTTTAAAAAAAGTTAAACTTATATCATATTTTAATTTAAAATAACAATAAATGTTATTAACCGAGTAGATCAACTAGTAAAAGACTATTTTAATTTAACCAATAATAATCTTGAATTTAAGTTTAAAAAATACAATTTCATTAGATCTTAGTAGAAGAATATTTTGATATTCATAGTAGTCATATTTGACTTAGACTTTAATTGTTTAGGGGTGTTTGGTTTTTGTTTAGATTAAAAAAAATCCTACGATCAAATGAAGTTTTAACTATTTCGAACGACATGAAAGATTAATATTTTTATAATTTTGTTTCTCTAACTGCATATCAAACGGCCTCTTAATTATATAATATATATCTAAAGAATATCTTTTGATGATTTTTAATGGCCGGCTAATTGGTGGATCAAATTTCAAAAGGAACTAAGACCAATATAATTGAAAAGTATGTGCCAATATAATTGAAGTCAGCAAAGTGGGAAGGGAAAGTGAAGGTTTGTTTTGTTATGTATGCTTTTATAAGTTAGTTAAGAGCTCACTCTTATGTGTTTATTCAATCACATTTTATATTTATATGAAAGAAAAAGCACCATAGTTGCATCAAACCCATCACGCTGAAAAAGGTGTTAGCAAACCTAATCCCGTCACACCACATGTTTTGGTTGGTTCATCTTTTTCTTCAAAAAATTGGCAACAGTTTTATTCATTTAATAATGAAAAAACTATTGATTATTTGGGATATGATTATGATCCATTCTTATCTTTGCCTAGTCAAAACTTGCAAGTGGCCCAGATGTTTAGGCGTTGATTAGTTATTAATAATATTATATTATACATTTCTAGAGACTTGAGTCCTGGTAGAATTTTGGGGAGAAAAAAAAATATTCCAAACCCACAGTTCCATAGGGAAACGATGAAATAGAAAGAGACAATTAACGTTAAGAAAACAAATAGCTTATATCTAAAATTATAATTATAGGAATGATGGGATTTGTGAGACTAATGATTAAAGAAAGTAACAATGACAATGTGAGGTAAGGAGAATACATGCATAATAGAGAGGGACAAGACAAGAAATGGTAACATCTTGCTATGAATGTTAAAAACTATATTTGGTTATATAAGGAATCATAAATGTTTTTTTTAAACTATTGCTTGCTTCCATTTTTAAATATAAGAGCTTTTAGATTTTTTTTTAATACAAGATTTTTTTAAAAAAAAATATGTTATTAATTATTTTAAACTAAAATACCCCTATTAAATAAATAATTCTTATTGAAATTTAAAGAAAAATAAATGAATTACATTTGTTAAAATATTTATCTTTCTTATTATAATTGATTGACATAAAGATTAATTTCTCTTTTTATTAACTTTGTCATTTTATATAGAATACAAGTTATTAATTATAAGGGGAGAAAGAATTAGTGGAGGGAATGAGTAGAAGGAAAAAAATAGTATTTTCAATGATTTTAAGGATAATTATCTCTAATTTCAGACAAAGTTAATTAATCAACTTTTTTAATATTTGTGAATTAGATAAAAAAATTATATTTAGAGATAAAGGTAGTAGTAGAGAGAAAGATATATTATATAAAACAAAAATTAAGTGTATATCTTCATATTATTGACAATGTTTAATAAGATGAATTTAATATTTTTAGTCGATATCTTTTTTATTTTGAGTTTTGATCATCTGATTTCCAAATTTAAGTCACTGAAAAATGATCAAATTTTTTATTTTAAAATAATACATTTTTGGCATTTTTGTATTTTTTAAGCTACCATTGTATTTTTACCAATACAACATTATTATATTCCGTGACTTAAAAAGTAATTTTTATATATTAACTTTATATACCCATTAGGGTTGCTCTGAAGAATTTTAATAGTCCTCTTAGCGTTTTACCTAGGTTCTAATCTCGAATTTTATAATTTTCTTTTAAAAAAACTATTTAGAATTACTGCAAGAAAAAGTTTTTTTGAAATGAAAAAATTATCATAATTGTGACTATTTTTTATGTTATTAATATAACAATAATTCAATAATAACTTCAGAATTAGTTACATACTTTTCATCAGAAAAAAAAAATTAGTGAATTCAATCACCATGAAACCTCATTCACAGAAGTAAAACACCGTTAATAAGAAAACAGTTCAAGATAGCACTACTGTGCATCAATTGGATTAAAAGATGAGCAATGCAATAAGGTATACAATTACTGCTATTCATTAGCTGACTCAAGCATTTCAAAATAGTCCAAAAAACAAGACTCTTAACTGAGAAAAGGAGTAAATTTGTCATTTTTTTTATCCTGCAAGATAATTAGAAAAGAAACGAGAGAATAATAATCAACATTCGAACTTAAATCTAAACACTTTATAGCCATATTACGTTCCCAAACACTTTATATCTATATTACGTATTAATTTTATTAGTCTCAACTATAAAAAAGAAAATTTTAAAATAAAATTAAGTACAAAGGAGAAGAAAAATACATACATCCATTTCTTAATAATGTTTGGTTGATGGGAAGAAGATATATATATATATATATATATATATATATATATATATATATATATATATATAGAGAGAGAGAGAGAGAGAGAGAGAGAGAGAGAGAGAGAGAGAGAGAGAGAAAGCAAGAGTACCTTGGGGAAGCATTAAGGAGAACAAGCCTCTTAAAGAGGTGAGGCCTTTTAATGGAGGCTAAGCAACCAATCATGCCAGACATGGAATGGCCAACAAAGGTGACAGCTTTGAGATCCATTTGATCCAAAAGGTTGACCAACTCATCTGCAAAGGCTTCCAAGGATGAATACTTGAAAGGGTCATAAAGGGTTGGATCCTTCACGGCTCCAGAGAAAGGCCAATCAAACAGAAAAACATGGTAGTTTTCAACAAAGGAGGGAATGATCTTGTCCCAAATGGACTGGTCTGTTCCAAAGCCATGAGCAAACACTATGGTTTCACCTCCTAACAATCCTTGCCTTTTGGCATTCAAACTAGCAGCTGAAAGCCACTTTTTTTGTACCATGTTTGGGTTAAGGTTGGATTCCATAAGAATGGAAAAGTACAAGCAAAAAAATACTAGAGTGTGAAGAGAGAGCTAAGATACCAGAATGAGTGGTTTTTATTGTTGCCTTTTGCTATGTCCCCTATTTATAGCCAGCCATATAGGAAATGGTCCTTTTTTTTGGGGTCAAAAGAACATGGAAGATGTTAGCAAATACGAAGGCTGCAATGCTGCTATGGTGTGCTATCATTTTGCCATGTGTTTATATTAATATCTCTTGTCGAGATTAATTAACTTTCTTCATTTCTTGTTACAAGAATTTCTCGGAGATTTTTCTAATCATTAACATTAATATAAGAATCCTTTGAAAATTAATAATATTAATTATTTTTTATTAAAATATAAATAGAAAAACAGTGAGATTTATAATTCTCAATAGATATAAAAATTCGTTTAAAAAGTTAGTATAATTTGTAGATAAATTTAATAAATATTAATCTGGTCCTTATACCGGCTCATAGACAATATGGTAATTTTACCACAATCCGTCATTTGGGACTGGTATCTCGCATAGCTTGGTGTCACAATATTCGTGTTTCGCTATCACAAGCAAGGTCCTTGAACTGACTCTAATATGAACTATTCTCTTAATACCGGAAAATCATAATTGACATATGCATCAACGTGTTAAACAAATAACCTGCAAAGTGACTGGTTGGTAGGTAGAGTCGTTTGAAAATGTTATTTCATGTGTCAGTCTTTCTGTAAAGGATAGGAATAGAAACAAAGTAAAACATTTTTTCTATACCTTATGCTTAAGCTCTGATATCCCCTTTGGGTGTTGACTTGCGTCAGAGTATCCTTGCAGGTAACATTCTTTTTGCCCCACAACGTGTAAGTCTAGTGGTCTTGTACGAGGATATAATACTGAATCCTCACTTGACCGCTGTAAAATCTAAGCTTATAAACAGTATTAAAGACTATTTCGAAGCTGACTCTTACACCTCAGCACACATCATTTCAAATACAAAGAGGTTTATTTTTTTCAATTCAAATTTAACATAATCTATTTTTTTTAATATTTCTCTTAGGATACATGATGGAAATTCATTGTGTATTTTATGTTAATCATCAATATCATCTATACAATAAAGGTAAAATCTTTTTCAAAATTTAATTATAGTTAAAACTTTTTCTCATGGGATTAGACTCAATTTTTTCCATGATATCAATTTGTGTTTTCAGCTTAGGGACAATACTCTATTAACTTTCTCATTCCGGTGTGATATGTACACATTGACCAAATTCAGTTTTTTAAAGTAAAATTATACTTGTTATATGATAAAATAAGAAGTGTTTTGTTGATCTTGTTTATAAGATAAAGTACATCAACTTGAAATTATTTAATATTATTTTTCATATTTAACTTTACCTTAAAAATGTCACATTTAAATTTAAATAATGATAAAAATAAAATATTACATTGTCTCTTTTATAAAAATCAGTGTGTAACATATTTTTTAAATATACGTATTTTATTTTAAATTGTCTTCTAAATAATTAGCAGAAGTGACTTTTATATTTGATTAAGTTTTTAGTTTTGTCCTTTAATTTTTTTTATCAATTTAATTCTTTATGTTTAAAATCTTGTACAATATTTTCATTTTTCTCCCCAAAATTCCTTTTGCATGACCAGTTTTAATCAACAAAATAAATATCACCACCTAAATCTCTTCACTCTCAAAACAAGCGTGCTTCAAAAATAACAATGACAATGAAATAAAAAAATTAAAACATCAAATGAAAAGATATGAAAGGAGCATCAATTTTCTATTGTTAGAATCATTTATTGGCTTTGACTTTTGTAATGGATAGGCTAGATATAGCTGTGGAGGACCAAATAGTAGTAAGCTCCCATTTAAATAATAGAAAATTCACACTTTCATATATATGGTAATTTTTCTCTTAGATTGGTTATTAAGCTAATGAAGACATCAATTTAAGTAAATTAAATTAGTAGTATTAAAGAATTAAATCGGATTAATTATTTAATCAATTCATGATTCAACCAGTAAAATCAACCGAAATTAATGATTTTTGATAACAATTAAATATTGTGTTTTGAATGTTGTTCTCGGTGGTTCATGCCATGTCACTAGTGAATCCATTAACTTATAGTACGTACATATAAATATAAAATTAATTAAAATTTGGCTGAACCACGTAAAAAATAAACATAATACAATATTAGTCATTACTGTAGCTGTTTTCAAATCTCATAGCCAGGCACATTTATTTTCTTGGGTGACATGGGACACCATAATGATCAAGTCACAAGATTGACGCTATTATATAATAATAATATTATTATTATTACGAAAACCACGCGTATACAAGAAAGCTCGAATAGTTTACCAAACGTCTTGTATATTTAAATCGTTGTACTAATAGGCATTAAACAAAGTCTGAATAAAGAAAACCCACATCAAGGAGGGAATAAATAAATAAATAAATAAATAAATAAATAAATTTTTCCATATTCATAATTTAATTTTTCTAACTGGATATCAAACGAGTGTTATGTTACTGTGTATATCATATCTTTTTTTATTATATAACTTTTAGGATGGGGTCGGGGTTAACCACAATTTAAATATAGGAGTGATATATGTGTTTTTTTCTTTTATATTATAGACATTTTTTAGATAATGTTTTTTGAAATTTAGTCACAGTTAACCGTTAAAATTTATTGTTTCTCCTGATAAGTATATTTAGTGCTGATTAAATTCTATACTCTCAACTTGTATTATTAATTGAATCATAATTGATTAGTGGTGTGTGGGAATCTGAATCTAATACCAAAAGGTATATTAATAATGTAATGGTGATAATTCACGTAATGGTTGGTGGGGGAGGTTTTTCAGAAATAAATATGGGGGGGGGGGGGGGGGGGGGGGGGGGAAAGAAGGGGGCATTAGACAGAAAAAGGCCCATTTGTCGTGTTATAGCGCCGTGACACTTGGTGGGAAGTGAATAAGTCCAATGTCAAACTTTTTCTACCATTATTATTATTATTATTATTATTATTATTATTATTATTATTATTATTATTATTTATTATATTTTCTATTGCCATTAAACATCACCCTCCCCCACCTTCTTCCTTCTCAATCAGGCAACTCCACCTACATGTACTATGTAATTCTTGCTTTGTCTAATCCATGTGAAGATGTGATTTTATTTTTAAAGCTTAAACATGTTTTTCTCCTACTAACTAAAATAATGGTCTTTTCTTTTAAATCATATACTATTTTTCTTTTTTATTCAAATCTTAAATATGTTAAATAGTAGTGTGTAATTAACTCAATTACTTATCAGTTTGTTTTAATAGTTCTGATATGTCTTACTGATTATTAAAATATAATTTTTAACAATTAAAATTTCTTTTAAAATTGTCATCTCTTCATATTTTTAATAGTAAAGTTGTATTTTTAACCGTCAAAATCATGTATTACTAATCAGTTGGACATGTTAAAACCATTTGAACTTATATGTAATTTAGTTAATAACATAAGCATTTAATGAATTCAAGTTAACAACAAAGATTAAAAAACAAAATATTCCAAATTATTTAAAATGCAAAAGAAAATTATTTTACAAGGAAAAAAACCAAAATACCACTATTTTATTAGGATTAAAAAATATTTAAATCTTATTTTTAACCCATTATAATAGCCATAAAGGAAAGAAAAAATAAATACTAATATCAGGGCTCATACTTTATTTTTAATATTTTATGTTCATATCAAATACTAATAGTATTAATTTCGAGATAGAGTTTGGTATAGTTTATTGTTACGTATACAACTTAGTTTTTTAATATATATATATATATATATATATATATATAGGGCCAAAGGCCATATGTATAGAACTTTTAAAAATTATTTTATACTTGTATTAAGAATTAGGACTAATTGATTTATTATATAATTAGACATGTAAGACTAGACATCAATATAATATATATATATATATATATATATATATATATATATATATATATATATCAATTTAACTTTATAAGATTAAAAAAATCTCATTTTAGTTCTGTATTTATAGAAGTGTTTCAAGTTAATAATTTTTTGTGTTTGGCATTAACTTAATTAACATAATGCAGATTAATTTAAAAACCAATTTAAAAAAATAAAAGAATGTCACACGGGGTTATTTTTGTAATGTTTTTAGAATTGAACTAATCATTGAACCGATTAAGACATTGGTTCAAATAAACTGTGATCAAATCAGGATCGAATCATAATTGAACATGTAATTTTAAAAATTTCACTCAAACCAATCACCTATACTAAAAACCATTTATCTTTATCCTCATCTTCATTTTAGTTTCTTTTTTTTCTTTGTGTTTCCTCTCTTATAATATACTCACGCATGAATTATGCCAATTTCTCCTTTTCTTGTTCAACTGATACCTATGTTGGGGTTTTTACCTCCTTACCATTGAGGAAGGTTTGATCCTATGAAGTGTGTGGGTTTTAGGATAGTTTTTTGTTTTTATACTTTAGAAATTTTAAGAGCTATTGCGAGTGATAGGTTAATAGAATTGTTTGTCCTAGAAAATACTAAATTGAAACTTCTATCAAACGTACGTAGCTAAAATAATTTTTAAAATAATTTTAAGAATAAATCGAAACTTACCCAGGACTAAAATAACAATTTATTTATTGTTTCACATTATTGTGCTCCTTTCTTACTGTTATGAAATATTGGAACAAGAATAATAAAGAGGAATAAATTTTTTAGAAGAAGAGGAGATGAAGTGAAGAGAGTAAGAGAGATTGAATGAGAAATTAGAGATGTATTATGGAGAGGGAATTAATCCCTTTTATAGCACTTTAGTGGGACATCCACATAATAAAATATTCATAATACTCCCCCTTGGATGTCCATATTTAGAATGTGTCTCGTTAAAACCTTACTAGGAAAAACCCAGTGGGATAAAAACCTAGTGAAGGAAAAAGAGTACAACATTCTTTACAAAGTAAAATCATGGGTAAAATAAATAATTAAATATACAATTATTTAATTCTCCCCCTCCACAACTAAAAAAACCCCCAAACAGCCACCTCAAATTAGCGACCACCACATGTCGTCGCTAAATAGCGACCATGTTAGCGACTGCTCCATGCCAAAAAGGGCCTAAAAGTTGTTAGTGACTACATTAGCGACCGGTACCTTAAGCGGTCGCTAATCCTTACCAACACCGTCGCTAGAAGGGTCGCTATATTTTAACTCCACCATTTTTTTCTTTCCCGCCCGGGTTTTCAGTTGGCGGCAAACAGTTGCGATGGTGAACTACCGTCGCTAATGTTCCCTCCAACGCAAGCGACAGTCAAACCGCGTCGCTATGGTTTATATTAGTGACGGCAGCGTACGTTGTCGCTATTTTAAGAAATAATCCGTGACGGATATACAACACCGTCGCTATTAATCAAGAGAGTAGTGACCGAAGTGTTCGGCCGTCGCTAATATTTTCACCTTCACTCACTCCATATATTTTTCCTGTTGAAGTTAGTGACAGGTAGAATAACCGTCGCTAAGGAAATGGAGATTAGTGACGGAGTTCGCCTACCGTCGTAAGTTAGTGACGGTTGGGTGATACCGTCGCTATGTTTGAAGAGGTTAGTGACGGTTCCACTCTGTCGTCGCTATGTTTTTCGTCTTCCCTCCACACTATTTCTTTAAATAATGGAAGGTAGTGACGGTGGGGGTGAGACCGTCGCTAATATTCAGGAGATTAGTGACGGATTGGTCCGCCCGTCGCTATGTATTTCACTTCCCTCCAATTTTTTCTTTTAATAATTGAAGTTAGTGACGGTGGGTTGAAGCCGTCGCTACGGTTCAGGGGATTAGGGACGGAGTTGTGGTACCGTCGCTAAGTGTTTAAATGTAGTGACGTCTTTAGCGACGGGGTGATAGCCGTCGCTACGTTTTTAATGTAACTCGACAGCAACCCCTTTCCCTCTCAGTTGCCCTAACTTTCCCTCTCCTTCTTAAAGCCGTCGCCGTCGTTCACCTCTCCTCCGTGCCTCTCTTCGTCCGGCTTCCCCCTCCCTCCCTCCGTTCACCTCTCCCTCCCTCTCCTCACCTCCGAGTTCCCCCTCCCTCCCTCCGTTCACCTCTCCCTCCCTCCGTTCACCTCTCCCTTCCTCTCCTCACCTCCGAGTTCCCCCTCCCTCCCTCCGTTCACCTCTCCCTCCCTCTCCTCACCTCCGACTTCCCCCTCCCTCCCTCCGTTCACCTCTCCCTCCCTCTCCTCCACCTCCATCGAAGCTCCACCTCCACTGAAGCTACTCCTCCACCGCCTCCGTGAGCCCCTCTCACAAAGGCTTCGTCATCCACCTCCACCTCCACGAAGAGCTCTTATCCTCCCTTTGACAAAGCCTTCGCCGAAGCTCCACCTCCACCGCCTCCGTCATCCCCTCTCACAAACTGGTTAGTGAGCCCCTCATCCTTGTAGTTCAGTGGATATAATTTAAAATTTGCTTCTTCAGCTTTTTGGAAAGTTAGTCTTTACTTTGGGTGGATTTTTTCTTCTTTTCTTCTGTTTGAATTTTAGTTTCAGGGCATTTTTTCTATCCTTACATCTATGTTTTATTCCAGGTCTATATCACTATTTATTTTCACCAATTCTCCACCTCCTTCATTCCATTTCATTGTTTCTTTGTGTAAATCAAATTATTGCTTGGTTTCCTTGTTAAAGCAATCTGTAAAGTTTCTCTGAACTAAAGCCCGAGATGTATATCATTTTGCCGGGTTACATCCACCAAAGATTTAAAGAACCGGCAACGTTGATAAAGATGGAGAAGAGAAAGATGAAACTACAAATAAAAAAATAAATTTTACTAAAACCATTTAACTTCAGATGCTGAAACCAGAAAATCTCTGCTTCAGTGAACCCTTTTCCCTTTCTTTGTATATCTTTAGTTATGTGTTATCATATTTAGGCAAAGCTTCTACCAAAAATTATATTGATAAATAACATAGTAATAGAAGAAATGATAAGAGGATAGTGTGATGTGAATAATCTTTTCTCCGTCAATTGAAACTAATGTATAGTGGTGCATATACAAGGCAAAATGCCATTTTAAGTAAATCCCATTGAACCAATAGTGATGCTGAAGATAAAATGCCACTGAGTCAAGAATCATTGTGTAGAAAGTATCATGATAGAACATAAGATCACCAGAAATAATAACTATCACAGAATATACATCCATGGCTATGAATAAATAACCATCACTGTTAATAACAGGAAACACAAATGTATATGTTTGACATTACATGTGAAATAAGGTTCAAGATTAGTTAGGGGCATGGTACCATAACATTACATAAAAATAACTGCTATAAATTGAAAACTGTTATGACAGGTTCACCAAAATGACACCCACACCTGCTAAAAAAATTCAATAAAAAAAACAAGTTATTGCCCTAAAAATGCAAAATAACCGAGTCTGTTCCATAGGCATAAGGCCAGTTAACACTTAATTACACTGAGTAAGTAGAATTAGATTGACTTTGTAATTAGATTAATTACAAAACTGCCATCATATTTCTTATTTTCAAAAATTGGTTCTGAAAAAAGTGAAAACATGATACAAAATAAAAGTTATTTTCAGTGTTTACTATACAAAAATTTTTGAAACAAGAAACAGGATGACAGTTTTGAAATCAAAACTGAAAATGAAAACAGGACGTTTTCGCAATGCAAACAGCCCCTAATTGTTTGCCTAATAACTATTTCCAATTAAGATTCTTAATATGTGTGTCAAATTAGTTATTTTTGCTTATATTAGGACCGAAGCAAGTATATAACTTGATTCTGTAATTATAACTAGATTTTGCAACTTTGTGAACCAGCTAAATCATGCATGCATGCAGTATTATTATGCTGAAAAAGGGTGAAAGATGCAATGACACTGAATATTAGGAATACATTAAGGGTGGTTCACAATCCAGCATGACCAAACACAATCCCTTTTCTATCTATCCAAAACTACTTGTGCAAGATAATACATCATAACTGTATTATCATATAATAGCTGAGATCTTTCATTTACATCAATATAAATAACATATTAGCAAAATTACTTCAACAATATATTAAGGATAGTTGGTGATCAAACAAGGCAAAGCTCACAATTTTCCTTGTCCAAAATCTTCCTTCAAAATGTTCACAATTTGTGATAAAAATACATTAATCAAAACTAACTGTCTTATGGCACAATAACAGCCAGGAACTTCCATACAAATGAATTATATATTAGCATGGATTACTTTATAAAAAACATTTAAGAGCGATTGATGACCAATGATGATAAATAATAGATGGTATAACTATGAAAAATGTTTGATATGGATTTACCAAACAAGACATAGGGCTTTCATAAAACTTAATCACTCCCCAATTTCCCTTACAGCAGAAAAATGATATTAAGACTTGCGTCATTCATTAGAACTTAATAAACCATGTACCAATATAGAGTTCTGAGTAAAATTTATGCAGAGACTATGTAAGACTCCCATTGACCAGGAATAGAGATATGGTCTGCATCAGCAGATTTAGAATACCTCTTCTTTATTACCCCAACTGTCATAGCTAACATAATAACCATTTGGTGTATAAGCCTCAATTGTTGCGTCGTACCTGGACATTCATAATACAACAAATTAAACACAATGAAAAAATGGGAAAAAGTTAAAAGAAAAATAAAAACACACTGATAGGCACACAACTATACCACTCCCCATCTTCACTCCAAACTGCCTGAACTTTAGTGCCAATAGAGATGACATTTATTGGAATGCTAATTTTCAGCTGAGGTATATCAAAAACTAGAATTAGATTGACTTTGGGATCACTTAAATCATTTGTTTTGAAAATCATTAATGCAAATACCATATGGAGGAACTGCCATATGACTATTGGATCGAATTTTCTTTTTTAAGGCTTTTTTAAGACATTTTTAGTTGTCTACTGGCTGTGATGGTGTTTATATGATGTTTCCATTGATTGACATTAAGTTTTTCTGCTTATGATCTGTGCATTCATAGTTGTTAGACAGATACATTCATAGTGGAGTATGACAGTATATAGGACCCTATTTGTTATTATTAATTTACCTTATAATTGTTCTGCCTTGGTATTTGTTGATAAAAATATTGATGGTGATTTAAAGTTTCATGTTTGTTTCTATCTATACCATTGGACTTGTATTGCTATTAACAAATACGGAATTAAACCACAAAAATTTGGAAGAAGGCCAAGACAAAAGTGACAGCCAAGAGTAGTTTCAAGAGCACCATTTCATTTTCATAAAGTCTTCACCATTGCATGTGATTTTAAGTATAAATTCAGCTTTTAATTCTTTAGGAACAAGACTATTCTTGGTACCTCACACCAGTACCTCCGTTCATCTTCTCCGGCGAGTTCCCTTCTTCTCCGGCGAGTTCCCCTTCTTGGGTGAAGGTTTTTCTTTTCGTCTTCTTTCTTTTATTCTTGGGTGGAGGCTCTGTTTCTGCCTCTTGGTCTCCGGCGAGCCTTCAGCAAGCTGCAAGGAGGAAGAATAGCCATTGTTGGCTCCGGTGACAACCCCACACAGCAACTGCACCCTCCTGCAACAGCCCCATAGCTCTGCACCCTCCTGCAACAGCCCCATTGCTACTGCACCCTCCTGCAACAGCCCTTGCAACCTCTATTTTCTCTTCTCTGAATTTTTTTTCTTGTTGAAATCACCTTCATTAACAATGGCAAGTGGTGGACAGTAGCCTGCAAACACCTCTGGGACTCCTATTTCAGCTACACAAGCTGAAATGTTTAGGCCAACAGGAAGAGAATGGTGCATTTGACCTGAAACAACTTGGGTCTTTTAACTAATTAACTCATCTAAGAAGAGTCTTTATAAATTAACTCATCTAAGAAGAGTCTTTACAAATAACGTTTAGAATGTTTAATAATGCAAATGTAGTCTCTGTTGCGTCTCTCATGGACTCATTCTCACGCTTATCAGCTTGCACCACACGAGCTCAACGATGCCAATTTGTTGTTCAACATTGATCCAGTCATAATGGATGAGACACTCGCCACTACGGGGGGTGAACACATTGACAAAGACCTTTTCTCTTGATCAAAACGGTCTAGGGCTGATCTGGATACTGACGAACTTGTTCAAACAGATATCCACAGTGACACTGAAAGTGAGGGGGAATTTGAAACTGAAACAGACACAGAGTATGTAGTTGTTAAACATATATGCATAGGTTTATATATATCCTGAGACTAACCTTTCTTTTCATGATTTTATCCACAGATGACAGGACGTCGACTGCCCTTCAGTAGGGGTGGTGGGTCCAGGACCCCAGCTTCCCGTCTGGGGACTCCCACCCCAGGGCAGGAGACCACTCCATCACCACTACAGCGGACCACTCCATCACCACTACAGCAGAGCACTCCATCACCACCACCACCACCACAACAGACCACTCCACCACCACCACCACAGCAGACCACCCCATCACCCTGACTGACCACCCCAGAGCAGAGTCCTGGAGTTAGTGGCTTAGAGGACCATGGCCATCAGGCCACCCCACCTCCGGCATCCTCTCTGCCCATGTTGGAACCCGTGCCGGCCGGGGACGAGTAAGTGACTAAACCTCAAATACTTTTATGTTATTTGTATGATATTTTATATTAAACTTTAGTGGAAAGACTTGTTGGTTTATTGGATGTTACTTTAATTAGTGCTTGTATAGATTGAATTGTACTGGGCACTCTTCTGTTTATAACAGGGTAACTATTTAAACTTGGAAATGTTACATTTACAGGGGAGACTCTGCCGAAATTTTGGGAGTCTCCCTAGATTGTCCACTGTTATTCTCCTGATATAATTGTTGTCATTACAGCTTTGTTGATAGTAGTCACACTACCAAAGCGATTACTAAGGTATTAAAGGCCCAGTGGGATGGTCCATATATATCTTGGACAGATGCTGGGAAGGTTGTCCAAGATAGGTGGTTTGACACCTTCTCGGTAAGTTCCTAGCTCATTTGTTGTGACTTGATTTGTAAAATACACCTCTTATTAATTTTGATTTCTCATTTCATTTTACAGCGTGATTACCAGTGGGCGGAGGGTATGATTGATAAGATTAGGAAGGTCTTTGCCACAAAGACCTCCAAAATCATCAAGAGTACCCTTTGGAAGGTGAGGGACAAGGGTGGGCGCCCTCGTTGGATCCCGGAGGACCATTGGGACGGGATGGTCCAGAAGTGGGGCGGGGTCCCGTTCCAGCAGGCGAGTGCTCGGAACAGGGCCAACAGAGCCGCCGATGTTGCAGCCTCGGTTTACACTGGGGGTAGCATTTCAATCCTCGAGCACAAGAAAAGATTTGTAAGTATATTTATGTTAAACATTTCTATTATGATTCATCTTACATGTTTACAAATAATAATCTCAATGTTTTTTGTCAACCACAGGAGCTGAGGGAGCACCGGGAGCCTTCTTTGTTTGAGGTCATGCAAATGACCAAGAAGAACAAAGCCAGTGCATGGGTAAACCAGAAGACTATGGATCTAGCGGTATTTACTTTTAACTGACACATGCTTATAATTTACAAATCAGCTTACTAATCCTATCATTGTTTTTGAATTTATAGGAGGCGTATCAGGCCAGGAGGGCCGAGAAGGAGGCGGACCTGGTGGCTTCCACTCCTGAAGGGGAGGTTCCTCCCACCCTATCTTGTTCTGACGACAACGCCATCTATATGGAGGCTGTTGGCGGTGTGAACAAGAAAGGGAGGGTATTTGGATTGGGTGGCGTCGGCACGCAGCTGGCGAAAAAGGGGAAGACCCCTTCCTCTTCGTCTTCCTCTGGTCTTCCGACTGAGGTCGTTTAGGTAATTCAAAACCTGAACGATGAGCTACAGGAGGAGCGACGTCAGAGGCAGTTGTTGTTGGAGCGGGCCGAGGCAGACCGACAGCAAGCCGAGGCGGACCGACAGCGGGCCGAGGAGCAGCACGCCGAGACTCGTCGGCAACTTGCTCAGCAGCAGGAGCTACTGATGCAGTTGATGGTGAGGCTACCTCCCCCCACTTCCCAGGCGCCCCCACCACCACCCCAAGATCCCCCACCACCATGATTGTATTTTTATTATTTATACACATTGTATATTTGATTTTTAGTTTTTATGTTATATTTCATTCAGTATTTATTTTGTCATTCTTCATTTATTATGTCAATATTTATTGGTAATTAAATTCAAATGAAAAAGCCTTATTGTACCTATCATTAATAATTCAACCTATTTGATAAATAAATTTAATCTATTGTTTTTAATAATAATTTAATATTTTAAAAAAATTATTTAAATTTAATTATAAAATTTTATCAGCCAATACAAAATACAAAATATTTAACAAAACCTATAGAAATATTTAACCCAATTTTTTTTAAAAAAAATTTCCAATTAGCGACGGCAACAGATGGTCGCTATATTGTAAAAAGTAGCGACGGAGTATAGTGGTCGCTGGTGGGCCAGAAACAGCGACGGACTGTTGTGGTCGCTGTATGGCTTCCCACAACGACGGAGTTATACGGTCGCTGGTAGACAAGCATTAGCGACGGATCACGTGGTCGCTATATGAGGACCCATAGCGACGGCGGAGCTTAGTCGCTGGAAGGCCACACTTGGCGACGGACACGTCGGTCGCTATCGGTTTAACCATAGCGACGGCGTATGGTGGTCGCCGGGTGGCTTCTAGTAGCGACGGAGTTGTGAGGTCGCTGTATGGCAACACTTAGCGACGGCTGGAGTTATTGGGGCAGAGACGATTTTAGCGACGGCATTACGCCGTCAATATGTTAGCGACGGCGTGTCTGTGGTCGTTGATGTGTTTTCAACGAAGGTTTTAGCGACGTCGTCTGTCCCGTCTGAGATGCCGTCGCTAATGTTTGTAGCGACGGCCTTGGCATGGATTAACGACCACTTATTTCATTAGAACATTTATGTAAGCGTCGAAGACCGATCTTCTGTACTAGTTGCTCAAAGACTTTGGTTAGTAATAATTTTATGAAAATATCTGCCAAATTCTCACATGATCGGACTTGTTGGACATTTATTTCACCATTCTTTATGAGATCATGAGTAAAGAAAAATTTTGGTGAAATATGTTTTGTTCTATCTCATTTAATATAACCCTCCTTTAACTGAGAAATACAAGCTACATTATCTTCACATAAGATTGTTAGTGGTAATTTTCCAGCATGCAAGCCACAGGTTTCTTGAATATGTTGAATCATAGATCTCAACCAAACACATTCTCGACTTGCTTCATGTAATGCTAAAATTTCAGCATGATTAGATGATGTTGCTGTGATTGTTTGCTTTATGGATCTCCATGAGATTGCTGTATCACCACATGTAAACAAATATCCTATTTGTGATCGACCATTATGAGGATCAAACAAATACCCCGCATCTGCATAACCAATTAGGTTTGCCTTAGATACATATGGGAAAAATAAACTCATGTCTATTGTACCTCTAAGGTAGCGAAATATGTGTTTAATCTCATTCCAATGCCTTTTTATGGGTAAAGAACTATATCTTGCTAACAAATTCACAGCAAATGATATATCAGGTCGTGTATGACTAGCAAGATACATTAGTGCACCAATTAAACTGAGATATGATACTTCAGGACCAAGTAGTTCTTCATTTTTCTCTTGAGGTCGAAAAGGATCTTTACTCACTTCAAGTGACCTTACAACCATTGGACTGCTCAATGGGTGTGATTTGCCCATATAGAACCTCTTTAGCACCTTTTCAGTATAAGTCTTCTGGTGCATTAAGATTCCTTCCTTTAAATATTCTAATTGTAATCTAAGACAAAACTTTGTTTTTCCCAAATCTTTCATCTCAAATTCTTTTTTCAAGCAATTTACAGCTTTTAAAAGCTCTTCAGGAGTTCCAATAATGTTTAAATCATCTACATAAATAGCGATTATAACGAACTCTTTACCGAATCCTTTCATAAAAATACATGGAAAAATCGGGTCATTTTTATACCTTTCTTTCAACAAATACTCACTGAGACAATTGTACCACATACATCCAGATTGTTTCAGTCCATAAAGAGATTTATTCAATTTAATTGAATAATTTTCTCAAGGATTTGTCTTGTATGCTTCAGGCAAATTAAATCCTTCAGGGAGTTTCATATAGATGTCATTTTCAAGTGAGTCATATAAATATGCTGCAACAACATCCATAAGGCGTAAGTCAAGCCTTTCACGGATTGCCAAACTTATTAAGTATCGAATAGTAGTGACATCTATCACTGGTGAATATGTTTCTTCGAAATCAATACCAGATCTTTGAGAGAATCCTTGTGCAACAAGTCTTGCTTTATAACGTACAATTTAACCATTTTCATTTCTTTTTCTTGTAAAGACTCATTTGTATCCAACTGGTTTTACACCTGTAGGTGTTTCGACTACAGGTCCAAAAATTTTTCGTTTTGCAAACGAGTTTAACTCGTCTTTCATTGCATCTTTCCACTTTGGCCAATCATTTCTTTGTGCACATTCCTTAACAGATTTTGGCTCATGATTCTTATCATCATTTATAATATCAAGAGCTACTTTGAATGTAAAAATTTCATTAATATCGACTTCATGTCGATTCCATTGTATTCCATCCATGACATAATTTATAGAGATCTCTTTGTTCTTGTCAATTTTAGGTACCTTGGTTTCTTTTAGATTTGAAACTTTGATTATGTCAAGAGACTCTACTAGAGTCTTTATATCCTCGATTCAACCATCCTCTTTATTTACTTTTCTTTTCCGAGGATTTTTATCTTTAGAACCAACAGGTCTGCCATATTTTACTTTGGATTTAGACTCATTTGTAATTTTAGATTATCCTGCAGGGATATCAATCTTTGTTGGAGTATTAACAGCTGGTATATGTGACTTAGTCACTCTTTTTGGATCAGCAAATGCATTCGGCAATTAGTTTGCTAAACTTTGCAAACTAATTATTTTCTGAACTTCTAGTTCACTTTGCTTTGTTCGAGTATCAAGATGTGAGAGAGATATCTCACTCCAACTGATCCTTTTATCCAATTGTTTATTTTCTCCCCCTAATGGTGGAAAAATAGATTCATCAAAATGACAATCAGCAAAACGAGCTGTAAATAAATCACCTGTCAAGGGTTCAAGATATTTTATTATAGATGGACTTTCATACCCAACATATATCCCCAATCTTCTTTGAGGTCCCATCTTAGTGCGTTGTGGGGGAGAAATAGGAACATATACCGCACTTCTAAAAATTCTTAGATGGGAAATATTTGGTTCTTTACCATGAACCAATTGTAAAGGGGAATATTCATGATAACTTGTAGGCCTGATGCGAATTAGTGCTGCTGCATGCAAGATTGCATGTCCCCAAGTTAAAATTGGGAGTTTTGATCTCATTAATAATGGTCACGCAATCAATTTTAAACGTTTAATCAATGATTTAGCAAGTCCATTTTGTGTATGAAGATGTGCTACAGGATGTTCAACATCAATTCCAATTAACATACAATAATCATTAAATGATTGACATGTGAATTTACCAGCGTTATCAAGGCGTATTTTCTTAATTGGATAATCAGGAAAATGAGCTCTTAAACAAATTAATTGAGCTAGTAATCTCGTAAACGCCTGGTTGCGAGTTGACAATAAGCAAACATGTGACCATCTAGTTGATGCATCAATTAAAACCATAAAATATCTAAATGGTCCACATGAAGGGTGTATTGGCCCACAAATATCACCTTGTATACGCTCTAAAAATATGAGTGATTCACTTCCAATTTTCATGGGTGATAGTCGAGTAATTAATTTCCCTTGAGAGCAAGCAGCACATGAGAAATTATTAGTTTAGAGAATTTGTCTGCTGGACAAGCAATGATCATTTGAATTCTCAACTATTTTTCGCATCATTATTGTTCCAAGATGGCCTAACCGTTCATGCCAAATAACAAAGTTATTCTTATTTGTAAACTTCTGGTTTACTATGACATTTGTTTCAATTATACTAATATATGTGTAGTACAAACCGAAGGAAAATGAAGGCAATTTTTCTAATATACATTTCTTATCAGAAATTAACTTTGCAATGTATAGATATTCATCATTTCCTTCATTTGTGGTCTCAATATGGTATCCATTTTTGTGGATATCCTTAAAACTCAACAAATTTCTTTGAGACTTCTTAGAATATAATGCACTTTCAATGTGCAATTTTGTTCCTCCAGGTAACAAAATACTGGCTCTGCCGGAGCCTTCAATTATATTTATACTACATTTGCTTCTTGTTTTACTATATGGTAGAAATATTTCTCATTCTTGAGAATAGTGTGTGTTGTTGCACTGTCTGCAAGACATATATCTTTATTATTCACGTGAGTATTCATTCTTCATTAAATAAATAAAAATAAATTATGAGTAAAAATATAATTAACAATAATATTTAACAAAATTTTATTGATAAAGACAGAATTTACAACAAAATAAATTACATGAAAAATTAAAATAATTTATTTAAGGGCACTCCCTTCTCCAGCCGAGTGGTCAATGTCTTCTTCAGGAAGAGTAAGAAAATCATCAACACTAAAATCAGAGAAATCATCATCTATACCAGTAAAATTTGTCTCTATTATTTTCCCTTTATTTTAAAGGAATTTTTGGTATAGATCTACGAGATGCTTTGGTGTGCGACAAACTCGAGACCAGTGTCCCTTACAACCACAACGATAACAGATATTTTTAGTTTGTTCGCTATTTTGAGCATCTGTCCCTTTTTTCATATGTTCTTTATTTTTCCATGTGAATGATGATTTCTTATCATTTCTACCATGACCACGACCATAACCATATCCACGACTACGACCAATACCATGTCCCTGAGCATTACCTCGTCCACGACCGCGACTACGGCCACGACCATGACCATGAGTATGATGATCGTGTGTTGCTACATTCACTTCTGGGAATTGAGCAGTTTCAGTTGGACGAGATTCATGATTTTACATAAGCAATTCATTATTTTGTTCAGCCACAAGGAGACAAGTAATCAATTCTGAGTATTTAGTAAAGCCATTTTGACGATATTGCTGTTGCAGGAGCATATTAGATGCATGAAAAGTGAAGAATGTCTTTTCTAACATATCACTTTCAGTGACCTTTTCTCCACACAACTTCAATCTTGAAGTAATTCTAAACATTGCAGAATTATATTCATTTACAGATTTAAAATCTTGTAAACGCAAATGTATCCATTCATATCGAGCTTTTGGAAGAATTATATCTTTTTGATGGTCGTATCTCTCTTTTAAATTATTCCACAAAACAAGAGAGTTTTTAACTGTTAAATATTCATTCTTTAAGCCCTCATGGATATGGTGACGTAAAAATATCATGGCTTTAGCTTTGTTTTGACTAGATGCATTATTTCCATTTTTAATTGTGTCTCCAAGACCTTTTGCATCTAAATGGATCTCAGCATCTAGTGTCCATGACAGATAATTTTTTCCAGTAATGTCAAGAGCCACGAACTCAAGGTTGGTAATATTCGACATATTTATTTCTATACAAGAAATTATAAATAAGTTAGATAATACTTCAATAAATATATTAACTATAATTGTCTAATAATGATGGTAATGACAATAGTAATAAAATAAATCAACAATAATCATAAATATTTATTTTATATGTATATATATATTTATTAATTATAAAAGTAATATTGATTATAAAATAAAATATCACATAAGTGATCTAGTAGTAAAAATTTTAAAAGTTTTCATAAAATATCATTCAAGTTCTAATAGTTTAGTGGTACAATAGTAACTTATCATAGTATATACTTGGGTTTGATTCTTTATTAATGCATATTTTATTCTTTCTAAAATTATTAACTCCTTTATATAATAAATATATTATATTAATTATCAATACTAATTATAAATCTAGAAATTAATCATATGAAATCAAAGCATGAGCTATTTATATAGTTACCAATTAATATAGTTAACATTCAATATTTAATTTAATAGTAGGTAGTAGGTGCAATAGCTATCACCACTAAAAAAAACCTTAACTAGCTACCTCGATTTAGCGACCACCTGAAACCCATCGCTAAATAGCGACCGAATTAGTGACCGCTGGGAGAAAAGGGACCAAAAAAGAGGTTAGCGACTCCTTTAGCGACCATAAGAGCAGTGGTCGCTAACAATTGCAACACTCCGTCACTACAGCCGTTGCTAAATCCACCCTTCGTCGCTGATGCGGTCGCTAGATTTCACCTCCATCCTTTTTTTGTTTCCCTCCATGGTTTTTTGTTGGCGCCAAATGATAGCGACGGTAATGACCGTCACTGAGTTTCCCTCCAAACATTAGCGACGTTGAGACAGTGTCGCTATGTGTTACACTAGTGACGGTGGGGATTCGCCGTCGCTAATATTCTGTGGATTAGTGACAGAATTGTATTGCGGTCGCTATTATTCCATCAGTTTACTTTTGAGAATAGAACATTGTGACGGTGGGGCTACACCGTCGCTATTATTTTCGGTCTTCCCTCCATATTTTACTTTTGAGAAGGGAACGTAGTGACGGTGGGGTTAAACCGTCGCTACTATTGAGGGGATTAGTGACAGCGTTGTTTTGTCGTCGCTACTATTTAGGGGAATAGTGACAGAATTTTTGTACCGTTGCTAATGGCAATACTAGAAAAACCCTTAATAGCCACTGCCAGTTAGCGACGATTGATGTCTTAACCATAGTGATGGGTTAGCCATCGCTAGTGTGTTTTTATTAGCGACGGTAATGATATTCCGTCGCTAAGGGTTATAACTTAGTCGGCCCTTTCACGAGCCCTAATCAGTTTTTCTGCTCTGCTCCACTGTGTTCTTCTTCTTCTTCTCTGCCCCTTTCCTCTTCTTCTCTGGCCCGTGTGTCCTTTTCCATTGTGTTCTTCCCTTTCAAGCTCTTAATCTCGCCGTCTCCTCACTTCCCTCTCCCCTTCCGCTGACCACATTGTGGGTTCCCTCCCCATTCCTCCCTTCTCCTTCTCCTCCGAGACCTCCGAGAAGCCTCCGACCCTCCAATGTAAGTCCCCTTATAACTCCATCTAATCAAATTTCTCACAGTCTCTCACTCTCTCACTGTCACTGTCCTATGTCATTAGCATCCCCAACGACGCACGCATACTCCGGCGACCTCGACGACAAGTCCCCTCCAACCTTCGACCTCAATCTGGTAAGTCCCCTTACTTGTTGTCCTAAAATTTTCTTGATTCATCTTACCCCCTTAAACTTGTGTTATTTTCTTCCCCTATTCCAGAATCCAAATTTTTTAATTTAGAGTTGTTGTAAGGTGGAATCCAAATTTGAACATTGTGGGATAAGTGGGTCCTTTGATTGCAATTACCCAATAAATTAAGCAAAATGTAGCAGTCGTGGCCAGTGATCCTTGTACCATATCTAATAATTTAGATTCGCAGTGTTTGACATTCTAATAATGTATTTATAAATTCATAAGAAAGATGAAGGAAAGTTTTAAGAGAAGTAAAGGAAGGGAAGAAATGAGAAAGAAATTTTATGATACAAAAAGAAATAGGCCTACTTATAAAGAGGTTATACAAATGGGCTTAGTTTACCAATAGGCCTTACAGGCTGAGATAGGAATTTAAACTGGTCTAGTTGTACTTGGGTCATAATACATAGGAAGCCAGATTTGTTAGTTAGCATTAACTTGATAAACAAACACAAGGTTGCTGCATAATATGACAGTGGAAGAGGATGTAGGTATGAACCATTAACTTCTTTTATTGTTTAAGTTCACAGTTTTAGACACTTTTAGTTTTTTAATCATTGCTTAGATAGAAAAAAATTAAAATGTATGTATTAGACCTGGTAGCCCATACTCTATCGGGTTGACCCGACAAAGGTTTATGTAATGGACTTTATAGGGTTAATGTCGCGACCGGGATCGCGGCGGCGCGGCCGACCCTCGAAACGGCTCGAAAGATAAACAGGGAGTCGCCACCAATGTTTTTCAGGATAAAACAGTGGAAAAACCTTTTGTTAAAAGCACTGGTTATAAAAATGAAATTCCAAATTCGGGAGTCTGATTACAGGTGAGGAAGGTATTAGCACCTCACAACTGTCCGTTATAAAAACGGTTACCTCAATTCGATAGCGCGCATTATAATTAACCCAATAATTATTTTAACTTCCTCATGAAAAGAAAAATGTACGGAACGACAAAATAAACAAAAAAACCAAAGATCAACACAAAATATTTATATGAGATTAACAGGACGTCTCGTCCAAATTAACCTCGCTCCTCCTTTTAAAAGAGATAAAAAAAAGATATGAGATTAACAGGATGTCTCGTCCAAATTAATCTCGCTCCACCTTTTTTGATAGCAAGACAAAAAAATAGAAACTCTAAAAATTAAATAAAGAAAGATGAGCCCGACAGGAACTATTTCCCGCTCCTACGTATTCTCGAGCTTTCGAGAAATCAGGGTCACGTAGTTCTTTAAATATTTTATTTTTAGGAAAAAGATTAAGGAAATGTTGATGGGAATCATTATGGTGAGAAACCCATACAAGGCGAAGTTCTTCGCACGTGTACGAATCCTATAAAAGTGGTGTAGACGGAAGTATTTTCCGTACGACACTGACTAAGAATGATTTATTTTGATTTTTATTTAAACTAGAAAGAAAACATAGGAAACATTTATTTCCTTTATTATATTTTTAGTACAAAGCGAAAAAATGAGTGAAAACCGAGTGGGAGAAGAGAAAACCGAGTGAAAAATAAGAAAACCGAGTGAGACTATGAAAATCCGAGTGAGAACAGGGAAAACCGAGTGAAAAATTGAAAATCCGAGTGAAACAGTGAAAATCTGAGTGAAACAGTGAAAATCTGAGTGAAACAGTGAGAATCCGAGTGGAAATAAGGGAAACTGAGTAAAAAATGGTAAAAACAGAGTGGAAATAGGAAAATACCGAGTGAGAAGTGAATACCGAGTGAGACTGAGTGAGAAGAGGGACGGTGTTGGAGTTAAGAGGAGTGAGGTACTGAGTGGTGAGGTACAGAATGTGGGAGCAGGAGTGAGAAGGTCGGATTTAGTGAGGACGGAGTGGGAGGCTGGACGGTGTTGGAGGTTTTAAGGAATAAGGACGGTTGGTGGAGAAGGTAATTGGGACGGTGTGCAGGAGAAGGGGTGAGGAGGTCGGTTTGGTGAAGGCGGAGTGGTAAAAGGAGTTGAGGAGAAGGGACTTGGGACGGTGTATAGGAGTAGGAGTGAGGAGGTCGGTTTGGTGAAGGCGGAGTGGTAAAAGGAGTTGGGGAGAAGGGACTTGGGACGGTGTATAGGAGCAGGAGTGAGGAGGTCAGTTTGGTGAGGAACTTAATGACAGTGAGGAGTGATAAAAGGAGTGAGGAGGGTGGAGAAGGAAATGGTGAGGGACTTAGTGACAGTGGGACAATGGAGAGAGGAAGGAGGTGAAAGGAATGGTGAGGGTGCTGGGCCGTGTGTGAGAGAGAGAATCAAGGCTTAGGCAGAGTTTTTCCTCTAAGAATGCGTGCCCCCCACCTTCTGAAGCTTCAACCCTTTGCCTATTTATAGGCTTGTTTGAGTAGAATGCCAGCTCAGGCTTCCACTTCCGAGTGGAAGGCCAGGTCACACTTCCATTCAGAGTGAAGTGGGGGACAACGGCTGGGTGGGAATTTTTAATTCCCCCCACTTCCACCCCTGTCTGCCACCCCCAGGATTCCTGGATCCACTTGGGTGGTGGAATCCAGGTCAGCAAGGTGGAGATCCAAGAGATGGTGAAAAGCCCAGTTAAAATGATGGAAATCCGAGTGTGGATATTAGAATTCCGAGTGACAATGGTTGAATTCTGAGTGAAAAATGGTGGAAATCCGAGTGAGGATATTGCAAATCCGAGAGAGGATGTGGAAATCCGAGAGAATACGACTCAGATTAGCCTCTCAGTCAGCATTCATCCTCAATGGGAATGAATTCCGAGAGGAATAACTATTCTCCAATGGAAAACCGAGTGAAAATCAGTCTCGTCCGAGTGAGAATCAATCCGAGAGGAATGAGTGAGATTCAATCTGAGAGGAACTCAACGACTCGGAAGAATCTCGCTCGGCAGTGTTTCTACACTCAGATTTGTCACTTGTGCTCGGATACAAGACCTTGTGTGTACAGTCAGGTCTCAGTAAGTCTTATTCAGAGTCAGCTTTACTCAGTCATCCCTTAGGGGCATTCATTCGAAAATCTGACTGGAACATCTAGTCAGAACTGAGCGAAAAGTGACTCGAAATTGAAAGATGACTCAGAAAATTGATGGAAATGGGCTCGGAATTGGTTGTTTGAAGAAAGATGAGTGAAGATTGGCTCGGAAATCCTTCCACTCGGTTGTTGTCACTCGAAAACCGATTGAAGATTGATCATTCGGCACAGATTCACTCCTTCCTAAAATGTTTCAGTCGGAACGTGGCATTTTCACTCGGAAAGAGTTTGCTTCCCACTCAGGACTTAGAAACGGGGTACTTTCACTCGGAAATGACTCATTCTGAGTAATTTCACTCGGTTTTTATCATTCTGAGTCATCCCACTCTGATTCACTCAAACTGGAGCACATTCCACTCGGAAATGACTCATCCTGATTACTGCTACTCGGATTTGATATGTTCCGAGTCCTTTCACTCGGCTTTGATCATTTCTGAGTGATTTTATTCGGACTTCTCTTCAACATGGGCATAATCCACTCGGAATGGCTTGGCAGGGAGCCTTCAACTCAGATTTTGTCCCAAACTAAGTCATTTCACTCGGATTGTTCTTTACTGGGTCTTTTCTTCAAGCCTTTCCTTTATTTTTGCCTGCCACACTCGACCAAATACCACTCGGATATCTTTTACTCAGAATTGATCATTTATTTGTCATTCCGCTCGAAAATGCTTCATTTTGACTCGGATTTAACCCTTTTTGAATCATTCCACTCGGATTCTCCCAACAGGAGCCTATTCCACTCGGAAATGCTTCATTTTGACTCGGATTTGACCCTTTTTGAATCATTCCACTCGGATTCTCCCAACAGGAGCCTATTCCACTTGGAAATGCTTCATTTTGACTCGGATTTGACCCTTTTTGAGTTTTTCCACTCGGATTTATCTCCACCAGGGCTGTATTTCACTCGGAAATGCTTTAATCTGAGTCATTCTACTCGGATTTGATCATTTTTGAGTCATTCCATTCAGATTTTCATCCAACAGGGCAATATTCCACTTGGAAAAGCTTCATTCTGAGTTATTTCGCTCGGTTCTGATTATTTTGGAGCCATTCTACTCGAATTTGACCACTCTGAATTGGAATTCAGTATAAAAAAGATTCATTCCACTTGGACCGGACCAAAAGAGGTGTTCACAGATGCCCCTCTTTACTTCTTTTTTACAAAAGAAACACGAAGCTTCTGTGTTTTTGAAGTGAAAAGGAAGTAAAGATATGAACACCGATGTAGGGGTCAAGTTGGATTCCTTGATCGGTATGGCGTCTGATGGTGACCTTTTTCTTTAAAGACGAGCATTTCTCCACTTCTGTTTCTCTTTTTCTCTCCTCTCTCTTCTTCTTTTTTTTTTTTGAATTCTGAATTGACCGGGAAAAATGTTTTCAAATGGATAGGAAGTGAGAAGATCGGGATTGATCCCCGGTAGACTGGAAGGTAAAGGATGCCTTGATAGGCGGCTGGAAGATAAAGGATGCCTTGATAGGCGGCTGGAAAGTAAAGGATGCCTTGATAGGTGGCTGGAAAGTAAAGGTTGCCTTGATAGGCGGCTGGAAAGTAAAGGTTGCCTTGATAGGCGGCTGGAAGGTAAAGGATGCCTTGATAGGCAGCTGGAAAGATAAAGGGTGCCTTGATAGGCGGCTGGAAAGATAAAGGGTGCCTTGATAGGCGGCTGGGAGATAAAGGATGCCTTGATAGGCGGCTGGAAGATAAAGGATGCCTTGATAGACGACTGAAAGATAAAGGATGCCTTGATAGGTGACTGGAAAGTAAAGGATGCCTTGATAGGCGGCTGGAAGATAAAGGATGCCTTGATAGGCGGCTAGAAGATAAAGGATGCCTCGATAGGCGGCTGAAAGATGAAGGATGCCTTGATAGGCGGCTGGAAAGTAAAGGATGCCTCGATAGGCGGCTGGAAGATAAAGGATGCCTTGATAGGCGAAAAGGATGCCTTGATAGGCGACTGGAAAGTAAAGGATACCTCGATAGGCGGCTGGAAGATAAAGGATGCCTTGATAGGCAGCTAGAAGATAAAGGATGCCTTGATAGGCGGCTGAAAGATAAAGGATGCCTTGATAGGCGGCTGGAAAGTAAAGGATGCCTCGATAGGCGGCTGGAAAGTAAAGGATGCCTCGATAGGCGGCTGGAAAGTAAAGGATGCCTTGATAGGCGGCTGGAAAGTAAAGGATGCCTCGATAGGCGGCTGGAAGATAAAGGATGCCTCGATAGGCGGCTGAAAGATAAAGGATGCCTCGATAGGCGTCTGAAAGATAAAGGATGCCTTGATAGGCGACTGGAAGATAAAGGATGCCTTGATAGGCGACTGGAAAGATAAAAGGTGCCTTGATAGGCGATTGGAAGATAAAGGATGCCTTGATAGGTGACTGGAAAGATAAAGGGTGCCTTGATAGGCGACTGGAAGATAAAGGATGCCTTGATAGGTGACTGGAAAGTAAAGGATGCCTCGATAGGCGGCTGGAAGATAAAGGATAACTCGATAGGCGGCTGAAAGGTAAAGGATGCCTCGATAGGCGGCTGGAAAGTAAAGGATGCCTCGATAGGCAGCTGGAAGATAAAGGATGCCTTGATAGGCGGCTAGAAGATAAAGGATGCCTTGATAGGCGGCTGAAAGATAAAGGATGCCTTGATAGGCGGCTGGAAAGTAAAGGATGCCTTGATAGGCGGCTGGAAAGATAAAGGGTGCCTCGATAGGCGGCTGGAAAGTAAAGGATTGGGGGAGCTAACAGGACGTTTCGTCCAAATTAACTCACTGTTGACAGGAAATGTAAAGGTTGGGGGAGCTAACAGGACGTTTCGTCCAAATTAACTCACTGGACTTAAAGGCTCTTGGCGATGGTCTTAGTTTGACATGACTGAAGGTTCTTGGGGAATTGCCCCCTTGAATGAAAGAGAGAGAACCTGGGGTGATGCCCCAGTTTGACATGCCTGATGGTTCTTGGGGAATTGCCCCCTTGATAGAAGAAATCTAGGGAGATGCCCCAGTTTGACAGGTTTGAAGGAATCTTGGGGAATGGCTAGAACAAAAGAAATCTGGGGAGATGCCCTAGTTTGACATGATTAGAAGGAGTCTTGGGGAGCTACCCCTTGGCTAGAACAGAAGAAATCCGGGGAAATCCCCAGTTTGACATTTTCTTGAAAGAATCTCAGGGATCATCCCCTTGTGACTGTAGGAGGAGAGACATGGGGAACCGTCCCTTTGATTACGAAAGGAGAAACATGGGGGATGCCCCAGTTGGACATGATTTGAGAGAATCTTGGGGAATGGCTAGAACAAAAGAAATCCGGGGAGATGCCCTAGTTTGAGTTGTTTGGGAAGCTAAGTTTCACCGGGGAAGAATTTGGTGATTCAGGAGGAGAAAAATCTGATGGATATTCCAATTTGGGACATTTTAATGAGGGTAACCTCAATGGGGAAAGTGTTTTCCTATTGGGGAGGAAAGGCGTGGATAACTTTTTGATCACTGTGGTTTAATCGGAAAGATAACCCCCCCCCTTTTTTTTGAGTCCATTTGGTGGTTTTTCCTCAGGAGGAATTCTCAGTCTGTGTTTCTTTTAGAGATGATAGTGGGTCCACCGGAGAAGAGAAATCTGGGGGATGCCCTAGTTTTGAAAAATTTTCTTGAAGGAATTAGGAGTGCTCCTCTTTGACAGAAAAAGAATAGAGTCATGGGGAGATGCCCCAATTTGGAAAATTGGGAGGACTTCGGGGAAAACTGGCTGAAAAGAAAAAAATTTGGGGGTTAACAGGGTGTCCCGTTCAAATTAACCAGGTTTTCGAGCTTGGCGTCGTTGCCGGGGAACGAGACACGCCAAATCGTTAGAATATACCAAGTTGATTTCTTGGAGATATGACCCCTAACATGCCTCAAGAACAAGACAGAAACCTTGAGAAGACGTCGGCTTCGACTACAAGGTATTGATGGACTTCATGGAAACCTCAAAGCAAAATGGAAACTCAGAAAAGTGTCATGTTTGGCCATAGAAGGGTGCTTTGTCCAATGATTTGGGTGGGTTATGAGAAGAAACTTGAGGATAATCTACTTCAATGAGTAAAGGCGAGAGTGAGCTTTGGAGACTGATGGACATACACCTGGAAAGTGCTAGTTTTGGCGGTGGAGGCTTGACACATCTACTTATTACAACATCCTGCAAGAAAGGTTAGTGGTGCAAAACAAATTGGAACTTGAAAAAAAAAACTTACCGTAAAAACACAATCCTTAGAGATTCGAAGTGACTCATGACTGAAACAAAGCAGATGAAACAAACCTAGCTTTGGAAACGTGTCAGGCCCAGTCTTCATAATGATTGCTTGAGGCGAGATCAAGTAACAGGAACTTCTTGTCCTTATGACTTTAAATTTTCATTACCTTCTCATTTTTATATATTAAGGGAAAACATATGCCTTATCAAATCATAAAAAATCACAATAAATACGTGTCAAAAATAGGTGAGATTGTATTTACAGGTTGGGTAAGTGTAGAAAAAAGGAAACCAAAAAGCAAGTGAAGATGTTTGGGGAAATATTAATAATTAGGAATGATTTTACAAATCTTCCAGTGAACTGTTGAGAACAAAGCATATCTCAATCCCACATCATGACTCTGAATTCACCACTTGACTGTGCTTCTGAAAAGGTAGTCGGACTACGATTACTTGGCCAAAATCTTGATCCCAATTGATTGCCTGAGCCGCCTATTCAGGTTTTCAGCTTACCAGGTCGCTCTAACTTTTGCCTAGGCTGCCCTTCCAGGTTTTCAGCCTAGCGAGCTTCTCTCTCCTTGTGACGTCTTTTGGTTTTTGCTTTACTCTCTTTTTTCTTTTTTCTTTTTTCTTTTTTTTTCAGGTTGTGTCTCTCACAACAAAGGTTTAAGCTGATTGCCAATGAGCTTATTTGATCTTTTCTCAATTTGGTCTCATCCTGTAGGGGAATAGATGTTATTTCAGATAGGAAAATTTGCCCCCAACACCATGCATCCCAGGAAACAAAGGCGAGCCCTTTTCGGTACCAATGAGGGGGCTCGTTATTTCTTTTTGTTATTGTCTTTCTTTCATTTTTTTGCTTTTTGTTTTTTTTTGTTTTTTTTTTGAATGACCCTTTTGGTACCTTTGTTATGGTATAGCTATTTTATTCCCTGACCAATGTGGTAAAGAAATATGATATTAATGGTATCACAGTAGACCAATCCATTTGTTACACTGGTGTGGGAATAGTTAAACTCCCTTAAAGTTAGGGTGTTGATTGCGACACAGATGAAACATTGTTTTTGCCGTGTTCTTAACTTGATAACATTTATGCCCCCATGTGGAAAGGTGATAATTTGATCTATGAATCAGCTCATCCTAATTGGTATATGCGTAAGGTACCAACCTCGACTTTTTTTATCATTTTTGTTCCTCTTTTTTTGTTGTTTTTTTTTTAGAGTATTTCTTGACCGTCTTAGCAAGCTTTTGTTATCCACGTTGACCAATGCTAACATTTCTTTGAAAGGTAGATACGCCATTTATGGAATCTGGCACTATCTTCACTTTTGAGCTTGTAACGTCTTCAGTTGTTTGTGAGTCTTCTTCATTCTGTGTGTTGACCTTGCCTTTGGGTAGAGCTAGGTGACTCTTATCCAAACATCCTACTCAATTCGGCCAAGGAACTTTCGTCTTTGTTACCCTTTTTGTCAGCGCAATCAACTGGGTGGTCAAAGTTATGAAATGGAATCATGATCTCATTGTTCTCAAAAGGATCATTTTTAGTCCTGTATTTTTTGGTTTTTTCATGGTAAATGAGAAAAAGAAGTAACTAAAGGGAAAAGGATTCAAGGTGGCAATAAGGAAAGCAAGAAAAGGCATTTTGAAATTTGACACGTATTTATTGAGAGAAACTTAAAATGATAAAAACATGTTTTTGCCCTTATTACATAACAATATCCCAAAGCCTTAGGCATAGCGTTTGGGTTGAAATGCCATAGAAACAGAAGTTTAAAGTCATAAGGAACTAGGTGGTCTCCGGGTCATGAACCTCTCCAGTTGGCATGCGATTCACAAGAACTTGTATGCATCCTCTTTACACCCCTAGTCCCTCTTTACCACACTGACCTCAGAAGTCTCATAGTTAGACCTGGGGTTTATGATTATATTGGGACTCCCTTCCTGGAAATCTAGCCACTTGGCTTTAATCAGATCCCTCACTTTGAATTTCAAGGTATGACAGTCCTCAGTAGAGTGCCCCGAGGCTCCAGCATGGTAATCACATCGGGCGTTAGGATTATAACCTTTGGGGTAAGGAGGAACCATCGGTTTCAGTGGGCAGGGTACTGCAAGGGAATTACGGAAAAGGTGAGGTAAAAGTTCTGTGTAGGTTATAGGAATGGGGTCGAACCGGACCGGTGTTCAACTACCAGTGGGTTTTATTGTGCTTTGGTCTGGATTAGGTGGCTGAGTTTGTACTAGTGGGGGATGATAGGGTTGTGGTAGGGAGGACTTAATAGCAGGCAAATGAGAATGGGAAGGTGTTTGAGGGATATACGGACGAAAGTAGAGTTGGAATGGGAAAAGATTAGAGCCCTGGTTAGGGGTGGTGGTGCCCATATAAGGTATAAGGAGATTGGCAGGTTGAAAGGAAGTATGTGTTATTGGTCTGGGTTGGGCCCTTTTTTGGTTACAGGAAGTTGAATTAGCATCCCCTTTTCTTTTCCCCTTATCTCCCGATGCAGACATTCTTGTGATAGGAGCCCCAGGCGACTGGGAGGACTGTGAAATATGGGGGTTCATCGTTTGTAAATCATGATCCTCTTGTTGGTTATGGAATGGGGGAATTTGGTCTTTTGTCAGTCCAGGAAGGTGGAGTGGGGCGGTTGGCGAATGTTGATCATTCTTGACACCCGCAGAGGGTTCTTCTTCTATGATCTTCTTCTCTAAAAGTTTGGCCATCTCTGCCACTTGCTTCCTTAGTTGGTTAACTTCGTTCTTGAGGTTTTCAATTTCTTGCTCTCTTTCAGCCATGAGTCTCTTTTGAAAGTCTAACAAAGGTGTCTTTCGGTGTTGGGTGAAAGAAGAAAAAGAAATATCAGGCGGAAACAGAAGGAAAGAGAATATCATGGGAAGCAATCACAGACCTTGACAAGCATCCTTTAACCGTTCCTTAGAACGTATCGTTCAAAAGTACTAGGTACGGTAAACATGGAAATTAATACGGGATAGTTGTGAAGACAGAAAAATCCTTCATTCTGAAATGCAATAAGAGCCTCAAGTTTAGCTATTTCTAGCTCGGGGAACCATGATCCATCTCTTAAAGGTTTGATCCTACATTAATTTCCATATCTTGGTCAAGGGTATTCGTTAAGCTCTGAATAGCCTCCGGTGAGAATAGAAAGAAAGGAGAGAATGAGTCATTGGGAAATGACGTGTTTTGCAAATCGATACTCCCCTAGTAATTTTCTTGAAAATATTTTTGTACTTAGGGGGGTTACAATTTGCTAAAACTTATGTCAAATCAAGGGTCATGTGAGCTACGGATTTTCTGATCATCGACAATACAAAGAAAATTGATTTTTCTTTTGATTTCTTCTTTTGATTTTTTTTTTATATGTATTTTTTGTTTTGTTTTTTTGATGATTCAAAAGATCTGTAACTCAAGGCCCAAAGACTTATGCATAAAGAGAAAAAACTACTTGCCCGTTAAAAGATCACTAGTTAAAAGTATGTTATTTTTTTTTTGAAAAAAAGTAATCCACTAAATGGGCAAGTAGTCCTCTATTTTGGATCAGAAAAGAGAAGTGAGAATGGGAGAAGGTATAAGTAAAGTTTGCCTCTTTTGTGCCTTAAGGTGGGTTTTTCTGGAGGTCTCCTAATGGTTCTAAAGCTCATCTATCAGTGATACCTCGCATTAGGTGGCTTGCTCTAAAACTTCTAAAGGTCACTAGAGCCAAGATCCTACTCATGATATTGACCACAAATAGTAGGAAGTATACTAAGTGTGGGCACCATGAATAAGTCGAACTCTAGCTGAGATTCTCACGGTTACCAGACAGGAAGTACATCCCAAATGGCTCCGCTATCAACCTCCCCTAATCTTAAGTTTTATTTGGGCCCGGGTATAGGGTCCCACTCAAAAGTGTGTGCAAATTGTGAGTGTAGTGTGTGAAAGAGGCATTCAATACCTGTACCTTACTCATCCTGCACATAGAACAAACACAGAGCAACAGAATAAAGTCGACTACCCTAGGGTTCAATGATCACACAGATATTTACAGAACATAAATGATAGAATACAAACAAAACAGAAACTAAATATTGACAAGAGAATAAAATAAAAAAAGAAGTTAAATAATTAATATGCTAATTAAAACATGCGCTATCAAATTGACTGGCTTGACTCTCTAATTCCCCAGTGGAGTCGCCATCTGTCGCGACCGGGATCGCGGCGGCGCGGCCGACCCTCGAAACGGCTCGAAAGATAAATAGGGAGTCGCCACCAATGTTTTTTAGGATAAAACAGTGGAAAAACCTTTTGTTAAAAGCACTGGTTATAAAAATGAAATTCCAAATTCGGGAGTCTGATTACAGGTGAGGAAGGTATTAGCACCTCACAACTGTCCGTTATAAAAACGGTTACCTCAATTCGATAGCGCGTATTATAATTAACCCAATAATTATTTTAACTTCCTCATGAAAAGAAAAATGTACGGAACGACAAAATAAACAAAAAAAAAAACAAAGATCAACACAAAATATTTATATGAGATTAACAGGACGTCTCGTCCAAATTAACCTCGCTCCTCCTTTTAAAAGAGATAAAAAAAAGATATGAGATTAACAGGACGTCTCGTCCAAATTAATCTCGCTCCACCTTTTTTGATAGCAAGACAAAAAAATGGAAACTCTAAAAATTAAATAAAGAAAGATGAGCCCGACAGGAACTATTTCCCGCTCCTACGTATTCTCGAGCTTTCGAGAAATCAGGGTCACGTAGTTCTTTAAATATTTTATTTTTAGGAAAAAGATTAAGGAAATGTTGATGGGAATCATTATGGTGAGGAACCCATACAAGGCGAAGTTCTTCGCACGTGTACGAATCCTATAAAAGTGGTGTAGACGGAAGTATTTTCCGTACGACACTGACTAAGAATGATTTATTTTGATTTTTATTTAAACTAGAAAGAAAACATAGGAAACATTTATTTTCTTTATTATATTTTTAGTACAAAGCGAAAAAATGAGTGAAAACCGAGTGGGAGAAGAGAAAACCGAGTGAAAAATAAGAAAACCGAGTGAGACTATGAAAATCCGAGTGAGAACAGGGAAAACCGAGTGAAAAATTGAAAATCTGAGTGAAACAGTGAAAATCTGAGTGAAACAGTGAGAATCCGAGTAGAAATAAGGGAAACCGAGTAAAAAATGGTAAAAACAGAGTGGAAATAGGAAAATACCGAGTGAGAAGTGAATACCGAGTGAGACTGAGTGAGAAGAGGGACGGTGTTGGAGTTAAGAGGAGTGAGGTACTGAGTGGTGAGGTACAGAATGTGGGAGCAGGAGTAAGAAGGTCGGATTTGGTGAGGACGGAGTGGGAGGCTGGACGGTGTTGGAGGTTTTAAGGAATAAGGACGGTTGGTGGAGAAGGGAATTGGGACGGTGTGCAGGAGAAGGGGTGAGGAGGTCGGTTTGGTGAAGGCGGAGTGGTAAAAGGAGTTGAGGAGAAGGGACTTGGGACGGTGTATAGGAGCAGGAGTGAGGAGGTCGGTTTGGTGAAGGTGGAGTGGTAAAAGGAGTTGGGGAGAAGGGACTTGGGACGGTGTATAGGAGCAGGAGTGAGGAGGTCAGTTTGGTGAGGAACTTAATGACAGTGAGGAGTGATAAAAGGAGTGAGGAGGGTGGAGAAGGAAATGGTGAGGGACTTAGTGACAGTGGGACAATGGAGAGAGGAAGGAGGAGAAGGGAATGGTGAGGGTGCTGGGCCGTGTGTGAGAGAGAGAATCAAGGCTTAGGCAGAGTTTTTCCTCTAAGAATGCGTGCCCCCCACCTTCTGAAGCTTCAACCCTTTGCCTATTTATAGGCTTGTTTGAGTGGAATGCCAGCTCAGGCTTCCACTTCCGAGTGGAAGGCCAGGTCACACTTCCATTCAGAGTGAAGTGGGGGACAACGGCTGGGTGGGAATTTTTAATTCCCCCCACTTCCACCCCTGTCTGCCACCCCCAGGATTCCTGGATCCACTTGGGTGGTGGAATCCAGGTCAGCAAGGTGGAGATCCGAGAGATGGTGAAAAGCCCAGTTACAATGATGGAAATCCGAGTGTGGATATTAGAATTCCGAGTGACAATGGTTGAATTCTGAGTGAAAAATGGTGGAAATCCGAGTGAGGATATTGCAAATCCGAGAGAGGATGTGGAAATCCGAGAGAATACGACTCAGATTAGCCTCTCAGTCAGCATTCATCCTCAAAGGGAATGAATTCCGAGAGGAATAACTATTCTCCAATGGAAAATCGAGTAAAAATCAGTCTCGTCCGAGTGAGAATCAATCCGAGAGGAATGAGTGAGATTCAATCTGAGAGGAACTCAACGACTGGGAAGAATCTCGCTCGGCAGTGTTTCTATACTCAGATTTGTCACTTGTGCTCGGATATAAGACCTTGTGTGTACAGTCAGGTCTCAGTAAGTCTCATTCAGAGTCAGCTTTACTCAGTCATCCCTTAGGGGCATTCATTCGGAAATCCGACTGGAACATCTAGTCAGAACTGAGCGAAAAGTGACTCGGAATTGAAAGATGACTCGGAAAATTGATGGAAATGGGCTCGGAATTGGTTGTTTGAAGAAAGATGAGTGAAGATTGGCTCGGAAATCCTTTCACTCGGTTGTTGTCACTCGGAAACCGATTGAAGATTGATCATTCGGCACAGATTCACTCCTTCCTAAAATGTTTCAGTCGGAACGTGGCATTTTCACTCGGAAAGAGTTTGCTTCCCACTCAGGACTTAGAAACGGGGTACTTTCACTCGGAAATGACTCATTCTGAGTAATTTCACTCGGTTTTTATCATTCTGAGTCATCCCACTCTGATTCACTCAAACTGGAGCACATTCCACTCGGAAATGACTCATCCTGATTACTGCTACTCGGATTTGATATGTTCTGAGTCCTTTCACTCGACTTTGATCATTTCTGAGTGATTTTATTCGGACTTCTCTTCAACATGGGCATAATCTACTCGGAATGGCTTGGCAGGGAGCCTTCAACTCAGATTTTGTCCCAAACTAAGTCATTTCACTCGGATTGTTCTTTACTGGGTCTTTTCTTCAAGCCTTTCCTTTATTTTTGCCTGCCACACTCGACCAAATACCACTCGGATATCTTTTACTCGGAATTGATCATTTATTCGTCATTCTGCTCGGAAATGCTTCATTTTGACTCGGATTTAACCCTTTTTGAATCATTCCACTCGGATTCTCCCAACAGGAGCCTATTCCACTCGGAAATGCTTCATTTTGACTCGGATTTGACCCTTTTTGAATCATTCCACTCGGATTCTCCCAACAGGAGCCTATTCCACTCGAAAATGCTTCATTTTGACTCGGATTTGACCCTTTTTAAGTTTTTCCACTCGGATTTATCTCCACCAGGGCTGTATTTCACTCGGAAATGCTTTAATCTGAGTCATTCTACTCGGATTTGATCATTTTTGAGTCATTCCATTCGGATTTGCATCCAACAGGGCAATATTCCACTTGGAAAAGCTTCATTCTGAGTTATTTCGCTCGGTTCTGATTATTTTGGAGCCATTCTACTCGAATTTGACCACTCTGAATTGGAATTCAGTATAAAAAAGATTCATTCCACTTGGACCGGACCAAAAGAGGTGTTCACAGTTAAGCTTAATATAATCACTTTTATTTAGGCTTTTATTTTTGACATTACTTGTACTTTAGTAGCAGTCATCATTTCTGTGTTGGCATTACAATTGCCATGAGTTCCCATTCATGAACCAATTTCAATTAAGCTCTTTCTGATAATGGTTGACTGAGAAATGCCATTGGTCAGCCTCTTGAAGTAAAACTGCCCTGAGTCCTTTACTAGAAGCATTAGTGTCAATAATAAATGTTTGATTTAGCCTACTCCATATATTAGATGAAGTCTAAGTTTGTGTTCCCAAGGCTATTAGAGTGTGTTCCTAAAGCATTTCTGTCATGTATTACAGTCAAACTTAAGTTTCATTCCTGTTATTGGGAATTTGATGCAAGGATTATTTATGAACAAAAAAATGTAATAACTCTTGCTATGTCACAACTCTGTTAGTACTTAGAACAAATTGAAACTAATCTTAGATAAATTGTAACACCAGACACCAAGATCTTCCCAAAGGTAGTTTCAGTAATAGATACAAACTCAATACTCACTGTAATACTCCACCACCTTGATTCTGGTATTTGAATTTGTTGTTGGTTCTGATAAAGAAAAACTTCAGATTTACCAGTTGGAACCTCTTTCTTTGTTTTGTACTTCTAATAGCCTCTACAGGACAGCCAGTCCATTTTAATGCATATAATATACATCAGATTATTGTCTTTGTTCTACAAAGCATGCATTTTAAAGAAATTTTATGATACAAAAAGAAATAGAGTTTTCAACAATGCTTTTCCTTGTTTTCTTCCAAAAATCAAAACCAAATAACCCCTAATGAATCATGCTTTGTCAAACACAAGCTTTCTCTATATAATTTTGATAATAATGTCAAAGCCAATAGTGGTATCTGGCTATTATGCCAAACAAACTTAAGGTTCCTCCATGTAAGCATATACTACAATAATAATTTATTTTGCTTTTCTAAACTTTAGAAATGCAAAGTAAAAATGTTGATAGACTACTACTCATTCAACACAGTTAAATCAAGGTTACAGTGAAGTAATTAGAAAGATATCATGCGTAAGAGTAGAGAGGAAATGATGAAAAAGAATGATTAACCTTTTAATTGCCTTCCCCCAAAGTAAATGGTATTAAAATTTTCAAAATTGGTTTCCAGAAATCTAATAACATATACTTTCTTTTTTGTTTTTCTGTTATTTGGCTGGCCACAATATAAACTCTTTGGAGAAAGGGAGAGAAAAAACAGAATTTTTAGAAGCAAGAGTATGGAACTCAACCAGTATTTGGATTTAGCTGAAATTATGTCATGTTTCTAGAAATGTAATTGATTAGGGAATTAATTAGTTTCATCGATGTACTTGCGATTTCCATTCTTGAGTTTAATACATTTTATACTTTTTCTTAAATTCTCTTAATTATATTTTCTCTTTATCTGTGTGCCATGTTTTTTAACATGGTATCAAAGTTTTGGTGTACACCATAAAATTCATTTCTGTTTCATCTTCTTTCTGTGCTCTTTTCTCCTTTCTTTTTTTTTTAATTTCCTTTTTCCTTTTTCTTGAGGAAAAAAAGGTTCAGTGTCTGATTTCCTCCTTTGTTGATGATTATTTTTTTATTTTGGCTAGACTATTTTGTCATAATTGATATTTTTGTTTCTTTCTCAATTTACAATCAAACCTTAAATCTTGAAGAAGAAATTAGACCAAGGATGTAAATTCATGAGAGTTGTAGTGCTGAGTGGCATTGTGATTTGATTTTCTTATGTAGTTTCTTATTCGATGTATCAATGAGGAACCTTGTGAATTCAGAATTCTTGTTCGATCCTTGCATGGATTCTAATTTCTTTGGTAATTATGACCTTCGAAGCCTAACCGGGTCTTCGATCAGGGCCCTTCTTCAATCTGTGGTTTTGACAAATCGACTAATTTATAGTTTTTGCCTCCCTATGGCAATCAGTGGATTCGCCGACAAGCGAGTTCGGACAGCGGACAAAGTACTGCACCGAGGATAGCACCTTAAAGGCCCAGGAAAAGAAAAACAGATATTATTTCACGAGTATGGAAACTCCAAGTAACTATAGGGAAAATGGGGCCTATGAAAAGGAATGTCTTCACTTCCTAAAATTAATTTAAAATTACTGCACACGTGCTAGATCTTCGATTTTTCTAAGCAAGCCAGCGCGGGGAAGACTCACTTCGTCCCTCACTCCTATGTTCTACCTAAATGGATAGGAACTATACACTTAATTTGTTGAACAAAAAAAAGAGTAAGATATGATAGCCTGGATCCTCCCTTTCACTAACTTCTAGCCCCCTCGGTGTGGCTACCTAATGGAGCTGGGCTGCCAAAGCCGCGGAACATACGAGACTATACTTTTTTTATAATCGCAGAAAGTTCTGTTCAGTTAGATATTCAGGATTCGCCGCACAGAAGCGTTCTCGAACATCACTTACTCTTTATTTTAAAAATGTTATTATTAAGCAAACAAAGAACAAAAAGATATTTTTTTTGCCTAAAATAGACCTATAGTCAGACTATTGACTGAAAATTGTGTATATAAAGTCTTGAACCTGCTTTTACAAGAAAGTAAGTAATCTCAGGACCCGGGCATTTATCCAATGCTTACTTTTAGGCATTAGTCTATTTTCGCGAGTCAGAAAGCCTGATCCGTGCGCGATTATCCTGCTTTCCTTAAACCTATGTAGTGAGTCATGTAGGTGGCGTGTTAAAATTAGGACCATACATTGGGCGACTTTTCTCCTCATCACCTAGCCACTTTCTGCAATGATTTTTGAGGGTACGAAAATAAGGAGGGGATGTTGATCTACCTTTTTCAGAAGTCCCTTAGAAGGAGGTGCCGCAGATGGTTTTTCTTTCTCCCCATTCATGCAATCCGAACGAACGTTTGAGGATGTGGTGGACTTATTCATCATAAAGTAGTTGCACCAAGCAAGCAGATTGTCCGTCGTGCTTGATCGAGTTGATTAACCTTTATCAGAGGCATTTACGGGGATCAAAGAGAGTACTGTTGACTTCATCGATCGGTGGAGGAATCTTGCATCAAGAGCGACCTTTACAATACTTGAAGGTGATGCTGTACATTTAGTATTTTCCAACATCAGACACAGACACACATGAATTTTTTTTGGGCCTCATATGGGAAGAGGTTATTGCACCTTTGCCATTGTCAAAGACAATTATTAAACACTGATGTACGAATTTTGCATTGATTTCTTACCTTACCGCGCTTGTATTCACAGCGTATGGTGTTTAACCTTTTCATTGTTGCATCTTATTGATTTACTAGTTATGGTTCTAGTTACCTACTATAGGTGTGAGATTTCAATTTTTCTTCCTGGTTCGCTAAGTAATTTTTGTGCTCATAAGTTTTTTGATCTATATGTTGACTTTAAAGGTACATTCAGCCTTTCTACTTATAGTTATTATATGCTTCTTCATTGTTTGCTTTTGGTTCACCCTTATGTGGCCTGATCTTTTCAATTACTGCCTGATTAGGTGGTTAAACTTCATTACTTCTTTTGAATAGTTAAACTTAAAGTTATGATTTCTTCTTAATGATTAAGCATTTTCTTCTATTGGCTTTTGATGGTTCTAACTTAGGGTTTTAAGTCACAAGTATTAGCATTTTCAACTTGAGAAGGGTGGTTAGAAATGTAATATTGATTAAGAAATAGGTTACTTGTATCGGCTATATAAACCCTTACAGTTTATTGATGTACTTACTTGTATCGGCTATATAAACCCTTACACTGAACGTAATGTTTTCATGAATATCTTTGACACTATTATGGAAATCAAGGGGAGAACAAAGGACAACGAGAAGAGTCGTCTAGACCTTCCGATATGGTGTTCTAGGAAGGAGTTGGAATTGAGGGATGCGGGACGTGGAAGAATGTTTAAACCCCATACAAAATATGTTTTAACTAGACCGCAACAGATTGTTGTGTGTATTTGGATGAATGGGTTGACCCTGCCTGACGGATTCGCTTCTAACTTAAGTAGATGTGTCGACGTGAAGGAGGGCAGGGTGTTTGGCATGAAAAGTCATGATTGCCATGTCTTTATGCAACAACTACTCCCGTACGCGTTTCATGCCTTACCGAAGCCTATTTGGAAACCGTTGGTTGAGTTGAGTCACTTATTTAAAGAGTTGACGGCAACTTCATTGACTATGGAGAAACTTGTGAAGATGGAAGAAACTATCCCGGTATTGATTTGTAAGTTGGAGCAGATTTTCCCACCAAGTTTTTTTGATTCGATGGAGCATTTGCCTATCCATCTACCGTACGAGGCCTTGGTTGGTGGCCCGGTGCAGTATCGTTGGATGTATACATTTGAAAGGTGAACGCCATAACTCTTTAAATTCGAAAGGTGGCCCGGCAACTTGCTCAGCAGCAGGAGCTACTGATGCAGTTGATGGCGAGACTACCTCCCCTCACTTCCCAGGCGCCCCCACCACCACCACAGGATCCCCCACCACCATAATTGTATTTTTATTTTGTATACACATTGTATATTTTATTTATAGTTTTTATATTATATTCCATTCAGTATTTATTTTATCATTCTTAATTTATTATGTCAATATTTATTGGTAATTAAATTCAAAGAAAAACGCCTTATTGTGATTATCATTAATAATTCAACCTATTTGATAAATAAATTTAATCCAATATTTTGTTTTTAATAATAATTAAATATTTTAAAAAAATTATTCAAATTTAATTATAAAATTTTATCACCCAATACAAAATATTAATAAACATTTTTAAAGTTAAATTAACAAAACCTATAAATATTTAAACAATTTTTTTAAAAAATAAAAAATCCCATTAGCGACGGACCAAGGTGGTCGCTAAATAAAGACTACTAGCAACGGAGGAGTGTGGTCGCTACCATAGCGACGACTATAAGTGGTCGTTGTATGGCTACCATAGCGACGACCGTAGCTGGTCGCTGTATGGCTACCATAGCGATAGTCTTAGCTGGTCGCTGTATGGCTACACATAGCGACGGATAAATATGGTCGCTAAATAATACTAATAGCGACGGGATAAGGGTGTCGCTATATGTCTGCTAGTAGCGACGGGGTACTGGTCGTCGTTGAACGTGGTCAGTTAGCGACGGCTGATATCAGTGAAGCAGAGACCATGTTAGCGACGGTATTACGGCGTCGGTAATGTAGCGACGGGTTTTCTGTGGTCGCTGATCTATCTTCGACGAAGGTTTTAGCGACGGTTGTTTGGCCGTCTAAAATACTGCCGCTAGTCCTCTTAGCGACGGCCTTTGCATCGATTAGCGACCAATTCTTTTCGTCGCTAACAGATGTTTTTTTAGTTGTGTATATAAAATTCTTAAAGCAAAATGTTAATATCCATGCTACAGTAATAATAATGTGAAGCTACAGTAAACGTACTATGTTTTCACGTGAAGTACCAAATGGAAAGTAACAATAATTAATGAAAGCAAGTGTAAGTGGAACGTGAAGCACTAAATGAAAAACAAAGGTAAATGAAGCCAATAATTAGAAGATTGGAACAGCATGGAACGTGAAGCACTAAATGGAAAGCAAAGGTAAATGAAGCCAATAATTAGCATATAATAAAATAATTATGAATGTTTAATTTAAGGAGGCAAATAGTAACATGAAATATAAGATCAGGTACAACAAAATTAATATCATTAATTATTATTAGCAAGTAATAAAATGTTTTTTTTAGACTACTATAGTTCTTCAGGAACTATCAATAAATATTTTTAAGAATTCTTCAAGAATTCTGAATTATTTAATTATTAATTTTATACATCCTACAAGGACGTTTATGAATAAGTTCTTCAGGAACCTATTTTTTTATGATATAGATATAATCTTTTACATCCTTCAGGATTTTAAAATGTAAGTTCTTCGGGAACTTTTTATAATATATACATAAATAATACAAATTAAAATTATAAAGAATAATAATAATCATATATTACCTCTCTTAGTCTTGACTAGATCTTAGTTGGTCAGAACCCCGTACTGATAACGTGTTATAAAATATTGGACAAGAATAATAAAGAGGAATAAATTTTTTAGAAGAAGAGGAGATGAAGTGAAGAGAGTAAGAGAGATTGAATGAAAAATTAGAGATGTATTATGGAGAGGGAATTAATCCCTTTTATAGCACTTTAGTGAGACATCCACATAATAAAATATTCATAATACTTACCAATTTTTCTTTTTCTTTTGTTTTCTTTGGACCTCATCTTCTCCTGTATTAATTTCCACTTCCACTACAAAAATAAGTCATCATTTACTAACACACAAGTTTATGAAGTTGTAAGGAAAATTTTGTTGGTAGTGTAACATCCTCGTTTACTAATCAACTATTCATATATAATAAACTGAAATTTTTACAATTTTTTATTTTAAAAAAGAGTATCATTTCAAATAAAAAAAACAAGACAATTGATCAATTATATATTGAGTAAATGAAAACAATTGAAATCAAGTATATATAAGAAAATTAATTATATATTAAATTAATTAACAATTTTTAAAATACCTCATAATTATTATTGTATCATTAAACAAAGTCATGAAGTAAAAAGTTATTATATTTATCCATAATAAAGAAATTACTAAACGCGAAGAGTTGTTATTCTCAACAGTATAGAAACTCTTCTCGTAACATACTATACTTTTCCTTTAGGTCATCTAATTTTTTATTCTGTATGTTGATTTATAAGTGTATGAAACAAACCACAAAGAAATGAATAGGGAATATTGTAACATCCTGCTTTTAATAATAGCTCTTTTTGGTAAATTTTGAAGTATAAAAGATCTGTTAGTGTTACTCAATGAATAAAAATACTCTATGGATGGTTGTGGTACTCCAAAATTTTATTTTTATAGGAATTACATAAACCTTTAAGGATGAGACCCAAATTCCGAGTGAAAATACCTTAGAAAGAACTGTCCGAGTGAGAAAGAGAGGCTGTTTCGAGTGAAAACTGCAAATTCCGAGTGACCAAGAGGAATTCCGAGTGGAAAATGGAAATACCGAGTGCAAAATGGTGTTTTCCGAGTGGAACATGGTCAGGAGGACTTATTCCGAGTGAGATATTGTCTCATAGACTCACTGCTGAGTCAAGCATGTCAGAAAGACTCAATTCCGAGTCAAATGTTGTCCAATGACTCAATTCTGAGTCATACATTGCTAGGCATTTCTATCTATGAATAAAATTTGCCCAAAAGCTTCATTTCCGAGAGGAAAGGCTTAAAAATTCCGAGTGAAGGTTGTGTTTGCCGCGTGGAATATGGCCGAGTGAGCTTATTCCGAGTGAAATTCCTGCACCCGAGACACTTGTGTGTGAAGTGGAACTGATAGAACCACTTCTGGGTGAGATAATCCGAGTGACTCACCTTGGGGGGACTCACTGCCGAGTTAAATTACTTAGAAAGACTCGTTTCCGAGTCAAATTAGGATCAGAAGTTGTAATCCTGAATGAAGGGATTCCGATTGACAACATATATGTCTTGGGTCGGTTTAGGATCAATTATACCGAGTGACAACTTATGTACCTTGAGACGTTTTCAGGAGAATCTGTCAAGTACAAAAACTGAGTGAATTCCGAGTGAAGGATTACCAATTCTGACTGAAGGTTACAAAATCCGAGTGAGTTGTCCAAGTCAGGATCTCCGAGTGAGTGAAATGAATGGCTAAGGTATTTCTCCGAGTGAGAATAGGCAAGAATGTCAAGTATGAGGCCGAATGAGTGTTAGTTGGTCTTAGTATTAGTTACCGAGTGAGATGCTGTTCAGAAGATGAGTTGATAAACTTGTAGTATAATTCCGAGTGAAATAAGGTTGGGAGATATTCCGAGTGACGTATAACATTGGGGACCCTCCCAAGGGAAGGAAACTCTGTATTCTCCGAATGAGAAAGGTGTAAACGTGCCGAGTGGTGAATGGATAATGCATTCCAATTGAATAGTGTTTGGAATACACCGAGTGGTGTTTAATTGGGGAGTAATCCGAGTGAGCCTCTTCCGAATTCCGAGTGAACAATGTTGTATGTATTTTGACTAGGAAGTAACCATTCTGAGTGAAAAAGGTAACTTGTAGTCCGAGTAGCTAAGTATGAAATAAAACCGAGTGAATGAATCCCTCCAAGTGATAAGAAGTTTGAATGGTTCCGAGTAGACAAGAATTCATTAGGTCTGAGTAATGAAAGGTCAGAATAATGCCAAATGGAGCTTAATTGTGGAATCCGAGTGTGCAACTCCGAGTAAGGAGATACCGATTGAAGAGATTCGTGTGAAGAACTTGGGAACAACTTCACCGAGTGAAAGACCTTGTGCTGGATGGATTATTGGAGAGGAAGAAAAAGAGTTTAGAATGGACGCCGAGTGAAAGTTAACCAGGTAATATGTCAATCCTGGAATAAGGTTCCGAGTGAATGGATGAGTTGTACCAGGTGGAACAGTGTGTAGAGATGACTCGGATTTAGTTTGAAATTACCGAGTGAGACTGACTAGAACAGACACGGTTTTAGGATGTTCTACCGAGTGGATTGAGTTGTTTAAGTGAAAACCGAGTGAATGAAAGATCGGTTTTGGCTCAAGCGAGTCGGTATGCGCTTGAGCGAAACCCCTCTGCCAGTGCATTGTGTGGAACTCGCTCAAGCGAGTCGGTATCCGCTTGAGCGAGAGGGACTCGGATTTCCCTCTCTTCACAATACCGACCACTACCAGTCGGTATATACATGGACCGAGTAGAATTTCAGTTGGCCAAGAGGCTGACCGAGTGAAATTTCACTCGGAATTCACTGCCAGATCGACGTTGACTTCTGTTTTGTCCCTTCATGCATTTTTTTTAATAAATCATCTTCCATTATGCGCACTCCAGTGGGTGGGCTACAGAAGTGGAGCTTGCTTTCAATCTAAACCACTCTTAATTCCCACTAAAAGCCCACTAGAAACCCACTTATGGAAAGTTGTCTCCCACCTTGCATTATTAAACATACCACTGATTCTGAAACTCCCAATTACTCTTCTCCATCAACACACCTTCGATCTGAACCAGGACAGCCAGGGGACCTCTTTTCCAGTCAGCTAAAAGTCTTCAAAACAAGTAAGAGGGGACAGGGTTGTGAATATTTATGAAATGGGTAGAAGTGTATGCTGTTCTAGGATTCCAGAATTAACTTCGTAACTTGTTGCTCATTTTTGAAATTGAAAACGTGTGAATTTGACTCTGACTTCTTCATGAAAGTTGTAGATCTTTTCGATATCTGAATTTTGAGACCTGAATCAAGTCATTTAAATAAGTATAGCAAAAGTTATAGCCAAAATACTACAGCATGTTCGTGTGGAAGATTTATCCTTTTGTTTTGTGTATATATTGATTTACTGGGAACTGTACGTGCATAATCAGCCTTGGATGTCTTCATGAAAGTTGTAGATAATTAAGTTGTGGATCTTTAGAAAGTGGTTTCACATTAAAATAATTTTTGTAGCTCAAGTTATGCTCATAATACTGAAGTATGTACAAGCTGTAAATCTGTGAACTTGAAATCCGTATCTTATTGTTAAAACTGGGAATTTTTTGGTAAGAATTAGTGATCAGTGTCTTCATGAAAGTTGTAAATCTTTTTGTTATGTGAATTTTGAGACCTGAACTGATTGATTTGAGTATGTGTAGCAAAATTTATAGCCAAAATACTACTGTATGTCCGAGTGAAAGATTTGCTTCATGTTTAGTGCATATTTTGATATGCTGGGAATTATACATGCATAATCAGCCTTGGATGTCTTCATGAAAGTTGTAGATAATTAAGTTGTGGATTTTTAGAAAGTGGTTTCACATCAAAATAATTTTTGTAGCTCAAGTTATGCTCAAATTACTGAAGTATGTGCAAGCTGAAAATTCTGAAATTCTGAAATTCTGAAATCCGAATCTTGTTTTTAAAACTGGGAAGTTTATGGTGAGAATTAGGGGTTTGTGTCTTCATGAAAATTGTAGATATGTGTGTTAAAAATAATTTAGAATTGGTTTCATGTCAAAATCACGTTTGTAACTCCAGATACGTTCTAAATACTAATCTGTGTACATTTTGGAAAACTTATCTTGAAGCAGTATGGTATTTTGTGAATAAGTAGTATTTCTGATTGGAATCCGAAACTGTGTTCTTCATGAAAGTTGTAGATAATTGTATTATTGAGCTATAGAAAGTGGAATCATCTAAAAAGGAGTTGATTTGCCCATGTTATGACTGTTTTGCTAATGTATGTTGCTGTTGGGGATGCTGAAAGTCACTTAAAATGGCTATTTTGAAAGAAAATGATATTTTCTCTATGGATAGAAATTATTTATTAAATTATTGAGTGATTATGAATTATTATAAATGTTGTTGAATATTACACAGTTTGTATATTGTGATGGTGAATAATTATGAATGACATAATTAATATATATGTACATGAATGCCTTGTGGTTACTAACATATGTGGTTGAAACAGTAAATCCATGATTTTGTGAATTATTATGGGTATTGTGTTCCTTGAGGACTTGTATTATCCAAGAGGTTTTGGAAATGTGGTTATCATGGTATGTTAAATGATAAAGAGAATTAAAGGCATTCATGCATCATAAGCATTGGACGCATCATGGAATTTAGGGGTTCCGTGATTGCCTACCCTGGTGGGGGTTACTCTATGATGAGTTAAGCCCTATTTTGTTGTGTGCCATGGAGTGTAGGGATTCATGGTCTATGCAAAGCCCTACTTATGATAATTGTGTAATTCGGTACTTAAGCGCCATGAAGTATAGGGATTCATGGTATATGCTAAAGCCCTAATTGTGTAAGCGCCATGAAGTATAGGGATTCATGGTATCTGCTAAAGCCCTAATTGTGTAAGCGCCATGAAGTATAGGGATTCATGGTATATGCTAAAGCCCTAATTGTGTCTCTATGAGACTTTTACTGCAGTATTCCCACCAAACCAAATGGATCCAGCATGACATCATTTAACTAATTGAAGAATTATTAAATGGACTTGTTTGGCATATTCATCATATCATTATGAGTTGTTGATTGTGTTTGTGCAATTTTATCTATTTTATATTTATTCTATATTCTGTCTCACTCTTACATTAATTTTTACAGAGAATGACACACAGAATGCAGAGTGATGCCATGATGGATGTCTATTTGAATTATTACCTAAACTTTGATTTTATGGGTTGTAATAAATGTAATATGTCATGTACTATTATGTTCTAAATCGTTTCCGCTATTTAAGTATTTTCTTGAATTTAATTATTCACGACTAGCATGTATGATAATTTTTCCGCTGTTATCAACTATTACATAAACTCTGAATTGAATTTATAAATTTTAAAATGATCTTTTGAAAAGCGAAAAATTTACTCAAAAATTTTAATTAACGTTTCGGGACGTTACATGTTGGTATCAGAGCATTTTCAAAAATTCAGGACCAATTACTATGATATGTATTGATTCTTGATATACTATGTGAATTGTTTGATTATTTGTTTGAGAATATGTCCTATATGTGCTATATGACTTGTGCCTGACTGATAAACTGCAAAGTGATTTGTTTGATTACTAGCTTGATGATATGATAAATGTGCGTTATACGACTTATTGCTTATCTGATAAATTGTAGTTACGTTATTATATTATATATATATATATACATACGATATATTTTCCCATAGGATTAGTATAAATCAAACCATGAATATAGGATGACAAGGAACGAGAACGACGCTATGGCAGCTGCTATCAACCGTTTGGCTGAAGCTATAGAAAGGCAGAATCAACTAAGAATTTTCGAAGAAAATCACCAAGACAGATTGGAACGAGAAGAGATCAACAGACAACTGAAACCTCAGTCAATTGCCTTTAAAAGGAGAGGATCGTTTTATCCAAATCACTTCAAGGGGGGATCGTCATCATCTTATGAGAGATACAACAATCATATGGATATAAAGTGTTTTAAGTGCAAAGGTAATCACCATGTACGTGATTACAATAGACGCTTAGAAAATATCACTTGCTATCGATGCAATCAGAAGGGTCACATCAGCCCAAATTGTCCACTGAAACAGCGAATCAGTAACACTATGAATAAGCAAAGAGATTCGGGTTATCAAGAAGCCCATAGAGGAAACGCTCGTGTTGTTCAACCTATAAGACAGTATAGGGAGTCAACAGACGAGAGATCACATACAGAAAGAGTCTTTGACGTTAGCAGTTCAGAGGCAGACCAAGCAGGCGACCTCATGCAAAGTAAGTGTGAGAATAATGATACCATTTTATCTATGTTGTCTGATTCTGGTGCTACACAGAAGTAAGTTAGACGTTTTCAATTACCTGTGAAGCCTATAATATATGATTTGATTATTTCCATTTCGAACGGTACACAACTTAGGATTACTAAGGTGTGTAGCGATTATTCTGAGCTCACAGAAGGTAGGAACTTTCTTGTCAATCCTGTTTATCCTTGAAGAATATGGAAGTAATTTTAGGAATGAATTGGATATCGGTGAATCAAGTTTTAATAGACTGTTATAACGAGACCGAGGTATTTCCATTAGAAGAAAATCCTATTTCAGACAACCATTTTTTGAGTCTCCTTCTATACCAACCAATCATGTTTTTTTCTTATTCTTCAATGTGAAGATAGTCCAAACGATGGAAACTCCTTATTCTCTTTTCATTTTCTTGGACATACTAAGGCTAGAGATAACGTAGAGTTTAAGGTGAAATTCTTATACTCCTTGGTTGTTTTAGGTTTTGGTTTCTATAATCATAGGAGAGTACATTATGAATGAGTTTAAAAATAGAAATCATTTTCATGTGGAACCCAAAGGAGGAATATGTCTTAAGTATCTTTGAATAGGTGAGAAATAATATACGAATATTTTAAGATTTGAGATGGGAAGTAATGGTTGTTAATGGTGATTGTTTGATTCTAATGGAACTTTAACTTTAGAATTTAAGGGAAATAAGTAATAATGTCATGTGAGATGATTTTTAGCGAAAACCCAGGATGATGTGTGTATAAGTGTTATTAATAATGAGGATTGATGGTTATTAGGAATGATTATTAAGTTTTGATGAGTTGAGGATTTTGATTAAGTTGATGATTCTGATGACATTTAATACTCTAGGATGATTATATATGAGGAATCGAATTATTGAAACATTGGTATTGGAGACTAGGAGAAGGATGTATATGGGTATGTGAGTGATTAGAGGACTTAAATTTAGATTGTTGATGTTATGATGATGTTAAAAATGGTTGCAAGCAATTGATAATGAATTAAGGGAATAAATACTAGAATCACTTTGAAATAGTTGAATTAGTAATGGTTGAACGATTCATGTGATGGTTTGGAAAGCTAAGAGCCATAGTATTGTTATTGATAGGAATAATTAGCTCTTTAAGATTTAGAGAATTTAGGTATTGGGAAAGGAATTCCCGAAGCCTAACATAGACGTGTAAATTGGATATAAACAAGTTAAGAACTTGATAATGAGTTTTGGGGGAAGATGTCTTATGGTGGTATAATAATAGCATGAATATGTATAGTTGTGATAAGATTGTGTTCCGGATAATAGTGCGGAATGATTCCAGCTTTGAAATTTCGAGGACGAAATTTTTATTAGGGTGGGAGAAATGTAACATCCTGCTTTTAATAATAGCTCTTTTTGGTAAATTTTGAAGTATAAAAGATCTGTTAGTGTTACTCAATGAATAAAAATACTCTATGGATGGTTGTGGTACTCCAAAATTTCATTTTTATAGGAATTACATAAACCTTTAAGGATGAGGCCCAAATTCCGAGTGAAAATACCTTAGAAAGAACTGTCCGAGTGAGAAAGAGAGGCTGTTCCGAGTGAAAACTGCAAATTCCGAGTGACCAAGAGGAATTCCGAGTGGAAAATGGAAATACCGAGTGCAAAATGGTGTTTTTCGAGTGGAACATGGTCAGGAGGACTTATTCCGAGTGAGATATTGTCTCACAGACTCACTGCTGAGTCAAGCATGTCAGAAAGACTCAATTCCGAGTCAAATGTTGTCCAATGACTCAATTCTGAGTCATACATTGCTAGGCATTTCTATCTATGAATAAAATTTGCCCAAAAGCTTCACTTCCGAGAGGAAAGGCTTAAAAATTCCGAGTGAAGGTTGTGTTTGCCGCGTGGAATATGGCCGAGTGAGCTTATTCCGAGTGAAATTCCTGCACCCGAGACACTTGTGTGTGAAGTGGAACTGATAGAACCACTTTTGGGTGAGAGAATCCGAGTGACTCACCTTGGGGGGACTCACTGCCGAGTTAAATTACTTAGAAAGACTCGTTTCCGAGTCAAATTAGGATCAGAAGTTGCAATCCTGAATGAAGGGATTCCGATTGACAACATATATGTCTTGGGTCGGTTTAGGATCAATTATACCGAGTGACAACTTATGTACCTTGAGACGTTTTCAGGAGAATCTGTCAAGTACGAAAACTGAGTGAATTCCGAGTGAAGGATTACCAATTCTGACTGAAGGTTACAAAATCCGAGTGAGTTGTCCAAGTCAGGATCTCCGAGTGAGTGAAATGAATGGCTAAGGTATTTCTCCGAGTGAGAATAGGCAAGAATGTCAAGTATGAGGCCGAATGAGTGTTAGTCGGTCTTAGTATTAGTTACCGAGTGAGATGCTGTTCAGAAGATGAGTTGATAAACTTGTAGTATAATTCCGAGTGAAATAAGGTTGGGAGATATTCCGAGTGACGTATAACATTGGGGACCCTCCCAAGGGAAGGAAACTCTGTATTCTCCGAATGAGAAAGGTGTAAACGTGCCGAGTGGTGAATGGATAATGCATTCCGATTGAATAGTGTTTGGAATACACCGAGTGGTGTTTAATTGGGGAGTAATCCGAGTGAGCCTCTTCCGAATTCCGAGTGAACAATGTTGTATGTATTTTGACTAGGAAGTAACCATTCTGAGTGAAAAAGGTAACTTGTAGTCCGAGTAGCTAAGTATGAAATAAAACCGAGTGAATGAATCCCTCCAAGTGATAAGAAGTTTGAATGGTTTCGAGTAGACAAGAATTCATTAGGTCTGAGTAATGAAAGGTCAGAATAATGCCAAATGGAGCTTAATTGTGGAATCCGAGTGTGCAACTCCGAGTAAGGAGATACCGATTGAAGAGATTCGTGTGAAGAACTTGGGAACAACTTCACCGAGTGAAAGACCTTGTGCTGGATGGATTATTGGAGAGGAAGAAAAAGAGTTTAGAATGGACGCCGAGTGAAAGTTAACCAGGTAATATGTCAATCCTGGAATAAGGTTCCGAGTGAATGGATGAGTTGTACCAGGTGGAACAGTGTGTAGAGATGACTTGGATTTAGTTTGAAATTACCGAGTGAGACTGACTAGAACAGACACAGTTTTAGGATGTTCTACCGAGTGGATTGAGCTGTTTAAGTGAAAACCGAGTGAATGAAAGATCGGTTTTGGCTCAAGCGAGTCGGTATGCGCTTGAGCGAAACCCCTCTGCCAGTGCATTGTGTGGAACTCGCTCAAGCGAGTCGGTATCCGCTTGAGCGAGAGGGACTTGGATTTCCCTCTCTTCACAATACCGACCACTACCAGTCGGTATATACATGGACCGAGTAGAATTTCAGTCGGCCAAGAGGCTGACCGAGTGAAATTTCACTCGGAATTCACTGCCAGATCGACGTTGACTTCTGTTTTGTCCCTTCATGCATTTTTTTTAATAAATCATCTTCCATTATGCGCACTCCAGTGGGTGGGCTACAGAAGTGGAGCTTGCTTTCAATCTAAACCACTCTTAATTCCCACTAAAAGCCCACTAGAAACCCACTTATGGAAAGTTGTCTCCCACCTTGCATTATTAAACATACCACTGATTCTGAAACTCCCAATTACTCTTCTCCATCAACACACCTTCGATCTGAACCAGGACAGCCAGGGGACCTCTTTTCCAGTCAGCTAAAAGTCTTCAAAACAAGTAAGAGGGGACAGGGTTGTGAATATTTATGAAATGGGTAGAAGTGTATGCTGTTCTAGGATTCCAGAATTAACTTCGTAACTTGTTGCTCATTTTTGAAATTGAAAACGTGTGAATTTGACTCTGACTTCTTCATGAAAGTTGTAGATCTTTTCGATATCTGAATTTTGAGACCTGAATCAAGTCATTTAAATAAGTATAGCAAAAGTTATAGCCAAAATACTACAGCATGTTCGTGTGGAAGATTTATCCTTTTGTTTTGTGTATATATTGATTTACTGGGAACTGTACGTGCATAATCAGCCTTGGATGTCTTCATGAAAGTTGTAGATAATTAAGTTGTGGATCTTTAGAAAGTGGTTTCACATTAAAATAATTTTTGTAGCTCAAGTTATGCTCATAATACTGAAGTATGTACAAGCTGTAAATCTGTGAACTTGAAATCTGTATCTTATTGTTAAAACTGGGCATTTTGTGGTAAGAATTAGTGATCAGTGTCTTCATGAAAGTTGTAAATCTTTTTGTTATGTGAATTTTGAGACCTGAATCGATTGATTTGAGTATGTGTAGCAAAATTTATAGCCAAAATACTACTGTATGTCCGAGTGAAAGATTTGCTTCATGTTTAGTGCATATTTTGATATGCTGGGAATTATACATGCATAATCAGCCTTGGATGTCTGCATGAAAGTTGTAGATAATTAAGTTGTGGATTTTTAGAAAGTGGTTTCACATCAAAATAATTTTTGTAGCTCAAGTTATGCTCAAATTACTGAAGTATGTGCAAGCTGAAAATTCTGAAATTCTGAAATTCTGAAATCCGAATCTTGTTTTTAAAACTGGGAAGTTTATGGTGAGAATTAGGGGTTTGTGTCTTCATGAAAATTGTAGATATGTGTGTTAAAAATAATTTAGAATTGGTTTCATGTCAAAATCACGTTTGTAACTCCAGATACGTTCTAAATACTAATCTGTGTACATTTTGGAAAACTTATCTTGAAGCAGTATGGTATTTTGTGAATAAGTAGTATTTCTGATTGGAATCCGAAACTGTGTTCTTCATGAAAGTTGTAGATAATTGTATTATTGAGCTATAGAAAGTGGAATCATCTAAAAAGGAGTTGATTTGCCCATGTTATGACTGTTTTGCTAATGTATGTTGCTGTTGGGGATGCTGAAAGTCACTTAAAATGGCTATTTTGAAAGAAAATGATATTTTCTCTATGGATAGAAATTATTTATTAAATTATTGAGTGATTATGAATTATTATAAATGTTGTTGAATATTACACAGTTTGTATATTGTGATGGTGAATAATTATGAATGACATAATTAATATATATGTACATGAATGCCTTGTGGTTACTAACATATGTGGTTGAAACAGTAAATCCATGATTTTGTGAATTATTATGGGTATTGTGTTCCTTGAGGACTTGTATTATCCAAGAGGTTTTGGAAATGTGGTTATCATGGTATGTTAAATGATAAAGAGAATTAAAGGCATTCATGCATCATAAGCATTGGACGCATCATGGAATTTAGGGGTTCCGTGATTGCCTACCCTGGTGGGGGGTTACTCTATGATGAGTTAAGCCCTATTTTGTTGTGTGCCATGGAGTGTAGGGATTCATGGTCTATGCAAAGCCCTACTTATGATAATTGTGTAATTCGGTACTTAAGCGCCATGAAGTATAGGGATTCATGGTATATGCTAAAGCCCTAATTGTGTAAGCGCCATGAAGTATAGGGATTCATGGTATCTGCTAAAGCCCTAATTGTGTAAGCGCCATGAAGTATAGGGATTCATGGTATATGCTAAAGCCCTAATTGTGTCTCTATGAGACTTTTACTGCAGTATTCCCACCAAACCAAATGGATCCAGCATGACATCATTTAACTAATTGAAGAATTATTAAATGGACTTGTTTGGCATATTCATCATATCATTATGAGTTGTTGATTGTGTTTGTGCAATTTTATCTATTTTATATTTATTCTATATTCTGTCTCACTCTTACATTAATTTTTACAGAGAATGACACACAGAATGCAGAGTGATGCCATGATGGATGTCTATTTGAATTATTATCTAAACTTTGATTTTATAGGTTGTAATAAATGTAATATGTCATGTACTATTATGTTCTAAATCGTTTCCGCTATTTAAGTATTTTCTTGAATTTAATTATTCACGACTAGCATGTATGATAATTTTTCCGCTGTTATCAACTATTACATAAACTCTGAATTGAATTTATAAATTTTAAAATGATCTTTTGAAAAGCGAAAAATTTACTCGAAAATTTTAATTAACGTTTCGGGACGTTACAAATATGATAAAATATTTCAAAAATAATGCATAAACATAAATGACTTTCACAAATATTATAATCATAGTATCAATCATAATTACACACACAAATAATCATAAATGTATGAATACAATGTAAAAATTCAAATATCATAATTCATTCTACCAAACATACACTTATATTATTTAAAATGTATCATAGCACACACAATTAGAAAAATAGTTTAAATTAATCTCTGAACAAATATTACCCTTATCTCGTATCTATTGTCATTTAATGTTATTCTATATTTATAATGATAGTTATTTTGATCAAATATGCATTAAAATATTCTCATTTAATTTGATTGTTTTATTAATAATAAATAATGTATCAATTTTATAAATCAAATTTATTAGTCAAAATAAAAAGTAATAGAAGAGAGATAAATTTATTATAAATGATACAATTTTAAAAAAATTAATTACACTTCAAATTTCTAAAATAACTAAATTTGAGATAAAAAATAACTTCTCAACCAATAATAGATAAGAAAGGGGAGGAATCCTGATATAAAAATAAAATAGTAAGGTGAAAATTTAAATTGTATTCTTCGTAGACTCATAGGTGGGCCATAGAAAATGTCTCTTTATGATTTTAGATTATTTCTGGCTCTGTATTTTGAGTATACCTTGGATATTATCTCTTTTGAATAGAATTTCTTTGGCTGTTTTATATATTATAAAATAATCTCTCTACATCGTATAACAGTAATAACGTTGATAAAAATCGTTTTCCTTGTGTCAAAATCATTGCAATGCACCTTTCCAAATTGAACCTCAACCATCACCCAAAACAAATCTTAAAACCGAAAGCGATGCCAATAACAAATAGAACAGTGTAGAAATCTTCAAATAATTATCACTTTATCGCAATAACATTACACGATACTACAAACATGTAAAAATCGTCCAAGTACACACCACACAGTTATTATATCATTAACCACGTGGTTCATATGAAACGAAATTCATAAATACACCTTATGAAAATCAAATTCATAATTTAATTTTAACGAATTTATAGACCTATTAAATTAATATCATTAACCACAACAGATTAAATAAACAAGGTATATCTAGCTAGTACTACTTAATTGGTTTTACATTACGATTAACAATATATGTTTATTCTTTCAATATCCTCTATAAAACTCGAAGGATAATTCGTATATTTATTATTATTTTTATCTATTAAAATAGTGGTGAAGAAGACGGGAAATAAAATCAAAATTAAGATTCAATCACTGCATTTAACATTTATATTGTATTTTGGGACGTATTTCTTTATTAATTGTTACGTCATTCTTGTCTGTAAGTACTGAATTGATAAGCTAAAATTTTAAGATGAAGTAAAAAATCATTTGATAGTATATGAGGGAGCCACAAAAGTTAACTAATGTCACACGTACAAACGAGTTCTAATGAAGAATGTCGTAGTCACACCATAATAAAGAAAGCAAACGTTTAACGTCCAAAAATTCGTCGTCACATAAGCTATGAATTGAAGTTATAAAAAATAATAAAATTAAATGTTAATATTAATTTTTTATATCATTTAAAACAGTTAAACTTAACCATTAGTTTTTTTAGGTTGATAAAACCTTCACAACGAGGAACAAAAATATCTAAGAAAATTAAAGGGGAGAATGTGATGCTACATCGCAGGTCCATAAATCAACTGATAAAGAGTTTTTCTTTTGCAGTTTAACTTATAAAGTTAATTAATAGCTGGCAAAATAATTTCTGTTTTAAAGAGATTCATATGATAGGTTAATAGAACAATGGCTTGGTCCTACTAAAATCTGGTAATGGAACCTATTTTCATTAATTGGGCGGTTCCTAATACTGCTATTTCAAATGTGACAGAAGGAAGCAATTTTAATACGACGTTACACAACCATATTCAAATTCAACGCACACAATATGAGTCATCATATGCAAAAGAGCTTGCATGTCCCATAAATGCGTATCGTATAATGGATTCACCTCTCATCAAATATTTAAGACAACTACTTTCTTTATATGACATACAAACTGGTCCCCTCTGTCTCACTTTCTCATTATACTTAGTATGTAATTGAGAAAATAAAATTATAAAAATAAAAAAATCTAAAGTTTAATATTAATTTTTTATATAGTTTGAGACAGTTAAAACTTCATTTGACCGTATGATTTTTTTTTTGAGTTGGTCACCAACCCCAATATTTAAACAAACACCCTTAGGGGGTGTTTGGTTTGCAGTTGGAGAAACGAGTTGAGTTGAAGTGAAAATTTTAAAGGTTGATATTAATTCTTTACGTCATTCTAAACAATCAAAATTCCGTTGACCCATAAGATCAAAAAGTTGCCTCAACTTAACGGATAAATCTTCAACTTCACACGGCAAATACCCTCTTAACCTTGAACCGAGATCACATATTATACTAGAATAAATTTTTATTAATTAATCTATTTGTTTAGTGGCACAATTGAGTCTTTTAAATACATTGACAATTGTGTTTTTTTCTTTTGTGATCATAAATGTTCAAATTTTTTAATTTTATATATAAAAATTACTTATTCACTTTGATATACAGAGAGAGAATTATGTTAAGAGAAACAAAATACATACGTGAAGGCTACCAACTTAGAAATGGAGAGCAATTTAAAGAAATGAGTTTTAAGCTTTGTGTACTGACCCTCAGTTGAATTGTTTGGGATTCAAAAGTATATGAAATAATTTTATCTACTAATGGTGGACAAATTGAAATATTACCAAATCATGCGCCTATTGCCATAGCTATAGATATAGGTATTTTGCGAATAGCCTTAACTACCAATAGTTAACAATGACTCTCATAACTTCACTTATACATAGTTGATATGTCATGGAGGTTAAAATCACATTGTGTGTGAATAACAAATGTTTGTTGAGAGTGATAATATTTATATTTTGTCGATCTATACATTATTAATTGATTAGTCTTTGTCTTTCAATTGAGAGACATCATTGTATTAAACAAAAAATCATTGTTATCAAAATTGAACCAGACCAGCCAGTCGACCGGTGCCTTGTCCAGTCTGGAAAGGGGGGAAATCAGTCAAAATTCGGCCAAAACTGGGAAACCTATTAAAAATCCAGTTTGCAATTTTTTATATATTTTAGAAATTCTTTTAGTGTGATTTTTTATAGAACTGCACTAATAGAACCAGTACACCAAATAAATTTGTCATTTTTTTTATTTTACTTGATTTAAACTAGTGTGTTTTTAGACTTTTTAAGTATGTTATGGTAGAATGTGTATATTTTAAAGCTTTCTTATTATGTAATATTTTAATTCCAATGCATTTATTTTATACATAGTATATTTTTTTATCTAATTGATTATTATTTAATATATAAAATCAAAATAGTAATAATTTATTATTACGGGTTCGATTAGTGACACTTAAATTGGTACCTCCACCGGTTTAATGACTAGTCTAAATGTGAAAATATTACAAAAAAATACACACTCTCTAATAGTTGTTACACTTCAATAGTTTTGTCCTTTCTTTTTTTTTTATAATTAGATTTATTTGCTTTAATTTATAAATTATTTAATCGTTAATTTAACAAAAATAATGTGATTCCTTTCCCTCACCGTGGTATTGGACAATGATCAAACATCATTCTCAAAACATATTCCACCATGGGATCGAGCATTTTTCAAAGTCTGCTTCATTTTTTTTTCACATTGGTTTTCAATAAAATCTAAACCTAAACGCATCCATCCAAAAAATTTTGTGCTTTCATGCAATTTATGGTATTTGAAAATTTTCTAGAAAAACCAAGTGTAAGCAATACACGTTTTGTGAGAATTCTCACGTGTAAATAAAAATCAAATTTGATGTAATTGATTGAATTTCTCTTTCTTATACCATCTACTATCCATTTTTTAAGGTTATTATTACATAATTTTTAAAAATATAATTAATGTGTATTTTTAGTCGTTTATCTTTCTAATATGTCAGTTCTCTTTTCATACTTAATTAATATTTTCTTGATTGAAACAAATGTAAGAATATATTTGATAAATAAGTAATCAATTTAAATAGTTTTTTTTTAACTAGAAAAACATTTAAACCTATCAGCTAGTCCAATAGTTTACATAGGATAAGGCTTAACAAACAATTCACCGGCCCAAAGTAGGCTCATTACAGGCTAACCAAAACCTGGCGTTGCTTACAATGAATTAGGTGGTTTATTTATTCTCTTAAATAGGGAGGTTATAATGAACAACTTCAAAAAATTCAAATTTGAATTGAAAAGTTTAATGAAGATATTACATATTTTCATATAGATTATATTAACATTTTTAGCTTTTATTCAATTAATGATTATATTGTTTTACATTATGATTAAAAAAAAACATTTTAGCATATAACAATTGAAGCCATTAACTCCCTTTGAAGTGTGGACACTTTACTATTGATTTATAAATCAATCACTGTCATTTTAATAATTTTAACTTATTTTATATTCACATTTTTTTAATCTCAATTAGGTTGATTAAAACAATAAAGCCTTATTCTATTAATTAAATCTTTCTAGACATTTACAAAAGGTCCTTATAAATAATCTCCTTGTATGTTTTTTTTTAGTCTTCCCCTATCTCTTTTCATAAGGCTCTCATACATCTGCTCAACTTTTTAGACAGACACTTCCAACGGTCTTCTTTGTACATGTTCAAACCACTTTAAACGGTTTTCAACAATTTTCTTTTCAATAGGTGTCACGCTAACATGACTTTGAATGTTGTCATTACGAATTCGGTCTTTTTTGTGTAGTCACGTATCCACCTCAACATTCTCATCTCAACTACCTTCGGTTGATGTTCATTTTGCTTTTTTATTATCCAACATTGACTCATATAAAGCACTTCCAATTGTAAGAAAGTTCGATAGATTTTTCTTTAATTTTTTCAATACTTTTTGATCACACACGACCATTGAAACGTTTCTCTATTTCAACAACCCAACTTGTATCAAATGAGAAACATCTCCGTTAATTTTCCTTTCATCTTGAATAGTTGAACTCAAATACTTGAACCATGACACTTAAAGTATGACTTGATGTCAACTTTTCACCTCCAAGTTGTTATTAACTTGTATTTTATTAAACTTACAATGCATATACTTTATTTTACTTATGTTCAACCCAAAACCTTTTGATTCCAAATACTATTGCCATATCTCTAGTTTGAAATTGATATCTTTCCTTGACTCCGAATGAGGACTATATATATATATATAAACATGCATCTGGGAGCATTTTCTTGGATTGACTTTGTTAGAACGTCGATACCAAATCAAATAAATATAAATTTAAGGATGACCATTGATGTAGACCAATCTCTATAGAAAAGTCCTTTGTCTCTATTCTTGACATTTTCACACTAGTAGTTACCCACCATACATATCCGTTATAGCCTCGATGTACACCGCACAGACACTTTTCTTTTCCAAGGCGTTTTACAACACTTTTCTTGAAACTTGATCATATGTTTTTGTCCTAGTCGATAAAAATCCTATGTAGGTCACGTTGTTCACTCTAACATTTTCCCATCAACCCCATAAGAAAGTAAATGGTTTTTATAGTCGGCCATCCTTATATAAAACCAAATTGGTTCTTTATGATAGTCGTTTACTTATGTTTTATTACTTTTTCCCAAAGCTTTATAGTATGACTCATCAATTTAATCCCCCGATAGTTTTCACAACACTAGATATCTCCTTTATTTGTGTAAATGAGTATTAAAGTGGTTCTTCTCCACTCACCGGGTATTTTCCTGGACCTCAAAATATTATTAAAAAGCTTAGTTAGCCAGATAAGCCCTCACAGACTCTTCCACACTTCAATAGGTATACCATTTGACCTAACAACTTTCCCAATGCTCATTCTATTGAAGGGTTAGTTTGACTTTTGTAACATCCTAAAAATTAAATTTTGGGGTAAATTATATTGGTCAATTAATTAAATTAAATGAGTTAAATAATCCCCAAGTGATTAAATTAATTTTTAGAATTTACCGGCGTAAGTTTCAAGTAACTGGTTGGTTTTAAAAATTAACTGAATGTGTAAAGTTACTAAAATGCCCTTAGTAATACAATTGTAATGCTTTGCCCATCACCTGTACATTCTCACAGAATTAGAAAAAGAGGAGAAATATTGATTTGAGCCAAAAATTAATTTCATTCATTCATAATCTCGTGGGCCCAAAGGCAATAAGATGTCAGCAATTGATTTCTCATTTCACTCTCTATTCACGCTGGTGGCACAGTGGAAACTTGAAAGACAATTGCAATTTATTCTTTCCAATTCATGTGTAATGCAATGGGCCAAATTGCCTCTTAAGTCACGCGGGCCCACAGGATTAAAAATCAGAAATTGAAGTTGCATTTTACTCTCTATCTCACGCTGCTACAGTGGAAATTGGGAAAAATTAGAAACTCATCCTTCTTCTCTCTCTCTCTCGCACGCTGCAGCAAAGGAAATTGAAGATAAAAATTAAATTCCATCTTCTTCTTTTCTTCCGCACGGGTTGCATGTGGCAAGAAAGGCTTGGTGTTCATTTTTCTCCATCTACTCCTCCACTAAAGCTAGATTTCTTCAATTTTTAAGGTGGTTTTTATTGGTTGTGGGTACCCTCAAAGCTGTTGAGATTTCTCTTCTCCTTCATTTTCGGTGAGCAATTCGATACCCATTAGTTGGTTTAAGCTCTGTTTAATTAATTTGGGTATTAATTGAATTAATTTTTAATTTAGACAAATATTCCAGGGTCGTTCGGAGGCGTTCAGGTGCTGGATAGCATGGGGGTTATTGTCGGAATCAAGTATTGGAGGTCGACGACTTGATTCGGTAAGTCGTTAGTTAATAAAATAATTATTGATGGCTTGTTTTGGCTCCGTTTTGTAAGATTGAGTATTAATTAAATTAATTATAATTTAGGAATCATTTTAGAGGCGGTTCGGAGCTTGGATATCGGTTATAAACGTGTATCGGAGGCAGATAATATTTATCGGTAAGTTATAATTACCGAATATTAAACATAAAGTTTGTTACAAACTTCAGAGTATGAAATTAACAGTGTGCGAGTTATTAAAAATTAAATAATTACGTTTTAGGATTTTTAAAGGCGTCGGATTAGTGATCAGATAGTTTCAGATAACTTTGGATATAACCGAAAGCGAGAATCAGAGTTGTTTAAGCTTGTCGGTAAGTGATATTTTACCGAAATAATTATTGAGAGATGATTTATAAGTCAAAATGAAATTTTAATAGCGATTGTGGCATTAAAATATATTATTATTAATTTTAGGAATTACTGGAGCTTGTGAATAGCGATTGATTGACATTTGGATAGCTCAGGGAGCTTCTGGAATTGCTTATTCCAGGTAGGGGGAGCTATTATATTTTAAATGTATAGTTTATGGACGGGTTGGAGTATACTTGCATGTTATGATTTGTTGATTATGGTATTTATGATGAATTGTTGCTATTTATGATGATGGGTATCATATAATTGTTGGCATTATACCCATTTAGCTCGATGTTGTGGGAATTGATGAATTGTTAATGACTATAGTTCTGTCCATTGTGATATGGTGATACTTGCACGAGGTTGCTTGTTGATTGTGAATGATGTATATGTTGATATTGATTAAGCCTGAGAAAGCTTAGTAGTGCTATAATTGATTATGAAAATGGTTAGTTGATGCATGCTACGCTTGTGTATATGTTGGAACCCTTGGTGATGGTAACCAAGTGGTGGCCCCTGCTGATGGTAATCAGGTGGTCTGATGATGATTTATGTTGTGTGGCATAGCATTTGCATATTTAGACGCACACAGGACTGCAGGGGACCTGTGATGCCGACCCAGATGGGAGGGCGGCCTGATGGTAAGGCACAGACCCTGTGGTGGTTTCTTCGGATTCCACAGCCGTCTTCGAGTTGGACTCAAGGCCGGCCCGTAACACCTAGTTGTGGTTGCCGCTGTCATTGAGAGTGACTGGTGTTACATTACAGGTAAACAGTTTGGTATCGGTAAAACAGAATTGATGATATATGTTATGAAAATTTAAACACTGCAATGTAATCCCATCATTAGAGTCGGATCCGCATGCATTATGCATTTGCATACTGTGTTTAAATGGTGAAGGTTTGGATAGCTTATGAGATCTCATTGATATGTTGATTATATTGTGGTTGATGAACCTTCGTTAAATGATGATAGATTATATATATGTGATGTTCTATATATCCAGGATTTATGATTAGTGTGATATTGTTTGTTGAATACTATGGATGGATCCATGTGTACGTTGCATTGCCTATGATGACCAGGAAATTGTTGCATTGCATAAATGGGCAGGAATTATTCTTGTGTGTAGTTGAATTAGTAGGTGTGTAATCCTTGAGATGGACTATGCATTAGAAGGTTGACAGAATGATGGTTAGTGTTGTTGTATGGTCTTAGAACCCGACCTTGAAATTGAAATTAAATTGCTAAAAATTTATTTGGGTTTTAGGTACCTTGTTTTAAATGTTAGGATGTTTCAACTTTACCTACCTTAATTCTACAGTAAAAAGTCCAACTTAGTTCCTCTGGGCTAGTCAAGTCATGCACAAAACTAGTTTGCCCAACTTCATCATAAAAACCTTGTAGAAATAACTTCCCCACCTGTTTTTATATCCACGTCTGTAACGATGACCTTCTATTCCTCGTCCTTCACACATCTAACTTGGTCCAACTCTAGATTTTCTTTGTCTACTCCTTGCAATTTTATAGATCCTCTTTTCACCAAGCTTCGTTTCTAATTCTCTAAAAAAGTCTTCAAAAGCTTTGAATTTTGCTTTAGCTCATGCACTTTTTGTCTCCTTGTTGGCTTTCCTTGAGAATTGCTTTGAGGATGTCTTGAATTTAAGGAAAAATCCTCTTGAAGAGGGAGAACGTGATGAAGACCTAGCCCACCCAAGCCTAAGGATGAGTATTTGAAGACCCTTGCTTATTTCTAGTGTGATTGGGCATCACTCGGGCCTTACACATTTTGTAAATATTTTTATGATTCCATACTTTTGTTTAAATTTAATTAGGAAAGTTCAAAAGGCTTTAGGAGTTTAGGCCTTGCATGACTAAGTTAGTTTGGGCAACTTTTGGGCCTTGTACATTGCACATTTTTGGACTATATAATTGGGTCATTTGTATATGTAACACCCTCTGTTACACTTTAATAAATTCTAAAAAAATTCATAATTTTTTTTATACTAAAGATATGATTGTTAAAAAGAAATTATCGGAATAAATTATATATATTATTTCTGAAATACCTCATAAATATTATTAAAACTTTATAAAGTAATTTTACATTCATCCAACGGAAATAAATATTAAACATTATAAGAAAGAGAGGAAACTCCATGGCCCATAAGCAGTTACTTAATAACATTATTCATTCATTGGACCACGGTATTCATACCGAGTTCCCTTTCTAGAACGTGCTATAGTTATTGCCGATATTCTTCGATTCTTCCCTCTGAACCATCAATTTAGAACATGTGAAACAAAAACACAGAGAAAGGAGTGAGAAACAGAATATAATATTCCCGAATAAGACATAAGCAACAAAGGGTTTTCACAAACCAATACATAATAATATCAATCACAATCACATACACAATCAATTATGAATGCATGAATGTTATGCAATATCTTCATCATAACTTACCTATATATGTGAGCTCTTAAATTTTAATTTTGCACTGGGTCAACCAGGAGTTTACACTGTTCCATAAGTCCGGATAATAATAATATGAACAACTCAACTGGCATGGAAACACTTAGAGACTAGTCAGATTGAGAAAGTTTTTATTGTGAAAGTACCCGACACTAGGGAGCTACCCCAGGTCCCCTGAAGCACCCTTTCACACCCTCTCATCCCAAGGCTCGTAATTAAGCCTCCTCTAATGTATCCTCGGTTTCTATAATCCGTCCCCAGACAATATTATTTCATTTCACTTTAATGATTCATGATGCATGAACTACTCGCGTATTGAGTTGGTTAAGGCTTTTAGAAACTCAATTATTAAATCCCTTAAAGGTTTACAATATCATTTTCAAAAAACTGTACATTTTCTCAATTCTCTGAATTTCTGGCCCATAGAAATAAATTTGGTACAGTTTTCAAATCTCACTGAAATTGAGTTTCTAAGCCTTAAATATCTAAAAACTTTATCATATAAAACTTTACATAATCTTTCTCAAAAAAAAATCAAAATTTAGGAATCTCAATTATTTCCAAATATCTTTAGTTATTAAGTTGGAAAAAATAAAATAATTTTCTTTTAAAAAATTTTGTTTTATTAAAAGAGAATAATTATTAACCAAAAATACTTAACATTACAAAATTTTTCTTTAACTCAAGATTTAATTAAATAAATTCTCATAAAATGTTTTCTTTCTAAAATAAATACTAATTTTTTTATTCTAAATATTGAAAATAAAGTTAATAAAAATAATTTCTAAGAAGGAATAAAAGATAATAAAATTTAAAGAGTAAGGTAAGAAATTCTTACTGAATTTTAGCTTTCCGTCATGCTCGCTATATGCTCAAACTCCACATTACAATATCATCAATCAAAATCAAGCAATATCAATCATAACTAAATATCATCAATCAATCAATCAAATCATAATCAAATCAATTAAATATCATTAATACATATCATAATACAAAATTTAATGATTATTAATATAGTCAATTTGAGTCATTTTGGTCAATTCCTCGTATAGGTATATGTAAGTCCATATAATTCAGTCATTGCATAGGTATAGTTCAGTCCATATGGGTCATAATGGTCCAAGTCCTTGCATAGGTATAGTCCAGTCCATATAGGTCATAATGGTCCAAGTTCTTGCATAGGTATGTTAGAGTTAGTTAAACCGGATATTTAATTTAAAATTTATTAAAATTGTTAAGTTAAAAAGTTAATATTTTAAAATAATAATATTATTAAATTTAAAAGGAGTAGGGGACTCTTCCCATTATTCTTATGTCTTTTCATATTATACTCTTATCTCACTCCCCCTTACCTTGAATTGTTACCCAAAATGGATTTGCTTTGCGCCTCCGATTTCTAGAAATATTAATACCAATCTTATTTCAGTATAAGCATAAGACGAAGATTAAGATTACTATTTAAAACAGAAATGATAAATTTTGAATAGTAAATAGTGAATAGTGAATAGTAAATCATGAATAGTAACAGTAAATAGTAAAACGTGAATAGTAACAGTAAATAGTAAAACGTGAATAGTAACAGTAAATAGTAAAACGTGAATAGTAACAGTAAATAGTAAATCGTGAATAGTAACGGTAAATAGTAACAGTAAATAGTAATTTACTATTTGAATAGTAATTTACTATTGAAATAGTAATTTACTATTGAAATAGTGTTTACTATGCAGAATAGTAACTTAAAATAATATTATTTCCAGTATAATAACAGATTTCTAAAAACGATATAAAAATAACCCAAAAAATATAAAAGAGAAGTATTCTTACCTTAGGATTTTGGCAGAACCTTCTTTCCAAAAACTTTTCTTCTCTCTCTCACTTCCACCACTATCTCACTAGCACTACTATATTAAGAAAACTTAATCTGAAATTGTGAATTCTAAAGAAGAAATCCTTCGGTATTTATAGAAAAAAATTTACTATGCATTCCATTATTTTAATATAAAGTACTATGCATTGTTGAATTTTTTATTCCAGGTTACTGTGCATCTTTTGAAAATTTCATACATGCACAGTGATTTGTATAGTAATTGTCGGCAAAATTATTAAGTCAAATAGTAACCCTTCACTCGGTATATTTTAAATATTCAAAATGAGTCCTTTTTGAAATTTAGCGATATTATATCAGTCCTCACTAATTTTATAATAAGTAATATAAAACTGAAATTTTAAAAATCTAAAATTTTCTGTTAATAAAAATTTATTAATACGTTTCCAATTTTTTAACGATTGGAAAAAATCAAGATTTTTCTCAAACCGATAATTTTTAGATAAGTCTACTTGAAACGGATTTTAGAAAGTTTTCTTATAATTTAAATTCACTTTCTTATAAATATTTTTAATTTAAGTCACTTATATGAATTTAAAATTATTTTAAAAAAATATTATTTTATTAAAAAAAATTCCAAAATTCCAAAAAAATCCAAAAAATCATAAATAATACGTAGGTTAAAAAGTTCTAAAGAATCATAATTTAATTCCTTCAAAATTGTAATATAAAAATAAAAATATGGGTGTTACAACTCTACTCCCCTTAGAAAATTTCGTCCTCGAAATTTACATTAATCAGTAAAACAAATGAGGATGAGACTCTTTCATCTCAGTTTCTAGTTCCCATGTAGCATCTTCTCCTCTCGTTTCACTCCAAATAACCTTTACAAGCGGAATTGTCTTGTCTCTTAATTGTTTTATTCTTCTGTCACTTATTCTAACAGGTGGTGCATCATATGTAAGATTATCTTTAACTTGTATGACATCAGGTTCAATAACATGTGTAGGATCAGATATATACTTTCGCAAGTTTGACACATGAAAAACATTATGGATATTAGAAAGAAAAGGTGGTAATGCTATTTGGTAGGCAAGAGGACTAACTTTATGAATTATTTGGTATGGACCGATAAATCTAGGAGTTAGTTTTCGAGATTTCATTGCCCGACCGACCCCAGTCATAGGTGTGACTTTCAAGAATACATGATCGCCTTCTTGAAATTCGAGCGGCTTTCTTCTTTTGTCATAGTAACTTTTCTGTCTGCTCTATGTTGCCTTCATCTTTTCCTGAACTATTTTGATTTTATCTGTGGTTTGTTGTACCAACTCTGGTCCTAGCATCAAGTTTTCACCAGTCTCAAACCAACATAGCGGTGTCCTACATTTTCTTCTATATAATGCTTCAAAAGGTGCCATGCCAATGCTAGCATGGAAACTGTTGTTGTAGGTAAACTCCACATATGGTAAGAATTGATTCCAACTTCCTTTATGCTCTAACACACAAGCTCGTAACAAGTCCTCTAGAGATTGGATTGTTCTTTCTGATTGTCCATCCGTCTGAGGATAATATGCTGAACTTAGACGCAGTCTTGTTCCCAAAGCCTTGTGCAAGCTCTTCCAGAATTGTGATGTAAAACGAGGGTCCCGATCAGAAATGATACTTGAAGGAATTCCATGCAATCTCACAATATCCTCGATGTATAATTTTGCCAGCTTCTCCATAGAGTAACGGATGTTGATGGGAATAAAGTGGGCAGACTTTGTTAGTCTATCAACTATTACCCATATTGAATCATGTCCTAATGGAGTTTTGGGTAGAGAAGTCACAAAATCCATGGTAATGCCATCCCATTTCCATTCTGGTATTTCCATTGATTGTAGCATTCCAGGGGGGTTTTGGTGTTCTACTTTAACCTTCTGGCAAATTAGACATGCAGCCACGTACTCTGCCACTGCTTTCTTCATTCCAGGCCACCAAAATAACTTCTTCAAATCTTGATACATTTTAGTAGCTCCGGGATGAATGCTCATATAACTTTTGTGTCCTTCTTCCAGAATTGCTTTCCTCAACTCCTCTTGATCAAGGATACACACTCGATCTTTATACCTCAGTAATTGGTCATTTCTTACATTGAACTCGACTTCTTTTCCTTGTTTCAAAAGTTCTTTCTTTTCTTGTAGGAATTCATCATCTCGTTGAGCCTCTAAAACTTGCCTCAGGAATTCATTTGTCACTTGCAACGCTCCTAATCTGTAGCTGTTAGCATTAACCTTTACTGTTAGGTTAAGATCTCTGAAGTTCTTTATTAATTCCAGCTCTTTAATCATCATTGTGGACGCATGTAAAGACTTTCGACTTAAAGCATCAGCTACTATGTTCGCTTTTCCAGGATGGTATTGCAACTCAAAGTCGTAGTCCTTTAAGAACTCCATCCATCTCTGTTGCCTCATGTTTAACTCCTTTTGGTCGAATAAATACTTGAGACTCTTATGATCGCTAAACACATCGAATGTTGCACCGTATAGATAATGCCTCCAAATCTTTAAGGCAAAAACTACAGCGGCTAACTCTAAGTCATGGGTAGGGTAGTTAATCTCATGTTGCCTTAATTGGCGCGACGCATAGGCTACAACCTTCTTGTCTTGCATGAGTACACTTCCTAGTCCTTGTTTAGACGCATCACAGTAAACTTCAAAACTTCGATGTGGATCAGGGAGTACTAACACCGGCGCAGAAGTAAGTCGATCTTTCAGCTCTTGAAAACTATTCTCGCATTGTGTCGTCCACACAAAAGGTTCTCCTTTCCGTGTTAGCTTGGTCAGTGGGTATCCTAACTTTGAAAATCCTTCAATGAATCTCCTATAGTATCCAGCCAAACCCAAGAAACTTCTAATCTCAGTGATTGTGGTTGGTCTCTCCCATTTTAAAACTGCTTCCACCTTGGAAGGGTCTACAACTATTCCTCATTGACTAATTACATGTCCTAAAAAGTTCACTTCTTCCAACCAGAATTCACACTTCGACAGCTTTGCATACAGTTGTTTCTTTTTCAGGATTTCCAACACGACCTTCAAATGTTCAACATGTTCTTCTCTGCTTTTAGAGTACACTAATATATCATCAATGAACACCACTACAAATTTATCTAGATATGGATGAAAAATCCTATTCATGTAATCCATGAATATGGCTGGTGCATTAGTTACACCAAAAGGCATTACTAGATATTCGTAATGACCATAGCGTGTTCTAAAAGCAGTTTTTGGTACATCTTCTTTCTTTACCCTTATTTGATGGTATCCAGACCTCAAATCAATTTTGGAGAACACCGTGGCACCACGCAGCTGATCCATCAAGTCGTCAATCCTTGGCAGAGGATATCTGTTCTTGATTGTCACCTTGTTCAGTTGTCGATAATCTACACACAACCTCATGCTACCATCCTTCTTCTTAACCAACAACACTGGTGCACCCCAGGGGGATACACTGGGTCGTATAAACTACTTCTCTATCATCTCTTCAAGTTGTTTCTTCAACTCTGCTAATTCTAGAGGTGACATTCAGTATGGTGCAATTGAAATGAGTCCAACTCCAGGTACTAGATCAATGGAAAATTCCACATCTCTTTCTGGGGGTAAACCAGGGATATCTTCAGGAAAAACGTCAGGAAATTCACACACAACCGGCAGATTTTTGATTTTTGATTCTTGCTCTCATTTCGTTGAAAGCAATAGCATGAATCCTTGAGCCCCTCCTTTTAAAGAGGCACTCACTTGGTTGGCGGTTAGAAATCTCGAATCCTCAAGATTCAAATTCACTGGTTCTTTAAACATTATGGTTTTATTATGACAATCTATTAGAACATGATTGTCAAACAACCAATCTAGCCCAATAATAACTTCTAAGCCAGAAAGGGGTAAACAGAAAAGATTAGCTTTAAAGTCCCTACCATTTATGACAATAGGGCATTTCCAACAGGCTTTAGAAGTGACAATGGGATTGTTTCCAGGAGTATGTACAGATAAGTCAAATGGCAGTTCTATCACAGGTGATTTTAGTTTTTCTACACAGTCATTGGCAATAAAGGAATGTGATGCACCTGAGTCATACATAACAGTTAAAGAAATCTTATTAATGATACACTTACCTTCTACCATGGAATCAGCATGAGATGCTTCTTCTCCAGTGATTGCAAAAACCTTTCCTTTTGCCTTCGGCCTTCCGACTGCACTGTGCGCACCTCCTTGAGTATTTATGTTTGTACTTGCACCTTCAGGGTTTTCTCTCTTCATCTCTGGGCAATCCTTGATGTGATGACCTGGTTTGTTACACTTAAAACAAACATAAGTGTTTTTAGGACAATCCCTTTTCAAATGGGGTCCTCCATAGATAAAACATTTAAAATTTGGTGCGGATGTTGGGTAACAGCTTCCAGTTGAAGCTTGAGGTCTGTTAGGAACAGATGCTGCTCCAAACCGGCGAAATGACGCTTGGTAAGGCTTATTCCTTCTGAAGTCTCTTCTTTGGTGATGGTGAGGTCCTCCACTTCTCATTTCTCCTGCCTTGTGAATGGGCTCACGACTTTTGGTCATTCTATCCTTATGATCTTCTTCAAAGATCCTGCAGCGATTTACCAATACAGAAAATTCACGGATTTCCTGCATTCGTATAGCTTCCTTAATTTCTGGCCGTAATCCATTTACAAACTTTGCACACCGATCTCTTTCATTAGTAGCATCATTATAATGAGAATGAAAACGAGATAGCTCTTCAAACCTGGATGCGTACTCTCCAACGGTCATATTTCCTTGGGTCAGTGATAGGAATTCGAATTGTCTTTTCTCTTTAACATCAGCTGGAAAGTATTTCTCCAGAAACATATCCTTGAAATAATCCCAAGTGATCTCCACGTCATTGACTTCAAATTGTCTACGCATGCTATCCCACCAATGTTCGGCATCATCAGATAAGGCATAAGTAGCGAAGACTACCTTATCAGCTTCATTACATTGCAATGCTCGAAAGATCTTCTCTATCTCTCGAATCCAGATTTGTGCTCCATCAGGGTTATATCCTCCCTTGAAACGAGGTGGATTGCGCTTTTCGAATAGGTCCAGCCTTCTCAAGGCATCGTTACCTTGACCTTCATGTGCTCCCATTACATTGATTAAGCGTTCTACAACTCCAGCAAGATCGTTTCCAGCCATTAGTTTCCTGTTTCACAGTAACTGAGATTTGTCACATCAATCACAGTTACTACCAAGTCAGATATTCTATTCTCTATCACCTATACAGAGTTTACAGACAAAGCAAGATAGACCTTTTTCCCAGGCCTATTGGATTAACTGCTCTGATACCACTTTGTAACACCCTCTGTTACACTTTAATAAATTCTAGAAAAATTCATAATTTTTTTTTACTAAAGATATGATTGTTAAAAAGAAACTATCGGAATAAATTATATACATTATTTCTGAAATACCTCATAAATATTATTAAAACTTTATAAAGTAATTTTACATTCATCCAACGGAAATAAATATTAAACATTATAAGAAAGAGAGGAAACTCCATGGCCCAGAAGCAGTTACTTAATAACATTATTCATTCATTGGACCACGGTATTCATACCGAGCTTCCTTTCTAGAACGTGCTATAGTTACTGCCGATATTCTTCGATTCTTCCCTCTGAACCATCAATTTAGAACATGTGAAACAAAAATACGGAGAAAGGAATGAGAAACAGAATATAATATTCCCGAATAAGACATAAGCAACAAAGGGTTTTCACAAACCAATACATAATAATATCAATCACAATCACATACACAATCAATTATGAATGCATGAATGTTATGTAATATCTTCATCATAACTTACCTATATATGTGAGCTCTTAAATTTTAATTTTGCACTGGGCCAACCAGGAGTTTACACTGTTCCATAAGTCCGGATAATAATAATATGAACAGCTCAACTGGCATGGAAACACTTAGAGACTAGTCAGATTGAGAAAGTTTTTATTGTGAAAGTACCCGACACTAAGGAGCTACCCCAGGTCCCCTGAAGCACCCTTTCACACCCTCTCATCCCAAGGCTCGTAATTAAGCCTCCTCTAATGTATCCTCGGTTTCTATAATCCGTCCCCAGACAATATTATTTCATTTCACTTTAATGATTCATGATGCATGAACTACTCGCGTATTGAGTTGGTTAAGGCTTTTAGAAACTCAATTATTAAATCCCTTAAAGGTTTACAATATCATTTTCAAAAAACTGTACATTTTCTCAATTCTCTGAATTTCTGTCCCACAGAAATAAATTTGGTACAGTTTTCAAATCTCACTGAAATTGAGTTTCTAAGCCTTAAATATCTAAAAACTTTATCATATAAAACTTTACATAATCTTTCTCAAAAAAAAAATCAAATTTAGGAATCTCAATTATTTCCAAATATCTTTAGTTATTAAGTTGGAAAAAATAAAATAATTTTCTTTTAAAAAATTTTGTTTTATTAAAAGAGAATAATTATTAACCAAAAATACTTAACATTACAAAATTTTTCTTTAACTCAAGATTTAATTAAATAAATTCTCATAAAATGTTTTCTTTCTAAAATAAATACTAATTTTTTTATTCTAAATATTGAAAATAAAGTTAATAAAAATAATTTCTAAGAAGGAATAAAAGATAATAAAATTTAAAGAGTAAGGTAAGAAATTCTTACTGAATTTTAGCTTTCCGTCATGCTCGCTATATGCTCAAACTCCACATTACAATATCATCAATCAAAATCAAGCAATATCAATCATAACTAAATATCATCAATCAATCAATCAAATCATAATCAAATCAATTAAATATCATTAATACATATCATAATACAAAATTTAATGATTATTAATATAGTCAATTTGAGTCATTTTGGTCAATTCCTCGCATAGGTATATGTAAGTCCATATAATCCAGTCATTGCATAGGTATAGTTCAGTCCATATGGGTCATAATGGTCCAAGTCCTTGCATAGGTATAGTCCAGTCCATATAGGTCATAATGGTCCAAGTCCTTGCATAGGTATGTTAGAGTTAGTTAAACCGGATATTTAATTTAAAATTTATTAAAATTGTTAAGTTAAAAAGTTAATATTTTAAAATAATAATATTATTAAATTTAAAAGGAGTAGGGGACTCCTCCCATTATTCTTATGTCTTTTCATATTATACTCTTATCTCACTCCCCCTTACCTTGAATTGTTACCCAAAATGGATTTGCTTTGCGCCTCCGATTTTTAGAAATATTAATATCAATCTTATTTCAGTATAAGCATAAGACGAAGATTAAGATTACTACTTAAAACAGAAATGATAAATTTTGAATAGTGAATAGTGAATAGTGAATAGTAAATCATGAATAGTAACAGTAAATAGTAAAACGTGAATAGAAACAGTAAATAGTAAAATGTGAATAGTAACAGTAAATAGTAAATCGTGAATAGTAATGGTAAATAGTAATAGTAAATAGTAATTTACTATTTAAATAGTAATTTACTATTAAAATAGTGTTTACTATGCATAATAGTAACTTAAAATAATATTATTTCCAGTATAATAACAGATTTCTAAAAACGATATAAAAATAACCCAACAAATATAAAAGAGAAGTATTCTTACCTTAGGATTTTGGCAGAACCTTCTCTCCAAAAAACTTTTCTTCTCTCTCTCACTTCCACCACTATCTCACTAGCACTACTATATTAAGAAAACTTAATCTGAAATTGTGAATTCTAAAGAAGAAATCCTTCGGTATTTATAGGAAAAAAATTTACTATGCATTCCATTATTTTAATATAAAGTACTATGCATTGTTGAATTTTTTATTCCAGGTTACTGTGCATCTTTTGAAAATTTCATACTTGCACAGTGATTTGTATAGTAATTGTCGGCAAAATTATTAAGTCAAATAGTAACCCTTCACTCGGTATATTTTAAATATTCAAAATGAGTCCTTTTTGAAATTTAGCGATATTATATCAGTCCTCACTAATTTTATAATAAGTAATATAAAGCTGAAATTTTAAAAATCTAAAATTTTCTATTAATAAAAATTTATTAATACGTTTCCAATTTTTTAACGATTGGAAAAAATCAAGATTTTTCTCAAACCGATAATTTTTAGATAAGTCTACTTGAAACGGATTTTAGAAAATTTTCTTATAATTTAAATTCACTTTCTTATAAATATTTTTAATTTAAGTCACTTATATGAATTTAAAATTATTTTAAAAAAATATTATTTTATTAAAAAAATTCCAAAATTCCAAAAAATTCTAAAAAATCATAAATAATACGTAGGTTAAAAAGTTCTAAAGAACCATAATTTAATTCCTTCAAAATTTTAATATAAAAATAAAAATAGGGGTATTACACTTTTCATGTGATAACAGATACCGATGTTAAATCACTCCATTACATGAGATGCCGTCATTGAGAGAACGACTCATACCTATCATCATGTCACATCGGTTCCAAGGATGGATTTTGGTCAAATTACCTTTTAAGTCTAGAGGCCGGTCCCAAGACCAGATAAGATATATACTTATTTTTTTTATTTTCTCCTTTGCATTTTCTAAATTTCATAACTTTTATATCTATTTAATACTTTTAAAATTTAAAATTATTCTGTTAATACAATCCAAACAAAATATATTATCTAAATAATCATTTTTTTATAATCACATCCAAACATCAAGATGAATTCTAACATAATCGATTAAATTGTTAAAATAAATACTTATCAAAATAAGTTACTTCTAATATGTTTATCTCTCAACTTGTGAAAATAAATACGGAAATGAAAAGATTCATAAAGAAATAAGAAGTAAATAATTGTTAAAATAAATACTGAGATGAAAAGAATTAGAAAGAAATAGGAAGTAAATAATTGTTGAAATAAATACTGAGATGAAAAGAATCAAAAAGAAACAAGAAGTAAATAATAGGATGACAATTTAAGTAAATTGTTAAACAGGAAGGAAATGTAATTTGGTTAAAGTTTTCCTCCTGAAGCTAAGAATTTTTTTTTTCAAAAAACTTGAAAAGTAAATTTTTTTAAGAATTTTTCTAACTATTTTATGAAATAAAAATTTTAAAAACAGGCTGAAATAAGTTTTCTTTTCCTCCGGAAGCTAAGGAAATGTAAATTGGTTACCAAAGCATTGTCGTTGTTGGAATCTCTCTGGGCAATCAAGCTTTCGACAAGCGACTCTTGGTAGCTCGAGAAACCGCGCTCCTCGCTTTTGTTCAATTGTAAATTACAATATAGTGTGATGGAGATTTGTAGCATCATTCAAGTAAATACAGATTGAGATGCGCCGGCCCTAAATTTTGTTTCCTCCTTTTCTCCCCACGCCGTGTGCCACTCTTGCCGTTGCCACGTCCTTCTCGCAATAGGCAAGTAATGTTAAGAATCTTTTGTTATTTCATTTTTGTTTGGTGTAGTTGTTCTTTTTGTTTTGATCAGCTGTATACTATTATTGTCAAATTAATAACTATGTTAAGATGGTATAATCTGTTGTGTGTAGTGATCATATAGTTTTGAAAAGAGAGATGGTATAGTCTCCGATGAGTGAGACGTTGTTGTTTGGAATAATTTTTTAGAAGAGAAGGAGGGGAGGGGATGTAAAGTGTCAGGTGGTGAATGATGGAATGGGTTATTAGATGACACATGCAATTTGTCATATCCACTGTGATCAAGTCACTCTCCGCTTCCCCGTAACTGGGAGCAAACAAAGGGTTCAAACCCCAGGCCAGCTTATGGTAAAAAAAGAAAGAAAATTGGTTATACTCAATTAACAAATGAAGAATTCATCAATGCACATAAGGGGTATTTCTAGAGCCTATTAACTATTCACCAATTTAAGACCAGAGCCGGTGGCAATTGCTATTACCCACTATTTCATATTTCACCTGTCCCCAGAGGTTGCCTTAAGGTATCTCCAATGGCCCAAGCTTGATAATCTTTCACAAGCTGCTTTCAAGGAAAAAAAATGCATATATAAGTCAAATTCATAAGTTATTCTGTATTTAGAATCTGAAAAAAAAATGTAGCAAGCAGTTAACTGTAGCTATTGCTACTGCTGTCAGCAAGCCAATCTCAGTTGAACCTATGAAGAATTGAGGGTTTTTTTTTAAAATTAGTGTGTTTTTTTAAAAAAATTTAAAGAGTAGTGTAGTTTCAAAAATATTTTGGTGTCTGGGTTAAAAAACATCCCATCAGTTATTATATTTCGCACATTGGACCTAAGAAATGTCAGTCGTCAGCATTTCTCCCACCCAGTCTACGAAATAGTGCAGATTTTGACACTTGTCACTAACACAAACATTTCTCCTGTTGAATGGGAGAAACACAAGTCAGTGTCACGTCAACATGCATTTCGCCTCTTGGACTGGAGAAACAATGGTCAGGGTCACATCAAAATGCATTTCGCCTGTTGAATGGAGAAATGTTGTACCACTTATGCGAAATTGGGTCTTTATAAATCATCCACAAATTCTACATATATTAAAAATAAATATTACATGCATTTCTAAATAAAAATTTACATATATTAAAAATAAATATTAAATGCATTTAATATAAAAGGGTCGATTAACCTTGATCGAACTTGTTGACATAATAAAAAATGAACAAAACTTTTATAAGAATTTTGCTAATTATTCCAAGAAATAAAGTTTTGTAAAACAAACAAAATTTTTTTATAAAAAAACTAGAATAATTTAGTCGTTCTCTTAACGTATGTTGAAATATTAAAATAGTTAATTTATTAAGAGATTATTTTATATATTTATTAATTTTTAAAATATTAAAATAGTTAATTTAAATTAAATAAGAATATTCAGACTGCGTTTAGCAACAGGAAATTATTCTAGTTTTTTTATAAAAGTTTTTTGTTTATTTTACAAAACTTTATTTCTTGGAATAACTAGCAAAATTCTTATAAAAGTTTTGTTCATTTTTTATTATGTCAACAAGTTCGATCAAGGTTAATCGACCCTTTTATATTAAATGCATTTAATATTTATTTTTAATATATGTAAATTTTTATTTAGAAATGCATGTAATATTTATTTTTAATTTGTGGATGATTTATAAAGACCCAATTTCGCATAAGTGGTACAACATTTCTCCATTCCAACAGGCGAAATGCATTTTGATGTGACCCTGACCATTGTTTCTCCAGTCCAAGAGGCGAAATGCATGTTGACGTGACACTGACTTGTGTTTCTCCCATTCAACAGGAGAAATGCTTGTGTTAATGACAAGTGTCAAAATCTGCACCATTTCGTAGACTGGGTGGGAGAAATGCTGACGACTGACATTTCTTAGGTCCAATGTGCGAAATATAATAACTGATGGGATGTTTTTTAACCCAGACACCAAAATATTTTTGAAACTACACTACTCTTTAAATTTTTTTAAAAAAACACACTAATTTAAAAAAAAAACCAAGAATTGAAGGACTAAAATGAAATCAATAGAAGAGAGAAGAGTTTCTTTACATGTTGAAGATGCTACTTTGTTACATAAAAACACCGATATAAATTATTTGTGTTAATTTGTATAATGTCAGACATTGGAAATGGAAAACATAAGTTAGTTAAGAAGGGAAAGTAAAATACAATGAGGTTCCGACACAAAGGGTAGCAACCACCCTTTTGAAAATACTAGTTGTAATGGCAGTAAATTAAGTAACTTTTGACATTGACACAAGTAGTAAATGAGAAATTCTGGCCAAAATATCTTAACTTCAAATACAGGAAAAAAGACAAAAATTTGAAAATAAGATATGAAATGTCACGCTCTGTCAGCAACTTTAGAATTTGTTGAAGTACAACAGTAATCAGTTCACTTGGGAAAGAAAAAGAGGTATGTGTTGCCAATGCCATCGCTTAGGAAAAGAATTTAATGTATGAATTTTAAGGGTTTACGAAAACAATATCTTGTGAGAAGTAATCTATATCTTTATTCTGCATTATCAATTTTTTTTTGTAAAACAAAGATTCCATGTGTAGGAAGATATTATAATTACCCCTGTAATATTATTAAATGATTTTAATAGACTAATGGTTCAAAGGTTAAGGCCATTGGAATTGGACTAGGTATTACTCTCCAATAGTCATCTAATGATAATTGAGTGATTGTTTTGGACATTGACATAGGCATAGCTGTTGTACTATACTGTTGTTGTTACTTGTTTCAATTATTTTAAAATTGAAAATCGAGTGATTGTTTGTAAAAAATTAAAAATGCTTGTTAGTTGTTATTATATTTTGTTGTGTAAAAATGCTTGATTGTATTTTGTTTAGTATTTCTAAATTAGTTACTATTACCAATATTAATAAATTAATTAATAATAGACTAATAGTAAATTGTCTTAAAATTATTTTGGGTATGCAAAAAATTTAGGTTGTCTAATAGAATGGATTTCAATAATGTTTCATTAAGTGTTGATGACAATGTCAATTTGGGTTGGAGTTTAAGAGTCAGTTAATGATGATGATGTTGTTCATGATAATGATGATCTTGTAACTTAACTCAATCCTAAAAGCTAACTCATAGGATGAGGATTACGCTCCATCTTATATACTTTTGATTGACTTTATCTCTAGTCAATGTGAGACTTTTAACAATGATAATGATAATAATAGTGTTCCTCTTCCTAATAAGAAGGCTAAGAGTTGCACCTTAGATGCTTGGAAATATTTCACTAAAAAAGGAAGAGAAAATGATGGGATTGAAAGAGCAAAATGTAACGATTATTAAAACCTGATTTTAATAGACTAACGGTTCAAATACACTTCTCCCTTTTTAACTTGATTATTATGGTGCTGATTCTGCTGTGCTGTTCTCATTTCGTTGGTTGGACTCATATTCACTGTTATTAAAACCTAATCAAATTGATCAAGGCTTTAGTTCTGAGATTTCTTAATTCTTACAAGGACTAGTTTAATCTAGATAAGACAAGATGCCCTCATTTAATGGTATTCTAGTTCAAGTTACGAATGAAAGTTAAACTACTGATCCTAAAAGTTAATGTTAAGACAAGCAACTGATAAGGATAATGCTTGGTTTTATTTGTAACAGATCCCATAAAAACAGCTTTAGGTTTTTCCTAGTCTAATGGTTAAATAATTAAAAATAAAAATTTTCATTAAGAATTATGTTAAAAATATATTGAAAGTTCTGAAGGGATGTTATACAATTTTAATTTGGTGATGGGTTGAGTGAAGAGAAACTGGGACCAAACTTTTCCTTCTTGATTTTTGTTAAGTTTCAATTTATCCTTACCAATGCCACCCCCTCGTCGTGCTTGATTCAGGCCAAGCTCCCCAGTTGTATTGGCAGTTTCATTTATTAAATCGCCGTTATAGCGGCGCTATTGCGGCATGGCGGTGCGTTTTTCAACCTCACCGCGAAACGCCATGGCAAATTGCGGCCGAAATAGCGGTGACCGCTATTCTTCAAATCGCGCCCGTTACACGCGTCACGCTGTCGCGTCCGTTGCGGCCTGTAGCGGTCAAGGCGGCGCTATACATGGATGTCGGGTTTGGGCCCTGTTGGGCCGGGTCAGCAGGAAACGGGTTCTGGGTTAGGGTTTCTTTTTTTGGTTGCCTCCTTCCACTTCTCAGGTTCGAAAACTTTCCCTCCCACTTCTCCTTTCACTTCTCCTCCCTCGCGCGCAGCACCCAGCCATCTCCGTTGAGTTTTCCGACGAAACAGAGGCAGCGACCACCATTTCCGGCCATTTCCGACCATTTCCGGCGACGTAGACCGGCGACGACTGTGCAGGGCTCTCCGGCGACCAGCTCCGCAACAGTTCCAACAGTTTTTTTCCACATTCCTTCGTTCAAACAGGTTTTTTCTCCTGTTTCTCTGTTATTTTTCTCCTTTCTCCTCTTTCTCCTCTGTTTTTTTTAAGCTCTGTTTTTTCCATTTTTCTGAAAACAGTTTCCCCTCCCCTGTTTTCTTTTTTATCTCCTGTTATTTTTAATTTCTGTTTTGTATTGTAAAAAATGAATTTTTTTTTAAAAATCTGCTGTGTATTTAATCTTTCATCATACTCTGTTCTGTGCATTTATTTTTCTGGTTGCAATGCAACAAATACAATGCTGCTGTTTGTTGCTGGTGTCATACTCTGTTATATTTGTGTTGCTGGTTCTGTGTTTTGTTGCTGTCAATGGTGTCATGGTGCTGTTACAGCACCTATGTCATGGTTCTGTTTTTGGAATTTGCTAAATAATTCCTCCTTCCCCTTATGTTTGTTTAACATTGATTTGGATGATATTTTGATATGTTTTTTTCATGTTATTTATGATATTATGGTCTTATTTATAGTGTCCGTTATGTGTCCGCCATAACCCGTTATAGCGTCCGCTATAACTTCTATAAAGTTTTTTCAGCTCGATAACCTACGACCGCTATTTAATAACACTTAGTTTAGTTTACTGCTAATAGTTTATGTTTGTGTTGGCAGATGTGAAGTTGCTATTCTTAATCTTAAGTTTGCTTTTGAAGCTATGGTCATTGTTATGGTTCCAAAGAATTATAAAACTGGATTTTTGGGATAAAATCCAGTTTTAAATCAGTTTTTTTGGAGATAAAACTGGTTTTTGAAAGGAAAAAGTGGTTTAGATTTTCAAAACCCAACATCTTAGTTTGGCTTGGTTTTAGTTTGGTTTCAATGTTTTTTAAGACCATGAACAGGGTGCAAATGTATTTTCATGTGTGTAAGTGTAACTTTGATAGACTTTATTTCATGTTTAAATTTTGGTAAACTTTGACACCCTACCTATCCCTATACTTAAAACCTTTTACCATTGAAAAAATTGTAAAGGACTTTTTAAATAATAATATGTAAGTCAGTTATGTAGTAAGTGATGACATGCTTGTTTGCAATGATGTGGTTTGTTTTTTAGGATGATGTCCCAAATTCCAGCTAGTAGGTCCTGGACTTAGTAATGTACACTGCTTTTTTTTGGGCTTCTAACCCCTTTCACTCACCAATTTCTTTTTAATATTGGCAGCCCACCAAGCCTGTTTTATCCAATCTGGTCTGGGCCTGGGCTTCTATTCTTTGAGCCCAAATTTTTTTGGGCTTTCCACCCTTTCCATAAAAGCCCATTATCCAAAGCATGCTGGGCTGGGCTGGGTAGCTTATTTTGATAGTTCTAGCCTGGTTCATTCACCAAACATCACTGAGGGGTGAAGGTGGAAAAGTGAATCTGATTGGAGCCACTCATTCACTATGCCTTCTGTGCCTCCAATTTCTAATGTCTCTAATCGCCAAACCCAATTCTCTGCACGGTATTGTATTCTTCATAACCCTCTTTCTTAGTGTTTCTATTTCCCATATTCTAAATTCTCAAATTCTTCTTTCACAGGAGGCACAGGATTGCACAACAGAGGAAGTCTCTTCCCATTGCTTCTGGTATGAACTCTATTGTATTGTATGATAATAGTAGTAGTAGTAATAAGAACAACAACGACAATAACAATTCAAAATGTGTTTTGATTATTGTAGTAGTAGTAGTAGTAATAGTAGTAGTAGTAATAATAATAATAGCAGTAATAATAATAATAATAATAATAATAATAATAATAATAATAATAATAATAATAATAATAATAATAAGAACAACAATGACAATAACAATTCAAAATGTGTTTTTTTATTTATTGTTTGTTTCTACTGCAGTTGAGAAAAGACTGGTTGAAGAAGTTTGGAAGAATGATGTTTTGATTATTGTTGGTGAAACTGGCAGTGGAAAGACCACTCGTAGGTTACATCTTTTCCTTATCATGTGATTATCATATGCATTTTTGGATTTGGTTGTTTTTTATTTTTCAGAAAAAATAATTGCTTATTTTTTGAAATTTCTAGAAAGCAGGAAAAAATGAAGTTAGTATTTCTTTAAATTAAGTTAAAGCAAACATGCACTGTTTGTAATTTAGTTTTTCGGGAGAGGTAAAAAAACAGGAGAGACTTTAGGGTTAGTGAGGTTCACTGACACTGTGCTGCTCTGTTGTGTGTAGAGATTCCGCAGTTTCTGTTGGGTGCCGGATTTTGCCGTGATGGGAAGACTATTGGGATAACTCAACCTAGACGTGTAGCTGCTGTCACTGTGGCCAAAAGAGTTGCTGAGGAATGTGGAGTTGAGTTGGGCCAAAAGGTAGGGTACTCTGTTAGATTTGATGATGCTAGTTCCAGCTCAACAAGGATCAAATATATGACAGATGGATTGCTTTTGAGGTAGAAGCGTTGCTAACTCAGACTACTCGTTTGCTTTTTTTTTTCCCCATTAAGATAGATTTTGTAACTTGAATAACTTCACTATAAGTAATATATTTGGAAATTTGGTTTTGACTGAGGTCAATGGCATTCTGTAATCCGTGTAGTAACTGTAGTTGCTCACCTAGTGAGATAAGAATTTGATGTTGAATGGTTTTGTTAGGAACTTGAATTTGGCATATCAAAATGTGGTGGTATAAACTTTATATTCCTATTTGATGCCAAACTACAGAAGATGTTATATCAAATCAATTAATTTTAGGTGAAAACTTTCTTTTTAATTTATGTGAACGCGGTAGGAAAAAAGATAAATTCCCCACATTTTGTGGGTGTAGATGATTAAATGATTTGGAGATGCTAAAGAGGTTTCAAAATTAAAATATATTGTTTCCCTTGGTTTTGTGAGTACAGTTTTTTAATTGGAGAGTTGATATGCATTTCACTGTGGTTACAGGGAAGCACTGTTGGATCCGTATCTATCTAAGTATTCTGTTATAATTGTCGATGAAGCGCATGAGAGAACTGTTCACACTGATGTGTTGATGGGTGTGCTAAAAAATGTGCAACTTGCCCGGTCAAGTTCTGTCAGTGATGGTCAGGGCCCTAATTTCAGAAACAAGAATGTGAATGGTGTTGTGTCAGTGAAGAAAGAAAATGATCAGGGTAGCAGTTTTCTTAGAAAGCATAGCCATGATAAGTATGCTCCATTGAAGTTAATCATCATGTCTGCAAGTCTTGATGCACGCGCTTTCTCTGAATACTTTGGTGGTGCCAAAGCTGTTCACATCCAAGGGAGACAGTTTCCTGTGGATATATTTTATACTCGCCATGCAGAGCCAGATTATGTAGATGCTGCTTTAATAACAATATTCCAGGTCTTCATTTTAATCAGTCCATGTAATGTAATAATATGATTTGACTTTTTATTTTGTTATTAGATATATATGTATCCGAAACAACACATCATTCTTGGACCTTGATGCATTGGTTCCTGCATATGCATTTATGATATTTACAGTTTCATATCTCATGCAGTATCTCATACCGTTTGTTCTTGTTCGGGGATTGCATCAGTCTTTCTTGTTTATGGTATTTTTGGTTCATGCATGTGTCGTGTGTGTTGATGAATGAGAACTGAAGTTCATAAATTGTTGCTTAAGTCACCCGTCCTTGATTTTATAGATTCATTTAGAGGAGGGCCCTGGTGATGTACTAGTATTTCTGACTGGGCAAGAAGAGATTGAATCTGTTGAAAGGCTTATGAATGAGCGACTCGCACAACTTCCTCAAGGAAGTCAGAAGCTTCTAGTTGTTCCTATATTTGCAGCTCTTCCATCTGAGCAGCAGATGCGGGTCTTTGCACCAGCTCCGTCTGGGTTACGGAAGGTATTTTATTTCTCTTTAAATTATTTCATTATTTGTGGATAGAATTCAATGGACAACATGGACAATAAGTATCAATTAGTTATTTAAATTTCTTTTCTTTATTTTAAACAGTTGACATGTTTTCTAGATGTTTGTTGCAATCACTTCCAAGTTCCAATTATTCAGCTCTCTTGATACTGTTTTCCAAACTAATGTCAGTTTTTAGCAACATTGCCCTTTGCTGCTTTAGTAATTTGTATCACTGATTCTAGCAGTTACGTTTAGCCTACCAACAAATGGGCTGCCATTTCTGATTCCAGTTCACGAATCAAATTGTATTGTGAATCGTAAGATTCATGATTTATAAAATAATAACATGCGTAAACAAGCAAAGACATATAAAAGCAAAAAAATCATAATCGGCAACTAAAAAAACATAAATTTAAGACGATTTTAACATAAAGGCACATATCAAACCATCAAAGAATAATAATAGAGCATTTGAATAATTGAAGTAGAGTGCGTAGAAGCACTTCTTAAGTTCCTTTTTTATTTAACCATCAAACATTTTTAGTTTCTTTGACAAGAAATGGTAAAAACAAAGTAAAAATTGAAAAACAAAGACCCACCAAATTGTGTGATTCGTATTGGATATAGAATCACATAGGTTCATTAATGTATTGTAAGATTAAGAGTCATTTAGGATTCATTATTAGATACGCTTCGATGGCTAATCAAATTGTATCGAATCATAAGATTCGAATCGTAAATCATAAGATACAAATAACTATGATTCATATTAGTTAATTGCTTCTCTTTTTATTATATTCAACTTAGTTCTCTGTTGAAATGTTCTTAAGATTGTGACTTTAATCATGAGATTGGATGAACTTACGATAGTTGTGGAGCTATCCAGAATGCACAGAAGATTGTGTTTGGGGAAGATCGTTAGTGGGTCAACAGCCATCCTCCTGAAATCAGGTCTTGTCCTGATACTGGGTGTTTCAGGTTGGGTTACGTGACCGGTTTCATAAAACCCCTTTTTCTTGCATTTTTCAAAATGGACTCACTTCTCTCCTTCAAATAGAATTGCAACCTCCTCTACTTCACTTCGTCACTTCTTTTCCTTTCTCCAAAATGAAAGCCCCGTCGTGCCTTGTGACCTAGGGCTGCATCTCAAGAAACAGGGCATGATTGGGCTTCTTTTCTGATGACACGCACAACCTGTTCGGTTGGTGCTTCCAGTTCTGGCTGACATAGCTGTGTTCTTTTTCTACTCTGTTCTCTCTCTAGTAGCTATGTTTTGTTTCTAAAATGATTTCAATTCAAATGCTACTGGTTCTGGTCTTTTATTTATTTGCTGTGTGGGGCTTCTATTTTGTCATTTGTGACGTTTGCCTTTGACCCTTTTTAGTGATTTGTTTTCTTCTTGTCAACATTCTGTTCTCTTTCTAAAAGATGGCCCTGTCTTTTGTATAATTATGAGTTGCATAATAATTATATTCGGGTTTTTTTCAATAATGTGATTTGGATGTTATTTTTCTCATTTATATTATTTTCTATAAATTCTATGCATATATATATAAATATAGTTTTACATATTTGGTAGCATCTAATGGTCCGAGCGAGTTAGGGTCCTCTGATTTGCGATTTTTCACCCCCTCACCAATCCTATGTAAAATCTCTATCTTGACAAATTGTTCTGTTTGCTCTTGAAGGTGATATTGGCAACTAATATTGCTGAGACATCAGTGACAATTCCTGGAATCAAGTATGTAATTGATCCTGGATTTGTTAAAGCACGTTCTTATGACCCTGGAAAAGGCATGGAATCCTTGATTATAGTACCTACATCCAAGTCCCAAGCTCTGCAAAGGAGGTATGTTACTAGATAATGTCTGAGTCTGTTTAATGTTTAATTGTCGCTTGCAAGTATTGGTTGAATTAATTCAGTTGATCCAAATCAAGTAATCCTCTGTCAGTTGACTGAGGACGACTTCCTTTTGCTTCAATTCAGATTGGTAATGGACACCTTCGGTTTTGCTCTAAAAACTTATAGTATTGCATAAAAAGGACTATTTGAATGCGAATCTAGCATCAATGTTTCTAGTGTGTGTGTCTGTCTATATATATGGTATTCATATGCATGTACATTTTTTATGTTGGTTTTCAATGAATGAGGAAGATTATAAACCTTTTAATGTAGGCATCATTTTCTTTTTCAAATAATATTTTTAGTTTTGTTCATTTTTATTCTATATATTTGCTCATTCTTGAATTGTGATTTATGTATAGCTTTTATTTTTAAATCTTATTTTGGTTATAATATGATTGATATGTCATTCCTACAGTTAATTTTAGCCATATTGTCTTCATGAAATTAATATATGTTTTAAACAATTTATTGAAAGAGTAATATAAGATGATTATTAACATTGACTTTTTGGTAATAGTGGACGTGCAGGGCGTGAAGGACCTGGAAAATGTTTCCGTCTATATCCAGAAAGTGAATTTGAGAAACTTGAGGATTCAACAAAGCCAGAGATTAAGCGGTGCAACCTTTCTAATGTCATTTTACAGCTTAAGGCTTTGGGAGTTGATGACATATTAGGGTTCGATTTCATTGATAAACCTTCAAGGTGAGATAAACCTTTGGGACTTGATGACATATTGTGGATATTTATGTGGTTCTATATATATTTTGTTGTTAACTTTTATCTTGAGAAGTTGGAGTAGCTAGATATTATTCATATGCAAAAAGGGTAAGAAATTTTTGTCATTTATATAAATAATAAACTAAATGTAATAAAAATTCTCTATATATTATTGCAGAAATACTTTTAGGAATATTTATACATTGATGAAGTAACTCTGAAGAATCTAGAGACCTCACCTACCAAAACCTTACCTGGACAATGACTTGCTCTAGAAAGTGAGCCGTAAAGATAAATCTCTAATAATCTGATTTTGAGAACTACAAAATATTTTAAAATGTACTTTATCAAGGACTTTGGTGCTCTATTGGGAAATGAAGTGAGACCAAGAAGTTCTGTTATATAATTTAAAGCCTTTAATTTTCCTGCCAAAAAGTTATCATAAAATATATCATAGGAAATGAGACATTAGGAAGAGGACAAATAAATCATGAGTCATGAAGTGTGTTATTATACATGATAGGATGATTGCATTTTGATGATACCATGTTAGGAAGTCCCACATTGAATAAAATAAAAGGGAATAAATAATATCTAAGTGTTGGGAGCACCACTCACAATATTTTGAGGGAGTTCAGTAAACTGCATCTTTTACATTCCGGGGTAAGTTTGATGAATACAAAAGATTCCCATGCTTGAGAGAAGGTAATAAAATTATTTTCCGGGAATAAAAGATTCTCAGGAATGTCTATTAAAAAGTAAATTTTTAACTTTTTGTAACTTCTTGTTACTAGGAATAAAATTTTACAACCATGGACTTGTATTTTAAGTGAGAGTAATTTTGAAAATTCACTCTATATTCTTTGGAATATTCTACTTGAATTAAATATGAGAATATAATTATGATGAGAGTAAAAATTTATTCCCGGAAAACTTAGACAAGCAAACATACTTTTGAAATTTACCTAGGAATCTTATTTTTTCTGATTCTTGGGAATAAAACTTACCCATGAATGTAAAAAGATATCAGGTACCAAACGCCCCCTTAAGGTTAAGGTGAGAGACAGACAATCATAAAACCTTAAAACATTATGGGTGGTGCTCCTAACACTTATATACTCTTTACTCCCTTCTATTTTATTTAATGTGAGACTTCCTAATACTCCCCTTTGAGGTCAACTAGGTTTCTAGTTGGGACTTGTTTTTATTTTGATTTTTTTGTCTTAGGGTTTGTAATCAAGAAACCTTAGAGACCTTTTTTTAGCTTAGGCTCTTTTTTTTTGAAGGGTCTCAGGCCCTTTGTTTTTTTTTGTTAGATCAATATGGTTAAGAATTTGGGTTTTGATACCATGTTGGAATTTTAGTGGTCCATAAACCCAATATATTTTGGAGAGTGAAGGAGAGTTTATTTGGTGAGGGACACTTAACCATAAAACCTTAAGGCATTGTGGTAGTGCTTCGAACACTTGTACACTTTCTACTCCCTTTTGTTTTATTTAATGTGAGACTTCCTAACATACCAAATCTTCAATTGAAATATAATCAGGAACTAGTACATGTACATGAATATGCATGTCTTTTGCTGAGGTGTCTGTAAAACTAAATAACCTGGCTTGAACTATTTAAAATTATTGCAGAGATATAAATAAGATTAGAATGTATTTGGCCTAAGCAGGTTTTTGGTTTATCTTGGGGAATTATGGTTGGTACAATGACCTTAGTTATTCATAGCAGCAAATAAAGCCGCTTTCAAGCAGTGGCAGAGTGTTGTGACTGCTGGTTGCAACAAGAGTCCCATGGCATTACTTTTTTGCATTGTGGGAATAGTGACTAAAATAATGACCATAAATGAACGATAGTGACACTGTTCCCTGTTTGCACTTCAACCCTTCTGGTTTTCCAGACAAACCTGATATTAGCTCACATTGAGCTGGCCCCATTTTTGTCTGACCCACCCCCCTTTTCGGCCAAGCCTTTTCATATTGTGGCCAAGCTCACCCCTTTAAAGCCTCCGTTGTTCTGCACAACAACTTTCTTCTGGTTTTATATCTTTTTCTTTATTTCCTTTTTTTATTTTATTTTATTTGTCTTTCATCATCCTTTTTTTGATTGTTGGACTGTCTTTAATTTAATTGCATGCGCAGGCTGCTTTCATTTCACCTTTCTATCTTACTAATTACCATGTAAAAAGACACTGCTTTACTGTGTTTTTGTTAATTGATTTCTATCTCTTTAGACATCCAGCCAAGGGGGTTAAAAAAACTGTATCTAATCAAACCATAACTCTAACCAAACTACACTTAAAAAATCCAAATAATGTAGTCTAGTTTTAAAGCCAAACTAGTTTGTTTGATAATGAAGGGTTTGGTGAACCGGTTTGGATGGTTTTGTTTCCAAACTGGTTTTAAAACCAAATTTGTTCCAAACCAGTTTTTTAATGAAAACTAGTTTTAAACTCATTTTTAACAAGTTTTTCATTGAAACTAGTTTTATATTAGGTTAAAATAAATATTAATAATATTTTATTACAAAAATCACATGCAAGTTAAAAACTAGTTTAAAACTGTGTTTTAGTTTGATTTTAAAACTTGGTTTTGAATTAGAAATCGATTTAAAAACCGGTTTAAAAACTGGTTTTGGTTTAAAAAATCAGTTTTGACTTGAAAACCGATTTTGGAATAAAAATGGGTTTGACAAAAACACAAACCAGCTGCTTTGACAAATAAAAGTGGTTTGTTGTTGAAAAACAAACCCTATATGATTCAGTTTAGTTTTGCTCAAAATGCAATCATAACCCCTACCTCCAGCCTCTGTCAGGCAGTTTAGTATGTTCTTCAAACTTGGTAGTTCTTTACACTGCACTTTTTTTATTGCATCTATTTTTCTATATATTCCATTATTCTTCGTAATCTTTTTATCTTAATTATTATATTCTCATTTCTCTCATTGTTAATCATAGCTTTAAATTAATGGAGAATGTTTGTTAGACTATGACCTTTTTATTATAATTAATAATATCTTTAAATTATTAAATATTTATCTTGTATCTATAATCTTTAGTATAGCAGCCCTATCCCTACCCTGTTATTGTGGTTTTGGGTTCACACCGCAATGTGGAATTGATAATTTTGGTCACGATCATGATATTTATAAGTTTTTACTGATTATATACATTAGGCACACAAATGGATACCAACTGACCTGTGGCTAGTCTTTTTGGAAGAATACCTGAGGTTAATAGATACCTCTGTTTGACTAGATGCAACTATGATCTGTCTTTTGCACTGTCATTGCCTACTAGTGTGTGAAAATACTAGGAACCAAGGTAATCACATCGCGGTCGTGGCTTATCACGGTAAGCCAAAAAAACTTTATAAAGGTCATGGCGGCCGTTATAACGGCCTATGGCGGTTACATAGCGGACACAATAAAATAATGCAAATATATATATATATATATATATATATATATATATATATATATATATATAGCTGCATAAAACATCATAAGTCTTTGGTCTGAAAGAGAAAAGAGAAAATGCAGAGCTGCAATGGTTGCTGGCCTGAAAGAGAAAAGAGAAAATGCAGAGCACACAGTGGTTACTGGTCGGAGAAAAGAGAGAGCTGCAGTGGTTGCTGGCCTGAAAGAGAAAATAGAAAATGCAGAGCACACAGTGGTTACTGGTCGGAGAAGATGCAGTGGTTAGTGGTCGGAGAAAAGAGACAGCTTGCTGGCCTGAAAGAGAAAATAGAAAATGCAGAGCACACAGTGGTTACTTACTGGTCGGAGAAGATGCAGTGGTTACTGGTCACTGGTTGTCGGAGAAGATGCAGAGTACACAGTGCAGAGAAAAGAGCACTGATCGGAGAAGAGAACAGAGCAGCAGACTGGTCGGAGAAGAGAAAACAGCACGCGAACTGGTCGGAGAAGAAAACAGAGCACACGGAGAGGAGAGGACAGCACGCGGAGAGAAGAGAAGATCACGCGGAGAGGAGAGAACAGTGAGGAGTGAGGACAGTGAGGAGAGAACAGGAGATGAGGCAGTCGTGGTCGTCCGGTGGTCGTCCGGTGGTCTCGGTGGTCAGGCGGTCAAGGTTGGCGGCGAACAGTGAGGGTCGGGCATGATGAGAGTGAAAGGAGTGAGTGAAGGGGAGAGACGGTGAGGGTGATAAGGTAAATGGGCCTAAGCCCTAGCCCATTTAAGAAAAAAAACAAAAAAAAAGGGGTCAACCGCCATTTCCGCTTTGGGGCGCCATAACAAAACGTTCATCGCGGGGTAATAGCGGCGCCATGAGCCAAATAGCGGACGCCGCTATTTCTGGCGTTTTTTCATATATCGTTTAGCGGGGGTTCCAGAAACCGCCACAAAAAACCGCTATAATGCCGTTATAACCGCTATTTAATAACACTGCTAGGAACCTGTTTAGCTTCTGCTCAATGCAGTCTCATCTATTATACTACAGTTTTGATTTTGAATTGAAATTTATTAGGGATCTTTTCTAGTTAATATAATTTTTAGAAGTATTTAGATCATGCTTAATATTACTCAAAGCTTGTGCCTTTCATGTTTGAACAGGGCAGCTATTATAAAATCATTGGAGCAGCTTTTTTTATTAGGTGCTCTAACAGATGACGGTCAACTATCTGATCCAGTTGGATATCAAATGGCTCGACTGCCCTTGGATCCTATTTATTCCAAAGCGCTTATTTTAGCTTGTCAGTTTAACTGCTTGGAGGAGATGTTGATAACTGTTGCTATGCTGTCTGTGGAATCCATATTTTACGCTCCTCGTGACAAGTTAGAAGAGGTTTGAAGATTGATTTCTGACTGCTGAATTCCTATCATATTCATTCTTGATGTTATGATGAAACATAATGCAAAGACTAGTCATTCTTATGTACTGTCTGTACTAGTTTATCATTTTTTTAACTATTTAACAAAATATCGTAAATATTGTGTGGACGTGTTGCATTTATGCAATTGGTAATGAACACAGGAAGTTTCCTGTCTTTGTATATTTCCATTTGCCGCCCTTGCCGTCTTCCTTATATTTATATTCTGCTGCTTTTGACCAGTCAAGAACTGCAATGAAATGCTTCTCAAGTGCAGAGGGAGACCACATCACTTTGATTAATGTGTATCGAGCATCTAAAGATTTTTTGGAAAAGAGATCAATGGAAATGAGTACTGCAAAGAGTGAAAAGGTTTTGAGAAAATGGTGCAAGGAAAATTTTATCAATAGCCGGTCTCTTAGACATGCTCGTGACATTCACAGGTAACTTTTTCATGTTTAAGCTATATATATCAAGTTATTATTTAAAATATAATGTACTATGGACATTTATGATTTCTCATTTCTAAAATACTTATACAGGCAGATCCAGAGACATGTTGAACAAATGGGTCTGAATCTTACTTCTTCTGGAGATGATATGCTTCAATTCCGTAGATGCCTTGCTGCTTCATTTTTCCTCAATGCAGCTGTTAAACAGCCAGAGGGGACATACAGGTATCTAATTCAACTTAGAAATTCTTGATCTAGTTGCCCATTTGAGTGGCCTGATTTCTATTCCCTCTGGAATCCTTACCTGCATATATAATTTCATCATATTTTACTTTTACCTCTATGAAAGGACTCTTATTGCTTAGTTCATGACAGGGCATTGGCAAGTGGTGAGGTGGTGCAGATTCACCCTTCTTCTGTATTATTTCGGCAAAAACCTGAGTGTGTGATATTTAATGAATTGGTCCAAACTAACAACAAGTATGTCAGAAATTTAACCAGAGTTGACTACCTATGGTTAACCGAGCTGGCTCCTCACTATTATACTGTGCATAATTAACTTCTTGATGGTGCCCACTAAACAGGTGATTAACACTATCATTACTTTAATATATACATGTTTTTTGTGAGCTTGATCTTGTTGGATGGTTTTATATTTTTATTATATGCACAGTCGATGGTTTACATCCATGTTTATATGTAACCCCTTTTACTGTCTTTATTGTTGTTCTGGATGTGTGTGAAAATTTTGTCTAACCTCTTTGGTGGGTGTAGGAGGGGAGAAATTGTAAGAACTGAAAGAGAAAACAGCGTATACATGGGGGGGATTCGCAAGGTGTTTGTTTTCTGTATATTTTTGGTAGTGCTGCATGTTGGGTCCTGAAGACTTGGTATTTTCTTTGCTTGTGTGTGTGTCTACACCACCAGAAGACAATCACTATTGGTTGTTGGTCGTTCCTCCTCATTATGTACGCAATATTTAGCAATAAAGCTGATTTAATTATCTTGCAATAATTTCATAGCTCTGCTTTCTGCCTAGAGACATGAAAAATAAAAACTGGGGACAATTGTTGGTTTTAGACTGTAGCTGTCGCAAAAAAAAATGTACTCTTTTCTTCACATATTTAAGGCTGGTATTCGATTTACATTATAGGTAATTTATCTGTTGGACTTGGAACAGAACAGTGCAAGCTTCAGATTATGTATGCCCACAAGTTCATGGATTTTTCCATACTAACAGCTTTTTAAGGGGCTCCTCTTTGGTATTTGAGAACACGATTGGATGTCTGAGATACGCCACTGAATCCTCTAATGACAAGAGCTTCTTGCTGGGTTGTTACCATGTTATTTTCTCTTGGGCAGCCATGGCTGAAATTGAGGAAGGGTATGTGGTAGTAAGGTGCACCTTACAGTTTTGGCCATTAGGAGAACTTCCTCAGTCCTAATGGTAGATTATAAAGGCTTTAAATCTGTAAAGTCATTTTTTGAATACACATTTATATGCTTTTATCAAATTAATGTCACTATCTATAAGATTATAGGTACTGTGTTATCGTTGACAATTAAGTTCTTTCAAACAGAGTTTGACTCTGCAAGCTTTGATTGTCGCTGTCCTTCAGGATGCATTGCAATCTCTCTTTTTCAACTTCGTTTAATTTTTCCGGTTGAAACAGTCTGCATCAATTGTCATTTTCAATCTGCATGTCTCGCCCTACATTCTATGATGACAATAAGCTGTCACTATCAGTCGCTACTTGGCTACTTCTTCTCATGATTAATTAAGACTTTTATATGCAGCTTCAGCTTAAGGTAGCAGTACTTAAGCCAAAAAATTAACTGAAACCTAATTGAGTAATATTAGGCTGTAGTTCATTATTCAAATTATAAAAGCAATTTTCTCATGATTTTTTATATTGAAATTATCTTTGATGGGTGGATGTTTTTATGCTACTTTTAGTAATTTATTCTTGCAGTTTATTAATTTTTTTATTCCATGTGATGAATATTATGATTTTTCAATTTTATATTTATTTTTTAAGATTTAATTTGATTCTTTTTGTTTTTGTTAACATATCAATAAATTCAACCAAAAGGGTGGTTAAATGATACTTACAGGAGGGTAACTAATGTATAACTAAACCTCTAGCCAGGTATCACCTTATCCACTAACAGTCATGTAAATATATTTCGCTTATCAACATATATACACACTAAAATGTGGCATCAAAACTTCAAATTCATCTTTTGGCCTCTCACGCATGTATATTTGCCATCTTAGGCCAATCAAGAACCATACCATAGACTTTATATATCAACAAAATAACACTGTATACACATCCACATGAAGTACCATCACAATATAGTCAAGTACAAAATCCGTCTTTGAGCTTACCAAGCGATATCATCACCTTGAAAACTCAGTAAAATGAAAGTTGGGGGTTAGTACCACCTAAAGCTGTAAATAGAAATTCAAAATTATAATCATAAGTGGATTATGTAATTCGACATATTACAACCAAGCACAATGACATAATTCATCAAACCATATATCAATCATCATTTTAAACATCACTAGATACCTTTAATTCTTCTAATGCCTATATGTACATATATTCCTATTCTCCTGATGCAAAAGATCGAATACCATGGACTTTCAAAATTATACTCTTTTCAGATGCATAACAACATGCAATGTGGATCCGACTTAGTAATCGACAAATTTGAGTGTCAAAACAGATAATCATATAGCAAATCTGAGTATTATAAATCGGTGGATATCCTAGTAACCACACACCAAATTTGAGTGCTATCGGTGGTACCTTTATTGAATCGAGCAAATCTAAATGTTATAATTAGCGGACCTATGTAGCAAATCTAAGTGTTGAGCGAATCAAAGTGCTATAGAAACCAATGCATATGATGCCATGAGTCAAATGCAATATGCATGTGTGCGAATCAACTTCCCACAACAGAGACATCATAGACTAACTCCACTAACCTCAATTAACATTAATTCAACATCCATTACATTACATAAGCAAGATTTATTCCAAGGAGCTAACAAATTACATTACAAGGCACCATTTAATATAAACATCATCAACACCATCATAGGTTATTATCAACAATACATGTCAAGCAATACAATTAATGGCATTTCATAATCTCATTCACATAATATTATTAGCAACACTTATTAAGCATGAGGATTTAATTTACAAACATTACTTCATAAAATAAACAATAACTATACTTATATTTTGCATGATCAACATTTCCATGCATTATTATTCCATGTAAACATTTAAATTTAAAACCCGGTCCTGAAAATTAAAAAAATTATTTGCTACTCGAATGATAAACCCTATCCGACTTTTCGAATTTAGTTATCCCAATTTAACTTTGAACGTCAAAACCCTACATTCAGATAATTCCAAACCACCAAAACACAAGAATCGAGGCTAGAACGCTTAATCGATTTAGTTTTGAAAAGGATTTTACTTATCGAAGGTTACGTAACTTCCCGACAGAGCATTGAAACCACCTCGAAACTTTGAAACCCTTCCGACGATCTTCGAAAGCTAACCCTAACCACTTTTTGATGATTTACCCAAAGATAACTACAAAAATGGAAGAATGGGTTTGAGATTTCCACCATCAGAAAAAGGAATCGAAAACGGTAAAAATGAGGTTTTGTGAAGATTCAAGCTTCACCCACCACCTTTTATGGCTGCCATGGCCTGCTAGAAGAAAGGGGAAGAGTGAAATTAAAGCTAAAATAGAGAAAAGAAATAGACTCAGAATCATGCATTACCTCACTTTTAAGAAATAAAAATTGAGAAGGGAAGATGAGGGATGGTGCAGTTTGGTGGTAATAAGGAAAGGAATAGATGATGATGGAAGAGAGAAAAAGGCACGTGAGAGAGTGAGGGGAAAAAGAGTGAATAAGAGTGAGAGAATGACGTGAGGGAGAAGGGGAAAAAGAGAGAAACAGAGAAGAAAGAAAAATTAATTAGTTTAAGTTGGTCAGGGGTAATTTCGTCCAAAAACCTTATTGGTTAACCACCGAAACTAAACATCCTTCGTTTTAAATCCCAAAATTAACCATATTAACCATATGTTTTAATGGTTCCTTATTAAATTTTGATTTATCAGCTTTCGAACAATTATCTAATTATTAACTGTTAAATTTAAATCACGTACCTGATTTAATTTTCTAAAATTTCTTAATTAATTAAAATTAGAATGTTATAATTCTCCATTCTTTTAAGAAAATTTTGTTCTCGAAATTTAATAGAGGCATACCTCAGCTGAATAGTTTCGGGTGTTGCTTTTGCATACCATCCTCATGTTCCCAGGTTATGGTAACTCTATTCCCATCACACCATGCCACACGTACAAGTAGGATCTCTTTGTTTCTCAATTGCTTCACAGAACGTTCCATAATGTGAGTTAACATGAGATAAGTGGCTAGATTCTCCTTGATCTTAATATCATCACTAAGAATTACATTATTAGGATCAGGTACATATTTCCTCAATTAAGATACATGAAATACATTGTGTAAGTTCGATAGATGAGGAGGGAAACCGATCTAGTAAGCCACAAAACCAACATGCTCCAGAATTTCATATGGTCCAATGTACTTAGGACTCAGTTTCCTACTTTTCAGTACATAACCAATACCCTTATCATGGGAAACTCTCAAAGACATAGTCACCTACTTCAAATTCAAGTGGTTTCCATGTCCAATTATAATAACTTTTCTGCCTATCTTAAGCAACATTCATCTTTTCTCAGATCATCTTAATCTGATCAGAGGTCTGTTGAACAATCTCAGGTCTTAAGGCCAAACTTTCACTGGTTTCCAGCCAAAATAATAGTGTTGTACACCTTTAGCCATAAAATGCTTCATAGGGAACCATGCCAATACTACTGTGGTAGCTATTATTATAGGTGAATTCAATCAAAGGAACGAAATTCTCCTAACTACCACCATGCTCCAAAACACAAGATCTCAACAAATCTTCTAAACTTTGATAGTCCTTTTAGATTGTCCATTAGTTTGTGGATGATAAGTTGATGTAGGCTTTGTAGGAGGAATGGATCTTTACCAAAACCCAATTAGGAGCATTTGAAGACCCTTGCTTGTTTCTAGTGTGATTGAGTCTCCTTTGGGCCTCACAAACATTTTGTAAATATTTATAGGATTTTATACTTTTGTTTAAATTTAATTAGGAAAGCCCAAAAGGCTTTACGAGTTTGGGCCTTGCATGGCCAAGTTAGTTTGTGCCACTTTTGGACCATTTGCATAGGTTTTAGTTTTGGGGTCAAGGAGCGCACCAAGGCCCATATTAAAGGAAAATATATAAGCGTTTCCTCTTTTGTAAAAGGTAGCTAAGAATTCATTCGCAAGATTTTTAGTGAGATTGAGTGATTTTCTCTCTCTCTAATATTTCTTGAATGCTTAGATTTCCCCCTCTAGATCTTATCCTTTAGACCTCTCCAAAGGTAGTGATCCTCACTTTTGGCTTATCTTTCTGTTGAAGAGTGGCTCCAATCACAAGCCTTTTCTTTCCTCTCCATTGATTCCATTTCCTTCCTAGGTTTCTCCTTTCAATTCCTTTTGAATTTTCACCTAATTCCTATGCTTCCTTCACACGATTTCAAAATTCTAGAACCTTATACACTACCTTAGGTCCTTGAAAATCAAAGAAAAAAAAGTTAAAGAGTGAAGATCCAAGAATATGAAACAAGGCTAGATCATCTCCCTCAAGCTAAGGCTACATCAAGTGGTATTATTGAGCCTCCTTTCTTGATTTCTTTTCTTGGATCTATTAAATTTTGTTTTGCAATTCTGAAAATCAGTTTCATATTCTTATTCTACTCCATATTAGCTTTCATTTGAAGTATCATATGTGAAATTTCAAGAAAATCTCAAAAATGTCAAATCTTGATTTATAGATCTATTTTTTCTAGCTTAGATTTTGGCAAAGTGCCTTCACAAAACTTCTTCCTCTAGGTGTCCAAAACATGACATAGAAGTTTTGTTCAAATTGTTGCAATTTTTTTTCAAGTTGTGTTATGGTGTTCATGTTGCTTATATTACAAGTTACCTCTATTTCTTTGCATTTTGTTGTTGTTTAGTATTGTTTCTTGCTTTGGAATATTTTATTGTTTTCTTGTTTGTGCTAGGAAGTAAAAATTCAATGTTGTACCTCTTTTATTTTTTGTCTAATTGATAGTGTATTCCATGTGTTTGTTGAAATGTCTTAGTGTAAAATGCCTCTAGGTTTGTATTTTTGAATGTTGGAGCTTGTTCTTGTTGTATCTAGGCTGTATTTGCAATTCGCTTTGTGTTAGTTTGCTAGATTCTAATACTTTTTTGTCACATTTTGTAAAGTGTATTACAAGCTCCAAAGGTGTCTTAGTCCTTTATATTTTTGTGTTGGTTGAGTTATACACTTGTGAGCTTGAGAGTTTTTTTTGGAATATTATTTTGTGCTAACCACTTTTTTGTGTTCAAAGTTTTTCCTTGTTAGTTTGGTGGACGTTCAAGACTTGTATTTGGAGAGTACACTTTTGTAATAAATATTAGATATTTTTTGTGTCTTTTGTATTTGATTTCCTCCTTGTATTTTAGGAGCGTGTAAAAAATATAATTCTTTTAATTCATACTTCTTAATCTTTATATTTGGACTTCTTGGACTTTGGAAATTTGGGACATTGGACTTTGGTTTTAATTAGTTGATTACGGTAGTATGCTTATGCATTAGTTTACTTTTTTTCCTTATTAGTTTGGTGGACTTTCAAGACTTGTATTTGGAGAGTACACTTTTGTAATAAATATTAGATATTTTTTGTGTATTTTGTATTTAATTTTCTCCTTGTATTTTGGGAACGTGTAAAAAAATAATTCTTTTACTTCATACTTCTTAGTCCTTATAGTTGGACTTCTTGGACTTTGGAAATTTGGGACATTGGACTTTGGTTTTAATTAGTTGATTACGGTAGTGCGCTTAGGCATTAGTTTACTTTGTGCACACCGACTAGTTTCTTGTTTTTCTTATGCTTTTATGTTTAGTTTACTTCTTGCCACCCGACTAGTATATCTTTTCTCACTTACTTTTGCTTCATTTTGTTTATATGCCATGAATTTTAGTGAGAGAGAGACAGTACACCTCCTTAATTTGAGGCCCTAATACAACAATTAGGTGCCCTCCATGCTAAAATGGACTCCTATGAGTCAAGAGGTGATAGTGCAAAGAAACGAGCAAATAGGGTCCTTGAGGAAATCCATAGCAAAGTGAAACAATTATGGGAAAATATTTTATAGTTTGATACTAAAAGAAATGAGAAAATTTGGGTGTATAAAAAAAAGGAAAAAGAAAAAGAAAAAAATAAGAAGAAAACATAATCAAGATATGAAAGAAAAAATGTAACATTATGTGAAAGAACATGACAAGTAAGTGCAACAAAAATATGAGCTAAAAAAGAAAGATCATAGGGATGTTGAAAACAAAGAAAGTGAGGTGCATGATAGTGGTTTGCTTTTGGATAGCCATTATTCTTTAGGAGAATGTCACCTTACTAATAGTTTATCTACCCATAGCTTTAGCTCTTATCCTTAAGAAGACCATAAGTTTGTAGAGGAATCTTTTCCCCTTCTCCTATTCACTGTGACGGGAATTGGTCCCCTATTGTTCATAGTTCAATTAAGGTTACTGGTAGGATGTATAAAGGTATCACATGTTCTTATAGGGTTGGGATCTGTTTATACTCCTTTGAGTTGACCTTCTTAAAAGTCATGTCTTTTGTTATTTTTCTTGAGTCTAGGACTTTATAAGTTTAACCTATTGCCCATCTCATAACTTTTCCATCTCATTGCATATAGGACCATATTGTACATATGACTATGTTGATATTATTCACTTTTATGAGGGGTTATATATGGAGCTAGTAGTATCTTTGCATGTCATGCATACTCTAGTTCCTAGTTTAAATGTCATTACTCATTATGATCCCTTTATGGCAGTTCATCTTATGCTTTCTCAAGACATGTCCATGTTTTGTAATATATCACATGTTCATATAACTATATCCCATATCATTCTCATTACACTTCATATAACTAGTACCATTTATGGGTTACATAAGGATCTCCATAGTTTTGTATATGCATTCTTATAGGACCTTTGTAACATCCAGTAATTTAAATTAATTTCTATTTTCCATTGTAGTAATTAATTTATGATTATAGAAATAAAGTTAAATAAATTTAAAAGTAAATTAATTAATTAGAGGAAAGTTGTTAAGAAAATTGATAAATTAAATTATGATGGGTAAATTAATAATTACTGAAGAGGTGAAAACCTAATTAACTAAAAGAAAAGAAAAAGAGAAATAGAGTTTGAAAATAAAAGAAAATAGAAAAGAAATGGATATGAAATTACCAAATTGCCGTTGGAGTTAAGAAAAATTAGTTTTTAATCTTCTTTTCCCATTTTCCTTCACGCGTGAAAATGAAAGAAAAGAAACAAGGAAGAGAGAGTTCAATTGTCATGCCTTTAAGCTTTAAATCGAAGGTCGTCTCATTGTCGGAAGTAGAAATTGATTGTGCTTCCGGAATCGTAGCTTCGAGGTGAGTTCGTAAGTAATTTCAATTTCATATTCCCTCTTTTCCTTCTTTTTCCTTGGGCCGAATAAGCCATGATCATGGGGGAGGGTTCCAATTTTCTCGTTTATAGTAATTTTGGAGCTTGATAAAGGTTAAGGATATCGCGGGTGTTGATAATTAGCTAATAGGTAATGATTTTGGTGTTTCTAGATTACGAACCGAAGGTCGGAGGATTGGTTGATAAGGTGAAACTTAAAAACAAGGGTTTGAAATGGTAACAGTGAGTTCCGAAACCTTTAAACGTGCGTTTGGATTATAATGGATTTAGCTTTGGAAACCGACTTGCTAAATGGGTTTGTAATTTCTTAGATTCAGCTTTCTAGTGAAGCGGTGATGCTGACGGTTGGTTCACAGCTTCAAAGGTGTGGAGCCGATGTAAGGGGGTGTACGTAGTGTATAGATTAATGGAAATAGCGATTGAAGCCAATTTTGGCAAGTTGGGAAAAAGGTAGAATGATTTAAATAATTAGTATCTATTGTGTATATATATATATATATTGTTTATATGCATATGATTGCATGTATGGTATTGGCTTATAGCATTAATTGCTTATATGTGTTGATAAGCGTGAGATAAATGGCGAAACTCTACGATGATAATTGTTGCTAATTAATATAAGGTTGATTGGTATTTATGTATCGTATAGCAATGATGATGATGTTGATATATATGTATGTATGCATGTATGTATGTATAAATGATGAAATAATATAATGAACTCTTGATATCTAAGATTAAGAATGATGTGATGATGAATATAAGAAGTGTAATAAATTTGTTGGCAAAATTATTGCCCGAGTGACTTATTTGATTGTCTAATACTGATGACTATGATGTCGGGACTAAATTGTGATGAATTATTTACACGATGATGAGAGACATTGATTAAATTGAGTTGTTCATGATTTATAAATGTTTTATATGGATGTTGGGTGGTGTGGACGACCGGTCGGCATAGAATACTCCTTGTTTTTGGCTTTAGTGGTCATAGTTGAGCTACCCAGTGGTGAGGTAGGAGGCTAGACAAGACTCGGTGGACCAGGTAGGGTTCACGGGGTGTCAGGTGAGACCCCCAACTAATGATCGATCCTTTTAGTATCCGAATACTAAAGTCGTATTATCACGATTGATTGAGAGCAGCGGTGATATTGATTGAATTGATTATAAGATTGATATTGTTTAATCTGATAATTGTTTAAATTGATGATGAGATTGATGTCATTGTATTGATGAATTGATTGTAACATAGTGGTGCGAATTGTTATCTACGAATTGAATGATATTGAAATAAAGTGGAAGGAACAAAGTTTTTAAATGAACCTTTGAACTGCACTATGTTTTTCCCAAGTATATATATATATATATATATATATATATATATATATATATACATTGTGTTGATTATTGATATTGATTTATATTGTTGGCCACTCACTCTTAAATTTGTTTTTAGTGACTGAAGACATGAATGTGGTTGATGCTACAGAGACTAGTGTCCAATAAGAGGGAGTACAATGCCAAGGTAGGATATTTGACTTATTGATATATATATATATATATATATATATATATTGCTGGTGTATGCACTACAAGCTATTAATGTATCAATTTTAACTTATCAATAAAATAAGTCTTTTTAGTTTTAAATTATTTTAAAACTTGATGGTTCGAAGAATAGACTTAGAAGGGGGGTTAAATAAGTCAGTTTATTTTTTCAAACCAAAAAAATGATATTTAAATGTAAAAACATTTTTCACAACGGACCAAACTTTTATGAGACGAAGAGCATGATTCTTTGATTGAATGAACATAGTTTACTATACTTTTACTATCACATATATTACCAAGAATACACCAGGAGAAAGAGACATCACACAAGCAATTTATACTGGTTAACTCTCAACTCATAAGCTACATCCAGTACCTTTAAATCTGAAAGATTTCCACTATGTAAAAATCATTTAATAAGATATTGAGTATTATTGAATCAAGCCACTCCTGGCTTAAGCACAACCCGTGCCAAGATACCAGACCCCTCTGGATTCTTATGAGTATTCTTTTGCAAGCACCCACTCCTGGGGCATACCCAAGTATTCTTTCACAAGCCATTCCTCGCTCAACCCCGAGTATTCTTTCAAAAGCCTCTCCAGGCCAACAGTGCTTCCACACTAACAGAGTCTGACAACACACCAAACCTATAATAGTAGAGGATTAGAAGAATTATCACAATATAATTCTAACTTATTTGAGCTAAGTGATAAACCACATAAATGAGTTTGTGAAGAAAGAGAATGACTTATTTTTAGAATGGACTCAATACCTGTGTAATTTGAAAGATAAGGATTAAAGGTATTGAGTCTGAAAACATGACCAGAGATGATATGCTCATAGAAGAGTAGAGAGATATGAGCTGATGACATATCTCTTGTTGTTATGGCTTCTGGGAGGAAAAGGAATGTATATAGCGAGCTTTCTTTTTCTTCATGGCAATTCTTCTCGGTTTGATATCTTGTTCTTGAGCTGACTGCCATCTTATTCTTTTTCTTGGGTTTTTGCATATGAACGTTTGGTGCCTATTTATATTTTATTCTTTTTCATTCACACTTTTCTTAGTGTGTTTTTTCTATCTACTTCTTCTTCAACAACCTCTCTATTTTTCTATATTTTCCATTTTATGCTTCTCTGTATTTCTACTCTTACCTTGAGTCTACTTCTGTACTCTTGCTTTCTCTTCTTTTTAAGAGATTGGTTCTATTTATAGAGGATTTTTCCAAAGAGCCTGAGGAGAGGATAACTGTTATAAGTTAGTTGAGAGATGATATACCCATTGAGAAAGATGTTACACAATAGACAAAAAGGCTTCTTTTGTCAAAGAGAGACGTTTCGAGCACGTAATTGTAGGATAAAGAGCTTTGAGATATATGCAAACATAGGTGGGGTAGAGGTAGCGTAAGTTTCATAAAGGAGGAAGCTTCTATTCAGAGAATCTCTAAATCCATAAGGCACAGGTGAAAAACTTGACGCTATTAGGATATATCAGAATCTGCCTTGCTTAGTCATTCTTCTTCTCATGAATATTCTCTTGATGAAGATGTTTTTTGATCGTTGAAGTTCTTTGGACTAGACTCGTATAGGAACTACCTTTTAGAAGTTATAGGTCTGGTGATTAATAAGATGTTGATGAGATATTTTAAGGCACAAATATGTAGATGCCTTCACAAGGTCTGGGAGCTTGAAACACATGTCAGAACAAGATCTGATGTTTTCACAGACTCTGAGGTATGAGATATAAGACTTTTATGGTCTAGGTCTAGTAAGACATTCAGATGCAAAGATCTTTCTCCTTGAGGCGAATTTCCAGACTTTAAGACTTCTTTTGTCTTCGATCGAAGGATTTATATCGTGACCAAACTTTATGACAGTCCTTTCAAACTTTTGACACACAAACTCCCCCTTTCTTTTATAATGGAAGCCTTATGTTTCCTGAAACACTTAAACATACATATCAAATAATAACATGATATAACTTGATTTAAATTATAATACGCGATGTTAGTTATCAACAAATCTTAAGATAATTCCGAGTCATCTTGACTCTAACCAAACTATTTATCCTTGTAATAGTAGGTCATATGAGAATTGCCTCTAAAATATCTCTAGTCAAATATTTACATAAGGACATGTAAATATATTAAAACTAGTGTGTGAATGTGTTGATAATCTGATCTTACAGATCATGGATATAAATGATATCAAGTCTTCACACGGTGCACATTAAAAGTAATGTTATGTTGGACAGACCTATCATGAGAACGTTGCATGGATCATTACATGAATGTCATAAATAGTTCTCAATGTGATGATGGTATATGTAGTCCTTCAACTTGAAGTCACTACGATTCCTACATGAGGAGTTTGTTATTTTAATACAATTAAACGTCATCTATAATAACATGACCATAAAGATTATGGTTAGATAATGAACAAATTATGTAGATAGATATGAGTGATGTAGATGAAATTTGTCTCTCCTTTGTGATAGGAGTGATATCTATGAATCACTTGATGAATTGAGCTATATAAGGATGATGACAACCATGCCTTGGGCCCAATTAGATATCGTGACAAAAGGAATAAACATATAAAATAGTTGTCACTTATAGGTTATGTCGATGATAAATAATATTCAGGCATAATGATGTATTGCTAGATGTCATTCTTATTTTATATCAATAATAAAATAGTTTATTATTATTAATAAAATAGTTTATTATTAACATGACTGATATTTTACCTATAGGGACACACACGTAGGGTAAGCCCGCCAGAGGATAATTTTATTTTAGTTGGACTAAAATAAAACTATTGGGCCTAACTCATTTAGAATAAGTCAAGAGCCCAATGTTTATTGAGAGCTCATTGGGTTAAAACCTGAGCCTATATATAGAGCATGAAATGCTCATAGGCAGCTGCTTAAGAATATGATTACTCATTGATAATTCAAACTAGTATTCAGAGATTCAGTCTTTGGTGGGAGTGCTCGTGTGAACTGCTAAAGAACAAAGCTAAGATTGCTTCGATTAAGGAACTAGTCTTACATCTATAAGAGGTAAACGTTAAAACGTAATTTTTAATTTTATTTTCGTATGTGATGCTTTAAGACACTCGTTTTTTTTAATTTCATTGGGAATCATTTGTGTTTCTACTGCCTAACTCTGTGAGATTCCCTAATATATATATGTAATTATGTATGTATAAATGTTATGTTATGTGTAATTAATATTGTGATGATGAACTATGTATCTATATATGTGTTTGATGCTTTGTGAGGCATAGTGCCACATGGAGAATGAGTAAGACGATCTTGATGATATGATTATGATAAGATATATTTATATATGTGTAAATGTGTTAGTAGATAATTGATGAGGATAATTAGGTCATGATGTTTGATTGGGATGCTAATGGCCAGGTGTGGCTATAGCGACATATAAGTATATGTGTGTGGTGGTTGATAATACTGTGATAAGAACTATATTGATTGATACCCGGATATTGTTACACAGCATGAAGCCGTTAATTATAGTTATGTTGTTTGTGTTGTGGCATTGAGCCATTAAATGATTATATGCGATTGTATTGGCAGGTTATTGTAATGATGCGATGGTCATATGAATAATGTGGGTGCAAATATAGTATGTTTGAATTGCCTAATGTCAATTATTCATGTTGAGGTTGTGGTTGGTAATGGGCGAATATGTTGAATTAGAGTGAATTAGGTGAATTTAGCCAACTGGAAGGGTGAAATGGACTTTTGGTGGGATCCAGAATCCCCGGAGGATACCAATGTGACCTTGTATGTGTGGAGAAATGGATAATTGGATTTATTTCATGAGTTTTAATAGTTGAAGTTGCATGAAATGGTGTTAAATGTATTTTTACACATATCTTATTTTGATGAAAGAATTTTTGAGAACGCATTGCACCGGTAGGTCTGGAATAGGGAAAATATAGTCCCTATGGAGTTTTGTAGCAATCGAAGTTAAAACAGACAAGTTAAGTATGACGGAAGTTGGTTAGAATGCTAAATTTTGCATTTTCTACAGGTCTGTTGTCATGGTAATCGATTACATGGACGATTACCAGAGAGCAGTATTGTTTCCCGGAATAGGCCAGTCTCTGGTAAGCGATTACCGGAGCTGAAATTTAGGTTTTTTGGGGTATTGAGTAGCGTAGCTCTTAGGTTCCTATTGTTTCCAAAGCGAAAAATTTTGCCCTGATTTTAATTAGACCCAGGGATAAATGTTAGGAATCACTAAGGGGACGTCATAACCTTCTCATTGTTTTCTTTGCGGACATCTCTTATTTTATCATTGCAAAGGTTAAATGGTTAATATTTAACCCCGGTGGCCAGTCTTATTTCTTTCCTTCTTTCACCTTTGTTTGGTCCATTTTTGTTTTCTTTCATATTTATTACTATGAACTTACTTTGTTTCCCTTCATCTTGTAGGATTGTTGTTATCTTGAGAGTTGCTTTGAAAATGTCTTGGATTTGAGGAAAAATCCTCTTGAAAAGGGAGAGCATGATGAAGATCTAGCCCACCCAAACCCAAGGATGAGCATTTGAAGACCCTTGCTTGTTTCTTGTGTGATTGGGCCTTCTTTATTGAGCCTCATACATTTTGTAAATATTTATAGGATTCTACACTTTTGTTTAAATTTAATTAGGAAAGCCTAAAAGGTTTTAAGAGTTTAGGCCTTGCATGACCAAGTTAGTTTGGGCCATTCTTGGGCCTTGTACATTGTACCTTTTCTAGTTTAGGTTATGTAATTGAGCCATTTGTATAGGTTTTAGTTTTTGGGTCAAGGAGAGCACCAAGACCTATATTAGAGGAAAGTATATAAGCTTCTCTTCCTTTGTAAAAGTTAGCTAAGAATTCATTTGTGAGATTTCTAGTGAGATTGAATGATTTTTCCTCTCTTTAAGATTCCTTGAGTACTTAGCTCTCTTCCTTCTAGATCTTATCCTTTAGACCTCTCCATGGGTGGTGATCCTCACTTTTGGCTTATCTCTTCATTAAAGAGTGGCGCCAATCACAAATCTCTTCTTTCCTCTCCATTGATTCCATTTCCTTCCTAGGTTTCCTTACAAGTCCTCTTAAGTTTCCACCAATTTCCTTCATGTTTTCTTTGCATGTGAGTTTCAGCCAAGGCTTGCAATTTTTAGAATCCAACTATGTGATGCAATTTAAGTCGTGAAAGGCTTAGATCTAAGGAAGTTTTAAAATAAAGATTCAAATCCTACAATAAAAGCCTACATCATAAGCTGAATTCAACTTCAATCTAGAACCCAATTCTTGATGAAGACTACCCCATAAATGAGAGGTAAATTGTGGATCACTATCCGAAATGATGCTAGAAGGTACACCATGCAAGCTCACCACTTCCTTCACATATAATTGTGCCAAATTTTCCATGGAACTCTTTGTACTAACAACAAGAAAATGGGCAGACTTAGTAAGTCTGTTGACAATCACCCAAATCATATTATGACCAACACAGGTCCTAGGTAATTCACACACAAAATCCATGACAATTAAATCCTATTTCCAAATAGGAATGTCAAAGAGGTTGCAAGGTAACAAAAGGCTTCTGATGTTCAACCTTTGCTTTCTGACATATCATACAGGATGACACAAAGTTCACCGTGTCTCTTTTCAATCCTGGCCACTAGAAATTCTTTTTTAGATCTTGGTACATTTTGTCATGCTAGGGTGAATACTTAACAAATTATGGTGCGCTTCATCAAGAACACTTTTTTCTTAGGTCATTACCTTCGGGTACATAAATTCTCCCTTTTACTCGCCAAATACTATCTGAGCCCTTTTACAAGTGCCATATCTTTGCCTTTTGCTTGAAGATCCTTCAATTCCTGAAGGTATAAAGCGGATTTTTACTGCTCACACACCAATTTCAAGAATTCATTAACAAACTTTAAAGTGCCAATAATCATCACACCATTAGATTTCAACTCAATATCGAGATTTAAATCTCTAAACTGCATAAGTAATTCATGTTCTTTTACCATCAAAACTGCCACATGAATTGATTTCTTGCTTAAAGCGTTAGCTACAACGTTAGCTTTTCTAGGATGATGCTTCAAGTGGAAGTCATAGTCCTTCAAAAACTCCATCTATAGTTATCGGCACATATTTAATTCCTTCTTATTAAACAGATATTTAAGACTCTTGTGATCACTAAAAACCATAAATCTCGAGCCATACAAATAATGCCTCCATAATTTCAAGGCAAACACTATAACTGCTAATTCAAGATCATGAGTGGGGAAATTTACTTCATGTGGTCACAACTTTCTTGATGCATAAGTAATAACCTTGTCATTTTGTACCAATACACATCCAAGGCCAAGCTTGGACACATCACAGTATACAACAAAGTCTTCCTGTAGATTAGGTAAGGCTAGAACAAGTGAGAAAGTAAGTCTTTGCTTCCGTTCCAAGAAACTTCTTTTACATTTAGAGGTCCACACAAACGCCTGATTCTTTTGAGTTAGCTTCATCAACGGAAAAGCTAATAAGGGAAACCCCTCAATAAACCTCTGATAATAATCGACCAGCCTCAAAAAACTTTTTTGAATTTCAGTAAGAGATTGAGGTTGTTTGCAAGCCATTACAACCTTAACCTTAGGTGAATCTACGACCACACCATCTTTAGAAATTACATGGCCTAAAAATTACACTTTATCCAACCAGAACTCACACTTTGAGAACTTAGCATATAATTGCCTTTCTCGCAGCACTTGTAACACAAGTCAGAGATGCTTCTCATGCTTCTCCGATGACTTAGAATAAACTAGTATGCCATCAATAAATACCACCACGAACCTATCCAAATAAAGGTGAAAGATGCGATTCATGTAGTCCATGAAAGTCGTAGGTGCATTAGTTACACCAAACAACATCACAACATGTTCATAATGACCATACCGGGTTCTAAACTTCGTCTTCAAGATGTCATCGGTCTTCCCTCGAATTTGATGGTATCCAGATCGAAGGTCGATCTTAGAAAACACAGTGGCCGTTTCCAATTGTTCCAACAAATCATCAATGCGCGGCAAGGGATACTTATTTTTGATAGTTAGCTTGTTCAACTGCATATAATGAATACATAGCTGTATAGAGCCATTCTTCTTACTAACAAGTAACACTAGAGCACCCCACAATGAAACATCAGGGCCATTCTTTTTTTTTCTTTCTCTAGTTCCTCCCTCTTTCTTCTTCCATCTAGTGTCTTATAATATTATTTGAAGTATTTATTTTTTCCAGGAAAGTATATATTTGTGTGTTTTTTTTAAAAAGTAAATTATAATATATTAGATTATTTTTTAAAAGAAAAATGACTATAATTAGAATTTGATTTTTTTATTATGGTTATAGATATATACTTTTTTTTATTTTATCCTTTGTATTTTCTAAATTTCATAATTCTTATAACAATTTTAATAATTTTAAAATCTAAAAGTATTTTTTTAATACAATCCAAACAAAATAGATTATATAAATAATCAATTTTCATAATCACATTCATACATCAAAATAAATTATAACATAATCGATTAAATTGGTAAAATAAACACTTATCAAAATAAGTTACTTCTAATATGTTTATATCTCATATTGTTAAAATTAATATAGAGATGAAAATAATTAGAAAGAAATAGGAAGTAAATAATTATTAAAATAAATACTAAGATGAGAAGAATAAAAAAGAAATAGGAAGTAAATAATTGCTAAAATAAATATTGAGATGAAAAGATAAAAAATAAATATAAAGTAAATAATAGGGATGACAATTTGAGTTTGACCCGTGAGCAAATAAATGGGTCGAATCAAGAATTCAAACTTATTTTCTTGAATAAGGCTAGACTAATCAGGCAAAATTGACTTGATGGTTACTAATAAAAAATATTATACTAATATATATATATATATATATATTATATACCTTAAAGGCTTAGAATATCTTTTCCTCCTGAAGCTAAGACTGCGTTTAGTTACAGAAAATTATTCTAATTTTTTGGGAAAAGTTTTCCGCTTGTTTTCTAAACTTTTCATTTCTTAGAATAGTTAGAAAAATTTTGAAAACTCGTTTAGATAATGTGACCATTTTTCAATTTGAAAAACTAGAAAACTAAAAAAGTTGTTTAAGTGCACTCAATTTTTTAAATTTTTTTAAATATTTTTTAATTCAAATTAATTGAGATATGCCTTATATATATATTATTTATGACAATGTTGTATATTATATGCATCGCATAAAAATTATGACAAAAATTTAAAGTTATATTAAAATGAAAGCAAATGAGTTTGTGTTTAAATATATTTTAAAATAGTAGCAGTAAAACTTTTTGAATCAATAGCTGTTTGTTTCATATTCTCATTTGGTTACAACAGTCTTTATCTTGTAAGTCAGTTACCATATCTTGTAATTCAATTGCCTTATCTTGTAATTCAGTTACTATCTTTTCTATTTTTTACTTTTCTTAGAAAACATTTTCAAAGAGTTTTCTGATTTTCTTAAAAAATAGAAAATTAGTTTTCTATTTTTCTATAAAAAATTTAAATAATTTATAAATAAACAATTTTTCTATTTTTTAAATTTTTTAAGAATAATTTTCTATTTTTCTAAGAAAACTTATGAACTAAACGCAGCATAAGAATTTTTTTTCCCCCAAAACTTGAAAAGTAAATTTTTTTAAGAATTTTTCTAACTATTTTATAAAATAAAAATTTTAAAAACAAGCTGAAATAAGTTTTCTTTATCTCCCGAAGCTAAGGAAATGTAAATTGGTTACCAAAGGATTGTCGTTGCTGGAATCTCTCTGGGCAATCAAGCTTTCGACAAGCGACTCTTGGTAGCTCGAGAAACCTCGCTCCTCGGTTTTGTTCAATTGTAGATTACAATATAGTGTGATGGAGATTTGTAGCATCATTCAAGTAAATACAGATTGAGATGCGCCGGCCCTAAATTTTGTTTCCTCCTTTTCTCCCCACGCCGTGTGCCACTCTTGCCGTTTCCACGTCCTTCTCGCAATAGGCAAGTAATGTTAAGAATCTTTTGTTATTTTATTTTTGTTTGGTGTAGTTGTTCTTTTTGTTTTGATCAGCTGTATACTATTATTGTCAAATTAATAACTATGTTAAGATGGCATAATCTGTTGTGTGTAGTGATCATATAGTTTTGAAAAGAGAGATGGTATAGTCTCCGGTGAGTGCGACGTTGTTGTTTGGAATAATTTTTGAGAAGAGAAGGAGGGGAGGGGATGTAAAGTGTCAGGTGGTGAGTGATGGAATGGGTTATTAGATGACACATGCAGTTTGTCATATCCACTGTGATCAAGTCACTCTCCGCTTCCCCGTAACTGGGAGCAAACAAAGGGTTCAAACCCCAGGCCAGCTTATGGTAAAAAAAGAAAGAAAACTGGTTATACTCGATTAAAAAATAAAGAATTCATCAATGCACATAAGGGGTATTTCTAGAGCCTATTAACTATACAACAATTTAAGACCAGAAACGGTGGCAATTGCTATTACCCATTATTTCATATTTCACCTGTCCCCAGAGGTTGCCTTAAGGTATCTCCAGTGGCCCAAGCTTGATAATCTTTCACAAGCTGCTTTCAAGAAAAAAAATGCATATATAAGTCAAATTCATAAGTTATTCTGTATTTAGAATCTGAAAAAAAAATGTAGCAAGCAGTTCATTATTAAGCAATAAACTGTAGCTATTACTGTCAGCAACTTTAGAATTTGTTGAAGTACAACAGTAAACAGTTCACTTGGGAAAGAAAAAGAGGTATGTGTTGCCAATGCCATCGCTTTTTTCCTATGATTTTTAAGGGTTTACCAAAGCAATATCTTGCGAGAAGTAATCTATATCTTTATTCTGCATTATTAATTTTTTTTTTAAAAAGATTCCATGTGTAGGAAGATATTATAACTACCACTGTAATATCATTAAATGATTTTAATAGACTAATGGTTCAAAGGTTAAGGCCATTGGAATTTGGACTAGGTACTACTACTCTCCAATAGTCATCTAATGATAATTGAGTGATTGTTTTGGACATTGACATAGGCATAGCTGTTGTGCTATACTGCTGTTGTTACTTGTTTCAATTATTTGAAAATTGAAAATTGAGTGATTGTTTGTAAAAAATTAAAAATGCTTGTTAGTTGTTATTATATTTTGTTGTGTAAAAATGATTGAAAATTGTGTTCTGTTTTGTATTGTATTTCTAAATTAGTTACCATTACTAATAGTAATACATTAATTAATAATAGACTAATAGTAAATTGTTTTAAAATTATTTTGGGTATGCAGAAAATTTGGGTTGTTTAATAGAATGGATTCTGGTAATGTTTCATTAAGTGTTGATGGCAATGTTAATTTGAGGGTTGGAGTTCAAGAGTCAGTTAATGATGATGACGTTTTTCATGATAGTGATGATCTTGTTGATGATAATGATAATAATAGTGTTCCTCTTCCTAATAAGAAGGCTAAGAGTTGCACCTCAGATGCTTGGAAATATTTCTTTAAGATAGGAAGAGAGAATGATGGGAAGAGCAAAATGTAACGGTTGTTCAATGAAATTTAAAGTTGGTGGAACGACATATAGAACTTCTCACTTGCATAGGCATATTGCTAAATGCAAAAAAAATCCAGTGTGAGGATGTGAGTCAAATGATAGTTGATGCTCAAGGGAAATTAAAAGCTAGAAAGATAGATCAATTGGTTGCACGTGAGATGCTTGTTGTTGCTATTATTGCACATGATTTGCCTTTCAAATTTGTTGAGTTTAGTAAGGTTAGGAGTTGGCTAAAGTATTTGAATCCTGTGATAGACCTCAACCAATATGAGAATAAGAATTGAATTTTATTCACTTATAGGGAAATTGAGTAAAACTGATTGAGTATCAAGGTTTCCTCCTAAGATGTTTGAGAGCTTAGTCTCTTCCTTCCTGAAATCACTCAAAAACTGCCTATCCTCTCTCTTGCTTCTTCTCCTATTTTTATTATGCTAATAACTGCTTAGAGGCAGTTATGCTTTAGTTACATTTTCAAAATAACTGCTCAAAATAACTGTTAAAACAATTAATAACTGCTAAAAACACTTCAGTCCTATTAAAAAGCCTAAGTCTTGGCTTTCCTCTTATAATATTTACTTATAAGAGGCCTAACAATACTCCTTCCCTAAAGAGTCACCTTGTCCTCAAGGTGAAAAGAAGGAAATTGGTGCATGATGGTTTCCACTGGTTCCTAAGTGGCTTCAAATTCTGGCAGATCAGTCCACTGAATAAGCACTTCGGCATTCCCATTCGTGGTGTTACGCACTGATTTCACAGCAGCCGGTGTTACCTGCAATTCCAACTCTTCCGACAGCATAGGTGGTAAAGGTTGAGGATTTGCTGAGGGAGAGATGACCTTCTTGAGTAAGGAAACATGGAACACAGGGTGGATTTTACTCTCTGGTGGAAGGGCTAACTGAAAAGCAGCCGCTCCAATCTGTTTTGTGATCTGATAAGGACCATAAAAACGTGGACTCAGTTTCTCATTTCTCTTCCGAGCCAATGACCGTAGCCTATATGGCTGTAACTTGAGATACACCCAATCACCAACAACTAAGGATATTAGACGCCTAGATTGGTCAACAAACTTCTTCATTTGATTCTGGGCTTTGACCAAATTTCCTTTGAGATCATGTAACATTTGGTCCCTGTCATGAGTCATCTTGTTCACCTCTTCCACATTTGACGGAATGGTGGCTCCTTTCAAAAGATGGGGTGGATCACGGCCATACAAAGCTTTGAAAGGAGTCAGTTTCAAAGAGCTGTTGTAGTTGGTGTTAAACCAGAACTCAGCCCAACTCAACCACTTAGGCCACTGCTTAGGCTTAGTTCCGGTGAGGCACCTTAGATAAGTCTCTAAGCATCGGTTGACCACCTCGGTTTGGCCATCTGTTTGGGGATGGTATGCATAGCTAAACTTAAGTCTAGTGCTGGCCAGTTTGAACAATTCTGACCAGAAATGGTTGAAGAATATTTTGTCACGGTCCGATACAATAGAAAAGGGAAACCATGCAATTTAACTACCTCTGTGATAAAAATTTCAGCAACCTCTTTTGTAGTAAAAGGATGACTAAGTGCAAGGAAATAAGCATATTTAGTCAATCTATCAACTACTACTAAGATGACATTTTTTCCTTGAGCCTTGGGAAGCCCTTCAATGAAGTCCATAGATATATCAGCCCACACTTGAGTTGGTATAGGCAGTGGTTGAAGAAGTCCTGCTGGAGATAGAGTTTGATATTTATTCCTTTGGCATGTGTCACACGTAGCTACATGATGCTGGATGTCTTTCCTCATGCCTTCCTAATATACAACTTCAGAAATTCTCTTATAGGTTCTAAAGAAACCTGAATGTCCCCCTACAACAGAGTTGTGAAATTCTTGTAACAACAAGGGAATTCGAGAAGAGTCTTTTGGAAGGACTAACCAACCTTTATACAACAGCTTCTGATTTTGAAATTTATAACCCGGATGTGAATTAGAATCTTGTATCAGATCATGAATTATCCCTTAGAGCTTAGGATCTTTATGAATTTATGCTTCCCAATCTTCTGCTTGCTCAAAGTGGACTGAGGACAACGCTGAAAATATCATTTTTCTAGAGAGAGCATCAGCCACCCTATTCTCGTTTCCTGGTCTATAACATATCTCAAAATCCAAACCCATGAGTTTAGAGGTCCACCTGAAATATTCCTCGTTCAATATTCACTGTTAAGTCAGAAATTTAAGGCTCTTTTGATCAGTCAGAATTATGAAGCGCCTTCCCAACAAGTAGTATCTCCATTCTGTACAGCCATCACAATCGCCATTAATTCTCTCTCATATACTGACTTAGATTGTGCCCTATCAGAAAGAGTCTGGCTGAGGAAAGCCACAGGCATGCCCTCCTGCATTAAAACTGCCCCTAGCCCTTTGTTTGATGCATCAGTTTCTATGGTAAATGTTTTGGAGAAATCAGGGACGGTCAATATAGGTAATTCAGCCACCAGGTGTTTAATTTTTTCCAAGGCAGCTTGTGTTTCATCATTCCATTGAAATTTATCCTTCTTCAATAGTTGAGTCAAAGGTCTGGCTATCTTACCATAGTCTCTAACAAACCTTCTATAGTAACCTGTCAATCCCAAAAATCCCCTCAAAGCCTTAATATCCTTAGGGATTGACCAATCCAACATAGCATCAATTTTCCTTTGATTTGCTGCCACCCCCTCTGCTGAAATGATATGACCTAAGTATTCCAATTGAGGTTGGCTAAAAGTTATTTTTTCTTATTAGCGAACAATTGGTTCTCCTTCAACAATGCTAAAACAGCTCGTAAATGTCGCTGATGTTCATCCTCACCCTTACTGTAAACCAGAATATCATCAAAGAAAACAAGTACAAATTTTCTTAAATATGGCTTTAGCACCTCGTTCATAAGAGATTGAAAGGTGGAAGGGGCATTGGTAAGTCTGAAAGGCATGACAATAAATTCATAATGCCCTTCATGAGTCCGGAAAGCTGTTTTATGAATGTCCTCTTCCCGCATCCTGATCTGATGGTAACTACATCGTAAGTCCAACTTAGAAAAAATCACTGCTTCTCCCAATTCATCAATAATAGGAATAGGGAATTTATCTGGTATAGTAATTTTGTTAAGAGCCCGATAATCTACACAAAAATGCCATCCACCATCTTTTTTCTTCACCAAGATTATATGGCTAGAATAAGGACTGACACTAGGTCTAATTATACCAGAGTTAAGCATATCATCCACTAACCTTTCAATTTCATTCTTCTGGTAGTGTGGGTACCTGTACGGTCTGATGTTGGGGATATTAGACCCTTCCTTCAACCGAATCGCATGGTCTTGCCTTCTAGGGGGTGGTAATCCCTACGACTCTTGAAAGACTGAGTCATAATCTTCCAAGACTGATTCTGTCCAAGCCGAGCAGATTTTTGGTTCTGTTTTTTCAGCTTGCATGTGACAGTACTTCACAAGGAATCCGTGGCCTTGATCACGTATAGCCTTTAAGACAGATTTTAAAGAAGCTACAACTCTAGTTAAATCTGACTCTCCCTTCAATGTGTAATATCCGTCCTCAACCGGAGTTCTAAGAATTAATTCTCGGAAATTTGCTCTTATTTCTCTAAGGCTAGTCAGCCATTCCATTCCCAACACCACATCCACTCCTCCAAGATCAAAGACATAAAAATCTTGTTGACTTTTTAAGCCCGGCATCTCCAACTTCAATTTAGAACATACCCCTTCACAATCTATCTTTCTCCCGTCACCCACCTCAACTGTATAAATGGAGATTTCATACATGTCCAGTTCTTGTTGTTTCACAAACGTGGCTGAAATGAAATTATGAGAGGCTCCTGAATCAATAAGTACCATGACCTGTTCTTTCCAAATCTTACCCCATAACTTAATTGTTTTCTTTGACGTAAAGCCAGCAATGCTACACATAGATAACTGAAGGTTTTTTAGCTCTCTATCTTCCTCGATCACCGTAGTTTCTCCCTTTTCATCCCCTTCAGCCAACACTAAAATTTGTAACTGTTTGTTTGCACACACATGGCCTGGACCAAATTTTTCATCACACCTGAAACATAATCCCTTCCTAGACCTCTCTTGTAACTCTGCATCTGTTAATTTTCTGAAGCTTCTTCCTCTGAATGTATTAGAAGATTTCACCACACTTCCTTCTCCTGTAGAACTTCCAGTTCCGAACACATTGGGCTGTTGTTTCGCTCCTTGTTCCCATGTCACCGTGCGGTTACTGCTATACGTCCTGACTGGCCTGCTGATTGTACCTGTTAAATTTTCCCTTTTGGTGGTTAACTGGTTCTTCTCATCCACTCTCTGTGCACAATCCATTAAATCAGCCAAGCTTTCTGTTGGATGAGCTTTAATTCTGCTTTAATTAATTCCTTGAGCTCATTCAAAAAGATACCCTTCAAGTATGCTGGTTCTGCACTCTTTAACGGACCAACATAAAGTTTAAATTTCTCTCTATATTCTTCCACTGAACCTGTTTGCTTACAGAGGAACTGAACTCTGAATTTTTGTGTGTTTGATATTGATATATGATTGTTCAATACAGTGAGAGTATTTATATTGAGAGGATGCTGGCTGTGCAAGCTTACAATCAGTTAGAAATAACTAAATGTTGATGAGCTGGCATAACCAACTGCTGATTAGACAATGAGTTAGCATAGCTAACTGACACAACCAACAGTGGTGTTTGTTAGTGTTGCACTATCGTCCCCCCAACACACTCAGGGTGGAGCAAATGCCCTGAGTTTGCTCCTCAGTTCAGCGAATCTCTACTTGGACAGTGCCTTAGTGAGAGCATTAGCAATCTGATCATGAGAGCAGGAACATGACAAACAGTTATAGATTGACTCATAATCCTCTTATGAACAAAGAACATGTCTAACTCCATATGCTTGGTCCTTGCGTGAAGAACAAGATTGTGACAGATAGTCACAGTACTTTGGTTGTCACAGGAGATTGTATTTATACTGTTTGTGTGGAAAGACTACTATGTAAGTAAGAAGTTGAAAATTGGTTTTTAATGTAGTGTTGGGATACTTGTTATTGTATTACAAATTGTTGATTTAAAACTTTGGTTGAAGGATAACTAGAGAAAATCACACTTCCCTTCCTAAATGAAAACTCTCCCTTTTTAATTTTGACTGTACTAAGCATAGTCTCCTTATAGCTCTTTCTTTTCATTCTCTTAGTCAAGCATATTTATTAGGACTTTGACGCTCTAAGAAATATGATAAAATGGATATGAGTCAACTGTCAAGGAAGACTTCTGAAGTGTAGTGTTTGTAGACAGTTTGGCCGTGATCACATAGGTTGGACACAATGAGTTTTAAAATATTGTGTAATGTATTCTTGTTGTGCAGCTAATTTCATGTTGTATAACTCTTTGTCATTGATGTGCGTGTGTGTGTCTATCGCCGTTATAGCGGCGCTATTGCGGCATGGCGGTGCGTTTTTCAACCTCACCGCGAAACGCCATGGCAAATTGCGGCCGAAATAGCGGTGACCGCTATTCTTCAAACCGCGCCCGTTACACGCGTAACGCTGTCGCGTCCGTTGCGGCCTGTAGCGGTCAAGGTGGCGCTATACATGGATGTCGGGTTTGGGTCCTGTTGGGCCGGGTCAGCAGGAAACGGGTTCTGGGTTAGGGTTTCTTTTTTTGGTTGCCTCCTTCCACTTCTCAGGTTCGAAAACTTTCCCTCCCACTTCTCCTTTCACTTCTCCTCCCTCGCGCGCAGCACCCAGCCATCTCCGTTGAGTTTTCCGACGAAACAGAGGCAGCGACCACAATTTCCGGCCATTTCCGACCATTTCCGGCAACGACTGTTCAGGGCTCTCCGGCGACCACCTCCGCAACAGTTCCAACAGTTTTTTTCCACATTCCTTCGTTCAAACAGGTTTTTTCTCCTGTTTCTGTGTTATTTTTCTCCTTTCTCCTCTTTCTCCTCTGTTTTTTTTTTAAGCTCTATTTTTTCCATTTTTCTGAAAACAGTTTCCCCTCCCCTGTTTTCTTTTTTATCTCCTGTTATTTTTAATTTCTGTTTTGTATTGTAAAACTGAATTTTTTTTAAAAAATCTGCTGTGTATTTAATCTTTCATCATACTCTGTTCTGTGCATTTATTTTTCTGGTTAATGCTGCTGTTTGTTGCTGGTGTCATACTCTGTTATATTTGTGTTGCTGGTTCTGTGTTTTGTTGCTGTCAATGGTGTCATGGTGCTGTTACAGCACCTATGTCATGGTTCTGTTTTTGGAATTTGCTAAATAATTCCTCCTTCCCCTTATGTTTGTTTAACATTTATTTGGATGATATTTTGATATGTTTTTTTCATGTTATTTATGATATTATGGTCTTATTTATAGTGTCGGTTATGTGTCCGCCATAACCCGTTATAGCGTCCGCTATAACTTCTATAAAGTTTTTTCAGCTCGCCGCGATAACCCGCGACCGCTATTTAATAACACAGGCTGCTTTTGATTATGAAACATTTTTCTTTCCTCATTTAATATGTAATTATCTGATTGTTGTTCCATTTTCATAACTGCACCTTGTAAGCAATATTTCTGTGGCCCCTGCCAAAAGTCAATTCTTGTTTGAAATGCTGATTAGATAGATCAAGTGATTTTACCAGAAGAGGCTAAAAAATCCCCTTTTGGAACATAGACTTTCTTCTATTGCAGAAAAACATTTCTTCTGCAACTTGTGACTCAGGTCGAGTCAGTGATCAAATACCTTGATTTAATTAATGATTGGATCAAGTTCTATAGCATTGAAAAATAATCATACACATTTAAAATGTGGACTAAGTTAGCCCAGCCAATTTATGATGACCCAGCGAATGATCAGTTTCAGTTGGGTTGTCTGGTTTCTAAGCCAAATATTTCACTTGTCTCACCTGTCATTCTGCTTTGTGTGTTAAGCAGATGGAGAGCTGCACCAGCAGCAACGACAACAATCACTGGAGAGCTGAGGAAGCCATTGGTGGCAATGCTCAAGCTCTTCAAGCCCTCAGAGAACTCATAATATTCCCTCTTCAATTTTCTCACCAAGCACAAAAGCTTGGCCTTAAGGTTAATTTTTTCCCCCTGCTCTTCATGCTCTTGCTTCTTTTATAATGTTGTGAGTGTTGTTCTTTGTAACCATCATTTACCTATTTCCTTGGTTTGGATTTTTGGATTTCCTTCTAGTGGCCAAGAGGTTTGCTGCTGTATGGTCCACCAGGCACTGGAAAGGTAATTTCTATTGAAAAATGACCCCTTTGTTTACTTCATTTACTTCACATGAAACAGAGAATACGCTGCAATATTTGCTTTCCATATTTATAGAATTAACTAAAATTTCAAGATGATTTTTTTTTTGCAAATTAGTAAAAATAAATGGGCTCATTAACCAAGTTTTATAGACAGGAATAGGATCATAAAGTTGGAATCTTGTTAAACAGGCACAAGGCTCAAACTTTTAAATGGTTTCAAAAACCATATTTATTAAAGTCATGTAAAAAATCAGATTATAATTCATATTTTTGAATTAAAAATACGGTGTACATGTGCTGGGGGGATTGAGGAAAACCAGCCAGATTGATCTATGGGTGCAGCTCTCATTTAGATACCAATTAGACATTCTGCAGGTAAAATCTTGTATACAATATAGGGTTGTTTACAAGTAGCTTAATGCAGATAAGATAGTTATATGATGTCCGAACATGTTGCAATCATGCTATGAGTCAAACTCAAACTAACATTTTGCTTGGCTTATGAAATTCAACATAAGTTATATCTATGCCTGTATATATTCAGCCGTTCAACCTCATATATATTTTCTTTTTATAATTAATCAAATATAAATGTAATTTAAATAATAATAATAATAATAAATGAACTAAAATAAATATTTAAATTAAATGTATTTGTTAAAACTATTTTGTAATTAATTAGATTGATTAAATTGATTTTATTCTTATGTAATTAGCCTTGATTAGGATAATTGTATATTCTGTAATTATGTACAAATTACTATAAATTCAATAGCTCTGTTATGCTCTAAAAGACATGGAATTCATAACATGTTCCCCCGCTTTCCTCTCTTTCAACATGGTATCAAAGCAGAGAGTTTGTTGATGCGGGGACCAAGGGCATGAGCAAAACATGTAGAATCAAAGACCCGAAGAGGTAAGGGGTGAAGAGAGTGACGCAGATATAAAATTTGATGAGATATTTTACCTTTTAGAATTGAGGAAGGCTATACTCAAATGTTCGGCCTAGATTATAGGGACACCTTTTCTCTAGTTGCCAAAATGCCTTATGTGCGACTCTTCTTATCCATTGTTGTCATTTGTCGTTGGCCCCTTTATTAGTTGGACACCAAGAATACTTTTCTTCATGGTGATCTACATGAGGAAATTTACATGGAGCAACCTCCCTACTTTGTGGCCCAAGGGGAGCCTTCTTGACTTGTTTGTCGATTGTGGAAATTTCTATATGGCCTCAAACAGTCACCTCAGTAGATTTAATACTGTGATTTAGGAGTTTGATATGAGTTGAAGCGAAACTGATCAATTTGAGTTTTCTATCGCCACTCAGTTACTGGTTGCATCTACGTAGTTGTGTATGTGGATGACATTGTCATCATAGGCAATGACCATCTCGACATTACACAGGTGAAGAAACATCTTCTCAAACACTTTTAGATGAAGGATCTTGATAGACTTAAATATTTTTTGAGGATAGAAGTAGTATAGTCCAAAATTGAGATCATAATATCCCACAGGAAGTATCCAGTGATATTTTGTAAGAAACAGGAATGTTAAATTCCAAGTCTGTTGACACTCTTATGTTATGGATCCTAATGTCAAGCTCCTATCAAATCAATGGGAGCCTTTTCTGGATCCTTAAAGATACAGACACTTAGTTGACAAGTTAAACTCCCTCATTGTCACTTGCCCAAATATCTCATTTGTAGTGAGTGTGGTAAGTCAGTTCCTCAACTCTTATTATAAGGAATATTGGGATGCAATGACTTGCATTGTTTGATATATCAAAAGAGCTCTAGGAAAGAGTCCGTTGTATGAAGACAAAGGACATACTTGAGTTGTGGGATATTCGGAAGCTCTCTGGGCAGGTTCTCCCATTGATAAAAGATCTACTTGTGCGTATTGTATCTTTGTTGGAGATAATCTTATCTCTTTGAGAAGCAAGAAACAAGAGTGTTGTAGCCAGGTCCGGTGCGAAGGCGTTATAGCCAGTTAGGAGTTCATATGGCTCAAACAATTGCTTCAGGAACTCAAGTTTGGAGAGATTACATAGATGTCACTCATCTCTGATAGGTAGGCTACCATGCATATTGCCTCGAATTCGGTATTTCATGAGAGGATAAAGCATATTGAAGTCGGCTGTCATTTTCTCAGGGAGAAAGTTATGCCTGGTGAAATATTCACTAGTTTTGTTAGCTCTAGTGGCCAATCAGCTGATATATTCACTAAATTGCTAAGGGATCCTTGGATTGACTACATATGTAGCATGCTTGGTGCATATGACCTATATGCTCCAGCTTGGAGGGAAGTGTTAGAATTATTCTGTAATTAATCAGATTGACTTTATTCTTATATAATTAGCCTTGTGGGTAATCATATATTTTGTAATTATGTGCAAACTCCCATAAAAAACATGGAATTTATAACATGTTTTATCACTTTCCTCTCTTTTAACAGTATTAGTTAATTAGTTATATTATTCCTCTAAAATAAAAATATATATTAACATTTTGTCTATACTATGTTTTTACATCAGTGTAGGATCTTATGATCTATGTTACGATCCACTACGAGTTATGATCTTTCATCTTCTTCCAGATTTTAAGTTAGATCTCGGCTTTGATAACCTTGCTTGTGTGTGAATGTCATTGCAGACAAGTTTGGTTCGAGCAGTTGTTCGGGAGTGTGGAGCACATTTGACAACTATAAGGTAGGCCTTTTGATCTGTAGTTTTGTGGATCTTTTTTGTTTTGAAGTTCTTGGACCTGAGTTAATTGGTTGTTACTTTTCTGTTTATATATCTATTTTGCAGTCCACACACTGTTCATAGAGCACATGCGGGTGAAAGTGAGCGAATTCTCCGTGAAGCTTTTTCAGAGGCATCATCCCATGTAGCCTTGGGCAAGCCAACAGTTATCTTTATAGATGAAATAGATGCACTGTGTGGTCGCCGAGATTCCAAGTATGGCAGAATTGATGACCTATATGCTGAATACTTTGTGATATGTCATTTCTCTTGGCTTTTATATTTTTTTCTATCTCGTACTCTTTTTTCTAAAACTTAGTTTGTGAACACAATTATATGGTTGTGGAGGAAATGTAAATGAAAAATGAATCTCCCTTAAGAGAACTCTCTAATCTTGCATAATGTACACCTCTTGACTTTGATATAATCCTTTTACCTCTCCCAGCTTGTTTCAAACCTGTTATGAATTACCCCAGAATGTATATTTACATGATTTGGGAGAATATTTTGTAGCTTGTAGGTCTATCTATAGAGTGTTGTGAAGAGTTGGTATTTGTTTTAATACTCTTTCATTAATAAATGTGTAATGTTGATCACTGTATTTTTTCCCTTGGTGCTAGAATCTCAATCACATGATTTGAACTTCATTTCTTTCTCTTGATCATTGATATACATACAGCATGGTCATTTTGCCCCTCTCAGGATGGCTTAAGCCTTAGTTTGTATTTTGATTATTAATTATGTATTGACAAAATTAATTACGTATTTTGAAATGACCAGAGGTATGAATAATAATCCACTTAGTTTAGCATGTTTATACATTATGATAAAAGAATCTGCTTATTGGCTAGGTTGTAATTTTTGCTGATATATGGTGAAAGTTATTACTGCTTTAAAATTTCTGATTGAGAAATATTCTCTGTCAAGTTTATGAGGTGACGTCCCCTGTCAAGTTTATGAAGTGCTGATAACAAATTTCCTTACCAATCTCTTTTCAACAGAAGTCATGGGAATGATGTCAGATGCTGCATAGCAGAACTCACAAGATTGCTTGCTTTCCTTGCACTTGATTTTCTAGACTTTGTCAATTTTATATGTTTTTTTTTTGTTTGTTTATAAATGGACTTACATGCAAAATTTTGATTGGGACAGGGTAGGAGTCTAGGAGAGAAAGGACATATTGAGTAGCTTGGGATATTCTATTTCTTATGTCTGTGTTCTGTAGAAACATAATAGAAGAGGCAGAAGTTGGTATAATACAGTCCATTGTGCTTCCAGTGCAGTTCTATCAATCAAACAAACTATCAGTCTTGAACTTTTGTTGCATTATGATATTGTATAGTATTTTGTTCCTTCATATTATCAAGTGAAATGCATGGGTCTCTAGCTCTAATGAATTCTTTTGAACTTAGAAGGAAATGATTTATATGTGCTACAAGCTTATTGATGCCATTATTTCAAATTGTCTACATGCAGAAGGGAGCAAGATGTCCGAGTTGCCTCCCAACTCTTTACTCTGATGGATTCAAATAAACCAACCCTTTCTTCACCAGGTGTAGTTGTGGTTGCATCAACTAACAGGTCACCTGCTGTATTCTGAAAGATTATTTGTGACTTTTTAGAAATAGAAATTATTGTGGATGAGCATGGGTTGGTTCTTTTATGCAAATTCATTTTCATCCATTCAAATATTACTGTTTCATGTGGGATTTTAGCCTTGTAAATTATGATTAGAAATCTGATATTACAAGTTTAAATTTTTCAGAGCATGCGTTGAAAAAGCTATCATGCAGTATGCAATTTATTTTGTAACTTCCGCTGATTCTTACCTGCATCATCACCCTATATTTGATGGTTAACCCAATGATGTTTAGCCATGAACTGTTAAGCTGTGTTTATCTTTAGTGCAGTGAGTGGTTTAAGTTGTTTTTCTGTATGTTGGTGGATTATTAAGAGTGCTGTGCTGTTATGTGGTATTCCTTCATTCCTTTGATCTTCTATTTTTGGTTGATGCCTGGAGCCTATAAATTTATCTTATGTGCTTATATCTCTTAAAACCTGTGGCTTTAATCATTTAATTCAGGTCATTTTTAACACTGCTTATAGCTCCTTCCAATTTTCTGTTTGAGTACTTCCGCTTCATTGAATTTCCTGCATCTGGTTTCTTCATGCAGAGTGGATGCAATTGACCCTGCACTAAGAAGGTCTGGACGTTTTGATGCTGAAATTGAAGTTACTGTTCCAAATGAAGAAGAGCGCTTTCAAATTCTGAAGGTAACTGTTAGAGTAGAGATATTAAATATATACAGGACTCTTAAAATGATTTGGTTCTTCAAAATTCAGATGATTCCAAGCCAAGAAGTTTGGAGTTCCAACCTTGTTATCCCCATTTTATGATTAAATCAAATTTTATCTCTGGATAAAGTGGCAATGTGCATTGTCCAACAAAAGGCTTTTTCTGTTAGGGGTATGTCTTGCATATATGAAACCATTCACGGGCCTCCACTTAACTTATGCATTTAATATGATAAGTTTCTTGATAGTACCATAACTTTCCAATTTTATTAGTCTGATTTCTCAGGCCTAAGGTTGGTAGAAATGCGTGTCGACTGATTGTTGTGGACACTCCGATGTGTCACGAACTGAATAGAGTCGTCTTCAGGGGGGACTCGTGTGTTGAAATGTGGAAATGCAGACACGCTACGACTCCGCCCTAGCAGAAACAGAAAAAAAACCCATTTTCATTCTGCGCAGCCACAGTTGCGCGATGAATAATGGTGGTCAATGGAAGGCGATAGCACCACAATGGTGCTTCTGTGGTGCGGTGCAGCAGGCAGCCGCGACCACTGCTCCTTCATAGAGCATTTCTGTAGTCATTGAAGTCGCAACCTCTTAGTGGCGAGGAAGGTGCTGTTTCCGTGTGTTTTTTGTGCGATGATGAAACAAAGCTTCAACCTAAAGGGGCAGCTGCAAAACTCACTGTTTTAGACCCCTTCATTAAGGGTAAAATTGTAAACATGACATTTTGTCCTTAATGAAATAAAAAACATAAAATAATAAAGCAGCATCTCTCCCCACCACCATGTTCCTCTCTCCGCATCTCTGTTTTTCCAGTCATTTTGGTCTCAATTTTTTGTTTCCTTTTCTCTCCTACCCACATTCTATTTATGCCGTTCTAGTCTCTTCCATTCCATCATTAACATATGACAGTATTTTATGCATCTAGATGGGTATGTCTATTCTAGGTTGCACGGAAACGCCGGAGGGCCGCCGTATCCCGTACCGGAAACGTTTCGGAAACGGGAAACGGCTGGAAACGGCAGGAAACGGCAAGTCAACGGGGGGGAAACGTTTCCAGAGAAGCTGACTTTTTGGGTCCCTTGGAAACGGCCCAGAAACGGCGAGGCCCACGTTTCCGGGCGTTTCTGGCCCAGTACCAACCCATTTTCACTTTCCCCTTCTCTCTCCCCGTTCAGTTTTGCCATTCGAACCCTTCCCCTCACGATCGATCCCTTCCGCGCGCGCAGCACCCCACCCGACGGTCGTCTTCTCCGTCCGTCTCTGTCGTCGTCGGACCTCGCCGCCGGCTACCCCACCGTCGTCTTCTCCGGCGTGTCTTTCCGTTTCCGGTATGTTTCTTTCTTTTCTTCTTCCTCTGTCGTGCTATGTGCTCTGTTCTTCCTTCTCTATCTCTTCTCTTCTCTCATCTCATCACCTCACTCATTATTTCTTTCTCTATTGGCAGCGGCAGGTTCTTCAAGAACCTTCTTCTTCTTACCCCTCTCCTACTCCTATTTCAGCTTCCCCCTCCAACCAACAGGTTCTTCTTCATCTGTTTGTAAATTGTTTTTGTTTTTGTTTTTATAAATTGTTATAAATTAAATGAATGGCTAAGCTGAAATTTATGAATTGTTTTTGTTTTTGCTGGCTGTTTTGTAATTTGTTTATTGCTTCTTCTAAATTTTTTTGTTATGTTTTGTTGTTGCTTTGGAATTGTTTGGTGTTGTGCTGCTGGTCTGAATTTTAGTAATTTTTTGCTTTGCTTTGGAAATGAAATTTTGCTGCTAAAATAATGTTTGTAATTTTGCTGAAATTTTGCTGCTGCTGAAATAATGTTTGTAATTTTTTTGCTTTGTTTGTAATTTATGCATTTTGACATGAATTAGTATTTTTGATAGTCATATTATGTGTAAAATTTTGAAAAAAAAATTCAGCGTTTCCGTTTCCTGTTTTTTTGAGTTTGACGTTTCCCCGTTCCCGTTTCCGTCCCCGTATCCGTTTCCGTCCCGGTGCAACCTAGTGTCTATTTTAATTCCCTCTTATGTTTTAATTTTTAAGTTAATTCTGTTTCTACTCTTCTTTTTTCTTTCTTTCTCTCTTTATGTTTCCCACTATGAGTTTAGTTTAATATTATATTTTCTTTTATTTTAAAGGTTTTTTTTATTATATTCTATACATATATTTATGGATATTTAATTTAGCATTTCTGGTAGGCACTTCCAAGTCGTCTTACAACATTACGAATCTATATTTCGGTAATCCCCTCCGTCTCATGGCAGAATCTACGTTTTAACAACCTTGCTTAGGCGAATTGTTTGTTTAGTCAGAAAATGTGAATCCTTTAAGTTTGGTTTTTGTTTTTATTATGCTTGTTTTGTAGAATTCTTGATTACTGAAGTTTGACAGCATGGATTTATGTGGATTTCTATATTAAATTATTACAGTTGTATATAAAGAAGGTTCCCATGGATTCTAGTCCTGATTTAAAGTCCATTGCCGCATCGTGCAATGGATATGTTGGAGCTGATTTGGAGGCTCTATGCCGTGAAGCGACCATGTTTGCAATTAAAAGGTCCTCCAATATGGAAATCGATGCTAGTGATTTCAGTTTATCAATGGAAGATTGGAAGAATGCGAGGTCTGTTGTTGGTCCAAGTATAACAAGAGGTGTTACTGTGGAAATTCCCAAAGTGACTTGGGAAGACATAGGCGGATTAAAAGATTTGAAGGTTTGTTAAATTTTGCACTTTATTTTACTAAGATACTATGAAGTCAGGGATATAAATATTTTGCACATGCGTTTCAACAGAAAAAACTCCAGCAAGCTGTTGAATGGCCTATTAAGAATTCTGCTGCATTTTCAAGATTGGGAATATCCCCTATACGTGGAATTCTTCTCCATGGGCCTCCAGGATGTTCCAAAACTACCCTTGCCAAAGCTGCTGCACATGCTGCCCAAGCTTCTTTCTTTTCCTTAAGGTTTTTATAATTTTAAATGTTTTAAAGTAAGCTTTGTTGTTGTGGCGTGGGAGATAATGGGCATTGATTTTATTAGGACTGAAGTTTTTGGCAACGCTGAAATGATTTGTTGCCTTTCTGTTTGGAAGGTGACAGTCATTTTAGAGAGAGAATTGCACATTCTACCCTGTACTAGAACCCATTGTTTTATTTTCAACGTACCACAGACTCTACTTACAAATTAGTTGTCTCTTTCTCGGTATGCTGCCATCCTTGTCCAATTGAGTATCCAAATCATTCCAAGACACTTGATTTTTCATAAAGAAAGAAAGAAAAAGAAAAGCCCTTGTATAATCACACGTGCCAAAGAAATAAACAAAGTTGGTTTAAAATCCAACAAGATGTCCATTATAAATGAGTAAACCAATGTGATTGGATTATTGGCTACTATTTTGGACGTTGAACCCTGTTAACACCTATTCTGCATATCATCCTCCATTTTTTTATATTGATAAATGGCACTTGTATTATTTTTGTATTGATGATGCTATGCTTTGATGTGTTTTAGATTTCTAATTCTACAGTTCCATGACATCCTGATCTCTGATTATTTCTTTCTCATTTACATCTCATTTTGTGCAATTCAGTTCCCATAAGAAACTGATCTCTAAATTATGGGAAAATGCAAAAGTAATAATAAATGATGAATTAGTGGTGCAGAATTGTATTCAATGTATGTTGGAGAGGGGGAAGCTTTGCTTCGTAAGACATTTCAGAGAGCACGCCTTGCAGCACCTAGTATAATATTCTTTGATGAGGCTGATGTTGTAGCTGCCAAACGGTAAGTAAACTTTCTTTTGTATAAAAATATTGTGGAAAGAAATTATTAAGCATCTTTTGGTCATTCCAAGCATCTTATCCGTTGTGTTAGCATTTCATGATCAGTTTTGACATATGGAAAATGGTGTTTCTGAACATATCTATTAATCTTGAACAACACACCAAAGTGTGGTGGCTCTCAATGATTAGTATCAGTTGGAAGTTATAACATCTAACATCCCAGAGAGTAGGAAGGGATAGCATATTGCAAACCATGTAAACAAAACCTGTTGGTAATAGAATATGCAGATATAATATCTATCAGTTTCTCTTTAGTTAGGTCTTAGCTTCTACTAGAAGCTTCTGATGTTTGCTGGCTGTTATAACAGCTTTCCCTTCTCAACTGTATAAATACAGTTTTCCCCTTTGTAATCATCATTAATTCAATACAACAGATTCAGTCAGATAACTCTCTCTCTCTCTCTCTCTCTCTCTCTCTATATATATATATATATATATATATATATATTATCTGATTCTATTATGGTATTAGAGCTCAGATAAGGACAAAACGATCCCTGCAATAGAGGCAAACGAAGTCGTCGTAATCACTGAGAATCACAGGTAGTGAACTGTTGATTGTAATGGTGATAACAGATGGAGGCGCCGTGACCAAATTTAAGACAGACCTGGTGTTGAACATTGAAGCGGCCAAGGCCTGGTCCTCAAAATCCACGATCACAATAGCATGAGAAATGTGGCTGCGTAGTGGGAAAGGAGGAACGAACATGTGACGGAGCATCATGTGAGATAGTATGAACTTGGGAATCAGCATGAGAAAGAGTTGAGGAGGAATTATGTGTGACATGAGCAGAATTTTCCAATGTACCTTTCTAAGCGAGCCTCATGTGCAAGGAGTAGGGCTTCAACATCCTCAATTGTAATCGGATCATACTTGTTGGAAATTAGGGTTACTATGGATTCAAATTCATGGGGCAGTCCTTGGAGAACAACATCAATTTGTTCCTGCAGTGACATTATCTCACTAACTGCAAACAGAGAATTAATGATAGATTTAATCTGGAGAGCATATTCAGAAACAGATCTAGCATCGAATGATGTGGTTCGAAGTTTGGTACGGAATTGACGAGCCTTGGCTTGAGTGAGTGAATGAAAATGAGCATGGATCTTGTCCTAAAGCTCATGAATGAATGCAACTGATCCTTCGTGTTAGGATTGGAGCAGAGATTGAAGATTGCAACCTCGAAATGAGGAGTTCGTCCCGTTGCTCCCAGACGAGGAACTCAGGATAGATGATTCGCAGCACGACTCTCTTCGGCTGCGAAATGAATAGGAATCACTGGATTCGGCAAGTAGGCAAGTAGGAGTGAAGACGGTGTCCTTTGATCACCGACTCAACTTGTTGCTTCCAAAGCAAGTAGTTTGAATTAGTAAGCTTCTTGGAGATGATGTGAGAGAAGGTGATCGGAACATTTGCAGCTCCTGGAATAACGGTGCCATGCGGTGGACATTGGTTGATCGGACTCACCAGCAAGCGGTGGAGGAGGTGGCGACAGAACAGAAGCCATGGTTATCGACTAGATTGAGACCGAGTTCTGAGGTACCATAATAGAATTAGAGAAAATGAGAATTTAGAAAGAGATCTATCTAACTGAATCTGTTGTATGTAATTAATGATGATTACAAAGGGAAAATTGTATTTATACAGTTGAGAAGGGGGAGCTGTTATAACAGCCAACATACATCAGAAGCTTCTAATAGAAGCTAAGACCTAACTAACTAAAGAGAAACTGATTATATCTGCATTCAGTTGGTAATTAGTTAAAATGTTTGATGCATCTAAAGTTCGATGTTGACTTCCTTTGTGAAAATGTTTGTATGATTTGCTTAGTGGAAACTGGATTTTTTTAATTTTCCTTTTAGTGCATAAGTCGAGTTTTCCCTTAATTGCAGAGGTGACAGTTCAAGCAATAGTGCAACAGTTGGAGAGAGGCTTTTATCTACTCTGCTGACCGAGATTGATGGCTTAGAAGAAGCTAAAGTAAGTGTGTCTTTTTCTTCTTTGCTGTTTATTTTAAGAAGATTTTTTATTTTTATCCTGTCACCTTGTCCTCTTGTCTCTACCAATGAACTCTTCTTGAGCTGAAAGGAAAATGCAAGCATAAAACTGGATTCAGTAAATGGTAGACAGCATCTGGGTTCTTCTTGCCAGTTAACTACATTTCCTGTTATTATCTTTCCAGGGAATTCTTGTTTTGGCAGCTACAAATCGCCCCTATGCAATTGATGCTGCCCTTATGCGTCCTGGGCGTTTTGATCTGGTGCAGAATAATATCTTCAAACATACTTATGATTTAGTCTGTAACCTGAATAATTTGAGTTAAATTAATATCATCAAAATTATTCTCAAAAGTTGAAAGGGGTTAGTCCAATTTGTCTCACTTTGGTCGTCTAACTTTGTGGAATGATAGGTTCTCTATGTGCCACCACCTGATTTAGAAGCTCGATACGAGATACTTTGTGTACATACGCGTAAGATGAAAACTGGAAGTGATGTTGATCTCGGAAGGCTAGCAGAAGATACAGAGCTCTTCACAGGTGCTGAGCTGGAGGGATTATGCAAGGAAGCTGGAATTGTAGCTCTGAGAGAAGACATATCTGCTTCAGTTGTTTGTGACCGTCATTTCTGGACTGCAAAGAGTTCATTAAAACCAGCTTTAACAAAAGCAGAAATTGATTCGTACTCATCTTTTTTGAAGACTTCATCTCGAGCTTTGCCTAGCCACTTTGAATCAAGTTCCCAACATGATAAAAATAAAAAGAACAAGTTGGATCCTTTATCTTTGGTTAAAATTGGGGTTGTTAGCTGTGTGTTACTTGCTGCCGCCAGATACTACTATATCATGCTTGGAGATCAAACTGTACATGACATAGCTACCTGAAGAGCATATTCCTTGTGTTGTAGGATCAGTTCATTTATTTGTAGGCATAGCATTTGTGAGTAAAATTTTGAGAACAGCAAGTTTGTTATATATATTTTCAATAGTGATGGTATGGTGGTAAACATGATAAGAAAATGAGTATATTGTTCTGTGTATCAGTGAGCTTATTTTATTCCCAAGGTAGTTATAGATGTGACTGATTTTACTGGATTGAGGTTCATTTCATTGAAGTACATATCTTGTTCCTTTCACTGTCTACTAGTTGTATTTTGATTGCTTCTCGTTTCATAATCTCACTTCTATCCGTGTTCATATCTTTTTATGATCTAAATAATAATTATATGAAATTAGAGGATCAATGTTGAAAGTTAATTCTTTTGATCTGGAGCATTGTTATTAAAATCATTCGATTTTACTGGTTGAACTATGATCATTAAGTTGATTGATTCAAGTTAATTTTTTATTACTATTAGTTTAATCATGATTTAATTTCTAATTCAACCAGCTTAGTTAAGATGATACTTTTACTTGTTTAATGACTGGTTTGATTTTAATATTGACTTGAAAGAGGTGAAAAGTTATTTGATTATTATTTGAATTGGTGAACCACTAGTTAAATCAATTAAACTAGTATATATAAAAAAACTTATCTTTTTTATATTAAAACTAGGTTATATAAAATAAAAATCACAAAATATTATAAATATGATTCTAATTTAATAAAAATATTGATAATGATTAACTTGTGATTTTTCTTCATAATTAACTAGTGATTAAATATATATTTTATTTTACACAATATGAATTTACAACAAAAATAATATCACAATATATTAGTTTCAATACACCTATTATTAATTTAAATTTATATTTTAATATACTTGTTTTAAATATGTATTTTGATTTATAATAAAAATTTCACACTAGAACTCCGTGGTAGTGCTAGTTGCACTTGACCTTGCATGTTCACAAAATTTCAATTTAATCTTGTATGTTTTAAAAAAATTTCATTTCAAGCCCTTTTAAGACTTTCATTAGTAAAATTAACATTGTCATCCAATGTAATTCATTTGTCATTTTAAAATATTTTTAATAATAATATATTTGACATATTGGATAAATTATATTAACATAATGAAAGTCTATTAAAAGAATTAAAATGATTTTTTTAAAAAAATTCCCATAAAATTTATCCTATTCCTATGTATCCCAAGACGAATACTTGTAAATTCAAATGAACTCATTCTTGTAAATAAAGGTTGATTCAATTAGTTATAGATTGAATTTATGTCCTCACAATCACAAGTTCAAATTCCACGTAACTTTCGAAACAAGAAGATAATGTGTTTTTAAGCATTTCTGCAAAATACCATGCAAAAATTTGAGCTCTAGATACCATTTTCCATTTATTGAGATTTTACACTCGATATTTTTTCTAATCTGTCCCTCCCCTTGGAGGAAACTTTGGGGATAACCTTATAATGTCTTTCAAAGCAAGGCCGTAAAATCATGCAAAACTTCAACCGCTCGGTATGGTTATCTTTTTCGTGATCGAGCCAGGAGTGGACATCATCATCTGCAGACAAATCAAGATCCTGTTTCATCATTAGCTTCGCTAAAGTGGAATAGTATGACTGGCTTTCCGGAAAATGAGACGAAACCCGCTTTATCCATAACTTTTCTATCTTTGGCCACTGAAAACTGTACGGAAGCCTGACTTTGGGGTATAGGGGGAGATTCTCAAGATCTACAACATCATACTTGTCCCTACTCAACTTATTAACTGCTCGTTCACCTTCATAATTTTATTAAAAATTCATCTGTTGGATAAAAATTATGAAACTTTGAGAACAAAAAGATAATGTGTTTTTAAGCATTGATACGACAAACCATGTAAAAATTCGAGCTGGGTACCATTTTCCATTTATTGAGATTTTATAATGAATATTTTTTTAAAAAAAATTGTCATTTCCCTTGGAGAAAACTAATGAGATTTCAAGGACAACCTTACAATGCATTTCTAAGCATTACCGTAAAAATCATGTAAAAATTCAACCTCTCGGTATGGTCATCTTTCTCGTGGGCATTTAACTTCAAAATTTTATTAAAAAATTCAAGAAAAATTATGAAACTTTAAAGATAGTGAATTTCTAAGCATTGTTGAAGAAAAACCATGGAAAAATTCGAGCTCTCATACCATTTTTTATTTATAGAGATTTTACATTAAATATTTTGTTTTAAAAAATGTGTCCTTTCTAAATTTTATTAAATATTCCTTCGTTACAGAAAAGTTATGAAACTTTGAGAACAAGAAGATAGTGAGTTTCTAAGCATTACTGCAAAAAAAATACAAAAATTCAAGCTTTGGATATAATTTTCTATTTATTGGGAGACTTAATATTTTTTTATTAAAAAATATGTCCCTCCCTTGGAGAAAACTAATGAAACTTTGGGGACAACTTGATCATGTCTTTCTAAGCATGGAAACGAAAAATCATGTAAAAATTCAACCGCTCAGTATGGTAATTTTTTTCATGGATATTAGCCTTTAAAATTCTAATTAAATTTATCCATTGGAGAAAAATTATAAAACTTTGGGAACAAGAAGATAGTGTGTTTCTAAGCATTGTTGTAAAAAACCTTCCAAAAATTCAAGTTCTAGGTACCATTTTTAATATATTCGAATTTTACATTGAATATATTTTTTTAAAAATATGTCACTTCCCTTAGAGAAAATTGATGAATCTATTTTTAAGCATTACCATAAAAAATCATGCAAATATTCAACCGCACAGTATGGTCATCTTTTTCGTAGGCATTAGCCTTCAAAATCTTACTGAAAATCCATCTATTGGAAAAAAATTATGAAATTTTAATAACAAGAAAATAGAGTGTTTCTAAGCATTGTTGTAAAAAAAATTCAAAAAGTCGAGCTCTAGGTATCGTTTTTCATATATTCAGATTTTACACTGATTTTTTTTTTAAAATCAATTCCATCCCTTAGAAAAAGCTGATGAAACTTTGGGATAACCTTACAATGTCTTTCTAATCATGACTGTAAAAATTTAACCGCATGGTATAGTCATCTTTTTTGTGGGCATTATCCTTCAAAATTTTAACAAAATATCATCCATTGGAGAAAAATTATTATACTTTGGGAACAAGAAGCTAGTGTGTTTGTAAGCATTGTTGCAAAAAAACCACGTAAAAATTCAAGCTGAATATTTTTGTAAGCATTGTAAGCATTTTCTATTTGTTGGGATTTTACACTGAATATTTTTGTTTTAAAAGAATCTATCCCTTCCCTCGAAGAAAGCTAATGAAACTTTGGGGACAACCTTACAATGTCTTTGTAAGAATCATTACAAAAAATCATGAAAAAAATTCAACCGTTCGGTTTGGTTATATTTTTTGTGAGCATTAGCTTTCAAATTTTACTGAAAATTCATTGTTGAAGAAAAATTTTGAAACTTTAGAAACAAAAAGATAGCGTGTTTGTAAGAATTACTGCTATTTTCCATTTGCTATGACTGGATATTTTTGTTTTAAAAAAAATTGTCCCTTCTCTTGGAGAAAACTAATGAAACTTTCGAGACAACCTTACAATGTCTTTCTAAGTATAACCGCAAAAAATCATACAAAAATTCACTCGCTCGGTTTGGTTATATTTTTCGTGGGAATTAACCTTCAAATTTTATTAAAAATTTATCGTTGGAGTAAAATTATAAATCTTTGAGAACAAGATGATAGCGTGTTTCTAAGCATTGCTGCAAAAAACTATACAAAAATTTGAGCTCCAGGTACCATTTTTCATTTGCTAGGATTTTACACTGACATATTTTTCTTTCCTTGGAGAAAACTAATGAAATGTTGGGGACAACCTTATAATGCTTTTCTAATTATGGCTGTAAAAGTCATGCAAATTTTACTAAAATTTCATCGTTTTAGAAAAATTATGGAACTTTGGGAATAAGAAGATATTATTTCTAAGCATTGCTTTTAAAAACCCATGCAAAAATTGAGCTCTAGGTACCATTTTTCATATATTAGGAATTTACACTAAATCTTTTTTGAAAAGACTTGTCCCTTCCTGTGGAGAAAACTGATAAAACTTCGGGGACAACCTTATAATGTATTTCTAAGCATGGCTGTAAAAAATTAAGCGAAAATTCAACCGCTCGATAGGATCGTCTTTTTCGTGGGCATTAGCCTTTAAAATTTTATTAAAAATTCATCTGTTGGAGAAAAATTATGAAACTTTGGGGAAAAAGATATTGTGTTTCTAAGCATTGTTCTAAAAAACCATGCAAAAATTCTGTGACGTCTCCATATTATTTACCTTTAATTTTTCTTATTCGAATAAAATTCCCATAAAATTTTTCATAAAATATTTAATTAATGATCCACCCATCATCAAACAACTTATTTAATCCTAAAGACCTAAAAATAACTTCCGTATAGCAATTACAAAACCTAGATTTCGCTTACAAGGCATAAAGACAGTTGGGGAAACAAGGGGGGCTGGCGCGTGACTCCCCTACTCGTGCTTGACGCTACGCGCCAACATGACAGTAGCAATAATGTTGTTGTCATGCAATTTAGGTTATTTTGCCAACTTCTAAGGGTCCTAAATTGCCTGATTCAACTCCAAATCTCACTAAACTTCATAGGCCATATTTTACCCCCATTCTGAAGTTGCTGACACAGTCCATTTGCCAAAATTCCATCATATGCGTGAGTTATGTGCATAAATACATTTAGGCCAATATTGACCAAAACCCATGCACCAAACCACCCAAATGGTCTCCAAACCACCCAATGCCTATATGCACAGCTTCTAAATATTGTAAGGAACCTATTGGTCCTTTTCGAGGGTCCTTAAACCCATCGAATCCTAAAATCACCCGTTGAATTCCTAATTTTCCATAATTTGCCTAATTACATCAATATGCATAACATCCCATATAATCATTAGATCAATCAATCCTTCCTATCACCTTACCATACAATTTAAACATACTTAGTACAAAACCTGCCCATATCATGTCATCTATCCCATTTGGCTTTGTGCCATGAATCACACATCTCACCAACTAATATCATAAACATAACATGTTCAATTCCCTAATCTACATCACATCTATTTCACCACCATCAATTCCTCATGCAAGCAAATCTTAAAGATCACCAACACCTCCCCATCAGTCTAAGAGATCTCAGATCTTATTAATCCTCAAACATAGTCATCAAATATCACCACACATAGATATTCAACATCATCAACACACCAAATACATACACATATAATTAATCAGCTATCCAAGTAGCTCCGCGCCACTTGCTATCACTGCACCTATAAATACTAATTGATTCTACATACACAACATCAACAAATTAATAAAATTCTACATCCCCATGAATTAATAAACAGACACACACATAAACACACACACACACACACACACATATATATATATATATATATATATATATATATATATATATGTATATGTATATTCATCACTTTTGGCTTCCACTTCGCCCTGACCTCATTTAGTGCTTGCATCCGCGGTGTCCATCTACAACCTGCCATGGGTCACTAAAACCACAACAAAAGGGGCTGAGTGACCAGACTTAAGAATTAATATAGAAAGAAATAAACACATTAGGAAAAGCGTTATCTAGCTACCTTTCTATTTAGAGTATTATTCTTTATTATTTTTATCTTATATCATACCTTCACCAACCATTCCAATCACCTCACATCTCTTTCCTCTAAAACTAATTACAATTTAAATATGTCAATCTCAACACTAATTTGAAACAACCTTAGGATGATCATCAAATTAATCATCATAATCTCATTATATGTATATCATTCTTCAATCATATTAATAAATCACGTTAAAATGATTAACACACGCCACTACAAATTATTCAATTCATTTTGAATAACTCACCAGATATAAATACATACACATATCTTATCGGGCATGAAATCATTCACAATATAGGCTTCAATAATACAATACATCACATATACAAACACCATTATAAACATCATTACAAGTCAAGGCATGTAAAACATAACTGACTCTCAAATAGATAATATGACGCCCTAGTATCTAGATACTAAAAGGATTAACCTTCACCTAGGGGTCCTACTTGACACCTTGAGGACCCTGCTTGGTCCACCGAGCCCTACTTGACTTCCTCTCAACCACTGGATCCTACTTGACCACGAAAGCCAAAAGCGAGGGTAACATATACCGTCGGTCATCCTCAACCACATAAATCACATAAACAATCATTTCTTACTCAAATGGCATAAAAGCCTCACCTTTTCGATTATTCAGGGCGGCCACATAGACCCGGTCCATGAATCTCCACCTAGGCGGCTACACAGACCAGGCCCATAAATCTCCACCAGGACGGCCACACAGACCAGACCCCAAATATAATATCATATATCACAAGATATCATTTCGCCAATAGTCAATCATAATCATGAATCTCAATCATTAGATCTAACAATATATTCAACACCACTTGCTACATAATTTCACAATATACCTATTATACCCTTGAAATCAAAATCATGTCATCACACCACACAGATACATATCAACCTCATCAATAACATTATATCATTAGTCCATCATTAATCATCAACATAAATCATCATTAATCAAGACCATACTCATGATATCTATATACATGTACATATATAACATTAATATCACTATTAGCAACATGCCATTTACTCTATCTTTGCTCATTAACTTAAAATCTATCCTCACTTTGAATTTAACATTAACTCGTGACATTTATCACAAATTACAATTGCACCATTTTATTATAAACTTTCTCCACATTAATTCCTTATCAAAACCATTCATTATAATTTATGACTTCACGTTTACTCACATAATCTTACAATCACACGAATATCATTTATGCATTATCAATTACAAATCATTATATTTCTCATTATTTGTTTCACACTCTCCCACATCGCATTTATGTATTTTTATGAATGCGCATAACCCACTTAAACTCACCATCTATTTTATAAACTACCATATATGTATACACTTTAATCTTCTTAGTATCATAACATCATCATACCACTCAATCATTTATCAATTTATTAGTTATCCTGCCTTCTTTACTTTAATAATTCCATTTACCTCCATTTTATCTAATTTGTAGTTCATCATAGATTATTCAAATTAATTTAAAACAACTAAAAGCGGCTATAATATACCATTTTCCTATACGTCAGTGACGCAATCACATTTCTATATTAACCTTAACTCAGCACACCCCCTTACCTCGATTTGGAGCCTTCTAAATCTTTAAATCAATTGTTGGGTCCTTCCGAAATCCACCAAACTCTAGGATTGAAAATTAAAGAAGTTCTTATTGATATCATAATCACCGAAACCATAACTCGCAACCTCGAAACAATTCCGAACTTCAGTTCAAGGTTATCAAAACTCACTGTTTCCATTTCTGACCCTTGTTTTCAAGTCCCATTGTATTGAATGAACTTCCGACCCTTATTTAGAAACCTACAATTGCCGAAATATGAAACTCATTAGCTTTTCTTTGTATCCATTGTCCTAGAAGCACTATTCAAGTCATCCATTGCCACAAAACGGAAAATCAAAGCTTCCCTATCATCATGCAATGCACGGGTAGAGAGAGAAAGAGAAAGGGGAAAGAAGAAACTTGAAATTGAGAACGCATGTGAACATACCTTGCTTCCCCGATGCCAAAAACATGGTTAATTTGGAGATTCCATCAAGGTTTGGCTTGAATTGGATCCTAGGTCTTGAGAGAGAAGGAGAAGACCCCAAAGTTCCATTTTAGCTTCTGTTTTGTGTTACTACCATTGAATGTCATAAATCAGATCATGACGTTGACGCTACGCATCAGGCAGAATCACAAAATCCCCTTTAAATTCATTTTAATTCCACATATTTGTTTCCTATCTTCATATTATCATACTTTTAAGCTTCATTTCACATTTACTCATTCTTTTAAATATAAAAACACTTGGGATGTTACATGGCCACAAAAATTCATGTAAAAATTCAACCGCTCGGTATGACCATATTTTTCGTAAAGCCTTCAAAATTTTATTAAAAATTCATCTTTTAGAGAAAATTATAAAACTTTGGTAACAAGAAGATAGTGTGTTTCTAACCATTGTTTGAAAAAAAAACCATGAAAAAAATTCAAGCTCTAGATATTTATTAGGATTTTACACTGAATACTTTTAAAAATTAAAAAATCTATCTTTTTCTTTTGAGAAACTGATGAAACTTTAAGGACAACCTTACAATGTCTTTTTAAGCATGACTGCAAAAATTCAACTGCTCAATATGATCATATATTTTGTGGGCATTAACCTTCAAAATTTTATTAAAAATTCATCCGTTGAAGAAAAATTATGAAACTTTAGGAAAAAAGATAGTGTGTTTTTGAAAATTACTACAAAAAAACCATACAAAAATTCGAGTTCTGAGTACCATTTTCCATTTATTGGGTTTTAACATTAAATATTTTTTTAAAACAAATTGTCTCGTCCCTTAGAGAAAACTAATGAAACTTTAGGGACAACCTTATAATAACTCTTTAAACATGGTCACAAAAAATCATGCAAAAATTCAACCGCTCGGTATGGTTATCTTTTTTGTGGGCATTAGTAAGGAAAAAAATTTAAAGGGTTAATGAATCTTAAAACCCACCTATATATCTTGAAGAATTCTTTACCAAACTATATCAATACCCTACTTGTTGTTGGAGAATCGTAAGGACTATTGAGGCTATGATACACATGCATGCATGCATGATTTTACCATTCCTAACAAGTACATGAATACAACCCATCTAATGTTTCCAATAGCCAACATAATCATGCTTGTACAGTTGGTTGAAAAACATCAACTAGGCGTTCCATTGTCTGGAGCTGATCATAAGGAGCAATCTGCATCACAATGAAGGAATCAAAATTAACTACACAAATCAGTTTCTTAACACCAACTGCCACTTGCTAGTTTCCACAATTACTAGTTTGGTTGTATCTACTATCTACTAATATGATTGAGCCAAGGGCTAAGGACTTTAGTTCTTAAACCAACCAAGTTATTGTTATAATTACTTATGTGATAACTATTATTGGAAAATGGAGTGTAGCCTTATAAGAGGATTCTAGCCATATTCCTAGCTTAGGTGGGACACACCACCCTCACACGTAGAATTGGACAACTACTGCTAACATTGCTTATACCATATTCTAAAATGGGTTGCTACAAGTAGTTCGACAATGGATCACGAAATTTTGATGATCTTTTATATCTAATGAATGGATAATCCGATTTGAAATCGTTTGTCTCGCACCTCCCAAGTATATGCTTCAACAAGAATAACACAGGGAAAGATAGATACAATAGAAACCCCTGGTAAAATCTCATACATAACCCAACAAATAAAGTACATTACATATTTAGATAAGGGATATTTTCTAATCATTTTCCTAATTAATGTAGGACAGTTTAACAACTAATATTAACAATGGCACGGCTCTAACATGTCAACGCCATCTTTTGAAGCCTGTTCTTCTTTTAGAAAGCCTAGTTCAAACCTTATTTCTAGCCAAGAACGATTGATATCACAAAAATTAAATATTTAAAGCTTTCTTTGTGGCAGGGATTAGTTATATTACCTGACTAAATCCATCTGGCCATGTTATTGAAACTGCATAGTTTCCCATTGGCCGAATTTCTTCTGGTTCAATATCTTCAGGAACATCATTGTACTGCAATTTCTGCTCCCCAGTCCATTCATCCTGTTTTAAATAATATTGGCTCTCTATAAGATGGATGCCTAAATTGAGTCTGACATGCAAAATATACATGCACACATGAATATATTTAAATCAAACATGGATTACCAGTTAAGGTGCAAATTTTCTTCTTTGAAATCAACTTTTTCTTTCTGCTTTATATTTCATATATCCAAAGTACTTGGTATGGACTTTCAGTCACAAATATCCAGTCTCATCAATCAGCAACTTTAGATGGATGCTAAATAAACCACGTCGATGAATATACCTATCGGATTGTACAATTCGGTAGTGTAAAATAACCGGATTGTAAGATTTGGTAGTTATATTTTGTGTGGCATATCTGTGACCTGTGGTGCATGTAGCAATTGCCGCAACTATATATTATGGCAGCCAAACTAAAAGAATGTGCTTTTTCGATCCGGCTCAATAAGGCCTGAAGTCTGAATTGGATCAAACCGAGTAGCCTGTTTTACCACCCCTAATTCATATTAGTTTATTCTATCATCCTCATGTTAAGTTATTGATGCTAGCAGAAAACAAATTAAGCAATATTAATTTTAAGCTATCATTTAACCCTGAATTATTTTGAGAATAAAATTTAACTCTTAATTATCCACATACCACACTTTGAGCAGAGCGATCATTCCGTCTCACTGTTGCAGGATGCAGAAAAAACTCTTCCTCGGAATCTGGTACTTTCACTCTGATTGCCTTCATTGATTTATCATAGGTGACAGCTGTTGAAACTGAATTGAAAGCAAAGTACTTTTCAATCAAAGGACAAACATGAATGCTCAATATAAACTGAATATCTGTAATCAAATTATATGTAGAAAGAATAATTGCATATACAAGGGTGGGACAAAACATTGATTAATAAGAGAAAAGGGACTAAAGATTTCGGCTACCACACATTGACCAGTTACATACAAGTGAACAACTAGCTTTAGTTAGTATCTTCTTTATTGTTATTAAGAGATTTGATTAGAGGCATTTTCTTCTCAAGCATCATCAAGCAAGAAGAGAATACCTTGTTGGCGTATTTTGGCACATTGCTGAACAACACATACTCCTAGATTTTGGAATATCTTTGAAACTTCACCTTGGGGATCAGCCACCACTTCAGGCATTCCACTGTCTCCAGAAGCTGAAAGCTGTGACAATTATTCACATAAACATGGCTTGTTTGTTCTCAAATCTTAGTTTGCATCAGCAATACAGCAAGAACATCAAGGGTTTGGGGCCGGTACAAACGTAAAATATTTAAGGAACCAAAACAAACTAAGTGTGTAGCGCATGATTGGTGTTCACCAAACAACGCTCCTGAAAATTTTTCAAGTCAGCAAGCACAGGCACAGAGTTTTGGTGATTTACTATTATCAAAACATATTGAACACAGAATGCCTTCAAATTTCCAGGTGAGTATCAAATTCTATTATCTTCTTCTATTCTGCATGTGATTTGAACACAGTTTATATCAAGATGGACTATGGTTTGAATATTAGTTTTAACTTGAGATCAGTACTTTTTGAATTTGCTTGTTCTTAGAGACAATGATGGCAGAGAAGCAATGTTTTTTACCAGCAATAAAAAAAAAACTGCACTTTTCTCTTTTGTTGGCTTGTTCTTCAATAAATATGATTGTTGTTAACACCATACGTTATACAATATTATGTTAAGGCTTTGGATTTATGAATTGCTAAAATGGTGGATCCAAACACGGTTCACATGAGAATGCTGAAGGAGGACTCTTGTCCGTGAATTTCCAAACAGGGATCGCAAGTTGTTGTATTCGTCTACAGAAGGTATACTTGCTTTAAAACTCCCTCTAGTTTGCTAAGTGCAGACATATTTTGTGTCTCTTATTAGTCTTGTCTCATTAAACTGTGGAAGATAATGATATATTTTGCTGGTAGTATAAAAGATGTAAGACAGAACAAAAAGGTTTGAAGTATAAAAGATGAAGTAAAATGAGACATACAGTTGGTCTAATAGGGAGATCAAATAGATGAGGTATTCCAAACTGCTGAACAACCTGCAAATATGATCAAACAATCAAAGATGTGCCACACACAGTACGTTATTGTTTTATTTCAAATATCATAAACATGCCTCTAATTTTTTCCTTGAACGTGATGAAGCAGATAAAAAAGTGAAAAATAAAGGACATTATTCATGCCTGAGAACCTGAACCCCTGCCAAATGGGTAATATCTTTTACCATCAGCATCAAAATGACACATGTTCTCCACAACAGCAACACAAGGCACCTTATTAATTAACAGGAAAATAAATAAATAAATATAAGTATCAAATGGGAATACGTATGAATCAAATTATGACAAAAAAATACTTTCACAAACTTCCTTTTTTTTTATATCAGACGGAGGAAGGATGAAAAAAATGTAAACCAGACACATGCATGAGATTGAAAACAATGAAATTGAACATTTATGTCTTAAAATTGTAGAAGAGCCACCTTAAGTTTTGAAAACATCCGAACTCCTTTTGCAACATCAATGAAGGACAGCTTTTGAGGAGTGGTAACAATCACAGCAGCAGTTAATGGAACCACCTAATGAAATATGCAACCAAAGTCAAATTGAATGATAATTGGCAACTAAAAAACATTTGCAAACAATTAAAGGATATAACTAACCAAATGTGATGTGAAACAACAAACTAAGGGAATAACAAGTGAGGAAAAAAATGAAATAGAACAATATTAGTCCCCCAGTTCAGAACCTGGCATAAAGTAAGTTGAATATCTCCAGTTCCAGGAGGCATGTCAATAATGAGGTAATCCAGCTCACCCCTACATTGTGTAGACCAAATCAGACTATATATCAAGCAGAACCGGTTTGATCTTCAATCTAATTTTGGGAGAGGACCAAAAGTAAAGATTACCATATGAGCATAGCTTTATTAATTTATTTAAGTATTTAACTCCAATACATACTCTTTGGTGGACCAATAAACTTGAATCATATAAAAATATTGGTATCATAAATGCAAAGGTTAAATATGTTTTTAGTCCGTATAAATATAGTTAATTTTAATTTTAGTCTTTTAAAATCTTTTTTGCTGATTGTTACTTAAAAGTTTTAAGACTTTTGAAAATGGTACCTATATGAGGCTATGACCACATATCCATGATGCATCAAGCATCCAAGAATGTCACATCGCATGCCACCTACCCACCTCAGCATGGTTGCTGATGTGGCATGTCTAGATGCATGTCATGTTGTCATTAAGAGATAATAGAAACCATTTTCAAAAATTTAGAATTTGAGGACTAAAATCAACAAATAAATTTTTGGAGAACTAAAACCAAAATTAACTTTATTTACAAGGACTAAGAACATATCTAAACCTAAATATAATGCAAATAGTATAAAAGACATGGTTTTTAAACCCATATAGCATCCATGTAACTTTTTCCCCTATTTCCTGATTAGTTTTTTAATATAAATTCTTTCCAGAAATGTATACCACTCGGTAGTTGTCAGCAGTTGATTAATGACCCCAGAAACCATGGGGCCACGCATTATTGCACGTCCTTGTCCAGCAAATCCAAAAGATATCAACTTCACTCCCATGTATTCAGTTGGAATTATGGTCTTCTTCTCTGCATTCTGCACTAAGACTCTGAACAATAATGTTTGCAGTACTTAAATCAGCTAAGTATAAAAAATCAATTGGTTTATCAAATGTTACCATTACTAACAGTCGATTTTCAGGAGAGACCATAGTTGGTAAGCTTGGACCATAAACATCAGCATCAAATATACCAACTCTAGCACCCATATCAGCCAAAGTGTAAGCAAGGTTTACTGCTACAGTGGATTTTCCTACACCCCCCTGCAAAGTTTGACATTAAAGGAATTCATGACATGAAATACAAGTAAATTTTCAGAAGCATTCTTTAAATGCATTTAATAGAAGATAAAGAAAAAATACTGTTTTTCCCCCTTTAAGCATGGACTGCATTTAGTCTATGTTCCATTGAAAAGTGAAAACCATGAGAAATTTTTCAGGTGCTATATATGATATATCAAACTACTAGCATAATTAAATTAAGGGTTTTACTTGACTCATTTAGTGACCACAAAGTCTTTAATCAACAGGGCTAAGAGATAAATTTGAGGGAAAATACTCCACACCCTAAAATTATGGGAAATAACTTAATATAACAAGATAACAATAAGATGGAGAAAAACCTCCCAAAAAGATCAACCTTGCAACTGGACACAGCCACAATATTTGAAATTGTCTGTAGACCTGCTGGAAGTTGCTCAGCATATATTGGTCTTGCTGGCTGTGCAGACATTGTGACTTTCACATTCTTAACCCAAGGGAGCATCGCCACCACTTCATTTGCCTTCTGCTCAAACTGTAATGCATATATATTTCATTTATAGTCTGAACAACACATCAAACTCAAACATCAGATTAAGGAAAGGGGAAAATAGATCCTTTCTTTATAGTCAAGTGCAAGAAGATCCTTTCTTGCAATAATTCATTTATTATCTCTGCTATGTGTTGAGTTTATAGAATGAAAAGTCTACTACTCTAACCTACATCAGCTATAGTTCAAACAACGGTAATTGTGTCATTTACCATGTCCTTGATTGGACATGCTGGTGTAGTGAGCTCTAACCGAAACGATACCTGAGATTCAAAGGAAAAAGTTTTGGTGAGAACATTATCATTTACATGTGTGTTGCAGAAAGTTTCAGGCCTGTGCTTTTTAAGACCTCTCCTTGAGCTTTATCAATCTGCATATCTTTCACAAATCCACACGTAACGATATCTGTTCCGAAGTCTGGATCAATGATCTGAGACAAGGCTTTCAACACATCATCCTCAGCTGTTCCAGCTGATACTGAAGAATCACCAACTGCATACATGAAAATCCACAAAATTAAGGCAAGAAAGAAAGTACTAGTATTCCATTAATAATACTCCATGTATTGGTTATGTGGTGGCCAAACAACTTAAGGCATGATACTTTTTATGACAGGCTTTATGCATGGTATACTTCTGCCATCATCTTTAACCAAAACACGAGTCATTGGGTAGTGAACAACTTTTGAAATATATACCAATGAAGTGGTTCATAAAAAGAATTCTTTTGAAAGTCGATCAAAAACATTTAATGCATGTCCTGGATTACAGCCACATGTTTATGAAATCTATCCCAATGAAAGATTTGAAAATTCAATGTTCATTTTTTTTAATATGTCAAATTTAATAGTTAATTTGTTAGGTTTTTGTTAGCAGAGGAAATCAAACCTAAAATCTTCTCCCTTCTTTCCTTCTCCCTTATAGCTAGGACATCTTATCACTTCTAAATTCAAAAGTTTATTTGCATACACACATTAACGTCCTTGTCAAGTGTCAACCAGAATATCATGAATTTCTGGAAAGACAATTTGAAATGACTTTTCATAAATATTTGATTTAATTTATTTATCCATCCATTCTTCTATTATTTATGTATAAATTGCCTCACCAGCCAAATCAGGCACTGAAAGGGCCGTATGGATTGAACTTCCAACCTGAGATACTAACAAATTATAATTCACAACAAGAGATATTAACATTGCCATGCTTTAACAATTATATCTAACAATTTAAGCAGTCTCTACCTAGACAAGTAGCCCTAAGTTCCAAACTTCATCCTCTGACACATTATATTTTAAATCCCCTAACATATCAGTGAACTAGTTCATCTACCTTGTGCTGCCAGCTTCCTCTGACCACTAACTTGTACAGGAAACCCACAAGAAAAAAACCAAATTTTATTTCGGAAAAACAATATATTGTGTGAACCTATAGTGATTTCACTTTCACCACCAGAAAATAAGTGTGAAGTTCTGCTCATTCATCATAACAATCCAACTAGGATTTGATAACAAGTGAACCTAGTTCTCATGAGCTTAAGATTGATCAAGGCATCAAGTATGGGATTTATATTCACACAGACACACCGAACAAAACCCAGAAACATGGAAATTGAACTCTTCACCCCATGATGAAGAAATTCACAATGCCCACAACCTCATTCACAAAACTTTAACTAAATTCCAAAACTTTTTGACCCAGTTGAGGTACATGGCTATAATTAAGCGTGTTCCATGCACATAAAAAGGAGTCAAATTTACCTTCAACAGAAGCAGCTCTAGCAGCACCACCAGAGCTGAAGATGAGCCTTTTATGGAGGGTCCAAGATAAACGTTGGTCCCTTCGAGAGTGAAGATAAGAAAAATGAAGGGTAGAAAAAGGTGAAGACTTTACTCTCACAGAAGGAAGCAAAGCTGTAGAACAAAGAAAGAAAATTTTGTGAAAAGCATGTAAAATAATAGATATGAGAGGGAAAAGGGTGGTGTGTGTAAAGAATAAGTTGGATACCCCATGTTAACTTTGAACTATGGATAGAAAGGTGTGGTGAAGATGGAGCATGAAGAACTTGCATTGTGAGAGACAAGAGAAGAGAAGAGAGGGTGAGGTTAGTGACAGTTTCTGAGCCTCATGTTTCAGTTAACTTGCTGCTATATTATATATTTAATCCGTTTTCTTCTTAGCCAAAAAGATAGAGAGAAATTATAAATATTGATTTTGTATTTGTATTTAGAAGGACATGTTGGTCCATGCACGAGGTTGAGTCTGCAATGTTAACCAATGAAAATATAAAGTTTATTATATGTGAGGTATTTACTATTTAGCCCATGTCCCATAATTCTCAAGTTCAATTTGGGTTTAGGAATAAGAGTTAGCTGGTTAGTTAACATATCAGATATTTTTTACAAGATTTACAAAATATTGAATTTATGAAGAAAATACTTTGGATGTGTTACCAAAAAATATTGAATTTCTAATATTTTGGGTGTAGTTAATAAATCATAATATAGATAAAATTAATAATTTCTATTATTATGTTTATTAGTCTTTTAGTTTAAAGTTAGAATTAATTCTCCGAGAGTTTAATTTGTAACATCCCTAAAATTTTAAAATAAAGAATTAATTAAGAAAATTAATATTAAATAATGGGATGTGGATTATTTAATGTCCCAAAATATTAAAAATAATTAAATTAAGACTTTTGAAGACTGTTAGCAATTTATTAGAGCTGAATAAGCTGCAATTAAGCCCAATTAAAATATGGGTTGATCTGTCCTGAACCGGGGTCTAGAGATCCGGACTCAAGTCAATCACAAATAGTATGCAAATACTGTGCAGAAGACCGGATGTATGAGTATCCGGTGTAAATATCCATTGTCCTTGTGTGAGGAGAGCGGATTGGGCATTCTGGAGATCCTTCACACCGACCTAACGCGTTGAAGTGGGCGAATGGTGGTGTCACCTGCAAAGATTCTCCGAAGCTCAAGTCAGTGATAATATTCCAAGTAAGGAATGTATTTCAGAGAGTAATCGTTTTTAGATTAAGTTCAGAATCCCCCCCTTCATTGATGAAGAGAGTTCATATACCTGATTGGCTCGTTTTACGAGGACTCGTTAGTGGGGAACCACTAACTTCCATTAGCATTATTTTATTGCGCACTTACCAGCATGATTGTGTCAAGTGGCTATTTTATATTGAGCATGGAGAGTATAGACTAGGATTAGGGAACAAGTTGACTATCCCCGTGAGCAGAATTTGGCTTGTAGTGCTGGGGATTATTGATCGGTCCCTGTAGCAATGATTCTTGTCTTTTGCATAGTGACGTATGTGTTATCCGGTGTCATGGTGTTATCCTGAACAACCGGTATAGGGAGAGCGCCTGATACGGAATTACAATCCGGATGTATACCGATGACACCGGTTACACGTTGATGTCTTGACAAAGACGTTGAAATATGTCTTGCAGATCGGATACCGGTATTGAGACCGGATCATATGTCCCCTAGCTTGTGTGAGGGACTGAGTGGTTGTTCACATAAGCTACTCAACCTGCGAGAGGTCTGAATATCGGTAAGCTTACGCGTATAACAGTTCCTTAGCATTTGTTATTATATTGCAAAGAACCGTTCTTAGATTAAAAGATCCGATGTAGTGATGTTATCACAACGGATTCAGACAAAGATTCGCTGTATGAGAATTTCAAGAGTTTATTGGAATTGAAGGCTCTTGAAGTTCGCGTAACGGCTGTAAAGCGTGAATTGCGTCGCATGATTAGACATTAAATGCTTTTAACCACGTGGGCGAGCAATTATTGCGTCTGAGATAGAAATCTCAATAACCGTCGTTTAGGGCTTAATGGGCCTACATTTTTTGAAACTTTTGGGCCTAGTAGATAGGCCCTTCGTCGAATGGATATTGTTTTGGCGCCCATGAATTTGGAACGGTTGTGTCGTTTCACTTGGGAACCAACGCGTTTAGTTGAGAGCGTCACAACTTCAAGAGGTGGTAACTGAGCCTTTTCATTTCCTATAAAAGAAACACTTAGTGGATTCTGGATTCCACTTGTTTCTGATTTCTTAGCAACATTCTGCAAAAATATCGCAAGGAAGTTCGTCGCTTGCTCTACGAGACTTTTTTCAGTTTTCATCCTCATCATCATCTGAGGTAACTTTCCCATGCTATTTTCATCTTGTTTTGATATACTATTTTTGCTTGAAGAGAATGTGCTTTATTTAGGGGGAGATTAATTTCTCGCAACCCTAACAGTCATGGGGAAGAATCCTTGTGATTCTTCCTAGGGCTGAGTCATGTCGCTCAGAAAGGGGATCTTACTCACTGTGGAAAGTGACTTTTCCCTTCTCAGAGTCGTCCTCTGATTGTAGTCGCTTTAAAAAATGAAGTGAGTAATGGTTATCACCTTTCTGACGATATGATCTTTTATCGTAGATTAAAGAGTTCGGTCTAGGCGATTCAGACGACTGCTGGAGAAGGGACTTCCGGAGATAATACCATTCTGAAGACAACAGAAGGTCTTTACAGCGTTGCTGTTTCTAGGTTGAATTGGGAAGAACTTCAGGCTAAATGGCCTTTCTGTTGGGTAGCTAGTGAGTTTAAGAACTTGGCTTCCCATCATGCAAACGAGGATGGACCCCGAATTCAACCAAGGTTCACGCTTCATGCAGAAGAAGAAATGAAGAAGTGGTTTAGGGTATTTGCACAACTTCCTACAGAGCGGATATGCCATGCCGTACCCAATGACCGTTCCGTATACATGCATGACTTCATATTTCATTACTTGGGAGTCCGTTTCCCTTTATCCGAGCTTCAGATGGGTGTGCTGAGGTTTTTAAACTGTGCACCCTCTCAACTTCATCCCAATGGTTGGGGCCTCATCCGTGCTCTGGAGGTCTTGGGTGATCATTTCAACTTTACGCCTACTGTAGCGATGTTATTTTATTACACTCAGGTAGTTCGGAGGGTGAACAAGCAGGGCGGTGTTGGTTTAGTGACACTCCGGACCTTATGTTCCTTTGTGAACTTTAAATCCTACACCGATTCGGCTAAAATTGACGGAAAATCGTTCAAATCCTACTTTACCCGGATATCTGTTAGGAAGAAGAAACCTGTCTTTTGGAGGGATGAAGAGGGTCTTAATAAATTTCCTCTGAGCTGGACCCATAAGCATTTTCTTTTAAACTCCCAAGCATATTATGCTGATCAATCCGAGCTATCTCCTGAATCGTTGAAAGTGTTGTTCGCACTTGAAGCGCACACTACACGCTCTAAAGTATTTTCGTGTAGGCGTCTTTTAAGTAGTTCAAGCGGAGTCCGGGATGAATATCTACGTAATTCTTGTTTTATTTCTCTTTTTCTCCTTTGTCAAATGTATCGAGTATTTCGTGGTTGTTAATATCTTGTGTTTGTGCATGCAGGTGAGATAGAACAAGAATCTCCGGAGATGAATAAGTTAAAGGGATTTAAAGCGGCAGGTAAATCCATAGCCCACGAAAATGAAATTCAGGCCAAGCCCTCCGCAAAGGATCGTCCTGAATTGATCATCCTGACTTCGGATGTTGAAGGGGAGATTCCGCTGGTGGAGGGCGGTTCAACCGGTGTTGGCGCAGCTACGGGTCAGCCCCCAATAACTGAGAGGAGGAGAAAAATCAAGAATGATTCTTTCGGGGGTCCGTCGAAGAAACGTAAAACTCCAGAAGGTAAGGCTGTAGAAACCTCGGATGCAGCTGATGTTTCCTCCGGACTCCATAAGGGGATTGCTGCCGGGGTTCCTAGGCCTAATCCGATCTCCTACCCAACAACTTCATTCCTTACCCCCTTCCTCTCATATCGGGGAGCAACCCCAGCGATTCTTTCTCAACCGATGTATGAACTCCGGCCCACGCTTAACACTAAAGAAATCAAGGAAGCGTGTGAGGCCAGAAAATGGCAGTTAGCAGAACTGACTGGAATGCTTCACTCATTCAGTTTGTTAGCTGACAATGTTGATAAGGTTGATGAGCTGAGTGATAAATTAGAACAGCTCAACCTCTCGTCAGGGAAGGATAAAGCCACTATAAAATTAATGGAAGACCGTCTTGCCAAGTCTAAAGAGTTCGGGGATATTATGAACAGAGAGAACCTTAAGCTTAAAGGTATTCTTAAAGACTTGGAAGATAAATTGGCAGAGAGGGAGGAAACGCTTAACAAATCAAAGGAAGAACTCCGTAGCAGCCAGGCTAAGCAGGTTGAGCTCGAGGATAAGAGCAAAGTTGCTGCTGAGGAGTGGTCCCGAAAGGAGAAGTGGCTCCTTCTTGAGATCGAGGGACTGAAGGCTGAGAGAACGGAATCTGGAGGATCAAGTGGGGAGCTATCGAGGTTGCGGGAAGAACTGGCTATAGTGAAAGCTGAGAAGCAGGAAGCTATTGATATATGCAACCAGGCGGTTGAAGAATCCTTCGGCCTAGCTATACGCCAAGTTTTCTACCGCAACCCCACTGTGAAACTTAGCCTCTATGGAATGGATCCGTTCTATGAATTCCATGGAGGAAAGTTGGTCATCGTGGTTGATGGTCGTCATGAAGATCCTCCGACATCCTTGTACGATTTGCCTCCTCTTCCTGAGGGTCAAACTATGGGTCCGGATTACGTTCTTCCTACATCTGAGGTCACCTCGTCTGCGGAAAGAACTGAGGCTCCCGGAGGGGGAATTCCTGAGGAAATCCCAAAGGAAGGGACACAAGAGCCTGGAGCTGAGGAAGCATAAAAAGATGAAGAGCAAATTCCTCCTCCGTAGTCTTGTTTTTATTTATATGTAAAGTTGTGTTCCGGGATAAACTCCAATTTTGTAATTTCGTTTTTCATGAATAAAATTCATTTAAGAAATTTGTCTCCAACATTTCATGCATATATGTCATTTAAGTCATTGTTAATCCGTTCTATATGATTAACCTTGAGGTCGAACTGAAATAATTGCCTCGGAAGATTAAACAACAAATGAATTTAGAACGGAGAAATATATACATGTCCCCAAGTGTGTGTTAAGAAAAGGGTGCCTGTCTTTAGGGCATGATCCTTAATTCTTTTGGGGAAAGGAGGAGCCGATCCGTTGTTTAGTAAAATAGTGTAACAGGACGGATGACTGCTCTTAATCCGTGTTATTCTCACTGGAGAGAACAATGTCGTCCATTGTAAGAATATTGTTCCAAGTTTGGGGAACTGCAAAGGTGTAAGAAAGTGGTGTTTGAGTCTTCCATCATAAGGATGATGATGGGAGTTTGTTTACGCCAGGAGTTACGTCATTGTACCACAGAGTAGGTGATAAAGAGTATCCGTCCTGGGAGAATACCACTTGAGAGCAAAAGCATGGATTAACTTTCAAAATCTTCCATCATAAGAATGATGATGGGAATTGTTTGTACCAAGAGTTACATCATCAAATCACATAATAGGTGATTGAGATCATCCGTCCTGGGGAAGTATACAACGCCAGGAGTTACATCGTCAGATCACATAATAGGTGATTGAGATCATCCGTCCTGGGGATGTGTACGGCGCCAGGAGTTACATCGTCAGATCACAGAATAGGTGATTGAGATCATCCGTCCTGGAAAAGTTCACATCGTCAGGAGTTACATCGTCAGATCACATAATAGGTGATTGAGATCATCCGTCCTGGGGATGTGTACGGCGCCAGGAGTTACATCGTCAGATCACAGAATAGGTGATTGAGATCATCCGTCCTGGAAAAGTTCACATCGTCAGATCACATAATAGGTGATTGAGATCATCCGTCCTGGGGACGTTTTTTCAATCGCAGGAGTACGGATTGAGATGACGGATTGAGTGTTCAATTTTCATATCCGAAATCAGATTTCAGTAGTACTCTACTAGCCCCCTAGCTTATGTGAGGAATTAGTAGATTTGCTCATATAAGCTATACCGATCGTAATATGTCTAGATTTCGAAATTGTACTATTGTGTAAATATCCGCTCTTGGAACAAGGTTCCGTTATGATGAAACTCTTGAGGGCGGATTCGAACAATGAGAATCTCAGAAGTTTATTGAATTTTGTAACCCTTGGTATTCGAGTAATGGTGGCCACGTTTCTCATGATTGGACATTTAATGCCTTTACTCACGTGGGCGAGCCATTATTGCGTTAAATGCGCATGTCTTAATAACCGTCACACAGGAACTTGGTGGGCCTAGAATTTGGATTTAATAGGCCCATTTAGAAGGCTCTGTGACGAAACGATGGTATTTTCACGCCTTTGGGTTCAAAACGACTATTTTGATCCACCAAAAGGGAGAGTCATTTGAAAGTAAACGACAGGTTGCTTGAATCGGTATTTGAGAGCTTTCATGCCCTGAAAAAGACATATTTGGCAATTTCAGTAATCACTTCTTCTTGCTCCCTTGACGAACCCCTGCAAAAGTTTCGAGAAGACCTTCGTGTTTGTCTCTGTGAATTTTGATTCACTATCCTCCTTCATCCTTAGGTAACCATTTTCCTTCGACTTTTCGTGTCTTCTTTCAGTATCTGTAAATGTCTAGGAGAGGTTTTAGCTTCAGTGGTGTTAGCCCTAGGGGAAGAGGAGGAAAGGCCTTAACTCGAAACCCCTCAGTTCGTGGTGGGAGGATCCCAGTGATCTTCCAATCGAAGCCACTATACTCGGAGAGGGAGGCGTCGCCGTATCAAAGGCGAAGGGTGATAATACCCTCTTCGGAATCCTCCTCTAGTGAGAGTGCTGATTTATACCTCTCCGCAGCGTGAAAGCTTTTACAATGGCAGTAAAGAAGATAACCGGAGGAAGAACATCTGGTGGGGAAGCACCCTTTCGACAATACATAATGAAGACAGCTTCCGGATTGTGCAATGTAGTTGCACACCGGATTGATTGGGTGAAATTCCAACAGAAGCGTCCATTTAGCTGGGTGGCTGAGGAATTTCGTGAAACACTGTCCATTCACGCTCGGGAGGACGGAGCAGAATTAGAGCCGCGCTTTACAGTCTTCAAGAAGGAGGAGTGCAGGTTTCAATTTATGGTGTTTGCTCCGCTTCCAACAGAACGGATATGTCATACACCGGACGAAAGGTCCATATATATGTATGACTTTCTGTTTCTGAATCTAGGTGTGCGCTTCCCCTTCACGAAGTTTCAGATGGGGGTTCTGAGATTTTTGGACTGCGCCCCTTCGCAGCTTCACCCCAACGGATGGGGGTTGGTCCGTTCTCTTGAAGTGCTTGGGGAGCACTTCAACTTTAAACCCATGGTGGCTATGCTCTTCTATTTCTCCCAAGTGGTCCGTCGTGCGAATAAGGAGAAGGGGGGAGTGAGTTTGAAAACCCTCCGGACTCTCTCCAAGATCATCAACTTTGAGTCTTACACTGACTCCGCCAAAGTTGATGGTCGTTCTTTTAAATCTTACTTTACGAAGATTAGTGTCCAGCCTAACGAACCAGTTTTTTGGTTAAATGAAGATGGGATTCCGAAATTTCCTGTAGCCTGGACGCATGAGCATTTCTTATTAACCTCCCAGGCGTATTACACTGAGGAAGATGAATTGAGCCCATCTTCGGTTTCTCTTCTTTCCGCTCTTCAGTCATATACCGCCTCGCATAAATTTTTCTCCTGCAGGCGTTTGCTAGGGTCAAAGTCTACCCGCGAGGAATATTTACGTAATTTTCCTGCCATTTTTCATGCTTTTATATATCATGCTTCGAAATCTTCGATCTCTAATTGTGTTATTTGGTTTTGCAGTTGAAATCGAGACGAAGTCACCAGAGATGAATAAGTTGAAAGGGCTTAAAGCTGGAGAGAGCTCCGTTGCGGCTGAAAATGACATTCAGGCAAAACGGAATTCTAAGAAGGCTACCGCTGAGACCATAATACTGACTTCATCTGCTGGTGACGATATTCCCTTGCTAGAGGGCGGATCTGAGAAACCAACCCCTGAGGTTACGGTTGTGAAGGTCGGAGAGAGAAGAAAAAGACAAAACGTGATTCCTCCAAGACCTCGGAACCTTAACCTTCTCCCAAGAAACCAAAAACTTCGAAAGGGGCTGCTGATCCGGAGCCTTCTAAGGGAAAGAAAGTGGAAGGGCACACTCCAGATGCCCCAGGCAACGTGATTACTTTTGGTGCAAAACCAATAACAACTTACTTTGCACCTAAAGCTCCCTGCCCTCTTGAAGGTAATTCCGGTCTTGCTCAATACCTTGTATATGAGGGTTCTGTTCCTGAGAGCGTTCTTGAATCTCCGTACAAGCTGAAGCCTTCATTGGAGAGCGGAGAAGTAATCAAAGCTTGCGATGCCGGACAGAAACACTTGGCAAAGTTATCCGGTCTTCTGAAGTCGGTTCGTAAGCTTTCAGAAGACAATGAAAGGCTCAGTTCATTGGTTGGCAAGGTTAACGACCTTAGCATTGCTGCTGCTAAGGATAAGGCAAACATCCTCCGTTTAGAAAGTAGATTAGAGGCTTCCAAAGATGAAGGATATAAGAAGGATGAGGAAATTGCCAGACTGAAGTATCTTACCAAGGAGCTGGAAGTCCAAGTACTTGACCAGAAGAAAATCAATTCCGACCTCCATGCCAGCCTTTGTACAGAGAAGGAACGTTCTTCGAAGCTGGGAGAAGAGCTGAAGGAGGCTAAGATTGTCAACTCTCAAGGAGCAGAAGATTGGTCGCGTAAGGAGAAAGAGCTGCTCTTAAAGTTGGCGGATTCGACTGACGAAGTCAAAACCTTGAAAGCAGAATTGGCTGAGGCTGTAGATATGTGTGATCAAGCAGTCAAGGAATCTTTCGGGTTGGCAGTTCGTCAAGTTCAATATCGGAATCCCAAGGTGGCACTTAATTTGAATGGTATGGATCCATTCTATGAGTTTCACCAAGGGAAACTGGTGGCCATTGTTAAAGACCGTCATGAGGATCCGCCTAACACCCCGTACAAGTTCGCTCCTCTACCTGAAGGCCAATCAATGGGACCTTCTCTCCTGAAGCTTAGAAGTGAAGGAACTAGCTCTGGTGCTAATGAAGGCAAGGCCGGAGGTAAAGGCAAAGGGAAGGAAGGAGATACGAGTCGGAAGAAATAATGCCTTCCTTGTTTTAGTCTTTATTGATTCAAATTCACTGTGTTCCGGGATCAGCTCCGGATTACTAAACGAATTTCTTCATGTAATCTTCCATTTGATCAATAAAAGAACCATTTGCCTTTATATGCTTATTTAGTTGAAAATAACTTTAATAGAAGGATTGCATGTGTATTGAATCATTTCGGATTTTTACATGCGGGATGAAGAACGGATAGGGACATATAACTATCGTTTTTCATGTATAGGCGTTTTGATAGCCAAAGACTTGATTTGACAGAAAAGATAAAGTATCTTTTGTCAAGTATGAATAATTTGATATAAAAGCCTGGTAGAAAGCGTATCTTGCTTCTTGAAAATCAGGCCTTTTGGTCATAAATATCATAATAGGGATCGCCGTTGTGATTGAACATGTTATTGTCATGAGAACGGCTTGTAATGTTAATCTTGAGGGGAAATAATTGTGAGAACGTTTCACTAAGAGTTCAATCCTCAAGATATTCGTTAACTGTTGATACTATCCCCCAGTATTATTGGGTGATCAGTACTTTGAACAAACTCTGAGTGATACTTTCACGTGAGAGTTCTTAAGAGTGAGGACTTCGAGTAGAAATTCCTCTATTTGATAATTTCGAATGTAAATATTTCCGACTGAAAGGTTTCGGGTGAATATGCCTCAGATTGTGGCGTACCCGAATGAATTGTTTTTGGGTCGGAGTTCATGAGTCAGGTTTCAATTGAGCATTTCTGACTGAAGAATTGATGATTCAGAATTTAAAGCTATAAAACTTCCAAATAAGGAACTTCAAAAGAGAGTATTAATTTGGAGTTCAGTATAACTTACTTGTATTTGGAGTTCGGTTTAACCCTACAATCCACTCCTTTAATCGGTCTTTGGTTTTACCCATTGACGATTCTTCACCGACGTTCGGTCAATCCTACTAGTCGTACTCAGAGTTCGGTTTAATCCTACAATCCGAGCCTTCAACACGGGGTTCAGATCAGGGCTAATCCTGAACCTACTGCGCCCGTTACTTGGGGTTCAGCGTGGTCTTGAAGAAGAACCAGCTTACTGCGCCCAAGCCTTCAATACGGTGTTGGGTTTTACCCTTTTACCGTTCTTGGAATGGGGTTCGGTTCAATCCTACAACCCATTTCCTGAGGTTCGGTTTAATCCTACAGCCCAAGTCTTCACCGGTGTTCAGCCAAACTTACTAACCGTACCCAGAGTTCGGTTTAATCCTACAATCCGGGCCTTCAGTTTCTTACACATACTCGAGGAGTTACATCGTCAACTACAGAATAGGTAGTTGAGATCATCCGTCCTGAATATGCTTCTGTACGCCGGATAAACTGAAAATCACAGCATAAGAAAAACTCGAAAAGAGTTAAATTGTTGTATGAGATTCTTATTAAATCAAAAATAAGAATTACAATGAAAGCATAGCTGGGAAAATAATTTCTCCAGTATTCAGTTTAAAATGAGGATAGGAGAGTATGTATCGTTCCAGCAGCTAGCTATAATACATGCGCAAGTTTTTGGTGTTCCACTTATTTCGGATTAGAGTGCCATCAAGGTTCTCAAGGCGGTAAGAGCCTTTGCCAGCAACCTCGGATACCCTGTATGGGCCTTCCCAGTTTGGGGCTAGTTTGCCTTGATGAGCGAATTTGTTCCCTACACTTGCTTTCCTCAAAACCAAATCTCCGACGTTGAAAGTCCTTGATTGAACTCGTTTGTTGTATCGGAGAGCAATTTTGGCTTTGATAGCCTGATCTCTGATGAATGCATCTTCTCTGAGTTCTTGTATGACATCCATTTCTGACGCCAAGTTAGCGTTATTGTTCTCTTCAGAGAAGTATTTGACCCTTGTGGAAGCAATTTGCAATTCCACGGGTATCATTGCCTCTACCCCGTATGTGAGGCGATATGGGGATTCGTTGGTGGAAGAATGAGGCGTTGTCCGATATGCCCACAGGACGTGACACAACTGGTCTGTCCATCCGCCCCTGGCTTCACCAAGGCGTTTCTTTAGTCCTTTCAGCACCTCCCTGTTGGCCACTTCAGCTTGGCCGTTGGTTTGGGGATGTTCGACGGATGAGAATATTTGGGTTATTCCTAACCCTTCGAGTAAATCTGTGAATTTTCTATCCGTGAATTGGGTGCCATTATCTGTGACAACTCGTGCTGGGACCCCGAATCGTGTTATAATGTTTTCATACATGAAACGACGAGTTCGGGCTGAAGTAATATGTACCACCGGCTCTGCTTCTATCCACTTAGTGAAATAATCGACCCCTACAATGAGATATTTGATGCCCCCAGGAGCAGTTGGAAAGGGGCCCAGAATATCCAATCCCCATTGGTAGAAGGGCCATGGAACAGCGGATGTGAAGAGTTCTTCTACTGGTGTGTGATGAAGATTAGAGAATTTTTGGCAAGCGTCGCATTTTTTAACGAAGTCAATGGAGTCTTGCTTCATCGTGGGCCACCAGTATCCAGCCCTGAGGATCTTTCGCATTAAACTTCTTCCTCCGGCGTGGTGTCCACATTGTCCTTCATTCACTTCCTCCATCACGTCTTGCACTTCATTCTCTTTAAGACAAATCAAGTAAGGCACGGAGAGCGCCCTTCTGTAAAGATTACCATCGATCATGGTGAAATATGGTAATTCCCTCCTTATCTTTGTCTTTTCCTTCTCATTCGTAGGCAGCTGCCCATCAGCCAAATAACGGATGTAGGGGGCCATCCATGTGTCTTCATAAAAGGAGCTAGTCATTATGGCATTTAGAGAAGGGAAAAGAGGAATGCTGGGCGACGTTAGTGTGCTTTGAACCAGTGTAGTGGTGCTACCTGGTCGTTTGGTGCTTGCTAATTTGGAGAGTATATCCGCTCTAGTATTCTCTTCGCGTGGAACATGTTTGAATTCCATTTTCGAGAATTTCTCTCTTAACTCCTTGACACAGTTTAAGTATAATTGGAGTTGAGGTTCGCGAGCCTGATAATCTCCCAGGATCTGTGAAATCACCAGTTGTGAGTCACTGCAGAGCGTCGCCTCAGAGGCTCCGATGTCAATTGCAGCTCTCAGTCCGGCCAAACAAGCTTCGTATTCAGCTTGGTTGTTGGATGTTTTGAAATTAAAGCGAAGGGAGATTTCCAGGTGCACTCTGTCATCACTTTTAAGGACTACACCTGCTCCAGAGCCCCTTTGGTTCGATGAACCATCAACGTAAATAGTCCAATGGACACGAGGGGTATCTGGATCCGTCCCTGTCATTTCCACAATAAAATCAGCCAGGACTTGAGCTTTAATAGCGCTTCGAGGTTCATAGGATATATCAAACTCAGAGAGTTCAATAGACCACTTGATCATCCTTCCAGCAAGATCGGGCTTGATTAATACAGAGCGGAGTGGTAAATCCGTTCTTACTATGATTGGATGGGCGTGAAAGTACGGACGTAGCCGTCGAGAGGCCTAAACAACAGCGAGGGCGGCCTTCTCGATTTTTTGATACCGGATCTCAGCACCTTATAAGGTTTTGCTAGTGAAATAGACCGGTCTCTGTCCATCGGGAGTTTCTTTTATCAAGGCAACGCCCAAAGCTTCATCTGAAATAGCCAAGTATAGGATGAGTGTGTCTTCGGGGTCAGGCTTCGTGAGAATGGGAGGTTTAGACAACACCTCCTTAAGCTCTTGGAATGTTTTCTCTTGTTCCTGTCCCCACTCGAATTTCTTGGACTTTTTCAGTATTTTATACAGGGGGAGTGACCTGTGAGCCATTTTTGGCATGAACCGTGCCAAAGCTGCTACTTTGCCATTCAGGGATTGGACTTCTCTCAGATCCTTTGGACTCTGCATGTCTAGAATCGTTTGACACTTCCCTGGATTGGCTTCAATACCGCGTTGGGTTAACATGAAACCCAAGAACTTCCCAGCAGGGACAGCGAAAGTGCATTTCATTGGGTTTAGCCTCATGTTAAATTCTCTCAAGCGGGTAAATACTTGGCGTAGGTCTTCAATATGATCACCTCCAACCGGTGTCTTGGCTATTATGTCATCAATGTACACTTCAACAAGTTTGGTGTGCATACCCTCAAAAACCTTGTTGATCATGCGCTGATATGTGGCCCCAGCATTTTTCAGGCCAAAGGGCATAACTGTATAGCAAAAGACACCACGATCATTTATGAAAGCTGTCTTCTCTTGATCCTCTTCGTACATCAGAATCTGGTTGTAACCCGAATAAGCATCCATGAAACTCAGGTATTGATAACCAGAGGAGTCATCTACCATCCGATCTATATTAGGAAGAGGATAAGGATCCTTTGGACAGCAGCGGTTGAGGTCCACATAGTCAATGCACATTCTCCATTTACCATTGGATTTACGGACCATCACCACATTCGATAGCCAAGAGGAATAACGGATTTCTTTGATAAATCCGGCCTTCAGTAATTCCTCAGTTTGCTGGCAAGCTGCCTTCTGTTTCTCTGGTCCCAATCTTCTTTTTTTTTGGGCAACCGGTCTCGTCTTTGGATAGACGGATAATTTATGACAGCAGAAAGCAGGGTCTATACCAGGCATATCGGCTGCAGTCCATGCAAAGAGGTCTTTAAATTCTTACAGGAGCATCAGTAGTCGCTGCTCCATTTCTGTATCTAGCTTGTCATTAATATGGGTGATCTTTTCTGGAGAATCTCCCAAGACGATGTCCCTGGAATCCCCATCCGGTGTGGGCTTTAATGGGTTAGACGGATCAATGTTCAAATCCGCCCTAGGGTCCAGGTCGACAAGGCTTACAGATCTAGCGGCTGCTCCAGAATCATTGAGCTTCCTCTTTTTATTGGAGGCTTCCAGCTTTGTCATGTTGAGGCTTAGGTTGTAGCAGTACCTAGCCATCTCTTGATCACCTCGGATAGATGAAACAACATTATCCTTATTAATAAACTTGACAAGGAGATGTGGAGTTGATACAACTGCCTCCATGGCATTTAACATAGGACGGCCTATGATGCCATTAAATGGTGATTTAACATCGATCACCAACACTCGGGATTTAACCGTTCTGGCCCTTGGTTCGCCTTCAAACGAAATAAGGGTGTCAAGGTACCCCTTCGTTGATTGCTTTGCTCCATTGAAAGCTATTAGTTCCTGCGTATAAGGCTGTAAGTCTGAGTCTTTAAAACCCATTCTTTCAAAGCAATTATAAAAAATAACATCGCAGGAACTTCCCTGGTCAACAAGGATTCTTCGGACGTCCTTGTTGGCTATTACTGCAGTGATGACCACAGCATCGTCACCACCAGGAACGGTTGGGCCAAAATCCTCATCGGAGAAAGAGATTATTGGAGCTTCAACCCCACCTCTGTAAGGGCGATTGTCTTTGACTTTCCCTTGCATAGACAGAATCATTCTATGATGATTCTTACGGGCTGTAATTGAAGCTCCTCCTCCAGCAAATCCTCCAGCAATCATGTCAATGACTTCACGCCGGCCTTGACGTTGTTGCTGAGGCATGCTATCTTTATGTGCTATTTCATCAGTCATCACACCCTTTTGTTTCTCCGAAGCAGAGAATTTTCTAACCGGATTACGGTTATTGTCATCCCCGTCGTCTGGATCCTTTTCTCTTTTCTCATTCCGCTCTACTCTGTCAAAGGATTTCTCTTTGAACAGGTATTGCTTTAATTTGCCTTCTCTAATTAGCGTCTCAACATCGTTCTTTAGAGCTTGGCATTCATCAGTGGAATGACCATTCTGCTCATGAAAATCACAATACTTACGGGGATTTCCTGGTCTTTTCATAGGGGCTGGCCTTCTAACGCCATAGATGCTAAAAGCTGGCCATCCGACCTCTCTCAAAATCTGAGATGACTTGGTAGATAGTTGTGCATAATGGCTGAAGGAATTAACCTGCCTTTCTCGAGGTCGAGGAGAGTGGTTATTAACTTTAGGATTGGTGAATGGCCTCTCCATGCGTTCTGACCTCGTTTTCTCCTTACCCTTCTGAGTTTGGGAAGGTGGTGTTGATGGCTTTTTCTTTGCAGCTATAGCTTCTAAGTGCATCTCTATACTCACGTACTTTGAGGTTTTTTTCCCGAACTCCTCAAACGTTACTGGAGGGCTCTTTGCTAATGAGAGAGCAAAAGCTGATCCTGGCTGCAATGCCTTAATGACGATATGCAGCTTAATGGACTCTGTGAGGTTAGGAACCAGGGAAGCTTCCTTGTAGAACCTCTTCAGGAAATCTTTTAAGCCTTCGTTTCCACCTTGCTTAATCTGAGCCAGGGTATGAGATGTCCTGGGCACATCTCTAGAGATGACAAAGTGAGTTTCAAAAATAGCTACCATCTCAGCCCAAGAATCTATAGATCCAGAAGGTAGACCTTTAAACCAACCGAGGGCCTCTTCTGATAATGTTCGTGGGAACATTCGACACATTACATCCTCATCAGCCCCCAAGTACATGGCTTCAAATACATAAGCATCAAGGTGTTTGGTAGGATCGGTTTCGCCATTGTATTTTCCAATGGAAAGTGGCTGAGTAGTTTGAAGGTGCTTAGGGATATGGATGCTCATGAGTCTCCTCGAAAAAGGAACTTTTAACTTGTAAGTTACTGGGGGTGCTGTCGTTGACTCTCTCTTCCTTCGGGCAGCTTCAACTTCAGAGTCATGAGTCTGTTCTCTCCCCTCAAACGTAGGGATGTTCGAGTATTGGAGAGTGGTGGACTTTTCTCCGTCAGTTGTATGGGGAGTGTTTCGTGTGCGAGATGATTCCTTGTCCTCGCTTTGCCTTCTTTCTCTTTGCAGTTCAGCGAGTTCCCTCTGAAGTTGACTGATCAGCTCATCACGAGGATCAGGATTAGACACTATTACTATCTTCTTTGAGCTGCCCCCATGAGAATCAAAGTTGAGTTTCCTGAAGACGTTGGGGTTGGTTCTGCCTTCAGGTTGATTCTCCACGAAATCTTGTCCTTCGCCTTCCATCGAGGATCACTTGTTCTTTCAATGGATATGGGAATAACTTTATCGAGTCCCACCGGGCGTGCCAATGATCTGTCCTGAACCGGGGTCTAGAGATCCGGACTCAAGTCAATCATAAATAGTATGCAAATACTGTGCAGAAGACCGGATGTATGAGTATCCGGTGTAAATATCCGTTGTCCTTGTGTGAGGAGAGCAGATTGGGCATTCTGGAGATCCTTCACACCGACCTAACGCGTTGAAGTGGGCGAATGGTGGTGTCACCTACAAAGATTCTCCGACGCTCAAGTCAGTGATAATATTCCAAGTAAGGAATGTATTTCAGAGAGTAATCGTTTTTAGATTAAGTTCAGAATCCCCCCCTTCATTGATGAAGAGAGTTCATATACCTGATTGGCTCGTTTTACGAGGACTCGTTAGTGGGGAACCACTAACTTCCATTAGCATTATTTTATTACGCACTTACCAGCATGATTGGGTCAAGTGGCTATTTTATATTGAGCATGGAGAGTATAGACTAGGATTAGGGAACAAGTTGACCATCCCCATGAGCAGAATTTGGCTTGTAGTGCTGGGGATTATTGATCGGTCCCTGTAGCAATGATTCTTGTCTTTTGCATAGTGACGTGTGTGTTATCCGGTGTCATGGTGTTATCCTGAACAACCGGTATAGGGAGAGCGCCTGATACGGAATTACAGTCCGGATGTATACCGATGACACCGGTTACACGTTGATGTCTTGACAAAGACGTTGAAATATGTCTTACAGATCGGATACCGGTATTGAGACCGGATCATGGGTGTCGGACCAAGTATCTTTGATTGAGATGATAGTAGTCAGGGCTATCGAGGATAATATTAGGAGTCCGAATATATATTCGAAATAATTTTTGGATAAAATATTAAGCCCGAACGAAGATCCTGTTTGTTATAAAACGATGAATCTTTAATGAGGAGATTAAAAATAAAACCAAAAAGCTCATTTATCTCCTCTTATTCCAATGGGTTCCTTGGTCTCATTTGGGCAAACACTTTACTCTTTCTTCTTCTCTATTCTCCTTCTCCATTTCTTCTATTCTTCTCTCCTAAAACCCTAACAAAGGTGGTGGCCCCTTCTTCCTTCTCCATTTTCAATCTTGTGGGAGCTTGAAGAAGACTTGGAGCTTGAAGTTCCTTCTTCTTCTTAATTTTCGTGTGGCTCTCCCCTCTCTTGGAAAACTCTCTCATTTCTTCTCTTGAGGTAAGATTCTTGTCATTTCTCAAAAGTATGAACCTTTAGTTATGAGGTTTTGGTGTTAAGAGAGCATTTAATGTATGTGGGTTGTTAGGGGAAGCTTTAAATATGGAAACCCTAGAGTGGGTAGTCGTAAATGCTAACTTTGAAGATATTAAATGAGGAAGATGAGTTTATGGTTGGAAGGAGATAAGGATTAATGATGCATTTATGAGTGTGGTTGAGTTTGGTGAAAACCCTAACTTTAAGATTCGGGGAAAATGATAAATGTAGTTTGGGTAATGTATTGGAGAGCAAATACAAGCCATTGAGAGTATGGGTATTGATTGGTGAGGCATTCTTGTGAATGTTGGGCTATAGTTGTTGGTAGCCTTTAAGTATAATGAGTAAGGTTTAATGGGAAGGAATTCCCAAAGCCTAATAAGTGAAGGAAAATAATTTCTATAACATGTCTTATACATGTTATGAAATTGTAGATATGATTATGATTAATAGAGTTGAATTTGTGTATTGAATAGTTGATTGATTGGGATTTTACATGTATGTTAATGTAAGATCCATTCTGAACGACGAGACGGATACGTCGTATCAACCGGAATTCTTCTCTTGAGGTAGGAGAGGAGTCTTTATGTTCTAAATGCATGAGTTAAATAGTATTTGATTGTCCTAAGTGACAATATGCATGTGTCTTGCTTGTAATGATACGAAGAATCGTGATAATATGTATGATGTTGGTGATGTGACTTGGCAACATGTATTGATGCATCTAGAATACTTGTGTTGTGCTATATGGTGGTGTGGATTGTTTGACAATGAGGTGTCTTGAGTGTGATGTTATACCTATGTCCACTATAAATGTGAAATGAATATAGTTGATGTTTGATTGAGAATGGGTATGAATAAATAGCATACCTCGATTGATGGTGATAGATTGATGTTGTTGTGTTTGATGATGGAATTGAAATATATTTATGAGACTTATTGAGTATGCCACAAGAAAGTTTAAACTAATGATAATAACCAACAATAATAAATCCACTAAAAACCTTATGGTGACGTTGGTGAGGATGATGATGATGATTGATGAGTGGCATGAATAGAATGCATAGAGTGAGAAATGCATATGATTGGCATTTGCATCCATGGCATACTACATAGCCGCCGATGTTGGAACATTAGGGGAGTTCCCTCGGCCGACCCAGTGGGAGGGTGGCTCAGTGCACGAGCAAATTTTATTTTCCCCTGTGACTCGGTGTGTAAGTCATGAAGCTGCCCATGTATTGCTACAGGGAGCTACATGTGGGCGACCCTTGTGGGGGTGGCTCTTGATGAGCAGGTGACCCCAGTGGTCCTTTGGATCACAGCCGCTATGAAATGAGTCATGGACGGCCCGCAACACCATATGATTGATTATGTTGTTACCGCGGTCATGGTGGAAATAACCAGGTATTGCAAAATGGGCGATGTTGTTTGGTACCAGTAAAAGATTAGTGTAATGCATGCAATTTGATGATAAGTGTACATATTTTACTACTGCAGTAGGGGTATGGTTAGATGATCATACTTGAATCCCACAATTGGTGTTTATATTCCCACAGTTAGATCTGCAATTGTTGAAATAATCTGTTGTGCATATGCATTAGCTTAAGAGCATTTGCATATAGCCAGGAAGTATGTCAAAGGTGATGAAATGTGATGATGGTGTATTGCAAATGAGAGCATGTATTAAGACAACATAAAAAAAAATTATGGATACCAAATTATAAAATGAGTAAAACGATGAGGTGTGTAGTAGCCTAAATTGTTGAAAGACTTGATTATGTGTATGCTTGTATACTTGCCTAATTTATAATGTTGTTTGAGATATACATATGATAGTATTATGATGATGAATGAGGTGGTGAATGATATGTGTAGGCAAAGTATACGTTTTTTGATGCATATGTACATAATCACATAGTATTCATATTCATTCTTTTAGAATATATGACTCACTCTCCCATGTTGTCCACTTTTTAGACTTGTGATGCAGGACACTCATGGGTGGAGTGAATTTTTTGATGGAGAAGGTAAATAGGTGTATAAGAAGCGTCTTGGCCGGCAAATCTAGATTTTTGTATAGCATATAATGTAGATGTATGCTTATTTTTCCATCTAGATTGTAGTTTGATGATTTTTTAGGGTCATGTAGGAAAATTGGACCTTGGAGTGTATGGCCAATTTTCATTAATGACCTAGTTAATGTATGATGATGAACTATAATATTTGTTGATGATAAATTTTGTGAATGAATGAAGTATTTTATAACGTGTAGCATTATACGACGCTATGTAGAAATGATTTAAATGTCATGTATTGAAGGAATGGGAATTGAACTTAATATGTATGACTAATTGGAGTGACTCCCTAATACATGATAGAATGTATCTAATGCATTGGTATAGGTCAAAATAGCATGAAATGAGGTTTGGCATGTTAAGTTGCATGAAATTTTTTTGTTCCTGTTTTCTCTACATAACTCGCTCAAGCGAGACTACATAACACGCTCAAGCGAGTGATAGTCTCGCTCAAGCGAGATCCCTGTGAAACAGGGGTGTGGCCACTGGCCAAAATTCGCTCAGGCGGGAAGGACCTCGCCCAAGCGAGATTGAGTAGGAGAGTTACTAGACCATTTTCGCTCAAGCAAAATGGCTAGAGTATGGCAATTCGCTCAAGCGAGCGAGGAGAAAATGGATTCTGGGAGGTTTTTGCTCAGGCAAGCCTAGACTCGCTCAAGCGAAATATGGACAATGAGGTTCTGTCCCATTTTCGCTCAAGCGGTTGTGCCTTGCCTAAGTGAAATCTGTACTTGGAGCTTCTGGGGCAATTTCGCTCAAGCGAAGCCGAGCTCGCTTAAGCGAGATTAACACCTGATGCTCTTCTCTTTTTCGCTCAAGCGTGTTTCATATCTCGCCCAAGCGTGACCATGCGAACTCGCTTAAGCGAGTGTGGTACTCGCTTGAGCGAGTGGCACCTGATTCCCTTAAAATGTTATTGGGACAATTACTTTGATTTCCCTTTGCATTAATATTCCTTCTTACATCATCTTAACAATACTTTGGACATATTATGAACTATTAAATCTCGTGAAATTCATTCTCTTTAAATCCAATCATATAACATCATTGTTTCTATTTGAAAATTTAATTTCTCATGAATCCTTTTTAATTCACCCTCTCGTATCTTCATATATCAGAAAGGTTTTTCATTGTTCCAGGGTGTTGATTAAGACTTCACCATGTTATTACTGTATCAAATAATGACTTGTAAAACGCGAAAAATTTACCCCTATTTTCGGGGCGTCTCGTATTTTTTGAGATTTAGCCATTAAAATATTATTTTAGTCAAGATTAAATCTTATCGTTAACTTTTCGTCAGTTAATTATGGAAGTAGCTAACAATTAGTCACCTCAATGTTAACATGTGTAATTTTTTTTGTTTAAGTATAAAACTAGTTCTTAAAAAGGTTTAAAATTAGAATTGAACTTTTTAGGATTTCACCCCTTGAAATATTTTTTTTGGTGGGATAATGTCTTGTCGTTAACTTTCCATCGATTAAGTATTGACTCAATATTGAAACATATTTATTTAATATTTTCTAATTGTCACTTAAGATTTATCCATTACCTTCTTCTATCATTTTTAGTACTTTTCTTTTTCTTGTCTCTTTCTATCATGGTCTTTTTCTTTTTCTTCTTCCCCCACTCGCCTCCCCCTCTACCTCATGGTTCATTTGGTAGTGTCATCGACACAACGTAGGCAATGCAAACACAGGTTTGTTGCAGAGCCAGAGAAGACACACTCTCATGGTATGGTCGCATCTAATTCCATGTCTCCACATCAAACATGATTTTAAAGTCGAGTGTATGATGAGAAAAGAATCAAATGTGTCATCTTGATGGGATCCTCAAGACTAGAATCGTGTGTGAAATGGAAAGTTAATGACAGAACTTAATCTTAACAAAAAAGAATATTAAGGGCTAAATCTTTTTAAAAACAATTAAGAGGTTAATTCTAATTTTAAACTTTTTTTAGGGTTTAATTTTATATTTAAGTAAAAAAAAATTACATATGTCAATTCTGAGGTGGTTAACCGTTAGCCATATTAGCATTAAACTAACGGAAAATTAATGACAGAATTTAATTCTAATAAAAAAACATTTTAGGGGCTAAATACTTAAAAAATATTGGGGGTTGACCTTAATTTTAAGCTTTTTAAATGCTAATTATATATTTAAGTCTTCATAAAATATAATTTTGAATTAATTTTAAAACCTGGTCTTAAATTACTTTTAACACTCATGTGAAGGTTATAATTGATGCATGACATGACACGAATATAAAAATGTTGGATGGAAATTCAAATTTTATCTCCACTTTTTTTACATTTATCTTTCACCCTTTTTTTATTATATTTCTAAGATTAAAAATATTTTTGAAGTGTTAATATTTCATATTAGATCGGTTGGTTTGATTTAAAATATACTCTGAAGTTCAAACTGTCAAACCTGAATTAAAAAGAAATACTGAGTTTAACTTTAAATATCTAAAAATTGTAAAATTATTTTCAAGTGCAATCGAATTAGCAAGCAACCCTTTCAACAGTCTACGGATTTTATGACCTTTAGAAAATTAATTTGATAGTAAGGACATTGTCATAAAATTCTAGTTGTAAAATTAATAAAAGCATGAAAGTTAAAAACATTTTTTATCAATTAGTCTTTTCAAATTATGGTTGCTATTAAAAGTTAAATCAGTTCGTTTTAACTTCGATAAACTTCATGCAATCGTTAAAGCCACGTAGAATCATGAAATGTATTAGGTTAACTTTATAATGTCGTGACAGGAGTCGTGGTCGACTCCGAAAAGATGTAATTGTCATTGATATTTATTTTTTAAAGATAAAATATCGAGAAAGCCTTCTAGTTAAGACATTGGTTAAAAAAATGAAACTTGAGTTCAGAGTCAAATTATAGTTTGTTAAGGTATCAGCACCCATACTATTTGTCACAAGACGGTTACTTCAAATTAATCGTGTGCATTTTTTACAATAGTCTAAAGATTAAATTTTACCTCTTAAAAAGAAAACAATTAACAACACAAACAAGGAAAGATATGAGAGGTTTTAAAATGAGGCTAACAGGACGTCTCTTACAAATTAAATATGACCTTCAAAAAAAGAGTTTTTCAAAGAAGCGAAATTAATAGGACGTCTCTTTCAAATTAATCCTATTTAAGAAAAAACAACAAAAATCTTTGGAAAGGAAGTGAGAATTAACAAACATCTCATCTAAATTAATTTCAAAGACAACACATTAAAAAAATGACAAGATTAATAAGACGTCTCATCTAAATTAATCTCATCGTATGAAAAAATTATTTATTTTCATAGCTGGGAGAGGAACAAAAAATAAATAGTAAGATGAATAAATAAAGTGGGATAAAACAAACTAGAACAAAAGGGGAAGCGGAAACAACCAAAAAAGTCAAAAAAAAATCCTTTTTTTTTTATTTTTACATCATGGTTTCTTTTACTCATATATGAAAAACTATAACATAGCATTGAAGGAAACAATTCATGCATATTAATCACTTTCGAAATCACATTTTTAAGGCATTACAAAACATCAAATGTATATCATGCTAAGGGAAAAGAGAAATAGGGGGAAAAAAGTAAGACCTTCACATTGTTCAAGCTACTAACCTAAACTTAAACAACAATCATCAAAGAGTAACAAGATACAAATCTTAAACAAAAGAATTTAATCATTTATTTAATCAAAATCAATAACATACATGGTATGTAAAAATAAAATTACAAAAGTCCCCTAAGTAGGGGTTATATCTTATCTCCTTGAGGGAAGGGAGACAATGCACACTTCAGTCTCTCTTTTTTGGTTTTACAAGTGAAGAAGAAGAAGGGACACTTGTCTCTTTTCTCTCAAACCCTTAGCACACTAAGAAGATGATAATAAAAAAAATAAGAGCTCTTTTTCTAAACTTTACAAACTTCATTTTATGAACCCAAAAAAGAAAACCCTAAAAAAGATACCTAAAGAAAAAACCTAAAAAAATATAAAACCCTAAAAATAAGAGCCAAAAGAGGACCCTGAGAAAAAAAACCTTAATGAGAAGAAACTAAAAACCAAAACTAATGACCATTTCCTATTCTTTTTCCTCCCCTTTTACAGAGCAAATGATCTTAAAATCCTAGCCACCACCTTAGGTATTTTTGGGGAAAAAAAAGAAAGGGTTCGGTCCTTGTCTCTTACCTTTCCATTTTCCATACCTTAAAGTCCTTTCCATTCCTTTTTGTGCAAAAAAGTCTTTCTTCTTTGGGTATGGAGTTGGCTTTACTCATTGGAAAAGAGAGAAAACTAATACTTTAGAGTGAGAGAGGACGGTCAAGATCTCTTAGGTAAAGGGGGCTTGGTCCTTGTCTCCTATCAATTTTTTCATGTCTCAAAGTCCTTTTTAACTTTTATTTTTCTTTTTGTACAAAAAGGTCTTCCTTCTTTAGGCATGATATTGACTTTACTCATTAGAAAAGAGAGACCACCAATACTTTAAAGTGAAAGAGGAAGGTCAAGGTCTCTTGGGTAAAAGGAGGTTTGATCATTGTCTCCCACCCTTTTTTTCATGCATTAAAGTCCTTTTTAACTTTTTCCTTTCTTTTTCTTTTTCTTTTTCTTATTTTTTTTATCCTTTTTTATTTTTCTCTTTCTTCCTTTTCTTTTTCTCTCATTTTTATTTTTCTTCTTTTTCTATCCTTTTTTATTCTATTTCTTCCTTATGTGTTCTCTTTTTTTCTCTTTCTTCCTTGTTTCTTCAAAGTATGTTTTTTTGGGTCAAATGCAAAATAATGTTGATATATAATATTCATATCAAATAAAGCAACTAATCAATAGTACATATGCACTTATACCCCTAGTCACACATTATCATATGTTATACATGTATTACCTTTCATCCTGAATATAAGCAAATTAGATAAATTTTATATAGATTAAGAAAGTTGACTAAAAATTATTTTTTACATCAATATTATCAAATATTTGATGTATTTATCTAAAGTGTCTTTAATCTCATTTGTTGAATAAAGAATTTAATTACCATGAAAATATATTCAAAAATGATATATCAACTACTTATAACTAGGATCAAAGAGACTCATTTTGTCCCTAATTAGCTATATCAACTACTTAGATGCAAATGCAGGTTGCAGATTATGTTGGATCAAGTCTTTTTTATATAAAAAATATATAATTTAATTCGAATTCCAAATAATATATTCAAACTTGGTAAAAGATCGAAGTTTGCAGGAATTTTATAGGTTAACCTGTGTAATAGAGACTTTATCAAGTCAAGTAAAAAAAAACCTCAATTTTAATTTAAGTTCAAAATTTAAAACTCTAATCCTTCATCTTAGGGAGAAGTGCAAGTCACGTTGGTTAGATCAACTCATTTGGTCAAGTCTTTGATTTATTCAATGCAAAGTGTTTTTGAATTCAACTTTAAAAAACTTCAAATTTTACATGTGCATGTTTTTTAAATTTATATATGATACAAAAATAAAAACAAAATATGTAAAATAAAAGGTTGAAAATATTTAACTTAAAATACTATCTTTGTCTCTTAATATAAGAACCATAAAGATTTATATTGTATGTAATATGAGAACCTTATCAAAAAAAATTAAAATCATTAATTAATTTTTTTACCGAAATCCCTTTAATAGTCATTAATAAAATAAGCATCAATTAAGGAGAAAGAGTAAAATTTATCAAAAACTAGTACAATTTGTATATAAATTAAACGACTTTAATTATATTAATTAATTTTTTTAAAAAACTAAAATTAATTGAGTTTTTTATTGTGACGAGAACAAATAAAGGTAATATTAAATAATTAGGTGACATAGTGGAAAAAGATGAATTCAAAATAATAATAAAAAAATCATTTTCAAAGAATAAATCAATATACTTATTCACTCTACTAAATTTATTTTTATAAAGATAAACCTTTATATACTTCAATTGGTTACCCTCAGCTCCTCAAGTATCATGTAGAAGTCAAAGTTTTAAGTTTGCTGATTTTAAAAAAAAGGGAAAAGTAAAAGTTGGAATATTAGAATCATTTCCTTAATTTTAACATAGTTGCCAAGTGTCATGAAGGATGTAACTACAAATCTACATGTTGACCAACCAGCTTGGTAATAACTCCCTGTTTACTTTGTGACTTTCAAATTTAATCCCTGTTATGTAGAGTAAGATATACAAAACTAAGTTCGCAAGACGAGACGAAACTCATTTATATTATGGACTTAGGATATGTTTGGTTTATAATTGGGAAATGGAGTTGAGGAAATAGAAAAATCATGCCGTTTGAGACAGTCAAAACTCTGTTTGACAATACGATTTATTTTTGGGGTTGGTCAAACCAACCAAGTTGAATAATCAAACAATGCCTTACAAGTTTGACCCATTTAGCATGTGGGTTAAACGGACCTAGCCACAGGTTCACAAGTCAACCCGTGAGTCAATTTATATTCAAAATTATTATTTTATTTTAAACAAATTTTATTTCTTTTTTTATACTATTTCATTTTCACAGTTCATTTTTTTAAAAAAAAAAAAACTCAAACATAAGACGATGTTATATCATTGTTCTTTACATTGAAATAGGAGAAAATTAATATTTAGATTCTATTGGTTATTAATTTGTTAAAGTTAAGGTATTACGGTTGGAGCTTTTAGATGATTAAATGTTTTAAATTATGTATTTTGAGTTTCCAAAAAAATGTTTTGGGCCAATACTCAACACTTTAAAGCCAAAAGAAAAGTCATATATACTAGCCCATGGGTCCAAAAACCAGCCCATCTAAAAAGCTGACTCATGCAGGTTCCCCGTTATGGGGGCAGGCCGGCCCATATACCATAAAATGCATCCATTCAACAGTTTGGTTACATATTTTACCAAAAAAAAAAGTTTGGTTACATAGTACACACCACATCAAGATAAGCATAGAAACACTCTTTCCACAATGGGTGAGGCAGAGTTTTTCTGCCAGCCTCAACACAGAAGAGAAATGGATACAAAACGAGCAAAGATAAGGAAGGAATGACAGTGGATAAATAAAATCAGTCATCACATGATGTTGCTTGTCAAATCAAAGTAATGAGAGGAAAGTTAAGTTCAACACTAACATCTAAGGAGACTAAATTCATAATTGAGAGATAATTGCAATAGTTTAGTAAACAGCAGCAAACTGCCTTTTACATCCTGAGACTTCATATCCATAGATCCTTCCTCACTTCAAGGAAAAATGAGTAACTGTATCTACAATCATCAATACAGATGCTTTTAGCAAGACAAAAATTTGCCTCAATAAAATGAATTACAGTGAGTAATAAAAAATGTCTGTACAAAGAAGGCAGAAACAATCGGAGGCTAATTTGTAGTTTTTAAATGATGGTAGTCTTGAAGCAAGTAGTGATCTTGTATAACAGGATTCCACACCTCTTAACTTGAAACGACGGCCTTAGCAGCACAGAACCCATTTCTTGACCTCTTGTTGGATATAATATCAGAAAATGAGTCAACTAATTGCCCTGCTAGACTACTTGGATCATCAATCAGAGTTTGAATGAAAGTATTAACAACCCTTCGTTCTTGCTCTGTTGCCCTCAAACTAAACCATGTCAGCAATTTCAACCTAAATTCCTGTTTGATATGACCTTGGCATTCTAGCCAACGAATTACTTTCACACAATACTCAAAGTTCTCATCCAAGGAGCATGAACCATCAGACGCATGTAAAGGAGATTCATTAATCAAAGTGCTGTCACAATCATGTGTCTCTTCAAGTGTGCTTCTTGCTACCCTTTTCCTACATGCATCTAGACAAGAGTCAACGGCTGGGACTTCTCCAGTTGGCCCATGATTCCAGGTTTGGGAACCACCACTACCACGTGGTCTAGCTAAATTTTTCTCCAAATCAAGAGAAATGGCATCATCATCTGCCTCTACAGCCTGCTGCAATGTGCAACCATTATCTTCATCCATGGAAGACTCAAAAGGAGGTGTAAGTTCTTCATTTAAGTCTGGCACAGAAGTAACATTTAGATCAAGGTCACGTGAAATTGAAGGTTGCTCTTCTGGAATGCTGGGCTTGATCGACTCACCTTGCCCACAACATTTTCTCATGTCAGCACAGCAAAATCCCTCAAAGCAACCCTGTTCTTGAGCCCAAGTAAGATGTAAAATTTTTCCAAGGTCTCGAACCTTAAATCCAGAGTCTGCTATTATGGGATTGGGCTCCACTTTGGAGCCAGAAGAATTGCCTTCAGTTTGAAGGGTTTCCTTTTTATGATTCATGGCAACTGATGAAGATGGATTCCTTTCCAATATTTCAATGCTCTTGGTGAAACACTTGGCCTCAGAATGACCCAGGTCACCATTTTCTATACAAGATACAATTCGAAAAGTATATTCTGTGCAAGGCTGGAGGTTGGATATCAAAATCCTCCTCTGAGCATTGGAAAACACACAAACAGGATCTGTAGTGTGCGATTCCTCCCTACTTTTGTAATACCACAACTTGTATCCTTTAATGTCCTCAGAAGATGCATTTGGCATTTTAATTAAAATGATTTTGACTGAGGAAGATGTTATCTCTTCAAAAAAGAACTTGCAAGCAGCAGGAAGTGAACCCTCTGCGAGTTAAAGAAGCTCATAATATACTATCTAAATCAAATTGTTGGAAAGCAAAAAATTGATGAACTATAAGAAATAAAAGTAGTAGTTCCAACCTCTGGATTCTAGATTTACATTTGGAACAGTGGCTAACCACTCATCAGCTTTCTCAATAGCAAAAGAGCAGAGTTTCTGTACATCATTGGCAATAGGGAGTCTGCTGACAATGCCACGTGCCATCTTGGAAGAAACCCCATTAACTGGACCAACTTCCATTTCTAGTTTAGTCTTTGCCTCTTTTACTATTTCATGCAATTCTTTAAACCTTAAAGTCCCGTCCAGAAGTCTGTAGCTCAAATATATCCTGTAACATAGTACATCAACACGCCGAGCATCTTTGGCTATATTTAGCTGCTTCTTCCAACACCTGTCAGTATTAAACATGAATCGTCAATGTCATCAAAATAGGGCTAAAAATTTAGTCATGAACATAAGTTGAAAATGGTTTAAATGTATTATAAACCTCAATCTTCTATTTCACAGTCAAATAAAAGAAATTCGAGGAGGCGAAACTCGATTCATTTTTCTCAGAAAAGACACATCAATGACATTAAAAACTGCACTAATTAGTTTGCTTCCTTGTTGAACACATGTCAAGTAAGCGAATGATGAATGGGAAAGCAGGAAACATGGCCAAAATTTTTTAAATTCTTAGTCAATATACATAATATGCAGAGGTTGATACATTTTCACTGATGACACACAGGAATTGGAAAGATTCACCAAAGCCTCAACAACAACACTGGGGTAGAACATCCATAAGTCCGCAATTAAAGAAAATTACTTACCCAAGTATCCCAGTAACTTTACCACAAGAAGCACAACAATAACCACCATCTAGTTGCATCAGTTGTCCATGATCAACGACACCTACTTTTTCATGTTGAAGGGCACACTCGATATGACATGACAACCCACAGGAGTCCCTTTGAGCAGATTTAGATGTGCATACCAACCAAAGACTAGGATCCTTGTTATCATCAAAAAGGTGGCAAATACAGCAAGAGCACCTTCTACAAAATGTGTAATCTTTAGATAGAACTGCTCGGCAAGCGGAATTTTTACAGATCCAAGAGTTTGAATGTCCAAAATCAATAGGTGCGTCAGGAGTTGGTAAGAATCGCATGGGATTTTCACCTTTGCGATGTTGCTTCTTAGAATGCTGATTGCTGACAGCAGAAACCTTTTTCAAGTCCTGTTTCTTGATAATCTTACTGGTAGACTTAGTTTCTGACATCTTGCTTTTTGAAGAAATGTTCTTTTTTGTCCTTAGCAAAGTACATTCATAGAAGTTCCTTTTTTGGACCAGCTTTTAGAAACTCCTGAAGGAATTCTGAACTTCTTGAAGCATCATTTGAATGGCCTTTTTTCTGGAGTACTTTGGACACTAAATGAAAGGCTTTGAATACCGGAAACTGCTCAGAAATAACAACCAACTGCAAAGTAAAACTAGTGGAAAAACAGAAGGAATATTTAACTGAAGTAAATAACTATGCCTAAACTCTTATATTGATGCCAATCAACTGAAGAAAAATAACAAAGATAACAGATTGAGAGTAATAACAATAAGTGCAGTAAATGATAATTATATTCAAGTTCCACCAGAGAAATGTGAATAGAAAGGTAAACACAGTGTAGTTCCCTCTTCAACTGAACTTTCCCTCAGCCGTCATAAGCCTCATAAAATAATACATCATATTCATATATAATTAAGTATAGAAAAAACTGGAAATCAAACAACTAGAGCTAAAAACACCAGGTTACAAATTGTGTCCACCTGGTCATCTGCACTAGTATGTCCTAGATTCTCCCTAATCCTATGCAACACAAGAATGAAAATAAATTGTTCAAAACAGTACATCACAGATGGAAACTAAGAACACGAAAAAAGATATCATACGGTGAAATGGCAGATTGATTCTTAATGAACTCAACATAAACAATGACACACTGAAATTGTGAGAATATAAAAATAAGAAGCTAGAGAGAATTGATTCCAGAAACAACCATTAACTCATAAGCAATATCAAATAAAACTTAAAACAGATTTTCTAATCTATGGAAGGTTGCACGTAACAAGAAATCAAAAAGTGAAAAGTTTCATTTAAAATTAACATTAATGTAGTCCCCCATGATTTCCAAGGCAAGTCTAATACAATCTTCAAAATACATTCAAACAAGAAGATAAGATCTTCTCATCAAAAGTTTGATTATACACAATGACATGAAGCATAAAAATATGCACATATAAGACATTCTCGTATAATTCGAATACCTAAAGGACAATAATGCAGGAAAAGTTGAGAATGAGAAGGTACCAGATCCTCCCTATCATGGAAAAAGAAAAAACAAAAGAGATATCCTGACAAAATTGACACTAGAGGAGCATCTCCACAGTCAACAATGTAGCAAATTCTGGAGGGGAATCCAAGGCCAATGTGCAGCCGCTACAGCGTCGAATAACCCTTTATATAGTCTCAATTTACACCAGTGCAAACACGTGCACCATTCAAAATACTTTTAAAGAATATATTCTTCATCAATCCAACCATTGAAAGATACACTTAATCATCTTGATCTTTTCTGCTAGATATTTGAAAAATTGATTCTCAATAAGTACATAATTAAATGTTGAAATTGTTTTGTGTAGAAAGTATATGGCATCATCTTATATGTTTTCTTGCAAACAATTATGGAATGGATTGATCTCAAATTAATATGGAATATTATGATCACAGTCTAAATTATGGGAACTGATTATCCAATGGAAGATTTTGTGAAACTTGTGCCATTAAAAATTAGTTAATGCGGATCAATATATTAACCACATAACAATTATGGCATGTCAGTGGAAGACAAGGTCAACTATGCCCATATATAACTTCCATCTGGTTCTATAACAAATTAAGCTGCCACAAAAGCCTTATTCTATGAGTAATGGATCTCCAGGTATAGAGCATGTTAGCAAAAGACAAGGCTAAACTACACCCAAATACAACAAATTCCATGTCTATATGAAAATTTTGATCAAGCTCACACGCCTACTTAATCGAAGGAACCACATTGATACCTTGGCATACCTCTTTAAATTCACATAATAGTCTTGCAAGGATAAACATACATGTAAAGTAGAAATACATACTATTGTAGAATATAACCACCAGCACACACTAACAGTTCTACTAAATTTGTATAGCATTTCATAGTATTAGGTGCATGTTTGGATAATTATTAAAGTATTACTTGAGTGGCATGCATCTTAAAAGAATTATATCATGTGGAATGAGTTGAGTTGCACATTTAATAAGGTTCTCCAAAACGACAATTGGTGTAAAAACACTAAAATTACTTTCAACCAAACATCGAATAACCAAAGAAATTTCAAGTTTAATAGTCAAATAAACAACTTGGTCAACAGAAACATTTGTAGTAGAGCAATCCATACAAGGACTAAATTCAATAATCACTCCCGCATCTTAGCATTTAATTATAACACCATCAAATTCTACAATGTATACTTAAATTGGGAAGATTATACGTACATCAATTCTATTTAATATTTCTCTATCCTTTATCTGTAATAGAAACACATTAATGCATTAATATTTCATAATTTCATATGAAAACAACCCAAACATCTGTTGGTATATATACTACGAGCTATTATGTTTTTAATATATCATTTTGTACGTATCAATAAAATAAGTCTTTTTAATTTTAAAATTGTTTTAAATCTACTTATCCTTGGAATTGCAGGTCAAATGAGAACTATTCTTAAAATGTCCCTAGTTAAGTATTTACATGTCCCATGTAAATACATTAAGACTAGTGTGTGAATATACTGAAGAACTGATCTCATAGTTCATGGATATAGAAGATATCAAATCTTCACACAGATACACATTAAGAGTAATGGTGTACTAGACCCACCATAAGAAAGTTGCATGGATGGTTACATGAGTGTCATAAACGGTTCTCAATATGATAATGGTATATGTAGTCCTTCGGCCATAAAAGTTATGATTACACAATGAACAAATTATGTAGAGGAATGCGAGTGATGTAAATGGGATTTGTCTCTGTGAGACTAAAAAGATGCATGGTTATGCTAGGAAGAATAAATATTGGATATCTATTCAGGTAAAATCTACTCTAGTATCAAATAAAATCACACAAGGATGACGTTAACCATGTCTTAATTAGGCCTAACTCATTCAAAATGAGTAAAGAACTCAATCTTTATAAATAACTCATCAAGTCAAACCTATAGAGCATGAGATGCTCATAAGCAGCTACGCAAAAGAAAAAAAATGCACAAACTCGTAATTGTGAGGGCTGAGTATTTTCTAACTAGCATTCGAAGGTTAAGCTTCTGGTGAGAGTGCTCGTGCGGATTCCTAAGGGATGAAGCTAAGATTGTTTCGATAGACGAATTTATCTCGCGTCTACAAGAGGTAATCCTAAAATGCAATAATTTTTTATTGTTGTATGTAATGCTTTGAAACACATAGTTTGCAAATCGCTATGGGATTCTAGGTGTTTCCACTGCCTGACCTTATGGAACTCCCTAACAACATCATCGGTATATCAAAATTTATATCCCTGATGTATAAACTATGAAGGGAAAAAACAACGGGATTTTCAAAGAATAAAGTATAAACAGAACAAGAAAGACCAAAAAGATATCCTTTTAAAATAAAAAATAAAACATTGGTGGTTTTATGGAAAATCTTCATAGTGTTGCCTTTATTAATTTGAATAAATCTTCTTTGTTATTTTCCTTAACAATGTATTCCAAAGTACCACAGTTTCATATTACAAAAAACAAACAGTGTTTTTTATATAGTTTATTATAATTCTCAATTTATAATTAACACAAAAAAGGAACTAAATAATACACCATCATGCATTGCAACCCGCCACAACAAGTTTCCAAAGCTTTATGGTACAGAGGGAAAAAATGAATATACTATATAGTAACTGTATGTGCTCAACATTTATTAAAACTTCACAAGATTATTTTAAAATAATGTTGATCCCTAACTCTAAGAAAACACCATACAACATATATAACCTCAAGCAATTACAAGGCATATTGTATGTTGTCATATTATTCCATTCTATGCTCATATTTTTAATACATTGCGTCATATGAGCCAAACAAGTTTCATATTTGGGCCAACAAAAAGGAAACAGAAATTGCCGAAGCAATAACATAGAAGTTAACAGGCAACAAACCATGATGCTAGAGAGTGAAATAATGGTTTCAAGACAAAGGGCCTTCCAAAAGAAGTCACTTTCAATATTTAAATTATACAGTGGACTGAAATTGTACATAAAAGTTAGTCCTTATAAGGGAAGAAACCACATGGTTACACACATTTTGAAACATATAGTAGTGTATATGTCAGTTGTAAAACACTTGTAAACTAACAATAGCAAGACAAATCACACAATATGCATCTACCTGGAATCAAATTTCAGCTGACATTTTAAATCATTGATAGATGAGAATCTTACACTAGCCCACCCACATTCAGCATTACATACACAACAAAAAGGTAAAACAAAATTGCTGCAACTGTAACTACTGAAAGATCAAACTCAATAAGAAGTTAAAAACAATACCTTTAGCAAATAGTTTCTCTTCTAAATCCATTAGCAAGTGATGAGCACGGTAAATGAATGTCCCGTCTCTAACAAACAGAAAAAAAAATAGCATCAAAAGGATGTACATTGTTCAGTGTTTACACTGTTGTGAAAACTGAAAAGCAAGTGAGAGTCATGCGTGAATCATCACTCCACTCAAAATTACCAGATGAATAGGGGAAAAAAGGATTTTTTTTTTATTACATCTAAGCTATTTATCACACCAAAGAAAATTAACAAGCAGTGGGTATCCAAAACTTATACATAACTCCCATGTTACCATACGTAAGGTACAAATTCCAATTTCATCAAACACCAACAAAACAATATCATCAAACACTTCAAAAATTTGTTTTTTACCTACAACAAAGAGAATGGAACCACGTTTCAAATACACCAATGCCAGAATGTAGCTCATGAATTGAACACAACATCACAAACAGGCAACATTCAGAACGTAAAATTAAAAGTCCAAGACACCAACTTTAAAAATTAAAAGCTAAAAGATATATATATATCATACCAAATCAAAATAAATAAATAAAAATCAGAATCCAAAAATACATGCAGATTATCTTTCCCCATTCGATTTAAATACGGAATTAATCCAGTTACAACCAACAAAAACCAATTATTATTATTAATTATTAAATAAACATTATTAATAATGATCTATTAATTAAGTTATTATTTATTATACATGCCAAAATGAAAAAAAAAACTAAGAATAAAAGCGTGAAAATAGAGATATATAAATGAGAAACTGAACGTAAAGGGAAAAGAAAAATAGAATCACACGATTTATACGCATTGTACGTATTAAAAAGATAGAGAGAAAAAAATATATTAAAAGAAACACACCATATTAATTAATTAATTAATTTTGAAATTATTCTAAAAAAATAAACAAATTCAAAAAGCGAAAGTAAACATCATCATGAGGCGAACGTGAAGGTAGGAAGAGAGAGAAAACAAGAACGAATCTGGGAAATTTGGAAACGAGAAAAATAGAACGAAAATTGAAGAGAGAAAAGAAGGAAGGAAAGACTTATGGTGGTGAGTGGTCACTGGCCTTGAGAAGAATCTAGGAAGGGTTTGTGTTGTGTTGTTGTGAGATGAAACTGTAACAGAACGAACGTCGTCGTGGTGATGGTGGTTGTTGTTCGTTTGCGTTTTCGATAGAGAAAGAGATGGGAGTAGTTGAAGTTATACGAGTCATTCACGTATTTGGGAAAAGGGAAGCAAGTCACGCGCCAACGGTGGCGCGTGGGAGTGGCGGTAGTTTGAAGGGTTCGGTTTTTTCCTTGTGGTTGCTGCATGGAATATTGATAGTGCTCAATTGCTTCTTATTTATTTATCTCTTTTATTAGAAATGAATGTAGTTCTTTTATTACATAAATAAACAAATTTATTAGAATGAATATAGCTATTTTATCATATAAATACATTCATTTTTAAATAAAAAAAATTCCTAATGTGTTCTTTTTTAAAATTTTGAAAAATTTTTGAAAAACTTTTCTACTTTTCAACTTTTTTAAAGACTTTTTTGCTTTTTAGAAAAATAAAAAATCCGATTTTAAGTTTTCTATAAGTTTTTTTAAAATATTTTGTAAACAAATACATTTTCTATTTTTTTAACTTTTCAAGAATAGTTTTTTATTTTTCGTAAAAAACTTACGAACTAAACACGACTAAATAATTCAAACTTAGTCGCATAAACTAAGATTAAAAAAAAACAAATTCAAAGAATGTGTAACAGTCTATAATTGATTAAGGCTAATTGCATGTTAAATTAATTAATTAATCAAGAATGGATATAGAATTACCCAAATGCCCTTAAGTTAATGTTTCAATAACTTACCAATTTCACTCTCTTACTCATGCTGAAACAAAAGGAAAACAGGGTCAATTTCACCAATTCACGCATGCAACTTCTTATTCTTCTCCGCGGGAACCCATTACAATTCCACCAATGTTTCTTCAATTTCTCCACTTGATTTCTTCTAATTGAGCAAGGCTTCCTCTTTATCTCCTTCCTCCTTCACGTGGTTGCCATGGGTGCCCTTGGGAGAGCTTAGATTCTTGGAATTGGAAGGTAAAATCTCATGGCCTTGACCTCATTTTTGTTTTGCAAGCTTCTTCTTCTTACCACATGTTGATTCTTCCATTTTTATGGAATTAAGGTCATGTGAAGCAAAGTGCAAAGGTGGGACAGCTTGGGCATTATCGAAGTTTGGATTTTCCCCATTTTCAAGTGAGTAATTCGATGCTCATAGCTTCTAGGATTTTATTCCACAAGTTCTAGAGCTTGATAATAATTAATTTCATGAAACTAGGCGATTTTTGAGCGTTTTAGCAAGTGGGTAGCTTGGGGGTTTTGTTCGGAACCGGGCGTCAGTGCTTATCGGTAAGTTAATACTTATCGAAATAATAGAGAATTAGCATTCTAGCTCGAATTATGAATTTTAGTAGCGATCGTGATATTAAAATAAATTATTATGAATTTTAGGGAATTGTTTGGTTGTGGAAATTACGATCGGAGCTTGTGATTAACGATCGATTAACATTTGGATAGCTCGGGGAGCTTCTGGATTATTTATTTCCAGGTAGAGGGAGCTATTACATTTTAAATGCATGGTTTATGGATGGGTTAGAGGTATATTGCTATATTATGAATTATGTGTTGTGAAACATGATGATTAGATTGCTTAAAGTGTGAAATAATTATGAAATACCCCATTTTATTTGATATATGAGATATATTTTATGTTGTGATGATTTCCGTCCATATTATTGATATTAAAATCGCATGAGATGTGATTAAGTGATTGGATTGATAATAATGTGATATATAAGACACGGTTAATTGATTGAATAGTTCTTATGCATGAGATGTAAAAGGACACTTGAATTGTTGATGATGAGATATTGCATGAGATACAAAATGAATAATGTGATATAGCATAAAATGCTTGTTGATGATGTATGCATATGAATGAGATTCTATGTTATATGGTTTCAAGGATTCCAAAAAGACTTTGAGTGTGACTCAAGGCAAGCTTATTGAGTAGGACTTAGAGCTAGCCCGTAACACTCCCGTTGTCACTGAGAGTGATTGTGTTACGTGAGATGGCAAATGGTTTGGTACCAGTAAAACGGCCGGATCAGTTGGGAGCTGAATATATGACTGAGAGCCAATGTGTTGCAACACTATACTTGATGATGTGCATTGGATCCATGTTATTGCATTTATATATAAGTATATGCATTAATATATGTTATTGAGAATAACATGATTTGTGATAGCTATTTGATATGATATTGGGAATATCTGGTGAGTAGTGAATTATAATGAATGACAGTTAATGTGATGATTGATTGTAATACTATATTATGAGTTAGAGAATTGGATAAGTTGATTTGATTTAATAACTGTCATTTAACATGTATTTTGCTCACCCTTATTTTGTGGCTACTTTTTAGTGGAACTAGACCGTGATGTCACCGTGCTTGAGCGAGGAGCATTGTATATAGTGTACATACTTGTGTAGTATTTTGGTGGTAGCTCTGCCCGGCTCTTGTAAATGCTCATTCTGATACATGTGTATATAACTGTATAGTGGATTTAGGTAGCTGACAACTTTAATTGGAAGCCTAGTTTATATTTTGATGAGTATATATGATGATGTAATGATGATATAGATGTTGATGATGATATATGACCGTAGTGACCATGGATGGTCCCATTTGATGCATGTGATGCGTAATATGTCCAGGAACTGCATTGCGTGAATGTGATGAGCAGGAACTGCTTGTGTGTGATTGAGTTTGAACATGTGATAAATTGTGATTGATGACAGATGTATGAAAAATGAGGTTTTAAATTGAGTTTTACGCATAATTAGGCAAGTGATAGGGTCATATAGAGTTTGATGAGGTTTGGTAAAACATCCTAACATTTAAACTAAGATACCTAAAACCCAAATAAATTTTTCGTGAATTAATTTTAATTTCAAAGCAGGGTCTCGGAACCATACAACAACATTATCATCATTTCATCAACCCTCTAATGTATAATTCATCTCATTCATCACACACCTTCTAATTCAACTACACGGAAGAACAATTCCTGCCCATTTATGCGATGCAGCAATCATGTGGACATCAAATGCAATGCAACATAACACATGGATTCATCCATGGTATTCAACACACAAACTCAATATTTACAGTTCTTGACCATATCTAAGCATCACATAAATATGGTGGGACCATCCATGGTCACCACAACCAACAACATCATCAACATCCAAATCATCACCATATCCTTATATATTATCATTCATCACATCACATATACATCTAAAATATAAATTAGGCTTCTAGTTAAAGCTGTCAGCTACCTAGATCCACTAAGCAGCCAAATCTATATATATACACATCAACTATCAAAATAATATATACACAAGAGCGGGCTAAGACTTCTACCAAAATACTATGCAGCCTGTATACACCATGTACAGGCATCTTCCTCGCGGATATGGTGATACCTCCTCAATCACCATCGCGGCTCAAGTCCACTGAAAAGATAACCACAATAGAGGGGTGAGCATATTATATGATAAATGACAGCTACTAAATCAGATTTTCATCTATCCAATTCTACACATCACATCAAAATAATCCATCACCACTTAAAAAAAGTTCATCAACCACAATATAATCAACATATCAATGAGATCTCATAAGCTATCCAAAGCTTCACCATTCAAACACAATATGCAAATGCATATGCATGCGGATCTGACTTTAATGATGGGATTACACTGCAGCGTATAAATTTTCACAACATATATCATCAATTCTGTTTTACCGGTACCAAACCGCTCACCCATAATATAACACCAGTCACTCTCAGTGACAGCGGCAACCATAACTAGGTGTTACGGGCTAACCTTGAATCCAATTCAAGGTGGCTGTGGAATCTAAAGAAACCACCACAGGGTCTGTGCCTTACCATCAGGCCGCCCTCCCATCTGGGCCGGCATCATAGGCCCCCTGTAGTCCTGTGTGCGTCTGAATGCAAATGTTATGCCAAATAATAATCAATTGTCAATAGACCACCTGATTACATCACTAAGGGCCACCACTTGGTTACCATCACCAAGAGATTTCTATTTAAATTCACAACTCACATAACATGCATCAACTAACCATTTTCACAATTAATTATATCACTACTAAGCTACCTCAAGCTTAATTAACATCCTCATTTATTTATTCATTACTTGCATCTCATGCAAAATCTTATTATCATTAATATTTAATTGTATCTCATGCATTACAATAACACCACTTTAATTATTCTATTGTATCTCATGCGTATAAATATTAATCCAATTAAGTCATAATCTCATGTAACATATAATCATCAATTTAATCACTAAACTGCATCTCATGCAATTTAATATCATCACCATGGATGGAACCTATCATAATCATCAATAATTCTCAATTATCATACAAGTGGGATATACAAACAACATCTCATAATTTAAACAATTCACACATCATATTTTATAAATACATCAATCATAAAAAGGTCAATATACCCCTAACTCATCCATAAACTATGCATTTAAAATATAGTAGCTCCCCTTACCTGGAATAAGCAATTCTAGAAGCTTCCCGAGCTATTAAACGCTATCTGATCGCTAATCACAAGCTCCAATAATTCCTAAAATTAATAATGATATATTTTAATGCCACAATCGTTATTAAAATTTCATTTCGAGCTATAAATCACCTCTCAATAGTTATTGCGGTAAAATATCGCTTAACAACAAGCTCAAACAACTCTGGTTCTCGCTTATGGTTATATCCAAAGCTATTCGAAGCTATCTGATCACTAATTCGAAGACTCTAAAAATCCTAAAATGTAATTATTTAATTTTTAATAACCCGCACACTATTAATTTCATACTCTGAAGCTTGTAACAAACATTATGTTTAATATTCGGTAATTATAACTTACCAATAAATGTTATTTACCTCTGACACACGCTTCTGACCGATATCCTAGCTCCGAACCGCATCCAAAATGATTCTTATATTATAATTAATTTAATTAACACTCAAATCCTACAAAATGGAGCCAAAATAAGCCACCAATAATTATTTTATTAACTAATGATTTACCGAATCAAGTTGTCAACCTCTAATACTTGATTTTGACAATAACCCAAAGTTATCCGACACTTGAACGCCTCCGAACGACCCCAGAATATTTTTCTAAATTAAAAATTTATCCAATTAATACCCAAATTAATTAAACAAAGTTTAAACCAACTGATGGGTATCGGATTACTCACCGAAAATGAAAGAGAAGAGAAACCCCAACAGCTCTGAGGGGTTCCCATAACCAAAAAACTAGTCTTAACCACCTTAAAATAACTATAAATGCAGGAATTAAAGATTAGGGTTTTGAAATAATTCAACAGACGAATTTGGGTCTCAAAGGGTCATGAAGTTTCACCTTTAAAAATTAAAGAAATTAAGCTTTCCCTTCCACAAGACCATGGTTGCCGAGATAGGAAGAGGAAGAAGATGAAGTGGAGATGGCGAGGTTCGCAGAAGAGAAGGAAGAAGAGACCCAGTTCTTCAGCCTTGCATGCGTGAGAATGGGATATAATTTGGTCCTATTACATTTCCCTTTTTCCTACAATAGCACGCAAGATTAGAGTGAAATTAAAATTGAAATTGGTTTTCAATTTCCCCCATTACACGTGAGTGGAATAGTGTAGCAAGACAATTTTCAAATTTTCCCTTCCTCGCAGGCCCGCTTCAGACTAAATGAAATTGGCCCAGTAACCTTCAATTCCACATAAGTGCAAGGTGAATTAGAATGTTATTGAAATTTCCAAAAGTAAGGGTATTTAAGTCATTTTACCAATTCAATAAATTTTTAAACCAATCGGGTAGTTATCGGTTACCCAAAACTTACCCCAGTAATTCTAAAAATAAAGTTAATTGTATGGTTACTATAAATTACCCAAAAATTAATTTTTTGGGATGTTACATTTGGATGCTATGGGATGGTTCCAATAGCCTCTATACATGATTTAGAACTTGTAGAAACTGGAATGAGTTCAATCCATTAAGAATTGACCCTTATGTTGCATAAAAATGTCTTAAAATGAGCTAAACGCATTTCTACATATAAGTCTCTCATTTTTGGGTATTTTTGAGTGCGACCAGTGGCTACACGTCATAAATTATGTATATTAGGTGGTGTCAAAGTTCGACGGTGTTTAGATACCGTTTGGATAAGTTTTGGGATATGTAATTTGAATCTGGTGTATTTTCTAATATTTTCGCTCAAGCGGGTGCCTACCTCGCTTGAGAAAATCCCCACTACACGGCCAGTATGCTTGCTATTGATTTTTCGCTTGAGCAAAGTGTGGAAAGTTTGATTCTATCGTATGTTTGCTTGAGCGAGGGATATCCCGCTCAAGCGAGGGCCATGGGATTGGCCACTATCGCATTTTCGCTCAAGCGAGTGGATTTGGCTTGAGTGAGTGAGATGTTAAAATGCCACTGGCGAGTTGGGTTCACCTGGGCGAATTAGTTTATAAATGCTACTGCCCCTTTTTCGCTTAAGCGAAGGGAGCCATGCTTGAGCGAAATGAGTTTAGAATGTTACTGACTTGTTTTCACTTGAGCGTGGGTGGCCCGCTTGAGCAAAATAGGGTGACCAATGCTTTTATTGTGTATTCGCCTAAGCGATTGGATCTCGCTCAAGTGAATATGGGTATTCGCCCAGGCGAACTGAATTTCGCTTGAGCGAGTTTATGCTGTTTCGGTTTTTATGGCTTGTAGGCTTTAGAGATGGGATCCTGGGCCTCCTAACGCACGTTTTATGAATTATTTTATATGTTAGGGTTGTCGTTGAAGGCTTATGTTGCACGTTTTAATTTATTATTTACATCTTAGGATGTTTTAGAATGAAAGAATAATAACTCGCTGGATTAGTCTACGGATTGGACACTTTTCTATGGATGGTTCATAAATTTATTTTATAAGTTAAAATTGATTTTTTTTAATTAGTCAAAATTAATTGTTAATTTATTAGTGGAAGCTGCACTTTCTTCCTATTTTATTCCCTTTTACCTCCTAAGTCCAAATTCGAGTGGATTTAGAAAAGTTTACGAGGAGAGTTTATGAAGATAATTTATGATTTTTTATGAATTATTATTTTTTATTTATTTGATAAACTACTTGATATATATATCTTGTCAAGTTATGTTTAATTTATTTTAATAAATTTTACAATTAAATTTACCATATAAACAAACATTTAATAATAACGTAATACATAAATTCTTACTCAAATTATATGTTGAAATGAATGATGGTTTTTTTTTGGGGGGAGGTAAGGATGTAATTATATTTTTATAGGTGCATTTTGTTCGGCCCTACCAAACCAATCCATTTGACAACTCTAGAAGAAAATGGAAAAAAGTGAAGTTCCAGGAAAATTAATTTCCTCCTAAGATGAAAGAAAACAAAAACATTAGAAGATTGTTGTTTAATAAATTTAATAATTTAATAAATATTACTAAAAATTATAACATTAAAAATATTTTTTATAAGTTATATTTGTTAAGAAATTAAATATTTATAAATATGAATAATTTATCTTCTTTCATATCATTTCACTTAAACAAGAAAATATCTCTTTATCTATCTCTCTTTATTATATCTCTATCTATCTTAATAACATATTTTTCCATCTAATTTTCACCTTATTTCTTTACTTATTATTTCCAAATTCTTTTCATCTCAAATCATATCTATGTCTGAATGAAGTCAGCTAAAAACTAAAAAACTAGTTGAAAATTTTTCAATCAAAAACTTATCCAAAAGTAAGAGTGTGTTCAATTAAAAATTAAGAACCCTATCTAGGTTAGGTAATTCAAAGTGGGTTTGGGAACCTAAGTTGGGTTGAAATACGTATTTAGGTAGTTTTTTAATTTTTTTCCTCCAAATCAAGTTGAGTCTAGGAAAATTAGGATAAATAAAAGTTAAAAAAATTGTTTTCACCCAATTGAATTTACTGTTTGATTTAATTTTCTCAAATACTAAATATAAATAGTAATTAGTAAATATAAATAGTAAATACAAATATTAAAATGTTAAATATTGCATATAAATGTTATACACTCACCTAACAAAGTTATCCAATTTTATATTAACCAAACATAAATCAATATTTTCCAATCAGTTTCTACATTAGTATATCTAAACACGCGTCATATTTGTCAAAAACAATTTTACTCAATTAAGTGTGTTTTGAATGTGATTATAGGTTCAAGGATTTTGATAATGACAAAGCACTCTTGAAGAATTCCTTGCAAAAACAAAGATATAGAATCAGACCCAGAAAAACTGTGCAGCTAATCGATTAGGGAGTCTCAGCTAATCGATTAGGCAGCTTCTGTTTTGGAACAACTGCATCAGGACAATAAGCTAATCGATTACAACATTTCAGACAATCGATTACAGAGCTACTGGAACTACAATAATCGATTACATACATAGTTTAATTGATTACCAAAACCAAAAATGGCATTAAAGGTATCAGGTATAAAAGCTAATCGATTAAGAGAATTCAGCCAATCGATTAGAAGGCTACTGGAATTAATCTAATCGATTAATAAGACTATATAATCGATTACGAAGCTGCAAAGCTAAATTAAAATGCATCAGGTATCATTGCTAATCGATTACAAGGCAAAGTTCAATCGATTACCAAGCTTCTGACTTGAATCTAATCGATTAGGCAATGGGAACTAATCGATTACATAGCGAACAGAGATGAAAAATTCAAAGTATAATCGATTACAGCTTAAGGCATAATCGATTACGATAGTGGGAAAGCACATATTAGTGGGAAACCAACATATTTCTCCATCATTCCTTCAGACACCCACTACATGCAACGGCTAGGAAGACCAAGGCACTCACCAAGCTCTGAAATGACTCTATAAATGCAAGAGGAACTCAAGCACAAAATATACAACAAGAATCTATCAATCTTTACTTACTCTTGTGCTTAGTAAGCCCTTATTCTTGTATTTTCTGAGATTTCATTTGCATATTCTCTCTTCTTGAGAGTTATAGATTTGAGAGAACTTTCACTTGCACATCTACTCTATTGAGAAAGTTACTTGCTTGTAAACACTACATCAAAACACCAAAGTTTACTCTAGGTTGAGTGGTTACAAAGGTTGGGGTTCAACCTTTGGGATATTGTGAGATTGAGAGATTGGGTGGGGTTTCCTTATACTTGTAAGGATTGGGTTCTTGAGTGTGGGACACTAGGAAGCCGCAATTGCTCAAAGTTGTATCTCTAGTCTACAATAGTGGAAATCCTCTAAGTGGGTTGCTTAGAGGCGAGACGTACACCGGATTGGTGGAACTCGTTAAATTGGTTTGCAAGCTCTTCTCCCTTACTCTTTTACTTTCATATACTGCGCTTAATTAGCTTGTGTTGATTGATTGTGACTTGCATACTTGAACTTGTTTAAATTGGTAAATCTTGAATACTGCACACCAAGTGTTTGTTTAATTGTTTCAGCTATATTTACTTTTGTTTTGCATTGCATATTTCATTAAACTTGATTTCACTTGCATAATCTTGTAAATTTGTATACAAGAATCAAGTTCAAAGGAATTCCAACTAAAAGTTTTAAAAACTCAATTCACCCTCCCCCTTCTTGAGTATTGAGGCCACTTGAATAACAAGTGGTATCAGAGCTTGACTCTTGGTAAAACAAGCTTAACAGCTTCAAGAGAACAAATGACCTCATATTCTCTAAACCTTTTTCCTGAGGGTGGTGCTACAAATCGACCTCCCGCTTTCAATGGGGAAGGTTATACCTTTTGGAAAGAGAGAATGAAAATCTTCATTCAATCAGTTGACTTAAGAGTGTGGAATGCCATTGAAAATGGTCCTTTTATACCTATGCATACTGTTGATGATAAACAAGTTGAAAAACCTATGGATAATTGGACTAGTGAGGAAGAGAAGAAAGTACAATATAATTATAAGGCTAAAAATCTAATTACTCTTGCACTAGGACCAGATGAATTTTTCCGAGTAATCACTTGTAAATTCACCAAGGAAATGTGGGATACTCTTCAAGTAACCCATGAAGGTACAAATGATGTTAAAGACTCTAAAATTAGTACACTAACTAGTCAATATGAGTGCTTTAGATTAAACTCTCATGAATCAATTGTTGATATGCAAAAAAGATTCACTCTTATCATTAATCAACTTATTACACTTGGAAAGACTTACACTAACAAAGAGCTCATTCATAAAGTGTTGAAAAGTCTTAACAGAGAATGGCAACCGCTAGTTACCGCCATCAAACAATCTCTTAGCATAAACGAAATGTCTCTTGCCACACTATTTGGTAAGTTACAGGAACAGGAACAAGAGCTGAAAGAATTAAAGATGGCGGAAGAGGAAGAAAAATCTTCCAAGAAAAAGGGTCTCGCTCTCAAGGCCACTTCCATAAATGAAGAAGAATCTGGAAGTGAACTTGATGAAGAAGAAGAGTTTGGACTATTTGTGAAACGCTTCGGGAAATTCATGAAAGGCAAACGCTTCCAAAGAAGCTTCAAAAACCCAAGTAAGAAACCTATCACTAAAGAAAATTCTTCCTCACCCAATTATTTTGAATGTGGTAAGGAAGGGCACTTCAAAGCGGACTGCCTAAATCTTAAGAAGAAGGGCAAAGAGAAAAGAGGAAGAAGGAGAGCATATATAGCATGGGATGAAAACGAGATAAGCAGCTCGGATGACTCGGAAAATGAAGAAGCAAACCTTTGCCTCATGGCCAACCACCAAGAAGAAGATGATGAGGTAAACTTCCATGACTTAGATAAAGATGAATTACTTGATGCTCTAGAGGAATTGTATGATAAATTTACAAAAGTCTCCAATAGACTTAAGGTGTCTAGAAAAACTAGTGACACTCTAGAGATGCACCTTATGGAGGTTTGCAAAGAGAATGAATGCTTAAAGGAAGAATTGGAAAATGCTCAAACATGCTCCAAAAGTAAACCTTGTGATTTTGCTAAGAAATGTGTTGATCTAGAAAATAAAGTCCTAGATCTAAACAAAACCTTAGAGAGGTTTACAAATGGTAGAGATAATCTGAATGTACTACTTGGAAATCAAAGATGCATGTTTGACAAAATTGGTTTAGGGTACAATTCTGTTAAAAAGGAAAAGCGTTACAAAAACTTCTTTGTACCTCCTATGAGATCATCTTCGCCCTTTATGAAATGCAACCATTGTGGATTCAAAGGTCATAACTCTTCAAATTGCAATGTTAGAAAATTAGGGCCAAAGGTTATAAGAAAGGTGTGGGTTCCCAAAGGGACATCACCACAAGCTAACCTTAAAGGACCCAACATAAAATGGGTACCTAGTTCTCTAAACTGATTTTGTTTTGTAGGTATGCTTCAAGGCAAGCAACACCCATTGGTATTTGGATAGTGGGTGTTCAAAGCATATGACGGGAGACATAAGCAAGTTTACATCATTCACTCCCAAAAGAAAAGGAAGTGTCACCTATGGAGACAACACCAAAGGAAGGATTCTAGGCATTGGAAACATTGGTAAGAATTCTTCTACCTCTATTAGCGATGTGTTGTATGTTGAAGGTCTTAAACACAACTTACTTAGCATTAGTCAATTATGTGACAAAGGATATAGAGTTTTGTTTGAATCAAATTGTTGCATAATTGAGCATAAGATTAATAAGGACGTTAAGTTTGTAGGTCAAAGAATTGATAATATTTACATGATTGATATGGATAGTTTGTCTTCAAATGATGTGCAATGTTTCATGACTAGAGAGGATGAAATATGACTATGGCATTGAAGAATAGCTCATATACATGTAGACCATTTGAATAAACTTGTTTCTAAAGAACTAGTGATTGGTTTACCAAAGCTTAAATTCGAAAATAAATTTTGTGATGCATGTCAAAAGGGAAAACAAGTAAAGGCATCCTTTCAATCTAAAAATATTGTTTCCACCCAAAAGCCTTTACAACTTTTGTACATGGATCTATTTGGACCTTCCAAAATCAAAAGCTTTGGTGGTAATTACTATGGTCTAGTAATTGTAGATGACTACTCTAGATACATATGGACCTTGTTTCTTGCTCATAAGAATGAAGCATATCACGCATTTAAGAAACTTGCTAAGATTATCCAAAATGAGCAAAATTCAAAAATTACATCCATTAGAACTGATCATGGGGGAGAATTCGAAAATCAATCTTTTGAAAAGTTTTGCGAAAAACATGGCATTAATCACAACTTTTCAACTCCTAGAACTCCACAACAAAATGGAGTAGTAGAAAGGAAAAATAGATCGTTGGTGGAGCTTGCAAGAACCATGTTAAATGAAAACAATATTGCAAAACATTTTTGGGCCGATGCGGTAAACACCGCTTGCCATGTTATGAATAGATGTTTAATAAGGCCTATCCTAAAGAAAACCCCCTATGAACTTTACAAGGGTAGAAAACCCAACATTTCATACTTTCATATATTTGGATGTAAATGTTTTGTGCTCAATAATGGAAAAGATAATCTAGGTAAGTTTGATGCTAAAGCTGATGAAGCAATCTTCCTAGGATACTCACAGTCCAGTAAATCTTATCAAATCTTCAACAAATGCACAAATACCACTGAAGAATCTATTCATGTTAAATTTGATGAAAATAGCCATAACCCTCTGAGAAAAGAAGATGTTGATGATCTTGCAGGTGCACTTCAAGAAATACGCTTAAATGAAGAGGAGGAAATCAACAAGAAAGAAGAAACAACACAAAATGAAGAACCTCAACAAAAGGAATGGATCACCTTAAAGAATCACCCCTTGGACTATATCATAGGTGAAATAACAAAAGGAGTAAGTACTCGAAACGCTATTAGAAATGCATGTAACCATTTAGCCTTTGTATCACAAATAGAACCCAAATGCATAGATGAAGCTATTATTGATGAATATTGGATGTTGGCCATGCAAGAAGAATTGAATCAATTTGAAAGAAATAAAGTTTGGGAATTAGTGCGAAGACCCAATGATCACCAAATAATAGGAACAAAATGGGTATTTAGAAATAAACTAGATGAGAATGGCATAATTACTAGGAATAAAGCTAGGCTAGTAGCTAAAGGTTATAATCAAGAAGAAGGAATTGATTATGAAGAAACATATGCACCCGTAGCTAGGCTAGAAGCCATTAGACTACTATTAGCCTTTGCATGTTGTAGGGACTTTAAATTGTACCAAATGGATGTCAAGAGTGCTTTCTTGAATGGCTACATTCAAGAGGAAGTGTATGTTGATCAACCTCCAGGTTTTGAAAACTATCAATTTCCAAATCATGTTTTCAAACTAAAGAAAGCCTTATATGGTTTAAAACAAGCTCCAAGAGCTTGGTATGAAAGATTGAGCAAATTCCTTTTAGAAAACAACTTTGAAAGAGGCAAGGTTGACACAACATTATTCATAAAGCACAAAAAGAATGACATACTATTGGTGCAAGTATATGTTGATGATATAATTTTTGGTGCTACTAATGAGTCAATGTGCAAGGAGTTTGCTAAGTTAATGTAGGAAGAATTTGAGATGTCCATGATGGGGGAACTTACTTTCTTCCTTGGACTACAAATCAAGCAAACAAATGAAGGCACATTCATTAGTCAATCAAAGTACTGCAAAGAATTGCTTAAGAAATTCAACATGGACAAGGCAAATGACATTGCCATACCTATGGGCACTTCATGCTACTTGGACAAGGATGAGAAAGGTAAGGATGTTGAACTCATAAAGTATAGAGGTATGATTGGATCCTTACTTTACTTAACCGCTAGTAGACCAGATATCATGTTTATTGTTTGTATGTGTGCAAGATATCAAGCATGCCCAAAGGAATCACACCTAACTGCAGTAAAAAGAATAATGAAATATCTTGTTGGAACTCAAAATATTGGTCTATGGCACCCCAAAGGGGTTGAATGCACTTTAGTAGGATACTCTGACTCTGATTTTACAGGATGCAAGCTTGATAGAAAGAGCACTAGTGGAACATGTCACTTGCTTGGTAGTTCTCTTGTATCTTGGCATAGCAAGAAACAAGTGAGTGTTGCATTATCAACAACTGAGGCAGAATATGTTGCAGCTGGTAGTTGTTGTGCTCAAATCCTTTGGATGAGACAACAACTTCTAGACTTTGGAGTTATGATAGATCATGTGCCTCTTAAATACGATAATACTAGTGCTATCAACATTTCAAAGAATCCTGTTATGCATTCAAGAACCAAACATATTGAGATTCGATATCATTTCATTAGGGATCATGTACTAAAGGGTGATTGTGTGCTTGAACATGTTGAAACCTCTAAGCAATTAGCAGATATATTCACCAAACCCTTGGCTAAAGACCAATTCATTCACATTAGAAGAGAGTTAGGAATTCTTGATATAACCAATTGTGTTTGAATGATGAATGATTTTGATAAATTTCTTGATTCTGATTATGTTTCAATAAGTTAGTAATATTCTAAGGAATAACTCATTAGATTTCCAGTCCTCTGAAACGAAATCTGCAAAACCTGGGAATTTTTGAGTCACCAAATCGATTACCACTTGAGAGACAATCGATTACCAAGCTTCTATTTTGTGCATAATCAATTACCTCTTGATCCATAATCGATTACAACGCCTCTGTTTTAGGTCCAGGACGTTTCAATTTTTCACTAATCGATTATCATCTTCTCTTAATCGATTAGGACGATTCTATTTCTTCACTAATCGATTATTCAACTTCCCTAATCGATTACACACTGCACGAAACGATTTAAATTCCTCAGTAACAGTGACCTAATCGATTACCTATGCCTCGTAATCGATTAGCATCGGTTCTGAGACAGTCAAACACTGTTTTCCAAGGCCTGCTCATTTCCTATTCCCATTCAACTCCTAATAAACCTCTCTCTCTCCTTTCTAAACCTACTTTTTCCTATAAATACATCCCTACTCATCTTCTCTTCTCACACTACCTCCTCCACTTCCTCAAGCCTCCAAAAGCTCTCACTCTCTTCTCATCTTCTTTGCCTCTCTTCTCTCCTTTACCATGTCTTCCTCATGCAATGTCAAAAGGGCTAGGTCCTCCATGGCCCAAGCCAACAACCCCCTAGATTTCTCTAGGTTCTTCTCTTCTCCTAGAGACCTTCAATACTTCATTAACAATTTCTCTGAGAAAGACATCATGACCCCCCACTACACCATTGCTGAAACATTTGAGAACCATAGTCTCACCTTTACCCAATGCCTCTACCACTACAACCTTTTTCCCTTCCTCACCCTTAAGGAAGAGCTATACTATCCTGAACTCATCCGAGTTTTCTACTGCAACCTCAAACTTATCAATGGGGTGGTAGAATCAAAGGTCAAAAATGTGACCATCAAGCTCACCAACGCCTTGCATAAATCTCTCTGCTGCCACTTAACGATGTAGAATTTGACGGAGGAGACCCTGAAGATGAATGGGGCTTCAATGCTCTCACTGCCCGTCAATCCTTGTGGAAGACTGATCGCCCAAGGAGCAACCACAAGCTGGTGGGACATTTGACCATGAATAACCGCCTCCTACACTTTTTCTTGGTCAAGATGTTGGTTCCCCGTGGTGGGAACTATGCTCTGGTGGAAGAGGATGATGTCCTCTTGATGTGGGCTATGCTGAACCACAAAGAGATAAACTGGGTTCAACTAGTCAAGTTCCACATGCGCCACGCAAAAGACCAACAAAAGCTTCCATACGCCATTCTACTCACCAAAATATTCAAACACTGTGGAGTAGACTTGGCTGGAGAACTATCGCAGAAGGTGCCTCCACAAGCCTGCATTGGCATCATCACCTCACCAAGATGGGTCTTGTTTTTCTAAACGAAGCATGGTATTCAAGGATGGAAGGCTATCATGCCAACATTCCCTATGAAGCTCCTGCTGATGAGCCAGCCCCTCCTCCTCCTGCACCTCAAGCTTCATCATCTGCCCCTGCTGACCCATTTGCATCTCTCTACGCTCACCTTGACCGCCGCTTCGACCGTATTGAAAACTCTCTTCAAGAGTTTTCCATGACTGAGCAGCAGCATTTTGAGATGATGCAACAGCGTTATGAGGAGCTGTCACATCAAATCTCTGAGCTTAGATTTTTCAACCCGGATAACTAGATCCGTTTTTATGCTTTGATCATTGTGCTTTCTATTTTTATGCATCAGTTTTAATCATTTCCTTAATGTACTTTCCCTTCAGTTATTCTGAATAAAATTTGTCTTTCTCCATATGACTTTAATTGCTTTATTGTTTTTGATGATTCCAAAGGGGGAGAAGCAATAGTTTGTTCATCTGTTTTGACTGCTAAAACAAATGCTTAATTATCTGGTATTATCTCCAAAGGCATATATTCTTAAAGATAGGGGGAGATTTAGTTGTTTAAAGAGATAATGTTGTAAGGGATAACACTTAAGAGATAACTTGTAATCTAATTAGATGATTCATTTAAAGGATAAGGCAGACTCTGAAAATCTGATTAAGAGATAAGATATTATGCAGAATTCAAATGTTTTTGCATAAATAAAATTAGAGATAAAAATTATTGTTTAAACTAACAATCCTCAAGAGATGAACATTGTTGTCATCATCAAAAAGGGGGAGAATGTGTTTTGAATGTGATTACAGGTTCAAGGATTTTGATAATGACAAAGCACTCTTGAAGAATTCCTTGCAAAAACAAAGATATGGAATCAGACCCAGAAAAACTGCGCAGCTAATCGATTAGGGAGTCTCAGCTAATCGATTAGGCAGCTTCTGTTTTGGAACAACTGCATCAGAACAATAAGCTAATCGATTACAACATTTCAAACAATCGATTACAGAGCTACTGGAACTACAATAATCGATTACATACATAGTTTAATCGATTACCAAAACCAAAAATGGCATTAAAGGTATCAGGTATAAAAGCTAATCGATTAAGAGAATTCAGCCAATCGATTAGAAGGCTACTGGAATTAATCTAATCGATTACTAAGACTATATAATCGATTACGAAGCTGCGAAGCTAAATTAAATGCATCAGGTATCATTGCTAATCGATTACAAGGCAAAGTTCAATCGATTACCAAGCTTCTGACTTGAATCTAATCGATTAGGCAATGGGAACTAATCGATTACATAGCGAACAAAGATGAAAAATTCAAAGTATAATCGATTACAGCTTAAGGCATAATCGATTACGATAGTGGGAAAACACATATTAGTGGGAAACCAGCACATTTCTCCACCATTCCTTCAGACACCCACTACATGCAACGGCTAGGAAGACCAAGGCACTCACCAAGCTCTGAAATGACTCTATAAATGCAAAAGGAACTCAAGCACAAAATATACAACAAGAAGCTATCAATCTTTACTTACTCTTGTGCTTAGTAAGCCTTTATTCTTGTATTTTCTGAGATTTCATTTGTATATTCTCTCTTCTTGAGAGTTATAGATTTTAGAGAACTTTCACTTGCATATCTACTCTATTGAGAGAGTGACTTGCTTGTAAACACTACATCAAAACACCAAAGTTCACTCTAGGTTGAGTGGTTACAAAGGTTGGGGTTCAACCTTTGGGATATTGTGAGATTGAGAGATTGGGTGGGGTTCCCTTATACTTGTGAGGATTGGGTTCTTGAGTGTGGGACACTAGAAAGCCGCAATTGCTCAAAGTTGTATCTCTAGTCTACAATAGTGGAAATCCTCTAAGTGAGTTGCTTAGAGGCGAGACGTACACCGGATTGGTGGAACTCGTTAAATTGGTTTACAAGCTCTTCTCCCTTACTCTTTTACTTTCATATACTGCGCTTAATTAGCTTGTGTTGATTGATTGTGACTTGCATACTTGAACTTGTTTAAATTGGTAAATCTTGAATACTGCACACCAAGTGTTTGTTTAATTGTTTCAGCTATATTTACTTTTGTTTTGCATTGCATATTTCATTAAACTTGATTTCACTTGCATAATCTTGTAAATTTGTATACAAGAATCAAGTTCAAAGGAATTCCAACTAAAAGTTTTAAAAACTCAATTCACCCCCCCCCCCCTCTTGAGTATTGAGGCCACTTGAATAACATTAAGTTTCTTAAATCATATTTTTTTAATCAAATTTACTCAATTTTTAACCAAACGGACACTAAAAGAATGAGGGTAGTACCTAGTAGCATAATACCCTTGTTTTTTTTCTTACAAGCAAAATATGAATTATTTTAATGAATTGATTTTAAATTACTATTATTTAATTATTTAATGATATTTTATCTTAAAAGATATACAGTGTGATCATTTTAGATATTCTCTTTATAATTTAATATTACTTTTAGTTAATATTATATAATATTAAAATATACAGTCACATTTCTTTTAATTTCTCACGTTACAAAAAATAATTATAGTCACCTTTATTATTTTATGTATTTATCAATTTAATTACTTGTTCAATTTAAAAAACTGTAAAAAAACAGAAAATCATAAATGTGGTTAAATAAGAAAAAGTAAAATTTATAACAATTACCATCAATTCATCATTTCAATTGATTGCAACATTTATTATCGTTTTACCATCAACAACGACTTTCAGAAACAAACATCCATTTATAATTTATGTATTCAAAGATATGTCACACTCCACCTAGCTGGAACTAGGAATTTCAAGTTGATGTCAAGTCTTGGTCTCATTCCGGAATCAACTTACCACACAAAATACATTGATACTCACCGATTAATCCACCATTTGTTGATTTTAACAAATTGAACTCAATCCTAACTATCCAGAAACCCAAAACACTATCAATCACACTAATTAAATAAACAGAGGATGATTCAACAATTTCTACTTACCGATTGTTCCCTGACGAGGGTCCTAGAAAGTAAATTTGAACCTCCACTGGTATTCATACACTTGAAATGGTCCCTACGAACATGAATTTAAAATAATTGAAATGTGATTCAAGAAATAAGGCCAAACCCCCATTGGGTTCTTAGGAACCTTATCTTCACAATGTAAAAATGGAGAAGGAGAAGCTTGCAATTCCAAGGTCCTTGCACATGTGGGAGAAGAGAAATGAGGTTGATGGAGCTTGCCTTACTTGCTATGGAGAAGAAGTAGATGATGGTGGAAGGTGGATCCGTGGAAGAAGGAGAAGATGGAGTGGGAAAACTTGTCCAGATTGACAATGGTGGAATAAAAGAAGCGATAGAGGTAGCGGGAAGATGACTTGTTTTGGAGGTGGAGAAGGAGAATAGGCTTTCATGTTTTATTCCTTTCTTTGTCACATGGAGAAAGAAGAGAATGGAATTTTAGTTTAAGAGGAATTAAGGGCACTTTGATCATTTATCAATTTAATTACTTTTTAAACTTAATTTGGTAACTTTAAGTTACCTTAAATTTAACCAGCTTAATTCATAAATTAACATATCTTATTTTTTATTCCAATTAATTATTTGATTAATAATAATTTAACCAATAATTAAAAATTAGAATGTTACAAAATTATTTTATTTTTATTTTATATTAAATATTAAATTTTTATTAGAAAACAAAGAATATATTAAAAATATGTTAAAGATAATCTAATTTTCCTTTATTTGATGGTGTCATTTCCCCTCTTTTTCTTACCAACTTAACTCGTCCTTTTCCAATTTAAAATAACATTAATGGCCTAATGCCCCTTTTCTCAGTGTTCAATCTACTGCAGCTGTTTTCCCCTTTATTTTACCTAATCTCTATCAATAGCTAGCTGTGCTTGTCACAGGAAGAAATTGAACTTAATAGCCCAGTCACAAACAAAGATTATTTATAACAGTATGCGCAATAATTTCACTTGTGATAACAATTTAAAATAAAAACTTAAAATTAATATAAATGTAATCTGTTGTGATTTTTAAAATAAGATTAATAAAAAATTTAATGAAAAAATTTCAAAATAACTTCACAATGTTTATAATTCAGATTTTTAAGGTGTATTCAAAACATATTTTAAAAAATAAAAAAATTGGGTACGACAAGGAAAGTTGACACCATTAATGTTGCACTCCAAGACAACCCATATATCTCTCTACAATAAGGAAATAAGAGTAGTGATTCAACCTACAAGCAAGTTGAGATGGATTTAAAAGTTGTTATATAATAATAGAAAAATTTTAGATTTTTGGATTAACAATTTAGTAAATTGTAATATATAGAAGTTTTAATTTTAATATAATTATTATACAAATATGTGATAATAGAATTTTTATTTTTTAAACATCGACACATCACCTCAATACTATTATTAGATTATTTTATCATCTATTCCTATTATAGTTAGTGAAAAATTAAATTAAAGTTAATTTAATATTATATTGATATTGTTCAACCTAAATATGTGAAATGATTTTGTTCACACAAAGAGTATATGACACAAAATCCTAGAGAATTCTTCTAGGGATTAGGTTTACTATTTCTCAATAATATGTCACTTAGTCATCAAGTACATACACGAGCCTTATTTATATAAGAGTCGGCTCTGGGGTGAATCGGTCTAGGCCCACTAAGCTATGGCTAAAATATAAATGATTATCTGCTAAATAAACAGAGGACCCAGTGGGACCTTGTGGGGCCTTCCCCCAATCCTCGGGGGGAACAGATTTTAATTTTTATAATGCTACTATTAATCGTTTAATGAACTTTTTTACTTTACAATAAAAAATATATTATTTATTTTATAAATCTCTTTATATTCAAAGTCAAGTTGTCTCGAGTGAGCACATAATTCATTCATCGCTTATATGCATTGTAAGGCATGCAAATCGAGATCAACAACATCAAAATTTAGATAATCATAGCGTACTTAAATTTCCATTAACTACTTGGATTAGAGTTTAGCCTACCATATAATGTAACATTTCAATTTTAATTATTAGTTAATTTTATTAATTAAATAATTAATTGAGAATGTTGAATTAATTATAGGGGGTGCGTTTATTTTTGGAAATCATCTGGGTAAGTTTTGGGTAACCTGAAGTTACTAGATTGATTTCAAAAATTGATTGAACGACGCGAGTTTACCATATCACCCTCAATTCCTTAATTCTAATTTCACATTTTCCTTAATTCTAATTTCACATTTTCCTCAAATTCTCTTTCTCACTCTCGTGCATGTAAAGAAAGAAACAAAGCATTCCTTTCTTCTATTCTCTTCTCTAACCATGACATCACCTTCCACCATCACACCATCCTCTTCATTTTCTCTCAAGCTAAGGCAAGAATCAAGGCTTTATTTACTTTCCCTCTCCACGGGCAGCAGTAGAAAGGCATGGGTCCTTTAATTTCTCTAATTGCCAAGGTGATAAGCCAATAACCCATTTTCAGTTTTGCTCATTTCTTGAACCACACTTCTTAATTTCTTCAAATTCATGGAATTTAGGTTGCTTTTAGGCTATTTTGAATCTATGAGCAGAATTAGGAAGGCTGGGGTTCTTCAATTTTCCTTGATAATGTAAGGTTTCAGGAACCATCCTCGGTTATGGTCCATCTAATTGAATTCTATCTTCAATTTATGTGTTTTGGTGGTTATAGGGTGCTTTAGAACCATTTTAGAAGAGTGGCCAGCGTCGGAACCTTAAGGATTTGATTATGGAACCTGTCGACGATGTTCGGTAAGTAGTAACCCTTCAAAACTTTGTCGTTTTGTTAAATTGATGATATTAGTAATGTTTCAAGTTTTCGATAAGCTAGAAATTAATTAAATATCATGGGTTTGGTGATCGATTTATTATTTGGAGAGTTATTGGTTATGTTAATGTAGGTTTTTGATTCTGAAATGTGACCAGAAATATAGGTTGACATTTGGGATCTTGGATTCTAGGTAGGAGGAGTACTATATATTTTAAATATATGAGTTATAAATGAATAAGGAATCTTGTATTTATTTATGATGATATATTTGATTGATATGGATGATGAAATCAATGAATGGTGATTGTATAATTAACTTGGTAGTATACCTTATTTTTGTGATTGATTACCATTTATTTGATTGATGATTATAGAATTGGATGAATCTTCGCTCATATATTTGAATAATTGTTTTTTATGATTGATGATGTTGATAAGCTTGGGATAGCTTAATTAATAATGAGAATTGTTTATAACGGATGGTTGTGCATAGCATTTACATAAGGACGCACGCAGGGCTGCGGGGGGCTTGTGATGTTAACCTAGACCCTATGACAGTTTCTCTGAATTCCACAAACTCCTTTGAGTGAGACTCAAGGCCGGCTCAGTATGCCATTATTAATGTACTGTTGTCACTGAGAGTGATTGGTGTTGCAAAATGGGTGAGCAGTTTAGTATCAGAAAACGATCGAATAAGTTGAGAGAATTTTTATATATTGCAATATTAATCTCATCATTATAGTCGGCTCTACATGCATATGCATTAGTGCTATGAGACAACCATTTAAAAGTCGTGGGGTAGCTATTAATGATGAATTGAGCTCTATAAGGCAACCATGGATGTTTGACATTATGTGATATATATCCGGATTGAAGTATATGTATGAATATATGTTAAATGGCAATGTTATGATGATGAATTGATAAATTAATGAAATGTAAGGATTATGATGATGATGGATTAAATTGTACTTGAGCTGGATAGGTATTTGTATATTGGGCTCATTTGTTTAAACTTATTTTAAAAGATAAGTGTTTTTTAATTAAAAAAGTATATATTTTAAATTTTAATGTGTTTATTTAAAGTTTTAAAAATAAACAGAACCTGAAAATAAGCAGATTTTTACTTATTTTAAGAAGCAACTTTGATCTGCTTATTAAAAAAGTACTTATAAATAAAGTACTTTTTAAAAAGAACTTAAAAATAAACTTAAACAAATGGACCTATTATAGCAAATTCAATTTTGTATTTGTCATTTAACATATATATGCTCACCCCTGCACCAATTTTTAACATTGCAGTGAACTTGGATCAAGAAAAAGATTGGTAAACATCTTGTGAGGTTTGGTTAAAAATCCTTTGGAAGGATTATAGTATAATTGTATATGTTAGTATAACTTTTGTGTTATGTATAGCCTTCGTCGATTCTTTTAGTTCTATTGTATATCACGGTGTAGTGGTTTAAGTATATGATAACCTCGTTAGAGGTTTAGAATTTATTTTGAAACCTATACATATATAAGCAGTGATGATTAAATAGTGTTAATTATGTCAGGAATAGCATCATATGATGATATGTTATTGAATTTGGATTATGGGTAGGTTTTGCTAGATGACATTAAGCATATAATGTTATAATTGATAAGTATACGATGATAAATGTAGCGTAGCATTGAAGTTATGATTTAGTATGTGGAATTGTGAGAATTATGCATCAAATAAGGAACTGAACATGCCAAAATGAGATATGTAAGGTTGTGGAACCCCCGTAGAGGTTGGATAGCTTCTATGATGTATTTGAATTATGTTAGATTTGGTTTGGACCAAATTGGATAAGAATTGGTAGGTTACGTTGGTGTAAATGGCCTAAAATAGGTAAAATAAACTTTTCCGCATATCTCCCCCATTTTTTAGAATTTTTGAGTACGACCGGACTTATTAGTTCATTATTGAATTGTATATGTTGCCTATAAAATTTGGTGAAGATTGCGTAAGTATATGTTAGGTTTTGAGGAGTTGGAAGCACTAAGTCTGTCATTGTTTCAACATTAAGTCTGATGTTACTATTTTTATTTTGAGTCTGCTGCTGTTTTTGTACTAAGTTTGTTTTTACTGTTTTTATTTTTAGTTTATTGTTGTTTATGGACTAAGTCTGTTGTTATTGTTTTTGTTTTAAATTTGTTGTTTTTGTACTAAGTCTATTGATATTATTTTTGTTTTGAGTCTGCTGTCACTTTTGTACTAAGTTAGTTGTTACTTTTTCTGTTTTGAGTCTGTTGCTATTTCTGTATTTAAGTTTATTGTTATTGTTTCTGTTTTGAGTTTGTTGTTGTTTTTGTATTAAATCTAATGTTACTGTTTTTATTTTGAATTTGTTAGGGTCAAAACGGGTCAGGCCCATCGGGCTGGCCTGCCAAACCTGTTAAATTTGACGGGGTGAACACTATTTTTAAGCTCGCTATCCTGCCATAGCCCGACCCACCAGCTTGACGGGAAAATGAGTAAACGGGGTGGGCTGGCCTGTTGAGCCCCCGCATGTATATATATATTTTAATTCAAATTATAAAAAAAAGGGTTTGAACTTAGACTTGTTTTGGCCTGTTGAAAATTTAATTTCAGATAAGGTTTGAGTGAAATTTCATGATTTCAAATAGGGATTTTAATTTCATTTTGCTCTTTTCTTTGTGCGGCACAAAGAAGTACCTCCTCAATCACGATTTCACGATTCTTGATGAAGCTGGGTGCATGTTGGACCTGAACTCGCAAAGGGAACTGCTTGCTTAAAGCTGCTGCGTGACGTGTGCTATCCAAAGTTGTACGTGTTGAAGGGAAGGGAATAGGACTGCCTCTCTGAGTGCGTGACTACATCTCTGCTCTGCGTGGCTTCTTGTCCGCTTGTGTTGGGAGCTATGAAATAGTAGCTAAATGTTTTGCCATTCTATTCAGCGAATGTTGTGTCCACTTGTGCTTGAATGTTGTGCGTAGCTCCAATATACTTTAATATATATTTATTTCTGTTCAGCGAATGATTTTCCAAATTGCCATGTTCAACGAATGATTTGCCTGCCATGCATAAATATATTTTTGTTTAATGCTTGTGTTTGAATAATGTTTATGGTATATTATTTCTATTGAATGCTTTTGGTATATATATATATATATACATTTCTATTCAATGCTTGTGTTAGTCATATAAATAAGTATGAACTTGTATTTTAATATAAATCAGTATTTTAACATAAATGAATATGAATTTGCTAATAATATCAATCACGGTTATTAAAAAACTTCAAATTTAGTACAAAAGAACACGTTCATAATTGCAGTTGTTTATCCATATTTTTTTTGGTACAAAAGAACTTCAAATTTTTTTAATAAACTACAGTTGTTCATAATTTTTTTGGTACAAAAGAACTTTAAATTTGTTAATAAACTATAGTTGTTCATAATTTTTTTTTGTACAAAAGAACTTCAAAGTTTGAATTCAACATTAGTTACCCTACCCTAAATGATTAAATAATTGAACATCATGTTGCTTTGTTTCTATAACATTAAAATATGGATTCCATAACAAGTAAACCACTATTGTCTGGTGATGAGATTCAAGAAGAAATTACTTTGGAAACTAAAGAGAAAGAATCTAAAGAAATTGAACCTGCTGCTACTAAAAGGCCTAGAAAGTTAACTTCTGATTGTTGGAAATATTTTACTAAGATTGGAAAGGATGCAAGTGGGAAAGAGAAAACACTTTGTAATTGGTGTTCTATTGAGTTTGCTATTAGTGGAAAAAGATATAGAACCTCTCATTTAAATCATCATATTGAGAAGTGTAAAAAGATTAAATTTGAAGATGTTGGTCAAATGATGGTTGACATGGAGGGAAAATTAAAGTATAGAAAGATAGATAATTTTATAATCCGTGATAAGTTGGTTTGTTTTATGGTAAGGCATGATTTGCCATATAATTTTCTTGACTATCCTGAGCTTTGAGATTTGTTACAGTGTGCTAATTTTGATATTGTGTCTGTAACTAAAAATACCTCAAAGAGTGATATTGATAAGATGTATTTGAGAATGAAAGAAAATCTCAAAGTGGACATGAGAATAATTCCTGGTAGGATACCATTGTCATCTGATTTATGGACATCGATTAAAACTGAAGGTTATATTTGTTTGACTGCTCATTATGTTGACAAAAATTAGAAGTTAAATAGCAAAATTATTAATTTTTGTCACATGCCTCCTCCTCACACTGGTTTTGAGTTGTTTAAGAAAATCAATCAATTTTTGAATGACTAGGGAATACAAGACAAGATTTTTTTGATTAGTTTTGATAATGCATCCACAAATGATGTTATGGTGCAAACTTTAAAAACGCAGCTTGTGCTTCAGAAGTCATTGTTATGTGACAGAGAGTTCTTTCATGTGCGGTGTTGTGCACATATTTTAAATTTAATTATGCAAGATGGAATGAAAGTAGCACACACTACATTACATAAGCTTAGGGAGGGCATCGAACATGTTAAGGGTTCAAAGAGTAGGATGTTGAAGTTCAAGGCATGTATGCAAAATATTGGTGTTGTTGAGAGTTGTGGGTTGAGTTTAGATTGTGTTACAAACTCAAGCTTTTTGATGCTTCGAAGTGCTCTCAAGCATCAACTTGTGTTTGTCAACTTATATTTGGATGATGAGACTTATACATCTAGCCTTTCACAAGATGTGAATAGAAAAGGGCTGAAAAGATATGTAAGTTCTTACAACCATTCTATGATATTACTACCATAATTTCTGGTACGTCTTATACGACTTCCAATATGTATTCTTTTACAAATTTGGAAAGTCCAATCTGTGTTGCTTAATGCCATTAGAGATGAAGATGATGCTATTAGAAGGATGATTGTCAAATTTCAAAAACATTGGATGAATATAGTGTTGTGCTTGCTTTTGGAGCAGTGCTTGATCCACGGATGAAGTTAGAAACATTGGGATTTTGCTATAAAAAAATTGATTCATCTACCTCTAAAAGGAAGTTGGAAAACATTGGGATTTTGTTAAGATCACTTTTAATATGAAGCATTGATAATTAAATTAAGTGTATATTGTATGCAGGTTGTTAGTCTTTTAAACATATATTGGTTTATTTAAGTTAGACCCATTAATCTACTATTTAATATATGCTTGTTTGTCTTTATATTGACAATAATTTAAATTGGGGTTTTTTATAGGCTATTAGATTAAACCAGACAATTAAATAAGTTAAGTCAGACCTAAGAATATGATCTATGTCAAGCTACAGGCCTACACTAGACTCGAGTTATACAAAGCCTGATTTGGTCTAACCTATTCTCACCCAAGTTAACCAACCCTCGGAGTACGTTCGGGAGTTTGTAAAGGAGAGAAGTAGAAGGTTCTGAGTGATAAGAGAGGAGGAAGAGCATTCTCTAAAAGGTTTAAATGTAAAATTATCCCATAAAAATGTTCAAAATTAGAATTAATCCCTTAAGAATTTTTTTTAGTGGATTAAGCCCTACTTCTAACTTTTTGTAATTAAGTGTTAAGGTAGCTAACGGTTAACCATCTTAACACTGACACTTGTAATTTGTTTGGCTTAAATATAACATATTAATCCCTAAAAAGTTTAAAACCCCCTAAGAAATTTTCTTTTAGTATTTATCCCTTGAAATATTGTTTTATTAGGATTAAGTATTGTTGTTAACTTTTTGTTAGTTAAGTATTAATTGTGTTTATTTAATTTTTTAAAAATTATCACTTAAACCTTATTCATCCTCTTCTTCTTCTCTCTTATTTCTATTACTTTTCTTTTTCTTTTTAGCGCCTCTCATTGTCATGTTCTCCTTTTTTTATCTTCTCCCTCTGCCTCATGGTTCATTTGGTGATGTCATCGATGTGATGTAAGTGATGCAAACACAAGTTGATTGTCGTGTCAGAGATGAACAATACAATGGAAGATGTGATACTAGTTCTAACTGGTTTTGCGTTTGCATCACTTATACCGCATCAATGACACCACCAAATGAATCATGTGGTGGAAAGGTAAAAGGGAGAGGTGAGTGAAGGAAGAAGAAAAAGAAGAACAAGATACAGAGATGTGACACAAAGAAGAAGAGTAACAAAAAAGGGAGAGAAGAAGATAATGAATATGACTTAAGTGACAATTTTTTTTAAAAAAATAAATAACTACATCTATTAATGTTGAGTCAATACTTAACTAACAAAAAGTTAATGACATGGTTTAATCCCTAAATCCTTAATATTCCAAGAGTTAAATCCTAAAAGAAAATTTCTTAGATGGTTAATCCTAATTTAAAACTTTTTAGGGGCTGATTTAAACAAAAAAATTACACATGTCGGTGTTAAGGTTATTTAATATACTGAAAGTTAATGACAGGATTCAAATAATAAAAAAATTATTTTAGGGGCTAAATAAAAAATATAGGGAATTGACTCTAATTTTAGACTTTTTAAGAATTAATTTTGTCTAAACTTTTATAAATTACATATAAGAAAATCAAATAGAGAAAAACTTCCAATTACCCTTGCTTTTCCTTTTACACCTTCAAAAACCAACTCACAAATATTAAAAATGGATTAGAAATTAGAATGAGTGAATAATAATAATATTTTTAAATAAAAACCTTTTACTTTTGCATTTATATCCTATTATATAGTTCATGGTTTAACTGTCTATGTATAGTTATATCGTTCATATATCTATATTTATATGGTTCATATTTTGACTGTTTATGTACAATTATATGTTTCTCATCTCTAGTTATAGGGTTCATATTTTGATAGTTTGTGTTTACATTTTTATATGGTCACATTATAATTGTGTTCACAATAAGAGCATAATACACAAAACCCTAGAGAATTACTCTAGGAGATTCGAGTTACTATTTCTTTGTAAAAATGTGCCACTTAGGTTACAATGTGCGCCTATAAACTATATTTATATAAGAGCTAAGCAAGGAGAATCCGACCCAAGCCCACCGTATTATGATAATGGAGAATCATTATCTGCTAAAATAAAAGGATTAGGGGGTCCTGTGCCCCCTGACTCGGAAGGGAACAGGAGTCCCCTAGTCACATGCTCTAGGTGTAAAGCTGAGCCGAGTGACTAAGTACAAGCTTGAGATACCTCCTCACTAAGTGCCAGATGAAGCAACCGCTCTGGGGGGTTGGTACTGGGTGATCAATTCCGAGTGGTTTTATGTCGAGTGTGTCTGCCTTTCGAGCAAAGTGAAGATCCGGGGAACATAGGGCTGCTGAGTCAAGTGGGAATATGTTTCAGCCTGAGCAAAGTGGGGTAACTGAATGATGTGTCTGTCCTGACCCGGGTAAAAAGAAGTCTGAGTAGGGATCCCTTATGCCCACATGGACGGCTCCTTGGCTACGTGGCGAAAGGTTGGTAACCGTCACTTTTATTGGGGTGCCTGTATGTGCATATCATGATTGACGCCATTTCTGTATCCCTAGGTCATTAAAAGCGTCCCTTTTCAGGATACAGGGCGTTGTTTCACTTAAAAGAGCTGTTTGAACAATCATGCCCCTTGGTTTTGAGGCTATTGCTCCCCAACCGTTAGATCTAATGCGTTGAAGAGTCACTTATTCCCTATAAATTCGCCTCCCTTCTTCATTTTGTAGTTTTACGCTTCATTGCTGCTTTTGTCTAAATCTTTACTCTTATTACCTACTGAAGTTCTTATTGTTCACTTCTTCATAGCATTTCCTGTTCTTCTTCCTGCTTTGCTTATCAGGTCAGTGCTCCATTTCCTCCCATTACCTTTGTTCTTGGGTTATCATGACATCATCTGTAGGGGGTGTCTATGATTGGGTAAAGGATGAGGCTTTGGCTATTTCCTCATTCCTTCAAAGTGAGGAGTCTGTAGCCAAGTTATGGGAGAGGGTACCTGTAACACCCTCTGTTACATCTCAATAATTTCTAAAAAATTCATAAATTTTTTTTATTAAAAATATAATCGCTAAAAGAAACTATCAGAGTAAAATTACATACAATATTTCTGAAATACCTTATGAATTATCATTAAAATTTATAAAGTAATTTTACATTCATCCAAATAAAATAGATATTAAACATTATTAGAAAGAGAAGAAACTCCATGGCCCAAGAGCAGTTGCCTAGTGACATTATTTATTCATTGGACCACGGTATTCAAACCGAGCTCCCTTTCTAGAACGTACTATATATACTGTCAATGTTCTTCGATCCTTCCCTCTGTACGAACCATTAATTTAAAACATATGAAACAAAAACATAGAGAAAGGAGTGAGAAACAGAATATAACATTCCCAAATGGGACATAAGCAATAAAGGGTTTTCACAAACTAGTATAATAATATCAATCACAATCACATGCATAATCAATTTATGAATGTATGAATGATATGCCATATCTTCATCATAACTTATCTATATATGTGGGCCCCTTAAATTTTAATTTGCACTGGGCCAACCAGGAGTTTACACTGTTCCATAATTTCGGATAATAATAACATGAACAGCTCAACTGGCATGGAAACACTTAGAGACTAGTCAGATTGAGAAGGTTTTTATTGTGAAAGTACCCGACACTAGGAAGCTACCCCAGGTCCCCTGAAGCACCCTTTCACACCCTCTCATCCCAAGGCTCACAATTAAGCCTCCTCTAATGTATCCTTGGTTTCTATAATCCGTCCCCAGACAATATCCTTTTGTTTCTCTTTGATGATTCATGATGCATAAACTACTCGCGTATTTAATTGGTTAAGGCTTTTAGAAACTCAATTATATTATCAGGGCCTACGAATCGTGACATAGCCACCCTAGTAAACTGTACTTTTTCAACTTCTCAAATACGCACATAGAATTTTAGTACAGTTCTTTTTCAAATCACAAATCAAATCTTCTTATAAATTTGAGTTTCAAAGCCTTAAATATATTTCACAACCTTCTTTAGAAAGTTTATAGGTCAATTCAAAATCAATTTCTAAAAACTCAAATTTGGAATTATCAATCTTTAAAACTTTAGTACTTGAAAATTTTGTATAATATTTCTATACATTTAAATAATATGTATATATTAAAATATTAGTAAAAATTTATTTTTATAAAATAATTTCTCTTTTTTTTCTTTTTGATAAATTAACTAAAAAATCTAAATTTTAGTAAAGATATATACATATATATTAAAAGATAAAAAGAGATTTCTAAAAACTTATGTAGTTTTATTGAAATCTAAGAAATTTCTTAAAAGTAATTTAAATAAAGATGAATAAGTAAATAAAGAAGTAGGAGATAAGTAAATTCTTACTGAATTTTAGCTTTCCGTCATGCTTGCTATATGCTCAAACTCCACAGTACAAGATTATCAATCATAATCAAACATTGTCAATCACAATCAAACATCATAAAACATAAATAAATATTAAAAATCATAATCAAATCAAATAATTAAGCATCAGTTATAAATATAATAATTTAAAATTCAATGATTATTTAAATTAATAAAGTTTGTTTTAAGTTCTATGGTCAATTCCTCGCACAGGTCTATGTAAATCCAAGATAGTCCAGTTCTTGCATAGGTCTAGTTCAGTCCATATATGTCATAATAGTCCAAGTCCTTGCATAGGTTCAGTCAAGTCCATAATAGTTCAAGTCCTTGCATAGGTTTAATCCAGTCCGCATAGGTCATAATAGTCCAAGTTCTTGAATAAATATTTCAGATATTAAGTTACACAAGATGCTTAATTAATAATAATTATCATAAATTTTAAGTTAAAAATTATTATTTTAAAATAATAATATTGTTATGTTTAAAAGGAGTAGGAGACTCCTCCCAATATTCTTATGTATTTTTATATTATATCCTTATCTCACCCCCTTTACCTTGATTTGCTACCAAAAGTGAATTCGCTTTGCGCCTCCAAGTTCTAACAAAATATTAATACTAATTTATTTTAGTATGAGCATAAGATGAAAATTAAGATTGCTATCAGAATGATAAATAGTAAATACGTATAGTAAATAGTAATAGTAAATAGTAAATCATCAATAGTAACGGTAAATAGTAATTTTTGAATAGTAATAGTAAATAGTAAATCGTGAATAGTAAATTTTTGAATAGTAGTGGTAAATGGTAAATCATGAACAATAACAGTAAATAGTAAATTTTGAATAGTAACGGTAAATAATAAATTTTGAATAGTAACAACAACTAATAAATTTTGAATAATAACGGTAAATGATAAATTTGAATAATAACAGTAAATGGTAAATTGTGAATAGTGACAATAAATAGTAAATTTTGAATAGTAATGGTAAATAGTAAAAATAACACAGTGATAATTTATTTTTACTATAGTAACTTATTATATTAATGGTTTAAGAGTGCTAAAAAAAATAAACTAGAATTATAAAAAGAATATAGAAGAAAGTTATTACCTTACACCTCCGGCAGAACTTCTTTTTACCAAAAGAATTTACTCCCCACTAATTTTTTACGCACTATCTCTCAAGATTCTCTCTCTAATTTTTGGTGTGGAAATGTTGTAAATGAGTCATCTATTTATAGGAAGAGAATTTTACTATTTAAGATTACTTAATTATTTATTTTACTATTCATAATATAAACATTCACCCACTGGTCACTATTCATGATATAAACATTCACCCACCGGTCACTATTCATGATGTAAGTATTTACCCACCGATGATGTAAGCGATGATGTCAGCATTGACATTTTGGTTATGAGATGAAAGGTTAAGGGTATTTTTGTCATTCTCAAAAAAATGAAAAAAATATAAAAATTCTAAAAAATTATCAATTATATAACAATTAAAAAGTTCTAAAGAACTATAATCAAATTCCTTTGAAATTTTATTTTAAATAAAAAATAACGAAATTAGGGGTGTTACAATTCTACTCCCCTAAAAAAAATTTCGTCCTCGAAATTTACACTTTTTAGTAAAACAATTGGGGATGAGACTCTTTCATCTCATTTTCTAGTTCCCATGTAGCATCTTCCCCTCTCGTTTAACTCCAAATGACCTTCACGAGTGGAATTTCCTTGTCCCTTAGCTTTTTTATTCTTCTGTCAGCTATTCTGACAGGTGGTGCATCATATGTAAGATTATCTTTAACTTGTATGACATCAGGTTCAATAACGTGTGTAGGGTCAAATATATACTTTCGTAAATTTGACACATGAAAAACATTATGGATATTAGAAAGAAAAGGTGGTAATGCTATTTGGTAAGCAAGAGGACTAACTTTCTGAACTATTTGGTATGGACCAATAAATCTAGGAGTTAGTTTTCGAGATTTCATTGCCCGACCGACCCCAATCGTAGGTGTGACTTTCAAGAATACATGATCACCTTCTTGAAATTCGAGCGGTTTTCTTCTTTTGTCATAGTAACTTTTCTGCCTGCTTTGTGCTGCCTTCATCTTTTCCTGAACCATTTTGATTTTATCCGTGGTTTGTTGTACCAACTCTGGTCCTAGCATCAAGTTTTCACCAGTCTCAAACCAACATAGCGGAGTTCTACATTTTCTTCCATATAATGCTTCAAAAGGTGCCATGTTAATGCTAGCATGGAAACTGTTGTTGTAGGTGAACTCCACATATGGTAAGAATTGATTCCAACTTCCTTTATGCTCTAACACACAAGCTCGTAACAAGTCCTCTAGAGATTGAATTGTTCTTTCTGATTGTCCATTCGTCTGAGGATGATATGCTGAACTCAGACGTAGTCTTGTTCCCAAAGCCTTGTGTAAGCTCTTCTAGAATTGCGATGTAAAACGAGGGTCCCGATCAGAAATGATACTTGAAGGAATTCCATGTAATCTCACGATCTCCTCGATGTATAATTTTGCCAGTTTCTCCATTGAGTAACGAATATTAATGGAATAAAGTGGGCAGACTTGGTTAATCTATCAACTATTACCCATATTGAATCATGTCCTAATGGAGTTTTGGGTAAAGAAGTCACAAAATCCATGGTAATGCTATCCTATTTCCATTCTGGTATTTCCATTGATTGTAGCATTCCAGGGGGGTTTTGATGTTCTACTTTAACCTTCTGGCAAATTAGACATGTAGCCACATACTCCGCCACCGCTTTCTTCATTCCAGGCCACCAAAACAACTTCTTCAAATCTTGATACATTTTAGTAGCTCCGGGATGAATGTTCATATAACTTTTGTGGCCTTCTTCCAGAATTGCTTTCCTCAATTCCTCTTGGTCAGGGATACACACTCGATCCTTATACCTCAGCAATTGGTTGTTTCCCACGTTGAACTCAACTTCTTTTCCTTGTTTTAAGAGTTCTTTCTTCTCTTGTAGGAATTCATCCTCTCGTTGAGCCTCTAAAACTTGCTTTAGGAATTCACTTGTCACTTGCAACGCTCCTAATCTGTAGCTGTTAGCATTAACCTTTACTGTTAGGTTAAGATCTCTGAAGTTCTCTATCAATTCCAGCTCTTTAATCATCATTGTGGACGCATGCAGAGACTTTCGACTTAAAGCATCAGCTACTACGTTCGCTTTTCCAGGATGGTATTGCAACTCAAAGTCGTAGTCCTTTAAGAACTCCATCCATCTCCGTTGCCTCATGTTTAACTCCTTTTGGTCGAATAAATACTTGAGACTCTTATGATCACTAAACACATCGAATGTTGCACCGTATAGATAATGCCTCCAAATTTTTAAGGCAAAAACTACAGCAGCTAATTCTAAGTCATGGGTAGGATAGTTAATCTCATGTTGCCTTAATTGGCGGGACGCATAGGCTACAACCTTCTTGTCTTGCATGAGTACACTTCCTAGTCCTTGTTTAGACGCATCACAGTAAACTTCAAAACTTCGATGTGGATCAGGGAGTACTAACACCGGCGAAGAAGTAAGTCGATCTTTCAGCTCTTGGAAACTATTCTCACATTGTGTCGTCCACACAAAAGGTTGTCCTTTCCGTGTTAGCTTGGTCAGTGGGTATGCTAACTTTGAAAATCCTTCGATGAATCTCCTATAGTATCCAGCCAAGCCCAAAAAACTTCTGATCTCAGTGATTGTGGTTGGTCTCTCCCATTTCAAAACTGCTTCCACTTTAGAAGGGTCTACAGCTATTCCTCCTTGACTAATTACATGTCCTAAGAAGTTCACCTCTTCCAACCAGAATTCACACTTCGACAGCTTTGCATACAATTATTTCTTTTTTAGGATTTCCAACACAACCTTCAAGTGTTCAACATGTTCTTCTCTACTTTTAGAGTACACTAGTATATCATCAATGAAAACCACTACAAATTTATCTAGATATGGATGAAAAATCCGATTCATGTAATCCATGAATACGGCTGGTGCATTAGTTACACCAAAAGGCATCACTAGATATTCGTAATGGCCATAGCGTGTTCTAAAAGCAGTTTTCGGTACATCTTCTTTCTTCACCCTTATTTGATGATATCCAGACCTCAAATCAATCTTGGAGAACACTGTGGCACCACGCAGTTGATCCATCAGGTCGTCAATCCTTGGCATAGGATATCTGTTCTTGATCGTCACCTTGTTCAGTTGCCGATAATCTACACACAACCTCATGCTACCATCCTTTTTCTTAACCAATAACACTGGTGCAACCCAGGGGGATACACTGGGTCGTATAAACTGCTTCTCTATCATCTCTTCAAGTTGTTTCTTCAACTCTGCTAATTCTAGAGGTGACATTCGGTATGGTGCAATTGAAATTGGTCCAACTCCAGGTACTAGATCAATGGCAAATTCCGCATCTCTTTTTGGGAGTAAACCAGGGATATCTTCTGGAAAAACATCAGGAAATTCACACACGATTGGTAGATTTTTGATTTTTGGTTCTTGCTCTCCTTTCATTGAAAGCAATAGCATGAATCCTTGAGCCCCTCCTTTTAAAGAGGCACTCACTTGGTTGGTGGTTAGAAATCTCGAATCCTCTGGATTCAAATTTAAAGGTTCTTTAAACATTATGGTTTTGTTATGACAATCTATTAGAACATGATTGTCAGACAACCAATCTAGCCCAATAATAACTTCTAAGCCAGAAAGGGGTAAGCAAAAGAGATTAGCCTTAAAGTCCCTACCATCTATGACAATAGGGCATTCCCAACAGGCTTTAGAAGTGACAATGGGATTATTCCCAGGAGTATGAACAGATAAATCAAATGGCAATTCTATCACGGGTAATTTTAGTTTTTCTACACAGTCATTAGAAATAAAGGAATGTGATGCACCTGAGTCATACATAACAGTTAAAAGAATCTTATTAATGATATACTTACCTTCCACCATGGAGTCAGAATGGGATGCTTCTTCCCCATTAATTGCAAAAACCTTTCCTTTCGCCTTTGGCCTTCCGACTGCACTGTGTACGCCACCTTGAGTCTTTATGGATGTACTTGCACCTTCAGGGTTCTCCCTCTTTATCTCTGGGCAATCCTTGATGTGATGACCTGGTTTGTTACACTTAAAGCAAATATAAGTGTTTTTGGGACAATCCCTTTTCAAATGGGGTCCTCCACAAATAAAGCATTTAAATTCTAGTGCAGGTGTTGGATAATAGCTTCCAGATGAAGCTTGGGGTTTGTTAGGAACAGGTGTTATTCCAAACCGACGAAATGGCGCTTGGTAAGGCCTTTTTCTCCTAAAGTCTCTTCTTTGGTGATGGTGAGGTCCTCCACTTCTCATTTCTCCCGCCTTGTGAATGGATTCACGGCTTTTGGTCATTCTGTCCTTGTGATCCTCTTCAAAGATCCTACAGCGATTTACCAATACAGAAAATTCACGGATTTCCTGCATTCGTATAGCTTCTTTGATTTCTGGCCGTAATCCGTTTACAAACTTTGCACACCGATCACCTTCATTAGTAGCATCATTATAATGAGAATGAAAGCGAGATAGCACTTGAAACCTGGATGCATACTCTCCAACGCTCATATTTCCTTGGGTAAGTGACAGGAATTCAAATTGTCTTTTCTCTTTAACATCAGCTGGAAAGTATTTCTCTAGAAACATATCCTTGAAATAATTCCAAGTGATCTCCACTTGGTTAACTTCGAACTGCCTACGCATACTATCCCACCAATGTTCAGCATCCTCAGATAAGGCATAAGTAGCGAAGACTACTTTATCACCTTCAGTACATTGCAGTGCTCGGAAGATCTTCTCTATCTCTCGAATCCATATTTGTGCTCTATCAGGGTTGTATCCTCCCTTGAAATGAGGTGGATTACGTTTTTCGAACAGGTCTAACCTTCTCAAGGCATCATTACCTTGACCTTCACGTGCTCCCATTGCATTGATTAAGCGTTCTACAACTCCAGCAAGATCATTTCCGGCCATTCTTTTCCTGTTTCACAATAACTGAGACTTGTCATATCAATCACAGTTACTACTAAGTCAGATATTCTATTTTCTATCACCTACACAGAGTTTACAAACAAAGCAAAATAGACCTTTCCCCAGGCCTACAGAATTAACTGCTCTGATACCATTTTGTAACACCCTCTGTTACATCTCAATAATTTCTAAAAAATTCATAAATTTTTTTTTACTAAAAATATAATCGCTAAAAGAAACTATCAGAGTAAAATTACATACAATATTTCTGAAATACCTCATGAATTATCATTAAAATTTATAAAGTAATTTTACATTCATCCAAATAAAATAGATATTAAACATTATTAGAAAGAGAGGAAACTCCATGGCCCAAGAGCAGTTGCCTAGTGACATTATTTATTCATTGGACCACGGTATTCAAACCGAGCTCCCTTTATAGAACGTACTATATATATTGTCAATGTTCTTCGATCCTTCCCTCTGTACGAACCATTAATTTAAAACATATGAAACAAAAACATAGAGAAAGGAGTGAGAAACAGAATATAACATTCCCAAATGGGACATAAGAAATAAAGGGTTTTCACAAACTAGTATAATAATATCAATCACAATCACATGCACAATCAATTTATGAATGTATGAATGATATGCCATATCTTCATCATAACTTATCTATATATGTGGGCCCCTTAAATTTTAATTTGCACTGGGCCAACCAGGTGTTTACACTGTTCCATAATTCCGGATAATAATAACATGAACAGCTCAACTGGCATGGAAACACTTAGAGACTAGTCAGATTGAGAAGGTTTTTATTGTGAAAGTACCCGACACTAGGAAGCTACCCCAGGTCCCCTGAAGCACCCTTTCACACCCTCTCATCCCAAGGCTCACAATTAAACCTCCTCTAATGTATCCTTGGTTTCTATAATCCGTCCCCAGACAATATCCTTTTGTTTCTCTTTGATGATTCATGATGCATGAACTACTCACGTATTTAATTGGTAAGGCTTTTAGAAACTCAATTATATTATCAGGGCCTACGAATCGCGACATAGTCATCCCAGTAAACTGTACTTTTTCAACTTCTCAAATACGCACATAGAATTTTAGTACAGTTCTTTTTCAAATCACAAATCAAATCTTCTTATAAATTTGAGTTTCAAAGCCTTAAATATATTTCACAACCTTCTTTAGAAAGTTTATAGGTCAATTCAAAATCAATTTCTAAAAACTCAAATTTGGAATTATCAATCTTTAAAACTTTAGTACTTGAAAATTTTGTATAATATTTCTATACATTTAAATAACATGTATATATATGTATATATTAAAATATTAGTAAAAATTTATTTTTATAAAATAATTTCTCTTTTTTTTTCTTTTTGATAAATTAACTAAAAAATCTAAATTTTAGTAAAGATATATACATATATATTAAAAGATAAAAAGAGATTTCTAAAAACTTATGTAGTTTTATTGAAATCTAAAAAATTTCTTAAAAGTAATTTAAATAAAGATGAATAAGTAAATAAAGAAGTAGGAGATAAGTAAATTCTTACTGAATTTTAGCTTTCCGTTATGTTTGCTATATGCTCAAACTCCACAGTACAAGATTATCAATCATAATCAAACATTGTCAATCACAATCAAACATCATAAAACATAAATAAATATTAACAATCATAATCAAATCAAATAATTAAGCATCAGTTATAAATATTGATCTGTCCTGGACCGGGGTCAAGAGATCCGATCTCAAGCCAGTCACGAATAGTATGTCAATACCGTGTAAGATACCGGATGTATGTGTATCCGATATGTGTATCCGTTGTCCTTGAATGAGGAGAGCGGATTAGGCGTCCTGGAGATCCTTCACACCGACCTAACGCGTTGAAGTGGGCGAATGGTGGTGTCACCTGCAAAGATTCTCCGACGCTCAAGTCAGTGATTATATTCCAAGTCAGGAATGTATTCAGAGAAGATTCAGTCGTAAAAGAGCTGAAGAAGAGAGGAAGATCCCTAACTTCAATCATGAAGTTAGTTCATATACCTGATTGGCTCGATTAACGAGGACTCGTTGGTGGGGAACCACCAACTCCCATTAGCATTATTATATTGCGCACTTACCTGCATGATTGGGTCAAGTGGCTATTTTATATTGAGCATAGAGAATGTAGACTAGGATTAGGGAACAAGTTGACCATTCCCGTGAGCAGAATTTGGCTCGTAGTGCAGGGAATTATTGATCGATCCCTGTAGCAACAATCCTTGTCTTTTGCATAGTGACGTGTGTATTATCCGATGTCATGGTGTTATCCTGGATAACCGGTATAGGGAGAACGCCTGATACGGAATTACAGTCCGGATGTATACCGATGACACCGGTTACACGTAGATGTCTTATCAAAGACGTTGAAATATGTATAGAAGATCGGATACCGGTATTGAGACCGGATCATATGTCCCCTAGCTTGTGTGAGGGACTGAATAGTTGTTCACATAAGCTACTCAACCTGCGAGAGGTCTTAATATCGGTAAGCTTACGTGTATAACAGTTCCTTAGCATCTGTTGTCATTCGTAAAGAACCGCTCTGAATTTAATAGAAAAGACCTTTCGGTATTGTCACAACGGATTCAGGCAAAGATTCGTTGTGTGAGAATTTCAAGAGTTTATTGGAATTGAAAGCTCTTGAAGTTCGTGTAACGGCTGTAAAGCGTAAATTGCGTTGCATGATTAGACATTAATGCTTTTAATCACGTGGGCAAGCAATTATTGCGCCTGAGATGAAAATCTCATTAACCGTCGTTTTGGGCTTAATGGGCCTGAAATTTTCGAAACTTTTGGGCCTAATGGATAGCCCTTTGATGAGTCGCTATCGTTTTGGCGCCCAAGAATTTGGAACGGTTGTGTCGTTTCGTTTGTGAACGGGTGCGTTTTATCGAGAACGACACAACTTCAAGAGGAGGTAACCGATCCTCTTTGTTTCCTATAAAAGGAATACTTAGTGGATTCTGAGTTCCACTTGCTTTTGCTTTCTCAACGAAACTCTGCAGAAATTTTGCAAGGAAGTTTATCGTCCACATCGCGAGGGTCTCATCGTTCCTCAAATTCATCACAGTTATCTGAGGTAACTATCTCTTCCTTGTCGCTTTAGTTTCGTTTCGAGTTGCTACTCGTAGTTATAGAGAGTAGGCTTCATCTAAGGGGGGGGGAATCAGTTTCCCTCAACCCTAACAGTCGTGGGGAAGAATCCTTGTGATTCTTCCTAAGACTGAACCGCGTCGCTCAGAAAGGGGATCTTATTCACTGCGGGAAGTGACCTTTCCCTTCTCAGAGTCGCCCTCTGATTGTAGTTGCTTTAAAAATGCAGTGAGTAATGATTGCAACTTTCTGACGACATTTTATTCCTTATCGTAGATTAAGGAGTTCGGACTAGATACTTCCAATGGCAACTGGAGAAGGATCCTCTGGAGATAGTGCCATTTCGAGGACAGCTGAGGGTCTCTTCAGCGTAGTTGCTTCGAGGCTGAATTGGGAGGAGGTTCAGGCTAAATGGCCTTTCTGCTGGGTGTCCAGCGAATTTAAGGACTTGGCCTCTCGTCATGCGGATGAGGAGGGATCTCGGATTCAACCGAGGTTCACGCTGAGTTCGGATGAAGAGACGAAAAAGTGGTATAGGGTTTACGCACCACTTCCGACAGAGCGGATATGCCATGTCGTCCCTAATGACCGCTCAGTGTACATGTACGACTTCATCTTTCATTATTTGGGTGTCCGCTTCCCATTAACCGAACTCCAGATGGGTGTGTTGAGGTTTCTGAACTGTGCACCCTCTCAACTTCATCCCAACGGTTGGGGCCTCATCCGAGCTCTTGAAGTGCTTGGGGAGCACTTCAACTTTACGCCAACAGTAGCGATGCTGTTCTACTACACTCAGGTAGTTAGAAGGGCGAATAAGCAGGGCGGAGTTGGTTTAGTGACACTCCGGACTCTCTGTTCCTTTGTGAACTTTGAGTCTTACACTGATTCGGTCAAGGTTGATGGGAAGTCCTTCAAGACTTACTTCACTCGCATCTCCATCAAGAAGGGCAAACCAAAATTTTGGAAGGATGAAGAAAACGTTGACAAATTTCCCTTGAGCTGGACACACGAGCATTTCCTCTTGAGCTCTCACGCGTACTACACTGATCAATCCGATCTGTCTCGTGAGACATCGAGAGTGTTGTTCGCGCTTGAATCGCACACTACAGGTCGTCACGTCTTTTCGTGTAGGCGTCTGCTAAGTAGCTCAAGCGGAGTCCGGGAGGAATATTTGCGTACTTCTCGTTTTATTTCATCTTTCCTCCTTTATCAAATATATATAGAATATTTGCAGTTGCTGACATCTTGTGTTTGTTCATGTAGGTGAAATAGAACAGCAAACTCCGGAAATGGATAAACTGAAAAAATTCAAGGCGGCTGGTAAATCTGTTGCTCGAGAGAATGAAGTAAAGCCCAGGCCCTCAACTAAGGATCGTCCTGAGGTGATCATCTTGACCTCGGATGTTGAAGGGGACATCCCACTGGTTGAGGGCGGTAAGTCCGATGTTGGTGTAACCTCGGGTCAGCCTCCCGTTACTGAAAGGAGAAGAAAGATCCAGAATGATCCTGCAAGGCGTCAGTCCAAGAAGCAAAAAGTTTCGGAGGATCCTGCTGCCGGGGTTTCTGGATCAGAACCGACCTCCTTCCCAACTACCTCGTTTCTCACCCCCTTCCTCTCTTATGAAGGTTCTACTCCAGCCACTCTTCCTCCTCCGATGTACAAACTCCGGCCTACACTCAGTCCTAAAGAGATTACGGAAGCGTGTGAGGCCGGAAGGTGGCAGCTAGCCGAACTTGCTGGAGTGCTTTCTTCAATCAGCGAGTTGGCTAGCAACGCCGATAAAGTTGAGGAATTGAGCGACGAATTGAAAGAACTCAAGCTTTCCTCGGAAAAGGACAAAGCCGCCGTGAAGTTAATGGAAGATCGTCTTCACAAGTCTAAGGAGTTTGGGGATCTCATCACTAAAGAGAATCTCAAACTCAAAGTCGATCTTAAAAATTTGGAAGGCAAAATGGCAGAGAAGGAGGAAGAACTCCGCAGCAGCCAGGATAAACATAAAGCTGATGCTGAGGAGTGGTCTCAAAGGGAGAAGAAGTTCCTTCTTGAGATAGAGGGACTGAAGGCTAGGAATGCGGAGTTCGAGGTGTCTAGTGAGGAGCTGTCCAAGTTGCGGGGAGAATTGGCTACAGCGAAAGCTGAGAGAGAAGAAGCTGTTGATATATGCAGCCGTGCTGTCGAAGAATCCTTCGGCCTAGCTATACGCCAAGTTTTCTACCGCAACCCCACTGCGAAACTTGACCTTTATGGAATGGATCCGTTCTATGAATTCCATGGGGGAAAGTTAGTCGCAGTGGTGGATGGTCGTCACGAAGATCCACCGATGTCCCTGTATGGTTTGCCTCCTCTTCCTGAGGGTCAAACCATGGGACCGGATTACGTCTTTTATATGTCCGAGGTTCCCTCTTCTGAAGAAAGGGCTGAGGCTCCTGGAGGTGAGACTCCTGCGGAGGTCCCAAAGGAAGGGGGACGAGAGCCTGGTGCTGAGGAGGCACAAAAAACTGAAGAACAGATTCCTCCTCAGTAGTTTTGTTTTTATTTACATGTATAGTTGTGTACCGGGATCAACTCCGGATTTAAACTATTGTATGTAATTTCGTTTCAATGAATGAATTTTGGTTGAAGAAATTTGTCTTCATTGTTTCTTGTATATATAAATCGTTACTAATCCGTTCAATGTAATTAATCTTAAGGCCGGATTGAAATAATAGCCTAGGAAGATTAAATAACAAATAAAATTTAGAACGGATAAATATATACATGTCCCCAAGTGCGTATTAAGAAGAAGGTGCCTGTCTTTGGGGCATGATCCTTAATTCTTTTGGGGAAAGATGGGTCGATCCGCTGTTTAGCAAAGTAGTGTAACAGGACGGATGACTGCTTACAGGAGATGATAATATTGTTCCAAGTTTAGGGAATTGCAAGGAAGTGGTGTTTGAGCCCTTTATCATAAGGATGATGATGGGAGTTTTTTCTGCACCAGGAGTTACGTCGTTGTATCACAGAATAGGTGATAAAGAGTATCCGTCCTGGGAGAATACCACTAGAAAGCGAAAGTGCGGACTGACTTTCAGAATTTTCCATCATAAAGATGATTATGAGTATTGATCATGCCAGGTGTTTTATCATGAAATCACTTCATAAGTGATTGAGATCATCCGTCTTGGGGATGTGTACGATACCAGGAACTACATCATCAGGTCGCATATTAGGTGATTGAGATCATACGTCCTTTGGGTGTGTATTGCGCCAGGAGTTACATCGTCAGATCACAGCATGGGTGATTGAGATCATCCGTCCTGGGCAGGTACACCGCGTTAGGAGTTACATCGTCATATCACATAATGGGTGACTGAGGTTATCCGTTCTGGAAAAGTACACATCGTCAAGAGTTACATCGTGAGATCACAGATTAAGTGATTTAGATAATCCATCCTGGAGACATTTTTCAATCGTAGGAGTACGGATTGAGTGAATACTTTCATCGTAAGAATGATGATGAGAATTGTTCATACCAGGAGTTACATCGTCGAATCACTTTATAGGTGATTGGGATCATCCGTCCTGGAATGATTCACACCAGGAGTTACACCATCGAATCACAAAATATGTGATTGAGATCATCCGTCCTGGAATGATTAGTGGAGCTCTTCGTACCAGGAGTTACATCATCGAATCACTGAATAAGTGATTGAGATCATCCGTCCTGGTGTGATTATTGGAGTCCTTCGTACCAGGAGTTACATCATCGAATCACTGAATAAGTGATTGAGATCATCCGTCCTGATGAATTTTTCCAATCAAGGGAGTGCGGATTGAACTTCCAATTTTCGCTCCATCCGAAATCCGAGTCTTACCTACTAGCCCCCTAGCTGATGTGAGGAAGCAGTTGACTTGCTCATATGAGCTATATTGATCGTAGTACGTCTGGATTTCGGGTTTGTACCGAAGTGTAAATATCCGCTCTGGGAACCATGTTCCGTAGTGTCGAAATTTTAAGGGCGGATTCGACAATGAGAATATCAGAAGTTTATCGAATTTCGCAACCCTTGGTATTCGAGTAATGGTGGCCACGTTTCTAATGATTGGACATTTAATGCCTTAATTCACGTGGGCGCGCCATTATTGCGTTAAATGCGCATGTCTTAATAACCGTCACGTAGGGGCTTGTTGGGCCTAAAATTTGGATTTAGTGGGCCCATTTAGAAAGCTCTGTGACGAAACGATGGCATTTTCGCGCCTTGATGTACTAAACGACAATTTTGGTCCACTAAACGGGGAGTCGTTTGGGGGTAAACGACAGGTTATGTTTAGTGGGTATTTGTAAAATTTTGGTGCCCTGATATAGGCATATTTGGCAATCTCAGTTACCATTTCTTCTAATTCTCTTGACGAACTTCTGCAAAAGTTTCGAGAAGATTATCGTGTTTGCCTCTGTGAATCTTAATTCACTATCCTCATCCATCCTTAGGTAACCACTTTCTTTCCATACTTTGTGTCTTGTTTCAATTTCTGAAAATGTCTAGGAAAGGCGTTAGTTTTAGTGGTATCAGCCCTAGAGGAAGAGGAGGAAGGGCCTTCAATCAAAACCCCACAGTTCGTGGTGGGAGGATTCCAGTGGTCTTTCAATCGAAGCCACTAAGCTCAGAGAGGGAGGCGTCGCCGTATCAGAGGCGAAAGGCGATTATACCCTCTTCAGAATCCTCCTCTAGTGAGAGTGCTGAGAGCGGTGACCTGTATGTATCTGACGATGTGGATTTTTACCGCAGTGTAAAAGCTTTCACAATGGTGGTGAAGAAAGCGACTGGGAGGAAATCATCTGAAGGGGGATCTCCTTCTGAGAAATATATCTTGAAGACCCAGTCCGGCCTCTGCAATGTGGTTGCACACCGGATAGACTGGGTGAAATTCCAAAAGAAACGCCCATTCAGCTGGGTGGCTGAGGAATTTCGTGAGACACAGTCCGTCCATGCTCGGGAGGATGAAGGGGAGCTGGAGCCGCGGTTTACCTTATGGAAGAAGGATAAATACAAATGGTGTTTTAAAGTATTTGCTCCCCTTCCATCAGTACGGATATGCCATACACCGGACGAGAGGTCCTTATACATGTATGATTTTCTATTTCTGAACTTGGGTGTGCGTTTCCCCTTGACGAAGTTTGAGATGGGAGTCCTGAGATTCTTGGACTGCGCCCCCTCGCAACTTCACCCTAACGGATGGGGATTGGTCCGCTCTCTTGAAGTGCTTGGGGAGCACTTCAACTTTAAACCGACGGTGGCCATGCTTTTCTACTTCACTCAAGTGGTCCGTCGTGCGAATAAGGAGAAAGGAGGAGTGAGCTTGATATCCCTCCGGACTATCTCCAAGATCATCAACTTCGAGGCGTACACTGACTCCGCCAAAGTTGATGGGCGTTCATTCAAGTCCTATTTCACAAGGATTAGCGTTCATCCGAGTGAATCAATTTTTTGGTTAACTGAAGAAGGGATTCCAAAATTCCCAGTGACTTGGACGCACGAACATTTTTTGTTGACCTCCCAAGCGTACTATACCGAGGAGGACGAACTGAGCCCAACTTCAATCTCAGTTCTTTCGGCTCTGCAGTCCTACACAGCCTCACACCAATTCTTCTCCTGCAGGCGTTTGTTAGGATCAAAGTCTACTCGCGAGGAGTATTTACGTAATTTCCCTGCCATTCTTCATGCGTTATTATGTCATTTCTTGAAACTTTTTCGTTTCTGATTGTGTCTTTGAATTGTGTAGGTGAAATTCAGAGCGGATCACCAGAGATGAATAGACTAAAAGGTCTCAAGGCCGGAGAGACTTTCGTTGCAGCTGAAAATGACATTCAGGCAAAGCGGAACTCGAAGAAGGCTACTGCTGAGACGATAATATTAACTTCGTCTGCTGGTGACGATATTCCTCTGATTGAGGGCGGATCTGGGAAGGTGGTCGAGGAAAAGAAGAGGACTAAGCGTGATCCTCCGAAGACCTCAGACCGTCAATCCTTACCCAAAAAGCCAAAAACTTCAAGGGGGGCTGCTGAGCCAAGGCCTGCTAAAGAAAAGAGAGCGGAAGTGTCTATTCCGGATACTCCAAGTGGTGTTATAACACATGGGGCGAAGCCAATAACGACTTATTTCGCGCCCAAAGCCCCCTGCTCCCTTGAAGGTAATTCCGGTCTTGTTCAAAATCCGGTGTATGAGAGCTCTGTTCCTGAGGGCGTTCCCGAATCCTCACCCAAGGTGAAGCCCTCATTGAAGAGTGAAGAACTGATCAGAGCTTGCGACGACGGACAGAAGCACTTGGCTGATTTATCCGAGCTCCTCAAGTCGGTTCGCGAGCTCACAGAAGAAAATGAGAGGCTCACCTCGGTGGTTGGCAAGGACAAGGCAATCATCCTCCAATTAGAAGGAAAATTAAAAACTTCCGAAGAAGAAAATCAGAAGAAGGATGAAGAAATTGCCAAGTTGAAGAGTCTTGCCAAGGAGCTAGAGGGTCAAATTTCTGATCAGAAGAAAATCAATGCTGACCTCAATGCTCATCTCTGCACGGAGAAGGAACGCTCTTCAAAGCTGGAAAGGGGGTTGAAGGAGGCTAAGGTCGTCCATTCTCTGGGAGTGGATGATTGGACACGTAAGGAAAAGGAGCTGTTATCAAAGCTGGCGGATTCGAATGGCGAAGTCAAGACCCTGAAAGCAGACCTGGACGATGCTGTAAACATGTGTGACCAAGCAGTCAAGGAGGCTTTCGGGTTGGCAATTCGTCAGGTGTTATACCGGAATCCCAAGGTGTCACTTAATTTGAACGGTATTGATCCGTTCTATGAGTTTCACCAAGGGAAACTGGTGGCCATCGTTGACAATCGTCAAGAGAGTCCGCCTAGAACACCTTATAAGTTTGCTCCTTTACCTAAAGGTCAATCAATGAGACCTTCCCTCCTGAAACCCACGAGTACAGGATCGAGCTCTCGCACTGAAGGAGGCAAGACCGGAGACAAAGGCAAGGGGAAGGAGGAAGACCCAAGCCAGAAAGAGTAGCGCCTTTCTTGTTTTCTTTTTCGTTTTATCGATTCGAATTCGCTGTGTTCCGGGATCAGCTCCGGATTATTACACGAATTGTAATTCTTATTGAATCAATAAAAGAGTTTTTTACCTCCATTCTTGTTTAGTGAAAAACAACTTTAATAGAGGGATTGCATGTGTATTGTATTATCCCGGATTTAAGTAATGAAGATCGGATTGTAAAACAAAATCTCCATACCGGACATATACATGCGAAATGAATTTCATAATAAAACCACCGCTTGTGAGGGAACACATCAGTGCCTCAAGAACGGCTTAAGGGGAATGATTGTGAGATCGTTTTAGACGAGAGTTCATTCCTCAAATTATTCGTTAAACCGTTGATGTTGTCCCCCAGTTTCATTGGGTGATGATTCACTTTGAATAAACTCTGAGTAAAATTTTCTCGTGAGAGTTTTTAAGAGTGAGGATTTAGAATAGACATTCCTCCTCAAATATTTCCGACTGAGAGATTTCAGGTGAATATGCCTTAGATTGTGGCGTACCCGAGTGAATCGTTTGTGTCGGAGTTTACGAGTCAGGTCTCAATTGAAGAATTGATGACTCAGAACTATAAGCTATAAAACTTCCAAATAAAGAACTTCACGAGAGTATTAATTTGGAGTTCAGTATAACTTACTTGTTGTGTTTGGAGTTCGGTTTGATCCTACTGTCCATGTAATATTTGGCGTTCGGTTGAATCCTACTTGCCGTTCTTCAATTGGTCTTTGGTTTTATCCAATGACGATTCTTCACCGACGTTCGGTTAATCCTACTAGTCGTACTCAGAGTTCGGTTTGATCCTACAATCCGAGCCTTCGATACGGGGTTCAGATCAGGGCTAATCCTGAACCTATTGCGCCCGTCACTTGGGGTTCAGCGTGGTTTTGAAGAAAAACCAGCTTACTGCGCCCAAGCCTTCGCATGGGGTTCGGTTTGTGGCCTTGAAGAAGGACCAGCCCTACAACCCATGTAGTCTTCGAATGGGGTTCGGTTTGTGGCCTTGAAGAAGGACCAGCCCTACAACCCATGTAGTCTTCGAATGGGGTTCGGTTTGTGGCCTTGAAGAAGGACCAGCCCTACAACCCATGTAGTCTTCGAATGGGGTTCGGTTTGTGGCCTTGAAGAAGGACCAGCCCTACAACCCATATCCTGAGGTTCGGTTTAATCCTACAACTCAGGTCTTCACCGACGTTCGGTTTAATCCTACTAGTCGTACTCAGAGTTCGGTTTAATCCTACAATCTGAGCCTTCACCGGTGTTCAGCCAAACTTACTAACCGTACCCAGAGTTCGGTTTAATCCTACAATCTGGGCCTTCAATGCATACACACTCGAGGAGTTACATCGTCAATTACAGAATGGGTAATTGAGATCATCCGTCCTGAGTATGTCCTTGTGCGTTGCGCACATTCGAGGAGTTACATCGTCAACTACAGAATAAGTAGCTGAGATCATCCGTCCTGAATATGCTTTTGTACACCGGATAAGCTGAAAATCACAGCATAAGAAAAACTCGAAAGAGTTAAATTGTTATGAGAGATTCTTATTAAATCAAAAATAAGAATTACAAGGAGAGCGTAGCTGTGAAAATAAATTCTCCAGTATTCAATCCGAGATAAGGATAGGAGAGTGTAGAAACAGCTAGCTATAGTAGATGCGCAAGTTTTGGGTGTTCCATTTGTTTCGGATTGGAGTGCCATCAAGGTTTTCAAGGCGATAAGAGCCTTTGCCAGTGACCTCGGATACCCTGTATGGGCCTTCCCAGTTTGGGGCTAGTTTACCTTGATGGGCGAATTTGTTCCCTATACTTGCTTTCCTCAAAACCAGATCTCCAACGTTGAAAGTCCTTGATTGGACTCGTTTGTTGTACCGGAGAGCAACTTTGGCTTTGATGGCTTGATCTCGGATGAAAGCGTCTTCTCTGAGTTCTTGTATGACATCCATTTCAGATGCCAAGTTTGCATTGTTGGTTTCTTCAGAGAAGTACTTAACCCTTGTGGAAGCAATTTGCAGTTCCACAGGTATCATTGCCTCGACCCCGTATGTTAGGCGATATGGGGATTCATTGGTGGATGAATGAGGCGTTGTCCGATATACCCATAGGACATGACACAGCTGGTCTGTCCATCCGCCCTTAGCTTCACCAAGGCGCTTCTTTAGTCCCTTAAGCACCTCCCTGTTGGCCACTTCAGCTTGACCGTTAGTTTGGGGATGTTCGACGGATGAGAATATTTGGGTTATTCCTAACCCTTCAAGTAAATCAGTGAATTTTCTATCCGTGAACTGGGTGCCATTGTCTGTGACAATCCGTGCTGGGACCCCGAACCGTGTTATGATGTTTTCATACATGAAACGGCGAGTTCGGGCTGAAGTAATATGCACCACCGGCTCTGCTTCTATCCACTTAGTGAAATAATCGACCCCTACAATGAGATATTTGATGCCCCCAGGAGCAGTTGGAAAGGGGCCCAGAATATCCAATCCCCATTGATAGAAGGGCCATGGAACAGCGGATGTGAAGAGTTCTTCTGCCGGTGTGTGGTGTAGGTTAGAGAATTTTTGGCAAGCGTCGCATTTTTTGACGAAGTCAATGGAGTCTTGCTTCATTGTGGGCCACCAGTATCCAGCTCTGAGGATTTTTCGCATTAAGCTTCTTCCTCCGGCATGGTGTCCACTTTGTCCTCCATGCACTTCCTCCAATACACCTTGCACCTCATCCTCTTTGAGACAAATTAAATAGGGCACAGAGAGTGCCCTTCTGTAGAGATTACCATCAATCATAGTGAAATACGGTAATTCTCTCCTTAACCTCGTCTTTTCCTTCTCATCTGTGGGTAGCTGTCCATCAGCCAAATAACGGATGTAAGGAGCCATCCATGTATCTCCGTAAAGGGAGTCAGTCATTATGGCGTTTAGAGAAGGGAAAAGAGGGATGCTGGGCGACGTTAGCGTGCTTTGAACCAGAGTAGTAGTGCTACCCGGTCGTTTAGTGCTTGCTAACCTGGAGAGTATATCCGCTCTCGTATTCTCTTCACGTGGAACATGCTTGAACTCCACTTTGGAGAATTTCTCAGTCAACTCCTTGACACAGTTCAAGTATAATTGGAGTTGAGGTTCGCGAGCTTGATAATCTCCTAAGATCTGCGAAATCACCAGTTGTGAATCGCTGCAGAGTGTTGCCTCAGAAGCTCCGATGTCAATCGCAGCTCTTAGCCCGGCCAAGCAAGCTTCGTACTCAGCTTGGTTGTTGGATGTTTTGAAATTGAAACGAAGGGAGATCTCCAGGTGTACTCCGTCATCACTTTCGAGAACTACACCTGCTCCTGAGCCTCTTTGGTTTGACGAACCATCAACGTAAATGGTCCAATGGACTCGAGGGTAGTCTGGATCAGTCCCTGTCATTTCCACAATAAAGTCAGCCAGGACTTGAGCTTTAATAGCGCTGCGGGGTTCGTAGGATATATCAAACTCAGAGAGTTCAATAGACCATTTGATCATCCTCCCAGCGAGATCGGGCTTGATTAAGACAGAACGGAGTGGCAAATCCGTTCTCACTATGATTGGATGGGCGTGAAAGTACGGACGTAACCGTCGTGACGCCCAAACAACAGCGAGGGCGGCCTTTTCAATTTTTTGATACCGGATCTCAGCACCTTGCAAGGTCTTGCTAGTGAAATAGACCGGTCTTTGTCCATCAGGAGTTTCTTTTATCAAGGCAACGCCCAAAGCTTCATCTGAAATAGCCAAGTACAGAATGAGTGTGTCTTCGGGGTCAGGCTTTGTGAGAATGGGAGGTTTGGACAACACCTCCTTAAGCTCTTGGAAAGCTTTTTCTTGTTCCTGTCCCCACTCGAATTTCTTGGACTTTTTCAGTATTTTGTACAGAGGGAGCGACCTGTGAGCCATCTTCGGCATGAACCGTGCCAAAGCTGCTACCTTGCCGTTCAGGGATTGGACTTCTTTGAGATTCCTAGGACTTTGCATGTCTAGAATCGTTTGGCACTTCCCTGGATTGGCTTCTATACCACGTTGAGTTAACATGAAACCCAAAAATTTCCCAGCAGGGACAGCAAATGTGCACTTCATTGGGTTCAGCCTCATGTTAAATTATCTCAAACGGGTGAATACTTGGCGCAGGTCGTCAATATGATCGCCACCAACCGGTGTCTTTGCTATTATGTCGTCGATATATACTTCAACAAGTTTGGTATGCATACCTTCGAAAACCTTGTTGATCATGCGCTGATATGTCGCCCCAGCGTTTTTCAGGCCAAAGGGCATGACTGTATAGCAAAAGACACCACGATCATTTATGAAAGCTGTCTTCTCTTGATCCTCTTCGCACATCGGAATTTGGTTGTAACCAGAGTATGCGTCCATGAAACTCAGGTATTGATAACCAGAGGAATCATCCACCATCCGATCTATATTAGGAAGAGGATAAGGATCTTTTGGACAGCAGCGGTTGAGGTCCACGTAGTCAATGCACATTCTCCATTTACCATTGGATTTAGGGACCATCACCACATTCGAAAGCCAAGAGGAATATCGGATTTCCCTGATAAATCCGGCCTTCAGCAATTCCTCAGTTTGCTGACAAGCTGCTTTCTGTTTCTCTGGGCCCAATCGTCTTTTCTTTTGGGCCACAGGTTTCGTCTCTGGATAGACGGACAGTTTATGACAGCAGAATTCAGGGTCTATGCCTGGCATATCGGCTGCAGTCCATGCAAAGAGGTCTTCAAACTCTTGTAAGAGAGCCAGCAGTCGCTGCTCTATTTCAGCATCTAGCTTGTCATTGATATGGGTGATCTTTTCTGGAGAATCTCCCAAGACAATGTCCCTGGAACTTCCATCCGGTGTGGGCTTTGATGGGTTGAACGGATCGATGTTCAAATCCGCTCTAGGATCCAGGTCGACAAGACTTACAGATCCAGCCGATGTTCCAGCATCATTAAGTTTCCTCTTTTTATTGGAGGCGTCCAGCTTTGTCATGTTGAGGCTAAGGTTGTAGCAGTACCTAGCCATCTCTTGATCACCCCGGATAGATGACACAGCATTATCCTTGTCAATGAACTTGATAAGGAGATGTGGGGTTGATACAACTGCCTCCATTGCATTCAGAGTAGGACGGCCTATGATGCCATTAAATGGTGATTTGACATCAATCACTAGCACCCGAGATCTAACCGTCCTGGCTCCTGGCTCGCCTTCAAACGAGATAAGGGTATCAAGATACCCTCTAGTTAATTGCTTTGCGCCATTGAAAGCTGTTAGTTCCTGCGTGTAAGGCTGTAAGTCTGAGTCTTTAAAACCCATTCTTTCAAAGCAATTATAGAAAATAACATCGCAGGAACTTCCCTGGTCAACAAGGATTCTTCGGACGTCCTTGTTGGCGATCACAGCAGTGATGACTACAGCATCGTCACCACCAGGAACGGTTGGGCCAAAATCCTCGTCAGAGAAAGAGATTATGGGAGCCTCAATTCCTCCTCTGTAAGGGCGATTGTCTTTGACTTTCCCTTGCACGGATAGAATCATTCTGTGATGATTCTTTCGGGCTGTAATTGAAGCTCCTCCTCCAGCGAACCCTCCAGCAATCATGTCAATGACTTCACGTCGGCCCTGACGTTGTTGCTGGGGCATGCTGTCCTTCTGTGCTGCATTATCGGTCATTACACCTTTTTGCTTCTCTGCAGCAGTGAACTTTCGAACCGGACTGGGGTTGTTGTCATCCCCATCGTCGGGATCTCTTTCTCTTTTCTCATTCCGTTCTGCCCTGTCAAAGGATTTTTCTTTGAACAGGTATTGCTTCAATTTGCCTTCTCTAATTAGCGTCTCAACCGCGTTCTTTAGAGCTTGGCATTCATCAGTGGAATGACCATTTTGTTCATGAAAATCACAGTACTTTCGTGAATTTCCTGGTCTTTTCATAGGGGCTGGTCTCCTGATGCCATATGTGCTGAAGACTGGCCATCCGACCTCTCTCAAAATCTGAGATGGTCTGGCAGATAGCTGTGCATAATGGCTGAAAGAATTGACATGCCTTTCTCGAGGTCGAGGAGGGCGGTTATCCACCTTAGGATTGGTGAATGGCCTCTCCATGCGTTCTGACCTCGTCTTCTCCTTACCCTTCTGGGTTTGGGGAGATGGTGTTGGTGGCTTTTTCTTTGCAGCCATTGCCTCCAAGTGCATCTCTATGCTCACATACTTTGAGGCTTTTTTCCTGAACTCCTCAAAAGTTGTCGGGGGGCTCTTTGCTAATGAAAGAGCGAAAGCTGATCCTGGCTGCAATGCCTCAATCACGATATGCAGCTTGATAGATTCTGTGAGGTTAGGAACCAGGGCTGCTTCCTTATAAAACCTCTTCAGAAAATCTTTTAGGCCCTCTGTTTCACCTTGCTTAATCTGAGCCAAGGTATGAGACGTCTTGGGTACGTCTCTGGAGATGACAAAATGGGTTTCAAAGGCAGCTGCCATTTCTGCCCAAGAATCTATGGATCCAGAAGGCAAGCCTTTAAACCACCCGAGGGCTTCCTCAGACAATGTTCGAGGGAACATTCGGCACATCACGTCTTCATCAGCCCCCAAGTACATGGCTTCAAACACATAAGCATCAAGGTGCTTAGTTGGATCAGTTTCACCATTATACTTTCCGATGGAAAGTGGTTGAGTGGTTTGAAGGTGCTTAGGGATGCTGATGCCCATAAGTCTCCTTGAAAAAGGAACCTTCAGATTGTAAGACAATGGGGGTGCTGTTGTTGAATCTCTCCTTCTTCGGGAAGCTGCATCCTCAGAATCGCGAGTTTGTTCTCCCTCCTCAAAGGTTGGGATCTTTGAGTACTGAAGAGTGGTGGACTTTTCACCGTCAGTTGTGTGGGGAGTATTTCGCGTGCGGGATGACTCTTTATCCTCGCTTTGCCTTTTTTCTCTTCGCAGTTCAGCGAGTTCCCTCTGAAGTTGTCTGATCAACTCATCGCGAGGATCAGGATCAGACACAGTTACTATCTTCTTTGAGTTGCCCGCATGAGAATCAAGGTTGAGCTTTCTGTAGGCATTAGGATTGGTTCTGCCTTCAGCTTGATTCTCCATGGAGTCTTGTGCTTCGCCTTGCATGGTGGATTACCTGCTCTGTCAAAGGATATGGGAATAACTTTATCGGGTCCCACCGGGCGTGCCAATGATCTGTCCTGGACCGGGGTCAAGAGATCCGATCTCAAGCCAGTCACGAATAGTATGTCAATACCGTGTAAGATACCGGATGTATGTGTATCCGATATGTGTATCCGTTGTCCTTGAATGAGGAGAGCGGATTAGGCGTCCTGGAGATCCTTCACACCGACCTAACGCGTTGAAGTGGGCGAATGGTGGTGTCACCTGCAAAGATTCTCCGACGCTCAAGTCAGTGATTATATTCCAAGTCAGGAATGTATTCAGAGAAGATTCAGTCGTAAAAGAGCTGAAGAAGAGAGGAAGATCCCTAACTTCAATCATGAAGTTAGTTCATATACCTGATTGGCTCGATTAACGAGGACTCGTTGGTGGGGAACCACCAACTCCCATTAGCATTATTATATTGCGCACTTACCTGCATGATTGGGTCAAGTGGCTATTTTATATTGAGCATAGAGAATGTAGACTAGGATTAGGGAACAAGTTGACCATTCCCGTGAGCAGAATTTGGCTCGTAGTGCAGGGAATTATTGATCGATCCCTGTAGCAACAATCCTTGTCTTTTGCATAGTGACGTGTGTATTATCCGATGTCATGGTGTTATCCTGGATAACCGGTATAGGGAGAACGCCTGATACGGAATTACAGTCCGGATGTATACCGATGACACCGGTTACACGTAGATGTCTTATCAAAGACGTTGAAATATGTATAGAAGATCGGATACCGGTATTGAGACCGGATCAAATATGATAATTTAAAATTCAATGATTATTTAAATTAATAAAGTTTATTTTAAGTTCTATGGTCAATTCCTCGCACAGGTCTATGTAAATCCAAGATAGTCCAGTCCTTGCATAGGTCTAGTTCAGTCCATATATGTCATAATAGTCCAAGTCCTTGCATAGGTTCAGTCAAGTCCATAATAGTTCAAGTCCTTACATAGGTTTAATCCAGTCCGCATAGGTCATAATAGTCCAAGTTCTTGAATAAATATTTCAGATATTAAGTTACACAAGATGCTTAATTAATAATAATTATCATAAATTTTAAGTTAAAAGTTATTATTTTAAAATAATAATATTGTTATGTTTAAAAGGAGTAGGAGACTCCTCCCAATATTCTTATGTATTTTTATATTATATCCTTATCTCACCCCCCTTACCTTGATTTGCTACCAAAACTGAATTCGCTTTGCGCCTCCAAGTTCTAACAAAATATTAATACTAATTTATTTTAGTATGAGCATAAGATGAAAATTAAGATTGCTATCAGAATGATAAATAGTAAATACGTATAGTAAATAGTAACAGTAAATAGTAAATCATCAATAGTAACGGTAAATAGTAATTTTTAAATAGTAATAGTAAATAGTAAATCATGAATAGTAAATTTTTGAATAGTAGTGGTAAATGGTAAATCATGAACAATAACAGTAAATAGTAAACTTTGAATAGTAACGGTAAATAGTAAATTTTGAATAGTAACAACAACTAATAAATTTTGAATAATAACGGTAAATGATAAATTTGAATAATAACAATAAATGGTAAATTGTGAATAGTGACAATAAATAGTAAATTTTGAATAGTAATGGTAAATAGTAAAAATAACACAGTGGTAATTTATTTTTACTATAGTAACTTATTATATTAATGGTTTAAGAGTGCTAAAAAAAATAAACTAGAATTATAAAAAGAATATAGAAGAAAGTTATTACCTTACACCTCCGGCAGAACTTCTTTTTACCAAAAGAATTTACTCCCCACTAATTTTTTACGCACTATCTCTCTAGATTCTCTCTCTAATTTTTGGTGTGGAAATGTTGTAAATGAGTCATCTATTTATAGGAAGAGAATTTTACTATTTAATATTACTTAATTATTTATTTTACTATTCATGATATAAACATTCACCCACCGGTCACTATTCATGATATAAACATTCACCCACCAGTCACTATTCATGATGTAAGTATTTACCCACCGATGATGTAAGCGATGATGTCAGCAGTGACATTTTGGTTATTAGATGAAAAAGGTTAAGGGTATTTTTGTCATTCTCAAAAAAATGAAAAAAATATAAAAATTCTAAAAAATTATAAATTATATAACAATTAAAAAGTTCTAAAGAACTATAATCAAATTCCTTTGAAATTTTATTTTAAATAAGAAATAACGAAATTAGGGGTGTTACAGTACCTTCAACCACTCTTCTTTTGCCTGTAATGTGGAGTGTGTCTGTTGTTCTTCGTCTGAACAGGTCTGCCATGAGTGTACGGATCCGAGTGAGCTGGACTTTACGTTTTTGTATGAAACCTTTTTTTCTCAGCCCCATTTGTCCGTTCCGTTCTCTGAGTTTGAGATTGGGATCTTGACTGCCCTAAATATTGCCCCTACCCAGCTTCATTCGAACGGATGAGCATTTATGAAAGCTTTTGAAGTGTTGTGCGAGCATTTTGGCTGACCTCCCTTTGTACCTCTCTTTTTCTATTTCTTCAATGCCAAAATTCTGAAGGCTGGGATGCTAGTGGATTGGGTGTCTTTGAACGGAGTCTCCCATCGCAACCTGATTCGGGCCTTCAACCAATCTTATAAAAACTTTAAGATGGGGTTCTTTAAAATTTGAGTCGGCCTTGATCTACCCCAATTTCTAGTACGCCTTCCAGTGGAGAGCCTGATTTACAAGTACTCGTTCCATTATGCAGTCAGCAACCCTCATGGTAACCACCATTGGCTCGTCTCTATTGGGGCCTCTTTCAGGAAAGTCTGACCCTTGCAACAAGTTTACCTGCTCCTTGTGTCGCTGACGGTGGGCCTGGGTTCTAGGGAACCTTCTCGAGATCATGTAGATAACCTGCCTCGCATTGTCCCTTTCTTCCTCTGGTTTCTACGATCGGGGGTGGTCCATACGGGGGCGGTCTTGGGTTTGAAGCTTGACTTGGTCAAAGGGTTCTCTCTCCCTCTTCTAGTTTCCTTCCCGCTCCGTGTCGTTCCTACGGTCGACCAATCTCCCCAAGTGTCCTTGACGGATTAGGTGTTTAATCTGGTTCCGGAGGGATCTGCAGTCCTCTATTCCATGCCCGGGGGCGTGATGGAACTTGCAAAACTGGGACCTATCTGAACCTTTAGGCCCTTCTCTCGGAGGGGGAAGCGTGATAAGGCCTTTGCTGTAGACTTCGTGCATAATCCGATCGCATTTGTCGTTCAACGAAGTGAACTGAATGTACCCGAGAGCCGAGTAGGCCTTAAGGTCGACTTGGGGCTCCTTCGTCTTGGTTCTGCTCGGTGGGTAGCTCGCTCTAAGTGCCCCACGCGATCCGCTTCCTTTTCCTCCATGCTAATATACTGTGTTGCCCTTTGCCTGAAGTCATCCATGTCGAGGGGCGGAGGCCTGTCTACACTACATACAAAACGACTTCAGAACTTAGGTCACGTATTTGAATGGCCTGCTTGAAAAAGCAAGTCATGTACTGCTTTAGGGTTTCATCGGGTAGTTGTCGTAAATTTACCAGGCTATGGGAGATCTGTTAAACCACTCGACTAGTGGTGAATTGGCTCAGGAATTTCTGGTTAACTCGAAAAAGTCCGCTGTGCTCCTTGAGGGAAGATGTGAGAACTAACACAGCGCAGACTTGGTCAGTGTGGTGGGGAAAGTTCAGCAAAATAGGGAATCTGATGCCCCTGTGACCAATATAGTGGTGGTGAACATCGTAAGGTGTTCCTCTGGGTCCCCCCTGCTATCGTACTTCTCCATGGTCAGGAGTTTGTAATTCGGCGGAGTCGGGGCATCCATTATTTGATCAGCGAACGGGTGGGCAGTGTAGGGGTGAACAAACTCATATTTTGTTGTACCCTGAGTTTGTTGGGAGGCGCATCCATCCGCCCTCTGTCAGGTGGACTGGGCGCCATTTTGACTGGAGGCTTCATGCTCCTCCCTTCTTTGCCCACGTAACTCAGAGTTTTCCTTCTGTAGATCTGCCACCATACGCTGGAGTGCTTCTACTATGCCTCTGAGTTGTTGGATCTGGTCATCATGACTGGACTCTGGTTGATGTCTAGCGTCACTGTCACAATGAGTGTTGTGGGTTGTCACCATCTATACTTTCATGGATCGACTGAAACAAAGGTGCGGGATCCGTTTTACCGAGCCTCACAATGGGCGTCAAAATGTTCACAATAAGAGCGTAATACACAAAACCTTAGAGAACTACTCTAGGAGATTAGGGTTACTATTTCTCTGTGAAAATGAGTCACTTAGGTTACAGTGTGTGTCTATAAGCTATATTTATATAAGAGCTAAACGAGGGGAATCTAGCCCAAGCCCACTGAATTATGATAATGGATAATCATTATCTGTTAATCCCGTGGCGTGGCTCCCCCAACTCAGGAGGAAACAAGTGTATAAATTAATCATTCAGTATTAGTAACCGTTATTTCCTTTTAATCGAGCTCTCTCTCTCTCCCTTTGGTAGTAGAGAACAATAATAATAATAATGAAATTATTGTTATCAAAACATATCGGAATAGCGGATTTTTGCCCTTGGTGGACACCCCTCTCGTCCCTCGACTTAGCGTACATATGATTTGGACTGAAACTTTCCTATTCAAAATCCTTAAATTCGAGAACATAATATATCAAATCCCTACTATATACCCTCTGTTGGTACTTCTGAAAAGTCATATATATTAAAAGTTATTTCATGTTGTCGTGACTTATTAGATTAATCATAAATTGTAAGCTATAATACCAGAAGAATCAGAAAATTTCATGTCAGAGTTACTTGATGGAAAAATATTTATGAATTTTTCATACAATAAATTTAACCGATAGTAGGCATTTACATTTTGGAAGACAATGAAGATAAATGTTGATGGCAGACATGGTGTAAATATTTGTGTTTATAGTATTTAATTTGTAAGGTTAGCTCTATCATGTTGTGCATGGCTTAAATATGAAGGTCGATAGTGTGATTTCTTTTAGGGGTATGTTTGGTATGTGGTTGAGAAACTAAATTATAAAAATAGAAAAAATTTAAAGATTAATATTGATTTTTCACATTATTTAAAACAATCAAAATTAATTTTTTTAGTTAGTGAAATTGAGATTTGACCAACCCAACTAGAACCAAACATCCCAAAAAGCATTATCCTAGTAGTGAATACATTGCTACTTTCAAGGACATTACTTTGGTGATCATTCAATCTGAATCTGACTCGAATAATTTATTCATCAAGAGCCAACAAGTTTCGCTTTCACTATTTAAATTGCGCGAACTTCTTTTAAAAAAATTAAAACAATTTTTATTAAAAAGATAGTGAATAATTTTATAATTAATTATTTTATTAGATTTGAGTATAATTAAATTAAACAAATAAGAGCGTATTGATTACATCATGCATCTTATTCACATTTTTTTCTTCCTTTTCTATCTATTTTTAAAATATAAAAATTAATGTAAATAATTACATATACCTATGCAGTGACAAAATAAAATAATTCTTATCACTGTACATTGTCAAATGACTTAATTCCAGTATAACAAAATTCATTCTAAAACACTTTAAAAGGAGCTGGGGCTTAACATTAAATTAAAAAATAAATGAATTAATTATAAATAGATTACTAAATTCTATTTTTAGATTTATTGTACTTAAAAACTCACAACAACTTATAATAATTCGAGTTAATATTTTGATTTGACTTTTGATATTTAATAATAACTACTTCAACTACTTATATTAAACTTGCCTAGTAGAAATATCTTATGTGAGTTGTCTATTATTAAGACAACAATTAAGGAGTTATGAATTATGATTTGCAGTTACTAGTCTATGATGTATAGTAGATTCCTATACTCTTCCATGTTGCTATAGAAAGGCTATGATCAATTGGTTGGAGTGTATGTCTGGTCATGCTAGTTTCAAAAGCAAAACTAATTCAACTACTAATTAATTAGAATGGATTACTTATCAAGCCACCATGTTGAACCAGCCAATCGAATTTCATTTTTATAGCACTGGTCAAAATAGTTTCAGTTGAGATGTTTAATTTCTTACCTATAAGAAATATTTAATAATTAATAAATTTAAGTTTAAAATAGTGACTAAAATCAAAATGTTTAATACAAGAAGAATGTAAAAAAAAAAAATATTTTATAAGAAACAAAATCAAAATGCGCTTATTTTTTTGGATTAAAAATATATTTAATCCTTAATTTTAATTATAGAGTATAAGTTTAATCTTTGATTAATTATAATTAGTCAAATTAATTATTAACATTCTTTAATGAGTTAGTTTAACCTTGAAAAAAGCATCGGATCTTCAATTAAAACAAATAGGTTTAGTTTTTAGGGTAAATCATTATTCCAATTGTCTATCATTTTAGTAAATTTCAAGTTAAACCCTAAATTTTTTTAATCAATTAAGTCTCCTATCTTTTTTAAATATTTCAATTTGGTTCTTTTAATCCATTTGTTTACTAATTTCGTTAATGAAGATTTGATATATAATTAATTATGCTAACGTGACTATTATATGTGTTAGATGTTGCTGGTGTGACTGCTCCATGTATCAGATGTTGTTAATGTGACAACTCCATGTGTCATTCACACTTCAACAAATGAATATTTGACACGATGAGTCGTCATGTCATCAACATCAGACATGTGTGATGGTGTTGTATAGTCAATAAATAAGGACATAATCATATATGATGTTAGTTTGCCATGTCATGACTTCATTCACAAAATTTATTAGTAAAAATTAGATGAAGAACTTAACTAAATCATTTTAAAAAGATAAGGAACTCAACTTACTAAAAAAAGTTTAAAGATCTAATTTAAAATTATACAATACGAATTTAACTTAGTTTTTATGATTAGTCAAATTAATTAACATTCTTAAATTGGTAAGTTTATAACCTACATTAAGAATAGTTTAGCATGAGCTTGGAAGTTCAAACATTAACTTTCACTTTGAATACAATTGGTAAGTTTATAACCTACATTAAGAATAGTTTAGCATGAGCTTGGAAGTTCAAACATTAACTTTCACTTTAAATACTTCGATAATCTATAAAAAAATATTAGTATTTTGGTTATCAGGCAGTTGGATTCCCCCATAAAGAAAATTTAGTTTAAGTTTTTGAACATGCTAATTATTAGTAAATTTAACTCTTGATGGCTAACTATAAGTCAAATTAGTTAACATTCTTAAAGACTAAATTGATTAATAATGACTAAACTCAAAACAAATTATATTTATCATTGACTCAATAATTAAACAGACAAAAGATTATCAACATTTTAAACTAAATTTACCTTTTCTTATGCTAAAAGACTAAATCCCCGTTTAATAAACAGTTAGGAAAACTAAATTTAATAATTAACATTAATCTTCATTCACGTCGTTTAAGACAATTAAAACTTTATTTAACTAACAATTTTTAACGATTTTTTTTTGTTAAACATCCCTATATTCAATAGATCATTTTTTAAGGCTAAATTCACCATGCACCCCTCATTTTTATTCTTTCATCAATGATAGGAAGCACACATTTAGTTTAGTTCCTCATTGGGCCAACGAAACGAGTGAGATATCAGCATGCATTGACTTGGAAAAGACGAGAGGTGTATACTACTTGCTGCACAAATGGAATATTAAATAAAAAACGTCCATAGTGGCCTTATTAACGAGTCTAACGATAACTTGACATCAAGTGATCTCGAAGTAGGTTCTTCCGTTCTAAGCATCACAGCACAAATACGATTACATAAAGGCACATGAGCCTTGTAAAACTATACATAAATATATAAGAGCGGCTTTTAAATTATCTGCACTTAGTGGACAGACACTGGATGCTATCTCGTTACATAACACATCAAGGCTGCGAATAAGATTCCAATGTCCTGCATAAAGGAATAGATTATGTCAAAGGAAAATATGAAATCTATGTCAGACCCTACAAACGTAAACGCAGCTCAAACCAAAGAAAGCATGCCGCAGACCTAACTAGTCTAGATATTGCATTATCCTATAATCAGTATTGATTCCATATGCTATTCAAGGTATCATCCAACTTACTTCTAATTAACCACAACCAAACCAGCCCTCAATATCATTAGAAAGTCAAGTGGAACAGATTCTAGGACTAAAAACACACCGACCACATTTTAGTAGTAAGAAAAGAAAGCTTGACATCGCAGGCTGCTATTCCTAAAGGTTAAAACTCTTGTTTTAAAAAAAATGCACCAAACCACCGTGCATTGCTTCAGCAAGAAGTCTTCTTTTAGTGGGCATGTCACAGACATCTGAATAAGCTCTCTTCCTAGATTGAAGGAAGAGACTTCGTGTGTGTTTGGATGCACCCCAGGAACGGAGTGGAGTTAACGCAACGGCGAAATTTCTCCGTTAACATAACGGAAGCGTGTTTGGTTGTCTGTGGCTCTCCGTTCCGTCAACGTAAGTGCCCTTTTCCTTCCATTCTCCGTTGGCGTAGCTCCGTTTGGCCAGAGCAGGTCTCTGCTCCCTTCTGCAAATGCGGTTGGGTGGAATCTCCGCAATGCCCTTACCTTTAAGGTTATAAGAGAGGGCAATGTAGAGCACCCCCCCACACGTTGTCGAGCGCCAATTTTGACGGAAGGAAGCTATGCAAGGTACACCGAGTCGTCGTCTTTGTGGAAAGGAGGAAGCTTTTTCTTCGTCGGTCACAATCGAACGGTAAGCGTCGATCCCTTCTCGTGTTTTTGATCCCTTCGTCTTTTACCAGTTGCTGTTGCTGGTTTCTCTGTTGGGGTCTCTGTGTTGCTGGGGTTTGGGTTTTGTTGGGGTCTGTTGTGGGATTTTATTGGGTGTGGGTTTGGGATCGGGTTGGGTTAGGTTGGGTTGAGGGGGGTTTGGCATTATGGATCGGGTTGATGGAGGTTGACGGGTGGTGGTGACACCCGTTTCGGTGGTGGGTGTGCGCGGGGTTGGGGGGTTTTGGAGGTGGTGGGGACGTTTTGGAGGAGGTAGTGGGGACGGTGTGGAGGAGGTAGTGCGGACGGGTCTGGAGGGGGTGGTGGGGACGGGTCTGGGTGGGGGAGGTGGGGACGGTGTGGAGGAGGTGGTGGGGACGGGTCTGGGTGGGTGGTGGGGATGGGTGAGGGTGCTTGGTGAGGGTGAGGGAGGGAGCAATCTGATGAGGGGTGCATGGGTGGGGTTGTTGGAGTAGGGTGTACTGTATCGTGTGTTCAAGGGTCCTGATTGAAGGTGCATAGGTGTGGTTTTGGCTTATGCAAGTGTGGAATTGTAAATGATTTATGTTTTTTTTTTGTTGTAAAAAACAAAGACATTACAAGTGTATAATGTATGTATATTTATTTAAAGTATAGTTTATTTTGGCTGAATATATGGTATAAGTTATTTTTAGTGATATAGTTTAAATTATAAGTAATTCGTTTAGAGTTATTTGTTTAGTTAGTTATTGGTTTAGTGGCAAATCCGTTTAGTGACGAATCCGTTTAGTAACATATTGGTTTACATTTATCTGTGTAGTTAGTTATCCGTGAACACATTTTCAAGTAGGAGATAAAAATTAAATTTAGTAACGGTATAAAATATAACTATAATTGTTGACATAAAGTAATATTTCCCAATAATGGCTAAGGCTTCGAATAAAGTAATCGCATGAATAACATTATTCAACCATGGAAATAAAAATACTCATCACAGTCATCGACATAAATATAATGTTAATGCGATCGAAAAATGAAGTTACTTTTTTAAATAACGATGTATAAGAATGAATTGTTTGTGGAAAAATAAGAATAACATTTTTTAACTTATGATGGATAATAATGATTTAAAATTCGAGCACAACTAATCTATTTTGTTAAAAAAAACATAACTTGTTAAAAAAATATTTTATTTTCTTAAAACAATAATCTATAATTGTAAATTTTTATGAATTATCTATTTTAAAATTAATCTATTTTTAACAAATAACCCTTACTAGATTTGATAAGAAATTTTTTAAAATAAAAGTGAGAATTTTGAAATATATTTAATATCTATAAAAAATAATTAAAAAATAAATTTAAAATAATTTATTTTGTTAACTAAAAAATTTAATTATACATAATATTATCTAAATATATATATACATATTTACATTTTTTGAATTAAAATATATTTACATTATTAATATATATATACATATTCAATATATTTTTTTACTAATACCCTTTTTGGTAATTTCTCATCAAACCACCATCTACCCAACCCAACTTTTTCTCTAACCAAACACAATCACTACTTCTCAACTCACTTTTACCCAACCAAACTTTTTCACATCCCAACACAACTCCGTTTACAAAACCACAGTTTTCTCAACCCCAGTTTACAAAACCTCAGTTATCTCAACCAGGTTACTCCAACGAGTAACCAAACGGACCCTTCCAAGTCGCAGCAAAGCTGATATTTTGAAGTTCAGCAGATTTTAATGGGCATATGAATGGAACTCAAACATATTTCGGACCAGTCAACATAAAAAGACCCAAGCAATATCTGAATGATGGTAAATAAAACAATGCTGCAGACAGATTTAGTAACTATGTGCCACTGCCAATAGAAAGCTAAGAGGAATCCAGCTCAGAAGTCAGAACCAAGCACCTAATTGCTAGAATTGCTTTCCCACTTTCCCACGTGAATAATTTTTCAGTAAAATGTTATGATGGGCCAAATACGATGAACTAAGATTAGTTAACAAATAATATTGACAATTTGACAAATAATTTCTTAAACAAGATTTCAAATCCACATCTCATACATTTAATACAGTACCAAAAAACTCAGGAATACTAAAGAGGATTTTCAATTTTGAGGCTGACAATGGCATAATGAAAACAGACAAAAGCTAGAATAATTTCGAAGTTTGATATCAACAAACACAAAAGAGAAAAGAAAGCAATTATTAACATAGCAAAAAAGCTTTTGCTAGGCGTAAAACAAAAACCTTATAATGGATCTTCATGTTGAAGGGGGAAAAAAACCTTTCTTGGCAGGAAGTAATCCAATAAAACGTAGTCAAATCTTAGGTAACAAGTAAAATCATGAATAATGAATGGTGATTGATACCTTTTGTAATCATATATTAACATAAATTCAAGTACGCTACCAATATTCTACAAAAAAAATCATGATATTGATAACATGTCCCAAAAAACTACAACCCCAGAGCTCTAATGTGCACATTGTCTAAAACCCACTAATCAGACTCATTATATAAAATCCCTGAAAGTGATGAAAAAGGTAACAGTAACAAACATAGTAGATTTCAAAATTTTCATGACCCCATGTCATCATTTTGCTTTTACAATGTAAAAAAACAACAGTAACATTGTTCAAGGCATGAAACTGACAGCACTATCGTTATTACACAAAAAAGAAACACAACATAAAATTATTCAAATAGGATAAAAAATTAATCTGAAATCAAATTCGCATATTCTCAAATCCAACAGAACAAATTCGTGTGCAACTAAAAGTCAAAATTTAGAATTAAACCAAAAAATGCACAAAACTCTAACCTTTTTCACCAAGCAGAGTGCTGGCCCTCGCAACCGGGGCTACGGTCGAAATTCTTGGAGGGAAACTTCTTTGTGACCATTCCGACGTCGAAGAGGATGTCGTCACCGGAGGAGCGGATTCCGGTGATGGACCACCACTTGAAGAACGCGCGAACCCTAATTCCGTCTATCTCCGCGATTTTCCCCTTCACAATCTTCCCGGAGATGTTGTCGGAGAAGGTGGCGACGTAGTTGTCAGGAGGGAGCGTGATCTTGCACGCGCTGCCGAGCCGGACGGAGAAATCGCCGGAAGTTCGGTTCACAGCGTAGCCCAAGACGGTGGCGGCGGGAAGAAGTCCGACGGGGAAGCCGTAGTTGGCGAGCTCCAGGTGCGCCGGGGATGGCGCCAATTTGAGGGTTTTAGGGTTAGGGTTTTGGAACGAATCGCAGATGAGATTCAGAAGAAAAACGAACACGAAGAGAAGTTTGGGATTCATGGTGTGTTCGTTTCAATTCGCTTTCCTTTTTTGCTTTGTTATTAATTATTAGGATTTTATCTGAAAAATAAAGTGATATCTTTATGTTTTAAGTTTTATTTATTTGTCAATTTTTGAGTATCTGTCATGAGAAGGACGAGAATGAGAACTAACGTGTTACGTAAGGATCTTTCACTAATATCGAGACATGTGATATCTCTTTTTTATAAATAAATTAAAGAATTTAATTTAAATATATCATTTACTGTAAAATTTTTTATAGATATTCAATTACGGGTCAGTAATTATCTTTGATCTATATTATATTATGATTAAATAGGTATGTGTTAAAAAATATTAAAAAAATACATATTATAAATTGAATGAAAAAACTCAAAAGCAATGACTTATAAAAGCGAATGTTTTTAGAACATTAATCTGATTACTATAATGGTTGAAGAATTATTGTTCAAAATCAATAGTTGAATAGTTAGTAATAAATTATTATTATTTTATATATTGATCCGGTCTAGATACCGGCCCCCATACTTGTGACGTCAGTCTGATCTCATATAAGGAAAACCGGTGTCTTGGTTCAACGTTACCACACCGGATATCCGTTGTCTGGTCATCCGCCCTCACTCCATGACATAATCATTCATTTTCGCTGTAACGGTTCTATGTTCATTGATACAGGATGTTTATATAATTGTTAGCTTATCCCTCATAGCAAGAGAAGAGCCTTTTGATAACTTATCAACGAAGACACTGTTTGTAGCAAAATACGTCACATCAATGGCTTCAGAAAGTAAGGGGGCGTGTCAGCAGATTATGCGGAAAAGGTGATTATCCTCTCCTCTCTCTAGAGGATTGTACTCTGATAATTGACCTACCCTCCTGACACATTCTGAAAGTCGAGCCACCTTGATTGACACAATATACACGCAATCAGAGATAAGGGACCCACCTGCATCCAACGTATCATTTTTTCTCTTACGTTCAACTATAAGAAGCCATATCAACACACATGCATGGTATCGTTATTCTATCTCACATTTTACTGTTATCACGCTTGAGTATTATTTCAGTTCATACACTCTTCTAACTTGAGCGTCGGAGAATCTTCGCAGGTGGCACCACCTTTCGCCCTCTTACAACGCGAATCGTAGGTGTGAAGGATCTCCAGGACAACAAGACCGGCCTCTCCCACTGAGAGACCGGATTAGTACATCGGATATACACAGTTCCGGTGTGCAAACCCTAAAAACACCTGCATCCTTGTGGCTGGTCCCATACCGGATCCTAGACCCCGGTCCAGACCAGTTCATTGGCACGCCCAGTGGGACTCGATAGAGTTATTCCCATTTTCGCAGAAGTTAGGTTGGCACAATGGAAGGTGACGGGAGAGATTTTGTGGAAGGTCACGTGGAGGATGTGACCCATCAACAGGTTGGGAGGAGACTCGTCTTCGAATCTCCTGCAACTCAAACCCGGAGGATGGTGCAAGTGCAGACGCCTGACCCTCGCGATGAGGTTATCAGGCAACTGAAGGAGGAGTTGATGGAGCTGAGGCGAGAGAGAGGAGGAGCTGGGGACAGAGTAGTATCCCATGCAGAGGATGCTCACCATGCATCAGCGAGGGATAGATCCACCACCCTCCAGTATTCGAAGATCCCCACATATGAAGAGAAGGAGCAAACGCAGGACTCTGGTGATAGAGTTAGTATCAGGAGAAGGGAGCAGGCGGTGTTAACTCCAGGGACATACAAGCTTAATGTCCCTTTCTCAAGGAGGTTGATGAATATTGTCATTCCAAAACATTTGCAAACAACTCAGCCATTGTCGATTGGGAAATATAATGGAGAGTCCGACCCCACTAAGCATTTGGATGCTTATGTTTATGAAGCTATGTATCTGGGAGCAGACGAAGATGTCATGTGCAGAATGTTCCCAAGGACGTTGACGGAAGAAGCTCTCAGCTGGTTTAAAAGTTTGCCTTCAGGATCTATAGACTCTTGGGAGGAAATGGCTGCTGCATTCGAAAGCCATTTCGTTATCTCCAGGGATATCCCAAGAACTTCTCACACCCTGGCCCAGATAAGACAGGGAGAAACTGAGACTCTTAAGGAGTTCCTGAAAAGGTTTTACAAGGAGGCTGCGTTGGTCCCTAACCTCACGGAGGCCATACAACTCCATATTGTAGTGGAAGCTCTTCAGCCAAGTTCAGCCTTTGCCCTATCTTTGGCAAAGAGCCCACCTACAACCTTCGAGGAGTTTCGAAGGAAAGCTTCCAAATATGTGGGCATAGAGATGCATCTAGAGGCAACTGCAGCAAGAGTAAAGCCTACTGCACCCGCTCAGCAGCCACGGAGAGAAAAGGAGAGAGCGAGGCCCGAGAAGCATGCCTTTAGAGAAGACTTTGTGAATGCTCGTCAGCATCCACGAGATAGGCGCGTATCATCGTTCGACCACTATGCTCCGTTGAACACCAGGCACTCACAAATCATGAGGGAAGTTGGTTGGCCAACTCTGAACGTCTTTGGTATAAGGAAGCCAGCCCCAGCCAAGAGGGGTGGTAACCCACGTAAATACTGCACTTTCCATGAACAGACAGGGCACAACACTGATGAGTGTAAGGCGTTAAAGAATACGGTGGAAACTCTCATTCGGGAAGGAAAGTTGAAGCAGTATTTGTTTAAGGAGAGATCTATGGATGAGCCTCATAGGATGGAGAAAAGGAATAGAGATCCTGATGATGAAGATGATAATGCGCGCAACCCAGCAAGGAAGTTCACTGCGGCTGAGAAGCAGAAAGGGGTAGTGATTGCTGAAGGTGCCCAACAAAGTAATATGCCTCAGCAGCAGAGACAGGGCAGAAGAGAAGTGATTGAGATGATAGCTGGAGGATTTACGGGAGGAGGAACATCAATCACAGCACGAAAGAACCACCATAGGATGATTCTGTCAGTCCAGGGTAAACCAAGGAATAATCGCCCTTTCAGGGACGGGGTGACAGCCCCGACGGTGTCGTTTACAGATGATGACTTTGGCCCAACAATTCCAGGAGGTGATGATGCAGTAGTGATTGTGGCCGTCATAGCCAATAAGGACGTCAAGAGGATCCTCGTCGATCAGGGAAGTTCTTGTGATGTTATCTTTTATAATTGTTTCAAACGAATGGGTTTCAGTGATGCAGATTTACAACCATACACACAAGAACTCACAGCGTTTAACGGAGCCAAGCAACCTACTAAGGGATACCTCGACACTTTGATTTCTTTTGAAGGGGAGCCCGGTGCAAGAACAGTCAAGTCAAGAATTCTGGTGATTGATGTGGAATCCCCGTACAACGGTATCATAGGCCGTCCAACATTGAACGCTATGGAAGCAATTGTATCCACCCCTCATCTCCTGATCAAATTTATCGACAAGGACAATGGTGTGTCCTCACTCCGCGGAGATCAGGAGATGGCTCGATATTGTTATAATCTGAGCCTCAACATGGTTAAGTTAGATGCATTTAACAAGAAGAGGAAGTTGAACGACGGAGGAACAGCGGCAGGATCTGTCAGTCTTATTGACCTAGACCCCAGAGCGGAATTGAAGATTGATCCACTCAATCCATCTAAGCCCACACCTGATGGTGGCTCCAGGGATGTCATATTGGGAGATTCCCCAGAGAAGGTCACGCACATCAATGATAAGCTGGAGTCAGCTATGGAGCAACGCTTATTAGCCCTCTTGCAGGAATTCAAAGACCTTTTCGCATGGACAGCAGCAGACATGCCGGGGATGGATCCTGATTTCTGTTGTCACAAACTTGCAGTGTATCCTGAAACCAGACCGGTGGCTCAGAAGAAGAGGAGGTTGGGACCGGAGAAGCAGAGGGCGGCTTGTGAGCAAACAGAGGAGTTGTTGAAGGCAGGTTTTATAAGGGAGATACGCTATTCATCTTGGCTTTCTAATGTGGTCATGGTGCAGAAGGCTAACGGCAAATGGAGGATGTGTACTGATTATGTGGATCTTAACCGTTGCTGCCCTAAGGATCCATATCCCCTGCCCAACATCGATCGCATGGTGGATGATTCATCTGGTTACCAATATCTCAGTTTCATGGATGCTTATTCGGGGTACAACCAGATTCCGATGTGGGAGGGAGACCAGGAGAAGACGGCCTTTATCAACGACCGCGGTGTTTTCTGCTACACCGTCATGCCTTTTGGACTAAAGAACGCAGGCGCTACCTATCAGCGCATGATTAACAAAGTCTTTGAAGGGATGCATACCAAGCTGGTCGAAGTTTATATCGATGATATCATAGCCAAAACGCCCGCTGGAGGAGACCACATTGAAGATCTACGCCAAGTTTTCACTAGACTTCGGCAGTACAACATGAGGTTAAATCCTTTAAAGTGCACTTTCGCCGTTCCAGCAGGAAAATTCTTGGGATTTATGTTGACTCAACGAGGCATTGAAGCTAACCCCGGGAAATGCCAAGCAATCCTGGACATGCAGAGTCCTAAATGTTTGAGGGAGGTCCAGTCATTGAATGGGAAAGTGGCCGCTTTAGCCCGTTTCATGCCTAAGATGGCGCACAGGTCCCTCCCCTTGTATAAGGCGTTGAAGAAACACAAGAGTTTTGAATGGGGAGAGGAACAAGAGCAAGCCTTCCAGCAGCTCAAAGTCGTTCTCTCGAGCCCACCAATTCTTGTTAAGCCTGATCCAGGCGAAACGTTAATCTTATACTTGGCAATATCTGACGAAGCTCTAGGTGTAGCCCTGGTGAAAGAAACCCCTGAAGGGCAGAGACCGGTGTACTTTACTAGTAAAACGTTTCAGGGGGCTGAAGGAAGGTATCAGAAGATTGAGAAAGCCGCCCTGGCAGTTGTGTGGGCGTCACGACGGCTGAGGCCTTATTTCCATGCGCACCCAGTATTGGTGAGAACGGATTTGCCACTCCGTTCAGTGCTCAGCAAACCAGACCTCGCTGGAAGGATGATAAAATGGTCCATTGAGCTATCTGAATTTGAGATTTCATATGAGCCTCGAGGAGCCATCAAGGCACAAGTGTTGGCCGATTTTGTAGTGGAAATGACTGGGGCAGACCCGGCTACCCCTCGAACGCATTGGACCATCTACGTTGACGGTTCGTCAAACAGCAAAGGATGTGGAGCAGGTGTGGTGGTAGAAAGTGATGACGGCGTACACTTAGAAATTTCCCTCCGATTCAATTTCAAGACCTCCAACAATCAAGCTGAATACGAAGCATGCTTGGCCGGTCTCCGTGCGGCAATTGATATCGGAGCATCAGCAGTTACCCTCTGCAGTGATTCTCAGCTGGTGATTTCGCAAATCCAGGGAGAGTACCAGGCGAAGGAACCACAACTTCAATTGTACTTGAATTGTGTTAATGAGCTGAAGGGAAGATTTGAAGTTTTAGAGTTCAAGCATGTGCCCAGGGAAGAAAATACCAGAGCAGATATCTTGTCAAGATTGGCAAGTACAAAGCAGCCTGGTAGCACAACAACGGTGGTTCAGAGCACTTTGACATCACCCAGTATACCTATGTATCTTTCTCTGAATGCTGTCATGGTGAGTTATCCATATGAGGATTCTTGGGTCATCCCCTATATTCGTTATCTGGCTGATGGTCAACTTCCCACTGACGAGAAGGAAAGGAGACGAGTAAAGAGGGAGTTGCCATATTTTACTATGGTCGATGGTGTTCTCTACAGAAGGGGATTCTCTGTCCCATATCTTTCATGTTTAAGAGAAGACGAAGTTCAAGCGGTCTTGACTGAGGTACACGAGGGGCAATGTGGGCACCACGCTGGAGGCCGAAGCCTAATGAGAAAAGTCCTTAGGGCTGGATACTGGTGGCCCACTGTGAAGCAGGATTCCGCAGATTTCGTGAGGAAGTGCGACGCTTGCTAAAAATTCTCCAATCTCCACCATACACCGGCCCAAGAGTTATCTTCATCTGCTGTGCCTTGGCCGTTCTATCAATGGGGCCTTGATATTCTGGGTCCGTTTCCCACTGCGCCAGGAGGTATCAAATACTTGATTGTGGGAGTAGATTACTTCACCAAATGGATCGAGGCAGAACCAGTAGTGCATATCACTTCTGCACGTACAAGACGTTTCATGTACGAAAATATCATTGCTCGGTTCGGGGTGCCAGGGCGGATTGTGACTGACAACGGCACCCAGTTTACAGACAAAAAGTTCACGGATTTACTTGAAGGACTGGGGATAATCCAGATATTCTCATCCGTTGAACACCCCCAGACCAATGGGCAAGCAGAGGTAGCTAATCGAGAGGTGCTAAAGGGGTTAAAGAAGCGTCTGGGAGAAGCGAAGGGAGGATGGACTGACCAGTTATGTCATGTTCTATGGGCATACCGCACTACACCTCATTCTTCAACTAACGAATCCCCATACCGGTTGGTGTACGGGGTTGAGGCGATGATCCCAGTTGAGTTACAAACAAGATCGGCTCGTGTTGAATATTTTTCAGCAGAAGATAACAACGCCAACTTAGCATCAGAACTGGACGTCCTCCAAGAGTTGAGGGAAAAGGCTTTCGTCAGAGATCAGGCAATAAAAGCAAAGGCTGCACTCCGGTACAATAAACGTGTCCAGTACAGAGCTTTTAACACCGGAGACCTTGTTCTGAGAAAGGCCAGTGTGGGAAATAAGTTCGCTCACCAAGGAAAGCTAGCACCAACGTGGGAAGGACCTTATAGAGTTTCGGAGGTGACTGGAAAGGGATCATACCGATTGGAAGAACTTGATGGAACCCCAATCCGCAACAAATGGAACACTCAGAATTTACGAGTGTATTACAGCTAGTTGGTAAGACGGCATGTACTCTTTTTCCTTACTTGAGTTTTTTCCCATTGGGTTTTCTCAAGAAGGTTTTAACGAGGCATGACCCCAACTACGCTTTTCATGTAATGTACTTTCAATTTTAATGAGAATACATTTTTAACCGCCCTATCATTCTCACGTTTCTTATGTGTTGTGATTTATAGCCGTAGTTTAATACGCATACACCTCAGGACGGATGAACTCAACTACCAATTCTGTAGTTGATGATATAACTCCTCGAGGAACTGATGAAGACCCCTCAGGATGGATGATCTCAGTCACACATCGTGTGTTTTGACGATGTAACTCCTTGAGGTGGAATGGGTTGTAGGGCTGGTCCTTTCTCAAGGCCACAAACCGAACCCCATTCGAAGACTACATGGGTTGTAGGGCTGGTCCTTTCTCAAGGCCACAAACCGAACCCCATTCGAAGACTACATGGGTTGTAGGGCTGGTCCTTTCTCAAGGCCACAAACCGAACCCCATTCGAAGACTACATGGGTTGTAGGGCTGGTCCTTTCTCAAGGCCACAAACCGAACCCCATTCGAAGACAACATGGGTTGTAGGGCTGGTCCTTTTTCAAGGCCACAAACCGAACCCCATGCGAAGGCTTGGGCGCAGTAGGCCGGTTCACAAAGAAAACCGCGCTGAACCCCGAGTAACGGGCGCAGTAGGTTCAGGATTAGCCCTGATCCGAACCCCGTGTTGAAGGCTTGGATTGTAGGATTGCACCGAACTCCAAGTACGGTTAGTAGGATCGAACCGAACACCGTGTGAAGACTTGAGGTGTAGGACCAAACCGAACCTCAAGAGAAAGGCATAAAGCTTACCCTTGCTAAAGCTATACAAGATTCTAAGGCAATATCCGTCCTCAATTGTGGAATACCCATCCCAGAGCGGTTGAAAGCTAATGTACCCGCTCCACATCTTCGAGGACAGATAAGCATTTCTATCTTTTGAGAATTTAAAAGGTAATTTTGAGATAAACTCTCCTTTCCCAATGAACTTACACCTGGGGACAGGGCGTGCTTTAACTTAATTGTTATTTATTCATTACTATTTGTTGTCTTAATCCGGTGTGATAAGTACGCGTTAAGCAGCTTGGTAACTACACAGAACGGATTCGTAAAGCATTAAAAACAATAAAGTGTTTGGTACAACACTAAGTTATCCAACAATCATACAGTCGACGCAAGCAGTTGAAGAAAAGCAACAGTGAATTTCATTTCCAAGAATAAAGAAATTATTCAGGTTACAAGGTAGTTAAAACTGGAGCTGATCCCAGTACACAGCTATGAATAAAGCATAAATTAAGGGGTCGGTGCTTGATCCTCCGCAGTGGGCACTCCTCCCTTTTCCGCTCTGTCTTCCATTCCAGTTGGGGCACCTTCTTGTGCTTTAGCTCCAGAGGCAGCGGTGGACGATGTAGGCTCCATACTTTGACCTTCTGGGAGGGGAGGCAGTTCGTATAGAGATTCTTTGGGTTCATGGTGCGATCCGTCCTTGTGAACTTCTACAAGTCTTCCCCCATGGAACTCAAAGAACGGATCTAATCCGTACAAATTCAGCTTTATCCCAGGGTTCCGATAGTAGATTTGACGAAGGGCCAGGCCGAAAGATTCATACGCCACATTTTTGCATATATCCAAGGCTTTGGCAGCCTTGGCCTTGGCAGCAGCTAGCCTTCTTTGAACCTTGGCGTAATCCTCTTCTGAGGGCCCAGCACTCGCACTACCCTTTCTGAGTTCATCAATTTGGGCTTGCATCTCCTTCCGAATAGACTCCCACTCCCCAAGGTCCTTGTTGCGACCATCCTCCATAACTTTGAGATCGTCAGCAAGCTTAGCCGATCTCTTCTTCTCCAGTTGTAATTCTTCTTCAAGGAGGGGTATGGATTTGTTCTTATTTTGGAGGTCGGCAACTTCCCGTTCTAGGGCCTTATTCGCAAAATGAACTTTGCTTGCCTCTTCCGTTTTCCTCTGGAGTGTTTCTTTAGTTTTTTCCAATTCCGATTCCACACCCCTGCGAGCTTCAGCTTGTTTGGCTGCCCATTTCTCCTTCACTGCGAGTTCGGTCTCAAGTTTTTCAACCTGATCCATATAATCAGCTTTCTCGCTCAGGGACTCAAGCAGGCCAGACAGTTCATCAAGTTGCCAACGCCCAGCCTTGCAAGCACCTCGGACCCCAGCAGCGTCGAGGGAAGGGCGGAGGCAATATCGTGCCTTTGGGAGAGTAGGAGGCATAGATCCTTGAAACCATAAATAATGAGAAAGGAAGGAGTCACGCGGAGGATCAAACGCCGGAGGAGGACCGTTCCCAGAATCCGGCTCTGAAGCATTTTGAGAAGAAGGTGCAGAGAACTCAGGAGCGGGTTCCTTTCCCTTGTTCTTCTTTAATTCGGCTTCTTCGGCCGTCCTCTGACGCTTCTTTACAGGGTCATCGGAGGAGGGCTTCTCTTGATCGGCCTTCTTTACAAGATGCCTCTTCTTTTTCTTTTTCTCTGGGACGGCCTCCCCGCCACCCGCTCCAGCGGCCTCAGTTGCTTCTTCGGCTTCCTCCTCGTCGAAGAGAGGAACCTCATCTCCTACTGCAGAAGTCAGAGGAATGAGGGGAGTTTTGGTGCCGTTCCTCTTCGCCTGGATTTCATTTTCTTCAGAAGAGGAGTCATCGTCAGCCAGCATGGACCTTAGCGACAACATTTCTGGGCAGGCCTTTTCAATTTGTTCTGCAAAACAAAAAGAGTTGAATAAGCATACAAGAAGGAAAATAACTAGAACGGTATAACCATACAACACAAGGAGATTAAGAGCGAATATTACGGAGGTAGGTGTTTTTGATGTCTTCCTCGGCCAAGAGAAGACGGCTGGAAAACCCTTTGAGGGTCTTTGAGGCCGTCTGCAGGGCGCTCAAGACTTCAACAGAATGAGGGGAAAGTTCACTCTCATCTGTATAATAAGCACGGCTCATAAGGAGAAAATGCTCGTGCGTCCAGCTAAGGGGAAACTTGGTAAACCCCTCTTTATTTCGCCAGAAGACCGGCTTATTTGGTTGAATCCGGACCCGCGTGTAGTAGTGCTTGAAGGAACGCCCATCTACCTTTGCGGACTCCGTATAAGACTTGAAATTTACAACCCTTGAGTCACTACGGAGTGTAATGAACCCAAGGCCGCCCTTCTTATTAGCTCGGCGGACCACTTGGCAATAGTAAAATAGCTTGGCCACAGTGGCGGAGAAGCCAAAATGCTCCCCCAAGACTTCCAGAGCCCGAACAAGACTCCAACCGTTGGGATGTAATTGTGAGGGGGCACAGTCCAAGAAACGCAGGACGGCCATCTGGAAATCCGTCAGTGGAAAGCGCACCCCCAGCTTTAAGAAAACGTAGTCGTACATGTAGACCGACCTCGCATCAGGGACGCTGTGGCATATTCTTTCAGAGGGATGCGGTGCCATCACAGCGTATCGCGCTTTGTACTTCTTATCCGAATATATCTTGCAGCGGAAAGAAACCGTGCGCTCCTCCTCACTTGCATGGTGCGAAGGGATCTCTAGGAACTCCTCTTCCACCCAGCAATAAGGTTTCTCCCTGTTGAGTTTCTCCCAGTCAAGCCGGTGTGCCACAACATTGACACACCCTTCAGCAGAGCGGAGAAACGGCGTTTTTCCACGTCCTGGAAGATCCATGGTTGTGCAGGCGCGGTGGAATGCGTAGGTGCTGTGATAAAAAGCAACATCGTCAGAGAGATAACCCTCAGCACTTGACCCCTCATCAGAGCGGCTGGTAGCCCTCGAACCAAGGGGAACCTCAGAGCGACGAGATGAAGAAGACGCTCGTGAGGAAGAAGCTTCGGCTCTCTCTGAGCGATGGCGCCCAGCCACAGGAGGATTCGCCGGAATCCTCCCACCACGGTGGCTAAGGGGGGCACGAGAGCCAAACCTCCCTCTATTTGAAGGACCAGCGTGTCCAGCTCTAGGGCGCATGATGGAAATAGAATGATTAAAATTGCAAGGAGTTGAAGGGAAGGAAGGTTACCTAAAGGAAGAGGATCTTTGAGAAGTTGAAGACGACAAGGAAATCCCAAGGAAATTTGAGCAGAGTTTCACTAAGTTTGAGAGCAAGGATGGATTCCTAAATCTGCTAAGAGTTCCTTTTATAGGTAACGAAGAGGCAAAGTGTTCCGTCGAAGGTCACAATGCTTGCCACAAAACGCAACCTTTCAAATCAAAACGACTCCGTCGTTTCGTCACGAATAAGCGCGAAAATGGTAACGTTTCAGTAAACGTTTTGGCAAAATGGGCCCCCCTTTCAGTTTGAATCCAGGCCCAATAAGCCCAATCGACGGTTACACTCTTGGGTAATGATGTCTCGTGCGTAAAAAATGCATTTAATGTCCAATCATGCCATGCGCATTTAATGCCTCCCAGCCACTTTTTCGAATGCCAAGGGTTTCGATTTTCGAAGACTCTTAGGATTTCCATTACTTATTTTATATTGTCTGAATCCGTTGTACACAATGCGAAGAGGGCGGTCACTCGTTTGCTAGAGCGGACGCCACTGAGTTTCCAAAGACTTACAAGAATGTATTACCGGCATCTAGACTTCTCTCGAGAATTGTGTAGCTCATATGAGCAACTGAACAGTCCCTCATACAAGCTAGGGGACAGATGATCCGGTCTAGATACCGGCCCCCATACTTGTGACGTCAGTCTGATCTCATATAAGGAAAACCGGTGTCTTGGTTCAACGTTACCACACCGGATATCCGTTGTCTGGTCATCCGCCCTCACTCCATGACATAATCATTCATTTTCGCTGTAACGGTTCTATGTTCATTGATACAGGATGTTTATATAATTGTTAGCTTATCCCTCATAGCAAGAGAAGAGCCTTTTGATAACTTATCAACGAAGACACTGTTTGTAGCAAAATACGTCACATCAATGGCTTCAGAAAGTAAGGGGGCGTGTCAGCAGATTATGCGGAAAAGGTGATTATCCTCTCCTCTCTCTAGAGGATTGTACTCTGATAATTGACCTACCCTCCTGACACATTCTGAAAGTCGAGCCACCTTGATTGACACAATATACACGCAATCAGAGATAAGGGACCCACCTGCATCCAACGTATCATTTTTTCTCTTACGTTCAACTATAAGAAGCCATATCAACACACATGCATGGTATCGTTATTCTATCTCACATTTTACTGTTATCACGCTTGAGTATTATTTCAGTTCATACACTCTTCTAACTTGAGCGTCGGAGAATCTTCGCAGGTGGCACCACCTTTCGCCCTCTTACAACGCGAATCGTAGGTGTGAAGGATCTCCAGGACAACAAGACCGGCCTCTCCCACTGAGAGACCGGATTAGTACATCGGATATACACAGTTCCGGTGTGCAAACCCTAAAAACACCTGCATCCTTGTGGCTGGTCCCATACCGGATCCTAGACCCCGGTCCAGACCAGTTCATATATTAAATAGAATAAAATAATATAATATTTATAACAAATTCAATAAGTAAATTAAAATATCACATATTAATAAAGATTTAAAATAGTATATATTTTACCCTAACATATTTAAAAAGTTAAAAACCGAGTTATAACCCATTTTTTCACATTAATAAAAGTTTTTGTGACCGGCTGGTTCAGTTTAATTCTAGTAACTATAAAAGTGATCGAATGAAGTAATATATTAATATGATTAAAAATTTATATCCAGTTTAGAGGTTGTTTGATTATTAGTTGGAGGTTGAAATAAATAAATTTTTAATACATTAATTAAACAAAATTAGAAACTATTTTGGATGCCATGTGACATTTTATGGCTGTTTAATTTTTAACTGTGATTACTTAAGTAAGTTAAATATAAGTAAGTTTTTTAATCTATTTGGCGAATGTAGTTAGAAGCTATAGCAAACAACATGAAAGAGTAATTTTGACAATTAAATGATATACTAGTTAACTAAACTCCATTTACATGAATAATTATCAAAACAGTGCTTATTTTGTTTGGACAGAGAAATACGATAACAGCTTCCCCACTTCTTCTTCCTTTCAATGTTTATATTTGCCGTTTGCGAGTTTGTCAGTGTTTGGGAAACTTCTTCCATTTGTTTTCTAATCAAATTAAATTATCTTTTGCTCTTTACATTAATTAGGGGCTCTAAGTTGTTTCCTATATTTGTCTTGTGGTGGTGTTGAACAAAGGTGACCACGTACCACCAACCTTTGGTAGTATTATTGGTTGAAATTAAGTGTCTGATTGTTATGCAGTTAGGATAATAGAGTTATAATTTTAAGTCGTTTGACATAAAATTCTGTTTGATTATAAGATTATAAAATTGACCAAATCAACAGAGAATTAAACAGAGCCTAAGTTCACCTGAACCATAATAAGTTAACCTACTTTGTCACTTTTATATATTAAAAAAAATTAGATGTGAAAACATTTATCTCAGGTAAAATATAAAGAGGAGAAATGTGGTGGATCTATTATCATTTTATTTACTCCCTAGTTTGAAAAGAAATAAGAGGAATCATAGGGTATTTTTAAAAGTATTTGTTTATTTATTGTAATATTTAATAATTTAATATAAATTCTTGAAATTTGCAAAAAAAAAAGGAAAAGAAAATTTTTATATATTAAAAAAATTGTTGTAATAATTTATATTTTTATTAATTAAATTAAAATTTTTAATACAAACAATTTAATTTTTATTCACCTTTTTTATCCAAATTAGAAAGGATGGCGATCAGATTTGGAAATGTTTCTTTAAAAAAGCAAAGAGGGAGGGGGTGTTAATAAAACAACTCGTGGTGCTAATCTAAATTTTCTAGAGGTCTGGGTTTGTATCCTGAACCAGAATATTGAGACCCATTTTGTCCAATAAGGCCAGCTCAAATATTGTGAAAGTATGGGCTTCCATTTGATTTAAATATAATATGTTATTCAAAAAAAATAAAAAATATAATATATTAATCTTTACAAACATAACTACTTTTCACGTTTTCAGGTTAGTCCTCTGTAATTTCTTATATTTATAAATTTTCAAGTTTTTAAAGTTAAACTTTTAATTATTGATTTTGATCTGTTTGACAAAACAAACAGATAAGCTTGTTGAAAGATGAAAAATTAACTAAAAATTTAAAGTTGATTAAATTAAAATGTATCTGGAAAAAACTAAATGTTTAATATAAAAGATATATATTTTTAAAGTAGACCTAATTAAACTCTTTTTAAAAATATTTAGTGAGGATACAAATGCAAAAACTAAAATAAGCTTAGAGCTTATATGCCCAAACGTTGGTTTATCAAAAATCCACTAGCTATTTTTTTTATTAAACATGACTATTTTGTCTAACAAACTTTAAAGTTACTAAAACAAGCTATAAGCTAGTTTAGATCACTACTCGTGGCATTGTTAAAGATAGTTTAAAGTTTGTAACTGAAAACTGATAAGCTAGTTGATTAAATTAAAATGTGTTTGATAAAAATCAACTATTAAATGTAAAATGACATGAAAGATTAATATTTTAAAAATAGATGAGTGATTTTTAAAAAAAATATATTGATGAAGATAAAAATGTAAAATATGAAATAAGTTAAATACTTATGCTGCATTTAGTTCATACGTTTTCTTAGAAAAATAGAAAATTATTCTTAGAAGAATTAAAAAATTAAAAAATATTTATTTACAAACTATTTTAATTTTTTTAATAGAAAAATAGAAAACTGATTTTCTATTTTTTAAGAAAATCAAAAAACTCTTTTAAAAAGTTTTCTAAGAAAAGTAAAAAATAGAAAAGACGGGTAACTGAATTACAAGATAAAGACTGTTGTAACTAAATGAGAAAATGAAACAAGTTATTACTAATTCTAAAAGTTCTATTGTTACTATTTTGAAATAAATTTAAACACAAACTCATTTGTTCTCATTTTAATATTACTTTAAAATTTTGTCACAATTTTTATGTTATGCATATACTATACAATATTGTCATAAATAATATATATATATATATATATATATATATATATATAAGACATATCTCAATTAATTTAAATTAAAGAATGTTTAAAAAAATTTGAAAAACTAAGTGCACTTGAACAACTTTTTTAGTTTTTTAGTTTTCCAAATTAAAAAAACTGTCACATTATCTAAACGAGTTTTCAAAATTTTTCTAGTTATTCTAGAAAATGAAAATTTTAGAAAACAAGCCGAAAACTTTTCCCAGAAGACTAGAATAATTTTCTGTAACTAAACGCAGCCTTAGTTTTCCGAATTATGACATGAATCTCATCTCCATGAATATCATGAATATCGCTATAAGAAATAAGGGGATCTTCTTTTTTTCCTATCCTGTTCCTCTTCTTTTTTATTCTAGTGAATAAGAGACTTAAAAAAATTAAAAAATTATTCTGTTCTTGATAGTTATTTATTTAATAAATGGATTTAGATACACTCGGAATCGGAATTATGGAGAGTATTGCCAGCTTTTTTGTACCAATTTTAAGCCCCAATTAGCATTCTTTTTTTATTATGTACAAATACTTTTTTAGTTTTATATTTTTTTCTTTGAAATCTGCGTTACTAATCCTTTATGTATCTTGGTGTGTCTAACCATCCATTCATTTTTTTTTGAAATCCCCCTCTCCCTTTTTTTCTTTTATTTATGTTGATATATTATGGTAATTCATACAAATGATAACAAAAATTGCAAAAGGTTGGTCTTTTACGCCCGCTTCAAGACAATTTAAGTAATTTTTTAAAAAAACACTACAAACTATTAAAATAAACACATTTACTAAACAAAATTATTTTGTGACACTAAATATAAAAATTCAGGATTTTTTTTTGCATTTAGGAGAGCCAAATTGACCATTTAGAAGCCCCAATAGATGATAGAACAAAAACATCATATAACCATAAAAATAATTAAAGTAATTAAAATAAACAATACATTATTTTCACATTAAATAAAACACGAAAATAATTGGTTAAATATCTTATATTAAATAAGGCTAAGAATTAAAGATGATAATCATACAATCCCACTAAAAGGGAATAGTTAAATAAATAAAGAATTGACAAATGATAAATCAATAAATAAATAATATTTATATATAAATAAACAAATTAATATATATATATATATATAAGCAAAGTATCCGCAAGTAAAAGTTTAATATACATATGTATACATAAATATAAACAAATAATAAATACATATATATATATATATATATAATAAAGATCACATAAATAAGGTATTATTATATATATATATGTAATAAAATAACTAAACATATGTATGTATGTGTGTGTGTATATATATATATATATATATATATATATATATATATATTAGTAATGAACAAAAGTGAAAAGCAATTACAACAATACATGCACGAAAGAAAGGAAAAACAAATGCTGATGGACTTTCAACAACGGACACGAACAAGTGTAAAAGGGTGAAGAACAGCAGGTGTTTAAAAAAACAGTGGAATATGGAGTACTTTTAACATCGACACATAACAGGTGTGAAAGGGGAAAATGACAAGTGTTAAAAGGTCTGCTGACAGCTTTTTAAATATGCAGAATTTTATAGGAAAGCAAACTTCTCACCCACTTAAAACCATGCAAATGACCTCGAAATGCCACCAAATTTTAACACTACCCTTAACATTCCATTTGTGACGTGTAGAAACAAACCGCGTCTCAAAATTCGGAGGTTTGGCCGACTTGTGGCAACACATTTTCTTAAATTTGAACCTAAAAACTTGCATTTGCCATACCAAATCAAGTCGGAATTGAGCCATTCAAGTTCCTACACGTTTCAAATCATAAGTACTAGCTAGTGAAGCTATATGTAGGTCCTGGAACCTCATGGAACGCAATTTGGCCTGTTTAGTTCCTTAAATTGGACCTAAAAACCACATTTTACATAATAACTTAACTACCATTTCATTTCTCAACTTGTACAACTCAATAATATCATCCTTCACACAATCATCATTCCATATACATTTTAAGGCACAACAAGACCTGCCCATGGTCATTCACACAGTTATGTAATGCAACAGAAACCTACTCATCATATGCAATGCAATAAAAGGCACGTGGATCCATCCACGACATCCATCCATATATATAAACATCATATCACCAGAATCATACCTTAGATATCATTTAAACACAAATATCATCAACTACAGACATCCAGATGAAGTCATCAGATACCTAGAATCTACTAATAACAATTATACATCAATATGCTATATACCATATCAAACAGTTATATACATCACAAGATACCAAAATGAGCCGACCAAGGCTTACTGCAACAAAAACTATACAGTATATACATCACATACACATTCTCGCTTCCAGATCAAGCTTGGTGACTCCTCACCAATCTCCACCTTAATTAAATCCACTAGAAAATAACAACGATAATAGGGGTAAGCATATATAATTTTAATGACAAGTATTGAAACGAATAATTATAATGTAATCATACACATTCCCAACTTTCTAATATAATACCGTATTAAATTCTAATTTCTCAATTCTCGTGTATGTCAATCTATACGCGTACAGATCCGACTAGCATAAATGGGATTCTAGCTACAAATTCTTCACCAGCCTAAGTCCTTTAGCCCTTCCTGCGTAATATCGGTCAACTAGTGACGTCTCGAGACCTAACTCTAGCTCCAACGGTAATCACGGGCTCTCACAGGACCTAAACTAGAATTTGTAGCACAAGAATTGCCAATTTCGGATTCCTGACCTTCCACGGGTCGCCCTACTCACTATGAAATGAGACACAACATAATTTAAATCATATTTCTAGTTATTCTATGAGCTATCCAAAGTTAACACTTCAATGCTACACATTTCAATCAATACCACAAGGTCCAAATACACAATTCACATGAATGGATACATACATCATCATTATTAACGTTTACTTTAGATTTAATCAGTCATGGGAATGCATTTCAAACACAATCAATACATATATATCACCAATTCAGTTCATTATCACACAATTAACATAGATATCAATTCATGCATTCTCTATATGTTTATAATCGATACATCAAAATTATATACTCCTCCTACCTGGAATAAACGATTCTGAAGCTCCCTGAGCTATCCAAGGCTACCCGATCACTAATCACAAGTTCCGATCGCATTTTTCCACAATCAAAGAATTCCCTAAAATTATTAATAATTAATTTTAATATCACGATTACTACTAAAATTCATAATTTGAGTCAGGAAGTTAATTTCCAATTATTACGATAAGTATTAACTTACCGGTAACGTGGTTAACTTCCAATTCTCGCTCCCGATCAATCACCCAAACTCCGAAATGCTTCTGAATAATTTTCTAAATTACGATTAAGTCAATTAATACCTAAATTAGTTAAACGGAGCTTAAACCAACAAATGGGTATACTAAATACTTACTTAGACTTGACAAATTTTAATTTTCCAATGATACTCAAGCTTTGAATCACTCTGAAATGGCTCCTAGTCGTCACCTAACCGTAGCATTAGAAGAATTAGGCCAAATATTTGTGGAATGGAATCAAAACCCACCAATGGGTATCATGAGCACTCACCAATGGTGGAGAATTTCGAAGCCCCAAGGAACCCCCAAGCTGCCCACACGTGCGAATGGTCTCCAAAAGCTTCAACATTTAACGAATTGAAGAAATTAAGAAAGATAGAAGCAAGGACAGCCATACAATGAAAATGGGTTCTATTAATTACCTTGAATTGAAGAGATTCTGTAACATCCTAAGTTTGAAAATTTTAGAAAATAACTTATTAGGCTTGATAATTTGTTCCTCTCCTGCGTATCGTTGGTATTTTGGACCCAATTGTCCCAAACGATGCTTGATTTAAATGATTTTGGTCTCGTTCACTTTGTTTCAAAGAGATCTTCAATCCTTATTTCTAGTCTCGATTTCAAATTCCCACTCTATCATGCTCAAATTCAAGGATTAAGTAAATCCATCTTAGAACCATGATTATTCACATTTTTATCCTGTGCATGGTTCATTCAAAAATTCATAACTCTCTCATACGACCTCCATTTCTTGCAAACTTGGTGCCAAAATCACCGTAACAAAATTATCTACATTTGTCATGAAGACTTTAAAAGCCAAATCCTCACAGATTGGTATAGTTTTTAGAATTTTTTCCAGTCCACGACTTTCACGTCACTATGCTAACAAGTCCCAGAAAAGTTGCTATATCACCCTCTTCTGGAACTCAAATTGCTTCATTCTTTTTTATATAGATCTATATCAAAAATATCTACAATTTTTATGAAGGTCACAAAATTCTCAAAGGAGAATGTTTGGTGAATTTATTTCTAAACACCTACCTGATTCAAAGACAATTAGAGCATCCTGTCGTATTTCGATCATAACTCGGGCTACCGATATCGGATTATCACAAATGATATATCAAATCGAAGGAAAAAAGAATATCTACAAGTTTCGTGTTGGGAATGTTTCGATATTCTGAACCCACAAATTATTCTATATTTGTTTTTATCGCTTTTCATTTTCAGTTCCTAAAAATCCTGCACACCTAAAATTAGCGGGTAACAATTTAATTTTCCAGCCAATCACCACCAGCCACCTTGTGGGATAGGTGCCACTGCCCTGTCTTCCCACTCCACTCACGCCATTCACCTCACCTACCAGCTGCCCATCACTTAGCATTTGAATACTAACAAACCCATCATTAAAAATGTTCTCTTGTAATTAAATAAATTTAATATTCCTTCATTCCAATTACTTTTACTTCATCATTCACGCCATCAGCATTTCCACCTCTCCAATTTGTTTTCACTTCACGCTAACCAAAGCCAATTGACCCAATTTACTAACCTATTTACGCATGCTACAGTGTGGGAAAAAGTTAAAATGGGCCAAATTCCCATTCACGTGAAGTGCAACATGATGGGCTAAATTGTTTCTCAAACTCACGCTGCTTCTCTTTCCTCTAATTCCCATGATGTTATGTTACATACCATCACTTCAACATTCCAATTCCATTGCCAGTAGCAATTCACACCACTCTGTTCCGCTTCATTCCCATATTTCACATTCACCATTGCAAAAACAAACCCACCATACTTTATTAAATTAATTATATTTTATTCTCTTCTTCTAAATTCTCTTCTTCTCTTGTCCCAAAACCGTGTTCAACCCCTCACCATCCAGCCCTTCAATTCTGAGTTCTTCCATGCATGGCTTCTAGAATGTCACTCCATTTTCTTGCTTGAAGGGTCTCCAAAAACCGTGAATCCATCTAAGCTACAAGGGTAAGGATGTTGCAATTTTCTTCTCTTGGTTGGTGTCCTTGTTCCTTCATCTTAAATTTCAGCCTTGCATGTTAAAGTTTATTAATAATCCTCATGATGCTTGGAACCAACCATGGCTGTTTTCTCCTCTCTTAACCATGGATGTCTATTTTTCTAAAGATTTGGGAGCCTAGACAACGACCGAAGTACTTTAGGAGCAATTGGTGGAGTTTTTAACGAAATCTCTAATTACTCTCTCCAGGCAGCAACTATAAAGTGAGGTAAAGGGGGTCTCCATCTCGTTTGATTTCAATTCTGGCTGCGTTATGATGACTCTTGTGTATTTAGGAGCTTGCATTTTGAATTTCGTCACGATCCAACGGTCGGATCTTAAATTGTAGAATTTTTTGTAACCGATGACTAAAAGTCACGTTTTTGAACTAATTAATATTCTGAAAATTTATTCGACATGATACAACGTTCGTGTATGTGTATTGAGATCGGATACTCGAAGAGGAATTAATGAGGATTAGCGTTTAGGTGGGCTCGGTTACTTTCGATACGGTTGTATTAATTTAAAATTTTAATTCGGGGATCATTATGTAATTTGTAACATATTCTCTGGTAAGCCCCGCTATTAGGTAGTTAATCGTTTGTTAATCAGTATCGAATTATTTTGAGAAATATCGCATTCGGGAAAAGAATTTTTGATCGGGTAATCCTAAATTTTCAAGTTACTTGAAAAAGTTTAAGATTAAGGAATTAGACTTCTTTTTGAAGAATTCTTAGAATAATATGATTTAAGAATGGATAATAATGGGATTTAAAGTTTTAAGAGAATTAATTGAAATAATGATGAAGTTTTTACTCCCAACTTTTCTAAATAATGATTCCTCAAATTTGGTAAATAAATGTACCTTGATGTTTAAAACTATTAGATTTTAAAAAAATTGGGTATAGCAATATCGCCACATGGTCTGAAGATTTTATAACTTAGGCTGAAAGGAGATTTTAGAAATAAATGGATTTTTAGTGTAATAGATATTAAGAGTAAGAGAAGAAAATATTGGTAATAAATCTTAGAAACCATTTTAGTGACCACTTTGGTGACCTTTTAAATAAAGGAAGTGTTAACTTTAGAAATTAAGAAAAAGGCATAAGGACTTTTTAGAGAAAAATCTGATTAATGATAAGGAACCTAGAAACTAATTATTTTAGAATAATCATTATTAAATTTTAGAATTCTTAAAATTTATAAGGTTAACGTCAATATGTGATTTTAAGGTAGCATGTGAATTATAAAAAAAAATGACTATTATTAATTTAGAAATCCTGGCTTTGAAAACTAGAATTCAGTGATTGACTCGAAGCGATCGAGGAGCGTTCGAACTCAGGAATCGAGGATTCTAGGTAGGGGAAGCATTTATATCTTAAATGTATAGATTATAAACAGATGAGGGGATGTAGGTTGATTTATGAATTGATTATGATTGCGTGAATTATTGAGTGTGCTATATCCCCTTAGCTAACTATTTTTGATATGAATTGATTGATACCATTCATATATGTTATGATGATTATGGTGATGATTTACATCGTATTGCAATGGTATGGTGTTATAAAGTTAATGCTTCTGATGATATTGAATGAATGATAAATTGATGATGATTGATAATATTAATTAATGATTATTAAGCTTGAAGTAGCTTAGTATATGTGGTTGTGATTGACTACTGCATGCTATGCTTGTTGTTATATTGAGTTGAGACCCTTGGTGATGGTAACCAAGTGGTAACCTCTGATAATGGCAATCAGGTGGTCTGTTGATGATTGATAATCATTTGGCATAGCATTTGCATTTTGACGTACACAGGACTGCAGGGGGCCTGTGATACCGGCCCGGATGGGAGGGCGGCCTGATGATAAGGCACAGACCCTGTGATGGTTTCTTTAGATTCCACAGCCACCTTTGAGTTGGACTCAAGGCCGGCTCGTAACACCGAGTTGAGTTGCCGCTGTCATTGAGAATGACTGGTGTTACATTATAGGCGTGCGGTTTGGTGTAACATCCTGCTTTTAATAATAGCTCTATTTTGTAAATTATGAAGTATGGAAGGTCTGTAAGGGATAATCAATGAATAAAACATCCAATGGATGGCTTCTATTACTTCAAAAATTCCATTTTTGGGTATAATTATAGAAATTACATAGACCTATAATGATAAGATCCATTTTCCGAGTAAAATATGCCTTAGAAAGAACTTTCTGAGTGAAAAAGGGGCTATGTTCCGAGTGACCAAGAGAAATTCTAAGTGAAGGATGAAATTCCGAGTGAAAGATTGAAATTTCGAGTGAAAGGTTAAAATTCCAAGTGAAGGTTGTGTTTTCTGAGTGGAACATGGCCGAGAGGGTTTCTTTCGAGTGGAATCCCTGTCAGAGACACTTTTGTGTGAAGTGGACTGAAAGAACCACTTCTGGGTGAAAGAATCCGAGTGACTCACCTTGGAGTGACTCACTGCAGAGTAAAACACCTCAGAAAGACTCATTTCCGAGTTAAGTTGTAACATCCCTATGTTTTCTATTCATAAGTTTGGATATTTAATAAAGTAAGTTTATTATAAGATATAAAATTAAAATAAAAAGGGAATTTTTGATTTGGGACCTGACGCGTAGCGTCAGTGGGACGCGTAGCGTCAGGGTAAAACTTGACGAGTAGCGTTAGTGGACGCGTAGCGTCCATATAAAAATTTAGACTTGACGCGTAGCGTCAGGGGGACGCGTAGCGTCAGTGTCGCGGGCAGAATAAAGACCCAAGATGACAGCCTGCAGAGCAGAAGTTAAAAACATAAGTTTTGGGGTTCTTCTTCTTCTCTCTTTTCCCTGTGACAATTAAAGGCCAACAAGAGGTTGGAATCTGAAATTAATTACGGATTAGAGGTAAGAAACTTAAGATTAATGCATGGGATCTTTCAATTTTGAATTCCATGGAGATTTTTGATCTTTATCCATTTTTGGGGAAAACAAGGGAACTTTGAATTTTAAGATTCTAAACCGGTTAAAAGTTTCCTTATAGTGTTCAAAAGAAGGATTGAGTGACGAATTTGAATTCCGCTTTATATAGGTTGCGAAAGAGCCGTTGAAAGATTAGCGGAAAAAGGGGGTTTCTTGGAGAACTTGTGGTTTCAGTTGTGGTAAGCTTCTAAAGCTTTAGAAAGTAATTTCTGAGCATATTCTTGAGTTGGATTAAGGTTTGAACGGTTAAAACCTTAAACCTTTTTGTAATTTTATCTTTTAGTGGTTGCGGCGCATTGATCTTGGTAATTGAGTTTAGAGCGTCGACAGTGAGGTAAGGGGAGTATTATAGTATATATTTGATTACAGATTTGTGATAATTATGTTGGAAAAAATTAAATCTGTGAAAGTATGAGATTGATATATATATATATATATGGGAGAATATGTGATTAGATTATGTATGTGGTTATACGTTGTATTTAACAATTATGGAAAATAGAATGGTAATGAATGAGATGTGAATTGTGAATAAGATGGAAAATAATGTATAAAGTATGCTTAGAATGTGCATGATGGAGAGTGATGAAATATTGAATTATCGTGATATAGAAGATATAAAGTTATGTTTGATTATGTGAATATTACGAATGTAAAGTATGATTATGATATTTAAAGATTATGGCTTTTATGCCGAGATGTGGCTTTTATGCCGAGAGATATGGCTTTTATGCCGAGATGTGGCTTTTATGCCGAGAGATGTGGCTTTTATGCTGAGATGTGGCTTTTATGCCGAGAAATGTGGTATTTATGTTGAGATGTGGCTCTTATGCTGAGATGCGATTCTTATGTTGTGAGTTGGCTTGTATGCCAAAATCATTTAATGATTTTATAATGTATATTCATGATTTAAAATGAATAATATGTATATGATGAGATATATTGTTATATGCTGTGTATGCATGATATGTATTGTGGACAGCCATTCGGTATAGATTACCCCTCGCTTTTGGCTCCCGTGGTCCATGTAGAGGCCCAGTTGAGCTACCCAGTGATCCAGGAAGAGATCCAGTGGTTGAGGTGGGGAGACGGTTTATGATACCGGGCTCGGTGAACCAGGATGTGTTCACGGGATGTCGGTGGACTCCCAGCTGGTGGCTGATTCGTTAGTATCCGGATACTAGGTGTCTGATGTATATGAGAGTCAGTTGTGAATTATACTCCTTGACTGATATGCAGATTATTGCATTAATATGATAATGATATGATTGAAATAATGAATTGTGAAATGAATTGATTAAGTATGGGTGCTTATAATTAATTTATCTCAATGTTGCGAGATATTTGTTATGATGTGAACATAATGAATTTATGATGATTATGATGGATTATGATATGTTGGGTTTATATGAGGAGAGTTTAGTGGATCAATAACCCAGGCAGGAGAATGAGATTCTCCAGGTGATATCAACTCTGATTATGTAGTTGTATCATTCTTGTGATATATACTCACCCTTACTTTATGTTCACAGTGAGTAAACCCAAGGATGTTGCGGATGCTGCGGAAACCAGTACAAAGTGAGCAAGGAATAATGCCAGAGGAGTTTGGAATGTACATCTTGTATATATTCATATGTGAATATATTATCTTGAAAACTTGCAGAATTATATGTGGTTGTTACTTGTTTGTGATACCTAATGGCACTGAGCCATCGGTAGATATATGTGGATATGTGTGTAAATCTGTGGGAGTGAGAACTTATACATAGTATAATATGTGTGTGGTTTGAGTGATGTGATTATATAATGGCATTGAGCCATTAGATATCATGCATGTGTGATGACCAGGTACTGTTGGATGATTATGGTTATGGCATAGAGCCATACTATAGTAAATCATGCATTATAGGCATGTTCTGTGAATGTATGAGTGCTAAAATGGCTACTTGAAATGATTGAATGTTGTATTGATGAAGCAAATAGATTTAGAGATTTGAACTAGCAGCCATCCTTATAATTTTAAGAAAACTGGATAGGTGAATTTGAGTTTCAGTGAGTTTCAATATCTTTGCAAGGTGTTAATAGGTTCATAAGAATATTTAAAAGTGGTATATATTGGTTTTGGATCATTTAAGAATCATTTAGGGTGTTTGGTGCAAGAGTGTTGCACATAAAGTGGTTAAGTTGTATTTCTTGCATAATTTGAGCATATGTTGGAATTTTGGCGAACGAACATTGCCAATAGTTTCCGAATGCGGAAAACATATGGACCATTAAGTTTTGTGGCAATTGGACCTGAAATGAGCTAATTGGATAAGTTAGTAATTGGTCAAAAGGCCTAAAATGTGTGACAGCATCAGGTGCTGTCACTGATAAGCCCACGCGTAGCGTCATCCTGGCGCTTAGCGTCAGGGCTACGAATGTACTCTCACGCCTAGCGTGGGACTGACGCGTAGCGTCAGACCTCTGTTTCAGGTTTTGAGATTATTTCAACTTAAATGATTTTGAGGACTATAAATTATTTATTTTAAATTATAATTTGGGAAATTTTTATAAGATGCATTTTTTTTAATTATTGTGATGTAATTTAATTTTAGAAACGTGAAAAATTTATTATGAAAATCAATAAATTGAATAAAATAAATATTATTTGAGGAGGGATGTCACATAAGTACTTTCCAAAGACTCGTTTCCGAGTCAAATGCTTCCGAATGACTTGTTTCTGAGTCAATCATAGTCAGATGTTGCAATTCTGACTGAAAGCTCACTGAGTGCCTTCATTTCCGAGTGAAGTACAGAGGAAAATGTACTTTCGAGTGGAAGGATTTCGACTGGGGACACACGGTATATGATTGATGTACACTGGAATAACTTCCTGAGTGAAGAAGAAAAGAGGTCAACTTTGAGGGTGAAATGCCGAATTAAAGATATCCGACTGTGACTCCGAGTGAGATGGTACCGAGTGGAACCGTGTGAGTGAAGACACGATTCAAATATGAGTTTACAAATGAGGAACTGAGTGTTGAAGACTGAGTGAAAAAGGGAATCGGTTTGGAGTATTTTTACCGAGAGAAGAATGATTGAATGATGATCAATAAAGATTTTTTTTACTGAGTGACAAATTTGAGTGCATGAGTCGGTTTCAGAAGAGTTCTACCAAGCAGAGACTTAAAGAGTTGGGTATCGGTTTTAATTGATTTACCGAGTAGACAGCCGAGTGAAATAAGTCAGCTTTGAGGGAATTCACCGAGTGAGAACTATTTAGGAATTGAGTCGGTGTTGTAAGGAATTTCCCAGTAAGAACCGATCGGCTATTGACTCGGATTTAAGATAAATAGCCGAGTGATGGATTAGGTGGGTATGAGTCGGCTCTAACTGACTTAATTGAATGAAAATGGATCGGTTTAAACTCTTATGCCAAGAGGGAAGCCGAGTGTGAGATGACTCGGACTTGAGTGATGATGCCAAGTAGACAGATTGAGAGTTGACTCGGTTTTGCTGAGTGAAAAACTGAGTGAAGAATGGCTCGTGCCGAGTGAAAACTGAGTGAGAAGGACTCGGATTTCCTTCTTTTCACGTTACATTTTCAGTCGGTATATACATTGACCAGGTAGAATTCCAGTCGGCCAAGAGGCTGACCGAGTGAAATTTCACTCGGAATTCACTGTCAGGTTGACGTTTTGACTTCAGTTTTGTCCCTTTATGCATATTTTAATAAATCTTCGTCAATCATGCACACTCTAGTGGGTAGGCTGCAGAAGTGGACCATTATAAGTCCACTTTCTTATTTTAATCCTCCATTATCTCCACTAACAGCACTACGATCCACTCACAAGGAGCTTGTCTCCCACTGCCTTGCATTATTAAACACACACACTGATTCTGAAACTCCCAATTCCTCTTCTCTATCAATACACCTTCGATCTGAACCAGGATAGCCAGGGGACTTCTTTTCAGTCAGCCAAAGATCATCAATCCAAGTAAGAGGGGACAGGGTTGTGAATAACTATGAAATGGGTAGAATTGTATGCTGTTCTAGGATTCCAGAATTAACTTCGTAACTTGTTGCTCATTTTTGAAATTGAAAACGTGTGAATTTGACTCTGACTTCTTCATGAAAGTTGTAGATATTTTTGTTATATAAATTTTGAGACCTGAATCAATTAATTTGAATGTGTATAGCAAAAGTTATAGCCAAAATACTACAGCATGTTCGTATGGAAGATTTATCCTATGTTTTGTGTATATATTAATATGCTGGGACTTGTATGTGCATAATCAGCCTTTGATGTCTTCATCAAAGTTATATATATTTATGTTATTGATCTATAGGAAGTGGTTTCAAGTCAAAATGATTTTTGTAGCTCGAGATATGCCTAAAATACTGAAGTATGTCCAAGCTGTAAATCTGTTAACTTGAGATACAAACTTTATTTTTAAAACTGGGAATTTTGTGGCGAGAATTAGTGATCAGTGTCTTCATGAAAGTTATAGATCTTTTTATTATGTGAATTTTGAGATCTGAACCGACTGATTTGAGTATGTGTAGCAAAAGGTATAGCCAAAATACTACAGCATGTCCGAGTGGAATATTTATCCCATGTTTTGTGTATATATTAATATGCAGGGACTTGTACGTACATAATCAGCCTTTGATGTCTTCATAAAAGTTGTAGGTATTTATGTTATGGATCTATAAAAAGTGGTTTCAAGTCAAAATGATTTTTGTAGCTTGAGTTATGCCTAAAATACTGAAGTATGTACAAGCTATAATTCTGTTAATTTGAAATCCAAATTTTATTTTTAAAACTGGGAATTGTGTAGTGAGAATTAGTGGTTGGTGCCTTCATGAAAGTTGTAGATATTTGTGTTAAGGATAATTTAGAACTAGTTTCATGCCAAAATAATTTTTGTAGCTCCAGAAACGTTCAAATTACTAATATATGTACGTTTTGGAAAACTCACCTTGAGGCAGTGTGGTATTTCGTGAATAAGTGGTAATTCTGTTTGGAATTTGAAATTGTGTTCTTCATAAAAGTTGTAGATAATTGTATTATTAAGCTATAGAAAGTGGAATCACATGAAAAGGTTATGATTTGCTCATGTTATGACTGTTTTACTAGAGTATGTTGCTGTTGGAAATGCTGAAAGTTAATTATAATGGTTATTATGAATGAAAATGATATTTTCTCAATGAGTAACAATTTATTATTAAACTCTTGAGTGATTATGATTTATTATTGATGTTGTTACGTTTTAATGAGTATCATACAGTTGTATATTTTGGTGGTGAATAATTATGAATGACATAATTAATATATATACATGAATGCCTTGTGGTTATTGATACATGTGGTTGAAACAGTAAATCCATGATTCTGAAAATCATTATATGTGATGTGTCCTTTGAGGACTTGTGGTTTTTCCAAGTGGTTTTGGAAATTGGTATATCATGGTATGTTAAATGATAAAGAGAATTAAAGGCATTCATGCATCATAAGCATTGGACGCACCATGGAATTTAGGGGTTCCATGATTGCCTATCCTGGTGGGGGTTACTCTATGATGAGTTTAAGCCCTATTTTCACAAGAACCATGGAAGTGTAGGGATCCATGGTTGTGCAAATTCCTACTGGTATACTTATTTGTGCAGGAGCCATGAAAGTGTAGGGATTCATGGTTATGCTAATTCCTACTTGTGCACTTAATTTCGCAGGAGCCATGAAAGTGTAGGGATTCATGGTTATGCTAATTCCTACTGGAGTCTCTATGAGACTTTTTACTGTAGTATTCCCACCAAACCAAATGGATCCAGCATGTCATCATTTAACTAATTAAAGACTTATTAAATGAACTTGTTTGGCATATTCATCATATCACCATGTGTTATTGATTGTGTTTGTGCAATTCTATATATTTTATATTTATTCTATATTCTGTCTCACTCTTACATTAATTTTTATAGTGAATGCCACCCAGAATGAAGAGTGATGCTATGGTTGATGCCTATGTGAATTATTGCTTGGATTTCAGATTTATTCTAATTTTATGATTTGTAATAAATACATATTATGTACTGTTATTTTTAAAATTGTTTCCACTACGTAATTATTTCATGAATTTTATTATTCACGACTAGTATGCATGATAATATTCTGCTATTATCGACCTTTATGTGAACTCTGATTTTAATTTATGAATTTTCAAAAGATCTTTTAAAAAACGTGAAAAATTTATTCAGAAAATTATACGGGGCGTTACATTGGTGGTATTAGAACATTTTCAAAAATTCAGGACCAATTGCTATGACATGTATTGTTTCTCGATATAATATGTGAAATGTTTGATTCCTTACTTGATAACATGTTAAGTGTGTACTATATGACTTGTGCCTAACTGATTAATTGCAAAAAGATTTGTTTGATTACTGCTTGATAATATGATAAATGTGTTATATGATTTATTGCTTAACTGATAAACTGTAGAATAATGATAGTTATGTAGTATTTATATACGATATATTTCCCCTTAGAATTAGTATAAACCAAACTACGAATGTAGGATGGCAAGAAACAACAACAACAACAACAACAACGATATGACAGCAGCTTTCAACCGCTTAGCTGAAGCCATAGAACGACAAAACCAACCAAGGAGCACTGGAGGACTCCATGGGTTAGATCACTTCCTGAAAAGAAAACCTTCACAATTCAAAGGGGGTTATAATCCAGAAGGAGCGTATCTCTGGACCAAGGAAATGGAGCGTATCTTTCGAGCATTGCCCTGCACAGAATGCGAAAAGGTGGAGTATGCCACCTATATGTTGGTGGAAGAGGCAGAAAACTGGTGGATTCATGCTAGAATCCGTATGATCGAGGCTGACAGACCCTTGAACTGGGTCAACTTCAAAGACTGTTTCCTGGAGAAATATTTTCCAGCAAGTGTGAAAAGCCGTAAAGAGCTGGAATTTATGGAGCTGAAACAAGGCTCAATGTTTGTTGGAGAATATGCTACAAAGTTTGAAGAACTATCTCTCTTTTACCCTCCTTTTCAACAGGCTGGTGCCGAAGAATCAAAATGTGTTAAATTCGAGAACGGGCTGAATCTGGAAATCAAAGAGGCGATAGGGTACCAAGAAATTTGGAGTTTTCCTATTCTGATCAACAAATGTAGAATTTTTGAAGAAAATCACCAAGCCAGACTGGCACATGAAAAGGCCAATAGACAACTGAAACCTCAGTTAGTTGATTTCAGAAGAAGAGGATCGTTCTATCAAAGTCGTTTCAAGGGAGGATCATCATCATCATCTTCTGAAAGACGTAACAATATGAGATGTCTAAAGTGAGGAGGTAACCATCACATACGTGATTGCAACAGACGTCTTGAAGATGTCACTTGCTATCGTTATAATCAGAAAGGTCACGTCAGTCTAAATTGCCCTCAGAACCGTCAAAACGACAGCAACACTATGAATAATCAAAGAGGCTCTAACTATCAAGGAGGTCGTGGAGAAAATATGCAAGCCGCTCAACCTCAAAGACAGAAAAGGGAGTCAACAGACCAGAGGTTACAGCCAACAACTGGGAGAGTTTTTGCCATCAGTGGTTCAGAGGCAGACCAAGCTGATGACCTCGTGCAAAGTAAGTGTGAGATCAATGGTACAATCTTATCTGTGTTATTTGATTCTGGTGCTACACATTCATTTATTTCTGATGAGTGTGTTGGACGTCTTCAATTACCTGTGAATCCTATGAGATATGATCTCATTGTTTCCACTCCCACCGGTACACAACTTAGGACTACTAAGGTGTGTAACGAATGTTCTATGCTCATAGAAGGTAAAAACTTTCTAGTAGATCTTGTTTGTTTACCTTTGAAGGATCTGGAAGTAATCCTAGGGATGGACTGGTTATCGGCAAATCGAGTCTTGGTGGACTGTCATAACAAAACTGTAATATTTCCATCAGAAGAAAATCTTACTTCCGACAATTTTAAACTCTTTGCTTTACAAGGTGAAAGCCAATTATTTGCCTTGTTTACTCTTCCACAAGGAGTTGATGAATCTAAAGCAATCGAAATGCCAGTTGTTTCTGAATTCCCTGAAGTATTTCTCGAGGATGTCTCAAGTTTACCTCCAGAACGCGAGATAGAATTCTCAATTGATTTAATTCCAGGAGCAGAACCAGTATCTAAGGCCCCATATCGTATGTCACCTATTGAACTGGCAGAACTGAAGAAGCAAATTAAGGAGTTGTTGGAGAAACATTTCATCAGGCCTAGTGTGTCGCCATGGGGAGCGCCAGTATTACTTGTCAAGAAGAAAGATGGAAGCATGAGATTATGTGTAGATTATCGTCAGTTGAACAAATTGACGGTGAAGAATAGATATCCTTTGCCCAGAATTGATGATTTGATAGATCAATTGAGAGGTGCTACTGTATTTTCCAAGATTGATCTACGATCGGGATACCATCAGATTCGTGTCAAGTCCGAGGATATTCCAAAGACAGCTTTTAGAACACGCTATGGCCATTACGAGTATCTTGTGATGCCCTTCGGAGTAACCAATGCCCCAGCTGTATTCATGGATTACATGAATCGAGTGTTCCATTCATACTTAGATCAGTTTGTTATTATCTTTATTGATGACATTCTGATTTATTCTAAGACGTGGGAGGAACATGAAAAGCATCTTCGAGTGGTATTACAGATTCTGAAAGAGAAGCAGTTGTATGCCAAGTTATCTAAATGTGAATTCTGGTTGAAGGAGGTAAAGTTTCTAGGTCATGTAATCTCAAGCGAAGGAGTGTCTATGGACCCTTCTAAAATTGAAACTGTAACGAACTGGGAGAGACCTACTTCAGTCACTGAGATACGAAGCTTCCTGGGATTAGCTGGTTATTATTGGAGATTCATTGAGGGGTTTTCTCAAATTGCCCTACCAATGACTTGTCTAACCCGGAAGAATCAACCTTTTGATTGGACGCCAGAATGTGAGAGAAGTTTCCAGGAACTAAAAATGAAGCTTACATCTGCTCCAGTATTAACCTTGCCTGACCCACAAGAAGACTTTGTGGTTTATTGTGATGCTTCTAAGATGGGCTTAGGTTGTGTCTTGATGCAGCAACGAAGAGTGGTTGCCTATGCTTCTAGGCAGTTGAGACCACATGAAATGAACTATCCAACGCATGATCTAGAATTGGCAGCAGTGGTATTTGCTCTGAAAATCTGGAGACACCATTTGTATGGAGTCAAGTTTGAAGTGTTTAGTGACCACAAGAGCTTGAAGTATTTGTTCGATCAAAAGGAATTGAACATGAGGCAGCAAAGATGGATAGAGTTTCTTAAAGATTATGATTTTGATTTGAAGTACCATCCAGGAAAAGCAAATGTGGTGGCAGATGCACTTAGCCGAAAGTCTATTCATATGGCATCTTTGATGGTAAAAGAGATGGAGATGATAGAACAGTTCAGAGATATGAACTTGGGTGTGGAGTTGAAATCTTCAAAAAGTATGACTTTGGGAACTTTAAAAATAACCAATGATTCTCTGAAGCTGATAGGTGAAATGCAGACAGAGGACTTGCAACTACAGGAGTTGAGAGAGTTGCAGGCGAATGGAAAGGATATGGGATTACAAGAAGGATCAGATGGAATTTGGAGAATCAGAAGAAGAATTTGTGTACCAGATGATGTTGATCTGAGAAGGACAATTCTAGAAGAAGCGCATAAAAGTATGTTGAGCATCCATCCTGGATCAACTAAGATGTATCAAGATCTGAAGAAAAGCTTTTGGTGGCCAAGGATGAAGAAAGAAATAGCTGAATATGTATCTTCATGTCTGGTGTGTCAAAAAGCCAAAGTGGAACATCAGAAGCCATCTGGTGAACTACAACCATTAGAGATTCCTGTCTGGAAATGGGATGATATTTCAATGGATTTTGTGTCAGGGTTACCAAGAACACGTTTAGGGAATGATGCAATCTGGGTTATTGTAGACAGATTGACAAAGTCTGCTCATTTTCTCCCAATGAATATGAAGAATTCTCTACAAAAGTTGGCACAATTATATGTGAAAGAGATCGTGAGACTACATGGTGTACCATCCAGTATTGTGTCAGATAGAGATCCAAGGTTCACTTCCCGATTCTGGGGAAGCTTGCATCAGGAATTGGGTTCAAAGCTTCGATTAAGTTTAGCTTATCATCCCCAAACAGATGGGCAGTCAGAGCGTACCATACAAAGTTTGGAAGACTTACTGCGATCTTGTGTGCTTGAACATGGTGGTAGTTGGGAGCAGTTTCTTCCACTGATAGAATTCACGTATAACAATAGCTACCATAGCAGTATTGGTATGGCTCCATTTGAGGCATTGTATGGTAGAAAGTGTCGAACGCCCCTTTGTTGGTTAGAAACTGGTGAAAGATTGGCGTTAGGACCTGAAATTGTGCAACAGACTACTGAACAAATAAAAATAATTAAAGAAAAGATGAAGGTATCCCAAGATAGACAGAAACATTATTACGATAAGAGGAGGAAACCACTTGAATTCCAAGTCGGTGAGCATGTATTTTTGAAGGTTTCACCTCACAAGGGGATTGGCCGAGCATTGAAGAGTAAGAAGTTGAGTCCAAGGTTCATTGGACCATATGAGATCCTAAAGAGGATTGGTACAGTGGCGTATCAGATTGCACTTCCTCCTCATCTAGCAAATTTACACAATGTGTTTCATGTATCACAGCTGAGGAAGTATGTACAAGACCCCACTCATGTGATTGCTGCTGATGATGTTGAAGTTAGAGAAAATCTAACCATCTCTACAGAACCCACACAGATCATAGAAAGGTCGATTAAACGCCTGAGAAACAAGAATGTACCATTGGTGAAGGTTGCATGGAAACAAGGAAATGATGTAACTCTGACTTGGGAGCGTGAAGATGCTATGAGGACACAATATCCAGAATTATTTCACTGAGAAGTGCGTTATGTTAAATTTTGAGGACGAAATTTTTATTAGGGTGGGAGAAATGTAACATCCTGCTTTTAATAATAGCTCTATTTTGTAAATTATGAAGTATGGAAGGTCTGTAAGGGATAATCAATGAATAAAATATCCAATGGATGGCTTATATTACTTCAAAAATTCCATTTTTGGGTATAATTATAGAAATTACATAGACCTGTAATGATAAGATCCATTTTCTGAGTAAAATATGCCTTAGAAAGAACTTTCCAAGTGAAAAAGGGGCTCTGTTCCGAGTGACCAAGAGAAATTCCGAGTAAAGGATGAAATTCCGAGTGAAAGATTGAAATTTCGAGTGAAAGGTTAAAATTCTGAGTGAAGGTTGTGTTTTCCGAGTGGAACATGGCCGAGAGGGTTTCTTCCGAGTGGAATCCCTGTCAGAGACATTTTTGTGTGAAGTGGACTGACAGAACCACTTCTGGGTGAAAGAATCCGAGTGACTCACCTTGGAGTGACTCACTGCAGAGTAAAACACCTCAGAAAGACTCATTTTCGAGTTAAGTACTCTCCAAAGACTCGTTTCCGAGTCAAATGCTTCCGAATGACTTGTTTCCGAGTCAATCATAGTCAGATGTTGCAATTCTGATTGAAAGTTCACTAAGTGCCTTCATTTCCGAGTGAAGTACAGAGGAAAATGTACTTTCGAGTGGAAGGATTTCGACTGGGGACACACGATATATGATTGATGTACACTGGAATAACTTCCTGAGTGAAGAAGAAAAGAGGTCAACTTTGAGGGTGAAATGCCGAATTAAAGATATCCGACTGTGACTCCGAGTGAGATGGTACCGAGTGGAACCGTGTGAGTGAAGACACGATTCAAAGATGAGTTTACAAATGAGGAACTGAGTGTTGAAGACTGAGTGAAAAAGGGAATCGGTTTGGAGTATTTTTGCCGAGAGAAGAATGATTGAATGATGATCAATAAAGATTTTTTTTACTGAGTGACAAATTTGAGTGCATGAGTCGGTTTCAGAAGAGTTCTACCGAGCAGAGACTTAAAGAGTTGGGTATCGGTTTTAATTGATTTACCGAGTAGACAGCCGAGTGAAATAAGTCAGCTTTGAGGGAATTCACCGAGTGAGAACTATTTAGGAATTGAGTCGGTGTTGTAAGGAATTTCCCAGTAAGAACCGATCGGCTATTGACTCAGATTTAAGATAAATAGCCGAGTGATGGATTAGGTGGGTATGAGTCGGCTCTGAATGACTTAATTGAATAAAAATGGATCGGTTTAAACTCTTATGCCAAGAGGGAAGTCGAGTGTGAGATGACTCGGACTTGAGTGATGATGCCAAGTAGACAGATTGAGAGTTGACTCGGTTTTGCTGAGTGAAAAACTGAGTGAAGAATGGCTCGTGCCGAGTGAAAACTGAGTGAGAAGGACTCAGATTTCCTTCTTTTCACGTTACCGACCATTTCCAGTCGGTATATACATTGACCAGGTAGAATTCCAGTCGGCCAAGAGGCTGACCGAGTGAAATTTCACTCGGAATTCACTGTCAGGTTGACGTTTTGACTTCAGTTTTGTCCCTTTATGCATATTTTAATAAATCTTCATCAATCATGCACACTCTAGTGGGTAGGCTGCAGAAGTGGACCATTATAAGTCTACTTTCTTATTTTAATCCTCCATTATCTCCACTAACAGCACTACGATCCACTCACAAGGAGCTTGTCTCCCACTGCCTTGCATTATTAAACACACACACTGATTCTGAAACTCCCAATTCCTCTTCTCCATCAATACACCTTCGATCTGAACCAGGATAGCCAGGGGACTTCTTTTCAGTCAGCCAAAGATCATCAATCCAAGTAAGAGGGGACAGGGTTGTGAATAACTATGAAATGGGTAGAATTGTATGCTGTTCTAGGATTCCAGAATTAACTTCGTAACTTGTTGCTCATTTTTGAAATTGAAAACGTGTGAATTTGACTCTGACTTCTTCATAAAAGTTGTAGATATTTTTGTTATCTAAATTTTGAGACCTGAATCAATTAATTTGAATATGTATAGCAAAAGTTATAGCCAAAATACTACAGCATGTTTGTATGAAAGATTTATCCTATGTTTTGTGTATATATTAATATGCTGGGACTTGTATGTGCATAATCAGCCTTTGATGTCTTCATTAAAGTTATAGATATTTATGTTATTGATCTATAGGAAGTGGTTTCAAGTCAAAATGATTTTTGTAGCTTGAGATATGCCTAAAATACTGAAGTATGTCCAAGCTGTAAATCTGTTAACTTGAGATACGAACTTTATTTTTAAAACTGGGAATTTTGTGGCGAGAATTAGTGATCAGTGTCTTCATGAAAGTTATATATCTTTTTATTATGTGAATTTTGAGATCTGAACCGACTGATTTGAGTATGTGTAGCAAAAGGTATAGCCAAAATACTACAGCATGTCTGAGTGGAATATTTATCCCATGTTTTGTGTATATATTAATATGCAGGGACTTGTACGTCAATAATCAGCCTTTGATTTCTTCATAAAAGTTGTAGGTATTTATGTTATGGATCTATAAAAAGTGGTTTCAAGTCAAAATGATTTTTGTAGCTTGAGTTATGCCTAAAATACTGCAGTATGTACAAGCTGTAATTCTGTTAATTTGAAATTCAAATCTTATTTTTAAAACTGGGAATTGTGTAGTGAGAATTAGTGGTTGGTGCCTTCATGAAAGTTGTAGATATTTGTGTTAAGGATAATTTAGAACTAGTTTCGTGCCAAAATAATTTTTGTAGCTCCAGAAACGTTCAAATTACTAATATATGTACGTTTTGGAAAACTCACCTTGAGGCAGTGTGGTATTTCGTGAATAAGTGGTAATTCTGTTTGGAATTTGAAATTGTGTTCTTCATGAAAGTTGTAGATAATTGTATTATTAAGCTATAGAAAGTGGAATCACATGAAAAGGTTATGATTTGCTCATGTTATGACTGTTTTACTAGAGTATGTTGCTGTTGGAAATGCTGAAAGTTAATTATAATGGTTATTATGAATGAAAATGATATTTTCTCTATGAGTAACAATTTATTATTAAACTCTTGAGTGATTATGATTTATTATTGATGTTGTTACGTTTTAATGAGTATCATACAGTTGTATATTTTGGTGGTGAATAATTATGAATGACATAATTAATATATATACATGAATGCCTTGTGGTTATTGATACATGTGGTTGAAACAGTAAATCCATGATTCTGAAAATCATTATATGTGATGTGTCCTTTGAGGACTTGTGGTTTTTCCAAGTGGTTTTGGAAATTGGTATATCATGGTATGTTAAATGATAAAGAGAATTAAAGGCATTCATGCATCATAAGCATTGGACGCATCATAGAATTTAGGGGTTCCATGATTGCCTATCCTGGTGGGGGTTACTCTATGATGAGTTTAAGCCCTATTTTCACAAGAACCATGGAAGTGTAGGGATCCATGGTTGTGCAAATTCCTACTGGTATACTTATTTGTGCAGGAGCCATGAAAGTGTAGAGATTCATGGTTATGCTAATTCCTACTTGTGCACTCAATTTCGCAGGAGCCATGAAAGTGTAGGGATTCATGGTTATGCTAATTCCTACTGGAGTCTCTATGAGACTTTTTACTGCAGTATTCCCACCAAACCAAATGGATCCAGCATGTCATCATTTAACTAATTAAAGACTTATTAAAATAACTTGTTTGGCATATTCATCATATCACCATGTGTTATTGATTGTGTTTGTGCAATTCTATATATTTTATATTTATTCTATATTCTGTCTCACTCTTACATTAATTTTTACAGTGAATGCCACCCAGAATGAAGAGTGATGCTATGGTTGATGCCTATGTGAATTATTGCTTGGATTTCGGATTTATTCTAATTTTATGATTTGTAATAAATACATATTATGTACTGTTATTTTTAAAATTGTTTCCGTTACGTAATTATTTCATGAATTTTATTATTCACGACTAGTATGCATGATAATATTCCGCTATTATCGACCTTTATGTGAACTCTGATTTTAATTTATGAATTTTCAAAAGATCTTTTAAAAAAACACGAAAAATTTATTCAGAAAATTATACGGGGCGTTACAGTTTGGTACCTGTAAAACGGCCGAATCAGTTGAGAGCTGAGATATATTATTATATTATGTAAATCCCATCGTTAGAGTCGGATCCACATGTATATGCATTTACATATAATGATTGAGGTTGAGAAGCTATGAGATAGCTCATGATATGTACTGTTGTGTTGTTGCAATTAAGGTATTATAATTGTTGTTAAATGACAGTGTGTATGTTAATGCTTATAATGAATTATCGATTTGTGTTGGAGCTGGATAATTAATTAGTAAATTATGTTGAATCCAATTCAGTACCTGTCATTTAATATATATGCTCACCCCTAGTTGTGGTTAATTTTTCAGTGGATGTGGACTGAGGCGATACTTGGTGATTGCTCGGTTGGAGTCATCGTGGTCTTGGAGACCCATATACATATGTATATAATTGTATAACTTTTAGTATGGTATCGCCTTGGCCGGCTCTAGCGTGTGCTCATTTCGGTGTGTATATATATGTTTAGTGGATTTAGGTATCTGGTGGCTTCAACTGGAAGTTTAAGCACATTTTGCACGTACTATGTGATATGATGATGATGATGTTTTGAGAGTGGTGACCATGGGTTGTCCCACCGCATGGAAATACGTATGTATAATGATAATAGTGTTGTGGTATGGTCCCGAAACCTCGTTTTGAAACTGAAATTAATTCGCAAAAAATTTCTTCAGGTTTTTGGACCTTGTTTTCTAAGGATGGATGTTTTAGATTCAAGCTCTTCCTTCCTTAACTATGGCTGCCGAGAGGTAGAAGAAGAAGAAGAAGAAAGCTTGATTTTGTTTTTAATTTAAGGAAATTGGAAGGGACAATAATGGGTAATGGTGATGGGTTCCGTGGGGAGAGAAGAAGAAACAAGTGGCAAATTCCAATTTCTTTTGCTCTTGCATGCGATAGAGAGAAGTGTGAATTCTGATTTTTAATTTCCACTTGCAGCAACATGAAATGGAGAGTGAACGTGAATTCTAATTTTGATTTCCAATTGTCCACGGTCCTACGTGAAATTGAAACTAAATTGGCCCATTGTTGTTCCATTTATACATGAATTGCAATTGGGCTTCTAATTTTCCACTATGCAAGATACGTAAATGGCAAAGAAAGAATTGAAATCATGTTCTCATTTTCAAACCAAGGGCAATTGGGTAAATTCATAATTACTATTACTAATTAATTAACTTTTTATAAACATAGTGTAACATCCTGAATTAGGAATTATTGGGTAATTAAATGGGGATTAATGGGGATTTATTTAACTGAAATAAATAGGAAGTTACCTAATATCCCTTGGTCACTTAAGTAAGGCAAAAGTTCAATTCTCTTCTTCCTTCATCACATTTCACGCACGCTCCCAGGAGTGGAAAAGAAACAAGATTTTATTCGCTTCTTCTCTTGTACATGCAGTGGTACCATCTTCTCGTCCTCATTACTTCATCAAATTGAAGAAAGGAATCATCATTTTCTTCCTTCTCCATCACGTGGCAGCTTGGGCCTTGAGAGGGAAGCTTCATTTATTGGCAGTTAGAGGTAATTAATAGAACCCTATTTTTGGTTTTGGGTTGCTCATGGACCCTAACCTCTAATTCCTTTAATTTCTTAAATTTTGAAGCATTTGGAGACCATTAGCGCATGTGGACAGGTTTGGGTACCTTAAAGTATTGGATTCCTTCATTGGTGGTATGTGTTTTGGTAGGTGGCTCCATTTTGTAAATTGTGGTTTAATCCCTCTTGCTTCTAACAATTAAGTGACGATTTGGCATATTTCGGAATTATTCAGAGTTGTTTGAGATAGTGGACAGCTTGGAGTTTCACTGGAGTTGAGTTTTGGAGGTCGACAACTTGAATCGGTAAGTCGTTAGCCATCGAAATAGTTATTGGAAGTTTTTAGCCCCATTTTATGAAAATTGAAGTATTAACTAGGTTAATTGTTATTTTTAAAAGGTTTCTTAGTTAAGAAAGGGTGATCAGAGAGCAATCGGTTAGCGTTCGAAAGCTTGGGGAGCTTCTAGAATTGTCTATTCCAGGTAGGAGGTGCTTTTACATATTAAACGTATAGTTTATGGACGGGTTTGAGGTATTTTAATATGTATGAATTATATGAGTATAAATTATGATGAATTGGTATGCTTGGATTGTTTGAAATGTGGCTTGCTAGTGAAACGCCCCAGTTTGAATGATATCCGAGAGATATTGAGTGTTATGTTATTATCCGCCCATAATGATAATAAAATGCATAAGATGCAATAGTGATTCATATTGTTGTGTGATGTATATTACTTGAGATATAAAAGCTTGATTTAATAGTTCCTATGCATGAGATGTAGGATACTTGATTGCTAGTGTGAATTATTGTATGAGATACAATTGAGAAATGCTGAGAACATATAGCTTGGGACGCTTATTGAATAAAATGAATTGATGAATTAATGATAATTATATGCATGAGATGCTATGAAAGACCTTGAGTGGGACTCAAGGCAAGCCTATTAAGTGGGACTTAGGGCTGCCTTTAACATGCCGTTGTCGTTGAGAGTGATTGTGTTACGTGAGAGGGCAAACGGTTTGGTACCAGTAAAACGGCCGGATCAGTTGAGAGCTGAGTATATGACTGAGAACCTGTGTTGCAACACAAAATTTAATAATGAATAATTGGATCCAATTGAATGGATATGTATGTGCATTGATAAATATTGTTAAGAACAATGTGATTTGTATGACCATGTGTATGTATGTTATTGAGAATAACATGAACGATATAGCCTTGAATGAGTTATATGAATTGTGATGAGATGATGTTATGTGAGTGATTATGTTGAATGGCAGTATATAATGTTAATGTATGATATTGTGCTATGTGATTGAGAATTAGAATTGGATAAAGTGATCCAGTTCAATAACTGTCATTTAACATGTATAATACTTACCCCTATTTGTGGCTATATTTTTAGTGGATTTAGGCTGTGACGGTGAATGGTGAGAGGTCACCAAGCTCAAGCAAGGGGCATTTGTATATATGTATATGTTATACAGACTTGCATATGGTAGTTGGCAGTAGCCTTGACCGGCTCTTGTATATATCTTTTGATAGTTGATATATATATGACGTATTAGTGGATTTATGTAACTGATGGCTTCAGCTGGAAGCCTAGGCATATATTGTGTATAGATGTGATGTGTTGAATGAGAATGTATAATGATGATATATGCAATGATTATGTTTTGAGTGTGGAGACCATGGATGGTCCCATCCAATGGCTATGTATATATATATATATATATATATATATGTGTGTGTGTGTGTGTGTGTGTGTGTGTGTGTGTATGTTGCATGATGTCCAAGAATTGCAAAATGCACTTGGTGCAATGTGTGTGTATGAAATGTCCAGGAAATATTCATAGATGATAATTAAGATAGATTATGTATTAGGAGTTTGATCGGATGAGGATTGTGTGGAAAATGATGGTTTTTATATGATCCTTATGCATAATTGAGCAACCTTTAGGGTCATAAAGAGATTTAAGAGGTTTCAATGGTATAGGACAGTTCCAATAGAATATATATATGTATATATATATATATATATATATATATATTATGGTTTGTAGAAACTGGAGCGGGTCAAATCCGTTGGGAATTGACCCTTGCATTACTCAAAAATACCTTAAAATGGGTCAAACACATTTCTGCGCTTAAGTTCCTCATTTTTTGATATTTGAGTGCGGCCAACGGCTACTCGTCATAAATGGTATATATTTGGTGGTGCTAAATTTTCGTGGCAATTGGATTTGATGATATGAGAAAGTTAGGGGGTTTAGAAGTTGGATTTTTCAAATTTTTGGGCCCAACTCTACATAATTACTGTCATGAATCGATTCAAGGTATGCTTGAACCGATTCAAAATTCCAGAATCGTTTGAATCGATTCAAGTTGGTTGAATCGATTCAAGGTGTTCCAGAATCTTCATGAGAGGTTTGAATCGATTCAAGGCTCACTGGAATGTGGAAAATGGCCATATTGTTCGTGTGAATCTATTCAAGGACCCCCTGAATCGATTCACAAGCCTGGAGTGTGGTTTCTAGCCCTCTGATTCTAAATTGTGTGGCTTGGGTGGCTTCCCCACTTCTCTTGTGTAAATTCTAAATTATTTGAGCTTGTAAAACCCACCAAATTGTTACCTAATACTACTTTATGACATATATTACGTTGTATGGTCCCTAAACCCTTGTTCCGATTCCGGATTGAATCGTGAAAAATTTTCTTGAGTTTTCAAGCTTGTTTTTATTTAGTCAGGATGTTTTACATAGGATGTTACATATTTTATCTTACAAATTTAACATATTCTTGATGACGTATAAATTGTAATGTAAAATGCATTAGATCATTGGTGACCATTTTAATGTGATATTTAATGTAATATACCCAAATGTATGTCGAGTCATCATTAAATTATGATAAGTATATTTTTTAAAATTTGTAAAATTTGTGAAAAACAAAACTAATAAAAAATAGAGAAATAAAATGTTAAAAAAGTTATGATAGAGATTAAAATTATGATTTATCCTTCCCATTTCAACCACGTGTTTTTCTGGGAAAAAGAAAAAAACAGAAAGAAAAAAAAAGTGTGGAGAAAACACCATGATACATGTATCCCACAATATGTTGAAAAGAAAATGTTATTTTTAACATACGCTATAGAGAGTAAAATAGAGCCACTCAAAGTAATAAAGTTTTCTCAACAAAAGATTTATAAGTTAAAACAACATTTTTTTAACGTAGGAACTATGAGATGTCAATGGATTACTGGACCTCCTCAATATGGCTGATAATTGTTATCCATGTGACATGTTGCCAGCCTCATTAATTTGTATATTATAATAAATAATTAGCAAGTTTCTATTCTAAGCTGATTGGGTCTCATGTGGCTAAAATGCTAGAGGAACATAAAAGAGCTGGATCTCTCAAACTAGCATTATACATGTTCCTTTTCCATTTTAGTATTTCTTTAATATTAACATAATTATAAAAATAAAAAAATTTAAAATTAATATTAATCATTTATATCATTTAAAATAATTAAAATTATATTTGACTATAAAATATAATTTTAAAAGTTTTAAAACCTCCGTTCCACAAACGAAACACAAAATCAAACCCCTTTTAATAAGGTGGCACATGTTCTTAAACACTCGTTCATTCATCTGAATCAAACTATGTGTTATTATGTATACTTAACATATTATAAATATACTTATTGCACACAGATATTTAGGAAAAAAAATGTCATTCCCTTTTCCTACATTTTTATGTCTCCTTTTTGTTTTCCCATCATTTATGACACAGAATTGTGATGCAATGGTGTATTTGTTTTTATTTATTTATTTCAGAATTATTTTGTAAGATGGAAACTCAATAACGTGAGAAAGAAGGTAAAGGAGAGATTATGCATTTGTTTAATTTAATGGTGGTGGCTAAATCTGTGTATACAGAACATTTGCTTGTGACTAAATTCAACTTGTTCAGTGAATCATGATATAATTATTTTGTTGCCTACCAAGGGCACATTTTTGTTTATTAATTAAAGTTAGCAAAGAAGAGTTGCATAATGGATCTTGATCTTCTTTTTAATCTTTTGTTGCTTCCCTGTGATTGGCTATGAGCAATAACCATAGATCTTATGATGTTATAATTAATAATTATTAATAATGATATAAACATAGAAGCGTTTTAAGTCAAACTTTGACCACTGCTAGTAAGTAGTAAGTGCTATCTCTCTCATTCTCTCTTGTCATCACCTGTCAGTGTTATCAGTGGCCTCAAAGTTCTGGTCACTGCTACAATATTACCTGTTTCCAGTTTCCACATGCATATTTGTGCCATTTGGGAACACTATGCAGAATGTCAAAAGAACAAAAAAGAAGGTTCATGAGAGGAAAAAAATATAATACTTCACACCTAAATCAAGCAGATGCATAATCAAACAGGAATGTACTTACAGAAATAAAATTTATTTAATGATATTTTCTAATGTTGATACTGTTTAAAGTATCTTACAACTTCATTTAATTAATATATTAAGAGTTTATTTGATTTTCAGTTAGATTAAAGTTTTTCAATTGGGATAATCAAAAGTTATTTTATAATCCATCATTTAAATAAAATTTGATAAATCTCAAATAACATATATAACTAATATTAATCATTATTCCACAGCTAGTAACAAAACTGATACTAACAATCTGTTTCTAACTAATCCTTCAATTGGGTTACCCAACTGATAACTAATTATAAATTTAAATCATAACAATGTAATTGAGTTAAAATTTGTTAAGGAAAATTTTGTTATCTTGAACAGATTTAAGCTGTGAAAATGTGTTACATCTGAACCTTCACAAGTGCAAAACTATATTAAACAGAAAAGATATTGTGCATTTAAACAGAAAATGCAATTAAAAAAATAAAAAATACATGGTGCAACTTGGTCAAACACAAGTGAAATTTTTAATCACCAATGGCAATGTCTTACATCTGAACCTTCACAAATGTGTAAAAACGTCTTAGGTGGTATCACAGATAGAGATACACTTAACATTAATACTATCACTATTATACACAGTGTAGAAGTACAAAATGAGATACTCAAAATAAGATCTCCTTCATTCTACTTCAACTTCTGTCTTTGTTGAATCTGCTGAAGTTGGATGTAGATGTAGTGTCCAAAATTATTCCTTTTGTGCGTGAGAATTCCAAAGCTCAGCATTTTTCACCTTAGACACACTTTGCAACACTTCAAAGGGAAGAATGTCACCCATAACAACCACCATTTTGGTGTCTAGATCCACCTTATATGAGCTCACTCCTGTTCAAATAGGTGGATATGGATTCAGATACATAGTTATAAATGCATATAAAGTAAAGAAAATGAGAATATAATCATACCACATACTGAAAATAAACAATAATGTTGACCCTTTATGCACATTTTGTCAAAAGGAGTGGTTAACATAATCTCTCTCCTCTGCTGGACATTTGGGAAGCACATGTGGCCATTTTGATTTTCAACTCAAGTTATCAAAATGTGATCCACTAAGGGTCCGTTTGGTATGTAGTTGGGAAAACGGAATTTAGAAAAAGGAAAAATCTAAAAGTTAATATTAATCTTTCACGTCGTTCAAAACAATTAAAACTCTGTTTGACCGGAGAATAAAATAAACACTACTTGCAAACCTTCGTTTGCAAAAGTTAAAAACAGGCTGTAAAAGTAAATTTTTAATTCATTAATTAAATTATATTTTAAACCATGTATAAAATCAATCCTAATCATTTTAGTGTTTACAACAATATCTGATTGGATTTGGTTTTACTTCTCATGAACGGAAGCCGAATAACATACACACCAGGTACAATCACAAACAAAGTGACAGAAAATTTAAGAAAGCTAACACATCTGGTACTATTAGCAGTAATGTTATATCATATAGTGAATCTTAAATTTTCTTGCCATTTAGTTAAAGTTGAATAATTATGCTAGGAACTTGATTGTTCTGATATGAAAATAAAAAATGGCAATATTATGCTCACCTTCCAACTTTGAAATATGTTTCTCAACTTTTCTTGCACAGCCATGGCAATGCATGGACACCTTCAGTATCACTATCTGCATATTTGGTCAACACTCAACAGGAATTTATCAATTAAGTCATATACAAACTATCTAATATAACAGCATTCATGAATTTTTCTTTTTCCTCCTAGGAAAGAGAGAACAGAAATCAAATCACTCAATAAGCTAGTGAGCACATATGAATATATATCAGTTTAAATATAATGAAATTGAATCATACCGACAATAATAATAAAGAGTAAAATTGAACTGGCCACTTAATGACTGGTTCAAGGTTCAATTGATACCATCAAGCCGGTTTGACTCATTTTGACAATGATAAGTTGTGGTAGATCAGAAAACCAAAAAGAAAAACAAAAATCCTCACCTGTGGTTTCAGTTGAAAAGCCAAGGTCTGCTTTCCAGCCACAACATCCTTCAATCTTAGTTTATGATCACTGCCACTAACAAGCAATGGCTTTCTCTCAAACTCATCTTCAAATTCCCAGGAGTTCATGCAGAAGCATGAATTTGAACCAGAAGAAAGACAGAAAGTGTCCAACATCCTCCCTAGTTTCCCCATTTTGAGGTTGTTCACAGTTAAAACAGAACTGAAAGAAGTGCTATGTGCTGACAACTATATAAACTTTCACATCTCTCTCAACCAAAGCAGGGTAGTAAGTAGTAGTAATATGAATATCTTATCTTATAATGAGGAGAGAAGTGGGGTAACAAAGAAGCTTAAGGTCAAAATTTTATTGGGGAATCCAAAAGCAACACAATACCCAATGAATTTTACGAGGAATATATAACAATAGAAAACTTATTCGGTGTGGTTAGATATTGCCATGTGAGGAACCACCAAAGTGACCAAACCAAAAATTATGGTAGCAACTAGAATGGCATTAAATTGTCACACTATAAACTACGAATCTTGGATCAGTCACAACTCAAATTTTAATTCTGTTGAATCGGATCATTGCTATTAGTTGATTTAGAAAATGTGTATATAATGAATTTCAAATATGATTGCATATATTTTACTTGAAAATGTACAAACTTAATATATTTTGTATTCCATATAATAATTCATAAATATATTAAATATATGTACCTTACTTTGATAAAAAGAATCTATTAAATACATAATTTTCCATTTATGAGATCTAAAATTAGACATTTCTTATAAATAAAAAGTAAATCTTTTTAGATAACTTCACTAAATTAGATATTTCTCTCAATATTTCTCTTTAATCTAATGAAATGGATGTCAATCATTCCCAGATTGCTTGAAAGAAACTTAAACTGCTTTGTTAGTAGTCCCTTGTGAGAAACATATCTTTTCTTTGATGAAGTTTTGATCTATCTTTATATGTTTTGTTCTATCATGTTGAATAAATCATGGGTCATACTTATATCTGACTTGTCACAAAATAGCTGCATAGCTGCCTTGTATTGGATCTTGGGATCCTCCAATACGTGTTTGATTCATAATAGTTATATTATCCCTTGTGTCATGGACCAAAATTCTACTTTTACACTCGATTGGGCCACTACATTTTGTTTCTTACTTCTCCATGTGACCAAGTTTTCACTCAAGAATATACAATATCTTGAAGTAGATTTTTTTATTGATAATAGAACCAACATCATCTGTATCTGTATATGCCTCTGATGACAATTCACCTTCTATTTTAAGCAACAATCCTCTTCTTAGGTTACCTTTAAATACTAAAGAATTTTGGTTACATCGTGCATATGTTTCTCATGGGGTCATACATATATTGGCTAACCACATTGACCACATAAGCTATGTCAAGTCGAATATAAGCTAAATAAATGAGCTTTCTAATAAGTCTTTAACATTGAGCTTTATTAACTTCTGAAATTTCTTCTTCATTCTCGATACGATGGTTTTGTTCAATTGGAGTTTCAGCTATTTTACATCCTAACTTGCTAGTTTCTTTTAAGAGATCAAGAATATATTTTTTTGAGATATGAAGATACCTTGTCTAGAATAAGCAACTTCAACCCCCAAGAAATACTTAAGCCTTTCAAGATCCTTCATCTCAAAATGTGCTACTCACTTATCTTTTAGAATGTGAAAAAACGGATCTACAATGAAGACATAACCAAAACACTACCAAGGTGCAATGATAGCACTAGGTGGCAAAGAAAACGTTGTTAATTAGGCCATAATAAAGGTAACAATAACTCTAGCAGAAGCAAAGCAAAACACCAAATATCCAAGATTGGGCTCTAATACATAAACTGGATATATTTTGATATATTTTGTATTGTATATAATGATTCGTACAACATACAATATATAGACCTTAATTTAATCTAAAAAAAATTTAATAAATACACAATCTCTTATTTATAGACTCTAATAATTACATAATCTCCTCTAAATAAAGAATAAATCTCCTTAAATAATTTCATTAAATTAGAGATTTCTCTAAGTAGTTTTTCTTCAAAATTACCTTATAATTTGTTATAGTTTTGAAGAAAAACTTTCTTCTATTAATTTTTTATCTTGTGAAAAATTATACAAATTAAATAAACTCTTTTGAATAACATATTTCTTTTTATGTGAGTACAAAGTAATATATCAAAACTTTTTCCAACCATGTAGGCACCATAACTATGGCTGTATTAGTTGCATTGCATACCCACCAACTGACCCTTAAAGTTAAGGTTTTTAGTATCACCGCAATTACGACCACAACTTCAATTTAAAACACTGCAAAGGTTATTATGAAGCTGATAGTCTAACATTAATTCTTTTGATTGAAATCAACCTATTAAATTTTATTTGTCTGAGTCCTTGTTTGTTAGCAAGTGTGTAAAGCTTTGTTGGTAACTGTAAATCACACATGATATGTCATATAATTTTCTCTTGAACCAACCCACTGTGTCATAAAAGAAGAAACATGGCACGCGATTAAGAGCTGTATCTCAGTGACTAATATTGTTGCTATGGAAGAAAAAGGTGAGTATTAAAAGAGGAGAAAACTTGTGTCACATGATCAAGGAGGAGATAAGTAAAAGAAGAAACAGGGATCACAGGACTGGAAGTAGAAATTACAAACTTTATTTGTGAATGTGATGAGGCTTAGCCCAAGTTGGAGGAAAAGGAATATGCATGTAGAATTAGATCCATGTGGGTGATTTTAATTCTCATACAAATTAAACAACTGCATTTAGAATTAGATCCATTCGATAACTATAATGTTTGACCTTTAATTTTTGAGTCAAAACTATTGTTCACAGTAAAGCTATAAATACAAGGAAAACCTATAAGATTACTTTAGGGATTAAGGTCTATTATTTTAAAATATCACTTAATTAATTAGAGAGGTTTTTATTTATAAGTAATTGTACTAGAAAAAGGGGGACGAGGACAATTAAGTCTGGGCTTATGATGACACACCCTAGTAGTATTTGGTGTTTACGCTAACATAGGTGGGGATATTATGAGCCCCTCAATCCGGAAGTCTTTTTTAAAATCTCATTTAAACTCAATTTATCATAATCTGCTACATGAGTTGATCTCATATTAACTTAATCTTTTCAGTTTTAACAACTCTAATTATAACTATTTTTTAAGGAATAATTAAGAGTATTTCAAGTGATGGTGGAATACAAAAAGGTGATCTGTGCATTAAATTTAATCACAATTTTAAATTCCTAAAAGGCAAAAGGGATATATAAATGATAGAATAAGTAATTGAGACCCATTAAGACCTGAATGAGAAGCTGTGGACATGTTTGTCTTTACCTTGAATATACGATGGTGCAAGATGGGACAGGAGGTCATGCATTATTGGACACCCCATCAGATAAGAAGCGTATTATGAATTATTGAATCATTGAATTGAATAATTGTGTAAAATAAAGACTTTATTCTTTTATCTACAGCTTGGTCCATGTGACAGTGGAACCTTTCAATTCAATGGAAGCAGAAGGAGAATTTTGAAAAACAAATGCTATGGGGTAAGTCATGTGTCAGATCCGTTAGTCACATGAGTTTTGCTGGGGAGTGAGTTTCTTTAACTAAATCATGATATTTGAAATATTGTGTAACACAAATTTAGTGGAAAATATTTATCATTTGGGAAGGTATACTTATACCCGATCATTTAAATGATACATTAATAATAAAATGACTTGAGTCTAATATTGTGTCATAAAGTATATACCAATATTTAAGATTGATCTATCCGGTATTTGATATAGATTAATATTAACTAGAGGTTAAAAATCAATATCAAAAGCATATCGGAAAGCATATGTAAAGGTGTTATGAATTATTACGTTTGTGTCAATTATACGAAAAGGTATTAACATAGCCATTACTGTTAGGATCGATCATTGACTCCTATAAATATTATGCATTTATTACACTTGAGGTACATTCAATTTAACCCTAAAACTTGAGCTTTGGTGTAACATACCATACCTTACCAACTTAAACATCAAAGTGTCTTTGCAGTTGACATTATGGCTGCGTTTAGTTACAAAAAATTATTCTAGTTTTCTGGAAAAAGTTTTCTATCTGTTTTCCAAAATTTTTATTTCCTAGAATAGTTAGAAAAATTTTGATAACTCGTTTTTCAATTTGGAAAACTAAAAAATTAAAAAATTTGTTCAAGTGCACTCAGTTTTTCAATTTTTTTCAAACATTCTTTAATTCAAATTAATTGAGATATGTCTTATATATATTTCTTATGATAATATTGTATAGTATATGCATCACATAAAAATTGTGACAAAAATTTAAAGTAATATTAAAATGAGAGCAAATGAATTTATGTGTAAATATATTTCAAAATAGTAGCAGTAGAACTTTTCGAATTAGTAGCAGCTTGTTGCATATTCCCATTTGGTTACAGCAGTCTTTATTTTGTAATTCAATTACCTTATCTTGTAATTCAGTTACTGTCTTTTTATTTTTTTACTTTTCTTAGAGAACCTTTTAAAAAAAATTGATTTTCTTAAAAAATAGAAAATCAGTTTATATTTTTCTATAAAAAATTTAAATAATTTGTAAATAAATAGTTTTTTTATTTTTAAAATTTTTCAAAGAATAATTTTCTATTTTTCTAAGAAAACTTATAAACTAAACGATGCATATATTTCTCCCTGCAACTTGAGATATCTTGGATTCTTATTGGACCAATGTAACAAGATACACACATAAGTCTGGTACCCTCTTTACTGGATGGATTATAAAGATACTAGAGCATAAAAAAATAAAGAAGGCCCAATTTGGTCCCTCTTGTAACATCCTATTTTCTACTCAAATAGATATTAATATCTCTTTAGTGAGAAAACACTTACTGTTAGTTTGTTGATTTTTAACTAATTAACATTTTTATAAAATTTTGGTACTTATATTTAATTATTTTTAAAAAATGATAAAATAATAATAAAATAAAAATATATATATTGAATGAAGATTTTAAAATAACTTAATTAGTATTCATCAATTAAGAAAATTATATTAAGAATTTTTAATATCTTTATTATTCATAATTTTTATTTTATGTTTTTACATATTTAAGATTTAACTCTTTTTAGAATTTTAAAATAACAATTTGAAGGAATTAGAATATGATTCTTTAGAACTTTTTGATTTATGCATTATTTATGATTTTTTGGAATTTTTTAATTTTTTTAAATATTTGAGAAAATGACCAAAATATCCTTAACCTTTTATCTAATAACCAAAATGTCATTGTCGACATCATCGCTTACATCACCGGTTCGTAAATACTTACATCATGAATAGTCACCGGTTGGTAAATACTTACATCATGAATAGTAAAATAAATAATTAAGTAATCTTAAATAGTAAAATTCTCTTCCTATAAATAGATGATTCATTTACAACATTTACACACCAAAATTAGAGAGAGAATCTAGAGAGATAGTGCTTAACAAATTAGTAGGAAGTAAATTCTTTTGGTAAAAAGAGATTCTGCCGGAGGTGTAAGATAATAACATCTTTCTTCTATATTCTTTTTATGATTATTTAGTTTATTCTTTTTTGTACTCTTAAACCATTAATATACTAGTACTATTATGAATAAGTTACTACGTTAAAAATAAATTACCATAGTTATTTTTACGATTTACTGTTACTATTCATTATTTACTGTTACTATTCACACTTTACCATTTGCTGTTATTATTCAAAATTTATTATTTACCGTTATTATTCAAAATTTATTAGTTACTGTTACTATTTAAAATTTACTATTTACCGTTACTATTCAAAATTTACTATTTACCGTTATTATTCAAAACTTAATATTTACCATTTCTATTCATGATTTATCATTTACCGCTACTATTCAAAATTTACTATTTACTGGTACTATTGATGATTTATTATTTACCGTTACTATTTACTATTACTATGCATAATTACTATTTATCATTTCTGATAGTAATCTTAATTTTCATCGTATGCCTATACTAAAATAAATTAATTAGTATTAATATTTTCTTAGAACTCGAAGGCACAGAGCGAATTCACTTTTGGTAGCAATTCCAGGTAAGGGGGAGTGAGATAAAAATATAATATGAAACGACATAAGAATAATGGGAGGAGTCCCCTACTCCTTTTTAAATTTAATATTATTATTATTTTAAAATAATAAATTTTAAATTAAATATCTTGTGTAACTTACTTTGAAATACCTATGCAAGGACCTGGATTTTTATAACGGCTAAAAGTCTTAACCAACTAAATATATGAGTAGTTCATGCATCATGAATCATTAAAGAGAAATGAGATGTGATATTGCCTCGGGACGAATTATAGAAACCGAGGATACATTAGAGGAGGCTTAATTGAGAGCCTTGGAATGAGAGGGTGTGAAAGGGTGCTTCAGGTGACCCGGGGTCGCTCCCTAGTGTCAGATACTTTCACAATAAAAATCTTCTCAATCTGACTAGTCTCTAAGTGTTTCCATGCCAATTGAGTTGTTCATATGCCATGAAGGCATTTATGTTATTATTATCCAGAATTATAGAACAGTGTAAACTCCTGGTTGGTCCAATGCAAATTAAAACTTTAAGGGTCCACATGCATAAACTGAATGAGATAGTAACATTAAAAGCATTACATAACATTCATGTGATTGTGACATTCTATGTGAGTGGTTATGAATGAAAATATAATTGTTATGTATGTAAAAACCCTATATTCATAATTGATTATGTATGAGATTATGACTGATATTATATTAGTTTGTGAAAACCCTTATCCTTATGTCTTATCTGTAAGATATTATATTTTGTTTCCTACTCCTTCTTGTTTGAATTTCTGTGTCCAAAGTAAATGCTATGTGATATATAGCTAGCAGTCCAAGATGAAAGGATGTAATTACAAGAGGGTAAAGTGGTCTTATCCTCAATCAGATGGGTGAAGAGATATGGCAAGAGTAGGATTTCAAAAACCTATGGTTTGAGGGCTAGGAAATGATTAGGATTTCAAAAACCTATGGTTCGAGGGCTAGGAAATGATTAATCACAGTCATAGTAGAGATATAATTTAATTTTAGTTTACCTTATTACAATATCAAGTTGGATAATTGTAACAAGGTGAATGTTAAACTTTGATACTGTAATCTTTTATCACTTATGATTTCTATAAATTTATTTTTTCATTATGGACAAATATTGGATGACAACATTTTTTTACTTTCAAAATTTCAAAGAAAATCAAACGTATATACATCCTTGTATACACGAGATAAGAATATACATATCTCGTGTATATAAGAGGGTGTTACAAAGTGATATCAGAGCAATTCAATCTAAATCGGCTTGGGGTATGGTCTTACTAGTCTGTTGTGTACTCTGATGGTTAAGTTAGTCAAAAGATTCTATGCTAGATAGAGGAGGAAATTTTATAATTGGAGTAGATGACAAGAAGCAAGTGAAAAAAAGTTAGGAATTAAAAAGAAAAAGATAAAGAAGGAACTAGTTTTAAGTTTATAAGAAGTATAAGTTAGAACTCTAGCCTATTACTTGAAAAATGTTATTGTAGGGATTATCAGAGACTGGCCCTTCTAAAGTCTTTCTTGATATTATTTAAGTATGGGCGTTAATGTATGGTGGAATAATAAGGTAATATAGTTATTTCATTTTATTCCAGATGTGATCTGTGGTGTTTGATTCTTTAGTTGATATGTGATAATGAAATATTCAACATTTGCCTCTTTTTACAATATGGTATGGGACATATTGTACATAAAGAGACAAGGTGTCTGACATTTAGTTTGAATGTTTTGTCAATCTTAGCATTTATTAATGAAAGAAGTTAAAACAAATTGTGTACGTATGTTTTATCTGTTTACATGTAGGGACAATAAGGGAGATAAAACAATAAAAGATCTTTAATAACATATAATTTCATATAAGAATTAAAAGTTAAGCTTTAGGAAAAAGTCTTAGGAATATTTGGATATGAATTTTAGACTAGAGCTGTCATGACTTTAACTATTTAGCTATAAATTGTCGAGACTGATCACCCTGAATGATTTACACTAAGTAGTAAAAGACATGTCAAATGAAGGATGTTAAGATCAACGAATTTAACCTTAGCTTAATATGGTATGTGGAGAAGTATAGACAAACTCAAGAAACCCTATTAGGATATTCCTTGCCATGTCCTTGAGTTCGTATAGATACTTATGTGAATTCTAATGGGTAGATAATTGTTGTAATCCGAAGCTAATATAACAAATTGTCTAAGATAGGATCATATCTTTTCCTTTGATGATATATTTTGAATCTAACAAAAAATATGGATGTATGTTTTTGAAAGGAATATGGTAGTTTGTTCACTAACTTGTTTGGTGTGACAAGTAATCGTACTAGGAATTATATCTTTGAATATTTGTATTGATTCTTCTTTTGTATGACATGTAAGATATGTTAATTGTTGTTTGATTTAATGAAGTTTTCCTTTATGATACCTTCGATTGAATAATATATGTGATGGTTATATATATAAATATATGAATTAATAAAACTTTTATGGTTGTGACATTAAATGTAATCAACCATATATTGAACTTTCTAAGTATTTTATTGTGGTAAATATGTTAATAAAGGATCTAAAATAAGTACTATATGTAACATCCCGATTTTTAATTAATTACCGGGTGTGGTAAATTTTAGGACTAAGGGTTATGGGTTGATTAAGTGAATGGTTGGTTGAAAATAATTGCCCATTTAAGTTAATTATGGAATAATAATAATAGTATTAAAGTTAGCAAATGACCCTTGTGTCCTTGGCTTTTGAGAATTTCGGTTCTCTCTCTCCCTCTCTCTTCATTAATCATGCTGGATGTGAAATGATAGCTGATGGGATTGCATTAATATGGATGGAATGTTGATTGAATGGGAGAGTCACGTTGGCAGTGTGTTGATAAGCTTCAGCTCACATTTCCCTTCTCACTCTCTCATTTTCCTCTTGGTTGCATGCTCTGTTGGGGAGAGGAAATGCTCCTCCTTCTCTCTAGAACTCGTTGAGGCTTCTGCTTCTTCGTCTTCACCTTCGCCTCCTTCATCTTCTTCTTCCACTCACTCCCTGTGTTGAGCCGAATGGAACGGTGTGGCTGTGAGAGGACAGCGGGTGGTGGTTGAGAGAAACAGCATGGTGCTGTGTGTTGTGGAGGCATGAATCCTCCTCTGTTCTGCCTGAACGTGAGGATGTTTGGCTGCATGGTGGTCCTCCATTGATGGTGAGGACCGAGCTGTTCTTGTGGTGGAAACAGCGTCTGGATCCTCCACTGGACTGTGCGTGGAGTGATGTTGTGCCTTGAAGGCTGAGATGCTTGAGTAGAGATTTGTGGCTGGTTCTCCAAGGTTGAGAACGTGTTGCTGGGAAGATTGAAGGCTGTGTTTGGCTCTTCTCAGGGTTGAAAGCCGAGCAGAGTGCTGCTGTTGGTTGGAGGCCGAGTCGTTCTGTGTGAACGAGTGGCCATGTGACTGCTGGAAACTTCATTCCAGGTAGGGGGCTGACTTGCATCTTAAATGTATGGTTTATGGACGGGTTCCGGGTGGTTTTGCTTAAATGTTCTGTGTTTTGTTTGAAATATGTTGATTTATGTGTGGTGATTGATTATTGATGCATGCAACACCCGGATATTTGTGATAGATATTAATTGTGAAATGTTATGGTGATTCCCCGTCTGAGATATATATATGCTATTGAGAATGCTGAGTGGCTTATGCTGTGAGTCAGTAGATAAGAGTTGTTTGTGATTTATAATGAAATGTATCAGCGTTGGACGCTTAATTCCGTGTGGGCAATCAGATGAATACGTAAGTATGTTGAGGATTCAGAGATTAATCCTGATATAATAGAAGACCTCAGAGTTGGACTCGAGGCCATGCTGAGAGCATGAGCATTGGATGCTTAATGGAAGTCCTTGGGTTGGACTCAAGGCAAATGCCGAGTGCATTGGAGTTGGACTCCTGATGAATAAATCGTATGCATCTGATTCGCCGACTGGATGAATGCATGTGTATTAACACTGATGCCGAGTGCATTAAGAGAGCATGGTTGTGGTATATGTTGAGAGTATATGAAATGTGTATAGCCATGTGTAACTTGATTAATACCGATCGGGAGATGTTGTGTGAATGTTCATATTGAATGGCAGTGTATGTTATTGTTGAATTGAAATGTATTTCATCTGTTTGAGGATTGAGAATAATCCGAGTCAGTAACTGTCATTTAATATGTAAAGCTCACCCCCTACACCATTTTTCAGTGTGTGCAGGTCGGACTGGAATTATGTGATGGCCTTAAACCCGAGTGTTGGGTGTTTATGATGAGGCTGTGTACAGGGTGTAATGTACCGAGTGATGTGCACTCAGACTGCTGAGTGTATTCATTGTATATTTATAATATGTATAGGCAGTGTTAAGCCTTGGTCGGCTCATATAACAATGTTGTATAATGAATATGAATACATATGTATAGAAATCCGAGTGCATGAATATATTTATATGTATGTGATTTACATTGTTATCATGTACTTGTATCGGATAATAAGTATTGGTGAATGAAAAATATAAAGACAATAAGTATCCGAGTGTATGCAATATGTACATAGGTGTAGTGATATGGGTAACTTACACGGTTTAATTGAGAAGTGTTGTTAATTACTTGGTGAAGCATTGATGGATAGAAGGATGCCAAGTCTATGAATTCCGAGTAGAATATTGTGGTGAGAACCCATTCTGAGTGGAATATAAGAGGCTTAGATACTTTTCCGAGTGAGTCTTATGTATATGACTCCATGTCCGAGTGAGACTCATATGTATGGGCCTTTTTCTGAGTGGTGGTGGCTTTAGTGGATTCTGAGTGAAAAATGTTATATATACTTCGAGTGAATGGTACTATGTACATACCGAGTGAATGTGGTTACCTGTTCCGAAGGAATAATATAATATGTATTCCGAGTGACTAAGTGTTGACTTGGTGAATTTCTCCGAGTGTTGAGGAGGTTGAGTAATTCTGATTGGATTTATGGACAAGTTTACATTTATGTGAATATATATATATATATATGTATAAGTGTTTTATGTTGATTTGATGCTTCTTACCGACTGGAATGTGTTGTTGAATTATTTAAGAAGTGTTGATGGATGAAATAGTGTTAAGATTAATGATTCCGAGTGAGGCTATGATGTTTGGCCTTCTTTTCCAAGTGAAGAACACTTAAATAGATTCTGAGAGAAATTCCCTTTGATGAACCCATTCTGTGTAGGCTTTGATGAGAGAATTTCCCGAGTGATTATGGGCCTAAGTATTACCGAGTGAAAAATATGAGTAAATCCGAGTGGGGAAGAGTTTGGGTATTTCCGAGTTGGAAATCTGACCAATCCTCTTCCGAGGGAAGAGTCCTTGTAATGGTTGAGATGGGGATATATCCTAAGTGTGTGATACAGGTATAATCCGAGTGATTGAGATATTATATCCCGAGTGGTTAAGATCCGAGCAAGTCCGAGTGGGACTTACTTAATGAATCCCCCCGAGTGAGTAAGTTATCATATGCCGAGTGAATCTGGCTGGAACATTCTGAGTGGAATTTGATCGTGGAGACCTCTTCTGAGTGAAGGAATGTCTATGTCTTTTCCGAGTGGGAGATGTGAAAATATACCGAGTGGTGAATGTGAAGTACATTCCCGATTGTGTTGAAGTTAAATACACCGAGTGGTGTTTGATTGGAAAATAACCCGAGTGAGGAAGGTTTATGGGTGCCGAGTGGTATAACCCTCATTTACCGAGTGGATTGTATATGTGACCCTTGAGGGTAGAATATAAATGACTAAGTATGATATGATGGGTCAATCCCGAGTGAATGGAACTCTGGAATCCCGAGTGATGGGAATACCGAGTGTGTCTCTCGCCTCAGCGAACAAGGCATTCGCTCCAGCGAGTGTGTGCGCTTTGGAAGGCTTTTGGGTTGGTTCGCTTAAGCGAATGGTCCTTCGCCCGAGCGAGTGGGCTATCTCGCTCAAGCGTGCTAGATCTCGCTTGAGCGAGTGTACGCTGTTTTTGGCCTTCGCTTGAGCGCTGTTTGCTCTTTCGCTGGGCTGTTTCCGATCGGTTTTTCTTCTCCTGCCTTCCTTTCCTTTCTCTTTTTGGACCCGGTTCCATTAGCTTATTTTTGGAAAAAAAATTTCCCTGTTTTTGGGTTTTATTTATTTTAATAAAATTAGGGTGTTTCACTATAAATCTTTGGAAAATATTGATATTGGTTTAATATTGGAAAATTTTATCATAAAATATCTTTTTGTGATTTATAACAATTTGATACATGTTTAATAAATTATTTTCTTTTAGTCAACAATTTTGTCTAATGAATATACATACCTTATATAAATAATTGTTATGTAATGATAGACTTAAAATAGAAAAATGTGTTAGTAAACCATGAGTAAATAGATATGAACCCTTACTTATTAATTTAGCGTATTTCATATGAAGTGAGTTACATAAATCTTAGTTACCCATAACAAAAATTTAAGTGAGTATTTCTAAGTCAATGTAATGATTTATGATCATTTAAGATTAAAGAATTTATCAAATCTACGTAATAGTTGTAATCAATTATGATGGAATATGCAATCAATTAGTTAAGAAATATTTAATCCATTATATAGGACAATAAAAATTAATTACATACTCTGGATTGTCATAAATCAAAGAACATAAAGATTTAGTTAGATAAACAGGTACAACACAGACTAAGACATATTTATCATTTCCACTAGGAAAATTTATTATACACGATTACATTAAGGAAAATAAAGTAGAACATCTAGTACATTATAGTTAAATGATAAGTAACCACTTATTTTTCTAACAATTATTGGAGACTTATAATAATTAGAGGCCTAAGAGTCTTGGCAATACATAAAACACCCAAACTAGAGAAATCACCATGATGATTATAAGAAGTGAGGCACTTGTTACCACGAACTGTAGTCCATTTCACCTTCGTTCTTCATCACTTCTAGGAAGGTTGGCCATCGAGTAGTATAATATTACTTGAGGAAAAAGATTGAAGAAATTAAATAGAAGAGATAAACTAGCTAGGAAACCTTGAAGTTGTGATAGGAAGTGAGGATGGATTGTAAATTTATAAGCAAGCAAAGTAGAATGATGCAACGGTCATAATGACTAGTTTAACGGCTAGTCCAACGGCTAGTTCTTAACGGCTAGTTGTTCAGTAATTAATTCTTAGCAGTCTATTTTACTATGTTACGAGTAAAAATTTTAATTTATAGATGTTACAGATTATATTAAGTGATGTTTTGATGGATTAAGAAATGTAATTATTAAGGTGTTTAGAGTTAATCATCAGTTTAAGATGAGCATGGTTAACAAAATTAAGAGGGTGATATTTTTAAGTTGGGGAGAAAATACCTGATAAGATTAAAATAAAGTAAATGGCAACATCAAGGAAAGGATACGTAATTGTCCATAAAACTAGAAAACATATTAGGATAGTTCACTTAGTTTATCCTTGGTAAGATTTATTAACAATATCAAATTTCGAGAACGAAATTTCTTTTAGGGGGTAGAGTATCTTATTTTCTATTCAAATAGAAAATAGATATTAATATCTCTTTAATGAGAAAACACTTATTGTTAGTTAGTTGATTTTAACTAATTAATATTTTTATAAAATTTTGGTACTTATATTTATTTATTTTTAAATAATAAAATAATAATAAATAAAAATATATATATTAAACGAATATTTTAAAATGACTTAATTAGTATTCACTAATTAAGAAAATTATATTAAGAATTTTTAATATCTTTATTATTCATAATTTTTATTTTATGTTCTTATATTTATGTTTTTACATATTTAAGATTTAACTCTTATTAAAATTTTAAAATAAAAAATTGAAGGAATTAGAATATGATTCTTTAGAACTTTTTGATCTATGCATTATTTATGATTTTCTAGAAGTTTTTAAATTTTTTAAATATTTGAGAAAATGACCAAAATACCCTTAACCTTTTATCTAATAACCAAAATGTTACTGCCGACTTCGTCGCTTACTTATTGCTTATATCATTGGTTGGTAAATACTTACATTATGAATAGTCACCGGTTGGTAAATACTTACATCATGAATAGTAAAATAAATAATTAAGTAATTTTAAATAGTAAAATTCTCTTCCTATAAATAGATGACTCATTTACAACATTCACCAAAATTAGAGAGAGAATCTAGAGAGATAGTGCTTAACAAATTAGTAGGAAGTAAATTCTTTTGGTAAAAAGAGATTCTGTGAGAGGTGTAAGATAATAACATCTTTCTTTTATATTCTTTTTATGATTATTTAGTTTATTCTTTTTAACACTCTTAAACATTAATATACTAGTACTATTATGAATAATTTACTACGACAAAAATAAATTACCACTATGTTATTTTACGATTTACTGTTACTATTTACTATGTACTGTTACTATTGACACTTTATCATTTGCTGTTATTATTCAAAATTTATTATTTACTGTTATTATTCAAAATTTATTAGTTACTGTTACTATTTAAAATTTACTATTTACCATTACTATTCAAAGTTCACTATATACCATTACTATTCAAAATTTACTATTTATCATTACTATTCAAAATTTACTATTTACCATTTCTATTCATGATTTATTATTTATCACTACTATTCAAAATTTACTATTTACCATTACTATTCATGATTTACTATTTACTATTACTATTCAAAAATTACTATTTATCGTTACTATTGATGATTTATTATTTATCGTTACTATTTACTATTACTATGCCTATACTGGAATAAATTAGTATTAATATTTTTTTAGAACTCGGAGGCACAGAGCGTATACACTTTTGGTAGCAACTACAGGTAAGGGGAAGTGAGATAAAAATATAATATGAAACGACATAAGAATAATGGGAGGAGTCCCCTACTCCTTTTTAAATTTAATAATATTATTATTTTAAAATAATAAATTTTAAATTAAGTATCTTGTGTAACTTACTCTGAAATACCTATGTAAGGACCTGGACTTTTATAACCTATACGAACTGGACTAAACCTATGCAAGGACTTAGACTTTTATATCATATATGGATCGAACTAAACCTATGTAAGGACTTGAATTATTATGACCTATTTGGACTTACATAGACCTGTGCGAGGAATGAACTATAAAGACTTAAAAATTAAGTTTATTAACTTAAATAACCATTAAACTTTAAATTATGATATTTATGAATGATAAGTAATTTATTTGATTTGATTATGATTGATAAATTGATTGTGATTGACAATATTTGATCGTGAGTGATGATATTTAATTGTGATTGACAATATTTGGTTGTGATTGATGACCTTGTGATATGGAGTTTGAGCATATAGCAAACATGACGGAAAGTTAAAACTCAATAAGAATTTTCTTACCTTACTCTTTAAATTTTTATTCTAAGAGAAAGTATTTTATAATTATTTTAGTATTTTATTTCTTCTTAAAAATTATTTTCATTAACTTTATTTTAATCTTTAGAATAAAATCTAGTATTAGAGAGAAGATATTTTATGAAAATTAAAGGTTGAGATAATTAATTCTTGAATTAAAGAAATTTTTATAGTTTTAAGTATTCTTAGTTAATGATTTTAAAAATTATTTTCTTTTAGTAATCAGAAGTTTAAAGTAAATTATTTTGGTTTTCCCCAACGAAATAACTAAAGGATATTTTGTCATAGTCGAGATTTCTAAACTCAATCTAGTTAAGATTCAATTTGAGAAAAATTATGTAAATATGTGAAGTTTTTCTAAGAGAAAGTTTTGAGATATGTAAGGCTTGGAAACTCAATTTTGGTGAGATCTGAATTCGAAGACTGTACCAAATTTATTTTTGTATAACAGAAGTTCAAAGAAGAACTTATGGGAATGTACAGTTTATTGATATAATTTGTGAACCTTTATGGTATTTAATAATTGAGTTTCTAAAAGTCTTAACCAACTAAATATGCGAGTAGTTCATGCATCATAAATCATTAAAGAGAAATGAGATGTGATATTTCCTGGAGATGGATTATAGAAACCGAGGATACATTAGAGGAGGCTTAATTGCAAGCCTTGAGATGAGAGTGTGTGAAAGGGTGTTTCAGGTGACCTAGGGTCGCTCCCTAGTGTCAGGTACTTTAACAATAAAAACTTTCTCAATCTGATTAGTCTCTAAGTGTTTCCATGACAGTTGAGCTGTTCATATGCCATGAAGGCATTTATGTTATTATTATCCAGAATTATAGAATAGTGTAAACTCCTGGTTGGCCCAGTGTAAATTAAAACTTTAAGGGTCCACATGCATAAACTGAATGAGATAGTAACATTAAAAGCATTACATAACATTCATGTGATTGTGACATTCTATGTGGGTGGTTGTGAATGAAAATATAATTATTATGTATATAGAAACCTATATTCATAATTGATTATGTATGAGATTATGACTGATATTATATTAGTTTGTGACAACCCTTATGCTTAAGTCTTATTTGTAAGATATTATATTTTGTTTCCTACTCATTCTTGTTTGAATTTCTGTGTCCAAAATAAATGCTATGTGATATATAGCTAGCAGTCCAAGATGAAAGGATGTAATTACAAGAGGGTAAAGTGGTCTTATCATCAATCAGATGGGTGAAGAGATATGGCAAGAGTAGGATTTCAAAAACCTATGGTTTGAGGGATAGGAAATGATTGATCACAATCATAGTAGAGATATAATTTAATTTTAGTTTACCTTATTACAATATCAAGTTGGATAATTGTAACAAGGTGAATGTTAAACTTTGATACTGTAATCTTTTATCACTTATGATTTTTATAAATTTATTTTGTCATTATGGACAAATATTAGATGACAACATTTTTTTTACTTTCAAAATTTCAAAGAAAATCAAACGTATTGTATACACGAGATAAGAAACGATATATTAAAAGTAATAAGAATATACATATCTCATGTATATAAGAGGGTGTTACACCTCTAATATTCACATTCAATAAAGTTGGTGCATATATTTTGCAAAATCATCATATAACATCTATCATTTTGAAATGTTCACCAATTTGGTAACTCTTCCTTCGGCGTGTGAATCAATACGTGCCAAGTGATATGTTAAGCTTCACATCTACTTGTCACGTGTGTCTATTAATTATGAGAGACCCACTTGTGTTTTTGCAAGAAACATTTTGATGTATTTTGAGGAACTACATCGATGTATTTATTACATAGCCACTAACAAAAGCAAAAAAGAAAATAAATACATGATAAATCCTATAGAGGAGTTTAACATGTGATATAACACGTCTATTAAGCTATACAATGATGATAGTCACAGAAAAACCAAATTAATAAATATTTTAAAACAATAGGAGTTATAATAAATTTCTCATAGAATAAAAATCACCTTGATTTATCGTAAATACTATAAAGATTAAAATGAGTATTTTTTATGATGATATAAATAAATTTTGATAGAAAAGTTACGAGTACCAAACAGGGAACAAAGTGCCGGTTTTCATGGTCACTTCACTAGGCGTAGCAGTACAGAGCACTGCACTTGTGTGTCTGCCTTGGCTTTGTATGACCAGACATTTTGTGTAGGGTATTCTATTCACAGCATTTTGCACGGAACACCCATCTTCTAATATATATTAAATTATAAAGATTTTTCTATTACATTGCACGTACTGAGAAAGTTAAAAATTATATAGAAAATACTTAAAAATAATATGAAAGGATATTAATTATATTTTTAAGTAAATTTTTATTATTTATTAATTTGTATAATTTTACATCGATTAGATAAACTAAAATTATAGTAAAAGTACGTGCATGGAGGAGGTTTGCATAACAGAGGAGAATGGTAGTGCACGTGATGTGGCATTTATGGCCCCTTGGCTTTATGTTGGGGGAATGATTATTTTTTATTCTTTTGCTTAATTTTTATTTTATCATTTTAAATAGTTTAAAAATTAATATTAATTATTAATTTTTTTATTTTCACAATTTTATTTTTCTCAACTACTTATTAAACGTTAAATTAGCAGTTGATTGGATGCACTACTCCATCACCATGCTCCATAGTTTGCTATATAACATATAATATTGAATAAAGTGATATAGAAAAAGAAAGTGTGTAATAAGATGAATTATATGACAGAGAAAGATAAAAAGAAGAGAATATTATATATAGTTTTATGAATACCTGTCGTAGAAATAATAACTTTTGCTATCAACAAAATTAAGGCGGTTATGAATAGTTAACTCCTTTAAATATATTATTAATAGTTTAAATACTGTTGATTGTCACAGTTATAAAAGTCATTCACAATTTACGTAAATTTATAATCACACGCTTTTAGAATTTGATATGTAATTAGTAAAATAGAAATATAAAGATAAAAAAATTTAAAGATTTTACAACAGGCAAAACTCTATTTAAGATCAAGATTTAACCAACCGTAACAAGAAATCAAACGGGAGGTTACTCTAAGTTAGTATCACATACTACTCATTTAATTGGTGCATGATAATTCAATATCAAATTTTAATATGCCTCAAATGGTCAATATAATTAGTGTTTGATCACGATAGTGGAAGCATCAAGGCCACAACTTTAGGTCCTATTCTATTGTTTCTTGTTTTTTATTTTTGTTGATTATGATCAGTTTTTATCTTTTTATTGCCCAATAATAGACTCGTTTGTTTAAACTTATTTTAAGAGATAAGTGCTTTTTAATTAAAAAACATTTATTTTAAATTTTGACGTGTATGTTTAATGTTTCAAAAATAAGCCGAAGCTAAAAATAAGCTGATTTCAGCTTATTTTAAGAAGCAACTATCTGCTTATTTAAAAAATGATTATAAAAGAAGCGTTTTTTTATAATTATTTTTTTAATAAGTTTAAACAAACGGAGCCAATATATAGGCAGCAGACAATGAAAAGAATCATGGATAATCACAATTTTGTATTGCAATTAATGTTATAAAAAATTGGTTCTTGAGTTACATTTTTCATCAAATATTTATTAGTTTTTTTATTTACCTATATTAATTAGTCTAGATATTCTACATGACATTAAATATAATTTTAATTATTAATAATATTTAATTAAACTTATAAGGGTAAAATTATAATGTCATGTTATTTTTTATAAAACCAATATATTTAACTACCACTTACCTATTTTTATTGGTCTTAATAATTTAAATAATTAATTTCATCTTATATGTGATATTGGAGGGACTACAACCTAACTATACTAACAAAGTAATATTTTTTAATATTATTATATTCATATACTTGATATTTTATTTTAATTTAACAAATTATAAAGAAACTATTCATTAATATATTTTTTATAAAAAGTATTCAGTAATGAAATTGAATATGGTACATATAGAAGTAGCAGGTTGTAGTAGTTAAGTAGATTCGGAATCTAGTACGTATATTAATAGAAGAGTTTATAAGATGACATATTTGTGAATTGATAATTTTAAAGGTACAAATATCATATCATACTATCATTCAAGATGCAAAGAACATGATGGATGTTTTGGTCAGTAAGACAGAGATAGATAAAAATATTTTTGGACAATTTTTTCTTTAAAATATTTTAAAATTAAACCCCATTTTGATAAGAAAAAACTCTCCAAACAACCATCTATTTTCACCTTAAGCCTCTGAATTAGAGTAGGGTTAAAAATATATAAGATTATATAAAAGTATAGTAAAAACAATTAATTTTTCTTCTCTAAGTCTTTTTTTTAAAATTTAAATTAGTCTTTTATCTTTTTATAAAATTTTAGTTTGATCCTTCTATTAGTTTTGTTCAAACACTTTTAATGACATGACATGTCATTGACACATGTTGCAATTTGATTTGTCCATATGTCGTCAAGAAAGTTAGGACATGTGTTGGCACACCGAAAAACTAAGATTACTAGACAAAGTTTGACTTTTTTATAAGGATCATGTAACATCCTGATTTTAATTAATGAGTTAATTTTTATTTATTAATTAATAATTAAATTAGGAATGTTTAATTAATTATTGGTGGTTACGTTAATTTTTAAAATTTATCTAGGTACGTTTTGGGTAATTGGAAGTTATCCGATTAGATTCAGAAAATAACCGAACACAGGAAAGGATGAAATTGCCCCTAGTAGTAAACTAACTTTCATTCCTTCTCCCAATTTTGTTCACCCCACCTTCGTGCAAGTTATAGAGGAAAAGAAAAGGGCCATTGCTTCACTTTTCTCTTCACCTACGACCATCATTTTCTTCATTCTCTCTCAAAATTAAGCCAGAACTAAGCTTTATCTTCCTCCTTCTCTTCACACATACAAAGAATAAGAGCTAGGGGTTCTCTATTCCAATTTTAAGGTGTGGAATCTGATGTAGGAAGGAGAATCTAGTTCTTCTTCTTCTTTCTCTTTTGATAAAGGAAAAATAAGGATTAGGGTTTTTTTGGAAAAATAAAGGAAAGTGGGAAAGAAAAGAAAAAGAAGGTGTCACCTAGAAAGGATAAGCCTCAATCTCGCCACCTAGGGGAGGAAACCCTAGGATAAGAGTTTGCCAAAGTTTAAGAAACTCTGACTAAAACTAAGGAGAAAAATTCAACTCCATAAATACTCAATATATTCTCTCAATTCAAGGTATGAGTTTTACAAAAGAGAACATGCCTATATATAGGCTAAAGAGGGGAGACACGCCACTTAACCTAATGGGCTTTACTCTCTCCTAAGCCCCAAAACACTAAAACTAAAGAAAACTAAGAAAATATGGCCAAAATTAAAGGCCCAAACTTAAACATAAACATGAAATGGTTATGTAAGACATAAAATCTAAACCTAACATATCCAAAACACAAAAGACCTAATTTTCTAAAATATTACAAGAAAACATGAAAAAATCTTCAATTGTGAATCTTGGGGCTTTGGCCCATGCATGGTGACAAGAAAGGAAGTTAAAGCTTTATGTGTGATGTCCTTGACCTTCTTAGACCTTGACCTAGTCAAAGGTCCCTTGAAGCTCTCCAAACCTTTCTCCAAGACTAAGCTAGGATCATCTTTAATCATGTCCTCATCAGAACCATGACCCCTCATTTCAGTTTTTGTTGATTCTCCTACCCCTCTCTCTAATTCCTTCAATTTTTTGGGTTTAAAGGTTTTTGGAACCTATCTTGAGGGTGGACAACTTTGGGAACCTAGGCTTTCTTGAATCCCTCTATTATCGATATGTTGGAATGATCCATTGTCTCATTTTGGTTTCTTTTCGTAAATTATAGCCTTGATTTTGCTATTTCCATGGCTTAGGGACTATTTTGGGATCATTTTGAATTGCGGCTAGCATTAGGGTTTTGCGAAATGAAGGTTCGGAACCCATTGATGAAACTTGGCAAGCCATAATCCTCTGAACTAGTCCCCTTTATTAAATTATTAATTGCCATAGAGTATCGGAATGCCATTAGGAAGGAGTTTGAGTAAATTATGTAGTTTTAGCAATCGGTGAATTAATTAGAAATTATCAATATTGTTCCGTGTAGGAATTGAATTTGTAAAGTGATCGAAAAGAAGTTAGAAAGTGATTGGATAGCGTGAGCATTAAGGAATCGTCAATTTCAGGTAGGGGAGAATTATATTTAAAATGTATAGAAATCGAAGACTAACCCACGCCTAGACTCTCACGGCCATAGGAGGAGGTAGAAGAGAAGAAAAACTAGCGTGAATGAGATCAAAGAAGAAAGGAAAGAAAGAAAAATGATTTTTAACCCCTAAGGGCAATCTTATCCTTTCACCTTTGTCTTTTCTATTTTTCTTTTATTTTCTTTTAGTAAAATTTACGTTTAAATTAATTAAATCTATCTCATTTCTACATAAAAATTTCACCAATTTGTTTACTTTAATTCACTAAATACTCAAATAATTTATTTATTACCTCTCTATAACGCAATTAAGTAATTTAAATATCTAGGACGTTACATTCTAGCTCACCTATTTGCAATGGGATTTAGGTGTTGATTATGAGAACCAATTGACTCATTCTATGATAGTATGATGATAATTAGAGTGTACGGTACTTGACTACAAATCCTGTAATTATCGTATGCACTAACCACTTGGTGATAGATTGTCACTTCACAGGTAGGGTTGTCTATTAGTTGGGTTCGGTCGAATTCAGTTAGTTTGAGTCCACTCGTTGTTATCCATAAAACATAAATAATAACTCATTTTCACCCAATACTATGATCGGTTTGCTCGGGTTTGGTTAATTGCGATTCTCAATTTTTTCAGTTGGGTTTTTCGGTTAAGTTTCTTAGGAAAGTTTGATTTTATTTTTTGTCAAAAACCTTTTGCGTATAAAATAATTTTAGCAAACACCCTGCTTATCAATTTTTTTTAACAAACACCTTGCGTATAAAAACATTTCAAAGCTTTTATCAAGTAAAAACATAAACCAAAAATGAATATATCATTGAAATATACATTCTAATTTCTTAATTCATAATCATATAGCACACGTCGTTCTTTAGTACTTATAGCCGTGGTAAGAGATATTCAATATAATCCTAATTTTGCTTGATGAGTATTTACATAATGCATCTAATAATATATATTTAAAATTAAAAATTGCAGTATGTTAATGTAATTTAATCTAGTAACACATATGTAAGACTAAAAACTACAGTATGTTATGTTAATGTAATGTGATCCTAATTGCCAGACTTGAGTATGATCGGGTCTCATTTTTTTAAACTGAATCCACTAGTTACTAGTTAATATAAACCTTTTAAATGACTCATTTTTACCCAAAGACCCGTTACAAACCGACTTGTCCTTGCCTTGAAATTTGGGTACCTCCACATGAATAAACCCAGAATTAGACTTATAAATGATGTTTTCAAATTGCTCCCCATTTCTTCTTTCAACCAATTGGCTAATGTACTCACAATTGCTGCCTTCTCGTACTTTCTCATTCGGAATTTTCAAGCTAAACTTGGTGGATGTTTACCACCATTTGACTGGAGGGAATACTAAGAACTAACTAACTATGTTAATTAGTTAGCTTTCTATTAGCTAGTTAGAGTAGCTAATCTTATGTTGCTATGTGTGGAATACCTTTGCTGCAACCACGTGAATGTATAAATGCTCTAACTTGTAGTCTTCAATCATTGATGAAGTTCATTAATCGAGATCACTCTCTCAATTTCTCTAATTTTCTCAAACTTCTTTAGAGATACAAGTTTCAAACTTTTACTTTCATGATCTTCCGTTAAAATTAGATTAGTTATTAACTCGATTAGAATATTTAATAAATTGATCAATAGTCAGATCAATAAATCATTAATTAAAATAGGTACGTGTTAGGTGTTAAAAAGTTTTTTTAAAATAGTAACAATTAAGTTAATATTTTGAACAACTCAATTGATCAAATTACTAATTTAATTGATTAGGTCACTAATTCAATCAATTAAATGAGACTACCAACACTAACTAGTTCATATACACATTGACTCAAACAATATATTTGATTCGACTCGAATGATCACGTTAAACTGAATTTTATAACTTAAATGTTATCAATCAAACCTTTCAATAAATGAATGGATGATTAACACTTTGTTTTCGGCATGAGTAACAGTTAATTAAAAAACACGATAAAAGATTTTCAAATGCTATATTGTATTAAAAATAAGTTAAATTCATTAGACATGAACAATACAAAAAAAATTCAATTTTTACAAGAAAAACATGATGAGATCGTCTATTGTTTCAGGAACACAGAATATAAACTTACTACTGTGAACAGCCTATATATGAATCGAAGCATCTGCTTTATATGTGATTGTGAATACCGAATATATAATTCGCCCAGTGATGTTAAACTTTCATTCTCCTTGTCTAGCACTAATGCAACTTATGTTACATCTGCAATGGTTATATCGTTACATAGACGTATCACTCCGTTTAATATCCAGTTAGAAAAACGAAATTATAAAAATAAAAAATTTAATAATTAATATTAATTTTTTATATTATTTAAAATCATCAAAATTTTATTAAATTGATAGATTTTTTTCATTAGTTAAAATTCAGTTTGGTTGAAATTAGACATCATAATGATGTCGACACTCTCTAGCTACACGACACAATTCTTTTGTTTTCGACGAGAATGAGAATCACTCTCGAATTCCAAAATTATTATCTTGCAAAGAATTGTGATTTTCATAAATAAATACAGCACAAAATGCACTGAATATGGCGACGGTCATGTAATTAAATGTAGGGTTTCTATGTTTGTTTGATTAATACCATAAATTTCTCTTGAGAAAAAAATTAGGTTCTGTTTAAAATGGTTACGAGTTTTATTACTTTTTTAAGTAAATTTGAAAATGGAAATTTTTTTAATAAAATATTTTTAATTATTTTTAATCAACTCCCACGACAAATTAAAAATTATATTTTAAAACCATCAAAATTGGTTTTTATGTTTTATTTTTAAAATTATCCATTTCATTTTCAAAAATTTAAAACTTAAAATTTAAAATCAATTATATAATGATTCATGCAAATCTCCCCATTATACTCATTTTTTTTAGACTATCCAAATAATTTATTTTAGACTAATATCTAGTCTTAACTGTGAATGTATTAAACAATTAAAAATTATTCAAATAATTTGTTCTATTTATTTAAAATAGAAATCCCTAATCATATACGTAAAGAACGATGCATTGAACCACTTTACCATCTATGTTATGGTTGGTATTTCTCTATTTTGTTTCAATTTAATTACATTTGTTTGTCACCCAATCACGCTATCTTGTTCATTTTGATATCTTGGTTCCCGTTAGAGTGACTACGAATTTTTTGTTTTGAAATATAATTTGAAAATAGATTTATAAAATTAAATAAATTTAATTCTTTTCAATATGTTTTTAAAACACTTTAAAATTAAAATTCAAAATAGTAAAATCTGATTTTGGTTTCTAGTTTTAAGTTTTTAAATTATTATTTTTATTTAAATAAATGTAAAATCTAAAAATTGTACCTCAACTAAGTTTCAAGTGTACCATTTTAGTTTTGGAATTTTTAAAAGTACCCGATTACAATGCATTGTTAAGTTCCATAAAAAGTTTAACGAAAATTTGATAACATGGCATGAGAATACTTTCAGAAATGGATCCACCATTGAATTGGTATCTTGTTTTTATTAATTTAAAGGCCTCGTAGTAGAATCCACAACAATAAATTATTATTTTTATTATTTTATATATTAAATATTAATCAATTAAACCCAAAATAACATAATATTCATAAAAAAATTCAATAAATACATTTGAATTTAAACACCAGTTTAAAATAGTAAAAACCTTTTATATATGTTTAAAAGGTCCAAAACTAACTAGTACAAACAAAGTAAAATAATAAAATGCCAATTTTATTTATTATGTGTAGGTGTACAAGTTTTATTAGTGCGGTTTTACTAGAAAAACACACTTAAATTTTTTAAAATATAAAAAACTCTATCACAAACCAAAAAAATTAGTTTTTGATCAATTTTTAACTAGTTTAATAGATAACTTATTATGTTGTTGTTCTAGTTGAATAGAGACTCTAGTTCCTATTCAAATTAATCGGTCCAGTTTGGTTCTAATAACTATAACATTTGAGGAATATGTATCTACATTAAAGTTTTTGTTTTTAATTCAATAAAAAATTAATGAAAGAACTAAAATCATATGCTTTAACTAGGCCTCCATATCATAAATTTAGTATGAAATTTTACAAAATACTATCTATACAAAACGGATCATATGAAAACGAATCGGGTAAAAATGAAAAAAATAAATCTAAATTATAAAACTATATAAATAGTTATCACTGTAAGTTTTTTTTTAAATCACACAACTATAAGCTGATCGCTTGAAAATTATGTTACTAATGTTTATGATAAGACAAAATTATTTATTCCCCACGTAAAAAAGAGTCTTTCTTACCTCATATTTATTTATTTATTTGGAAAAGGAATGTAAGTAACTGTTTATGGATTAAAATAGCTGAGAATTTTGGTCCTAAAACCTCTGTGAGCTGTACAAAGCCGTCATTACTCATTACATTACCAACCCAGTAAGATCTACGATTCTTTCTCTTTCTCCCTCTCTCTCTCTCTTGGTTTCCGTTGTGCGCGTTGATCTCTCTCTTCTCTTCAGTTCAACTTCAAACTGTTTCCTCTGGTCAGTTCCCAATTCCATTTCTCTCAACTTCTTAGGGTTCACTTCATCCCTCGCAAATTCTCTATTTCTCAGATCTGCTAAGGAAAATTGTTGCCTAAGAAATCCACGATCTGTTCCTTTTTTGTTTCTTCTATTCGAATTCTTTGATGCATGATTTTTGACTTGCACTTGACTCGCTCTAGCTCACGCGTTTCGAGTTTGAATTGCAGAATTGAAGATGGCGAGTCGGTTGAAGGAAGACGAGAAAAACGAACGCGTCATTCGAGGTCTTCTCAAGCTTCAACATAATCGAAGATGCATTAACTGTAACAGCTTGGTAATAAGATGTTAACTATGTTATTATGAATGTGGACGAAATTCGTTGCATTATAATTGTTCTATTCTTGAAGTGTGTAAATGAAATTTGCGTTACAGACGTGGATTTCTTAGGCGACAATTTCCATCCTTTGTTGGTGATTTTTTTAATTGGACAGCTGTTGCGGAGTGTCCGCTAAGTATTAGGGAGGTGCCGAGGAAGTGTTGGTGTCGGTGTTGGAAATGTATCCTACACCACGATACTTCAGAAAAGGGAGGTTGGTGTTGGAAATGTATCCTATACCATGATGCCTCAGATAAAAGAGTTGTCCGTGCTTTATAGCTACTAACTCGGTGGTAGAATAGAAATAGGATTAGAAATAGAAGTAGAAAGGAAAACGGTTGGATTATTGTTAGAGTGGATTCAGTAGAACGAGGAATTGAGATGAATTAGTAGAAAGAAATGTAGTACTGCCATGAGTTATAATTATTTGTTTATGTTCGAAGCTAAGGTTATTGGAGTGTGTGCAGTGCTGGGAAGGCATAGTGTATAATAGGGTTAATGGTTTCATCTATTTATGGCATGTGAAACAACTGGCTGTTTAGATTAGGAGTAAAATGTTTGACATTTGGAGTGCAGGATTTGATATGTAGGTTGTATCTCAATTTTGAAGCGTGGTTTGACTTGATAAAAAGTTACGTGTATAACCTCTGTGCATAGGATTTTCAAATTAGATTTTGGGAATGTACCCTGGTTTTAGTGTTGCATTAACTGTTATTTGGCAAAAGCCATGAAATGACAGGCTACTACGTGTCATGCTAGAGTCTTGTGTATCTGTATTGAGCAACTTGGGCTTGCCAGTTTTGTAGTTTGACATTGGTTAATGAACACTTGACTTCATGGTCATTAAAGCGCCGTTGTCTTTTAACAACCAATTAGACAATGACGGAAACTGACACATTATATCCTTTCTTTATTTTTCATTGCTTTATCAGAAACGTTTCTTCCTATTGGTGATTGATGATACTATTATGGATATTGGTTCTATTAATCCATTTTAAGAAGCTTCATGAAGTAGAGTGCTGAAATCATTTTTGGAATTTGGACTCTACACAGGCTGCTTAAATGAGATTTTTTAATAGAACTGCTTGTTTGGTATTAAATTCTTAATGAGGATTTAATTTGTGTTTGGGTGATTTTGTTAAAAATTGCTGCATGAGCTTATTCTTACTTGCATTGACGATAAACTATGTGTTCAGGTGATGTTATTGAAAATAGCCCGCAGGTCCCAGATTGGTACTATATTGACTGAGCTTGTCATTCAGGATTAAAAAAGGAGTTAAATAAATCTTTTCATCTGATGAACAGTAAAGTAAAGAAATATTACTAATATGAATAGTCATTCAATCTGAACTGTTTGTATTTCAAAAAAATAAATAAATTCCACCAGTAAGGATTTTATAGATTTTTAAGATATGGCTATTCTAGTGTTGGAGGTTATAATTTCCTCACTATGTAGACTCTGTATCACATATAGTCTGAGGAAGATGGATTTTATTTCATAATGGACTGCCTCATCAATATTTCTATTAGTATCTAATGTGATGGCTTGCAAGGATGTTAACATTGCCCAGCACCTGTTGGTGATTCCCTAGATTCCATGCAAGAACAGGATCCATAATGAAGAGATAAATTTGAATCTCTTCTCAAATTCTTCTGTTAGGCATATTTTTAATCATTTTGTAGGCTTTGATTTAAGTGCTGATCATCTTTTAGAACATTCTGATTGCATTCTTGAGAACCTAAGAAGGAAAGTATTGCATTTGATATTTGTGACTGGTGGTCTGTTACATTAATTTTTTTGTTCTCTTTTGGAAGGGACCACAATACGTGTGCACAAATTTCTGGACGTTTGTTTGCACGAACTGTAGTGGAATACAGTAAGTCCTTACAAGTTTTTTGTTTATTGTAGTAAATATATATCCACACTGTGATTTGAATTTATTACATGCTTTTGTGGTTCATGCTGGTCTGTTTTACTGATCACTGTTGCTGATTTTGGTGGACTGAATTTTCCGATATGCTTTTGTTGACATGATTTGCACATTTTGCTTGTGAAACTCTACTCATTGATGAATTTTGAAGCTTCTTTGTACTGTAAATTATGTCCTTTGTTTATAGTATTGTACTGTTCTTTGTAATGGGTTGGAGTTTGTAAAATTGTCTACATACAAAAATTTGATTTTCCTTTGGCAGGGAATAAATCTCACAAACTTTAATATTGTGCATGCTCTCACATGCCTTGTTTGTATATAACTGTATTTGGTTTAAAATATATTGTGCTGTACTGGAGGTAGGAGTAGAAGTGTAGAACTATAGAATTTCCTTTTTAGTGTAAACATTTTTTTACTATTATTTTTGGTTGATTTGCAGCCGGGAATTCACACATCGTGTGAAATCAGTTTCAATGGCTAAATTTACTTCACAAGAAGTTAGTGCACTACAAGAAGGAGGGAATCAGGTATAAATGGTGTTTGTGCCAAAATTTGAGATATCTTTGCAGTTGGCCTGACGTCATAAATTTCTAAAGTTGATATCTTATTTTTTTAATACCTGCAGCGTGCAAAAGAAATTTACTTTAAAGAATGGGATGCACAACGTAATTCTTACCCAGATGGCAGGTGATTACTTGTTTGTAAGTTATATTATAATTGCGGGGATGCATTATTCATTCATTTGGATTGCATATTTGGTGCCAGCAATGTTGACAGGCTCCGCGACTTCATTAAGCATGTTTATGTGGATAGAAGATTCACTGGAGAGAAGGGGTATGACAAACCGCCAAGAGTAAAGGCGGTAAGATGTCTTTGGCCCCCTTCTGGATTCACTGCTTTAAGTCACGATTTCAGTTTCAACTTGTGCAGTATTACTTCTTTAGAATTGCTTGAATCTATCAGCTAAGTCTAACTCTGGTCTCCTGTGATACATGCTATATAGGGTGACAAAGATGACTTGTATGAAAACAGGAGAGTTGAGGGATATCAAGGAGGATCTAAGAGCCCTCCATATGAGGAACCTTATGAACGTCGTTATGGTGACAGGTCTAGTCCAGGTCCAGGTGGAAAAAGTCCCGGATATGATCAAGAAAGTAGGCAATATGGGGATAATAAGAGAAGTCCTGGTCGCCCTCCAATAATTAGTGATTGGCGTCGTGAAGATCGTAGAATATCAGATGGAGATTATAAGATGGAGACCCAATCTCCTGAGCAAGCCAAAGATCTGGGTTCTTCAAGCCCGCCTGTAGTCCGACCTGTTAGAGAAATTTTGGGAGAAAATGTAGTACCACTTCGGATCAGTGAACCCCCCAAACCAAACAGTGGAAGGTCTGCTGATATCTCAGCACCGACACAGGTGAAATTATTATTAATGAAAAATGATGTTCCATTTTGTCCTTCTAAGCTGACATTTTTACTGTTATTTCATTGAAGATGTCTTTGGTTAAACATGCTGTTTTTAATTTTATGGTGAATTTATTAATATCTTTGTATGATTTTCTTTAATCATCCAATGACATCACAAACTAGTCAATGCCTGAACACCAATTGTTTATTACAGTTCCTAGTTAATTTTCTGTGAGATTTGGGTCAGTGTTCATTTTGACTTTGTTTAGCATGAATTGTTTTGATGGATCTTAATGTTCACTACACCTAGTTAGGTGCTTTAGATTTGGGTGGTAGCTTAGCTTGATTTTGAACTCACACTATATAACAACCTATGTTTATCATTTCAGAGAACTGCATCATCCAGTAGGTTGGCATCCAGTGATGAAAAGCCAACAGATGTTAAGCTTGAGACTGTCAAGAGCCTTATCGATTTCGATGTGGATCCTGAGCCTCCAGTTGCTCAAGCAATTCCTCAAGGCCAACAACCTACTGTGTCTCAACCTGTTGTGCAGCCATCAAATTCAAGTAATGACAATTGGGCCTCTTTTGATGCGGCTCCTGAGGTCAAAGCAACTCCAAGTTCCTCAAATTTAAATCCACTTGACTCCGTGTTGTCTCAATTGTCTGTGCCAGCGTCTTTACCTTCTCATGTTCCTGTAGTCCAAGGTCATCTACGTGTTGCAACAGTTATTCCTAGGGCAGTGTGAATGTGTGATATCATTACCAAGAACTGATGGCTCATCTGTTTTGGCTGCAGGAGCTATTCCAGCATCATCTCTTACTTCTACTTCTGGACCTGCAAGTGTTAGTGGTTTCTCAGCTTTCCCACCTGTTGGTACTTCTGTACCCCCTCCGGGAACAGTATCACCACTTAATAATGCAAGTCAGTGGACCAGTATGCAGCATCAGCAACCATTGTTCTCTGCTGCTGCTAATCAGTCTACTGCACAATTTGCACCACCCATAGGTGGAGCTGCGAACAATCAGGTTTGGGAGTTATCTCAAATGTTGTGTGTGTCTACTTAGATTTTTTTTCACCTTTTCCTGGAAATGTCTTACAGCAATGGAATGTACATATTTCTGTACCCACAATGCAAGGGCATACAAGCACAGCAATGCCACATGCATACCATCCTGCCTCAAAACCTGCCAATGAGGCTATATTTGGTGTTGCTTCACAACCTCCCACAGTAGAAGTAAAAGAAAGTGGAAGAAAAGAACTTCCCGAGGTATTCTTTTGTCCTTATTTTCCTTCATGGTCATCTGTACTGTGTGCACACTCTCGCATGTGTATATTGTTTGGCTTACAGTTAGTTGTGGTTAATGCAGGATCTGTTCACTGTAAAATATTCTTCCTACCCTGCTCCTGTTCTAGGTTGGCAAATGGGTGTTCCCCATGGCATGGGAATCTCAATGCAATATAATAATTTGATGGTACTGTTACAATCCAGAATGATTAGCTTACCAAATTATTCCACTGTGTGGATATTTTGTCTTCAAAACAGCTTGTAATCAATCAAAGTTACCCCCCCCCCCCCCAACACACACACACACACACAAAATAGAAAATACATGCTTAATCTGTGGCTAGTTCAATAGTTGAGCCTCACTCATAAATGTCTGCCTGCTGTCACAGTCTGTGCCAAGTTTTCCACAGCCATCAAGGTCAATGAATCCATTTGATGTCAGCAGTGAATCAACCCCACAACAAGCGTCAACTGTATGTGATTTCCATTCATTAATTTAAAATATTTGAGTGCTATTGCCTGTAATAGTTCATACTTCATGCCCTTGTCAATCATTGGTGTTTAATGCATAGGAATTGAAATAAACTATTTACATTTAAGATTACTAATTAATGATTTTGCCCTTCTAAAGTGCTTGTTGCTGGACAAATGATCATTCTATCCACTATTGTGTAATACAATTTTTTATGTCACTGATTTACTTTTTAACTGTATGTGACTATGTAAGAATAATGGATATCTCACAAATTCTGGAAAAATTGTATTGTTGTTTCTTTATGATCTCTTTATACTGAAATGGTTGAAATATTGATGTGTGACATACTGACTTTCTATCATGTTAATTCACACTTGAGGATGGTATCCTATTTGTCTCTTTTGTTGGGGGAAGTAGGTGAAGATATTGATGATTTTCTGGTCGGTTTTCCTTGGGTGCAGTTTCCTTCCATGTCATCCTTGCAAGGTGCCCTGCCTAGTGTACCACCTTCAGGCGCAATGCATCCTTCAAGCCTGGGTAATCCATCACATGCTTGGACTCCAGCCGCATCATCATATGTATCAGTCCCCCCTGCGCAAGTACCAACTCATGCATCCACAATGGGTCCAAGTATATTTATCCTTTTCTCATTCTTCAAATAATTATTCTATGCCTAAGGTCATTTGCTTTTTATCTGTATCCTGAACCATGTGAAAATTTCAGGGGCATACATGGGGCAACAAATACCAACCCACATGCCAATGCCAAGGTAAAATACTCTTGAATCATGGCAATATTTATTTGCATAGGAATTTTTAGGTTTGATGGTATAATAGCTCTTGGAAACTCACATTTTGGTTCCAATCATGCCGCATAGGGCATAGCATGAACTTCAATGATATGGTGGACTTTATTGCAGTTACATGATCAAATTTATGATTATTTATAGTAGTTCATCGTTGTTTAAGCGACTCAATGCTTTTCAGGCAAGACGTTGGGAATTTCAGTACGCAGGGAGCTGTTTTTGGCTTGTCAAATCCAGATCAGCAGCTGACCGGTAGGTTGTCAACCACTCCTACCTCTAACCTCTTCCCTGCAGGAGGGAACCCATTTGGGTAATGTAAAGAATTGTGCACCTGTAGTTGTATAAAGTCAGGCATCAACTTGTTGCTCCCTCTTCAAATATGTGTAAGTTTTGGTGTCCATTGTTCATCAAAATGAACTCATACGCATGAGAGATTTGTTCTAAAAAACCTTTGTTAGCAGTCAAATATTTGCAATTGGCGGTGTAAATTGTTTATTATTGTAGGAAAGGTGAAGATAAAGTCCACCTTCTCGGAAGAGGGACATTTAAGGACTGAGATGCAGAGAACCATTCGAGGAGACATTTTTTTTCCCAATTGGGTGCACCCATGATGTGTTCATTTGTAATTGTAGTGTACATTTGCTGGTGGTGTTTGCTTAATTGGTGTCCCCTACTCGTGTTCTTTTTGGGTTTTACATTGTTGTATGATTTTGTAATTTGTAATATCATAATTTTGGCAGTGTGTATCCCTTTTTTTGGATTGTAAATGAAATCTTCATACTGCCACCATGGCCAAATTTAGTCCCCAACCCCCCAATTCTCTTTAACGAAATCATTTTGTGATAATGATTGATTTTTCTTTTATATCCAACTGCATGTGTGGTTCATTGGCAAAGCATCCTTCGACCGAATAGGTTTCCATGGGTTGAATTGAACACTAATGAAAATTTTCTCGCTCTTTTTCTGTTTCTGTATCTCGATCTTTTGGACATCAAGTTTGGACTAGCATCATCTATATTTCCTTTGCATAGCACCAAAAGTTTCCCCAGTTTTTGGGTCCATCATAAAAATTTCACTTCACCAATTCTTATTTATCAACCATGATCATGTTTCTACGTGACCACAAGTTTGTGATCGGTGTAAAAGGTAGAAGTTGATGGGTTCCACAAAATGGGGGGTTAGTGTTGTTGGACCCAAAAAAAGTGGCCGGTGTTCCTAGGAGTTAGGTCCACGTGTTTTCCCCATGAGATCAAAACAAGGTCTCCGTCCCAAGTCTAATGCACATGCACTAAAAGAAGAGAAGGTGAGCCTAACGGTCAAGTACTTCTTTGATTCTAGTCATCTCCCCCCGGCTGCGAACTTAACCTTGATATTATTTGTCCCCAAATTGATATCTAAAAGTCTACAACTCAGACTCTCAGCTTTTCTTCCAGCCCTTATCTCTCAAAATCAAATTGCTTTCATTAGAGGTAGACAAATCCAGGGCAGTCTTATAATAGGTTAGGAGGTTTTCATTTCCTTAAAAGTAGAAATGTTTTTTTCAAGAAATCATATGGCTATTAAGTTAGATATGAGCAAAACTTATGACCGTCTTGATTGAGATTTCCTACATCAAATCCTCATCTCCTTTGGTTTCAACTCTAGGTGGGTTAGTCTTGTTATGTCCCTTGTAATATCTGTCACCTATGATGTTAATTTGAATGGTTCTAGAAGTCCTCCGTTTAGTCCCCAAAGAGGTCTCAGGCAAGGTGATCCCTTATCTCCTAACCTCTTCATTTTAGGGTAGAGGCCTTATCTTATCTCCTATCTAGGTCAATGGAAGAAGGTTCTCTCTCAAGTTTGCTTTTAGCTCCTTGTTGTCCCAAGATTACTCACTTTTTTTTTTTGCAGATGGCATTATCATTTTAGCTGAGGCAACAGAATCAGAAACTTATGCAATTTTGAGGGTTCTTAATGCTTATACTCAGGCCTCAAGACAAAAGATCAATATATCTAAATCAGAGGTTGTTTTTGGTATAATAGTCCTAACTGTTATTCGTGCCCGTATTTTATCCATCCTTTATATGGATCAATGGATCGAAGCTGGTAACTATTTAGGAATGCCTATTGATTGGGGGAGGTTGAAGAATAGAACTCTGTTTTGGATAAAACAGAAAATCCTCTCTAAAGTAGATGGTTGGAAGGAGTCTCTCCTTAGCCAGGCAGGGAAAGAAGTCTTGATTAAGGTAGTCCTTCAGGCTATACCTTCCTATGCAATGTCTTTAGTGACACTCCCTAAGAGTTTAATCAACTCCATTAACTCTATTATTTCTAACTTCTGGTGGGCTACTAATAAGAACAAGAAAGAGATACATTGGAAAAGCTGAAATACCCTCTCAATCAGCAAACATTTGGGTGGTTTGGGGTTCGAGGAGATGTAATGTTTACATTTTGCTTATGTGGCCAAGCAAGCCTCGAGGGATGACCTTTGGGTATGTATTCTAAAAGGGAAATATTATCCTGAAAATTCTTTCCTAGAACAGCAAAGGCAAAGAAATAGTTCATGGGTATGAAATAGTTTGTTACAAGGGAGAGATATTATCTTGAAGTATGGCCAATGGACAATTGGAAATGGAAAACAAGTATTAGTTTTTAAACATAGGTGGTGGTGAAATGGGGCCATGTGTTTCCCTATTCAGAATCAAGATGTTGGGCAAGATATTATATTGGAAGCCATTATTAATCAATCCTCCCAGGCTTAGGATTTTCCAAAAATTAGACAGATCCTTCCCCAGCAGTTCTGGTTATATACTCTCTTGACACCTATTAGAATATGTGAGGGGGATGATTGCCTAACATGGCCATACTCCCCAGATGGGGAGTACTCTATCAAGTCTGGATATAGGGTTATTAAGCAATCTGCTGATGTGCCTGACTCTTAACCTTCCCCTTCTTTTAATCCAAGTAAGGCTTTGTGGAAGGTTATTTGGGAATCTAAGGTGCCTAAGAAAATCTAGGTCTTCAGTTAGAAAATGGTTCACAACCTTCTGTGTAACATCCCTAATATTTTAGAAAAGTTTTAATTGATGAAAAATATTAATAATTGCCCAACCGGATTTATTGAAATTTTGGGAATTATTAATATTAAAAAAAATGCGATTAGAAATAATTAAATGTTGTGGGAATAAATAAATTTATTTGATTAATCAATTATAAAAGATTAAATGAAGGTAAATAGAAGGAGGTAAATTTGAAGTTATAATGGGGTAAAAGGTGAAGGGTGAAAGGTAAAGGTAAAAGTTTTAATTAAAACTTTTAAAGGAAAAAGTAATTGAAATAGGAAATGACCAAACTGCCCTTGAGAATTAAAAATCTAAATTTCCTCTTCTTCTTCCTCACTTCACGCATGCATCCTTCTTCTTCTTCTTCTCCCCAAAGTGGCCGTGACTTGCATGCCTTGAAGGAAGGTTGATTTCGCGTCGAAACTTCGAGATAACTACATTTTTGCGATCGTGGCTTCAAGGTGAGTCCAATGGGTCCTTTAAATTAAGCTTTCGTAGTTCTTTCATTTTCTCCGTTAACCCGAGGGGTCGTGCATGGAGGGGTGAGCTTCGGTTCCCTACTCCTCTAGTGTGTAGAAGCTTGAAAAATGGCTTTTAGAGTAATGAGGATGGTTTAACATTGATGGGTTTTGCGTTTCGACCTCCGTAGGTGACGAAACAGTCGTTGGAGGATCGAACGGAGAAGTGGGTGTTGATTTCGAACGTGGAACGTCGGACATAGCGTCGAGGGAACGCCAATCTCATCAAGAACGAGTCGTCGGAACTCGGAACCAAGGTAAGGGGGTGTTCGGGTTATAATTAATTAGAATAGATAAATGTAATTGAATTGAGTAAGTGACTTAAATGCGGAACTAACGAGAACTTACAAGAAAATGATAATTGTATGTGTATGAATGTAAATTGTGTATGATTTGTGATGATTATGAGTACAATGTGGATTGAATAGTGATGAGTTGATGAGTATGGTGGCATTGTGGTGATGGGCTTGACAAGTAGGTCGCCCAATTGATGAGTATGTGTTTTGTTGTTGGCCACTTGCAGTATGATATGAGAAATATGAATTTACATGTGTAATTATGTGGTGTAGGACGACCGAAGGTATGTACAGCCCCTCGTTTCTGGCTCCCGTGGTGTTTATGCCCAGTTGAGCTACCCAGTGGTCAAGTAGGACCCAGTGGTTGAGGTGGAGAGTCAAGTAGGACTCGGTGGACCAAGCAGGGTTCACGGGGTGTCAAGTAGGACCCCCAGCTGAAGGCCGATCCTTTTAGTATCCGGATACTAGGCGTCGATTTAATATGAGAGTCAGTTGTGTTATTTGATGCATTGTTAGCATTGTAGAATGATATGAATGTGTTTCATGATAATTGTTGATTGTGATTGGCAAATTGTGGATTAAGAGATTGGAATCAAATTTGATTGGTAAGTGGAAATTGAGGACAAGAGGTAAGATAAATGGCAGAAACTACAACTAGTGAATATGTATCTTGTTATTGAATAGCCATTCTATATTGATTATGATACCAAACACTTACCCTTGCTGTTGTTTCTTTAATTTTAGTAACCGATGACAGGGAAGAGGTTGAAGCCCCGGAGACGCGCCAAGCGGAGAGTTGATGCCAAGGAGTGCAGAGAATTATGAATTGAAGGATGTGTGTGTGTTGTGCTTTATATGTGTTATGTTGATATATGCCTTCCATGTGTGTTAGACTAATTTAAGTGTGATTAATGTAGCTATGAAGTTTTGTGATAAGTAATAGATGGAGATTGCATGTTGGTTGATGAGAAAGTGACTTCATGCTAGGCCTCATGAATTAGACATATATGTTATGGGCAGGTCTTGCTTACTTGGTGAAGAATGGATGTTAGGAGTTGTGAATTATAGCTCCTTAGGATGTGTGTTTTGAGATTTTGGATGGTTGTTTTATGCATGAGTTAGGAACCAGCATAGTCAAATAATGATTTAAGTGGTCTTGATGTAATGGAAGGAATACAATAGCTTAAATATGTTAATTGTGGTTTGTGAAGATTGGAATGGGTCCATTTTGCCATAAGTGGACTCATTGACTACCACAAAATGCCTTAAAATGAGATAAACGCATTTATACGCATAAATTACTCATTTTTAGGAATTTTTGAGTGAGACCAGTGGCCACGCGTCACAAATGGTGTAATTTAGTTGGTGTCAAAATTTGGTAGCATTTGGAGTTGATATGAAAAAGTTAGGGGGGTTAGAAGTTCCAAAATTAAGCATTTTCTGCATAATTTCTGCATTCTGGTATGCATAATCGATTACTAATGTGTTCCTAATCGATTACAGGCATTCTGTTTCATGAGTAATCGATTACAAAGGTATTCGTAATCGATTACAGGCCTTCTGAGTCATTTGTAATCGATTAGGTGCTTGTCCTAATCGATTAGCTACGACAGGATGGCCTGATGAGCGTCCTTTGCTGTTTTCGGCCCGTTTAGGGATCTTAGTGACATTTTTGGCCTCTGACTTCTTCATGAAAGTTGTAGATAATTATGTTACGGAGGTGTGAAAATTGGTTTTACTTCAATTGGATTCTTCTAACTCTTATGAGGCACAAAATACCGGACCCACTACACGGTAAAACTTAAGTTTAAGAGGGTTTTGAACCCAACTTTTTATAATTTTCAAATTGAAACTAATAGGTGATATTTTGTGGATAATTATAACTTTAAAAATGAATTTTTCTTATGATTTAAGGTCGAATTGTGTCATGAGCTTATTATTACCCCAATTGATAATATAATTAAGTGTTTTTAAATCCATATTTCGAATTCGGCTTTAATCGCGAAAAAAAAAATTTCTTGAAATTTTGGGTTTGTTTTGTTTTTTTTATTTTATTTAAGTTAGGATGTCACATTCTGCCTTTTAAGCAAAACTTGAGAAAGAGAAAGATTCTTAAGGAATCCCTCTCCCCGATTTGTTTAGAAAAATAAGAAACTATTGAACATGTTTTCCTTCTTTGCTATTGGATTGCAACAGTGTGGTTTGGAGCAAACATTCAATGCCATCCTAGAGACAAGCAGATATCATCTATAGACTAGTGGATAGAAAGAAAAATTAATTTGTTTTCCAGTAACAGTATAGACAACCAATTTCTCATTGCAAAATTTTTCTTTACTCAATGGATTATATGGAAATCGAGAAACAAGTTTGTATTTTAGGATTCTCTACTAGACTCAACTCTAATTATTCACCAAATACAACAGAATATGAATGAATTTTACAAGGCAAATATGAATCCCCAGCCTTGTAATTCTAACATACCTTCCCAACAATTTCAAACTTCATGGAGACGTCCCCCCTAGGACGTATAAAGCTCAATTCAGACGCTTCTTGGTATGACCCTTGTTAGAGCGCATCTTCATATATTTTTCTAGAGACCATTGCAGGACATATTGTATAGGCAATCTTCCTTCTTCTGGGTTCTAAACGTCCTTCAAGTAGAGGCTTTAGCTTTGAGAGATGCAATTATACTCACCTGTAACTTAGAGTAAGATGAGATGATTCTAGAATCTAATAACCTAAATCTTGTTAGGGCTTGTAGGGGTTAAAGTAAAATTAGGAAAAAAATTGAAGCAAACGCTCGTATCATGTGGTTTCATTTGGGCTAGAAAGGACTCAAATGGAGCAGCTCATACAGTGGCTAATCTGGCCAGGACAAATTCCCATGGCAGAATTGGTGGCTCTCGCCGCCCATGTCCTTGAGAAGAATTTTGGTGGAAGATAAGCGTAGGATCCCTCATTCTTGATGCACTTAGTATGGTCATCTTTTTTGTGGGCATTAGCCTTTAAAATTTTATTAAAAATTCATCCGTTGGAGAAAAATTATGAAACTTTAGGAATAAGAAGATAGTGTCTTTCTAAGCATTGCTTCAAAAAAAACATGTAAAAATTCAAGCTCTAAGTACCATTTTCCATTAGGATTTTACACTAATTTTTTTTATAAAAAAACTATCCATTCCCTTAGAAAAAATTGATGAAATTTTAGGGACAACCATACAATGCCTTTCTAAGTATGGCCGTAAAAAATTATACAAAAATTCAACCGCTCGGTATTGTCATCTTTTTCATGGGCAATAGTCTTCAAAATTTTATTAAAAATTCATCCATTCAAGAAATATTATGAAACTCTGGGAACAAGAAGACAGACAGGTGTTTCTAAGCATTACTACAAAAAAACCAGACAAAAATTCGAGCTCTAGATACCATTTTTCATTTATTGATATTTTACATTGAATATTTTTTAAAAAGATCTCTCCCTTCCCTCGACGAAAACTGATGAAACTTTGGGGACAACCTTGCGACGCCTTTTTAAGCATGGACGTAAAAAATCATACAAAAATTCATCTGCTTGGTATGTTTATATTTTTCATGGGCATTAGCCTTCAAAATTTAATTAAAAATTCATCCATTTGAGAAAAATTATGAAACTTTGGGAACAAGAAGATAATGTGTATCTAAGCATCGCTGCAAAAAATCATTCAAAAATTTAAGCTATGGGTACCATTTTCCATTTATTGGAATTTTACATTAAATATTTTTTAAGAAAATTTATTACTTCCCTTGGAGAAAACTGATGAAACTATAGGGACAACCTTACGATGACTTTATGGTCATCTTTTTCATGGGCATTAGCCTTCAAAATTTTATTAAAAATTCATCCGTTGGTGAAAAGTTATGAAACTTTGGGAATAAGAAGATAATGTGTTTTTAAGTATTGCTGTAAAAAACATACAAAAATGCGAACTCTAGATACCATTTTTTATTTATTGGAATTTTACACTGAATATTTTTTTTAACAATAATGTCCTTTCTTTTAGAGAAAACTGATGAAACTTTAGGGACAATCTTACAATGTCTTTTCTAAGCATACTCGTAAGAAATCATGCAAAAACCCAATTGCTCGATATGGTAATCTTTTACGTGGGCATTTTTGTAAAAAATCATTATAGAGAAAAATTATAAAACTTTGGGAACAAGAAGATAGCGTGTTTCTAAGCATTGTGTAAAAAACCATGCAAAGATTTGAGTTTGGGTACTATCTTCCATTTGCTGGGATTTTATACTGAATATTTTTGTTTTACAAAAACCTGTCCCTTCCCTTCAAAAAAACTAGTGAAACTTTGGGACAACCTTACAATGTCTTTCTAAGCATGACCGTAAAAAAAATTCAAAAATTCAACCGCTCGGTTTGGTCATAATTTTTGTGGGCATTATTAGCCTTCAAATTTTACTAAAAATTCACCGTTGGAGAAAAATTATGAAACCTTGGGAATAAGAAGATAGCGTCATTCTAAGTATTGCCGCAAAAAACTATACAAAAATTCGAGCTCTGGGTACCATTTTCAATTTGTAGAGTTTTTAAAAAATCTGTCCTTTCCCTTAGAAAAAGCTAATGAAACTTTGAGGACAACCTTACAATGCCTTTTAAACATCACCACAAAAAATCATGTAAAAATTTAACCGTTCGGTTTGGTCATTTTTTCGTGGACGCCTTTAAATTTTACTAAAAATTCAACGTTGCAAAAATATTATGAAACTTTAGAAATAAAAAGATAACATGTTTCTAAACATTGCTGCGGAAAAATCATGCAAAAATTCGAACACCGGGTACCATTTTCTATTTGCTAGGATTTTACACTGAATATTTTTATTTTGAAAAAATTTGCCCCTTTCCTTGGAGAAAACTAATGAAACTTTGGGGACAACCTTACAATGGCTTTCTAAACATAACCGTAAAAAATCATGCAAAAATTCAACTGCTCGGTTTGGTTATATTTTTCTTGGACATTAGTCTTAAAATTTTACTTAAAATTCATCGTTAGAGAAAAATTATGAAACTTTGGGAACAAGAATATACTAATTTCTAAGTATTGTTGCAAAAAATATGTAAAAATTTGAGCTACGGATACCATTTTCTATTTGTTGGGATTTTTGGGACAACCTTACAACGCCTTTCTAAACGTGACCGTAAAAAGTCATGTAAAAATTCAACTGCTCAGTTTGGTCATATTTTTCATGGGCATTAGGCTTCAAATTTTACCAAAAATTCATCGTTGGAGAAAAAGTATGAAACTTGGAACAAGAAGATAACATTTTTCTAAGCATTGCTGCTAAAAACCATGTAAAAACTTGAGCTCAGGATACTATTTTCCATTTGTTTGGATTTCATCGTTTTCATGGTAATTAGCCTTTAAAATTTTATTAAAAATCATCCATTAGAGAAAAATTATGAAACTTTAGAAATAAGAAGACAGTGTGTTTTCCATTTATTGGGATTTTAAACTAAATATTTTTTTAAAAGAATTTCCTTCCTTTGGAGAAAACTAATAAAACTTTGAGTATAACTTTACAATGCCTTTTTAAGAAAAAAATCATGTAAAAATTCAACAGGTTGGTATGGTCTGCCTCCATTGTAATTGATTGCCTCTTGATGTTCCTCGCCAGCGCGTATCTCATCTAGGTTTCTCCCCCTCTGGATGGAGCACCCTATTCAAGTTGGGCCGTTGGGGCTGGTCCTTGTTTGTAGAAGCAAGCAGACCTAGCTATTAAGTGCTTTAATTTTTTAGGCTTTTGCATTGTATATGATGTATTTGGCCCTTTGTGCCTCTTTGTCTCTCAAATATATATCAGCCTTCACCAAAAAAATGATGGCTAATGTACAAAAAAAGAAAAAGATGGCTAATAGACAATTGCTTAGAATTAAAATTAAGGTTTATTTAATCTATGTAACTTTAAAAATGATAAATTAAAACACAATTCTTATTGAAAATCATGTTGAGTTTGTCTTGGAAAGAACAAGAAACTACTTTATATTAATTTTAATTGAAATTTTTTTACTATAGATTGCATAAGATTCCATAAAAAGAAAACCCATTTTTTAAAATCAAATTAATAAAAGGAGACTAAATGGTAAAATTATAATATTTTAAGGGATGAGAAATATATTTTAAACTTGCATTTTGTTAAACTAAAGTATCCTTTAGTTGATAACAATTAATCTCTTTAAAACATAGAAATTATGTAAGTAAATTTTATCTTTCCTAACATTTTTTTCTTTACACAAGACGAATTTTTAAATATGTTTAAAAACTGTAAGTATACACTAATTGTGAAAGTTGGACCTTTTTAGCTATTAGATCTTTTTAACTCTTAAGTTAAATTGGCTACTAATGAGCAAGAAAAGGTATATTCACTCTTGTTACAAAAATAGATATTTACTATTTATTTAATTAAAATTATATGATTATATTTAACTAACTGAAGTGGAAAGAAAGATATACCTTTATATATTTTTATTAGAGACAATCTTACATTGGAAAATTTATTTTACCTGAAAAATGAAAGTATGGTGAATATAAGCAAAAAAAAAACACTCAGATTAAGAAAAATTTTAATCCCATTTAATTTCTTCGATGTCATTTAAAAAAAAAGCATTTGTTTTAAATTGTCCTTTATCGGAACAGGTTTAAAGGCTTTGTAAGTAACAAGTCCCATTTATCATTTAATGAATTTTTCATAGATTTCACCAAATAAAAATGTTCTAAAGATTGTTAAAAAGCGTGATGTTATCATTTCTCTATTAATTTATGTCAAACATAGGATGATTAGTTGACACATAACAGGGGAGTTAACCAACTAATTTTTGTAGTTGGCATTTAGTGATGAGATTACAAATTACTAAGAGATAGAGCCAAAAAGAAAGCAGAATAATTAGATTTCATAGGGTTCTGCAAGAATACCCAATGAAATGTCCTCTTGTTACAATGGAGCTTAGCAGAAAAACTACTCTACTGATTGAAGTTGTTAAATTGACAAATCATGAATGGAATTCCACATCCACTAAATGATTACATTATACTACCTCAATCATACATGAAGAGTTAAAAATTTGTATATTTCTTTGTTCTATCCCTTGGATGTAGTGACTAGTGAGAGTGTAGCTTTCATGTAACAAATCCAACAATGTATGTGCTTTTGTGCCATTGGTGTTGCCTTTGCAATTTTCTTTTCCTATCTATGCCCACTACATATGCAGCACATATATGGGGCAATTTGAAGATCTTGATCTCACAATATCAAATCAGAACAGGGATAACAAGGAAGTTTTCACGTAGAATCTGTTTGTCTGTTCTTCCATATGATTGGAGCTACCAGCATCCATACTGTCAACAAGAATAAAATTAATCATTTTTTGCTCGATAAATTACACACAAAGTGTTGCACTGAATTAAAAGTTTTTATCACTCTCAATTTAAAAATTTCCAGTTTTCAATATGCTTAGACAAAATTCAGATCTTTATGCCGGGCCTAGTTCTAGCTAGAGTTGACAAAATGTGCAAACTCAACCGGAGTAAGACTTGAACTCCAAATTCTGTGCTCAAATTGAACTTGGGTTTTTTTTAACTTTGTTCAGTAAAACCAAATGAGAATTTAGCCTATAAGGTTTATGACATTCACTAACTTCAGTGTTGCAGATGTCGAAAGAGATATCTCCTTCTCACATTCTTGCAGGATCAGTCATACATAATTTTGGCCGTGTCAAACACACTTCTCACACCGCTATACATAGAGGATATAGTATACCACACCTATCTATAGACTTAGACAAATCCAAATTAAATGTGAACTTTTGTAACCTAATGTGTCATAGCCCGCAATTCACATCCAAGTAGTTTTTTTTTTGCCATCTCTAGTTTAGAAGGAAAAACATAACTAATGACCAAAAAAAATGCTTACAGTATACACAGACTGCCAACCATTCATTTACTATTCTGACCCAGGCACTGGTCCAACCCACGTCAATTGTCCATCTGCAAAAGAATATAGATATACATCTTATTTCCACAATATTTATGACTGGAATTGAATAAAGCCATTATCAACTTCAAATAAACTAGCTAGTACTAGTAGTAGCATGTATGAGTGATAAACATAGTGTTAGAGATGTAATATAAAATTATTCAAGGATCTTCACCTAAAAGCCTAAAGTTCAACCCTTACCCCTTTCATCTTTCTAATAGAAAGTTGAATTTCAAGACATGGTAAGTAGGATTGGGCATTATACATTTCAAGCTCAAATGACATTTCACAACTATACTAGCATAATAAAGTGCTTTGATCTAGAGTGATATTATGTAACACAATGACTACATTTCTATAACTTAGTAAGTACAACATTTATGGGGTTAGGTGGCATCTAAATTTTCATATGGTCAATTGGCTATTGGAAATGGAATGAGTTTCCTTTCTTCTCTCTTTTCTTTTGGGTGAGAAAGCAAAGCAAGAAATTCAAGTAAGATGCATATAACATGTTATGAGCCTATCACAGGATGAGATCATACTTTTTCATAGAATGATGACTATTCCATCCAATCAATAGCATTGCAAAGTACATGGCTCCTGTGGCAAAAACCAAATGGAAGAAGCCATAACCATATGGAACATCATCTTCTGCTGGTGGATCACTCTTTCTAAACTGTAAGGATTGGTCAGATATGTATTGGAAAACCTGATTCTAAAATTCAAGCTAAATATAGTTTCTATAACTAACCTGGAAGCATTTGGAATCTATGCCTGTAGAAAATGTTGCAACAACAATTGCTAGTATTGCAACAACAAAACTCTGCCAACAAGCACTGTCACATGTTAGCCAGAACTAAAGAAAATGCAATGTGGAATAGTGAATCCTAAAGCTTTAGAAAAATATTACTCCCTTCTGTTTTTTTATAAGATCTTCTTTTTCTTAGTTTTTCTTGATCCTTTTTTAAGATGATTTTCAATTAACATCAATTCATCAGTAGAATATAAGAAGTTCATTTTTTACTCTTCATTAATATTAAGAATACTTTTTGAAAATATATAAAAAATAATTGACAAATTTCTTAATTCATGTGAAGTTGGGTAATAGGATCCTATAGAAAAAACTAAGAAGAGTATAAGCAACAAGATGCAATGACACATGATCACAACATAAATATTTTTAGAATCAGAATTATCACGTTTAAAGAGAGTAATTCCAATATTATGTTCAAATTTCATTTGTAAAATGAAACACTAAATATTACAATGATGTTTTGCCAGTCTGTTCTGTTTCCAGATTCTGATTTCCTGATGCAGTCAGCTCCTACAGGTTCACTGCATGCACAAATATGTTCTAAAATTTCAAGAAAAATGAAGACAATGAATTAAGAAAGAGCTTAAAAGCAATAAATGAACAGAAATTAAAAAGAACTAAGGCATTTATGCCCATCTTTTGGATTTAGGGAGAAATTAAAAAAAAAAACTCTAAACATCAAGCTACATGCATTGGCTAGCTATTTCAATAAAAGTTCAAAAGTATAGACTAAAGTTGAAACCCTTACCTTCTAATTGCACTCCAGCAAAGGAAGACAACATATAGCCCCATCAAACCTGGACTTAGAATGCCAGCACTAACCTATTGATTGAGAATATAAAATAATTTACTTTTAAAGTTATGATGGAAGATAAAGTGAGTTGACCAATGAAAGGCCATAAAATGTAAACATACTTTTGGGTGTAGAGATACACTTGTCATGAGTTGGAGAAGTACAAGGGTCCAAGTGATGAAGAAAATGTTGAGGAGGCAAGATGGTTGTGGTGCATACCAAATGTACATCAAAATGACCCCCACCAAACAGATGAAATATGAAATTGTTGCAAATAACATCATTTGCATTTGGCTGCACACAAATTGCAGGTAAATGTAAACATTTTGGAAGTATTTTATATCAGCATGATAATCAAATTCAATAACTACTGTAAGTTAGATAACACTCAAATTCATACCATCTTTCTGCATATTTTTCGGAGCAAAAACATTCATTTAGCCACGTTATGAATCTGATTATGCTTATGAGTTGAATCAGAAGGAAAACCCTGGAACACCCACAGTAACATTAAGAACATTCAAATATCAGTTTAAAACAACAATAATATGCTGAAGTCACTATGTAGTAGGTGTTAAAAGTATATACCCGGCACCGAAATGTGCAACCTCCCCTGCACAAAAAAATTTAACTAATTAATGTGTCGCATGAATAATAAATATTAGTAACATTTTTTATATCAAAGAGGAAACATTAATATATACTTGGAGGGTTTTTTCAGAGACACAATTTACCAACCATAGAGCTCAATCAACTGAGAAGGGAGCAAAAATGGGAAGATTGCTACTAGAATCCAAAGAACAATCTTCACTAACCACCATCCAGAGTGCCATGTATCTCTTCCTTCGTTCAATTTACAAGTGCCAGCAGTTGACCAAAACATTATCATATAAAATAACTGATCAATAATTAATTAAGGTTCAACACTATTGAGCTAAGATGATATGTGATATTCCGACCCGTATTGGACTAGCTCGATATGTCATATGTCATATCAAAGTAAAAGAATTTAAATTACATTTGTCTTTAAAAATAAAATGATCAAATCCAACTAAGACATCGATTTTTTTTAGTTTAATCCCCATTGGATAGAGTTAAAAAGGGCTGAAAAATCTAAAGAAAACTCGGGTTGGTAATATTTATGTTTAAGAGTATGTTTGTTCTCCCGTTTAATTGAACGGAACAGAATTTTAAAGAAGTAGGATATTCAATAGAGTTTTTATTGTCTCGAACAAGATCAATATCAACTTTAGATTTTTTCATTTCCCCAATTCCGTTTTCCCAACTGCAAACCAAAAAACCTATATGTTGGGTTGAGTTAGTTCATCTTACGGATTTTTTTACCAATATGGTGGTTTAAAATATTAAATAGTTTAACTTTTTTATTATTGTCTGTATGAAACTTTTTTAAAAGACTCTGTGAAGGGTCTTATAATCTGGAACTTCTTTTCTTTTCTATACTAGGAGGACTTTGCAAACTGAATTTCATACACTTAAATTAAATGTGTAATTGAGATGTGAAAAGGATACAAAACAACCCATGCTCACGCGCAAAACACCATCTGCACCCAAACAGTTTTTCCCAACCTTGCATCCTTTTAAACCTGCAAGTTCAGCATAAGTTACACACTAAACTGTTAGCATAATAAGAATACATTGTGTCATAGCAATGCACTCTAACATTCTTTTTTCTTGTTGTGGTTTTCAGTGAATACTAAGGTTTGAACTTAGAATCACAAGCTAAACTATTCAAACTTCCACCACTAAATTGACCCTAGTTGTTCGTTTTCTAACACACCTTCAAACTAATTATTTTTTGAAACTTATTGACATTGGATAAATAGAAAATGGTGCCCACACAAATCAATTTGTCGCAAATTTTAAATAATATAACTCCGATCCTGAACATAAAAGACAAATATAGACTAATATTTGTAATGGTTACATAAGAGAATTAATTTTTTATAGAAATATTTTTAATTAAATGATTAATAGGGAAACATGATTAGGTAACTTTTGTATGCTCTCATAATAAATAAAGGGTATAAAAAAAATTCCCAATTAATTTGCCTAAAAATATATAATTTTCTCTAATATTCAAACTAAAAACTAAGTTTAATTTAGTTAACTTTCTTTCTTTTATAAAAATATGAAAAAGTGATTATTTTTTCTTTCTAGATCTAGATCATTTGACAAAAAGAGAAAAAAAAATACAAAATTAAAATGGGACCCACTTGATAAGTGGCCCCATATGTAAACCTTCTATCTTTTTTTTTTCACTTGTTAGATGATAAGTCTAAAGAAAACATCTACATTCAAAATGATTCATTAATTCACATACCCTAAAAAATGTGAAAGTTGATTACTTGAATGAGAATGTATATAAGCAATCTTACCCTTGAATTGTGTTAAAGCACTAAGGCTAGAGAGTTCATCACGTGCAGCCCATGCCAAGAGATTGGCAACAAGGAAAATCAAGCCATAAACATACCTCGCCATCCAAGGATTTGATGCATTTCTAAATTGAGTGTACCATGAAGAAGAAGAAGAAATATCCTTCAACATTATTGTTGCACCACTACTATTGTTTTCCCCACCCTCCATCTATAATACATATAAATTCTTCAACAAACCAATGCTACACACTTCATGATAAATAATAGGGTCCACACCCTCAATAATCAAGATCTTCTATTCTTCTCCCCTGCATGAAAAGGCACACTCTTGTCATGGAAAATTCATCACCTTCAATCTAGGTCTCGAATGAAACAAAACATTTATAAAGAACAACAATTAGATTTCTTGCTTATTGGTCACTTTATCTTCACGTAACTTAGACAATAATTATAATATATACAACCATGTAGTTATTTCTCTTGGTCCTACCAATCCAAGATTTTACTCTTTTTTTTCTTTGACATGCATTATATATCTTATCTATCTCCATAGACTAAAATGCTAAATCCCAAATTGTTTTGGTGTGCCAACCATATTATTAAAATTCCCTTTTCTTTGTATATATATAGTAAAGTAGTATACCTTTAGTTAACAATTGAGAAAACAAAATTATAAAAATAAAAAAAATATAATAGTTAATATTAATTCTTCATGTTTTTAAGACAGTCAAAAACTTGTTTAACAAATAAATTTAAATACTTATTTTTCCTAACCTCTATTTTAAAATCAAAATCAAAACGAGAAAACAAACAGAACTTAGTCCATGATATAAATCTAATCCCCCGTAAGAAAAAAAAATCAATAGAACATTCCTTCGTTCTATAAAGTCTTACCTGTAGTACAATGAATTCAACCCTCCCACCTTCAAGTGGAAAATGACTGTTTCACGAAAGCACTGTAATATGATATATTTTATTTTATAATATAAAATGTTACGAAATCTTTTCTTTTTTCTTTTTAAATTTTTATTTGTTGCAGAAAAGTGAAACTACTTTTGCACATCATTTGTCATCACGAGATAGTGCTGAAGACATGTCTTTACAAAATTAAAAAAAAATAAAGAGCAAAAGTGTAAAATTACTTTTTAATATATAGAAATTACTTTCAGATTAACAACTGTTACCAATTTTAGTAATAACAAAATCAATAATCTGACAATTTAATTACTAATTCCATCAACAATTTTAAACAATAAATTATTTAATACCAAAAACATTCATCAATTTTGAAATAAAAAATAAACACAAGTGGGACGAGTAAAGAAATTAAACACAAGCAGAAAAACTGATTTCACAGAATGATAAACTGATTCAAATGAACACAATAGCAGAAAAACTGAGGATTCAAAGAGAAAACAAAAGCAACCATATGACATAAAACTATGAAAGCATTCACAAAGTAACAATGCTAAGATTTAAACTACGAAGCAATTCATAATACTTCATATGTCATGGCCAAATGCAGACTCTCATTTATAAATTGCAGGGAAAAAATGAATAGTAATATTCATAACAATGGAAAATGCATGATGCTGGAAATGGAGTACTTGATAAATAAGACTTAAGTGTGTTTCTCAATTCACATACTAAAAATGATTAATATTATTCTGATATTTTATTCAACATCAAATATGATGCAAATTTGTTTTTGATCAACCTCCGCAAAACAATCCCAAACAGTTACCAAAAAAATGGCTCTTTGAGTTGAAGATAGAAACAAGATTAAGAATGAAACAGAGTGAAGGAACTGTGAGCATTAATTAATTAGTACCTGTTGTGTTGTGGTAGAAGAAGATGAATTCAAAGCATTGAAGAGAATTGAAGAAGATGTTCCCTCTCCCATTGAGAGAGAAAAGAAGAGAAGGGAGAGGATATATGTATGTGTTTATAAAAATAATGAATATTGAATGAGAGAGTGTGATGGTGACATGTTAAAAACAGAGAGTGATTCTTTTTCTTTGCTTTGTTCCAATTGATGTACCTTAGAAGGCAACTATTTGTTTCTTCCCAACACAACTCTCCCACATTGAGTGCATTTATTCCTCCACTTCAAATGCGCATGGCTATAAAGCATCTCAAATACTCTTCTTTTTAACACCCATAATAAACTTGCAAACTAAACTCCAACCCTACTTTCAATAGTTTACCCGCTTTATATAATAAAAAAGTATAAATTTTTTATTGAAAAATAATACCCATATGATCTTAAAAATCAACGAAAACTATATTATTGAACAGTATGAATGAGAAATTTAATTAATTCTATTAAGTTTTAATAAAGTATTTTAATTTTCATTTTAGATGCATACTATTTCTGTTGCTTGATACAAGAATCTTTAATTAATTTCAGTTTTTTTAAAAAGAAAATACTTAATATAATTAAAGTAATTTAATATATCTATAAATTATAATAGTCTTCTACAAGTACCTATTGAGGTTTACACATTTTACTCTTTTTCTTGATAATTAATGTTTATTTTATTAGTGGTTGATAAAAGTATTTTTGTAAAAAATTCATTAATCCTTGAGTGGATTGGGTCAGAATTAGAGGGTCGTTCTTATGCAAGAGGGTCTGAGTCTGATAACTTGAAACTTATAAAGAGGAAGTCTTATAACTTGAAACTTAGAAAGAGGAAGTTGTAAGAGTGATGTGTGTGCTGAGTCTAAAGAGTAAATTTGATGAAGAATGTGACTCAGCAGTCTTCAGTTTGGGATAAGCACATTTAATATTTTTTCTTTTGAATGTTGCCTTGTAACATACTTGAGCTAAGACATACTTAAAAAAAAAATGATTTGGTTCCACACAAATTTTTGTTGCTTGTAATTGGTGTACTCTCCTTTTAAGTTGTAATTTATGCACTTTAGATTTTATATACTAAAACACTCAAATAAAAAGGGTTAGATAACACTTAAACATATTTTATTTAATTAAAAGTTTTGATGTGTCATATTAACAACTTTTGGAATATCTAAAAATAAATTTTAAAATCTTTAAAGTCTTTAAAAGTAAATTTGGTTCTAAAAAAATTTACTAAAATTTATTTATATTTAACAGCGGAGATATTACGCAAAGTTAAGAAGCTTTAATTGAATTCATGGAGTGTTTCTGATTGCAAAATTCATTGAGTTTAATTAATATACTAACAAGATGTGTAAGACCAATATGGCCTAGATCCAAAGCCCAGGTTTATTTGTGTAAATGTTTTTTCCAATACTTTGATGAGCAATGATTAATGAATATTTTTATAAGAGAAAAGATGGCATGGGATGGTAATGATAGTAATCATGTACCATCCAGGAAGTTAGATTCTGCTGTTTTTATTTCTGGTTACATGATTCTAGTGTTTCTTTCACGCCCAACTTAATCATTGGTTTCATGCTCAACATTATCATGCTTTTCCTATTGTAATAATAACTAGAGGGAAATGTTAAAATACTCCATTTTTTAGAAAGTTCAAAATAAAATACTTTTATTATAAATTATCTTGAGATTACATTAGCAATTTAAAGAAATATATTGATAATTTTTATAGCATGACATTATTGACAAATACTTTAATTCAATAGAAGTTTAAATTTTTCTTTGTACTGAAAAGGTTTTATTAAAAAAGACAAACATGATTTGGTATTTTTTTTTTATGATGAATTAACGTTTGTTTGTTATCTCATCTCTCTTTTATGGATTTCTGTTACATCAAAATATTCTCGTTTAAATATCAATCTTGGTTGGTTAACCCTAAAAATAGATTCTACGATCAAACGTAATTTTAATTGTCTCGAACGATGTAAAAGATCAATATCAACTCTTAAATTTTTTCATTTTCTAAACTTCGTTTCTCCAACCAGAAATCAAACGTCTGTATAAATTCATTGAATTGTTATACCAAACAGACTCTAACATCTCCGGTTTGATAATACGTTTGAGGATTTCCTTAAAAAAAGGTTAGCATGTTTTTTAATTGTTAATGACATAACTAATGATGCAACTCTGCATTTATAATGGCATGTTGCTTGCATGTAATCCACCATACCATGACTTCTGTCTTCTGATGTATGCAAAAGGTTGTTGGGTTTTTTTCATTTTCTTCTTTCATTTTGACTTTTGATTTTCATGAATTTGTGATTCTTATATGTAACAGTGAAATATTTTTGCCCCCGCTTTTTTAAGAATGAATCATATTCTCTCTCTCTCTCTCTCTCTCTCTCTCTCTCTCTCTCTCTCTCTCATATTACAAGGGTGAAAACAATATATTGAATGTGAAAATTAAAATGTAATTTGCGACGAATTAAACAAGACAGTAAATATAACTAAATAAATTCTAAAAAGCTTTGTAAAATTCAAAAAGTTTGATCTCAAATCCCAATACACAATCAATCTTAATATTTTGATATACTATCAATGAATTAGAATTTACTAAATTTATGGATTTTAATGTGAATATTTCAAAGGTGAGTTGATTTTAATGATATATCATTTCATCATTAGTTAAGAATGAAAAAATAATTATTAACGCATTTCAATTAAATTAAAATTTGTGTTATTCAATATTAAATAAAAACTTTAATGTAACATATAATAAACTTTAAAAACAAGAATAAAACTGATGTTAATCCTCGAGACTAGATATTCGATGCACTTTAGTCTCTTTAATTTTAAAAATTTTAAATTAGTTGAGAATATTATAAAAATTAATTCATTTTAGTTATTTTATACTTTATTTTTCAGTATTTTTTATTTAAATGATAAATAAAATTTTATTTTATAAAATTAAAGACTCAATTGAAATTTTAAAAATTTAAAGAACAAAAGTATATAACTCATATAATATCAAAAATTTTGAGGGTCCACTCCTTTTAAAATTCAAGAAACTGTTCACTATTATTAAGATAAATTTTATATTAATTAGGAATATGGTTGGAATATTTTTACAAGGCTTGACATAATCTTTAACTCATAATTTAGTTTTTAGGTTGAGTTGTGCTTGTTATTTTATTTTTATTTTTTTGTTATGGTACCATAGTCTAACCAATTTGAATGTGGGTCACTTGTAAGTGTTTGGTCTTAGGCATGAAGAAGTGCATTAAAATAAATCTTATATCGGCTAGAAATATGACAAGAGTACTCTTACAAGGTTTAAGGCCACTTTTAACTCAAGATCTAACTTCTGCATGAGTTAGACCCATTATTTTTTGTTATGATTTCAAAGTCTAACAAGTCCAAATGTTGTGAGCACCTAAGACTCAAAGGAAACGTTTACGTAATAAAAACACAGGGAAAATTTTTCCCGATTTGGGTAATCTAGCATGAGAGATCCGGTATGGGGGTCTAACCCTCAGTCTATACACAATACTGGTGTTATATCAAGATAGGAGTAACAAAAACATTATTCAACATATGCGCACTTATATAAATATATACGTACACACCTACATTCATTCCTTTACTAAGTTCTAACTTAATATTCGGCATCACCTGCAGATGCATGCTGGTTTGAGCTACTGTATGCAATTTACATACAATTGTTCACGAAAGAGTCAGCCAAGGCCATGACATCAAAATACATGTATAGTAATCATCTATATTCAATAGAATCCATCATAGGATTCATTCACCAAGGCGTCTCAAGCCTTTACCAGTCCTCATCGCATTCTAAGTTCACTACGTAACAAAAATTGGTGCAGGAGTAAGCATACATATTTAAATAAAAAATATTGAACTGGATTGAACCACAACATATACTATTTCCTATCCAGTTCTAACATCCACTATTTTATCCATCAAACACTATGATCTCAGCATCACATCATTAATTTGCCATTTAACACAAGTCATCGCATCATCATAACTTACACCAATACATTCAAAATCATTGTCCATGGCTGTCCCACAGCCTTTCAATCATAATTTATATGTTAATACATATGCATGCGGATTTGACTTTATTGATGAGATTAATACTACAATATTTAAATTTTCTCAACACATATTTATAGATCTTTTTACCGGTACTGAACTGTTCGTCCATCTTACAACACTGGTCACTTTTAGTGATAGCAGCATCTCAACTCATGTGTTGTGGGTCCACCTTAAGCTCAATCAAGGCAGCTATGAAATCCAAAGGAAACCACCATAGAATTTGTGCCTACCCAAAGGCCGACCTCCTATCTAGGCTGACATCACAGGCCCCCTGTAGTCGTGTGAGCGTTTGAATGTAAATGTCAGGCTAACAAACATCCATTGTCAATGAGCCACCTGATTACCATCATCAGGAGTCAACACTTGGTTACCATCACCAATGGTCCACATCCAAATTATTCAAATAAAGCATGACATGCAACAAATCATTCAAAATCTCAATTCATATCATTTATGATCATTACATAATATATTAATTCATTGCCACCTCATACAAATATTATCACAATCATCAGTTTCAATATCAACATGCATAACCAGAACAACAAATCGTCAATATATCACATTATACAGAAGTCAATAATTAGGGATAGTTCCTTAACACCATTACACATAATCAATCACAACATAAACTCTCCATTCAATTAAATATTGAACTACCCCATGTTCGTTCATAACTCGTGCATTTAAAATATAATGCTCCCCCTACCTGGAATTCGCGATCCCAAGCTTGAACTCTCGTTCTGGTCACGTTTCGACAACAAACCTACAATTAAAACATAACCCAAAACTTTAGACATCGAATTTAGACGTTTATTGGGTTGTCAGGAGAATGAAGGAAAGCAAAACAACTTTCCTGTTAATGGTCTTCCCAAAAATAGACCAGAAACCCCTCATGCAAAGTGATTAGAATCTAACATGTATAAAAATGAAAACAAAGGCCATGCATGTGAGGATTAAGGGTTATTTAACTCACCGATGGTCGCGGCTACGCTCGTAAGAGGGTTTAGGGAAAAGAGAGGGCTCACCACTAAAAAAACACCTGTTAGCGACAGAAATAATTGGTCGCTAATTCATCCACTGTCCGTCGCTACAACCCTTAGCGACGGTATCTTAGACGGGACACTAGCCGTCGCTAAAACCATCGTCGAAAACACATTAGCGACCAGAGAGGCGCCGTCGCTAACATATTGATGGCATAACACCGTTGCTAAAATGGTCTCTGCTTCATTGACCCCTGCCATCGCTAACTGTTGCCATATAGCGACCTAACGACTCCGTCGCTACTAACAGCCACACTGCGACCAACATATACCGTCGCTACGGTTAAACATATAGCGACCGACTCCTCCGTTGCCAAGTGTGGCGTTGTAGCGACCATGATCAGCCGTCGCTACATTTTCTCTTATAGCGACCGTACGAGACCGTCGCTGTGTGGAGCCATACAGCGACTACAATATTCCGTCGCTGTGTCTGACCAACCAGTGACCACTCTCCACCGTCGCTATTGTTTACATTATAGCGACCAACGGATGCCATCGCTAATTGGAATTTTTTATTTTTTAAAAAATTGGTAAAATATTTATAGGTTTTGTTAATTTTACTTTAAAAATGGAGATTAATATTTTGTATTTTGTATTGGCTGATAAAATTTTATAATTAAATTTGAATAATTTTTTTAAAATATTAAATTATTATTAAAAACAAAATAATAGATTAAATTTATTTATCAAATAGGTTGAATTATTAATGATAATTACAATAAGGCTTTTTTATTTGAATTTAATTACCAATAAATATTGACATAATAAATGAAGAATGACAAAATAAATACTGAATGAAATATAATATAAAAACTATAAATCAAATATACAATGTGTATAAATAATAAAAATACAATCATGGTGGTGGGGGATCCTAGGGTGGTGGTGGGGGCGCCTGGGAAGTGGGGGGAGGTAGCCTCGCCATCAACTGCATCAGTAGCTCCTGCTGCTGAGCAAGTTGCCGACGAGTCTCAGCGTGCTGCTCCTCGGCCCGCCGTCGGTCCGCCTCAGCCCGCTGTCGGTCCGCCTCGGCCCGCTCCTCCAACAGCTGCCTCTGACGTCGCTCCTCCTGTAGCTCGTCATTCAGGTTTTGAATTACCTGAACAACCTCAGTCGGGAGACCAGAGGAAGAGGAAGGGGTCTTCCCCTTTTTCGCCAGCTGCGTGCCGACGCCACCCAATCCAAATACCCTCCCTTTCTTGTTCACACCGCCAACAGCCTCCATATAGATGGCGTTGTCGTCAGAACAAGATAGGGTGGGAGGAACCTCCCCTTCAGGAGTGGAAGCCACCAGGTCCGCCTCCTTCTCGGCCCTCCTGGCCTGATACGCCTCCTGTAAATTCAAAAACAATGATAGGATTAGTAAGCTGATTTGTAAATTATAAGCATATGTCAGTTAAAAGTAAATACCGCTAGATCCATAGTCTTCTGGTTTACCCATGCACCGGCTTTGTTCTTCTTGGTCATTTGCATGACCTCAAACAAAGAAGGCTCCCGGTGCTCCCTCAGCTCCTGTGGTGGACAAAAAACATTGAGATTATTATTTGTAAACATGTCAGACGAATCATATTAAAAACATAAATATACTTATAAATCTTTTCTTGTGCTCGAGGGTTGAAATGCTACCCCCAGTGTAAACTGAGGCTGCAGCATCAGCGGCTTTGTTTGCCCTGTTCCGAGCACTCGCCTGCTGGAACGGAACACCGCCCCACTTCTGGACCATCCCGTCCCAATGGTCCTCTGGGATCCAACGAGGGCGCTCACCCTTGTCCCTCACCTTCCAAAGGGTACTCTTGATGATTTTGGAGGTCTTCGTGGCAAAGACCTTCCTAATCTCATCAATCATACCCTCTGCCCACTGGTAATCACGCTGTAAAATGAAATGAGAAATCAAAATTAATTAGAGGTCTATTTTACAAATCAAATCACAACAAATGAGCTAGGAACTTACCGAGAAGGTGTCAAACCACCTATCTTGGACAACCTTCCCAGCATCTGTCCAAGATATATATGGACTATCCCACTGGGCCTTTAAAACCTTAGTAATCGCTTTGGTAGTGTGACTACTATCAACAAAGCTGTAATGACAACAATTATATCAGGAGTATAACAACAGACAATCTAGGGAGACTCCCAAAATTCTGGCAGAGTCTCCCTTGTAAATGTAACATTTCCAAGTTTAAATAGTTACCCTGTTACAAACAGAAGAGTGTCCAGTACAATTCAATCTATACAAGTACTAATTAAAGTACTATACAATAAACCAACAAGTCTTTCCACTAAAGTTTAATATAAAGTACCATACAAATAACATAAAAGTTTTTGAGTTTTAGTCACTTACTCGTCTCCGGTCGGCACGGGTACCAACATGGGCAGAGGGGATGCCGGAGGTGGGGTGGCCTGATGGCCAGGGTCCTCCAAGCCACCAACTCCAGGAGTCTGCTCTGGGGTGGTCAGCTGTGGGGGTGATGGAGTGGTCCGCTGTGGTGGTGATGGAGTGGTCTGCTGTAATGGTGATGGAGTGGTCCGCTGTGGTGGTGATGGAATGGTCTCCTGCCCTGGGGTGGGAGTCCCCAGACGGGATGTCGGGGTGCTGGACCCACCACCCCTACTGAAGGGCAGTCGACGTCCCGTCATCTGTGGATAAAATCATGAAAAGAAAGTTAGTCTCAGGATATATATATAAACCTATGTATATATGTTTAACAACTACATACTCTGTGTCTGTTTCAGTTTCAAATTCCCCCTCAGTTTTAGTGTCACTGTGGTTATCTGTTTGAACAACTTCATCAGTGTGTAAATCAGCCCTAGACCGTTTTGATCGAGAGACAAGGTCTTTGTCAATGTGTTCACCCCCCGTAGTGGCGAGTGTCTCATCCATTATGACTGGATCAATGTTGAACAATAAATTGGCATCGTTGAGCTCGTGTGGTGCAAGCTGATAAGCGTCATCGACCTCGTCGGAGACATTGTCAGTGATCTGACTTCGGGCCTTGGCCTTGATTACTGCATACCAGTCCCGATGTCCTCCCGGGAAGTCAGTGTAATAAACCTGCTCAGCTTATTGGGCAAAAATGAAGGGATCAAACCCTTTATATCTACCATTCTTCTTGACCTCAACTAAGCCGTAGTTGTTGTCAACCTTTGTTCCAACACCGATTGTGTTGTCGAACCAATCACATTTGAATAGAACAATCTCTCTTCTTAGTCGTCCAGAGAACGAAACTTCAACAATCTCCGTCAGCACTCCATAAAAGTCTTCTTACAACTGTCCGGCGGTGCCTTTAACACAAACCCCGTAGTTATGGGTGCGCATCCCTTCACTCCATTGAAGAATATTAAACTTGTAGCCATTTACGTAGTAAATAGGCCATTTTTTAACAGTTTTCACCGGCCCCCAAGAAAGAGCTTGGAGTAAAGAATCTTCAATATGGTTGTTAGGGTCTTGTATCTATGTACAACATAACAAGTAGGTCATTGTTAGATACCGGGAGTTAGAAGCAAATAGGCTTAAAAATACTTGGTATACGGGTCTTACGTGTTGCGCGAACCAACCAAAGAACTTGGATGACACCTCACTATGAATTTGGTCATCAGTTAAATCATTTTGCTTAAGTTTTAGCATATCTGTATATAAGCTATTCAAAGGAAACAAATTTAGATACTATAAAAGCTACGTTTAGAATGTAACATATAACTTCTATGACTTACTCAATAAAGGGTTCCACTTCTGGGTAATTTAGAAGAATGTACAAGTGAGCCGCCTTTCGATCTTTCTCATCAATGTAACATTTTGTGAGCTTGCCCCCCGGATGACCAGGATAGTTGAAAATTGATGTTTGTTCATCAAACCCTGTGCGGCTGGCTACCCCAAGATTGTGGGAAATTCTACTCATTCTAGTTTCTATCTCCGTCGGAAAATAGAAAGAAGCAAAGGTTGTCATTTCTTCGACTAAGTATGCCTCACAAATTGATGCTTCAACGCAGGCTTTGTTCGACACTTTATCTTTTAAAGAGCGTAAGAATCTTCAACATCATTAACAAGTGTTAAGTTAGAAAATACTATTATAAAAATGTTTGCAAGGAAATTAAAGAGTTCACCAAGCATTCACCTTTCGAATGGATACATCCAACGATACTGCACCGGGCCACCAACCAAGGCCTCGTACGGTAGATGGATAGGCAAATGCTCCATGGAGTCAAAAAAAACTTGGTGGGAAAATCTGCTCCAACTTACAAATCAATACCGGGATAGTTTCTTCCATCTTCACAAGTTTCTCCACAGTCAACGAAGTAGCCGTCAACTCCTTAAAGAAGTGACTCAACTCCACCAACGGTTTCCAAATAGGCTTCGGTAAGGCATGAAACACGTACGGGAGTAGTTGTTGCATAAACACATGGCAATCATGACTTTTCATGCCAAACACCCTGCCCTCCTTCACGTCGACACATCTACTCAAGTTAGAAGCGAATCCGTCAGGCAGGGTCAACCCATTCATCCAAATACACACAGCAATCTGTTGTGGTCTAGTTAAAGCATATTTTGCATGGGGTTTATGTAACGTCCCGTGTAATTTTCCGAATAAATTTTTCGCGTTTTTAAAAGATCAATTTAAAATTCGTAAATTAAACTCAGAGTTCACATAAAATTTGATAATTGCGGAATATTATCATGCATACTAGTCGTGATTAATAAAATTCATGAAATATTTGCATAGCAGAAATGATTTAGAAGTAACAGTACATAGTACGTAATATTTATTACAACCCATTAAAATAAAGTAGAAATCAAATCCAAGCAATATATGATATAGTCATCAATCATGGCATCACTCTTCATTCTGCGTGGCATTCACTGTAAAAATTGATGTAAGAGTGAGACAGAATATAGAATAAGTATAAAATAGATAAAATCGCACAAACACAATCAACAAATCATAATGATATGATGGATATGCCAGACGAGCTCATTTATATATAATGAATCTTTAATTAGTCAAATGATGTCATGCTGGATCCATTTGGTTTGGTGGGAATACTGCAGTAAAAGTCTCATAGAGACACAAATAGGGCTTTAGCATATACCATGAATCCCTACATTTCATGGCGCTTAAGTACCAAAGTACACAAATATCATAAGTAGGACTTTGCATAAACCATGAATCCCTACACTTCATGGCGCACAATAAAATAGGGCTTAGCTCATCATAGAGTAACCCCCCACCAGGGTAGGCAATCATGGAACCCCTAAATTCCATGGTGCGTCTGAATGCTTATGATGCATGAATGCCTTTAATTCTCTTTATCATTTAACATACCATGATATATCAATTTCCAAAACCACTTGGAAAACCACAAATCCTCAAAGGAACACCTCATATATATAATTTACAAGATCATGGATTTACTGTTTCAACCACATGTATCAATAGTCGCAAGGTATTCATGTATAAATATTAAATTAATCATTCATAATGATTCATCATCAAAATACACAAACTGTATGGTACTCATTAAAACACAACAACATCAATAATAAATCATAATCACTCAAGAGTTTAATTAATAAAATTGATACTCATAGAGAAAATATCATTTTCATTCATAATAACCATTATAATTAACTTTTAGCATTTCTAACAGCAACATACTTTTAGTAAAACAGTCATAACATGAGTAAATCATAACCTTTTCCTATGATTCCACTTCCTATAGCTTAATAATACAATTATCTACAACTTTCATGAAGAACACAATTTTAAATTCCAAACAGAAACACCACTTATCCATGAAATACCATACTGCCTCAAGGTGAGTTTTCCAAAACGTACACATATTAGTAATTTAAACGTTTCTGGAGTTACAAAAATTATTTTGGCATGAAACCAGTTCTAAATTATTCTTAACATAAATATTTACAACTTTCATGAAGACACCAACACTTAATTCTCACCACAAAATTCCTAGTTTTAAAAATAAAATTCGGATTTCAGATTAACAGGATTACAGCTTGTACATACTTCAGTATTATAGGCATAACTTGAGCTACAAAAATCATTTTGACTTGAAACCACTTTCTAAAGATCCACAACATAAATATCTACAACTTTCATGAAGACATAAAAGGCTGATTATGCACATACAAGTCCCAGCATATTAATATATATATACAAAACATAGGATGAATATTCCACTCGGACATGCTATAGTAATTTGGCTATAACGTTTGCTACACATACTCAAATCAGTCGGTTCAGGTCTCAAAATTCACATAAGAAAAAGATATACAACTTTCATGAAGACACTGATCACTAATTCTTACCACAAAATGCCCAGTTTTAAAAATAAATACGGATTTCAAGTTAACAGATTTACAGCTTGGACATACTTCAGTATTTTAGGCATAACTCGAGCTACAAAATTTATTTTGATTTGAAACTACTTTTGAAAGATCCACAACATAAATATCTACAACTTTCATGAAGACATCCAAAGCTGATTATGCATGTATTATTCCCAGAATATCAAAATATGCACAAAACATGGAACAAATCTTTCACTCAGATATGCAGTAGTATTTTGGCTATAACTTTTTCTATACATACTCAAATTAATTGATTCAGGTCTTAAAATTTAGATAACAAAAATATCTACAACTTTCATGAAGAAGTCAGAGTCAAATTCACACGTTTTCAATTTCAAAAATGAGCAACAAGTTACGAAGTTAATTCTGGAATCCTAGAACAGCATACAATTCTACCCATTTCACAAATATTCACAACCCTGTCCCCTGTTACTTGGTTTGCTGACTGAAAAAATGGCCTCCTTGTTGTCCTTGCACTTGTTCAAAGAAGAGTAAAAGAGAGGAAGAAGATTTACTGGTTTTTCTCAGGAGTTCTGGTCAGAGGCAATGTTAATAATGCAAGACAAGTGGGGAACATTATCCTTGTGAGTGGAAGTTTAGTGCTGTTAGTGCTTTGATAGTGGAGATAATGGAGGATTAAAAATAAGAAAGTGGCTCATAATGGTCCACTTCTGGCCGTCCATCCACTAGGGTGAGTAATAATGGTTTTGGTTGTATTAAAAATTGCATAAGAGACAAGAAAGGAGTCAAAAGTCACTTTTGGCACTGAAAACCGACTGGAATTCCACTCGGTTAGCCTATAAACCGACTGGAATTCCTCCAGTCGTGTGAAGAAGAAAGGAAACTGAGTCCTCTCGCTCAAGCGGAATGTGACTCGCTTGAGCGAGTACCATATAATGTACTGACAGAGGGGCTTCGCTCAAGCAAAAACCGACTCGCTTGAGCGAGACATTCTCCCTCGCTTAAGCGAGGAATTCATTCGCTTAAGCAAATCCACTCGGTTTTCATTCAACATTGTAGTTCACTCGGTAAAACCTCCTGAAACTGAGTCGTTCTTCTATGTTTTCCACTCGGCCATTTCAAATCATTATTAAGCCGACTCATACATAATCTATCACTCGGCACAATTGATCCAAACCTATTTATCCTTCACCCAGTCTTTCATTCAGTAAAAACCGAGTCCCCCTTCACAGTCTTCAACACTCGGTTCCTCATTCCAAATCCGAGTCTCCATACACACACGGTTCCACTCGGTAAGACTTTTCAGAAACCGATTCTCCCCTCATAGTTGTCCCCTCACTCGGAATATCTCCCAATCAAATGCCACTCGGCATATCCCAACCTTATTTCACTTGGGTATTCTACAAGTTCATCACTCGGTACACCATTCATAATCACTCATCTTCTGAGCAGTGCCCCACTCGGTAACTAATACCAAGACCGACCAACACTCATTCAGCCTCACATTTGGCATTCATGCCTATTCTTACTCGGAGAATACCTTTAGCCATTCATTTCTCAGGAGGAGTTTCCACAACCGTACTCCACTCGGTATTATTGATCCTAAACCGACCCAAGACATAAATGTTGTCAATCGGAATTCCTTCACTTAGGATTGCAACTTCTGATCTTAATTAACTCAGAAACGAGTCACTCAAGAATAATTGACTCTGAAATGAGTCCTTTGAAGATCTTGACTCGGAAATGAGTCTTTCTGTGGTGTTTGACTCGAAAACGAGTCATTCAGGAGTAATTGACTCGGAAATGAGTCATTTCAAAGTAATTTAACTCGGCAGTGAGTCACCCCAAGGTGAGTCACTCGGATTCTCTCACCCAAAAGTGGTTCTATCAGTTCCACTTCACACATAAGTGTCTCGGGTGCATGAATTTCACTCGGAATAAACTCACTCGGCCATATTCCACTCGGAAAAACACAACCTTCACTCGGAATTTTACATCTTCACTCGGAATTTCTCTTAGTCACTCGGAATTTTCCTTCTTCACTCAGAATTTTCATTCTTCACTCGGACAGAGCCCCCTTTTTCACTCGGAAATTCGTTTCTAAGGCATTTTACCCGGGAAATGGATCTTATCAATACAGGTCTATGTAATTTCTATAATTATACCCAAAAATGGAATTTTTTGGAGTATTATAAACCATCCATAAGGTGTTTTATTCATTGATTAACACTTACAGACCTTCCATGCTTCATAAATTACATAATTGAACTATTATTAAAGCAGGATGTTACAGTTTAAACATTCTTCCACGTCCCGCATCCCTCAACTCCAACTCCTTTCTAGAACACCAAATCGGAAGGTCTAGACGACTCTTCTCGTTGTCCTTTGTTCTCCCTTTGATGTCCATAACAGTGTCAAAAATATTCATGAAAACATTACGTTCAGTGTGCATGACATCAATGTTGTGTCTTAACAACAAGTCTTTCCAATATGGCAAATCCCACAAGACACTCTGCTTCACCCAGTGGTGTTCCTTACCATAACCCGCAAACTCCTTAACACTCTTGTCCCAGATGTAAGGATACTCTTCGACCCTCTGCCAAACCCGTGCACCAGATAACCTACGGGGTGGAGGTTCATTAACAACCTTGTTCTTCTTAAAAGCGGTTTTGTTTCTCCTAAACGGGTGATCCAACGGTAGAAACTTTCTATGACAGTCAAAGAAACTTGTCTTGCCACTAACATGGAGTGATTCCCCCCCCCCGGTATGTTCCATGCATAGAGGGCAAGCAAGCTTCCCAGACGTGGACCATCCAGAAAGCATACCATAGGCCGGGAAGTCGTTAATAGTCCACATCAAAATAGCACGCATCATAAAGTTGTTCTTCAAAGACGCATCGTATGTCATTACCCCGACATCCCATAACTGTGATAACTCTTCAACCAACGGTTGCAAAAACACGTCTATGTTCGCCTTTGGATTTTTGGGTCCTGGAACCAGTATAGATAGAAACATGACCTCCCTCTTCATACACATATCAGGAGACAGATTGTATGGGGTCAGGATGACTAGCCAACAAGAGTAAGCTCTTCCGTATTGACCGAACGGGTTAAACCCATCAATACATAAGCCAAGTCTTACATTGCGCGGCTCGCCAGAAAAGTCCAGATATAGCTCATCCAAACACTTCCATGCTTTCCCGTCGGAAGGATGGCAAAGAAACCCCTCTTGTGTTCGGTTCAGAGCATGCCAACGCATGTGTTTTGCCGTAGACAATAAGGCATACAGGCGTTGAAGACGCGGTGTTATAGGGAAGTACCACATTTTCTTCCTGGCCGTCCGGGTTACCTTCCCTCTCATTTTAACAGTTTTGTAGCGTTCCTCATTACAATGCAGACATTTTGTGACACTCTTATCTGCAAACTCATTTCTGAACAACATACATCCGCCAACACAACACTCTATCTTCACACAACCCAACCCCAAGTTTGCCACTTGTTTCTTAGCATGGTACAGGTTTGCTGGCATTCTATGATTACTAGGCATAGTAGAACCCATCAGATTGACCATCCTATTAAAACAACCTCCAGAAAGATTATAATCTGCCTTTAGGCTTAAAGCAGCTAGGGAGGCGGATAACTCAGTGTGACTGTTGCATCTATCCCATAATGGAGTCTGAGCCGCCGCTAACAAATCATAAAATCTTTTCACCTCCAGATTAGGATCCTCCTCTACATTGTCAGAGTCTCCATGACCTGCTTGGTCATTATGTTCCAGCATACGCCCGGTGGAGGGTCAACATGATCCATCACCATTTGTTCATAGTTGTTGTACGTATCCCTGTTTCCTCCAATCTTATAGTAAGACTGTTGCACAGTTACGTCTGATGGTCTACACGGTAACTGCTCACCATGGTTGTACCAGCAGTGGTATGTTTCCATGAACCCTTTCTCAGTTAGGTGGCACATGACATCATCCGCGTATTCAAAACTCATGCATTTGCACCTTGAGCACGGACAACGAATCTTCTGAGTTGCTTCAAATCCAGGCGTGTTTGCCGTAGCGAACGGAATGAACTCCAATAGCCCCATCATAAACTCCTCAGTCACTCGCCGACTGCAATCTAGTCAGTTGTACATCCATCATCGATTTGCCGGTACCTCCATTTATAATATCTAACAAGCACGATTTCTGTTACTTTACATTTTTAAATTTTTATTTAACTATCGGTTGTGAATCACTCTATCTCTTTGATGTTACAAATTGGTAGGGCCCTATCCCATTCGGGATGAATATGCAACCATCTGTAACCCATCCCATAATTGTATGTGGTCTATCTTGTGTCCTTGATGTTCATTTGAAATTTCGGCAGCATTTCACATTGGTCCCCGAGTACACAGAGATACATACGGTATGAAACACCACACGCAGACATGCACCCTGGGGACAATACGAAACACCATAACCGAAATTTCAAATGAACATTCAACATCTCAAGATAGACCACACACAACATTGATGGGTTACGCCCTACTGGTTACAAATTCATACCAAACTGTCCAACCGGGACAATTCAAGATCCAACACAACACGGTACATCAGCCGGTTGTTTTGAAACTTGAACGGGAATCTAATGGGTACACACACGACTAAACCCTACATTATTAACGTTGAGTTTCATTTTTAAGTTCCATAAGAAAGGGAGCCTGCCAAAATTTTGGCAGAGTCTCCCCTGTAAACTAGACATTTCCCAAAATTAGAAACGGCCTGTTACATACAGAAAACTTCCCAGTATAGATAAATAAACATATCATAGACATTGTATATGATATTTAGAGTTATGAACACCAAATCATGTTATCAATACATAAAATCAATGCCTAATAAGCTCTGCTCTCCACTAACAAACAACATTACACATGCATAAAAAATCATGTTATCAGCACACAAAACTAATGCCTAATGAGCTCTGCTCTCCACTAACAAACAACATTACACATGCATAAAAAATCATGTTATCAGCACACAAAACCATCGCCTAATGAGCTCTGCTCTCCACTAACAAACAACAATCAACATACATACACTTCAAAAGATACAACACACATAGCCAGAAAGTTAGCGTTAGGGGATTACCTGGGAAAGAGAGATAGCAATGAAGACAAAGCTGATGAGGGCTGAACACGAACCACGCGTAAAGTGTGTTGGTCTGCATGACAAAGTTGATTATTAACAGTGTTAATTAAAGTTCCCAACATTCAACTGGTTTCCATGTATGAGGTTTCTAAAGATGTTCCCAACATCCCAACACACATACAACTTACTAAAAAAGGGAAAACAGAAAAACTGAATCCTAACTATCTTTAGGAAATTAACAATTTCTGTTCACATCAATAACATATCTTATGTCACATGAAAGAAGCAAATTACATTAATTAAATGAGGCTTACGTTCTACTTCTACATAGAATTTTCTAAAAAATTAGCTGAACTACAGAAGGGGATTACCTGGAAAATTGACACAACTAGTCTCATCTAATTGTTCATTTAAAACTAACCAACCGACCAATTAAAGACTAAAATTAATCGGATTGTTCATTTAAAATTAATCATGTTTAACTATGGATGCTCTATGGTAGTTTATATATAATTGTCTTGTACAGTTTCTGCTGGTTCCTGAATGTAGAATTGTTCAAGTATGGATGCTTTATGGTAGTTTATATATAATTATCAACTTGGTGGCTGGCTTATTATTCTAGAAAACTGTATGCTAAAGAGAGGTGCTATTGACACCCGAAAGCTCAATGAAAGTAAAGGTTTCTAGCAGGGTAATCACATAACGGTCGCGGCTTATCGCAGCAAGCCAAAAAAACTTTATAAAGGTCATGGCGGCCGCTATAACGGCCTATGGCGGTTACATAGCGGACACAATAAAATAATGCAATATATATATATATATAGCTGCATAAAACATCATAAGTCTTTGGTCAAGCAAATAATAATGCATAAAACATAGATCCTACAATAAAAGACAAGGAAAAAAACAATGCAACATATATAGAAAAGGCCTAGAAATCTAATCCTCTTCATCTTCATCTCCTTCCTCTTCTTCAACTTCAACATAATCATTCTCATTGTTAGGAATTACGGAAAAGCCTTCAGCTTCTTCTCCTTCCAAGCTCTCAAAAACAATATCTTCTAATTCTTCTTCCTCCATGTCATCATCAAGTTCAGCTTCTCTTTCTTCTTCAACTTCAACCACTTTCTCTTTTCCTTTTCTTGTTGAAGAACCACTTCCTCTACCTCTACCCCTTTTAGACAATGTTAAAGCAGATGTTTGTTCTTTTCTCCTTTTCCTTTGTCGTGTGTATACTCTAGGCTCTCCAATCCCTGAAATTTTATAAACATCTCTCCACAATAAATCATCCCCCTCAAAAACCCTCTTATCATCATGACCTCCATCACCCATTTCTCCAACTAGCCATTCATTACAATCATCAATCTTATTAAGGCAAATTGGATCAGTTTCATCCTTAAGGTTGTATCTCTGTTTCAATGCTTGATTATACTTAACATAAACTAAATTATGCAATCTCTCATGCTCAAGCCTATTCCTTTTTTTAGAATGAATCTGCATAATTTAGAAATAAAAAATGATAAGAAAATATTGTAGTAAATTTACTTTTAGAAAATAATTTAAAGATGATAATCCATAATTACTTGCTCAAAGACACTCCAATTTCTTTCACAACCGGATACACTGCAAGTTAAGCTCAAGATCTTTATGGCTAGATGTTGCAAATGAGGAGCATCAGAACCAAAGAGTCGCCACCATTGAGCTGCAATGCAAAGCAAAAATTCCCTAACCTCTACTGTACAAGTTAGGCAAGGTGCAACATTACCCGCCTTTCTTATGAGATGCTCCTTTCCTCTTGTAATCCCTCCTTTCATCACCTTTCTGCAAAATTTGCACTGAACCACATTGGTGTCTCCTTCATTCACAGTTGTGCAATATTTCCACCCAATATCTGTCCTAGTGTTCCTTGCAGTGGCTGCATGCAGTATTGGTTAGGGGGGATTTGTTGCCATCTAAGGAGCTGGAAGAGGAGACTTAGAACTGCAAGACTAAGAGGGAGATAGAGAGGAGGCTGCAGTGGATGCTGGCCTGAAATAGTGGAGACCGAGAGGGAGACAGGGAGGGAGACTGAGACTGAAATGGAGGTCTGAGAGGGAGACTGAGACTCAAATGCAAGCTGTGAGAGGGAGCCAATTGATTCACTGAACTGGGAGGGAGTAGAGAGGGAGACTGAAGTAGAGAGTGAGAGACGGAGACTGAACTGAGAGAGGAAGAAGATGCACAGTACACCACGGGAAGGAACAGAACCAAACAGCACAAGGTGGAGAAAAACAGAGCTCGCACGGGGAAAAATAGAGCCACACCAAGCGGAGATCACGTGATGCAGCGGCGGAGAGGAGAAGATGCAAAGGGAGACACGCGAGACTGGTCGTCGCAGTCGCACGGTTGTCGCGGTTGTCGTGCTGGCCGGAGACGGTCGCCGGTCGTCAGGGTCTTGGTCGGGGAGGGTGACACTGAGAAGTGAGATCGAGAGGTGAGAGTGAGAAGTGAGACCGAGAGGTGAGAGTGAGAAGTGAGATCGAGAGGGAGAGGAAACCCTCGTGGGCCTTAACCCAGCCCATTTAGGGGAAAAAATCAAACTCTCCTTACCAACTGTTATGCCCGCCAAGAAGCGCCACACCGCAACACAAATAGCGGCGTTTCAAGCAGCTATTCAAATAATAAATCTAACATATCAATGCAATAAACTCCCATATTAGTTCTTGGTATTGCATGGGTCAACCATTTCAGTCCCTGAGGTCCTAAAGGTCTATTTTGTACTTAACTTTACAAAATCACATTCATTTTAATTAGGCTTTTCCTACTTTAATTTTCACTGTTATTTTACATTGAAAATGATTAAAATCGAACTTTGTTTTGTAAGGTCAAAGACAAAAATAATTAACCCAGACAATTTCAATAACTAAATTAAGAGTTTACTACATATTATCAGCAATCATGTATTATTTTTTTTTGTGCTTCATTCATGTATTATCTAACTGCAAGCAAAAATGGATGGATGATCTCAGAAGTATGAAGTATGAACAATAATTGTCATGGAATATAATGAATTTCAATTCAACTAAGTTCTAGATCTCAGCAATTCAAACACAGGCTTAGAACAGGGAGGTCTATGAACTATGAGAGTGATTCCCTAGTAAAGAACATCCCAAGGTTATTATAACTAATTTCCCTTATATAAGAGAAATGCTCTATTTGTTTCTTTAGTTTCCATCTGCCAAAATTTTCAAAATTTAAATATAAAAATTAAGAACTTACGTCAGAAACCACACTAAAGTGAGGAGACACATCCTGTTCATCAAAAATAGATTACCCAACTAACTGTAACTATCAGGTATACTTTAGACTAGATTATGAACATAACCTGGTCTAAGACACAGGGGAGCTCATTATTAGATGAATAAATAGTAAGAATACTATTAGTAATCAGAAACTGAATTTCCAGTAAAACTATTAATACTAATTGTTTCATAGCTCCAAGGTAGTTGCATTATCTAAACTAGGAGTTAAGAGTTAAGAGAAAGGTTGGATTTTGATACCTGCTGGTGAGGTAGGTTCACCGGTGACTCTGCCAGCGAGGGAACTTCTGAACGGAGACGGAGGGGGAGACAGCTCCAAGCCAGGGACGGGACAGAGGGAGGGAGGTCGACGGCTGGAGGAAGAAGGGAGGAAGGGAGGGAGGTCGACGGCTGGAGGGAGGTTGACAGAGGGAGGGAGGTTGACAGTTGAAGGGAGGGAGCCTCGAACGGTCGGAACTTCCAACGGAGAGGGTCACCATCGTTTGTGAGGGGGAGACGGAGGTTTGGAGCTTCGTGAGAGAGGTCGTGGTGGTTCGGTGGTTTGGAGGTTCGGTGTGGACAGAGACGATGGTGGTTCGGTGGTTCGTGAGGCACAGACAGGGAAAAAATAGGGATTAAAGGCTTGGGGTGGAAAAAGTGATGGACGGGGATTGAGGGAGAGGGAGACGGCGGCTGAGAGAGGCAAAGGAGCGTTAGGGCAAATGAGAGGGAAAGGGGTTGCTGCGAAGATAGATTAAAAACTTAGCGACGGCTAATACCCGTCGCTCAAAACGTCACTACAATTAAAACCTTTAGTGACGGCACACTAATTCTGTCACTACGCTCCTGAAAATTAGCCACGGCAGGACAATTCCGTCACTAATCCCCTAAAGAGTAGCGACGGTGTCACCCTACGTCACTACCTTCCCTTCTTAAAAGTAAAAATATGGAGGGAAGACAAAAATCATAACGACGGCACATTAATTCCGTCACTACGCTCCTGAATATTAGCCACGGCAAGAGAATTCTGTCACTAATCTCCTAAACAGTAGCAACGGTGTCACCCTACCGTCACTACCTTCCCTTCTTAAAAGTAAAAAATGGAGGGAAGACGAAAATAATAGCGACGGAACACTAATTCCGTCACTACTCTCTTGAATATTAGCAACGACAGGACAATTCCGTCACTAATCTCCTGAATAGTAGCGACGGTGTCATCCCACCGTCGCTACGTCCCTTTCTTAAATTAAAATAAGGCCAAAAATAATAGCGACGACGGAGGCCTCCATCACTAGCACAAAACATAGCGACGCAGTTAGACCGTCGCTAATGTTTGGCGCCAACAAAAAACCATGGAGGGAAACCAAAAAGGAGGAGCTGAGAATATAGCGACCGTACTAGCGACGGTGTTTACAATTGGTAGCGACCGCTTCCTCTTTTGGTCGCTAAATGAGTCGCTAAAATTTTTTTGGTCCCTTTTTATATAGAACGGTCGCTATTTAGCGACGGGAATCGGTGGTCGCTAAATTGAGGTAGCTGTTTAGGGTTTTTTTAGTAGTGGCTTGTGTGAGAGAAAGAAAGAATGAAGAAGCCCTTAAGCCTGTCAATGTTGTCACGTAAAGAGAGGGAGGAAGATGGGGCTCCAAATGCTCACATTAGCTTGCGGGACTCTGAAGAAATGACGGAGGAGGTGGCGTTGCGGTTGGAAGGTGGAAAAGATGAAGAAGAGTGGACTTTTCTCTTTTCCTTGACTAACATGCACGAGAGAAAGTAAGGAAAAATGGAAGAAGGGAAGGAAGTAAGGAAAATTAATGTACTCAAGGGTAAAATTGTCCTTTAACTAATTTGACATTTTCAATTAAATAATTTGATTAATAAAATTACCCAATAAATAAAATCAGGGTGTTACAAATGTTGAGTCACTGACATATATTTAGTATAGGATACAAGAAATGTATTAAGATAAGTATTATATCGGTTAAGAACATGAATAAAATATTCATCATTTTCTTTTACTTATATAATTTCATAGTGATAAATGTTCAATTAGCATACAACATATATAATAGTAGAGTTAAAATGCAGTTTTTAGTTATTAAAAGTCTTAACAAATTTATTATTTGATAATTTTGAAAGCAATTTTAACTATTAAAAATTATATTTGAACTTGTCAGAGTTATGTATTAATAGTCAGTTAGATATTTTAAAACCATTTAAAGAAACTAATATGTATTTTAACTATTTATATCAACGATTAATGAATCCAAGTTTAACTAAAATCATAAAATATGTTTGTTTAAGCCCATCTAATTATCATATTAATATATCCTTTTCTAATAACTAGATTTATCAAATTTGTGTCTGACCAACAAAGTCGTGGATTAAAATCACCTATACCCTAATCACATCTCATTTTTTTCACCAATTAAAATACATCATGTGAGTTAATTATATTAAATTTTTATCTCATTAACCGTGCATTTTAACTTCATAAATTTTAAGAATTAATTTTTTATATATACCAGTTGTCTTAATAATTGGTGTAAAAAAATATTGTGTACATTGATTATTGAAAAGCCAGTATAAAAGTATAAAAAAATTAATATTTTATATCAGTTATTTCAATAACTGATGATGTAAAAAATATTTTTTATACTGGTTATTAAAATAAACTGTATAAAAATTATTATTTTAAACCAATTATTTTAAAAATGATGTAAAAAATATATCTTACAAAAAAAAATGACATAGTCAGTTAGTGGAGAAGTGATTCCGTCCCATAGTTGTAAGGGTACGTAGAAGCACACTTTGACCTTAATCAAATAACTATAATCCGAGCTCTATGTATTAGTTAAAAGAACAGGTTTAATTATGCTTAAGTGTGAATAGGATAATTATACCAGAAACAAATTTGCAAACATATTGTTATAAATTTAAGTCGATGTCTTGTCTCTTGTGAATGTGCTGCCACTTGATTTCGTGTACTTCAAAATTTATTCATTTGTACTCATTTTCTATTATTATTTCACATGATAATATCAAGTACACAATTTTGCATGAAAAGTGTATTCTGTTCGGTCTTTTTTCTTCTGGTGTCATGTCGTATATTTTAAATTCAAAACAACACGTTTACTATTTGGATCGATCTGGATGGCTGAAGTTCACTTTAAACTAGTGGAGTTGTGCAGTGAAAGCACATTGTCCATTCATGTTCTTAAAAGAAATAAAGAGTGGTCCATTTGGGTGCAATTTCCATACGCACACATAAACATCAAAGAATGGCAAAAAGCAGTTATGCTTCTTCTCAACGCTCCCATTCTGACCATAGAAAATGATAAGGATTCCACAACCCAACATGCATGCTAATCTCAATAAGTTTAATTGAATTGCATTGCATGCTACAAAAAGATGGTATATATTAAACGCCGCTATATCTTATCTTACTATTCTCTCAAATACTAAAGCTAAACGCAACTTTAAAATTATGAGGGAAAAGTATTTGAACGATATTGTAATCCGAATTTTTATGTAGCCGGTTACAATTGACTTTTTAAATAGATTGATTCTTTTATAAAACAATAAAAGATATTTTTTATATTAGAATTTACTATTGAATAATATATAAAATCTAACAATGTAAAATCCATGTATAGATTATATATGCACATGTATATGTTATCACAGTTGTAATGTTCTTATCATTTCAAATATGTGACTTACTCTTTCATGTAGATTGAATCCTTTTAGACTTGTAACATAGGTCTCATAGTAAGCAAAAGACTTTTGAGAGTGATATGTTCCTGTGGTCGAAGGTAAAATAGTGGTAGGAATGCCTTGACAGACAACTCTATAAATCTGTGTTTTGAATACCATTGTAAAAACATCAACTACTTCATTTCCACTGTATTTTTGTGTATAACTCTGATACATAATATATATGACTTGTGTGTGCCTTCTCATATTGTGTATACGAGAAAGATATTTTGTTTATCAATATGTTATTGTTTATCATTATGTGACTGTCGAATTACATTATGGTGATGTAATTATACCTTGTAAAAAATTTATCCTAAAAAATTTTAACATATAATTTAGGACACCATATAAATTACATAATTTTAAATGGATAGATTGGACATTCACCCATTAAAAAATAATTGATAGATATAGATTGAATTGTTTGATTTATATTATGGATGTGTTAGATTTTTTTAAACAATCTTCAAAGGGATATAGAATGGACTGCTTTTTATCCATCCATCATGATTTAATTAATCAGAAACAGCAAATGCGTAAAGGAGAGTTAGAGAGAGGATTGCTCATTGCAGTAATGATTGAAATGCTATTGAAGATTTTATTAACATTGCACTTCTATTCTTTTACAAAGGTAGAGTTATATATATGGAGAAGGGTTATAACAGAGTGGGGCCCATTATAACAAACTTGGGCTCATATAACAAACTCTCATAACAGACTCAACAAGTTGCTTGCTGCCTAATAACTAACTAGTTATACACTAACATTCCCCCCTCAAACTCAGAGTAGGTGACAAGGAAAGGAGGTCACAGACTCTGAGTTTGTCCCTCAAATTAAAAAATAGAGTATTGGATAGAGGCTTGGTAAGGCAGTCCGCAAGTTGATCTTCAGCTGGAACATGAGTGACAATTAGTTGACCAGCAACAACACGTTCACGAACAAAGTGTAAATCAAGCTCAAGGTGTTTGGTGCGTTGATGGAGCACGGGATTGTGAGCAAGATTGACTGTGCTTAAGTTATCACAGTAGATAACTGGAGCAGTGAACGAGACCTGTAATTCAGTGAGGAGAGATTGAGTCCATAGAAGTTCTTGGGCTGTCAGAGCAAGGCTGCGGTATTCTGCTTCAGTGCTGGACCGAGCTACTAAGGGTTGCTTTTTGCTCCACCAGGAAATGAGATTAGGGCCAAAGAAGATTGGAGATCCCGATGTAGACCTGCGATCATCAGAGTCAGTGGCCCAATCAGCATCACAAAAGGCAGAAATGGTGAGGGGAGAAGTATGGGCAGCCTGCAGAAATAAACCATGAGACTGAGTGCCTTGTAGATAACGGAGAATGCGCTTGACAGCTTTCCAATGAGATTGCAGAGGACAAGTCATGAACTGACACACTTTGTTTACAGCAAAACCAATGTCAGGGCGAGTAATTGTGAGATACTGGAGGGCACCCACAATGGATCTGTATAAAGCTGGATTGTCAAAAACGTCACTGCCAAACTTAGACAGGCGCAAGGAAGAGACCATGGGAGTAGCAATGGGCTTGGCCTGATGCATGCCAGCCTTGACAAGGAGGTCCCGAATATATTTTCTTTGAGAAAGAAGCAAGGACTGACCGGGGAGTTTGATAATTTCAAGACCAAGAAAGAACTCAAGTTCACCTAGCAATTTGAGAGCAAATTTGGACTGAAGTTGAATTAGTAATTCTTGGATTTTAGAGGAGGAGGTGCCGGTGACAATAATGTCATCCACATAAACAAGAACATAAAGGGTGTAAGATGATGAAGGGAGAATGAACAAGGAAGGGTCACATCGACTAGGAGAAAATCCAAGTTGAAGAAGAGTGGTAGAGAGTTTAGCAAACCAAGCACGAGGGGCTTGTTTGAGGCCATATAGTGCCTTATTGAGTTTACATACAAGACCAGGAGAGGAAGACTCAAAGCCCGGGGGTTGAGTCATATAGACTTCTTCATGAAGGTCTCCGTTGAGAAAGGCGTTGTTGACATCAAGTTGTTGCAGCGACCAACCATGAGTGAGAGCAAGAGTGAGCAGAATACGAATAGTAACAGGTTTTACAACTGGGGAAAAGGTTTCAGTATAATCAAATCCAGGCTGTTGGTGAAATCCTTTGGCTACTAAGCGGGCCTTGTAACGATTGATAGAGCCATCAGCATTTTCTTTAATTCTAAAGACCCACTTACACCCAATAGGTTGACGATTGGGAGGTAGAGAGACAAGGGTCCAAGTGTTGTTGGCCATGAGAGCATGAAACTCTTCTCGCATGGCTTTATACCAATCTGGATGAGAAAGAGCAGCTTGGATAGATATAGGTTCAGTGTGAGCCAAAAGTAAGCGAGGTTTAAAGACACCAGCCTTGGAGCGAGTAATCATGGGATGAACATTAGGAGGAGAAGCAGATGGAGATGGTGGCGGAGAAGGTATAGAAGTAGGTTGTGTAAATAGAGAAGGTGAAAGGGAAGGTGAAGCTGAACCAGTGGGTGACACAATTGGACTAGAGGGAACAGACTGTAAAGGAGGCGTAGGAGATAAGACAGGTATGATAAGAGAAGGATTATTTAATGTGATAAGAGAATGAGAATGTGATGAGACAAAGTAAAGAGACTAGAATAAGGAAATCTGTATTCATGGAAAAGTACATCCTTAGAGATGTAAATGCGACCCGATGGATGTAGGCACTTGTAGCCTTTGTGTAGGGGAGAGGGTCCTAAAAATACACATTCTGAAGATCTAAAATCAAGTTTATGCTTGTGGTAAGGTCTGAGAAGAGGGAAACAAGCACAACCAAAAACTCTGAAGTGTTTGTAATCTGGGGCAGAACCATGGAGCTTGGTATAAGGAGTGTCATAGTGAAGGGTGGCAGTTGGTAGGCGATTAATAAGATGGACAGCAGCTAAAAAGGCATGATCCCAGAAAAGTAAGGGTAATTTAGCTTGGGCTAAAAGAGTGAGGCCTAATTCAACTATATGACGATGCTTGCGTTCCACACGGCCATTTTGATGGTGAGTATGAGGACAAGTGAGCCTGTGAATGATGCCAAAGCTATGCAGAGTTTTGGGGAAAGTTCTGAATTCCCCTCCCCAATCAGACTGGACTATCTTAATTCTACAATTGAATTGCAGTTCTGCCATATTTTTAAATTGAAGAAACATGGAGAGAGCTTCATCTTTGGATTTGAGAAGATAAATCCAGGTATAGCGAGTAAAGGCATCAACAAACGTGATGTAATAGCGAAAATTCCCATGAGACAGAATTAGAGCAGGCCCCCAAAGATCAGTGTACACAAGTTGCAGTGGTGCAGTGAATTGAGTGTGTGAGGTAGGTGCAGATAGCCTATGAATTTTTCCTTCACAGTAAGCATTACAGAAATCCAGAACACTTTTATTTATAAATGGTATCTTACAATTGTTAAGGACTTTCTTTACAATAAAAGAACTAGGATGTCCTAACCGTCTATGCCATAAAGCATAAAGGGAGGTTTCATCTTCAGAAAACATAATAGACTTGGAAGAAAATTTAGAAGTTGATGCAGCAGCAGGGAGGTCAGTTGAGGCAGTGGTAGCAGTCATGACTGTGGTTGTTGGAGTGAAATGCAGGTGTGAAAATTTGTAAAGGCCATCAGATCCCAGTTTCCCTTCAAGTAGAATTTCTTTAGTGACCTGTGATTTCACAACACAGTGGGTGGGATGAAATTCAAAGAACACATGGTTATCTTTGGCAAACTGACTTACACTTAAGAGATTTCTAGAAATATCAGGAACTAAGAGAAGATTAGTGAGTGACAGTGGCGTGTGTGGATGATGAGGAGAGTGAAAGCTTGAACTACCAATTGATTTGATTGGGATAGAAGCACCATTACCCATGTATAAGGAGTTTGATCCATCCAGATCTACTCTGTTTCCAACAAGATGCTCTTGAGCAGTTGCATGATGGCTTGCGCCTGAGTCAGGATACCACTCTTGGTTTAGAGAGGGTTTAGAAGCCTCATTAAGATAAGTTGCAGGATATGCCAGAGGCTGGTGTAACGCTGCAGAGGGATGAGTGTATCCAGGAGGAAGAGAATAAGAGGTATTAACGAGAGGTTGAAGTGGAGCAGCAGGATAATGAGGAGGAAATGGAGATTGTGCAGCAGAATAGTGGACCTGTGGAGCATAAGTCATTGGCGATGGTGATCTAATTTGTTGAGAGGAACCATAAGAGAAACGGTGCCAGCAAAATGAAGCATCATGGCCATTTTTATGACATATGTTACAGAACAGATGAGATCGAAAATTGCCACGACCTCCTCTGCCACGAAAGCGGCCACCGCGACCACCACGACCCTTACCAGAGTAAACTGGACGTGCAAACTGCTGAGCATTTTGTGGAGGATAACCATTATACTGAGGAGGATACTGAGAATTTCCTGGAAACTGAGAATGGCCAGGTCCTATGATCTGAAAATGTGAGCTATCAGTGGATCCAGACACAGAGTCTGATGAAGGTGAGTGCTGAGATTGATGAATTGGTGGTCTATGAGCAATGTTAGCAGAGAATGAGTCTGGTACACTCTTTTTGACATGATCAAGGCGTGCCTCAAAGGTTAATAGCATAGATTCAATATCATCAACAGTGTAGGGATCAATTCTTGTATTGCAAATCAAATTGGACACAAACATTTCATAATCATCGGTGAGACCTTCAAAGACAGTATCAATATATTCTTGACTGGTAACTGGTGAACCAATAGAACCTAAGGCGTCTACAATTGATTTTAGTTTGAGAAGATACTCAGACATGGTACCTGATCCTTTCTTGAGGCTTCGTAATTCCTGACGTAACTGATGAACCCTAGCGCGTGTTGTTTTCTCAAAGTAGGAATGAATCTTGTCCCAAACTTGGAATGCATGTGTGCATCCAACCATCCGAACAGATAGAGACTCAGAAAGAGACGAGAGGAGCCACGATACAAGTAATTGATCTTGTTGCTCCCATTTTTGATACTCCAGATTCACTGTGTCTAGGTTACGATCTTCCTCACAGAGAAATTTAAGAGGAATTTGAGGATTTACTACGTATCGATGTAACTTGTGTCCTCGAATCGCAGCTTCTACCTGTTGCTTCCAGATTAGGAAGTTCCGATCATCTAGCTTCACTGAAATTGGTTGAGAAAACGTGATTACTGCAGGTGATTTCATTGAGACCTGCTCGTGTAAAGGAATTGTATGGTCACCGGTGCTGCGTGATTGCTCTTGATTTTCTGCCATTGACAGGAGGTTAAGAGTGTACCAGAGCTTTGAAGCTCTGATACCAAATCAGAAACAGCAAATGCGTAAAGGAGAGTTAGAGAGAGGATTGCTCATTGCAGTAATGATTGAAATGCTATTGAAGATTTTATTAACATTGCACTTCTATTCTTTTACAGAGGTAGAGTTATATATATGGAGAAGGGTTATAACAGAGTGGGGCCCATTATAACAAACTTGGGCTCATATAACAAACTCTCATAACAGACTCAACAAGTTGCTTGCTGCCTAATAACTAACTAGTTATACACTAACATAATTCAAACTTTATACTGCTCATCTATTTGTCACACTGAGTGTGTAAATTAGTTGACAAAAGCTCTTCAAACTTAATTTTCAATCTTAAATTTTGAGTCTCAATTATAAATGCAATTATGTTAATCTCCGTTGCAAGAATTTTATCACATATTGTTTTTATCTATTTTGAGTTTGTTTCATGAAAATCGAAAATAGTATATCAATATCCAGTACAGTTTGTTTAACCAACTAATCAACCGGAATAAGACTTTTTAAGGTTATCTTGAATCTGAATAAAATATATTAAAATCAGTATATTATTTTAAAATACTATATTATATACTGACTCAAGTTATTATACGTTACTCACGTATTATTTTCTTTAAGAATTAGTTACTTAGCAATTAGAAACTTCTAATGCCTTTAACTTTTGGAGAGTTCATTGGCAATTTTCTCACACGATTGTTTTGTACACGAATCACTTTCCATCAATGTATCTTTACGCACATTCAGATAACATTTCGTAAAACCTGTTGTAGTTCTTCTGTCACAATTCAGTTGGAGAAATAAAATTATAAAAATAAAAAAATTAATAATTAATATTAATTATTTATGTTGTTGGAGAGAATCAAACTCTATTAAACAAACGAATGGTTTTTCCATTAATAAAATGTCGGTTTGGTTAGTCAAATAATCGATCCCAATGTATATACAATGTTCACAAGTTCATTGGCATTGAAACATCTTTGTATTGATCATCATCATGTGTCAAACTCTTGTCACACAATTTACCCGTCTCGCTGAATGAAGGATGACCCACGTGTCGGATAAATAATAAAACTTTGAAAAATAAAAATAAACATAAAACATAAAACATTTCTAGCAAAAGGGATTAGAGAGAAAGAGCCTAAACTGGGGTAACTAATTCACTATGACGTAATTCATGCATGTGTCCAAATTTCAGCAACTTCCTTTTAAGAGGAAAAAGAACCACTACAACAAAATGAAATTTTTCCGACAAAAAAATCATCCGCAATCATGATTAATTTTTTGTTTTATTATTGCATTATTGTAATTATATTACAATACCTATTTAAAATTAGTGATGATAGATGACGAATTTTCTGTGATAAAAATAATTTTTCAATTAAACCAATTAAATTTTGGCATGTTGTATTATAGTTAGAGAAAAATAGATTGATTTTTAATCACAAGAAATTAAATCTTGATAATGGGTTTGAGCTATATATATAAGTCTGGGTTTGGTGGTGGCTAAATGCACAAAAGCCATGTTTTCAATTAGGGGTGTCTATCGATCGGGTTCGATCGGATTCGGTTACTTTTGAGTCCACCCGTTATTATCCATAAAACACAAACAATAACTCATTTTCACCCAATACTACGGTCAGTTTGGTCAGGTTCAGTTAATTGTGGTTCTTGGTTTTTTCGGTCGGATTTTTCGGTTAAGTTTCTTAGGAAAATTTAATTTTTATTTTTTGTCAAACACCTTTTACGTATAAAATAATTTTAGCAAAAACTTGCATATAAAAATGATGTATTTCATGTTTTAGAACCAACGTCTATTGGAATATGAAAGTGACATAACATTGAAGCAGTAGGAATTAATTCTATTAGATTATTTTTTTTCTAATCATAAATTGTACTAGTACTAGAAAAGAACTTAAAAGTTATTAAGTGTTCAGATCTAACACATGCATTTAGAATATAATGATTTGATGATAAACTCATGTATGACTTCAAGTTGACCACACAAAGATCAATCTTAAAAAAAGTATCGTCAATATATCTAGAAATCAGTAAAGAGAAATAACTGCATGATATTCCTAGTAACAGTCGGTCAGGTATGGATATCTTCGAGTTTAATTTTTTTAAACTAAACCCGTCCGTTCTTAGTCACAATAAACCACTTAAATGACCTGTTTTTACCCAAAAACCCGTTACAAACCGACCCGTTCTTATCTTTAAAATCGGGTAGCTCGGGTTCGCATGGATAACGTCGAAATTGGACACCCCTATTTTCAATATTCTATATATTGATAGCAAGAGGGGTCATTTATTTGCATTTTGTCTTTTTTGATAGTTGGGTTTGGATGTTGTTTTGTGTGGATAGGATTTGTAACTTATCAAAGAGTATATCTTTTACTTAATTCTTTCTATGATTATATATATAATTTTTATTTTTTTTAAAAATGCAATAATTTGGTTTGTTTTTATATTTATATTTCAACTAAACCCAACCGTATATATTTGTGTATACAATTTGTTTTATTTTTTACTTCAAATTTGAATTTAACAGCACCAATGTATTCAACTCTTTTAATCCATGATAAACAAATGCTGCTATTAGTTAAATTAGTTTTTTTTTCTTTTCCATGGTGAACTGAATAAGTTATTTCAATCCTTATAAAAGATCCCACGGTAATATTTATTAGTTTTTGTGTCAGTTTAATAATTAGTTGAGAAAATAAAATTATAAAAATAAAACATTAAATAATTAATATTAATTTTTCATATTATTTAAAACAATTAAATATTTATTGAACTAACATTTTTTTTATTATTAGTGAAACTTTAATTTAGTTATCAAACCATCTTTTCTACTAAAGTAATGGTTGATTGTCCTATTTATAGGAAAGTCTGTAGGGTTGACTTCAATCCTCTTTAGTGGGAGAAACACAAAGAATTGCCCTAAATAACTAGGGCCTTTTTATTTTGTGAACACATCTAGGGCCTTGAGACAACCCATATTTGTTTTGGTTCTAACATACATATAGGCTTCAAGTTATTGGACCCAAGAAGCCATAACTATCATTGCACTCAAAGGTAATAACAAAGATTGGCCATAACTACAACCGAGCATGTACGTTAGCTTGTAAATAATACTTTATTAAATAAGATGGTGAGTTATTATAAATCTTCTATTTTTATGGATAAAAAAAATTGTATAAAGTTGTTTTAACTTATTAATTTTAGGATTAATGCCTAAAATACAATTACGTTAAATTCAATAAAGCGTTGTTGAATAGAAAAAACTTATCCTTCCTAAACCGAGTGTCAAGAATTTGAGATATATATATATATATATATATATATATATATATATATATATATATATATATATAAAATACGTTGGATCTAATGTTTTATTCACATTAATTTATCACATAAACTTTTCATATCTTGCATTTTACATCTTTTGAGATTGAGTAATCGAACACAACTTCCCCTTTCAAATTTTAGTAACATTATTCTCTAGTTTGAGTATGATAGTAAATTATTTTGAGGCCTTTAATTGGTTGGATAAAATATTACAGTGGATGACACTAATATTAATATGCGGATTAATTGCAAAAAAAAATTAAAAAAGAAAATAAAATAAAATAAGGAAAGAAAACAGCACTACAGAATACGTGTGTGCGCGCAATAAAGAGAAAACAAAGCATTAGGAAATCACGCGAATCTTGTCGGTGACTTTATATGTGCAGAAATCATCATATCACGACGGCCCTATTCACTTGTTATCTTTTGAAATTGGTAATTTGTTTGGTTCAAATGGAGTTTTGACTGTTTTAAATAAGGTGAAGGATTATTATCAAATTTTACATTTTTTTTATTTTTTAAACTCCATTTTTTCAACAGCAAATCAAACATATATTATAAACCCGTTTGATACTTATTTGAAAAAATATAGTTATAAAAATAAAAAAATATTTAATGTTTAATATTAATCTTTTACGATACAATTAAAATTTCGTTAAACAAACAAATTTTTTTCATTATTAAAATGATCAACCAGACCCGGACTCACCGGTGTTTTTGTTATTATCATTTATGACAAACGTAAAGTATATATACTTTTAGAACACAAAACTAGTAGCGGACCCGTGCATTTGCACGGGTAGTTTAAGGAAAGATGACTTTAGATATATAATTATAATATTCATTATAAATAGTAAAATATTTACCATAAGTCAACCTTTACCGTTAAAAGTAATGTTAAACCCAAACAATTAAAATGAAAAACAGACCAAAGCACATTTTGTAAAGCCTAATTCAACTAAGCCTAATTCTCGGGTGGAAACACCAGTTGTCCATCCACCACAATCTTGAATGGATCAAGGCCTTCAAAATTTAACTCAACAGAAGGGTTTAGAGCTAAAATCTGCTCCCTACAAAAATCAAAGGCCTCGACATATTGAATGGCCACATCTTGCTGAGCTGCAGTCAAGTCTTCTTGTGATTTTAATTTCAGGGCCTCCAACTTTGAGTTTATCACTTGGAGATTTTAAAGAATTGAATGGAATTTAAGTATATGTAGGTGTAGTATTAATCTTAAATGACCTAAATGATAATTTAGATGTACTGCATGCTGATGGAATAAGAGGTAGTTCAATTTTTGTGGGTTGTGTTGGGCAAAATTCGAAGTCTGCATAATGTCTGGTGGTTTCGCTCAGGCGAATTAGATTCTCGCCCAAGCGAGAGCCACACCTGCTGGGAAATTGGTCTCTGGGCAATGTTCGCTCAGGCGAAAGTGGTTTTCGCTCAGGCCAGATTCTCCCAGTATCAGTGTTTAGACACTGGAGGGGAATTCGCTCAGGCGAATGGAGACTCGCCCGAGCGAGGGCGAGGGAATTAGCTACTGGACTGTTTTCACCCAAGCGAATGGCCATTTCGCTCAAGCGAGCATGTCAATAGAATCAGTGTTTAGATACTGGACAAAATCCGCTCGAGCGAAGGGTCTTGGAATTAAAACTCGCTCAAGCGAGATGAGTGAACGAAGAATAGGTGAGGTCTTGGATAGGTATTGCCTGAATATAAGTTCTAAAAATAATCTAAGTAAATAAGTCAGGTTAAGGTGAATTTTCCGAGTGAATTCCGAGTGACCCATGTCCGAGTCATGACTTTCCGAGTGAGGAAGTGTACATAACCCGAGTGAGAAGGGTTCTTGAGTGGGATGGTTTGGGGCTGAGGAGTCCCGAATGGGGAATCTCCGAGTCCAGTGTTCTTGTTCCGAGTGGTGTGTCCTGATTTTGTATTCTCCGAGTGGGAGAACACCGATTGGTGTTACTCGGTATGAGTTGCCCAGAATTTTCCCTGGGACGACTCTCCTCGAGCGAAAGAGAGGTAGTCGGATTGGTAACGAAATACCGAGTGAAAGCCGAGCAGTCAATGGGTTGGTCTTGGAATGAAATTTCGAGTGAAAGATCAAACTGGGGTTAGTCGGTTTCTGGAAAGTTTTCCGAGTGAACCACCGAGTGGGTGAAGTCTCAGACTTGGGTGTATTTACCGAGTGGATGATGTGTGAAAGAGGACTCAGTCTGAACTGCTGTTGCCGAGTAGAGATTGAGTGAATGATGGCTCAGTCAGGGTATCCTGCTGAGTGGTGAATCTGTGTACTGAGTCAGTTTCAGGAAGTCCTTGCTGAGTGAGAACCCGAGTGCTTTGAGTCGGTTTTTGGAGAATTATGCCGAGTGATAACCCGTGTAATGGGAGTCGGATTTGGAGGGGCTTGCCGAGTGAAAATTTAAGTGTTGATAATTCTGATTGTGTGAGTGGGAATAGGCTTGACCCCGAGTGTGTTCTGCTTAAGCGAGTAAGTCTCGCCCAAGCGAGTCAATCGTAAATTTGAGTCTGGACGCGTTTCGCTCAACACTCGCTGGCTTTGCCCAAGCGAGGTAGGTGTGTCTCGCTCAAGCGAGTCGGACTTCGCTTGAGCGAGATGACGCCCCTGTTACTTCCTTTCTCTTTTCGTCCTGATACTCCTGAAACACGTAACAGGGCATTATCTAAATTTATTTCTCTTCTTTTACACCGAAACTTGAACCCACATTATTGTATATATATTTATATTGTGTGCAGATTTGGCGAGTGAGGGACCGAGTAAGAGTGTCGCGACCGGGATCGCGGCGGGATGGCCGACCCTTAAAAATAAAACGGGTTTTTCGAAATCCTTTCGAAAAGAAAAAACAAGGAGTCGCCACCAATATTTTTTAGGATAAAAATATCGGAAAAAACCTCTTTTAAAACACTAGTTATGAAAAATGAAATTCTAAGTTCGGGAGTCGAATTACAGGTGAGGAAGGTATTAGCACCTCACAACTGTCCGTTATAAAACGGTTACCTCAAATTGATAGCGCTTATTTCAAAATAATCTAGAAATTATTTTAACTTCTTTTATGAAAAGAAATATACAAAACAACAAAAGAAACACAAACAGACAAAATAGACTAAATAGTTAGAGTAAAAATTTGATCAAACAACGATAATAAGAAAGAAGAAAATAGCGACGATAGAAGACTAAACAGTAACAGTAAGAAAGAAGAAAAAAAAATGACGATGGAAATCTGAACGGTGACAGTAAGAAAGAAGAAAACAAGTGACGATGGAAATCTGAACGGTGACAGTAAGAAAGAAAAAAAAACAACGACGATAGAAGACTAAACAGTGACAATAAATAAAATAGAAGATTTAAACAGTAACAGTAAGAAATGACAAAGCTATGACAGTAAGAAACTCGACAAAACAACAATTATAAGAAAAAAAGTAAAACAAAGTGAAAGAAAAGTTAACAGGACGTCTCATCCAAATTAACCTTAATTTGTACATAAATTTAAAGATTAAAATAAAATTAATGAAATAAAATAAAAAAATAAAGCTATTAAAAAATATTATTTTTTAATAAAATATAAAAAACATGAGATTAACAAGACGTCACGTCTAAATTAACCTTATTTTAAAGAAAATATTATTTTAAATAAAAATATGAGATTAACAAGATGTCGCGTCTAAATTAACCTCCTTGCGACAATAAAATTTAAAATATTGACTATATAAAATTAATTGAAATAATAGCAGAGACAGAAATTAGTAATGAAAAAGTGGGCCCGACAGGAATTGATTCCCGCTCCTACGTATTCTCAAGTGTATTGAGAAATCAGGGTTACGTAGTTCTTTGGAAAATTAATTTTGAAAGAAAAATATTTAAATTATTTTTAATTGATTTTAATTTTTAATAATGGAAGAAAATTAATGAGGAAGGAGAAATACAAGGCGAAGAAGATCGCACGTGCATAAACCTCCGGGATCTAGTAATGTAGGCAAAGTGATTTGCACGACATCACCTATAAGATTTTGATTTAACAAGTAAGGTTATATTTTTTATAAAAGATATATTTAGATCTAATACAACCTTATTTTTAAAACTAGTTGTACCTTTATTTTAGAAAATATGTTTTTGATTTTTTTTTCTTTAAGGATTTTTATTATTAAAAACATAATCTAATAACACAAAATAACAACATGACCAATATATTTTGTTTTTTAGAATTTTATTATTTATTTTATCATTTAAAACAATTTGTTATTATTCATTTTTTTAAAAAAAGAAAGAAAATGGAAATGGGCCTTAAGGGCCCAGAACTATAAAATAAAATAAAAGGAAGGGATATGATAATAGGCCTCACTATTTGAGGCCCAAAATAAACCTAAACCAAAAAGAGTAAAAGGAGAAAAGAAAAGAGAAAGAAGAAAAAAGGGGGGGCGGCAGCAGAGAGAAGGTGAGGAAGAGAGAGAAAGAAAAAAAAAAGAGGAAGGAGAAGAAGAAAAGGGGATCCGGGAGAGAGAGAGAGAACCCGAGAGGGAGAGAGAGAGATGTTTGCCGGTGGAGGTCACTGGCGCCGATGAGAGAGAGGGTGAAGGAGGGAGAGAATCGGAGAGAGGGAGGAGAGGGAGATCGGAGGAGGGGGGTTGACGCCGGTGAGGGAGAGGGAGAAGAAGGGAGAGGGAGAGAGATCGACCGAGAGAGAAAGAGGGAGGGAGTAGAGGAGAGAGAGAGATACCCTTCTTCTTCTGATCTTTCTTCCTCCTTTTTTTATCTGTGTTTTTTTTATTGTTTTTGGTTTTTGGTTTTTATTGTTGTTGTTTGAGGTTGGTGATGGTGGATTCGGGTGTTGTTGGTGGTGTTTGTGTTTGCTGAAGAAGATGATGATGGTGAGATGAGGCTTTTTGGTTCTCTTGGGGTGATGAGGAGTGAAGGTGATGATGAAGTTGGTAGTGTTTTTAGAGGATGAAGAAGTAGAGTCTGTTAGTGGGGGTGATTGATGATGGTGATGGAGAAGGTGGAGGAGACAACCTCCAGATCCTGCTTCAGGATTCCCGGAGTGGGGGGGGCCAAAATTATTATTATTAATTATTATTATTATTTAAAAAAAACAATGATGTTCACAGTTGCCCCTCTTTACTTTCTTTTCACGATAATATGAATGATCCATTCATATCGAGGAAAGGAAGTAAAGATGTGAACATCTTCTCTTTAGAGATGATCTCGACATTAATAACTTCAGAGAAATGACAGTTTTGATAAAATGACAACTTAAACAATGCCAGCTTTGGCAGTCGAAGAGCTTAAAAATTTCAACCTTGGTGATAAAAGCTTGAAAGGGTGCTAACTTTGGCAAACAGGAAATCCTGAGAACACCTATCCTTGGCAATGGAAGCTTAAAAGTGCCCATCCTGGGCGATGAAAGAAATATAAAATTTGCCCATCCTAGGCGATGAAAGGAATTTAAAGGATCAGGGGTGTTGCCCCTTGGTTGACTGGAAATAAAAGGATTGGGGGTTGACCCTCGATTGACAAGAAATAAAAGGTGCCTTGTTTGGCGGCTGGAAAGTAAAGGGTGCCTGAATAGGCGATTGGAAAGTAAAGGGTGCCTGAATAGGCGATTGGAAAGTAAAGGGCCTGAATAGGCGAATGGAAAGTAAAGGGTGCCTGAATAGGCGAATGCAAAGTAAAGGGTGCCTGAATAGGCGATTGGAAAGTAAAGGGTGCCTGAATAGGCGATTGGAAAGTAAAAGGCCTGAATAGGCGAATGGAAAGTAAAGGGTGCCTGAATAGGCGAATGCAAAGTAAAGGGTGCCTGAATAGGCGATTGGAAAGTAAAGGGCCTGAATAGGCGACTGGAAAGTAAAGGGTGCCTGAATAGGCGACTGGAAAGTAAAGGGTGCCTGAATAGGCGATTGGAAAGTAAAGGGCCTGAATAGGCGAACGGAAAGGAAAGGGTGCCTGAATAGGCGACTAGAAAGTAAAGGGTGCCTGAATAGGCGAACACAAAGTAAAGGGTGAGGATGTTGCTTCTCAGTTGACTGGAAGGTAAAGACCTGGGAGAGATGTACCAATTTAACATGATTTGAAAGAATCACGGGGATCTGCCCCTTGACTGAGAGAGTGGATCTGGGGCGATGATTGAAAGAACCCTGGGGTACCGCTTCTTGGTTGAGAGAGTAGGCCTGGGGTGATGCCCTAATTAGGAAGATTGAAGGGATTTCAGGGAACCGCTCCTTGATTGGAAGGAAGGATCTGGAGTCCACTGGGGATGTATGGTGGGCTTACCGGAGGAAAGAAATCTGGGGATGATCCAGTTCAAGCTATCTTGGATGATTCGGGGAACTGTTCCTTGATTGGGAGAGAAAAGAAACGAGGAAAATCTGGCTGAAAAAGCTAAGGATATTGCCCCTCGAACAGAGGAAGGATTTAGGGCGATACCCCAATTTTGGAAAGATTGGAAGATTTAGGGGTACTACCCCAAGGCTGGGAGAAAGATATGGGGTGGTGCCCCAGTTAGGGAGGTTGAAGAAGCTTGGGGGTACGCTCCCTTTTGACAGAGAGAGACCCGAGGTGATGTCCCAGCTTGAATTTCCCGGGAGCGCGGGGTACTGCCCTTGGGTTGACAAAATGACCCGGGGGAGATGTCCGAGTTTAACATGATCTAAAGAGCTTTGGGGGAAACTGCCTCTTGACTGCAAGAGGAATCTGGGGAGATGCCCCAGTTTGATTTGTCTGGGAAGTGTAGTTCCACTAGGGAAGGATTTGGAGATTCGGAGTACTGCCCCTTAATCGAGAATGGAAAATCTAAAGTCCAACAGGGGAAAAGAACTTGAGAAGTGTTAGTTTTGATGACCGATTCCACTGGGGAAGAGAAATTAACAGATACCGACTTTAACAATTAAGGATGAGACTTTGAAGGATTGCCAACTTTGGCAATTATGGAGGAGATTTTGAGGATTGCCATCTTTGGCGATTAAGGAGGAGATTTCAAGGAATTGCCAATTTTAGCAATTATGGAGGAAACTTTGAAAGTGCCAGCTTTGGCGATGGAGGAAGAAACCTTGAAAGGTGTCTACGTGGGCGATGGAGGAAGAAACCTTGAAAGGTGCCAGCTTTGGCGGTTGGTTTCATTGGGGAAGAGAACTTGAGAAGTGCCAGCTTTGGCGATTATGGTTTCACTGGGGAGGAATTGAATAGGATGATGAGACTCCACATGACTGCTTATTATAACAACCTGCTGAAAAGGGATAAGTATAACAATGACAAAGTAAATAGAAATCTGAGGAGACTCCCCATGGAACCATGATCTCTTGAGGTGACTCATGACCGAATAGAACGAATGAAGTAACTCTAACTTCAAAAAGCGTGTCTGGGCTCGAGTCTTCATAATGATCACCTGAGGTGAGATCGAGCAATAGGAGCATCTTGTCCCCCACAACTTTAAATAATTATATTTTTATTTTATTTGATAAAGGAAAACATATGTCTTATCATATTCATGAAATTCACAATATAAGCACGTATCGAAAAAGGGTGAAATTTATTTACGAGTTGAGTAAGTACATGGAGAGGGAAGTAGGGAAAACAAGAGAAGTCTAATACACAGGTTGATAATAGATGAAACAGGGAAAGCTTGCTGATCTTTTGGTGAACCTCTGAGGATAACGCGTATCTTAAACCCCATATCATGACTTCAAGCTCACCTTTCGACTCTGCTTCTAAGAAAGCGATTCAGTCATGATCTATGTGCCCCAGTTTGGACTCACACTTTTTGCATGGGAAGTCTCAGTCATACTGTCAGGATTTTGACCCTAATTTTTGCCTGAGCCGCCTTTTTAGGTTTTCGACTCACCAGGTCGCTCTAACTTTTGCCTAGGCCGCCTTTTCAGGTTTTCAGCCTAGCGAGCATCTTTTTTACTTTTTCTTTTTCTTTTCTTTTTGTTTTGATATTCTTTTTCTAGGAAAAGTATTTCTTGACCGCATCCGCATTTATGGGCATTGGTAAGTCCTTATCGTCAATAGTCGTGAGTATCAAGGCTCCCCCAGAAAAGGCTTTCTTCATAACATACGGACCTTCGTAGTTAGGTGTCCATTTGCCCCGATTGTCTTTTTGGATTGGCAAAATTTTCTTGAGGACTAAGTCTCCTTCCTGAAATTGTCGAGGTCGTACTTTCTTTTCAAACGCTCGTTTCATACGCCTCTGATACAACTGACCATGGCATAGGGCATTCAGTCTCTTCCCATCTATTAGGTTCAATTGGTCATATCGAGCTTGGACCCATTCAGCCTCTTCTAGTTTCACCTCCATTATCACCCTAAGGGATGGAATCTCTACCTCAAAAGGTACAACTGCTTCCATACCGTACACCAGAGAAAAAGGGGTTGCCCCTGTTGAAGTTCGAACCGAGGTGCGATATCCGTGTAGAGCAAAAGGGAGCATGTCGCTCCAATCTTTGTAAGTTACGACCATCTTCTGTATGATCTTCTTAATGTTCTTGTTGGCTGCCTCAACTGCCCCGTTCATCTTTGGTCGATAAGGAGAGGAATTATGATGACGAATCTTAAAGATTTCACACAATTCTTTCATCATCTTGTTATTTAAATTTGTACCATTGTCAGTAATGATCTGATTTGGCAAGCCATACCGACTTATCAATTCTCACTTGACAAATTTGACCACAACATTCCTTGTCACATTGGCGTATGAAGCTGCCTCCACCCACTTGGTGAAATAATCAATGGCAACTAAGATGAAACGATGACCGTTTGAGGCTTTTGGTTCAATGGGTCCAATAACATCCATGCCCCATATTGAGAAGGGCCACGGTGCCGATAAGACATTCAGGGATGATGGGGGTGCATGAAGATGGTCAGCGTATATCTGACACTTGTGACATTTTTGAACATAAGCGAAACAGTCGGCTTCCATGGTTATCCAATAGTATCCAGCCCTCAAGATCTTTCTCGCCATGGCATGTCCATTGGTATGAGTTCCAAAGGATCCTTCATGAATGTTTGCCATGATCTTGCTTGCTTCAACAGTATCGACACAACGAAGGAGGATAAAGTCATGATTTCTCTTGTAAAGCACATCACCATTCAAGAAGAAACCCATTGCAAGTCGTCTCAAGGTCTTTTTATCATTCTCTGTGGCACCCTCAGGGTATTCTTGACTCTGGATATATCTCTTGATATCATAGTACCATGGTTTCCCATCTGACTCTTCTTCTATTACTTGGCAGTACGCGGGCTTGTTGTGTCTCTCTACCTCAATAAGGGGCATATCACAGTCATTGCTCAATTTAAACATCGATGCAAGGGTGGCCAAAGCGTCAGCCATTTGATTGTCATCTCGGGAGACATGGTGAAAAGAGATATCATCAAATTCCCTGATTAGCTCCTTGATATGAGCTTGATAAGGGACTAACTTGCTGTCCCTAGTCTCCCATTCACCTTTTAGTTGGTGAATGACCAAGGCGGAATCCCCATAGACTTCTAACTTTTTCACTTTCGCATCTAATGCCGCCTGGATCCCCAGAGAGCATGCCTCATATTTGGCAATATTATTAGTACAGTCAAAACAAAGTTTGGCACATACAGGGATGAATTCTTTATCTGGTGAAATTAGGACGGCACCAATCCCATGCCCCAGTGCATTAGAAGCTCCATCAAATCTCAAAATCCATTTATCTTTCTGGGTATTTTCTTCATTAAATAATGCCAAGATATCCTCATCCGGGAACTCAAAGTGCATGGGTTGGTAGTCACTTACAGGTTGATGGGCTAAGTAGTCTGCCAAAGCGCTCCCTTTTATGGCTTTCTGAGTGACATAGATTATGTCATATTCAGTTAATAGAACCTGTCATCGAGCGATTCTTCCTGTTAAGGCAGGTTTTTCAAAGATATACTTGACAGGATCCATTTTGGAAACAAGCCAAGTAGTGTGACTTAACATATATTGCCTTAAACGTCGGGCTGCCCATGCTAATGCACAACAAGTTCTCTCTAAAGCCGAATACCTCATTTCACAGTCAGTGAACTTTTTGCTCAAGTAGTAAATGGCATGTTCTTTCTTCCCAGTTTCATCATGTTGCCCCAATACACAACCCATAGATTCATCCAACACTGTCAGATACAAGATCAGTGGCCTTCCAGGAGTCGGCGGTACCAAGATTGGTGGCTCCTGTAAATACTGCTTTATCTTCTCAAAAGCCATTTGACAATCTTCATTCCATTGCGTCGGTTGGTTCTTACGGAGTAACTTAAAGATCGGCTCACAAGTTGCTGTCAGTTGTGAGATAAACCGAACGATGTAGTTCAACCTTCCTAAGAATCCTCTGACTTCTTTTTCTGTACAGGGAAGAGGCATTTCGAGAATCGCTTTGATCTTGTCAGGATCTACTTCTATTCCTCTCTTGCTTACAATGAAACCTAACAGTTTGCCTGAACTTGCGCCAAAAGTACACTTGGCCGGATTCAACCTGAGCTTATACTTCCTTAACCTTTCAAAAAGCTTTCTCAGATCAACAATATTCTCTTCATCAGTTTTAGATTTAGCAATGATATCATCCACATAAACCTCTATCTCTTTATGCATCATGTCATGGAAAAGGGTCACCATTGCCCTTTGGTAGGTTGCCCTAGCGTTTTTCAAACCGAAGGACATCACTTTGTAACAGAAGGTGCCCCACAAAGTGATAAATGTGGTCTTCTCCATGTCTTCGGGTGCCATCTTAATCTGGTTATACCCGGAGAAACCATCCATGAACGAGAAGATTGTATGTTGGGCTGTGTTATCAACCAAGACATCAATCTGTGGCAGAGGAAAATCGTCTTTGGGACTAGCCCTATTTAGGTCCCGATAGTCTACGCACATTCGTACCTTTCTATCTTTCTTTGGGACAGGGACGATATTTGCTACCCATTGAGGATACTTTGCCACTACTAAGAATCCGGCATCAAACTGCTTTTTAACTTCTTCTTTGATTTTCAAGAGCATTTCAGGCTTTATTCGGCGCAATTTTTGCTTTATCGGGGGACAGTCTGGCTTCAGTGGTAATTTATGCTCAACAATGCTAGTATCAAGACCGGGCATGTCTTGGTAAGAGCAAGCGAAGATGTCACGGAACTCTATTAATAGCTTAATTAGTTCACGTCTCCGCTCCTTACTCAAGGAGGTACCAATCTTGACTTCCTTCTTATCCTCCTCATTCCCCAAATTAATAATCTCAACTATCTCCAAATAAGGCTGAATTTCTCTGTCTTCTTGTTCCAATAACCTTGTTAACTCAGGTGAAGGATCACAAACTTCCTCATATTCCTCATCAGCATAGTCAACCGGGTGGTCAAAGTCATGAAATGGGATTGCAAGCTCATTATTCTCAAGAGGATCATCTTTAGATCTGCGTTTATTCAGGTTATTATGGTGAATAATAAAAACGAATAAGTAAAGGATAAGGGAATCATGGGAAAGCAAGAAGGACTGGAATTCAATACATATTTATTGTGAAAACTGAAAATGATAAAAACATGTGTTTGCCCTTATTACAGAAAAATACCCCAAAGCCTTAGGCATAGCAATGAGGCCAACAAGTCATTAAAGTTTTGTCAATTACTTTGATAGAACATTTAAAGTTGTGGGCAGCTCGATGGCTTCCCAGTTACAAAGATCTCTGTCTGGTGAGCAAGGGATCACAAAGCTTCCATCTTCATAGGGATTATCTTCAATAGTAGCTATTTGATCAGGGGGTACTAGACCAGCACTTCGGAAGCTCTGGTAGAGGTCATATAGGGGGACTTTAGTAATGCGGGGTTCTCGACCCTCTAAACAGGCAATCCTCCTCTCTTTCTTTTCTTCTACTACTCTTCTTTTGTCAGCTACTGAAGGTTGGTATCCCAAACCATACCTGTCTTTATTTTCTAGAAGATGCACCAGTTCCATTCTTCCTTTTAAGCCATGCCCCAAGCCTTTTCCAGGTTGATATCCCCTTTGTAACATCATTTTGGCCATCATCAGGGATGCATTTGGCATATGGGCCTTTATTTCTACACTTCTTTCTCCAACATACGTGGTATTTGCAATCTCCAAAGTTTGAAAGGAAGTTTCAAGTGCCTCTTCTGCAGCTTCGATGTAGGGGGTAGGTAAGGGTTTACTGACCAGAAAATCTTCTTCACCAGAAATGATAATTAGTTTATTATCAATAATAAACTTTAGTTTTTGGTGCAAAGTAGAGGGAACCACTCCAGCTGAGTGGATCCAGGGCCGACCCAACAAGCAGCTATAGGCAGGCATAATATCCATCACTTGGAAGAGAACCTGGAAAGTACATGGCCCTACTTGAATTGGAAGCTCAATTTCACCTATCACCTCCCTTCTAGTGCCATCGAATGCTCTCACCACCATAGAACTTGGTTTCATATAGGTTCCATCAAAAGGGAGCTTGGCCAATGTAGATTTTGGCATGACATTTAATGATGACCCATTGTCGACAAGCACCTTCGCCAATATGTGATCTCGACACTTAACTGAGATGTGGAGGGCTTTATTATACCCCATTCCCTCCACAGGTATCTCATCATCTGTAAATGATAGATAATTGTCAGCAGCGATGTGCCCCACTATTCCTTGAAATTTATCAATGGTGATGTCGTGAGTTACATGAGCCTCATTAAGCACTTTCATCAAAAATTTTCGGTGGGGCTCAGAATTCAGCAAAAGTGATAAAAGGGAAATCTTTGCAGGGGTATTGTTCAACTGGTCTATCACCTGGTACTCACTCTGGCGAATAAATTTCAAAAACTCTTGAGCTTTTTCATCAGTCACAGCTCTTTTGATTTCTCCATCAATGTCCCCTTTTACCAACTTGGCCTTTCCACTACTACCAGCTCCACTCACTGGACTTGGTTCTTTCCTTAATTCCGATGGAGAGTAAACTCGACCACTCCGGGTCACTCCTCCTATCCCTGATATGTTTGACAAAAATGGGTCATTCATTTTTGAGCTTTCAGCTATTACCTCCACATTATATTTCCACGGAACAGCGTGAGAATCTTTGAATCCAAAAGGAGCGGGTGTCTGGATTGTGACAGGATGATGCGTAGGGCTTATAGTCGTTGAGGGGTTCTTGGTGTAGTAAATTACCAGTGGTTTAGGAACTGACATTCCTGTTTCCCCATGAACCATGTTCACATCACTGTCATGACGCCTATAGACTTGGAAGACATGACTATCCATGAGTCCCTGGAGTACTTTACAAAAATTTTGGTGGCTAATAGTCTGCTCCTTATCATTTTCACAGTCCCAAGGTTTTCTTATTAAACCTCTCCTGAATAATTGGGCATGAATCTCCTTCAATGGTGTCTTGACATCAGAGACATTCATCACATGCTCCTCATCTCCTTCCATAGCATTAATCTCAGGACCTTGATGGTTGGGCAAGGGATTTGTGGTCATATTTGGCATTCCTTCCTTAAAATTTAACCAATTGGCTTTGATTAAATCTCGCACTCTATATTTCAAGGCCATACAATTTTCTGTGGAGTGCCCGGGTGCTCCAGCATGATAATCACATCGGGCATTTGGATCATATCCCCTAGGGTAGGGAGGTTCCAATGGTTTTGCAGGACAAGGGACTGCAAGGGAATATCGAATAAAGTGAGGTAGAAGTTCAGTGTATGTCATAGGAATTGGGTCAAATTGGACTGGTGTTCGTTCATTATTTGGTCTTCTTTGGTTTTGGTTGGGATTAGGGGGTTGAGGCCATTGTTGCAGAGGATTGTACTGGGTTGGCTGCGGATTTGGTGCCCTGATGATGGGTGGACGGGTGTGGGATTGAGGTGATGCGGGATAAGGGATTTGGTTATGGGTAGCGGCTGCCATATGTGGGTATGGAGCATGAGGAAAGTGATTGGTATGTTGAAAAGTGGTAGGGCCGAATGGTCTGGATTGAGCTCTCCTTTGGTCATAAGAGACGGAATTGGTTTCCCCATCTCTCTTTCTCCCCTCACCTAGTGTTGATCTTTTTGCAGCGGGTGCCCCAAATGGGCTTTTGGAAATTTTCCCTGTCCTTAGACCACTCTCTATTCTTTCTCCAATAATTACAATATCAGAGAAATTGGATGTAACACTGCCGATCATCTTATCGTAGAAAGGTGATTGGAGTGTGTCAATAAACATGGCCACTACCTCTCTTTCAGAGAGTGTAGGATCTACTTGCGCGGCTATCTCACGCCAGCGTTGTGCATACTCCTTGAATGTCTCATTATCCTTCTTTGTCATGTTTTGGAGTTGAATTCTATCAGGCGCCATGTCTAATTTATACTTGTACTGCTTCAAAAAGGCATCCGCCAGGTCTTTCCAACAGCGAATACGAGTTCGCTCCAAATGAGTGTACCAAGTGAGCGCAGCCCCAACTAGGCTATCTTGAAAGCAATGTATCAGCAACTTGTCATCGGAGGCATGGGAAGCCATCTTTCGGCAATACATTGTAAGATGATTTCGAGGGCAAGTCATCCCTCGGTATTTGTCAAAATCTGGCATTTTGAACTTTGCTGGAATAATGACATCTGGGACTAAGCAGAGTTCAGAAGCATTTGTTAAGCCAAGGCCTTCCATACCTTCCACAATCCGTAATCGCTCCTCCAGGATCTCTATCTTCCCCCTTTCCTGGGACTCTGCGGTTGTGCCATGATCAATAACCGGATTTATCGTTTGAGTCGCATCTCGCGGGTTGGCAGTGTAAGAATTCATGTACCCATACGGGTAACCGTAATATGGGTAAAAAGGCATTGTCGAATGAGCTTGGTTCATCAGGTTAGTGTTTTGTGCCGGACCTTGTGATTGGGCTGTTGCTTGGGTAATGGGAATTAGCTGAGCTGTTTGGGCGGTTTGAGTTTGGGTGGCTTGAGCTGGGATGGTTTGAGTTTGGGTGGTTTGAGCTTGGGTGGTTTGAGGACCTAGGGTTTGGTTGACTGGTGGAATGGTTGTCTGGGTAGGGTTTGGAACTTGGGGGTTTGTCCACTGTAGGGTATTGCCATCTTGGGAATTGATTAATAGAGGAGGGAAATACCCTGGAGGTAAGCCATATGGTGGAAAGGGTACAGGGTTACCGTCTGAGCCAATGAAAATATGTGGTGGCGTATAACCATTTGGCAAGTCATGAGGCCTGGTGTGGGAATCAGCAGGTTGGTTGGGACTCCCAACATTAATAGTGAGGGGAACTGCCGTGGGATTTACAGCCTAGCCCGACGTTGGACCAAAACCTGGGGGATATGGTGAAGTAGGTGTTTGTTCCTCATTTCCCGCAAAAGGGCCCCCTTCAGTGATCCTCCTTTCTAAGAGCTTCGTTAGTTCTGCAATTTGTTCCCTTAGCTGATTATTCTCATTCTTGAGGTTCTCATTCATTTGTTCTGTTTCAGCCATGAGCTTCCTCTGTAGTCGGGTTCCGTAAGGGTGCGTCCCCGTGCTGCCTTTAGAAAGGAATACAAAATTTAGAAAAATAAGCAAACAATAAAATCAAGTAAAATGAGATTATGCGGGAAGCGATGTCGGAACTTGACGAATCCTTTGACCGTTCCTCAGAACGTCACGTTTAAAAGTACTAAGTAAAGCATTAAATGGAAATTAACATGAGATAGTTGTGAAGACAAAGGAATCCATCATCTCGAAAAAAGTACATTACTGCCATAAAGTGCTGGGTTACAAAGCAGGAAAATAAATCAGTCATTCCTAGCTCGGGCAATCATTTCCTTCATTTTATAAATTTGTCCTCTGCAGTAATCTAAGAACGTTGCAATTTCTCTAGGAGTATTGATAGGGTTGGCAATTCCTTCAGCTTGTTTGAGTAAAAATGGGAGGTCTTCTAGAGCCCCGTTAGCCAGGTATGCCAGTTTAGCGAAACGATCCATCCACAAGTGAACAGTTTCATCTTGTTCAGCTTCCAAGAGGCGTATGGTCTCTTGACAGTCTTGTTCAATGTTCATGGCGCGTTTTCGCTCCCCATTTATTTCTTGCTCACAAGCCTCCACTACTTCACTAAGCTGTTGTTCCAATTTATGGACTTGAGACTGTAGAAGTTCCTTTTGCACCATGACAATCCACTCATTTTCTTTGGATTGTGCCAACATATCCTTCAGAAGATGTTTCTCAGCCAAGATGGTATCACTTTGTTTGCTCTTCATTTTCAGCTGAGAGTTGGCCGCTCGAAGACATTGGTCTTGTTTTATCATGTAGTCTTCTTCAACCTTCCGTTTTTTTCTAATCTCTTCAATGGTTTGCTTGTTCTCCAAGTTCTCCCTTTTCTGAAGGGTGTATTCTTGTTGACATTTTAGTAAGTCTTCTTCTAACTTCTTGTTCCTGGTAGTCAGTTCCTCTATTTTGGTCTTTAGCGCCTTGGTTGCTTTATCTTCCATAACAAGTGATGGAGCAGGAGTGTTTTCTAGGAGATAAGAGGGACTTCTGAAGGGTAATTTAACAATAGAGATCCTATTCAAGATCCATTCATGATATTCTTCCCTGACAGCATGGCTCCTGGCCCCTAATTCCTTTCCTTTTCGGTGGACTTTCTTCCATGCATTCGCTATATCTCGAATGATAGAGACATAGCTTCCCTTCGAGTAATACAAGATGAAAGGAGTGAGAGACTCTTCATCAGGTGGTCCAAGCAAAGGATAAGCTAGCTGGCGCTTGGCTATGATGGGATTATAGTTGATACATCCTTGCGTACCAATAAAGGGAACATTTGGGTAATCTCCACAGTGATGAATGATGGATTCAACTTCTAACCATTGGGGATACCATCTGACTTTCTCAGCTGTGAGCCCTACAAGGTGATTAGCCCACTCACGCCCACTTTTCACTGCTAGTTGGCATAGTTTTAGATCAGAAACTGGACATTCGGCCTTACAGACTTGGTGGAAAACATGAGATGTGAGCCATACATACAAAGCAGGTAAACAACAAATAACCCTCTTTCCACCTTGTGTGTGGTAGAAATCCATAGTGCAGTACACATTTGCCAATACAGCTGTGACAGGATTCTCAAGCCTGTGCTTGCAAGCTAGGAATACAGCGATAGCATCATAATCCACATAGTTGTCAATGTTGGGGAACAAGATAACACCATAGATGGTAATAGCTAGAGTATCCATGAAGGCTTCCCAATCTTCCTTTTCTGCCAGGACCTGCATATGTTTCTCGAGAAATTCCCGAGTGAATCCGGGGATCTGATTTCTATTCAGTTGTACACTCCTTAAAGTTTCAGGATGGATCTTCAGAACACGGGCGATGGAAGTAACAGTTGCATGATGATCAAGATGACGGTAAGGTATTTGTCCTTCCAAAGGCATCCCCAAGATTTGTTCGAATTCCTCAATAGATGGGGCCAACTGAAAGTCTCTAAATGTGAAGCATCTGAGAGGTGGGTCGTAGAATTGTGTTAAGGCAGTGATCGCCTCAGTTTGCACTTCCACTTCTAAGAGCTTTAGAATCCTCCCATACTTTCTTGTAAAAGCCATTTTCTGTGTTAGGTTTAATTTTCTCCCCATTATTTGTAGACTACCCATGTCGATCCTCTTGGCCTTAACGTGTAATATTTTTCTCAATTCGGTTACATTTGTGTCACAACTATCAGATCTCATGTTAATTTCCATATTGCTCAAAGGTACTCGCTAAGTTCCAAACAGCTTCCTGCAAAAGCAAAAAGAAAGAAAGAAAAAAAAATCAGCTACTGTCATGTTTTGTAAACCGTTACTTCCTTATTAATTTATTGGAAAATATTTTCACTTTGAGAAGTAGCGGTCGGCAAAACTCGTGTAAAACTAAAGTCGTGTGGGTCATGGATCTTCCAAACATCGTCAATACTCTACTTGAAGAGAATTTTTGTTTTCATTTTTGTTTTGACGATTGGGAAGATTTATAACCTAAGACTCAGAAGTACACGAAAAGAGAGGGAGCTGTTCACTTGTTAAAGGATTACTAGTTTTTTTTAAAAAAAAAGAAAGTGAGTCATTTTTTTTTTGAATAAAGTAACCCTTTAAACATGTAAGCAGTTCATCAATTTGGATTTAAAGGGGAAAGCGAGAATGAGATAAGGTATAGTAAAGTCTGCCCTTTTGTGCCTTAAGTCAGGTTTTTCTGAAAGTCTTTTTTGGGACCTATAGCTTATCTAACAGTGGACTCCTCACATTGGGTGGCTTGTACTAGACTTCTAAAAGGTCACTAGAGCCAAGATCCTACTCATGATGTAACCACAACAGTAGGGGATCTACTAGGTGCGTACATCATGAAAGGTCGAACTCTAGTTGAGGTTCTTACGATCGCCGGATGGGAAGTACATCCCAAACGACACCGCTACCAACCTCTCCTAACTTAAGCTTCATTTGGGGCCCGGGTATAGGGCGTCACTCATAAGTGTGTGATAATTGTGAGTGTAGTGTGTGAAAGGGCATTCAATACCTGTACCTTATCCTATCCTGCACAGAGAACAAACACAAAACGATAACACAAAGTCGTCTACCCTAGGGTTCAACAATCATACAGAATTTAACAGAAAATAAATGACAAAATACATACAAAACAGAAACCACATACAAACATTGATAAAAAAAAATAATAAAATAAAATAAAGGAAAAAGTTAAATAATTAATAGACTATTTAAAAATATGCGCTATCAACTCAATTGGCTTGACTCTCTAAAAACGTCCCAAGTGGAGTCGCCATCTGTCGCGACCGGGATCGCGGCGGGATGGCCGACCCTTAAAAATAAAATGGGTTTTTCGAAATCCTTTCGAAAAGAAAAAACAGGGAGTCGCCACCAATATTTTTTAGGATAAAAATATCAGAAAAAGCCTCTTTTAAAACACTGGTTATGAAAAATGAAATTCTAAGTTCGGGAGTCGAATTACAGGTGAGGAAGGTATTAGCACCTCACAACTGTCCGTTATAAAACGGTTACCTCAAATTGATAGCGCTTATTTCAAAATAATCTAGAAATTATTTTAACTTCTTTTATGAAAAGAAATATACAAAACAACAAAAGAAACACAAACAGACAAAATAGACTAAATAGTTAGAGTAAAAATTTGATCAAACAACGATAATAAGAAAGAAGAAAATAGCGACGATAGAAGACTAAACAGTAACAATAAGAAAGAAGAAAAAAAAATGACGATGGAAATCTGAACGGTGACAGTAAGAAAGAAGAAAACAAGTGACGATGGAAATCTGAACGGTGACAGTAAGAAAGAAAAAAAACAACGACGATAGAAGACTAAACAGTGACAATAAATAAAATAGAAGATTTAAACAGTAACAGTAAGAAATGACAAAGCTATGATAGTAAGAAACTCGACAAAACAACAATTATAAGAAAAAAAGTAAAACAAAGTGAAAGAAAAGTTAACAGGACGTCTCATCCAAATTAACCTACATAAATTTAAAGATTAAAATAAAATTAATGAAATAAAATAAAAAAAATAAAGCTATTAAAAAATATTATTTTTGAATAAAATATAAAAAACATGAGATTAACAAGACGTCACGTCTAAATTAACCTCATTTTAAAGAAAATATTATTTTAAATAAAAATATGAGATTAACAAGATGTCACGTCTAAATTAACCTCCTTGCAACAATAAAATTTAAAATATTGACTATATAAAATTAATTGAAATAATAGCAGAGACAGAAATTAGTAATGAAAAAGTGGGCCCGACAGGAATTGATTCCCACTCCTACGTATTCTCAAGTGTATTGAGAAATCAGGGTTACGTAGTTCTTTGGAAAATTAATTTTGAAAGAAAAATATTTAAATTATTTTTAATTGATTTTAATTTTTAATAATGGAAGAAAATTAATGAGGAAGGAGAAATACAAGGCGAAGAAGATCGCACGTGCATAAACCTCCGGGATCTAGTAATGTAGGCAAAGTGATTTGCACGACATCACCTATAAGATTTTGATTTAACAAGTAAGGTTATATTTTTTATAAAAGATATATTTAGATCTAATACAACCTTATTTTTAAAACTAGTTGTACCTTTATTTTAGAAAATATGTTTTTGATTTTTTTTCTTTAAGGATTTTTATTATTAAAGACATAATCTAATAACACAAAATAACAACATGACCAATATATTTTGTTTTTTAGAATTTTATTATTTATTTTATCATTTAAAACAATTTGTTATTATTCATTTTTTTAAAAAAAGAAAGAAAATGGAAATGGGCCTTAAGGGCCCAGAACTATAAAATAAAAAAAAAGGAAGGGATATGATAATGGGCCTCACTATTTGAGGCCCAAAATAAACCTAAACCAAAAAGAGTAAAAGGAGAAAAGAAAAGAGAAAGAAGAAAAAAGGGGGGGCGGCAGCAGAGAGAAGGTGAGGAAGAGAGAGAAAGAAAAAAAAAAGAGGAAGGAGAAGAAGAAAAGGGGATCCAGGAGAGAGAGAGAACCCGAGAGGGAGAGAGAGAGATGTTCGCCGGTGGAGGTCACTGGCCCCGGTGAGAGAGAGGGTGAAGGAGGGAGAGAATCGGAGAGAGGGAGGAGAGGGAGATCGGAGGAGGGGGGTTGACGCCGGTGAGGGAGAGGGAGAAGAAGGGAGAGGGAGAGAGATCGACCGAGAGAGAAAGAGGGAGGGAGTAGAGGAGAGAGAGAGATACCCTTCTTCTTCTGATCTTTCTTCCTCCTTTTTTTATCTCTGTTTTTTTTTATTGTTTTTGGTTTTTGGTTTTTATTATTGTTGTTTGAGGTTGGTGATGGTGGATCCGGGTGTTGTTGGTGGTGTTTGTGTTTGCTGAAGAAGATGATGATGGTGAGATGAGGCTTTTTGGTTCTCTTGGGGTGATGAGGAGTGAAGGTGATGATGAAGTTGGTAGTGTTTTTAGAGGATGAAGAAGTAGAGTCTGTTAGTGGGGGTGATTGATGATGGTGATGGAGAAGGTGGAGGAGACAACCTCCGGATCCTGCTTCAGGATTCCCGGAGTGGGGGGGGCCAAAATTATTATTATTAATTATTATTATTATTTAAAAAAAACAATGATGTTCACAAAGAGGAACCGGTTCTGGAATAACTTTGGCGAGTTCAAAACTGAGTGTTGGGAGAAAGGACCTCTGGTCGGATTCCGCTTAAGCGAGTGGATGCTTCGCTCAAGCGAGCGAGTGTGAAATTAGCTACTGGAGCAATTTTGCCCGAGCGATTGGCTGGTGTGTGGTGTCTCGCCCAAGCGGAAGAATTTGCATGAATTAATTGAATTTTAAAAAAGAAATGATCTCAACTTTCTATACTCGGAAATTATCTCAACTTTACTTCACTCATAGTTCTTTGTCCAAGGAGGATTTCACTCGGAATTATCTGCCTTTTTTTCACTCGGACTTATCTCAACTTTCTTTACTCGGAAATTATCTCAACTTTACTTCGCTCAGTAGTTCCGATTGAAAAAGACTCAGAACCAATTGAAGATTGAATCCGAACCGATTGAAAAGTGTTCACTCGGAACCGATTGAAAAAGACTCAGAACCGATTGAAGATTGAATTAGAACTGATTGAAAAGTGGTCCACTCGGAACCGATTGAAAACTAGCCCACTCGGTAAAATCTGCTTGATGCTTCATTCGACTCCTCTGAAGGATTCAGTCATGACTCGAATTGAATCTCTCGGACAAATCTTGGTCGGATTCAGGCCTCAGGAGTAATTCATTTGTGCATCAACCTGTTTGGAAGTAAGCTTCGACCCACTCGGATTCACAATGGGGAGTCATCCAGTGGCGAACATTCATTCGGAAATCTGATTGGCTTTTCACTCGGATGGTTCATCTGAAGTCGGATTCCTTTTCACTCAGAACAGCTACAATCATCAATCAACTCTTTGGATTTATTCACTCGGAGTCGGTTTTACCTTCCAAACCGAATGGTTTCAATCATCAACCTTTCCCTCGGATTTATTCAGGACTCAGACTTTCCTTCAATCAGAATCTGACCACCCAGATACACTCGGAGTCAGACTTTCCTTCAATCAGAATCTGACCACTCGGATTAGTAGCAATCATCAAGCTCCCACTCGAATTCACTTCAATCAGCAATCCTTTCATTCGGATTCACACCAACAGGGGCATATTCCACTCAGAAATGACTCATTCTGATTCATTTTACTCGGACTTGATCGTTCAGAAATTATCTCAACTTTACTTCACTTAGTAGTTCTTTCTCCAATAAAGATTTTACTCGGAATTATACTCCTTTTCTTCACTCGGGCTTATCTCAACTTTAGAGGAGGATTTGAAAATGTAAAAAATCATTATAACTCGCTTGAGCGAGATGACGCCCCTGTTACTTCCTTTCTCTTTTCGTCCTGATACTCCTGAAACACGTAACAGTGCATTATCTAAATTTATTTCTCTTCTTTTACACCGAAACTTGAACCCACATTATTGTATATATATTTATATTGTGTACAGATTTGGCGAGTGAGGGACCGAGTGAGAGGAACCGGTTCTGGAATAACTTTGGCGAGTTCAAAACTGAGTGTTGGGAGAAAGGACCTCTGGTCGGATTCCACTTAAGCGAGTGGATGCTTTGCTCAAGCGAGCGAGTGTGAAATTAGCTACTGGAGCAATTTCGCCCGAGCGATTGGCTGGTGTGTGGTGTCTCGTCCAAGCGGAAGAATTTGCATGAATTAATTGAATTTTAAAAAAGAAATGATCTCAACTTTCTATACTCAGAAATTATCTCAACTTTACTTCACTCAGTAGTTCTTTGTCCAAGGAGGATTTCACTCGAAATTATCTGCCTTTTTTTCACTCGGACTTATCTCAACTTTCTTTACTCGGAAATTATCTCAACTTTACTTCGCTCAGTAGTTCCGATTGAAAAAGACTCAGAACCGATTGAAGATTGAATCCGAACCGATTGAAAAGTGTTCACTCGGAACCGATTGAAAAAGACTCAGAACCGATTGAAGATTGAATTGGAACTAATTGAAAAGTGGTCCACTCGGAACCGATTGAAAACTGGCCCACTCGGTAAAATCTGCTTGATGCTTCATTCGACTCCTCTGAAGGATTCAGTCATGACTCGGATTGAATCTCTCGGACAAATCTTGGTCAGATTCAGGCCTCAGGAGTAATTCATTTGTGCATCAACCTGTTTGGAATTAAGCTTCGACCCACTCGGATTCACAATGGGGAGTCATCCAGTGGCGAACATTCATTCAGAAATCTGATTGGCTTTTCACTCGGATGGTTCATCTGAAGTCGGATTCCTTTTCACTCAGAACAGCTACAATCATCAATCAACTCTTTGGATTTATTCACTCGGAGTCGGTTTTACCTTCCAAACCAAATGGTTTCAATCATCAACCTTTTCCTCGGATTTATTCAGGACTCAGACTTTCCTTCAATCAGAATCTGACCACCCAGATACACTCGGAGTCACACTTTTCTTCAATCAGAATCTGACCACTCGGATTAGTAGCAATCATCAAGCTCCCACTCGGATTCACTTCAATCAGCAATCCTTTCATTCGGATTCACACCAACAGGGGCATATTCCACTTAGAAATGACTCATTCTGATTCATTTTACTCGGACTTGATCGTTCGGAAATTATCTCAACTTTACTTCACTTAGTAGTTCTTTCTCCAATAAAGATTTTACTCGGAATTATACTCCTTTTCTTCACTCGGGCTTATCTCAACTTTAGAGGAGGATTTGAAAATGTAAAAAATCATTATAACTCGCTTGAGCGAGATGACGCCCCTGTTACTTCCTTTCTCTTTTCGTCCTGATACTCCTGAAACACGTAACAGTGCATTATCTAAATTTATTTCTCTTCTTTTACACCGAAACTTGAACCCACATTATTGTATATATATTTATATTGTGTACAGATTTGGCGAGTGAGGGACCGAGTGAGAGGAACCGGTTCTGGAATAACTTTGGCGAGTTCAAAACCGAGTGTTGGGAGAAAGGACCTCTGGTCGGATTCCACTTAAGCGAGTGGATGCTTTGCTCAAGCGAGCGAGTGTGAAATTAGCTACTGGAGCAATTTCGCCCGAGCGATTGGCTGGTGTGTGGTGTCTCGTCCAAGCGGAAGAATTTGCATGAATTAATTGAATTTTAAAAAAGAAATGATCTCAACTTTCTATACTCAGAAATTATCTCAACTTTACTTCACTCAGTAGTTCTTTGTCCAAGGAGGATTTCACTCGGAATTATCTGCCTTTTTTTCACTCGGACTTATCTCAACTTTCTTTACTCGGAAATTATCTCAACTTTACTTCGCTCAGTAGTTCCGATTGAAAAAGACTCAGAACCGATTGAAGATTGAATCCGAACCGATTGAAAAGTGTTCACTCGGAACCGATTGAAAAAGACTCAGAACCGATTGAAGATTGAATTGGAACTAATTGAAAAGTGGTCCACTCGGAACCGATTGAAAACTGGCCCACTCGGTAAAATCTGCTTGATGCTTCATTCGACTCCTCTGAAGGATTCAGTCATGACTCGGATTGAATCTCTCGGACAAATCTTGGTCAGATTCAGGCCTCAGGAGTAATTCATTTGTGCATCAACCTGTTTGGAATTAAGCTTCGACCCACTCGGATTCACAATGGGGAGTCATCCAGTGGCGAACATTCATTCAGAAATCTGATTGGCTTTTCACTCGGATGGTTCATCTGAAGTCGGATTCCTTTTCACTCAGAACAGCTACAATCATCAATCAACTCTTTGGATTTATTCACTCGGAGTCGGTTTTACCTTCCAAACCAAATGGTTTCAATCATCAACCTTTTCCTCGGATTTATTCAGGACTCAGACTTTCCTTCAATCAGAATCTGACCACCCAGATACACTCGGAGTCACACTTTTCTTCAATCAGAATCTGACCACTCGGATTAGTAGCAATCATCAAGCTCCCACTCGGATTCACTTCAATCAGCAATCCTTTCATTCGGATTCACACCAACAGGGGCATATTCCACTTAGAAATGACTCATTCTGATTCATTTTACTCGGACTTGATCGTTCGGAAATTATCTCAACTTTACTTCACTTAGTAGTTCTTTCTCCAATAAAGATTTTACTCGGAATTATACTCCTTTTCTTCACTCGGGCTTATCTCAACTTTAGAGGAGGATTTGAAAATGTAAAAAATCATTATAACTCGCTTGAGCGAGATGACGCCCCTGTTACTTCCTTTCTCTTTTCGTCCTGATACTCCTGAAACACGTAACAGTGCATTATCTAAATTTATTTCTCTTCTTTTACACCGAAACTTGAACCCACATTATTGTATATATATTTATATTGTGTGCAGATTTGGCGAGTGAGGGACCGAGTGAGAGGAACCGGTTCTGGAATAACTTTGGCGAGTTCAAAACCGAGTGTTGGGAGAAAGGACCTCTGGTCGGATTCCGCTTAAGCGAGTGGATGCTTTGCTCAAGCGAGCGAGTGTGAAATTAGCTACTGGAGCAATTTCGCCCGAGCGATTGGATGGTGTGTGGTGTCTCGCCCAAGCGGAAGAATTTGCATGAATTAATTGAATTTTAAAAAAGAAATGATCTCAACTTTCTATACTCAGAAATTATCTCAACTTTACTTCACTCAGTAGTTCTTTGTCCAAGGAGGATTTCACTCGGAATTATCTGCCTTTTTTTCACTCGGACTTATCTCAACTTTCTTTACTCGGAAATTATCTCAACTTTACTTCGCTCAGTAGTTCCGATTGAAAAAGACTCAGAACCGATTGAAGATTGAATCCGAACCGATTGAAAAGTGTTCACTCGGAACTGATTGAAAAAGACTCAGAACCGATTGAAGATTGAATTGGAACTGATTGAAAAGTGGTCCACTCGGAACCGATTGAAAACTGGCCCACTCGGTAAAATCTGCTTGATGCTTCATTCGACTCCTCTGAAGGATTCAGTCATGACTCGGATTGAATCTCTCGGACAAATCTTGGTCGGATTCAGGCCTCAGGAGTAATTCATTTGTGCATCAACCTGTTTGGAAGTAAGCTTCGACCCACTCGGATTCACAATAGGGAGTCATCCAGTGGCGAACATTCATTCAGAAATCTGATTGGCTTTTCACTCGGATGGTTCATCTGAAGTCGGATTCCTTTTCACTCAGAACAGCTACAATCATCAATCAACTCTTTGGATTTATTCACTCGGAGTCGGTTTTACCTTCCAAACCAAATGGTTTCAATCATCAACCTTTCCCTCGGATTTATTCAGGACTCAGACTTTCCTTCAATCAGAATCTGACCACTCGGATTAGTAGTAATCATCAAGCTCCCACTCGGATTCACTTCTATCAGCAATCCTTTCATTCGGATTCACACCAACAGGGGCATATTCCACTCAGAAATGACTCATTCTGAGTCATTTTACTCGGACTTGATCGTTCGGAAATTATCTCAACTTTACTTCACTTAGTAGTTCTTTCTCCAATAAATATTTTACTCGTAATTATACTCCTTTTCTTCACTCGGGCTTATCTCAACTTTAGAGGAGGATTTGAAAATGTAAAAAATCATTATTGATATGGAAGAAGAAACTAAAGTAACAGTAAAGATGACTTTAGAGGAGTATGTTAATAGGCTTAGAGGAGTATGTTAATATGCTTTTTCCCTCTGTAATTGATGCCGAGCCCCATTCCCTCTTTCATCCACTCGGTATCTGTTGCACTCGTTGTTTCATTCACTCGTTCTTTTTCTCGGTCTTTAAGCGTATACAAAGATGAGTGAACGGAGTTGAACAATATATTAAAAGAGTGACCGAGTGAATGAAGGGTCGAGTGGTGTAGTGAGAGACGGAGTGAGGGAAAAAGAGACTGTAGAGAGGGAGTTAATTAATAAATATTCCAACCCTTGTACTTTTTTAATTATTTTAATAGGCTGTGAGGTGACATGTTGTCAGCAAAAAGCAGTGGATGAAAGAGGGAAGAAAAGTCTGGAACACAATATAATACACTAAAATAAAGGATAAGATGACACGTGAAAGAGAAGGACCTTCTTTTAATATAGAGTAAATAGAAATGTAAAAATGCTGGGCTTCAGAGTTATTTTGAAAATTACAGTATGGCTTCATTTGGATCCATGGTGGACATAAAAGGAAATTAGGAGTAAAATAAATGGGTTTTCATAAATAGAAATGAAATGTAAGAAATTAGAGAAAAAAATTATTGAATACTAAATCGACTTTAGTACCCTTGTTTCTTTTAATTACTCTTGAATTGTATGATCTTCCAACGATTAGAAATATGTCTATTTCCTTTCATGTCAGAAATTTCTTCACAAATAACACAATTCACATTGACATTTTACTTTCATGGGTCTTATAGAAAAAATTCCTCCCACCCCAATTTTATTTTAATAATATATAATACATTAAATAATATTCATAAAAAGTATTAAATAATAAATTAGTACAAGTTTTTTTTTATAAAGAAGTTGAATATTATGATATATTAAAATAATTCATATAAAAAGAATGAGATGGAGAAGTAGTATTTGTACTCTTGTAAGTATTGGCCATTTTCATATTGGATGCCGACACAATACAACAGGGCCCAAAAATTAATCAAATAACCTGGCCCGCTTGAAACTGACCCAACTGATGTTTGGCCCAATAACCTGTAGGCCCAACTATTAAATTTAAGGGCTTTTCTTGACAAAAACATTAAATAAAATTTAAAGACTTTTTGAGTTTAATTCATTAAAAATGTATCTTTTATTATAATAAGTATACGTCAAAAAAATTAAATGTAATTATTATATCACAAAAAACAAAAATTTCAATAAATTTTTTTTACTTAAGTGGCTCATATCTTAAGATAGAAGTTAACAAAATTCCATAAATTTAATTATATCCATAGGACCAACAAATAATGGTCTTTGATGTTGTAATTTTTACATAACACTACATAAAAAATATCAACTAGGAGTATTTGGGAACTCAATCGATGAAACTACCTCAACAAAAAAAAAAAAAAAACTCCTTATGCTGATACAGTTTGATTAAGTTTTCAATTCACTATGCAAAACCAACCCGAATTAATACAAACCACTGATATACTAATATCTATATTCATATTTCTTATTATGCATTAACCCTGAGAAACGTTGGTATTCATAAATTGATGTAAAGTGTACAACCAAATTGAAAAAAACTAAAACCACTAAACCATAAAAAGAATTAATTGAAATTGTAATATTCTTAATATTTTCATTTTATTGTATCGGATTATATTTTATATCTAAGTTTGGAAATATATATATATATATATATATATATATTATAAAATAAAAATTTTACTCATATCCATACACTTATATATTCATGGAATCAAATTATTTAATTATTTTTTCTTGATTTTATTCTTAACGATATTATTTGTTATTATTTTAATGATAGATATATTTTAATTGTAACATCCCGATTAAGATTAATGGTTGATTCAGATTAATTGCTGATTGGATAAAAGTGGTTGAATAATAACAATGCCAGGAAAATGACGCATGTGCCTTCTTGGTGGTATGAAGGGTTTCGGTCCCTCTCTCACTCATCATCTACGCTAAGTTTGGAAAAGAAAAGTGAGAGCTGAGCGTTTCTTCTCTTCGTGCATGCAGAGGTGCTGTTTGTGAGCAGCCCAAGCTTCTTCTACTTCGTCTTCTTCCTCCACTCGAAGACTGTTGGAATCTCAAGTGGAAGTGTGCAACATTAAGTGGCTCAGAGTGGTAGAAATATCCCACTGATGGTGAGACGGAGCTGCTCAAGGAGGAGAACAACGTTGGGCGTCTTGGAGGCTCGAAAATCCTCCACTGTCCTTGCATGCTGAAGCGCGGAGTGCCTTGGAGGCAGAGATACCCGAGAGTGAGGGAACAGCTTTTGGTTCTTCCAAAGCAGAGTGCTGTGTTGGACGACTGGAATGAGGGACGTTAAATTGAGAAGGAGCGATCGGAGAGCAACCGATCGGAGCTGGAAGCTTGAGGAGCTTCTGGAATCTTCATCTCAGGTAGGGGGGCTGATTTACATCTCAAATACATGGTTTATGGATGGGTTCCGGGTGAAATTGCTTTACTGTGTTGTGTTATACTTGAAATGTGTTGATTGATGTGTTGTGGTTGAGTAACAATTTATGAAACGCCTGGATTTGTGATAGCTATGAGTTGTGTAGTGTATGTTGATTTCCGTCCATGAAATGCATGTTGATACTTATGAGAATGCTGTGTGAATGCCGATTGAATGTGAAGTATGTCGATTTTATTGATAATGCCGAATGCATGAGATGTGAATCTGTTATGTTAGTTCCCGTTTGGGATTTTATATTAAAAAGCATGTGATGCATGTGATAAAAGTGTGGATTGCCGAGTGTATGCAAATGTTGTGCTGAATCCATTGTGATTTTATAATGGCTGCATGAGATGCATGTATTATGAGATGCTTGACGAGTGAAATGGCACTGTTGTATTATGATAATGATAAAATGCATGGGATGCACTATCGGAAATGCTGAGAGCATTTAGCGTTGGACGCTTGATGATTATAATCATATGCATGTGATTCACCATTGAAATGCTGAGTGCATACAGCGTGGGACGCTTAATAAAGAAATGGTAATCAAATGAATATGTATGAGATACAAAGAAAGACCTTGGGTTGGACTCAAGGCAATGCCGAGTGCATATAGCGTGGGACGTTTGATGAATAAGACCATATGCATCTGATTCGCCATTGAAAATGCTGAGTGAATATAGCGTGGGACGCTTAATATAGAAACGGCAATCAGATGAATATGAGTGAAATATAATGAAAGAACTTGGGTTGGACTCAAGGCAAGCCTACCGAGTTGGACTCGGGGCTGCCCGTAACACTTCCGTTGTCGCTTGGAGTGACTGTGTTACATGAGAGGGCAAACGGTTTGGTACCAGTAAAACGGCCGGATCAGCTTGGAGCTGAATAAAAGGCTTGGAGCCTATGTTGCAACATAAAAATTAATAATGAATAATCGGATCCAACTGAATAAATGTGTGCGCCTTATAACTATTGTTGAGCTCAATGTGATTGTATGAATATGTGTAAATGTTATTGAGAATAACATGATTAATATAGTCTTGAATGACTTGAGTGAATTCCGACTAGATGAATGTATGTATATTGATATTGTTGCCGAGTGCAATGTGATGGTATAGTTGTGAGTATATGTTAATGAGAATAATGTGGATTATATCGCCGAATGAATTGAATAATTCCGATCGGATGATGTTGTGTGAATATTCATATTGAATGACAGTGTAGGTTATTGTTGATTGAGATATGTAACTGAATAATTGAGAATTTGAGGATTAATCCGAGTCAATAACCGTCATTTAATATGTAAAATGCTCACCCCTACTGTGGCTATATTTTCAGTAAATGTAGGTCGGAATAGAGAATGACAAGTGGACATCAGCTCTATGAAGAGTATTGTACATGTGTAGTGTACCTAATGTATATAGATATGGTATAGCCTTGGCCGGCTCTCATGTAATCCGTTGTTTGAACATATTTATTTATTTATATGGTTCGACTATCGGAGTTGTGAACAAGTATACACACACACACACACACACACACATACATATATATATATATATATATATATATTTTACACTGATGTGACGTTACTTGAAATCGACTAGGAAGTGGTGTCGAGAGAATAATGTTAAGTCAATAAGTTTCCGAGTAGAATATAGTTGGGAGAGCCGTTCCAAGTGAGGCTGTAGTGAGTGAGCCTTTTCCGAGTGATGTAGGCTTGAAATGATTCCGAGAGATATGTATTCGAAGGAACCATTGCCAAGGAAGAATGGTTAAAGTGTTGAGTGAGGTATATTCTAGAAGGCCTCTTCCGAGTGAATAAGGTTATATATATTCTGAGTGGATAATGTCATAATATCCCGTGTAAGATTTAACCTAGTAAATTCTCCCGATTGATGATAGGTTGAGCATTTTCCGAGTGAAATATATCTGGGAGAACCTCTTCCGAGGGAAGAAAGGTTTAATACTCCCGAGTGGGAATTGACCGATGGAATTCTTCCGAGGAAAGAACGATCAAGATAATTCTGAGTGAAATCTAATCTTGAAAACCTCTCCCGAGTGGATAAGTATTAAATAAGTCCGAGTAAGACTTAACCTTGTGAATTCTTCCGAGTGAAGAGAGGTTAGTGTATTTCCGAGTGGAACTTGATTAAGGAGATCATTTCCGAGGAAGGGAGGTCAAGGTATTTGTCGAGTGGATGAGGTTATAACACTTTTAAGTGAGACTTGACCTAGTAAAGTGTTCTCCGAGTGAGGAAGATGAAAATATGCCGAGTGAAGAATGGGTAAAACAATTCCGAGTGAATTGAGGTTGAAGCGCCTCCGAGTGATGTATGAATGGGGAATATTCTGGGTGAGGGAAGGTTTATAGATTCCGAGTGGAATAACCGAGGGAATCATTTCCCGAGTGGAGATTAAAACGCTTCTGAATGAAGCATGTTTGTGACCTTCTTGAATAAAAATAAGGATCTGGCTAAGTAAGAGTTTACCGAGTGAAACATGACCCGCAGGGGACCGTTCCCGAGTGAACGTAGGTCCCGATTCCGAGTGATGGAAATACCCGAGTGCATGGGCTCGCTTCAGCGAACGAGGAATCGCTCCAGCGAGTAAGGCTCGCTCAAGCGTCATCATCCGCTGGCTTTCGTTTAACTGAAGCTGGGTCTTGCCAGCGTGTGGTATCCTGACCCGGTCTTCCCTTTTCTCTGATCGGCTTTCTATTTCCCTTGCCTTCAGTTTGTTTTATTTATCCCGACTCCTATTCTGAACTGCTTTATGAACGTTTGGAACGTGAAAAAAAAAAGAAAAAAATTTCCCTAGTCTCGGGTTTGCTTCTATTTAAGTCGGGTTGTTTCATTAATATTTAGATATATTTATAAGCTTATTATTTTAACATAAATTTAATGCAATTATTTGTCTCATATTTTTATTTATCATTTAAATTTATTATCTAGTATAAAAAACAAGTTTTACTTAATTATAATATAATATGTATATATTTCTTGGAAATTAAATAAAAATTAAAAACATAAAAAGTGAATAAGTCAATCCAATCTAAATCACTTCGAAATAGGTTGAATTTAAAAGTATATTCAAAAAAGGCAATATAATATTATGGTTAGATCAAATAACATTTTGTTTTAAAACAGATCTAAATTAATCCATGAACCCTACACACACTTTAACATTTTTTTAACCTAATGATGCCACATAACCAAAAATTAAAGACTAATCATTTTAAGATATAAAAATTATCGAAATGTAACTTATCTTTTATATTCGAACCCCCTAATAAGATCCTTAAAAATGTCCTGTTATCTTCCAAATGTTTGGTATATAATTTTACCATTTGAAGAAAGGTATATGGACCACTAATGTGCAATATGAGTTTTATTAATGGAAGATTTAGATGGAATTATTGAAATTGAAAATACGGTATTTATAGTCATCGTCAAACCAAATTACGTAAGACGACGACCTTGACAAAATAATAGCAAACCAAATACGCAAATCACGAGCCAACATTCTGATGATTAAAACTCTGAAATCTGAATTGAATAAGATGGAAATTTAAATGGGTCTTATTCTCATGCTTTGCTACATCAAAATCAAAACAAAAAATGGTGCTAACATCATTTTCCAAGGTTTTATTTTCCTCAACGTCCCTTTCATTTATTTATTTTATTTTTCAGGTTCAGCTAAGAAAAAGAATAGCAATTGGGGTAACTCAAAATTGTGACTTTCCAGATTGACCCATCAATTGCGGCAAAACTGTCTACTACCCTGAAGGTAATTTTTAATTGTCCTTTTACAGTGACAGTTTCCCATTTTTCATTAATGTGTGTGCACTTCTCAATTATTGGATAAGCAGAAAATGGAAACTGAAACAAAAATTGGTTGCTAAAAAAACCCACAGCTACATGCTTTAATTAACTGTTACTACTACTTGTCAGCATTGCATTGCCTTTACATTTTTTGCCACCATGAATAATACCTATGATTTTTAGGTGTATGCATATTATATGAATTGGTTGGCACTGCTCAACCCCTTGCCCTTCATCAATTAATGAATCACCAAAATAATTTAAAGAGTTAAATCTCTGTTTGGTTACCATTCATTTTGCTTTTATTTGAGGAAAGAAAAACTAAATTAAAAATGTTTCTTCATTGGGAACACTGACAATAAATCAATAATACTACCAACCTAAGCATGATTAATTGCAATTGCAATGTGTCATTTCTAGAGTCTTCTCTAGCCAATTACTAGATGATAAGAAGAACAAAAGAGAAGTTAGATCTTAATTGTTATGGAAGATTTGAAATGGTGGGGCACATGTAAAAGGGTAGTGGTAAATCTTAGTTGATTTGAAAAAAAAGGGGGAAATATCTAATTTTTTAAAAAAATTATAAATTCATAGGAGAGTTTTTTTTTTCTTGCTTGAAATAGAGACTTGTCTGTTCTTTTTAATGTGACAATGGGGTCAATATCATGAGCCACTTTATGAAATGCCATTAAATATGCTTGACCTAATCACAGGCTGTCCTAGAAGCCTAATTAAATGAATAGTTATGTCCCGGTTGAGGCATAGAACAAGTCAACCAACTTCTAACATTAATATTTTTCATTACATGTTGGATGTGAAAAGCCTTTACAAGCCATGTGAATTTATATATGGAGGGACCCTTTCATTCATGTCACTATCCCTTTGGTGGTGGGATATGCCCTCCTTGTTTTGCAAAAACTTCCCTTTCATCCAAGGGTATTAAGGGCAACTAGAAATTGTATGCTTTTACTTCTTTCCACCTTTTCCCCTTCCCCTAACACAAAGGGTACTTACTACAATGAATTATTTGAAAGGCCAAACCCACCGAGGCATATAGAACTTTCATCTCACTTGCAACGGATTCTGTGAGTTAAGAAAGTGGCCAAAGGTCCAAAGTTGCCCTACATCTAGAGATTTTGAATAGGGAAATTCTTTTCATACATATCAAATAGTGTATAAAAAATAATGTTACACCGATTCCATGATTAATCATGGATCATGATGATGAATATCTAATTATATTTACATTTAAAGAATAATATATAATAAAATGGAGTTGTATAAAAGTTGAAATTAGATTAATGAGGACATATTTTTTTCCTGGTGCAATATGTGGGTACTAATGTGTGGGGGGGAAAAGTGCATAAAAAGAAATAGTACATTTATTTGAAAAATCCCCTTCCCTGTTTGAGACACCACGCGGAAACGAGTTAAAGCAAAGCACATTTAAAGTGCTAATAGCAACCGCAGGTGTACATTTTTTCTCTTAAGTGCAAACATATTTATTAGATTCCACTTCCCTTTTTCCCTAATAAGAAGGAAAAGTAGCTATCTTCTATTCAACTCCATGACTCTCTTCTAAGAAAAAGCAATAATAAATAGGAGGAAATGGACCAAAATGTACCATGGAAACTTTCTTTTGCCTAAGATATTGCCATGAAACTGGGAGCCCCTTATGGGATTTTTTTTTTTGAGTAAACCTTATGGGAATTATTTGAAATCAAGTTTTCTTGTAACTGGAAGGTCCTTTTTTCAATATGGAGCTTCACAAATTTACTTGGGCCAGAGAGGTAATTTCAAGTTTTGAATAATTCACATCATTGAGCTTCAAGGTAATAGTAGTAGCTTTAAAGCACGTTTGGTGTTGTTGCTGAACGGAGGTTTTCTCCGTTGAGTTGTAGAAGTTTTTTATCTTACGGATCAATGGAGTTTTGATTGTCTCAAACGACATAAAAAACTTTAAATTTTTCACTTCAATTCAACTCCGTTTTCCCAACTGCAAACCAAATACCTCTCATTCTAGTTGGCTTAGTTTCACTTTCTTCACCATTCAAAACAAAAATTCGGACGACCCATAAAGAACCAAGAAACTCATTTTCATTTTGGCTTTACTTTTGTGTGAGACTGGTTCCAGTGAACAACCCAAGAGAGGCAGGTGATGAAAGGGGTAACACAGAAGAGGCTTGGCCAAAGACAACCAAAAGCAAAAGACAAAAGCATTTTTTTTTTTCCTTTGGTCATTAAAGACAAAAGCTAACTTGCATAGATAAAACGGATGTATCAATTTACCGCTTGAATTTGGGATTTTGATTTTGTAAAGGCTAATTTTGTTTTTCTAAGAAATTGTAGTGAAGCAATTTATATTTAAATGCTTGCTTTACCAAAAGAATAATTTTAGAATCAATTCTCAGCTTTTGTGAAGTAAAATATCTCAAGTTAAGACCTAAAATATGTTGGGGATTAAAACCAACAAGTGTGAAGAAAAGCAAGTTTAAGAATTGGATAAAGGTGGATAATAATGCAAAGGAAACTTCTAACCGCGTGTGAGCTTTTCACAATCACAAGACAACAAATAATGTTCATGTTCACAATTCTAATGGGGAAGAGTGTGCATAAAGAAAACAGATTTGAATTCAAATCTAGTTATGACAAAAGTTGCACATGGAGGGTAATCTTAAACGATACCGCTAATCAAGTGAGTGAAATAAGGATAAGTCAAATTAAATAAACGAAAAATTGTAGCATGCGATCCTTTAATGGTTCTTGGGATGGCTATTCAGGTCCCACCTCCATCGAAGATTGAGGATCATTTTAAACCGCAAGTATAATCTTTGAAAACAACACCATAATTATTAAGTTGAAGAAAAAAAAGAGGTTCAAAACATTTCACTGATGTCGTAACCACTCATCCACGTATGTTGCAAAGGAATTGCAAACAATTTTGTTTTTCAAACACGATGGATACAATGAAATTTTGCAATAAGCCTATAACCATGTTTAAACAAATGTATGGTTCATCATAGGAGAAATTTCGAAAACATGGGTTGGATCAGAAATGAGGAAACATCAAATGAAGATAGATAGATAGATTGTGTAGGTGAAGCGAAAGCACGCACAACACTCTTATGGCATAGAGATAATTTTGAGACACTGATATATGAGAAAGGAATTACCTCAAATTCGGAAAATGATAATACATGTAAAATGTTCATAAATTATACTATAAATTGGAAAGCAAATGAAACAAAAAAATTAAACCCAAAAAAAAAAGTATGATATAAGAGAGACAATAACAATAAACTCCACAAACATGAAGCAGCAGCAGCATCAGAAAGTGCAATTACTACTGTCTTTGCAACTCTGAATTATGGTCTCCAAATTCATTCATCCATCCCTATACATACACTTTTTTTTTCTCTGCAACCTACTTTCTCTGCCATTTTTATTTCACAAGTCGAATATCCATAACAATTCATTGAAATCAATATGGGAGAGACTTTCTCCTCTTACCTGAATCCACTGTTACCTCTTCTCTGTATTCCTATTTGACACCACAAACATGCACAACCCCCCTTGTGGTTTATTCAGCGACGAGAGTCGCACCATATACTTGACTTGGCATAGGAACAAGAGGAAATGGCCACCAATAATAATATTAATGAAAATTTGAAACTTGAATGTGTCCTTGCTAGGTAGATAGGGTAGTTAGAGGAGGAAAGATCTCAAAAGAATCAATAAAAGGGTGGTGGTGGAGGAGATGCATATGAGACTCCGATAACAGGTGGCAACGGCCCTTCATATACAGGGGCTGGTGGTGGCGAAGCCGGTGGAGGCGGTGGAGAATTGTAATAATACACAGGGGTTGGTGGTGGTGATGGAGAAGGTGGGGGTGGGGAACTGTATTGAACTGGTGATGGAGGTGGAGGTGGAGGTGGAGATGGAGATGGTGGTGGTAGGTAAGGTGCAGGGTGTGGTGATGGTGGTGGTGGTGAATGCTCTACACAAGGTGGTGGTGGAGGTGGTGGTTCTATACAAGGTGGTGGTGGTGGTGGTGAATAGACTGGTGGTGGAGGAGAATGAACTGGAGGAGGTGGCGGCGGCGATAAATAGGGATATACAGGTGGTGGTGGTGAATGTGGAGGTGGTGGCGAATGTGGTGGCGGCGGTGGCGAATGTGGTGACGGGGGTGGTGGTGAGTTATAATAGTAAGGCACTGGTGGTGGTGGAGAGAATACAGGAGCTGGTGGAGGTGGTGAATTTGGTGGGGGTGGTGGAGGAGGCCTTGCACAATACACGGGTGCTGGAGTTGGTGAGGGCGGAGGCGGCGGTGGAGGCGGTGATGGTGGAGGTGGTGGTGGAGAATACACTGGTGGAGGAGGTGATGGTGGGGGTGGTGGTGGAGAATACACTGGTGAAGGCGGAGGAGGTGGTGATGGTGGAGGTGGCGGGGGAGAGTAAACCGGTGGCGGCGGCGGAGGTGGAGGAGGTGGTGGTGAATAAACTGGCGGGGGAGGGGAAGGTGGCGGGGGCGGGGGCGAATACACAGGTGGCGGAGGAGGTGGAGAATTCACCGGTGGCGGAGGCGGAGGAGAGTACACTGGTGGCGGCGGTGGAGGAGACTGAGGAAGAACAACAGGTGACGGTGGCGGAGAAGGTGGCGGCGGAGGAATTGAAGGAACAAAAGGCTTACATCTAAAAGAGTTACAGTCCACAGGATGCGACAAAAACGACTTACATTGCTTAGCGGAGCGCTGCGACGGCCTCGCCGGCAAGCAGTTACGCCGGTCATCAAACGCCGGCAAGGCAAGACACCTTGGCGGTTCGCCGGTGAAGAAGTTATAAGAATAAGTGAAGTTCTGAAGATTCGGAAGCTTACAAATACTCTCAGGAATCTTCCCAGACAACAAATTATGCGCCACATTTAACTGCTCCAAACTCACCGCACCTCCAATAGCCTCCGGCAACGGCCCTAACAACTGGTTGAAACTCACATCAAACACCGTCAAGTTCTGGAGCAACCCTATCTCCGCCGGAAAACACGACCTAAACGCATTGTTCATCAGAATAATCTCGTTTAGTCTCTTCATGTTCCCGATTCCCGCCGGCACGCAACCGTGGAACCGGTTATTCGCCAGCACAATCACCGACACCGGCGAGTTCCCGAAGTTATCCGGCAAATCGAACACGAACCTGTTATGGTTAATAAAGATCGCGTCGAGGTTCTTATTGAAGAGCTCCTTCGGCACCGTACCTTCAAATTCGTTGAATCTCAGATCCAAAAACTTCAGCTCCGGCAACCGCAACACCACGTCGGGGAACCTCCCGGCGAAGCGGTTGTTGCTGAGATCCAGCTCGAAGAGGATTTTCAACCTGTCGAACTTATGCGGCACAGTGCCGCAGAACCGGTTGGTGTTGATGTGGAACAGCGCGAGGTCGACGAGCAAACCGAGCTCCTCGGGCAGGTATCCGGCAATGTCGCCGTGGTTAAGGTCAATGCCGGCGACGGTACGGATCTTGGGGTTATCAGGCGCCGGAGCGCAGAAAACACCGGTGTAGCTGCAGACATTGGGACCCACCCAGTTACGAGTGAGGTTCTTCGGATCCGAAAGAATCGCTTGCTTCCAAGCTTGTAGAGCTATGTAAGCGTTTCTTAAACGGTTATTCTCGAACACCAAAGAAGGATCCACAGTTATGTTCTCTCCTCTATCACCAAACTCGTCCTTGTAGTACAGAAGTTGACGATGTTTAATGTATGAAACTTCCGCATCTGTGAGAGGTCCATTGTGTGAAACAGAAGAAGCGGTGACTTTAACAACTGCTGTAGTAGCAAGGATCACAGAAACAAAAATGAGAGAAAACAACAAAGGGTTGGAATATACTTTCTTCCTCATCTCACATGAGGCATCTATGCATAAACCAAACACCAATTAATTTTCCCACACAATATGAGAGAATAAGATGTCAAGTGACAACAAGATCTGAAGGAAACAAATGCAGGTGAGTAAAAGAAAGAAAGAAAGAACCAAGGAAATGGATGATGTGTGTTGCTAATGTTATTATGGTGTTGATGAAAGAGAATGGAGAGAAGGGTGGGGTTTTGTTTCTAGGGATTTTGGAACTGTGTGTGATGAGATGAGTGTGTGTATATGTGTGTGAAGAGCAAGAGAGAGAGAATGGGTCTGAAAAATAACAATAATAATTCATCAAAAGGACAGCTAAATCACAGCTCAAAACCCACCAGATTCTCTTTAAAATTTTATTTATAATTTATTTTGTGGCTTTCTATTTTTCCACCTTTTGTGATTTTCTCTCGACATTCATGGAAGACTGTTAACACTACTTTTTTTTTCAAGATTTTAGTTTTTTCTTTACTAAATTTTTAATAAGACTAGATTTTAAAAAAATATAACTCTCAATACTTAATTAAAGGAGGATGAATAACTTTCGCCGAAACGATGCTTAGTTTGTTTGTTTTTTAACTTAGTTGGCAGTCACTCGTTTAACACTTTGAATAAAGCGGCAGACGCGGAGAGAGTGATGGGTGCGAGCGTGTGAGTGAGTCTAAGAGAATGAGCAAACAACTGTCACGAGATATGCACTAACCTAATTTTCTTTGTAATAATTTCATAAATTTCAAATAATTAATCAAAATTATTTTATAAATTATAGTATGTTTAATCAAGTGTTCTAAAGGGAAAGACGACGCGTATTAGAAATATAATGTGTTTTTTTCCTAATCATTGTTTCCATTATTATTATATGCAGTGGTTGTAGTTGTGCTTTTTTAAGCTGTGTAGTGGTTGTAGTATTTGAAAGAATATCTTTTTTTTTTATCGAAATATAAAATTTGAAAGCCGTTAGGAGCATGATAATTTAATTTTTTTGATTTCACATTTCTTTATCTGGTTTAAGAGCATCGAGTTTTTAATTTCTAAATCTTAACATAATTTTCAAGTAATTAACTTAATTGTGGAACTTTTGCCTATTTATAACCTGAGTGGTGGTTGTTGTCGGTGCCCCAGAGACCCGTGGCAGTAAATAAACGGCCGGTAATTCTATTTTGAAATTCTAAAATAATATTTTAAATTGTCCTTGTTTATATACATATACAAATCGATTTAGATCGATTAAGTGAACCAATAACTGATGACTTAACCAGTTTAATAAATTATTGAATTTGTTACGTTAACAATTATACTAGCCTAATTGAACTGGTTGACCTAGTGTAAATAATTAATTATTTTTTATTTTTCCTTCTTCAAAAGGATATTGCCTTGGTTTTAATTAGCTCCTTATTATTATATGTTTGATTTTAAAATTTTAGATTGTTAAATAATTAAATTATTTATGTTATATTTTTTCAAAAAAATAAACAGAGTTAACCGATTCAATCAATAATCAATAAATTTGATCATTGACCTATTAACCTAATGTCTTAACTGATTTAATCATAGATCTAATTTTAATAACACCAATTAATTCTATTTAAAACTAACTAAAAAGAACAAATTAAACTTTTTAACCATTTGATTTTTTGAAAATTCACCTAATTATACAAGTGGCATTAAAATGTGTATAATTGTTCATTGAATTAAATTAATTTAATGTATAAAATTATGTCATGCTTGTTGGACTTTCTGCCGTATTCCACATTCCCGTGATGGCGATAACTTGCGAACGGTGTTTTGCCTTTCTAATTTATGGCCTTTTCCGACTTATAAATTCCACCGATTTTTTTTATTATTGTTTTTTAGGTATTTTACAAACACTCATAAATACAAATAATTGAATATTTTTTTTGTAAACAAGTAAATATTTTATGTTGTTCCGAAGATGTATTTAATTAATCTGAAGAAATGTTTGATAGAAGAGAGTAATTATGTGGTTGGATTCATTGAAGAAGATTCATTATACAGGTTAAGTGTATCATTAAATATAGAAATCATTATAATTATAAGGTAATTGACACCTTGAAATTTATCATTAGAAACTAATAACCAAATATCATTAGACAATCGCATAAAATAATAGAACTGAAAGTTTGATTAATTGTCAATCCTATAACTATCATTAAATTAATCTGGAGTTATATTCTTATCATTTAACTATCGGTAAAGACTTGAATATTTTTAATTCTCATGAATATAGGTAATTTTTCTTTTTTACATTTTATAAATATTTTAATTAATTTTTGACGTTTCAAAATTTAGGATTTTATAAAATGGTCTTATATGTATGATGACATATTGATGATGTGGCAAACATAAACATGTCAACCTATCACTTTTAAATGAGATTAGAAAATTTATTTAGAAGGGAAAAGAATAAGAAAATGTAAAAGAAGAAGTAACACCAAGTGAAAAATAAAGACGTTAATAATTGAATAAATGTTATTATAAATTATAAAAATGATTTTTTGGTATATTAAAGTTTATTATAATTTAAAAAATAATTTTTATTTATAAAATTTAATTTATCTCTTATATAATTAATTTTTTTTCATTCATCTAAACAATAAAAATATTATTTTTTTATATTTTTCATTCAAATAATATATTTTCTATTTCATTTGCATTTTTTCTTTTCTTCCTAATATTTTATCCCTTATTTCATTCAAAAGAATGGTAGTATATTATGACAATATATCAACATATTTATTTTGTGTTATGAGAATAAATTCTGACAAAAAGTTTTCTTTGAAATTCACTTAATTACTAGTAGGGTGGCCACATAAAAATTATTACAGTAACTGCTACAGAGATTCAAATGAATATGACATAATTTGTAACAGCATTATTCGTGCATCATTTAATCTTTCCTAACATTAACAGTGCTATTTATTTATGTAAATGACAGTGAAGAATCCTTTAAAATAACAAGGCTATTTGATAGGAATAACTTTTTATAGAAAGTCTTGCAAACGACTCTTTAACCAATTAAAAATGAAATATATGTATGAATGAATATAGATAGAGAAACATTAGTTTAAAAGAATAAAGACTTGTTGGTTAAATAGGAAGAAATTTGACATTTTTCTTGTCCTATTTTGTAGTATAACAAATAAAGACACAAACCGTATATTTCATTTTCTTCCAAATAATAAGAAATAAACGAAATACTTTTGAAAGACTTACTCCTTATTTAATTAAAATAACTTATCATTAAATAAAGTTTTAATTATCTTAAATAATTAAATAATTAATATTAACCTAATTTTTTTTATTTTTATAATTCTATTTTGAGAGCTATATTTCTAATCCCATGCACGAAACGCGTTTGGACCATAAAATGCAAGCAACGACACTGGTGGCAATTACTTAATAGAAACGGCAATGTTTAATTGTAACAACTTTTAGACATATTGTTGGTATCTCCAAATTCATTACATTCCACCGGTGTTACTTAATTCACCTGTTTTTTTTTCATACTATCTTTGTCTCTCTCTCCATGTACCATCTAGGTGTTATTGATGGACTTCAATTTATATTAATTTCATAAATTTAATAATTTTAACTTTTTTCCAGAGCAGAATTTAAATAATAAGCTTACCTCTCGTTTAAACAATGGATAACTAATAGTTATTTTTCTAACTTGATATATATGTTTAACTTTGAGTTTTAAGAAATACAATGTAATGAAATCTTAATTTGCACACAAAAAAACAAATGCTGTTCATGCTGATTTTGAATAATTATATGTTTTAGAGAATAGATGGTATTAGTGTGTTGAAAACACATGCAAACATCAAATTAGTTGTTTCAACATAGTTGACATACATATATTCCTTGATCCTTTTGAGTTAGTTGTAAGAGGTTCAAAACTTATCATGCGTATAAAAGAAGTTTTGTTTGAAATGGCAATCATTATTTTAATTTTTTTTAAAAATCAAAATATATTTATATAACTATAATGAATTTGTTGGCAAAGAAATGATTTATATTAATAATTTTTGCATTTAAGATAACTTAGTTTTTGCATATCTATAAAACAATGCTAACGATCTTTGCTTAAAATTTTTATTTTATTGAGGTTTTTCTAGTCTAATATTAGGTATAAAACAATTTTTAAATTATGGGTTAGTTGTCTCACTTATTAAGGTATTTATAAATTAGTGAACAAATTAGTCATTATATTTAACGATAGGTATCTTATGTTATAAATACACTTAAAAACACATTTTTAACTCATATTCACATGCTAATGGGCATTAATAAATCCTCAACGCGCATTTTGTGTCATATCTTATATATGTAAAAAAAAGACCTTGTAATTAGGCGCGATTAATATCACACCTTGAAATATTTTTCTTGTAAAAGATCATTGTCATTAAACTTCATCAATTAAGTATTAAAATGATGAATCATTAACAACCTTAACTTTGAAGATGAGAGGTGGTCATGGATAAGGGAGAGGGAGGAGTGAAAAAAGGAAGATGAAGAGAAGGGTGAGAAGAGGAAGGGGGTAGGAACCGGGTGAGTACTGGGAGAACGTGTTAGTGTTAAGGTGATTAAGGGTTTGTGTGGTTTCTATATTTATTTCCTATTTTTAATTTCAATTACAAAATTATTATTATATTTTTCTATATTCATTTGTCATGTTACGCAACCGTATGAACATTGATGCATGAGAAGAAAGATGGAAGAAAGCGACACCTTTTACTGGGTCCCACTTGTCACGTCTTGCTCGCCTGGATCGTTGGCGCTCTTCACCTCTCTCCTTATTTCACCATTATCTAACTTCTCTTATTCACTTTTTTCCAATTTTTATGGATAATTATTCTAATATACTTATCTAAATTCATTTATAATTTTATTTGATATAATCGATGGATAGTTGGACTTTTAGAGTATATTATCATTAGATATTTAAATTATTTTTATGTGCGTGTGATTTTTTTTTTGCTAAGAGTTGATAAAGTTGAATTCAGTTATACCCCTACATCTTTAATGAAGGCTAAATATATTTTAGAGTAAACACCTCAGTTAGTCCCTGACTCCAACAAAGTCGGACACTTAGGTCCTCCAGTTAATAAGTAAGTCCCGTTAGTCCTCCACGTCCGTCAACGTCGGACAAATAGATCCCTGCCGTTAATGAAGTGTTAACGTCTGTGAGGTTCAGCTGGCGTGGATCATTAAATTCCAACAGGGATGCCACGTCAGAGTCGGCAGGGATCTATTTGTCCAACGATGACAAAGGACTAACGGGACTCACATATTAACTGGAGGACCTAAGTGTCCGACTCTGCTGGGGTCAGGGATTAATTGGGGTGTTTACTCATTGTTTTAAATTTTTTTATCCTGCTTTGCTATATTCTTTGTTTTTTAGATTAAAAGACAATTTAATCAAAAATAAATATCCATATGCATATCCTATAATATTCAAAATGAAATAGTTGCAATTATGGATTCATATCTACAAAATTTCATATATTTTAAGAACCTCAAATACCGTATTTTGGAACCAAACAAGATCTCACTAAATTGGGGGGGGCTAGTAGAAAATTCTAAGGCTAGCAAATTGAAAATTTCATTTTGGTAAATATGAAAGAAATGACTAGAAAATCATGCAATAAGAGGTAAAATTCCAATGCTAGCTAATTGAAATCTTGACACATGTAGCATAATCATGCTTGGCATGACCCTCCATGAGTTTTGGAACGGTGTTGAACTGCCTACGGACTTCCTCAACCTTCAAAGCTGCACTCCCGACACTCTTCATGGTCATGGCAGAAAACCAGTTAGGAAGCATGATGTAACGTCCCGAAACGTTGATTAAAATTTTCGAGTAAATTTTTCATTTTTTCAAAAGATCATTTTAAAATTTATAAATTCAATTCAGAGTTTATGTAATAGTTGATAACAGCGGAAAAATTATCATACATGCTAGTCGTGAATAATTAAATTCAAGAAAATACTTAAATAGCGGAAACGATTTAGAACATAATAGTACATGACATATTACATTTATTACAACCCATAAAATCAAAGTTTAGGTAATAATTCAAATAGACATCCATTATGACATCACTCTGCATTCTGTGTGTCATTCACTGTAAAAATTAATGTAAGAGTGAGACAGAATATAGAATAAATATAAAATAGATAAAATTGCACAAACACAATCAACAACTCATAATGATATGATGAATATGCCAAACAAGTCCATTTAATAATTCTTCAATTAGTTAAATGATGTCATGCTGGATCCATTTGGTTTGGTGGGAATACTGCAGTAAAAGTCTCATAGAGACACAATTAGGGCTTTAGCATATACCATGAATCCCTATACTTCATGGCGCTTACACAATTAGGGCTTTAGCAGATACCATGAATCCCTATACTTCATGGCGCTTACACAATTAGGGCTTTAGCATATACCATGAATCCCTATACTTCATGGCGCTTAAGTACCGAAGTACACAATTATCATAAGTAGGGCTTTGCATAGACCATGAATCCCTACACTCCATGGCACACAACAAAATAGGGCTTAACTCATCATAGAGTAACCCCCCCACCAGGGTAGGCAATCACGGAACCCCTAAATTCCATGATGCGTCCAATGCTTATGATGCATGAATGTCTTTAATTCTCTTTATCATTTAACATACCATGATAACCACATTTCCAAAACCTCTTGGATAATACAAGTCCTCAAGGGACACAATACACATAATAATTCACAAAATCATGGATTTACTGTTTCAACCACATATATCAGTAACCACAAGGCATTCATGTACATATATATTAATTATGTCATTCATAATTATTCACCATCACAATATACAAACTGTGTAATACTCAACAACATTTATAATAATTCATAATTACTCAATAATTTAATAAATAATTTCTATCCATAGAGAAAATATCATTTTCTTTCAAAATAGCCATTTTAAGTGACTTTCAGCATCCCCAACAGCAACATACATTAGCAAAACAGTCATAACATGGGCAAATCAACTCCTTTTTAGATGATTCCACTTTCTATAGCTCAATAATACAATTATCAACAACTTTCATGAAGAACACAGTTTCAGATTCCAATCAGAAATACTACTTATTCACAAAATACCATACTGCCTCAAGATAAGTTTTCCAAAATGTACACAGATCAGTATTTAGAGCGTATCTGGAGTTACAAACGTGATTTTGACATGAAACCAATTCTAAATTATTTTTAACACACATATCTACAATTTTCATGAAGACACCAACCCCTAATTCTCACCATAAACTTCCCAGTTTTAAAAACAAGATTCGGATTTCAGAATTTCAGAATTTCAGAATTTTCAGCTTGCACATACTTTAGTAATTTGAGCATAACTTGAGCTACAAAAATTATTTTGATGTGAAACCACTTTCTAAAAATCCACAACTTAATTATTTACAACTTTTATGAAGACATCCAAGGCTGATTATGCATGTATAATTCCCAGCATATCAAAATATGCACTAAACATGAAGCAAATCTTTCACTCGGACATACAGTAGTATTTTGGCTATAACTTTTGCTACACATACTCAAATCAATCGGTTCAGGTCTCAAACTTCACATAACAAAAATATTTACAACTTTCATGAAGACACTGATCACTAATTCTTACCACAAAATTCCCAGTTTTAAAAATAAGATACGGATTTCAAGTTCACAGATTTACAGCTTGTACATACTTCAGTATTATGAGCATAACTTGAGCTACAAAAATTATTTTAATGTGAAACCACTTTCTAAAGATCCACAACATATATATCTACAACTTTCATGAAGACATAAAGGGATGATTATGCACGTACAATTCCCAGTAAATCAATATATATACAAAACAAAGGATAAACTTTCCACACGAACATGCTGTAATATTTTGGCTATAACGTTTGCTATACTTATTCAAATTACTTGATTCAGGTCTCAAAATTCAGATACCAAAAAGATCTACAACTTTTATGAAGAAGTCAGAGTCAAATTCACACGTTTTCAATTTCAAAAATGAGCAACAAGTTACGAAGTTAATTCTGGAATCCTAGAACAGCATACACTTCTACCCATTTCACAAATATTCATAACCCTGTCCCCTCTTACTTGTTTTGCCGAGTGAAAAATGGCTCCCTGGTTGTCCTTCTGCTTCTGTTTGAAGGAATATTGAGGAAGAAGAGAAGTTAAGGTAAGGATAGTTTACTAGCTTTGTTTCCACGTTCAGGTCTTGGCAAGGCAAAGTTAATAATGCAAAGTGAGTGGGAAACATTATCCTTGTGAGTGGATGTTTAGTGCTGTTAGTGCTTTGATAGTGGAGATAATGGAGGATTAAAATAGGAAAGTGGTTTATAATGGTCCACTTCTGGCCGTCCACCCACTAGAAGGAGTAATAATGGTGTTGGTTGCATTAAAAATTGTATAAGGGACAAGAAAGGAGTCAAAAGTCACCTCTGGCAATGAAAACCGACTGGAATTCCAATCGGTTAGCCTATAAACCGACTGGAATTCCTCCAGTCGTGTGAAGAAAAAGGGAAAACAAGTCCCCTCGCTCAAGCGGACTCGGACTCGCTTGAGCGAGTCATGCATTCTCACTCGGAATTTATCTTAATCAGACTTAATTCCTTGGTTCCTCACTCGGCAGAGCATGTCCAGACCGAGCTCTCTCTCTCACTTATCCTTTCACTCGGTAACCAAGTCTTCATTCAAGTATACCCACTCGGTAAACCTTCCAGATACTGAGTCAGCTCTAAGTCAGTCTTTTACTCGAGTTTTCACTCGGTAAAATTCTTCTGAAACCGAGTCATTCTTCTCTGTTTTCTACTCGGCCGTTTCAAATCATTATTAAGCCGACTCATACATAATCTATCACTCGGCACAATTGATCCAAACCTATTTATCCTTCACCCAGTCTTTCATTCAGTGAAAACCAAGTCCCCCTTCACAGTCTTCAACACTCGGTTCCTCATTCCAAATCCGAGTCTCCATACACACATGGTTCCACTCGGTAAGACTTTTCAGAAACTGATTCTCCCCTCATAGTTGTCCCCTCACTCGGAATATCTCCCAATCAAATGCCACTCGGCATATCCCAACCTTATTTCACTCGGGTATTCTACAAGTTCATCATTTAGTATACCATTCATAATCACTCATCTTCTGAGCAGTGTCTCACTCAGTAATTCATCTCCAAATCGACTCGTCTCCTGATCAGCTTTCACTCGGTAAATTTCATCAATGCTGACTCATTCCTATTGAATGCCCACTCGGTAATTCAGTCACTCAGTAAAATAATCTATATTGATCACCATTTACTCATTCTTCTCTCGGCAAAATAAATCCAACTCGAGTCCTTCCTTACACAACTTCCACTTGGTAGAATCATTCCAAATCCGAGCCCTCAATCACTTGAGTTTCACTCGGTAAATATTCCAGAGACCGATTCACTTCCTAGTTTGATCATTCACTCGGCATCTTATTGTCAAAACTTACCTCCTTTCTCTCTTATTCACCCTCACTTAGTACCCTAAGTGTCTCCAGTCGGGACCATATCACTCGGAGATGCACACTCAGAAATCTTTCATTCATCAGAGTTGCACTAATTCTTCTCGGAATCCCTTTGAACCTCTATCACTCGGAACAGACCCAATGGCTATAGTCTCACTCGGAACTGTTCCAACAATACTCCACTCGGAAATGTTTTTTCAGGATTACTCCACTCAGAGTATATAAGTCTTTCCTCTCGGAAGTGAAGCTTTTGGGAAAATTTTATTCATAGATAGAAATGCCTAACAATGTATGACTCAGAATTGAGTCATTGAAAAATATTTGACTCGGAATTGAGTCTTTTGAAGGTGTTTTACTCAGAATGAATCCTCTCAGCCATGTTCCACTCGGAAAACACAACCTTCACTCGGTATTGCCATTTTTCACTCGGAATTCCTCTCAGTCATTCGGAATTTCTTCCAATCATTCGGAACAGAGCTTTTATTTATTCGAGTAACCCTTTCTCTGACCTGTTTCACTCGGAAAACACCATTTTCACTCGGTATTTCTATTTTCCACTCGGAATTCCTTTTGGTCACTCGGAATTTGTAGTTTTCACTCGAAACAGACTCTCTTTCTCACTCGGACAGTTCTTTCTAAGGTATTTTCACTCGGAATTTGGGCCTCATCCTTAAAGGTTTATGTAAATCCTATAATTATACCCAGAAAATGAAATTTTGGAGTACCACAACCATCCATAGAGTGTTTTTATTCATTGAGTAACACTAACAGATCTTTTATACTTCAAAATTTACCAAAAAGAGCTATTATTAAAAGCAGGATGTTACACATGACACCAACTATGAGTCCAATGAAGACCTTAGGAGTCAGGACATCAACAGTTGAAATTCTTGCTCTGCTTACAAATGCACCAAATAGGGCCAAAGATACCAAAGAAGCAGACCCAATAGCAAATCCCTAGTACAATAAAGATAGGGAAACAGTAACATACATAGAAAGGCATAACTAATCAAATGTAACTTCGCTTCATGTTATATAATCATGATCACTGGAAGGAATGAAAGCAATTGAAAAATAAGAAACCTTTGAACAATTTTAAGGATGGATTTCATGACAATGCTTGGGATTACTTTACTAAACATATCCTTCCTAGCATTTATATTTTGGCACAGTAATCTATGTAGCATACCATTTAAACCAAAAAATTTGACAGTCTACTCAGATAAAGTGCATCACAATACCTTGCCTATAGCAGCAGTAGTGTTGCCAGCAGTATCAAGGGTATCAATTCTCTCACGAATACGATGGCTCATGCCTGGCATTAATGGCCAACCTAGTAGTAATGGTGCTCAACATCCCAAGGGCAGCCACAACAATACCATACATAGCAGCAAATGTAAAACTCACAAATATGCTGATTGTTAACATTTAACTACCTCTACCTATAAGCATTGCTAGTATAATATTCAGTAACAAACCTAACAATAAGTCCAACCCATAGACTGATAGAAAGGATCAAAAGTCAATACAAGCCCAAAAAATAAAGTCAGAAATGGTGATGGAAATGATACTTTTTAATCATTTTTTTTCAAAAGGGAGAGAAGCAAGGGTCTCAACTGCAATTGTGATTGCAATTGGAAACTTTTCCAACCAGATCAGCTCCAACATCAGCAGCCTTGGTATAGATGCCACCATTGACTCTCCCAAACAGAGCCATGGAAGATCCACCCAAACCATAACCAGTAATAGCCTCAAAAAGACCTTCCCAATCATCACCATAATATAGCTTGAAGAGATTGATGGTAATGTACAGCACCAAAAGACCATTTGCTACAAGAAGGAAACCCATGACTGCTCCAGACCTGAGATTCATCCCAAGGTAACCGGATAGGACCGAAGTTATCACACCAAGCAAGAAAGATACAGTGCTAAACAATCCAGTTGCGAGGGCTGGCTTGCATACCCTGTTCTTGTCATATGTGCAGGGCTGGTTCTTAGTATTAAGATCGAGATCTGAGAACCTTCTACTGAGAATTGAGGTCCTCTTTGAGCTCAGGATACTAACAATAAAGCAAACTCGGTTTCGGTGGTTATGGAAGCTATTGAATTAGGAAGGAACAAAATGTCAAAGAAGGAGAAGAAGAACTATAACGGCAACGAGAAAATAAAGAAGGAAGAACATAGATAGGGTAGATGTGGTGTTATGCATCATATTAGTCCCTGACCCCAGCAGAGTCGGACACTTAGGTCCTCCAGTTAATAAGTGAGTCCCGTTAGTCCTCTATCATCGTCAGACAAATAGATCCCTGCCGACTCTGACGTGGCATCCTTGTTGGAATTTAACGATCCACGTCAGCTGAAACTCACAGACGTTAACACTTTATTAACGGTAGGGATCTATTTGCCCAATGTTGACGGGCGTGGAGGACTAACGGGACTTACTTATTAACTAGAGGACCTAAGTGTCTGACTTTGTTAGGGTCAGGGACTAACTGGGGTGTTTACTCTATATTTTATTAGTGATAATTGATAAATTGTTATTAATTGGGGTAAAAAATCCAATTTAAATATATTTTTAAATCTGTTCTTAATAAAAATTGATTTAAAGGGTATATTTAAAATTATTTCTGTAATAGTTGATTCAAAAAGATAAACCTATGTTGCTTTTCTAACAAAGAAGACCATTTTGAATCAATTCAAAACGTAAAAGATCAAATTAAGATAAAATCAAGATTAAAAAAATGTAAATGTAAATGATTAAACATATAGGCAAAATTAAATCATCGATCTCATACTTGGTTAGGTAATTAGATTCAAGTAGGTCCATTAAGTTTTTCTTTATTTTAAAATGTCCTTAACATTTTCTAAATTAGTTCATTTAAATCATATATGTTAAGTTTATTACCCTAATTCATGTATAAGTGGTGTACATGTGGCGTTATTATATAATTTGTGAGGGTTAAAGTTAAACTTTAATGTATGAATTTTCTAAACAATAATCAAATAAACATTTAGTCAACAATCAATCTCAACAATCAACCATGACAAGAAAAAAAATATATAACCAAAATAAAAGGCAACATCATGGTATCAATCTTAATAGTCAAATTAAATCCACGATGCTTTTTTGCATCAAATACAGGAACAAAAATTAGGCAAAACAAGAGGATTCTGAATTAAATGAATAAACTAACCAATACATGATTAAAAAAAGAAGGAATGTTAATAGAAAACAACATAAATTCAAGCTAAAATATATATACACACACACATATACGAAATTTAATTAAAAATGTTTACAAAGAAGATGAAACCATGAACTCATGTATTTTTTCTGATTCTAAGATTGAATAAAGCTTAAAGAGAAGTCACAAGTGAATCAAGTATTCCGACAAGGGGAGGAATGACTCCAAGCATTGTGAGCGTTCCCCTAACTTACGAATCCTCTTTGGAGAGTAACCTTGCAATGGATGCAATGGAGTAAAACGATAATTATGGTTGCAAATTAGAGCAAAATCGACACACTGATTGATCAGAGAAGGTTATTAGTTCAACAATATCGGAGACAATAAGGCGTGAAAGAGGTAGACATCGTGCAAAGCATTAATCGAAGTAGAAAAGGGCATAAAAGGTTCAAGGAGTATAGCAATAGAAGGCGCGTGTGGAAAGCTTAGGGTTCCAAGCATTTGAGAAGATTTAGGGAGTGAGTTTCAATAAGAAAAGTCCCTTTTTAATCACATTTGGTAAAATAATCTAGGTGCCAATCATTTATTTGTTGTCATTGTCAGCTAAGCACCATATCATCAATTTTATCTACCACGTAGACAAGTTCTATTAATTAAGTTGAAAACATTGATGGACCTAGTCGAGCTAACTTTAAACATGTTAGAAACCTATCTAAGTCTAACCTCAAACATAAGAGATTGGAGCTCTAATTTTACCAAAGATATACTTTAGCCTTGAATAAATTAGTCTTCAATGATCTTTGAGATAGAAATATATTTGGATCCATAAAAAATAACAATAACCAAGCATTTTTTGTAACATCCTAAATTTAATTATTGGTTAATTTTACTGGCCAAATAATTAAATTAGGAATGTTTAATTAATTTGTGGTGGTTATGTTAATTTTTGGAGTTTATTAGGGTAGGTTTCGGGTAACCGGAAGTTACCCGATTGGTTCCAGGAATTAACTGAATGCGTAAAAGGATATTTTTACCCTTAATTACACTAATTGCAAATTTTTAATTAGTTTTCCCCTGCCTCTATTCCAACTTCACTATCTCGTGCATGCAACAGAGAAAAGAAAAGTGCCATTATTCTTCTTCTTCACTGCGACCATAACACTCCCTTTTTCCACCTGCATCTTCTTTAAATTTCCTCCAAGCAAGTCAAGAATTAATGTTCCATTCACTTCTCCTTCCTCACGACAGCCATTGCATGATTTGGGGTCCTCCACTTTCAACTTGTTAAGGTGAGACCCATAGAACCAATTTCGGGTTTTGACATGATTTTCCTCTTTCATCCTCTAATTCCTTTATTTTCATGAATTTTATGTTATTTTAAAGCTAAATTATACGAGTGGGTGACACCTCGCAAGCGTACAAGTTTATCATGTAATATAAAAAATATTGTCTCCACAAGGACCGTGTTCTCAAGTACTCAGAATAATGATCCTATTTATCTAAACATGTGAGAATAGAGATTATATGCAAAGAAATAAAAATAAAGTAATTAAAAAATGCAAATCAAAAGTTCTCCTAGAATGAAATCAATTAAAACGAATCTTGGGATTTTTGGGTTACGAATTGCTTTGTAAAGGTGTTTAAAAATTTTACCATATCTTTTACTCTCGAGTTTACCAGGACCAACCCTCTAAAGTTCTAACTTTCCCTTTTCAGAGTTCCGTTAGGTTACTTAGACATCAAACAAATTGTCATTCAATTCCTCACCAAGTTCATAACTCAAATCAAATATACTGTCACTTCATCTGAATCTAAGCAAAAACTCAGACGTCAAACTGTTGTTTTATTTGGAAACCAAGTTATAAAGAATAATGGAAGTCTTCAATTCACATAATAATAAAAAAGGTTCACCTTTTGAGTCTATCCCTAAATTTAATTATTATGAAAACTCTGATCCTCAAAAGATTAAATAAAGTTCCCTTTTCAGGCCATCCTAATATTTAATCTTAGGTTTAATTCTTGAATTGATGAATCTGGTTCACTTTTTAGTCCATCCCTAGAATTAATTAAAGATAACTCAAGCCTATGTTTAGACCCATGAGCAAATAAGGTAATCAAGAATTAAAGGTAAACATAGATTTCATTAATAAGGCAATAGAGATTTCACCAATTACATCATAAATCACTCCCTAAATCCCAAGAACAAGGATTCTAGCCAGTCATGGTAAATAAAGAATCATAAAGGTTCATTGAATCCATACAAGTTATAAAACAAGAATTACACAAGTACAAACTAAAGGTATGCCAAGAATCTAAAACAAACCATACGATGTGTAGTGTCTTCAATTCTCCGTTCCCTCTGTGTTTTCCTCCTTGAGAATCCTTGAAAAGAATCCTCCCTGGCCATCCTTTATGCCTAGACAAAGTGTCTCTAGCTCTAAAGAGCGAGTCCCTTAAAATAGAGCCCCTCTACCCCTTAAATAGAAAAAAAACATAACAGCCATGGGCCAGACACGAACCACAACTGTGGTGCCCACCACAACCTGGCCGTGGTTTGCTATAGACCCTCCTGTCTCAATTTTCGGCCCAATTGTTCCATGGCCATGGTTCCCACCAGGGCTTGGCCGTGGAGTACACTGTCTGGAGCTCTATTTTTCTTTATTTTTCAATTATTTTGGCACACAATTGCTTTGTTATGCAAGGCTTTTCATATATGATCCAAATATGGTCTTTAAACCTGTAATTTCTGTAAAACTATCAAACCAAGTAACAAAGGCAAGAATGAGCAAATATGATTGGGATTTAGGGGGATTTCATACAATTTATCCTAAAAAAGCCTACAAAATGCAACCTAAATGATATGTTTTAGATACACATCAGTAGACAGCGTTGGTGTTATGTGGGGTTCTTGATCCTCTTCATCTCGGTAAATTTTGGAACCACCTATCACTTTTTGTAACTCTATTTCATGAGCTTGAACCTTATTCTCGTTATTTCCATAGCTTAGTGTTTGATTTGGAGTCATTTTGAGGTTTGGGCAATGTTGGGGTTCCTTGAAATCAAGGATCAGAGTTGGTCGACGCATTTCGGTAAATCAGAACTTATCAAAATAATTGTAAAATGATAGCATTAGCTTCAAAATAGACATAGAGTGGTGTATCGGCTATTAAAATAATTGTTGTTAATTTTTAGGCATTATTAAATAGTTGAAAACAGTGATCAGATCGTTGTAGAAAACGATCAGATAATATTCGACCTTTGGAATCAAGGATTTCAGGGTAGGAGGAGTATTATATATCTTAACTGCATGAGTTCGGAATAGATTAGGGGATAGTTTGATATGTGATTGTATTGATGTGTTTGATTATATGCTAATGACATGTGTGAATTGTGTGACTATCCCCTATTATATTGATCTTGCTTGAGTTACGTGATGATATGATGTGATGATTTTGTGTGAATCTCTTCTTATTCACATTTGGTAATTATGATGTATTGATGTTGATAAATGAGTTGGTTTGTTTACTATTCATTGGTTGAATTGAGATAATGTGACATGACATGTATTTGATGTTAGAGACAAACTAGGGTAGCTTAATTAATGATACAAATGAAATATGATTGATGGTTGTGCATAACATCTGTATATGAGAGCTTACAGGACTGCAAGAGGGCCAGTAATGTTGGCGCATATGGGTTGTTGTATTTTGTATGGATTGCTTAATTGTAAGCACCTAATGCTCAAAATGATAAAAACCAAAAAAAACTTCCCGAATAATTGTGACCCCAAAACTGGCCGCTCAGAATTCCCCAACACTAATTAAATTAACTTAGAAAGGTTAGGTGAAAATTAGATAGGTTCACGCATGTTTTAAAAATAAGATATGGAGGTTCCGAGTGTTATGTAATCGATGACCGCAAAACTGTAATCGATTACCAAATTAGAACAGTAAAACATGTGCCATGATGTGTTTAGTAATCGATTACCAAAGATCTTTTTGCACAATCCTGTAACATCCCAGATTATTGAATTAAAACCTATGATTGGCAGAAAAATATTAATAATTATCTTCGAATTAAATTCCAAAATTTGGGCTTTATTATTATTCAATATAAATACAGTTAAAATAATTGAATGTTGTGGAATTAAATGAAATTATTTGCTCAGTTAATATTAAAAGTTAAATAAGAATTTAAATAAGAGATGGTGAAGTTACCAAAGGTTAAAAGGAAAAGTTTTAATTAAAAATTAAAAAAGGGGAAATGGTAAATTACCAAATTGCCCTTATGCATATAAGACAAAAGCTTTCTCCTTCTTCTTCATTCTCCTTCACGCGAGCTTTCTTCTTCTTCTTTCCCTCTCCATTGCCGAAGCTTCTTGCTTCCAATTAAAGGCCCATTTTGCGTCGGAACTTTAAATTGATCACGTTTTTGAGGTCGAGGCATCAAGGTATGCCTAATTACGCCTTCAATTTTAAGCTTCTGTTTCCCTCTCCTATTTCTCTCTTTATCTGTGGGTGCATGTGTGAGGGGAGATCATGATTTTATGGTTTATGGCAATGTGGGGCCTGGGTGTTTGTTCTAAGGCAATGGGTACGGTGGAAAACTAATAAGTTTTATGTTTCAATGTTCGTAGGTGGAGAAACGAACGCCAAAAGATCGATTGGTTAAGAGGGAGTTGGGTTCGAAAGAGGAGAAACGAGTCAAGTGATCGTAGGACGCGACCGACATTGTGAACACCTCATTGAAGCTTGGAACCTAGGTAAAGAGGGTGTTTGGGTCGTAATTAATTAGAATTGACAAGTATATTAGGCTCGGGGTGATTTATAAAATATTGATGAATTACGAGAAGTAGGAAAATTAGTTAGATAATGATTTTATAGATATGTATATGTGTATGTAGAATTATATGAATGGTTTGATAATTAATAAATTAAATGAGAAGAGAAAGTTATAAGTGGGATAATTGATTAATTGAGTGAAAGTGATGATATGTGTTATGAGAACTATATATATATATATATATATATATATATATATATATGGTATGTTGTGGATGGTGAATTAAAATGAATACTGATGATGTCTATTGTTATGTATGTCATTATAAATATAGATAACTAGTTGGAATTGATGATATAATAATGTGTGAGATATTATAATATGGTGTTTAAGGGTCGAGTCTGTCTGACTGCCCTGTGTGATTCTTAAATGTCAGTTTCTGACAATTAAATATGAATATGATCATGACAGATTGTGTATGGAATATGGATATATGTGTTTATATGGTGTGGGACGGTCGACTGTATAGTTTGCCCATCGTTTTTGGCTCCCGTGGTCCTTTGTGATCCAGTTGAACTACCAGTGGTCAAGTAGGACCAGTGGTTGAGGTGGAGAGCCAAGCAGGGCTCAATGGGCTAAGTAGGGTCCACAGGGTGTTAAGTAAGACCCTCAGCTGAAGGCCGATCCTTTAGTATCTGGATACTAGGAGTCAGATATATGATGTGAGTCAGTTGTGATATATGTGAATTAATAACAATGATGTTTTATAGTGAATTCGATGATGGTGGATGGTATGGTATGAAATTGAGAATATTCATGATGTTGGATGCAATGTGTGTATAAGGATTTTTATGCAATGGAATAGCTAATTATATAGCGTAATGAGATCGGTAAGTTAACATTAAAAAGTATATCAAGCTATTAAATCTTCATGTTCATTATAATTGTCATTCTATGTTAATGATGATATTCCAAACGCTCACCCTTGTTGTGGTTTATTTAATTTAGTGACTAGTGACAGAGATGATGTCAATGCCCCAGAGGTACGACAAGCAGAGAATTGATGCCAAGGAATGATGGAAATTGTGAAATGAATCGATATATATAATGTGTCTGATGTATGTAATATCATAATAGGTTTTATGTGATTGTTGGATTAACTTAGCATATGGTCAATGTGGTTATGATGTGGTATGAATGATGACGATTAGAATTAGGATTGATTGTGATGAATGATGAATCATAATTCGTATATTGATTTGATGAGGATATGACTTTATGTTAATGGATTAGTAAGGTGATGATGTTAATGTGAGTAGTGTTGATTTTCATGAATTGATATATATTGTTATGGGCAAGTCTTGTGTATACTTGTGAGTTGTGAATGATGCGATTTGTGCATGAATTGTTTAGTGTCTTGATGATTGGATGAATTAATTATGCATGTAGTTGAATAGACATTTATATGACATTAGGAACTAAATAAATGAAATTGAGACCCAACGGGTTTTAAGATCCCTGAAAGGCACCAATAGGTTCTCTATGATGTTTAGAAATTGTGCATATAGGCCTTGTGTTGTTTAGAGCCCATTTGAATGGGTTGATGCATAGATTTTGATTACTTTTAGTTTGAATGCATTTTTCCACATATCTTGAGCATATGTTGAAATTTTGGCAAATGGACAGCTTCAACAGCTCCGGAATAGGGAAAACGTAGAGCCCATGAAGTTTGGTAGCAATCAGAGTTGAAACGGGCAAATTAGGTAGGCTAAAATTTCATTTGTGGATTATGATGTGTCATTTTCACTCAAGTGAGTCAGTTCTCGCTTAAGCAAGCCTTTGTATGAGTTGGGGTGCATTCTGCCAAAATCTCACTCAAGCAAGGAAATTCTCACTCAAGTGAGTGCCAAATAAGTGGTTTCTGTCAAATTTTCGCTTAAGCGAAAGCATTTTCCCTCAAGCAAGCTAATCAAGGTCTGATGCTATCGAATCTTCGATCAAGCTGCTTAAGCAAGCAAAATCCCACTCAAGAGAGTTGATTTAGCCTTTTCCTTCTTCATGAAAATGTTAGAGAACTTTGTCTCCGTTGTTTTGATACCTAATTTGCAGCGATCGGAGGTCAGTAGACTGAGTTATGCCTAAAATACTGTAGGGTACTTAGGCTGAAATTTTTAGTAAGGCTGATTTTATAAAGTTAGGAATTAAGCAGTCTTAGGGACACAATTGGCCATTGACTTCTTCATAACAATTGTAGGTATTTGAGTTACGGAAGTGTACCCACTAGGCCCATCTCGATTGAAGTTGTATAACTCCGATTTGACTCAAGTTACTGAGTGGTGCGCAAGGTGTTAGCATGCTGAAAAATTTTCTTTTAGCCGGTTTTATTCTTCCAAGCCTAAGATACATTATTAGGAACCTGTAGAGTCATATGGGAACATCCTATGATAGATGTAAATAATTTGAAACCCTGTATTTTTATTATCCGGTGTAGCATTTTATGTTTAATTGACTTTAATTGCATGTTTAGGGTCTAATTATTAGGCGGGATGTTATAAATCCTGCACAGCTCCTATCTGGTAATCGATTTGATTACCAGTTTGACAAAATATAGAATCATGCAACAAAAAGGCATCCAGGCCAACTTTCACACACCCTAACTTCTCCAAATGACCTTCAAACACCACCAAACTTTGACACCACCTTAAACACATTATTTATGACGTGTAGCAACCGACTATATCCAAAAATTTCCAAAGTTGAAAGAGTTATACACAAAGATGCAATTTGACTGTTTTAAGTCTTTAACATGCAACTTTACACATCAAATCTCAATAGAATTGGTCCATTCTAATCCTCACAAGTCCAAAATGTAACGCCCCAAAAGTTGATTAAAATTTTTGAGTAAATTTTTCGCTTTTTCGAAAGATCATTTTAAAATTTATAAATTTAATTAAGAGTTTATGTAACAATTAATAACAGCGGAAAAATTATCATACATACTAGTCGTGAATAATTAAATTCAAGAAAATATTTAAGTAGCGGAAACGATTGAGAAGATAATAGTACATGACATATTATATTTATTACAACCCATAAAATCAAAGTTCAGGTAATAAATCAAATAGACATCCATCATGGCATCACTCTGCATTCTGCGTGTCATTCACTGTAAAAATTAATGTAAGAGTGAGACAGAATATAGAATAAATATAAAATAGATAAAATTGCACAAACACAATTAACAATTCATAATGATATGATGAATATGCCAAACAAGTCCATTAATAGATCTTTAATTAGTCAAATGATGTCATGCTGGATCCATTTGGTCTTGGTGGGAATACTGCAGTAAAAGTCTCATAGAGACACAAATAGGGCTTTAGCATATACCATGAATCCCTATACTTCATGGCGCTTAAGTACTGAAGTACACAATATCATAAGTAGGACTTTTACGTAAACCATGAATCCCTACACTCCATGGCACACAACAAAATAGGGCTTAACTCATCATAGAGTAACCCCCCACCAGGGTAGGCAATCATGGAACCCCTAAATTCCATGGTGCGTCTGAATGCTTATGATGCATGAATGCCTTTAATTCTTTTAACATACCATGATATCCACATTTCCAAAACCTCTTGGATAATACAAGTCCTCAAGGGACACAATACACATAGTAATTCACAAAATCATGGATTTACTGTTTCAACCACATATGTCAGTAACCACAAGGCATTCATGTACATATATATTAATTATGTCATTCATAACTATTCACCATCACAATATACAGACTGTGTAATATTCATCAACATTTATAATAATTCTTAATCACTCAATAATTTAATAAATAATTTCTATCCATAGAGAAAATATCATTTTCTTTCAAAATAGCCATTTTAAGTGACTTTTAGCATCCCCAACAGCAACATACATTAGCAAAACAGTCATAACATGGGAAAATCAACTCCTTTTTAGATGATTCCACTTTCTATAGCTCAATAATACAATTATCTACAACTTTCATGAAGAACACAGTTTCAAATTCCGAACAGAAATATTACTTATTCATGAAATACCACACTGCCTCAAGGTGAGTTTTTTTCAAAACGTACATATGTTAGTAATTTCAGTGTTTCTGGAGTTACAAAAATGATTTTTGCATGAAACCAGTTTTAAATTAATCTTAACACAAATATCTACAATTTTCATGAAGATCATAAATTCAAATTCTAAGCAGAAATACCATTCATCCACAAAATACAACACTGCCTCCAGGTGAGTTTTCAAAACGTACATATATTAGTATTTTCAACGTTTTTAAAGCTACACAAATGATTTTAACATGAAACCAGTTCTAAAATACTATTAACATAATTATATACAACTTTCATGAAGACACAAACAACTAATTCATTCCACAAAATTCCCAGTATTGAAAACAAGATTCGGATTTTCAAAATTCCAGAATTTCAGAGTTTCAGCTTGCACATACTTCAGTAATTTGAGCATAACTTGAGCTACAAAAATTATTTTGATGTGAAACCACTTTCTAAAAATCCACAACTTAATTATCTACAACTTTCATGAAGACATCCAAGGTTGATTATGCATGTATAATTCCCAGCATATCAAAATATGCACTAAACATGAAGCAAATCTTTCACTCAGACATACAGTAGTATTTTGACTATAACTTTTGCTACACATACTCAAATCAATCGGTTCAGGTCTCAAAATTCACATAATAAAAAGATTTACAACTCTCATGAAGATACTGATCACTAATTCTTACCACACAATGCCCAGTTTTAACAATAAGATACGGATTTCAAGTTCACAGATTTACAGCTTGTACATACTTCAGTATTATGAGCATAACTTGAGCTACAAAAATTATTTTAATGTGAAACCACTTTCTAAAGATCCATAACTTAATTATCTACAACTTTCATGAATACATCCAAGGCTAATTATGCACGTAGTATTCCCAGTAAATCAATATATATGCAAAACAAAGGATAAATCTTCCACACGAACATGCTGTAGTATTTTGGCTATAACTTTTGCTATACTTATTCAAATTACTTGATTCAGGTCTCAAAATTCAGATATCAAAAAGATCTACAACTTTCATGAAGAAGTCAGAGTCAAATTCATACGTTTTCAATTTCAAAAATGAGCAACAAGTTACGAATAAATTCTGGAATCCTAGAATCAGCATACAATTCTACCCATTTCACAAATATTCACAACCCTGTCCCCTCTTACTTGATTTGATGATCTTTGGCTGACTGGAAAAGAGTCCCCTGGCTGTCCTGATTCTATACGAAGGTGTGTTGATGGAGGAGAGTGATTGGGAGTTTCAGAATCAATGTGTGTGTTTAATAATGCAAGGTGGGAGACAACTTTCCGTAAGTGGGTTTCTAGTGGGCTTTTAGTGGGAATTAAGAGTGGTTTAGGTTGAAAGCAAGCTCCACTTCTGTAGCCCACCCACTGGAGTGCGCATAATGGAGGATGATTTATAAAAAAAAAATGCATGAAGGGACAAAACAGAAGTCAACGTCAATCTGGCAGTGAATTCCGAGTGAAATTTCACTCGGTCAGCCTATTGGCCGACTGGAATTCCACTCGGTCCATGTATATACCGAGTGGTAGTGGTCGGTATTGTGAAGAGAGGGAAATCCGAGCCCCTCTCGCTCAAGCGGATACCGACTCGCTTGAGCGAGTTCCATACAATGCGCTGGCAGAGGGGTTTCGCTCAAGCGAAAACCGACTTTCATTCACTCGGTTTTCACTTAAACAGCTTAATCCACTCGGTAGAACATCCTGAAACCGAGTCCTCACTTATCACTCACTCGGAATTGATTCCTCATTAAACAGTCGGTCTGATTTCTCTTTCTTGGAGGTGACTCAGTCGATATATTCTCCTAAAACCGAGTTATCTCAATTAGTCTTTCACTCGGGTATATCTTTCCAATTCCGAGTCATCTCTTGCTAGCCTTCCACTCGGCAATTACACTAAAACCGACCCATCACCCTATTGATTTTCCACTCGGAGTTTCATCCCAGAGACTGACACATCTGAGTAATAATAAACCGTGTGTCTCCAGTCAGAATTTTGCCACTCAGAAATGCATTTTTCTATGTAATTCACTCAGAATGAAGGCACTCAGTGATTCTTCATTCGGAATTGCAATGTCTGATCAAGATCGACTCGGAAACGAGCCTCTGGAAGACACTTGACTCGGAAATGAGTCTTTCTGTGGTGTTTGACTCGGAAACGAGTCCTTCAGGAGTGATTGACTCAGAAATGAGTCATTCGATGGCATTTGACTCGGAAGCGAGTCTTTCTAAGTAATTTAACTCGGCAGTGTGTCACCCCAAGGTAAGTCACTCGGATTTTCTCACCTAGAAGTGGTTCTATCAGTTCCACTTCACACATAAGTGTCTCGGTTGTAGGAGTTTCACTCGGAATAAGCTCACTCGGCCATATTCTACTCGGCAAACACACTTTCACTCGGCATTTATAAGTTTTTATTCATAGATAGAAATGCCTAGCAATGTATGACTCAGAATTGAGTCATTGGACAATATTTGACTCGGAATTGAGTCTTTCTGACATGCTTGACTCAGCAGTGAGTCTGTGAGACAATATCTCACTCGGAATAAGTCCTCCTGACCATGTTCCACTCGGAAAACACCATTTGCACTCGGTATTTCCATTTTCCACTCGGAATTCCTCTTGGTCACTCGGAATTTTCATTCTTCACTCGGACAGAGCCCCTTTTTCACTCGGAAATTCGTTTCTAAGGCATATTTTACCCGAAAAATGGATCTTATCAATACAGGTCTATGTAGTTTCTATAATTATACCCAAAAATGGAATTTTTGGAGTATTATAAACCATCCATAAAGTGTTTTATTCATTGATTAACACTTACAGACCTTCCATGCTTCATAAATTACATAATTGAACTATTATTAAAGCAAGATGTTACACAAAACATCAATTACAACCTATTAGACCTATTTAGAAGTTCATAAACCTCACAGAACGCAATTTGACCTATCTAGTGCACAATTATGCATGATTTCAACAACATATCATCATATTTATCAACTTCACGGTACTAAACCATTTCTTATCACATTCACACCTCAGATGCAATGTAATATACGTAATTCGCTACCTATGATGTTCATTCAATCATAATATACAATATACACAGTTCCTGGGCATAGTATATATCAATATCATCATATTTCTCATGGATTCATCCATGGATCAAAATGTTAAGCATTATCAAACATCAATATCAATATCACTGTTCATAAATATATACCAAGATCAAATCTAGACTTCCAATGAAGCCATAAACTACCTAAATCCATTATGTTGGGCATATTAGTATCAAAAAGAAGTTTAAATATACAACAATAGCCGGCCAAGGCGATACTATATCAAAAGTTATACAAGTTTATACATATATGTATGTACAGGTCTCCAAGACCATAGCAAACCGGGGTATATTGCCAATCAAGAATCCACCGATTACAATGACAACATCAAACTAGGGTATATTATCAATAACACCATCATTAACATTATTAATTCACATAACAACATCATAGTCAATCAAACACAAACATGCATATATACCCCTATCCGTCCATAATCATACATTTAAAATATAAATGTTCCCCTTATATGGAATCGACGATTCCAATGCCCGAACGTCATCCAACCGCTTCCTAACCCAGTTACTAGTTCCAACTTCTGAAAATTCCTAAAAATTCCACAATAATCTTTTTAATAACCTAAATGCTAATTGTAACACCCTCGGTTAGATAAGACAAACCCTTCTGTAGGTTCATCCTATTTAACTGAGAGTGTTAACAGTTTTTAGAAAAAGTGAATATTTTTTTTTAATAATGGCATATCAGTGGAAGCAAATAGTAGATAATCACATAGTCATTCATAAACTGTAAGTAATTGTACTCTTAACAGAATGGGGCACGCAGGCACCCTTAAATATTAATACAGTCATCCATAAATATTTAACTACATATATTCTATTTTTAATGAGTATTCTCAGTTGGTTCAGTGTATTGCTGTTCTTCGTATTCTGGTTCTTGATTTCCTAATTCCTCTGAAAATATCAACAGTAAGGGTGAGTATAACCCAAGACCCTGATGGTTAATCCGGTGCAGACATAATCCAGTTAACAGATAATATCACATAAATCATACAATTAGCATATTCACAATTATAATAATCAAGCATGTTGTCATGGAATGCATGAGTTTGGTTTATTATGATTTATCTTTAATTAAGTGTCATGATGCATGTGGGCCCAATAAATCAATCCTCCGTCACTATTATCTCATTCTTTGGAAATCATCCTGCTCAAGTTGCCTCTTGGGCATAACATTTTCCATTCTAGAGCGATCAGAGTCCACCAAGCTCCCATTATTTCATCATAAGGTACGAATGAACTCATTGGTTCTCATCATTTATATATATATTCTTGGGACTTGGTTCTCCACGATCATAGATACATTCCGTCGTTTAGTCAAAGTACACCAGAATTGCATCGTCTCACTCGGCTTCAGGCGCGACTCTGATGCCATTGGGTTTCCGTTCCGGTCGTACTCCCAAGATTCTCCTCGGAGATCGAACGTGAATGTCCTCCAGCGTACCAGGTGTATGCTCTAGTTTTTCTCCTTCAAAAACATTTTCATGATGCGAAATGCATTCTTTTTATCATTTGATCCTTGGGTATCTTATGTGTTTCCAGTCTTATAATATTTATTCACAAGCTCTTGGATCTCATCAACTATTCAGACGTTGCAAGTCATTATTATTATTATTATTATTCTAGAAAATATGTCGGTTATATCTTGGCTAAAATAACACTTTGTATAAAGAGTAAAATAATATATTCCTTATTTAATCACTCATAATTAAAACATCAATAATAATATCAATAACAATAATAATAGTTAATAATACTAATACTAATAATAATAATGATAATAATAATAATAATAGAAATAAGAACAATAATGATAATTGTAACGTCCCAATAATTTTAAAAAGATTAAAGGAGAGTTTCTGAATGAAAATCCAAGTGAAAATATTAAAAACAAGGTTTTTCGAGTAAAACAAGTGTGATTCCGAGTGGAATCATACTGAGAAGAGTTTTCTAAATGAACTGGCTAAAAATCCGAGTGAAATTAGACTGAGAAGCTGTTTTCCGAGTGACATGAGTCTGATTCCGAGTGAAAATGTTGGAAACCACATTTTCCGAGTAAAAGCGAGTTTGTATCCGAGTGAAAATGAGTTTCCGAGTGAAATAAATATGATTCCGAGTGGAATCAGACTGAGAAGAATTTTCTGAGTGAAATAACTTGAATTCTGAGTGAAATCTGACTGAAAGGAGTTTTCTGAGTGAAATAACTTGAATTCTGAGTGAAATCTGACTGAAAGGAGTTTTCTGAGTGAAATAACCATGATTCCGAGTGAAAAATGAGTTTTTCAGTGAAGTTAAAATCTTTTCCGACTGAAACGTGATTTAAGAAGAGTTTCTGAGTAAGGAAATGTTCTGTCTGAATGAACATGTTCGGGTAAGGTAGAATCCGATTGGAATTATGTATTCTTTAGATGATCCGGTCGGTTTATACAAAACCGAGCTTGTTATTCATTGAATCCATCCTCTGTTTTATAATTTCTCACTGGAATTCACATAGACACCCATGGTTCTTAATGTTTTCACAGTTTAATACAGTTCATATCTTTTCACAATTCAACACTAATCATATCCACTTAATCATCAAAGTTACTGATAATCAGTGCAATTAATCGAACATATTCACTGAATCATGATTAATAATGAGCAACACAGCCAATTGAACATATTCATAGCAATAAAGATACATAAAAGCAACATATAAAAATTAAAACATGTTAATCAACAATTCCTGAACCTGTCCTGGAAAGATGAGGACCAAAGGTACCTTAACCCTTTCCTTTCACTCAGATTTCCCCAGAATACCCGAGAATATACCCTCTTACCTTAATGGAGTTCTTGGATGAGAAGAAGATGTTCCCTTCACTGTCCTTGCTTCTGTTCCGAGTGAGGAGGAAAAGAAATTGAGAGAGAGGAAGAAGCTTGTTCGTAAGAAGAAGAAGGAAGAGAGAGCTTGTGTTTTACTAAGTTTTCGTATGCATGTGTGTTCTAAGAGTGATAGTAATGTATTAATAATGAGAAAGTAAGTGGGAGACAAACTTTCCGTTGATTGGGGAATTAGGTGAGAGATAATAGAGATAATGGACAAAGGTGAGCTGTACCTGACCAATTTCCTTGTCTGCTTGCTTCGATGGGATTAGTTATATATTAAAATATATAAAGTGCTGAGTGAAAAGGTGCAACTTTTCCCTGCAATTGGCTCGTTGTAACAATCCTTTTTGGATTTATGTGGACAAGTGGACCGGTCAGCAGGAACGAAAGGAAAAATGGCTACAGGGGACATCTCGCTCAAGCGAAACCCGACTCGCTTGAGCGAGGTACAAGGCTCGCTTGGGCGAAGTGAAGAAAAGAGGGTCAGCAAGGCAAAATTCCTCCTCGCTCAAGCGAATTCTGACTCGCTTGAGCGAGTCATGCTGTCCTCGCTTGGGCAAAGTGAAGGAACGGAGCAAAATGAGTGGTTATGCATCAGGGTTCCTTCTCGCTCAAGCGAAATCCGACTCGCTTGAGCGAGTCATCCAATCCTCGCTCGGAATTCCTCTGAAACCGACTCAAGTACTCGGTTTCTCACTCGGTAGAATCTGTCCAGACCGAGTTCTCTCTCACTCAGACTTTCACTCGGTAATTTATTCTGAATCCGAGCCTTCACTCACTCGGGTTCCACTCGGTAAAACCTTCTAGAACCGACTCCCACCTGATTGGACACTCACTCGGAACTGTGTCTTTTTGAAACACTCAGTCAGATCTTCCTTTCCGAATGGCCCACTCGGATTTCTGTTACTCAGAAATGAGTTTTCCTCCAATTGAACGTGCATCTCTCTGATGCCCACACTCAGGGGAGTTTCACTCGGAAAAGGAAGTACTTGGCAAGGTTCGACTCGGAAACGAGTCATTCGAGGTTGTTTGACTCGGAAATTTCACCCAGAAGTGGTTCTCTTGAACACACTTCTCTCCACACCAAGATTTCACTCGGTAGTAACCCTCTCGGTCATAATTTACTCGGAAAACATAACCTTACACTCAGAATTTCATTCCTTCACTCGGAATTTCTCTCTGTCACTCGGAACAGAGCCCTTTTTCACTCGGAATTTGCATAATACCATTAATGGTCTATATAATTTCCATAATCACACACAAAAATGAAATTTCTGAGATATCACAGACCATCTACAGGGTATTTATTCACTTATTCTTACTTACAAACTTCTCATACTTCAAAATTACAAGATTAAAACTATTTCTAAAAACAGGGATGTTACACTCTCCTCCCCTTTTAGGAATTTCGTCCTGAAATTCAAAGTTGAAACAATTGAGGGTACAGTTCCCTGATCTTCTCCTCAATTTCCCAAGTAGCGTCCCCATCATCTGTCTGACTCCAAACCACTTTGACCAAAGAGATTTCCTTGCCTCTTAGCTGTTTGAGACGTCGGTCAACAATCTTAATCGGTGATGTTTCAAAGGTAAGGTTTTCTTTCAGAACAAACTGATCAGGACTCAGAACATGATCAGGGATTGGTACATATTTGTGGAGTTGAGATACATGAAAAACACTATGAAGGTTTGTTAGCTCGGGTGGTAGAGCAATATGGTATGCATGAGTTCCTATCTTTTGCAAAATCTGATAGGGTCCTACGTATCTGGGGCTTAACTTCTTGGCCTTCAAAGCTCTTCCTACTCCAGTGGTAGGGGTAACCTTGAGAAATACATGATCTTCCTCCTCAAATTCCAATGGCTTCCGACGTTTATCGTAGTAACTCTTTTGTCTATCTTGCGAAGCCTTCATTGCCATTTGGATCTTTTGGACTTGTTCTGTAGTCTTCTGAACAATCTCTGGTCCAATTATCGTCTTCTCACCCATCTCATACCAACACAAAGGTGTACAGCATTTCCTTCCATATAAAGCCTCATAAGGGGCCATTCCGATGCTAGCATGATAGCTGTTATTGTAAGTGAACTCAACAAGTGGGAGATATTCTTGCCAACTTCCCCCATGTTCTAAGACACAAAGACGTAACAGATCTTCTAGAGTTTTGATTGTCCTTTCTGATTGTCCGTCTGTCTGTGGATGATATTCGAAACTTAACTTTAGGCGAGTTCCTAGAGCTTGTTGCAGGCTCTTCCAAAACTGTGATGTGAAACGAGGATCTCGGTCAGACACAATTGCAGTGGGTGTTCCATGTAATCGTACAATTTTCTTGATATAGATTTGGGTGAGTTTCTCTAGAGAATACTTCATATTAACCGGAATAAAATGAGCGGTCTTTGTTAATCGATCTACGATTACCCAAATAGCATCATATCCAGCTGATGTTCTGGGAAGTCCGGTCACAAAGTCCATAGCAATCTCATCCCATTTCCATTCTGGAATTTCCAAAGGTCGAAGGGTCCCACTTGGTTGTTGTTGTTTCGCCTTTACCTTTTGACACATCAGGCAAGCTGTTACATATTCAGCGATATCCCTTTTCATTCCTTGCCACCAGAATATTTTCTTCAAGTCCTGATACATCTTGGTTGATCCTGGGTGGATACTGTATTTATTTTTGTGTGCTTCATCCAGGATGGATCTTTTAAGATCTGTGTTGACTGGAATACAGAGCCTCTGTTAATACCTGATCGCCCCATATTCATCTTTGTCAAATTCTGAGCCTTCTTCTTTTGTCTTTTCTGCTAGACCTTGTAATTCCTGATCATTGGCTTGAGCTTCTTTGACTTGTTCCAGGAAATCATTTGAAATTTTTAGCATTCCAACCATAAGGCTTCCTCTTTTAGGTGTTACTGCCAGATTCAGATCGTGAAACTGTTCAATCAATTCCAACTCTTTTGTCATCATATATGATAGGCGTAGAGCTTTTCTGCTGAGTGCATCAGCTACAACATTTGCTTTTCTAGGATGATATCGGAGTTCAAAATCATAATCTTTGATGAATTCCATCCACCTACGTTGTCGCATATTCAACTCTTTCTGGTCGAATAGGTATTTTAAGCTTTTATGGTCACTGAAGACTTCAAAATATGTGCCATATAAGTAGTGCCTCCAAATTTTCAAGGCAAACACAACTGCAGCTAATTCCAAATCATGTGTAGGATAATTAACTTCATGTGGTCTTAGCTGTCGTGAGGCATAAGCAACAACCTTTCTTTCTTGCATTAGAACATATCCCAGTCCTTGTCTTGACGCATCACAATATACTTCATATGGCTTGGCAGGATCTGGCAAAATCAAGACAGGTGCACTAGTGAGTCGTTGGCGTAACTCTGTAAAACTGCTTTCACATTTGTCGGTCCATTCAAATGGTTGATCTTTACGTGTCAGCCTAGTTAAAGGTGCTGCAATCGAGAGAAATTCTCGATGAATCGACGATAATATCCAGCAAGTCCAAGGAAACTGTGAATTTCTGTCACATTCTTGGGTTGTTCCCAATTTAGTACAACTTCTACCTTTGTAGGATCCACAGCAATTCCCTCTTTAGAGATGACATGTCCCAAAAATTTTACTTCAGTTAGCCAGAATTCACACTTTGACAACTTGGCGTATAATTGTCTTGCTCGTAGCGTATTTAGAACAATTCGGAGATGTTCTGCATGTTCTTTATGGCTCTTGGAGTAGACAAGAATGTCGTCAATGAATACCACCACGAATTTGTTCAAGTACTCATGGAAAATCCGATTCATGTATCCCATGAAGACTGCAGGTGCATTGGTAACTCCAAAGGGCATAACAAGATACTCATAGTGCCCATATCGTGTCCTGAATGCTGTTTTGGGTACATCATCCTTCTTCACCCTGATTTGATGATAGCCTGATCGCAGATCAATCCTTGAAAAGACAGTGGCTCCTCGTAGTTGGTCCATCAAATCATCAATCCTTGGAAGAGGGTATCGGTTCTTGATCGTAGCTTTATTCAACTGACGATAGTCAACGCACAACCGCATACTGCCATCCTTCTTTTTGACTAGAAGAACTAGTGCTCCCCAAGGTGAGACACTGGGTCTAATCATTCCTTTCTCTAAAAGTTCTTCTATTTGCTCCTTGAGTTCACTGAGTTCCTTAGGTGACATTCAGTAAGGAGCAATAGAGATTGGTCCCGCGCCCGGTATAATGTCAATACTGAACTCAATTTCTCGCTCTGGAGGTAGCTCTCGTATATCATCAGGAAAAACTTCTGGAAATTCCTGAACAACAGGAATCTGATCAATTTGAGAAGTGTCCTTGCTTTCAGTATCAGTAAGGATCATGTATAGTTAGACTTCTTTTGTTGGGCTGACCTTTTCTGAGCTAACAGGACAAAAATTAGTGACTTGATCACATTCAGATGTAGCAGACCCGAGAGAGATGGATCTATTATGATAGTCAATAAGAATATGGTTGGCAGCAAGCCAATTCATTCCTAGAACAATATCTAGATCAATCAAAGGTAAACATATCAGATCTACTTGATAAACTTTCCCTTCGATGTTGAGAGGACATTCCAAACACATGCAGGAAGGGCAAATAGGTTTATTGGCAGCAGTTGAGACAATCATCTTATTGGGTAGAGAGGTTGTAGGCAGCTTTAAATGTTTTACACAATTCTCGGATATGAAAGAGTGAGTGGCTCCAGAATCATATAATACATTTAACAGAGTACTTCCTATAAAGCATGTACCTTGCACAAGATCGTTCTCTTGTGATATCTCCGCACCATTCATGGTAAAAACTCTAGCATTTCCTCCCCACCTTCCAGTTGAGTTATTTTCGGGCCTTCTAGGATTATTGTTTTGGTTGAAGTTGTTGTTGCGGTGAATATTCTGCATCCTCGGGGCATTATTTGCAGGGGTATTTGTAGCAGGTCCTCCACTCCCTTGGCCTGTTGGTCGCACTACCTGCCTTTGAGTCATCTGTTGCTGGTTGTTAGTATCTTTGAACCAACATTCAACTTCACGATGTCCAGCCCGTCCACAAATTGTGCAGATTTTACCTCTTTTAGGACAATTTACCGCCATATGTGGTCCTCCACAGATATAGCAATTCAAGTTCCGAATGTTACCTTGATCCCTTGGAGGAATTCGGTTGGCTGAGTAGAGTGGTCGGAAATATAGTCGATCTCCTCGAAAATCCCTTCTTTGTTGTCGGTCTGGCATCCGTCGCTCTGGACCATGACTAGACGTTCTTGGTCGTCGAAGATTAGAGGTATTCTCAAATATGCGGCACTGGTCAACCAGAGTAGAGAATTGAGTGATTTGCTGGCAACATATAGCTTGACGGATCTCTTGTCGTAGCCCTGCTTCAAACTTTGTACATCTCGACGCTTCTCCCATTTGGGTGTAATAGGGACAACATTTGGCCAATTCATCAAATTTGGAAGCGTATTCCCCAACTGTCATATTACATTGTTTCAGATTGAAGAATTCCTGCTCCTTCTGCCTCCTTATGTCTTCAGGGAAGTATTTGGCGAGAAATTCTGTCTTGAATCCTCCCCAAGTGAGGACGTGTCCATTAGTTGTTAATCTGATTCTAGCATAAGTCCACCAGTGCTCTGCCTCTCCAATCAGCATGAAGACGGCAAAGGTTATCCTGTCCTCGTCAGGGCATCGCATAGCAGTAAAAATCTTTTCAAGGTGTTCAATCCATAATTGTGCTCCTTCTGGATCGAAGCCTCCCTTAAATTGTGTAGGATTGTTCCTCTGGAAGTCAGCTAGTCCTTGGCTCTGCCTAGTAGAAGCATGAGGTAATTCTTGTCGTTCTATTACCTCCACGATTCGGGTAAGAAGTTCCTCCATGACATGATCATTGTTTCGGCGAGCCATTAGGAAATTGCTGAAAGAATATCAACAAAAGATTCAGGGTATATGTTATGTGGAGAATTCCACATAGAAAATTCAGTTTTAGGTGTTTTATGGATTGTTCAATATTTCTATTAGAGTACGTGGAAACCTAATGGTCCACTTCCCAAGCTTAATGAATCGACTATGCTCTGATACCACCAATGTAACACCCTCGGTTAGATAAGACAAACCCTTCTGTAGGTTCATCCTATTTAACTGAGAGTGTTAACAGTTTTTAGAAAAAGTGAATATATTTTTTTTTAATAATGGCATATCAGTGGAAGCAAATAGTAGATAATCACATAGTCATTCACAAACTGTAAGTAATTGTACTCTTAACAGAATGGGGCACGCAGGCACCCTTAAATATTAATACAGTCATCCATAAATATTTAACTACATATATTCTATTTTTAATGAGTATTCTCAGTTGGTTCAACGTATTGCTGTTCTTCGTATTCTGGTTCTTGATTTCCTAATTCCTCTGAAAATATCAACAGTAAGGGTGAGTATAACCCAAGACCCTGATGGTTAATCCGGTGCAGACATAATCCAGTTAACAGATAATATCACATAAATCATACAATTAGCATATTCACAATTATAATAATCAAGCATGTTGTCATGGAATGCATGAGTTTGGTTTATTATGATTTATCTTTAATTAAGTGTCATGATGCATGTGGGTCCAATAAATCAATCCTCCGTCACTATTATCTCATTCTTTGGAAATCATCCTGCTCAAGTTGCCTCTTGGGCATAACATTTTCCATTCTAGAGCGATCAGAGTCCACCAAGCTCCCATTATTTCATCATAAGGTACGAATGAACTCATTGGTTCTCATCATTTATATATATATTCTTGGGACTTGGTTCTCCACGATCATAGATACATTCCGTCGTTTAGTCAAAGTACACCAGAATTGCATCGTCTCACTCGGCTTCAGGCGCGACTCTGATGCCATTGGGTTTCCGTTCCGGTCGTACTCCCAAGATTCTCCTCGGAGATCGAACGTGAATGTCCTCCAGCGTACCAGGTGTATGCTCTAGTTTTTCTCCTTCAAAAACATTTTCATGATGCGAAATGCATTCTTTTTATCATTTGATCCTTGGGTATCTTATGTGTTTCCAGTCTTATAATATTTATTCACAAGCTCTTGGATCTCATCAACTATTCAGACGTTGCAAGTCATTATTATTATTATTATTATTCTAGAAAATATGTCGGTTATATCTTGGCTAAAATAACACTTTGTATAAAGAGTAAAATAATATATTCCTTATTTAATCACTCATAATTAAAACATCAATAATAATATCAATAACAATAATAATAGTTAATAATACTAATACTAATAATAATAATGATAATAATAATAATAATAGAAATAAGAACAATAATGATAATTGTAACGTCCCAATAATTTTAAAAAGATTAAAGGAGAGTTTCTGAATGAAAATCCAAGTGAAAATATTAAAAACAAGGTTTTTCGAGTAAAACAAGTGTGATTCCGAGTGGAATCATACTGAGAAGAGTTTTCTAAATGAACTGGCTAAAAATCCGAGTGAAATTAGACTGAGAAGCTGTTTTCCGAGTGACATGAGTCTGATTCCGAGTGAAAATGTTGGAAACCACATTTTCCGAGTAAAAGCGAGTTTGTATCCGAGTGAAAATGAGTTTCCGAGTGAAATAAATATGATTCCGAGTGGAATCAGACTGAGAAGAATTTTCTGAGTGAAATAACTTGAATTCTGAGTGAAATCTGACTGAAAGGAGTTTTCTGAGTGAAATAACTTGAATTCTGAGTGAAATCTGACTGAAAGGAGTTTTCTGAGTGAAATAACCATGATTCCGAGTGAAAAATGAGTTTTTCAGTGAAGTTAAAATCTTTTCCGACTGAAACGTGATTTAAGAAGAGTTTCCGAGTAAGGAAATGTTCTGTCTGAATGAACATGTTCGGGTAAGGTAGAATCCGATTGGAATTATGTATTCTTTAGATGATCCGGTCGGTTTATACAAAACCGAGCTTGTTATTCATTGAATCCATCCTCTGTTTTATAATTTCTCACTGGAATTCACATAGACACCCATGGTTCTTAATGTTTTCACAGTTTAATACAGTTCATATCTTTTCACAATTCAACACTAATCATATCCACTTAATCATCAAAGTTACTGATAATCAGTGCAATTAATTGAACATATTCACTGAATCATGATTAATAATGAGCAACACAGCCAATTGAACATATTCATAGCAATAAAGATACATAAAAGCAACATATAAAAATTAAAACATGTTAATCAACAATTCCTGAACCTGTCCTGGAAAGATGAGGACCAAAGGTACCTTAACCCTTTCCTTTCACTCAGATTTCCCCAGAATACCCGAGAATATACCCTCTTACCTTAATGGAGTTCTTGGATGAGAAGAAGATGTTCCCTTCACTGTCCTTGCTTCTGTTCCGAGTGAGGAGGAAAAGAAATTGAGAGAGAGGAAGAAGCTTGTTCGTAAGAAGAAGAAGGAAGAGAGAGCTTGTGTTTTACTAAGTTTTCGTATGCATGTGTGTTCTGAGAGTGATGGTAATGTGTTAATAATGAGAAAGCAAGTGGGAGACAAACTTTCCGTTGATTGGGGAATTAGGTGAGAGATAATAGAGATAATGGACAAAAGGTGAGTTGTACCTGACCAATTTCCTTGTCTGCTTGCTTCGATGGGATTAATTATATATTAAAATATATAAAGTGCTGAGTGAAAAGGTGTAACTTTTCCCTGCAATTGGCTCGTTGTGACAGTCCTTTTTGGATTTATGTGGACAAGTGGACCGGTCAGCAGGAACGAAAGGAAAAATGGCTACAGGGGACATCTCGCTCAAGCGAAACCCGACTCGCTTGAGCGAGGTACAAGGCTCGCTTGGGCGAAGTGAAGAAAAGAGGGTCAGCAAGGCTAAATTCCTCCTCGCTCAAGCGAATTCCGACTCGCTTGAACGAGTCATGCTGTCCTCGCTTGGGCGAAGTGAAGGAACGGAGCAAAATGAGTGGTTATGCATCAGGGTTCCTTCTCGCTCAAGCGAAATCCGACTCGCTTGAGCGAGTCATCCAATCCTCGCTCGGAATTCCTCTAAAATCGACTCAAGTACTCGGTTTCTCACTCGGTAGAATCTGTCCAGACCGAGTTCTCTCTCACTCAGACTTTCACTCGGTAATTTATTCTGAATCTGAGCCTTCACTCACTCGGGTTCCACTCGGTAAAACCTTCCAGAACCGACTCCCACCTGATTGGACACTCACTCGAAACTGTGTCTTTTTGAAACACTCGGTCAGATCTTCCTTTCCGAATGGCCCACTCGGATTTCTGTTACTCAGAAATAAGTTTTCCTCCAATTGAACGTGCATCTCTCTGATGCCCACACTCAGGGGAGTTTCACTCGGAAAAGGAAGTACTTGGCAAGGTTCAACTCGGAAACGAGTCATTCGAGGTTGTTTGACTCGGAAATTTCACCCAGAAGTGGTTCTCTTGAACACACTTCTCTCCACACTAAGATTTCACTCAGTAGTAACCCTCTCGGTCATAATTTACTCGGAAAACATAACCTTACACTCGGAATTTCATTCCTTCACTCGGAATTTCTCTGTCACTCGGAACAGAGCCCTTTTTCACTCGGAATTTGCATAATACCATTAATGGTCTATATAATTTCCATAATCACACACAAAAATGAAATTTCTGAGATATCACAGACCATCTGCAGGGTATTTATTCACTTATTCTTACTTACAAACTTCCCATACTTCAAAATTACAAGATTAAAACTGTTTTTAAAAACAGGGATGTTACACTACTACAACCGTATTTTGGAGTTAAGTCCTAGTCATCAATTTATAATAAATTCGGTAAATTCCAACTTTCCAGTCAATGTCGATGGTTCTGATACCCAATTTTGAAAAAATCCCAAGCTGCCCAAGGTTCTGAATCAATTCAAACATTACTTAAAGCCATGGAAATAGCAAGAATAAGGTTTAAATTCGAGAAATGAAGCTATACCAAGCAACAGGTGGTTCCAAAGCTTACCAAAATGAAGAAGATTAAAAACTCCAAAGTTCCTAAAGCTACCCCCGCGATAATGATATCCAAAATAACCTTAAATTCATGAAAATGGAAGAAATTTAGGCATGGGGTTCCAAGGATCAACAAATACAAAAATGGGCCATAGTTTGTACCTTAAACTCAAGAAATCGGACGCTCCCTCATGGCTCTTATGGTTGCTCAAGAGAAGAATGGAGGAAGATGAAACACAACGCTGCTTGATTTGAAGAAATTGAATAACACAATGGTGATTGAAGGAGATGTGGCCACAGATGGGAAAGGTGGAGGACAATAGCTTCCTTTGTTTCTAATATCATGCACACGAGAGAGGAAAGTGAGTTTGGGAGAAAGAGTGAAATTGGATTAATGAAGTCAAGGGCATAAAGGTCCTTTCAGATGTTTGATTAGTTTCTGAAATTAATTGGGTACCCTTGGTTACCCAAAACACACCCAAATAAATTCCAGAAATTAACCAACCCACCTTAAATGAATTTAACACTCCTAATTTAATTATTTGTCTAATAAAACTCATCCATAATTAAATTCAAGATGTTACAGTTAGACAAAAAAATATTTTGTGAGAATACTCTTTAAGACTAATGTATTTGAGTATAAGGCTGTAATATGTAATATTAACCGACCTCTAGGAAAATTAGTGAAATTTACTCTTTTATCTTTTACAAAAAAGATTGGATTAGTTATAAATAAAGAAGTTAGCTACAAACAACCTCTCTCATTTTACAAATAATTAATTAGAAATTATTCTCTCTACCTAAAGGAGGCCTAAATCAAATGGTTGTTTCTTTAGAAAAAAACCTATTAGTTTTTGTTTCTATTTTTGTTTTTAGTTTTAATTAAAAAATATCATCTATTTTCTTGTTTTAAAAAAATTATGAAAAAAGTGAAAAACAAAAAATAAAAATAAAAACAGAAAAAGTTGTTTTTAGCATTTTTATATAAAATTTATAAAAAAACACAATGACAAACTTATAATTAAAACCAAAAAAAAAAAAGAAATGAAACATAACTTAAAGTAGCTGATTTGTATTTTTTAAAACTGGCTGTTCGAATGGCAAATTGAAAAATTCACAAATTGATTTATTTTGTAAATTATTACTGTCGTGAAGTGACATAGATCAATGCTATTTATTGATTTCCTCTCCAAATTTTCTACATGTTAACGTACCATTTTTTTTTTTGATCGTTAACATAACTTATTAAGCAAACTAAACCTTTTTTAGTTGTTAATAAAAACTCTTATTTAAATATCTGTAAAAAGAATTTCATCATGTATTGTAATGTAAACCATATCTAACTTGAATAAAGCGCATAAGTGGGTATATATACCCTAAAACCTAAACCGAGTCTCCATTAATTAACCCTTGCACGTTTCAAACTATGAGTTGTTCTACAATTCCCCGAGTTCAACTAGCACCATTTGCTTATATATATATAATATGCATAAACCTTCTTAAAAAAGGAATTGCGATACATATTTCATTCCTCCTAATTAAAAGTTTTTATTCATATTATATAAATATGTTTTTGTCTTTTAACAAAATTGTTACATATAGTTTTAAAAAAAGCATGTTGAATTTATTTAAAAATTACGGGAAATTATATTAATAATAATTTTTATAAAATTTTTTAAAATGTCAGAGAAATCCTATAAATAATAATAAGATGGTAGGCAATACGTATGTGAGAAAGCATTAGAGTAAGACAAAATTGCCAGCCGGAAGTGCTAGCTGGAAGACATTTTGTTATGAGTCCACACGTGTCGTGTCTTGGACATTCCACGTAGGGACCCACGTGAGCCCACACTCCAAGTTCCATTGACTATGAAAAACGCTACTATGATGTTGATGAAATTTTGGTTTCATTCAACAACTCAAAAAAAAATTTAGGATTAAATAGAGTTTGATTACTTTAAATAATATGAACAATTAATATTAATTTTTAAAATTTTTTAGTTTTATAATTTTGTTTTCTTAATTATATATTAAATAGATATTACAAAGTTTACTATTTTTGTTTTTACAATCACATCAAAATTTTATATTAAAGATTGGTTTATTTGATGTTTGGTTTGACCATTGAAACTAATCTTTTTAAAATTCGACCTCTTATTAAAGTTTAAATATCAATCTAAACAAATCATAATTAAATTAATAATGATAAAAAAGTGAGTCGGATTAATGATTTAATGGATTTAGAGATTAACAAGTGGTATGACTCTTTCAATAAATTAAAAGTAAAATCTTGGTTCTTGATTTTGACATATTTTTTTTGTTATTTATGTGATAACAAAAATCAAAACCTTAAAGTTTTATTGAAAATAATAATTAAGTTTATTTCTTTCTATAGAGTTGTTGTCACTCACCCTTGTCTTTCTAAGATAAATCTTGTAACATAACAGTGAAAGTTACCTATCACCCTTCTCTTTCTAAGATAAATCTTGTAACATAACATTAAAAGTTACCTATTAATCTTTTTGAGACATAAAAAATATCAATTACTCCTAATTTTTGTTAACAACATAATATTATTTAAATATTTAACAATATTTAAGGTATTGAATTACTTGTTCGTGTGTTATTCATGGTTTGGAAAATTTTGGGTTTAGGTGAAATATATCCACCTTCAATCATAATAATTAATCATTTGTTAGTTTGTAGACATCTCTTGACATTATCACATCTAACTGGGATTCCTAATTTATAAGTTTGTAATTGTATCAATATATATTAATTCTTCATTTTAAATAGAAGTCCCCTTCTAAAAGAATTTATTGGTGATTACTCTTACATATAAGTGGTTGACTCTAGCATTAATTAAAAGTTTTCACATTTACCGTCATGCATTTCAATAATTTCATTAATATTGAGTATTCCCTCCGTTTCTAATATAAACAAAAATAATTTTCTTTACATTTATTAAAGTGTTAGTCAAATTAATTTAATTGTATTTAATTCATTCAAAAAGTTGATTTGATTCTCAAATTTATCCTTACTATATTTAATGAAAATAGGGATATAAAACAATTAAAAAATCACCTTAAATAATATATTTTTTTAAAAATGATAGCATTTAATATGGTATTAGTCAATATTTAATCATCATTTCTTAGTTTGATAATTTAATTAGAAGTTCCTTAACTTAGCCGCGACATTAAAAGAATAACTATTAATAATCAAAGATTAAAGCGAAGTTATATAAAGTGTAACGCATTAGAATAAAGTTTTGATATTATTCCACACTTTTAGATAACACGTCTACTAAACCAAAATCATTTTGATTAGCCCAATAAATATTTTGGGCAAATGATACTTAATAATTTAAAATTATTATAAAAATATTTTAATAAAATATTATATATTTATAAAATTTCATTAGTCACAAGTGATACTTTTTTTATACGTTAAATAATCATAAAATATTTAGTATCAAAATTTGAACTAACATAATATACTTTTATTTTTAAGAAAAAAGTTGCAATGTGAAAAGGTCCATATATATATTAGTGGGGAGATAAAAAGTTGATAGAGGTTGAAAACTAAATGATTCAGCATTGATGGCAGGTGAGAAATTTAGCTGATGTTAGTTCGTAAGTTTTTTAATAAAAATAGAAAATTATTCTTGAAAAGTCAAAAAATAAAAAAGATGTTTGTTTATAAAATATTTAAAGAAAATTTATAGAAAACTAAAAATTGGGTTTTTTATTTTTTTAAAAAAAATAGAGAAGTCTTAAAAAAAAAGTTTTTTAAGAAAACTAAAAAATAAAAAAGGTGATTTTTTAAGGACTTTCGAAGCTCTCTCGTGTATCTTCTTCCTTGAGCGTTTATTATGGCCAAGTGTGTGAACTGTCGAAACTCTTGTGCTTTCTTCCTCTAGTGTTCTTCGCGTCCTCTTTGAAGCTTCCGTCAAGGTTGCTGCTTCTATCCAAGGACGTTTAAAGCTTCTGCTACATCATTTAAATAAGTTTTTAGAATTTTTCTAGTTATTATAGGAAATAATTTTTTTTGAAAAATAAACAGAAAATTTTTCTTAAAAATTACTAAACGAGTCTAAGAAGCCAAGACTTTTTGTTATTTTTCATATCCTTTTAAGTAAGGTTTCAGTATGAGTTTTGTGAATAAAAAAAAAATTCCACCCAAAGAATTAGCTTCATCGTAGTACATATCTCGGCTTAAAGTGGGTTGTTTGTGAAAAAAAATATCTATCTTTTGAAAAAATAGTATTCTTCATTACAATCTAGTTAAGAAAAATTGGGTCAACTTGTCTGTTAATCTGATTTGTACATTTGTTTCATGAGAAGCCACCCTTCGTGCTCTCAACTCCTGAAAACGCACTCTTTTGTTTGATATTCCTTTAATAAGAAGAAAGAAAAGGGTCGTGGAATGAATTTGTCAATTAAATATCTTTATAATTTCATAAATTGAAAGGAAAAAAACGTAGTAGATTCAGTGATATTTTATTTGGACAACTAAGTGATAGATCAATCGAAAGTGATTGTTGTATTTTAATTTGTGATTATGTATTCGAGTTTAAGAGAATATAATATTATTAAATTTTAGTAAAAAAATTTTATTATTCATAATATTTATTTGATTCGAGTTGGAACATGGTATATACAAAAAAAAAATAAAAATTACATGAACATCCTATCATTTCGCTATGTCATATTCTTCCTTTTTCACCTGTATTTTTTATTGATTTTTTTTCATTGATTGATTTTCTTTTTCCAATATCAAATGAAGTAAACTTTCAAATAAAATAAAAATAAAAATAAAAAATTCTTACCTCGTTTTGTTCTTGTACTTGGTCTTTTTCTGGCTTTCACTAGTGAAAAAAATGGATATAATCACGGTTAAAAAAGGCCTTTATTCACGGTTAAAGAACCGTGGTTGTTGCATCTGTGGTAGTAGATGATGGTCTTTAACCACGGTTAACAACCGTGGTAATAAATCACATCTAACCACGATTAAGAACAACTGTGAATATAACTTACTATTTATATTCACGGTTATCGAGCACAACCGTGAATATAAGAACTGAAAGGTGTCAGTTACATCCACTTATATTCACGGTTATGATGGACAACCGTGGATATAGATATATTTTATCCACGGTTGTCCATCATAACCGTGAATATAAGTAGTTTGTAACTGAAACCTTTTAATACTTATATTCACGGTTATGATGGACAACCGTGGATAAAATATATCTATATCCACGGTTATGGTAGTCACCGTGGATAAATATAGTCTATATTCACGCTTGTTGCCATAACCGTGAATAAATATTGAGTTTTTTTTTTAAAATGGATTCTGTTTTATCGTTTCCCAACCCTGCATTCAGACAACCAGTACAGTATACAGTATGCCACAGCAACACTATATCAAAAGAATGGTATGTATATATATAACAATTTATTTTCTATATCAATTCATAACAACCTAAAAAATGAAAGTATATACAATTAAGTTGAATGTAATCTAATAAAAGTAAACCCTAAATCCTACTAGATACATATATAAAAGAATAAAGATCCTATATCTAGCTTTGCCTAACTTCAATGAAGTGTGAGGCCCATTGCCTTCTAACATCATCTACAAGTTCCTTTGGGAAAAATGACCGGTCATTGAAGTACTGCAAACAATGCACAAAACAATTAGAACAAAAGCTTTATTTATTACATGAAATTGATGAAATTGGTAGAAAAATAGTCCAAATGATGAGACTTACCTCTGTCCATCCATCTACTAAATGATGTTGGACAATGGTCAGCATAGTGTGCATGACGAAATAGCCACACTCGTAGGTACCCTTCTGCCTGTAAGACTACAATGGACATATAGTATAGAATAAGTGAATTCGCAACTTAAAAAATATGTACTGAAGACTTGAATGAATACGATTGACTTACTTTTGGGTACACCCATACAACTGTTTTTCCTTTGGGCTTGTTTCCAATCAGTAGATTGTATCCAACCACCGCCCTACGTCAAACAAAACACAAGATAAGTTAGAATTGTATAGTTCTAAAAAATGATGTAATCGAATTTGTGGTTATTTTTTAGGGATGAACTTACCGGTCTACTATATCTTTCAGGTCTTGTGGAGCTGTCCGATGCAAACTATCAAAGTACAGAGCAAGATAGTCCTTCGGACAGATCACCAGAAGCGTCCAGTGAGCCCTGCAGTTACCAGTGATAAGTGAGACTTCAAAATGCAAAAATTCATGACAATAATTATAGAATATAATATTACCCTTTATGATAGGGGCCCAGGTATATAGGCTTCCCAGACTCAAACATCCAATTCTGGATGTATGTCTGGGTGTTCTGTGAGGTGTTTCCTTGCCTCTGTATGAGAGAGGGCTCTAAGAAACCGTAAGTTCCTTGGAAACCCAAGTCCACACAGAGTTTTGCCAGAAACCTAAACAAGTTAAGACATGGTTAGCGACAAATAACTTGTATAATGAAAAAATTGGACAAAACAAGGATATACTTACAGCTCCCACATCTGAAAGATGGAGCCGTTCAGCATCGACGTCCCCGAAATAATGTCACAAATGTCAGAATTTGTAACGTAAACTGGAAAATCACTGGGACGGCCGAACACTAGTGGCTGCCATGAGACCTGAACAGTGTCGTCTGCTTGCTCATACCCGATGCGCCATAGCATCCGGATGGGATCCTTGGCCGGGTCTGGCTTCTTCAATGTCTATTCCTGTTGAACAATTGACAACCATCACATTTTGTACCATAATTGACAAGGAAATAAAGCTAGTTAGTGTTTAGGGTTTTTACCTGTCCAGGGGCAATCACCAGAAGTCTGTTGGGCCACATCAGAAAGTGGCCCACCGCCTAACCGACGGTCTTCACCTCCTGAGTTGCCACTGGCACAGCAGCATCCTCCTCGAGGACGAGCACAACCGAGACCCTGGACATACCATCAGGTAATGTCTGATGGTGAACCACAGGGCCTAAGTTGTACACCATACCAGTGGCAACTGGCTCCTCCGACCCGTCAATGAACAGGTCACATTGACGGGTGTCTGGTGGCTCGACCCCGTCATCGTCAGGGTCAGCTGCAGCGCACGACCCCTTAGTGCTAACCTTCCGTACCTACATATTTACACATCAAGCAGAAGTTATTCAACAATGAAATAAAGTGATTACAAACAATAAAATTGAGGAAATTAAATAAAGAATCTAACCTGTGGGTCGCTAGCTGGTGCAGTAGTCTCCTGGTGGTGGCTGAGTGAGGCCTTCATCTCCTCCCTAAATCGGGCCATCTCCTGGTGGAGCCTAGATATCTCCTCCTGGTACTCAGCCTTCACAACAGCCACTTTTTGCTCCACCATTTGCTCAAGGGATGGGGCAGGGTCGGGAGCACCGTAATAGGCGCGGAGGCCTGTGAAATGTGAATGATTAGCCCATAATTGTTTAACAGATAACAAAATGAAGGCATAGAGTTAGTTAGCACTTACCTACACCTCGACCAATAGCACGCACTCTTCCTGGGTGCTCTGGCCTGCCGATGGCGGTAGTCAAAATATCCTCCCGTCCATGGGCTACGAAAGACCCTTGGGTTGATTGCTCAACCAAGGAATCCTGAAACCAAACAAGTTAGTATTCACTTCCTTCACGTAAACTGAAAAACAGACACTGATATAAAGGGGAATACTTACTATCCGTGAGGCAACCTCCTGAGCCTGTGAGGAAGTGTATTCCCCACTCTTCTTGATCCTAGTCCGCTTCCATTTGTCGTGGCGTGCAGGTGGGGAAGGGGGATCCACAATACCAGTGTTAGTCTGACACTGACTCAGCCTCTCCTGTGCTAGCCGCTCCTCCAACCTACGGTAACCCCCACGTGACAGTGTGTGTGGGCAGTCATTTAGCTTCCTAGTCTCCTTGGCTTTCTTTCTGGTCTCCTACAACAAGAAAAAAAATATTCATAGTTAGCCGTATAAATTATACATAATTTAATCATCTAAAAACCAATGTACCTGAAACTCGGCAGAATGTCTAGATGCAACAAAAGCATCCCAGGTCTCCTGATTGATGAATGGATATTTCTCTCCAGGGAACTTTCCTTGGTCGTCCCCGAATACATACCTACAATGAAAGGTACATTAAAACTAAGGATTGGTACAATTTGGTGAAGCGTTGATTAAGAATTTAAAGTTCAATATACCTCGTGGTGAGTATGGATTTGAACGACCTTCATCGCTCAGCCATGATACCGAGGACCTTCCTCCTCGCTATGTCGGAAGATGGTATGTCAAAAGAATCCTACATAAAAGGAGTTAGTCCATAAAGGAGTCCTTATTAAGAGTTACATGAAATAATACACTAAAATAAAACTTAAATAATATCTAAGTTACCAGAACATCACTCCATAGCTGGTTCTTCACCACCTCCTCGACACTATCCCAGTCGGGGATAATGATGGACACCTTCGACCGTACCACAACCCCCAGATAACTGCTCAACTTTGTGGCATGCGGTCCACTGAATCTACCGGTGTTGACATCCATCTCAACAACTATCCTCTCTCCCCGGTGACGCCTACGTGCGACGTCTGGCATCCGGGTAACACCTCTACTCTTCCGAGCAGAGGAACCACTGGCCTGTGAGTCGGACCTGGATCGTCCATCCTGGTCAGCCATGAGTATCTGTCTAAACAAGGAAAAAAACTGTCAAATATTTAATATAACATTTAAAACAACGAATAACTAATATAACATGTAATTCAATGTCTCACCAACAAGATTAATACCCTATTAAGATGAAATATTTTCCCACAAGCCCTCATGGTGGTCATGACGACTGGCAACTACATCATCTATGTCATGTTCCGTGATAGATGTTGGAATACGTGTTGTAGTTGATGGAATGTCCACAATATTAACATTGGGGTCTCCCATCAACTCTAAGTCCATACGCGAGTTTAGGCCATCCTTAGTCTTCCCGGGTATGTTTAAGAGTGTACCAACTAAACTGTCGCACACATTCTTCTCCACATGCATTGCATTAATGCAGTGTCTTACATCAAGCTCCCTCCAATATGGCAGGTCAAAAAACACTGACCTTTTCTTCCAGTTGTTTTGTGTCGGGTGCTGTTTTTAACACTTACCAAATTGCACGTTGACGTCCTTCACCTTTTCATATGCCTGGCGACCAGATAGTGGTGGAGGAGCCATTTCAAAATCTTGGGCACCGTTAAACGACTTCTTCAACCTTCGAAACGGATGATTCACTTTAAGAAACCTTCGATGTCGAAGATAAACATTTTTCCTGCCATGATGCAACCGCACATCAACAACCCTCTCATCAGCATGCCATCTTATAAGTTTTGCATCATCTACATTGGCAAACAGACGCTTTAGTCTTGGAACTATAGGTAGATACCATAACACCTTTGCAGGAGACCCTTTAGTGCATACCTCATCAGAATCCGCCTCTTTCTTCTTATACCGTGACACCCCACATCTAGGACATCGATGCAGCATTTCTAACTCACCCCGGAATAATACACAATCATTTGGGCATGCATGTATTTTCTCATACTCCAAACCCATAGGACACAACACCTTTTTGGCCTCATAGTTACGATTCGGCAAGGTGTTTCCAGCTGGGAGCATTTCTTTCAACAACTTCAATAAGTCAGTGAAACTTTTATCCGTCCACCCGTTTATGGCCTTCAAATTAAACAATCGCAAAACTGCTGATAACCTCGTGAAATTGAGGCAGTTTGGATACAACGGCTGCTCAGAGTCCTCACACAGAGTTGTATATACATGAGCTTTCTTAAAACCTTCTACCCCTACATCACGGATCATATCCTCGAGTCGGTCATCCATGTCGACATCGTTGTCATGCATCGAGCTTCGATTTTTAGTCTGAGAGCTGTTACTTGGCACCACCACATCTTCACCATGCCATATCCAACGCGTATAACTACGTAGAAAACCGTCACACAATAGATGTTCTCGCACCTCTTCCAAGTCTACCCGACGTAGGTTGAAGCATTTAACACAAGGGCAAAAATACTTTCCATTCACCCCACTGCATTCCTCGCTACGAATTCTATAAATGATTCAACTCCCCCCTCGTACTCCAGACTTAGGCGTGATGCAGTTATCCAACTCCAATCCATACCAACTGTTTACAAGGTGCTATGGTCAACCTCACTTTTTATACAAAGGTGGTGGTCCTATACCCATTCAGCATGACAATTGTTTTTATACGTCATTCATATATATAGGTTAGGACTTATTTTAAAATTTGATGAAATTTCGGCAGCATTTCGCATTGGTCTCTAAGTACACAAAATGAGAGTGGTCAAATCAAATTCAACCACAACCAAATATGCACCCAGAGAACAACACAAAATGCAAGTTATCGAAATTTTATCAAATTTTAAAATAACTCCTAACTTGTACATACTAACAATGACGTATAAAAAATAATTGTTCATCCCAAACTGTCCAAACGGACAATTCAATATTCAATACAAACGATGACATTAATTGATTTAATGACCATTTGTGTCGAATCTCAAACGGGGAACTACGGTTCACTCATATGCACAACAACTTTCATACTAGTTAACAACCACACACATACAACAACAATAAACATAACATATAAGAGCAACCAACAATAACAGAAATAAAATGGATAATAATTTAGTTAACTTTTTTCCTAAATTAGTATGATGTTTTTAATTTGTGTTATTTTGAAGTAGAAGTATGGTGTTGGAGTATGGATTATGGATTATGGATTATGATGTTGGTTTATAATGCAGGTTCAAACTTTAGACTTTTATTTAGTAATTAATATGATATTTTTAAATTCTATTATTTTCAAATAGAACTATGGTGTTAGATGATGGATTATGGATTATGAGAATTGAGATTTGTACTTTTATTTTATGGATTACGGCTTATGGACATGGTGTTGAATTTGGTTAAATTCTACTTAAGAAGAACAATATAAGTTCTAGGAGAACAGTAATCTCAACCATTTAGAACTTTTCAATTTAGGGAGTACATTTTAACCAAAAGAGGTATCTTATAATGTTTCTAAAGTTCATACACCCAATTTAAACTTACAACTACAAATCAATAGGTTGGTTCATCCAAAGATTGTTAATGTAACTAGTTATCCTATGAATATAAGGCTTCCATCTTAATTTTCTACAATATATAGGTGATAAATTTTCACTGTTGCAAAATCGATTATCTATGATATATAAAGAGAGTTTAAACTTGGTAATTTTCTCTATAACTTAAGCTTTTGAACCAATAACTATCGTGTCACAGGAAACAAGGAATCAAATTATTATGTACCAACAGAGAAAGAATCAATAATTGAACAATGAAATTATTATGTACTTACGACCTAACAAAACAGGACCATTCATAAACAACACAAAATAACAAACAGAGGAAGAAGAAGTGTTCGTCGCTGCTCCTACGCCGGGTGACCTCCGTGCAGGCCATCCAACAAATATAGATACAGAGGTAACATTAACAATGAAAAGACACACACAGAGGCAACATTGGTTCAGCTTCTACTACATACGCATTTTAATGGGGGGTTCAGGGAACAGAGGGTTCTCAGCAGCAAGTGACCGAATGACAAACACGCATGACAATGGGGGTTCAGGGAACCTACCTGAATGAAGAAAGGAAGAAGATGCTGAACAGAGAGAAGGGCATGAAGCTCAGGGCACGAAGCTCAGAGAGAATGGAGAAGACGACAACCAACGCGCAGAAGAAGAGAAAGTGAAAAAAGAGTGAAAGGCGCAACTTTTGAAGTTTCAGAAAGGATGTATATTCACGGTTCCCCTTGAAACCGTGAATATATTACACATATATTCACGGTTTAACAAACAACCGTGGATAAATGTTAACTATATATCCACGGTTATGATCCCAACCGTGGATATATATTGAAATCTATAATCACAGTTATAGAAACAACCGTGGACATATAGTACCCAGTGATTAAACCCTAAAACCTGAACTATATATCCACGGTTGGAAATACAACCGTGAATATTGACTTCTATATATATCCACGGTTCACAACATAACCGTCATCGTACCCAGGAATATATATTCACTGTTGTGAACACAACCGTCGATATATATTTCAGGTACTATATATCTACGGTTGACTCCTCAACGGTGAATATATATTGATGGGTACGTTCACGGTTATGATGTTAACCGTGGATATATAGTTTTCTCTGATTAAAACGTTCACCTTATAATTTCAAAAATGCCACCGCGCATGTTTTTATCACTGATCCTCTTCTACCCATGAATAATATCCCGTTGTTATATCCAATTTTTGCACTAGTGTTTATTTTAAGTTGAACTTTGTAACTAAACATGTGCGTATACATGCTTATATGTAATCTACGCATTTAATTTCATCCTTGACCTTATGTTTGCATATTCCTCTCAATACAAAAGTCAATGGATCCAAAGAGAAAAATAGAGACACTATCATAACAATTTTATTCAGTATTTTATTTTCTATCTGTTGCACTTAACGGCTTGCTTCTCTTCATATGTGCCACCTGAAAATATTATGATTTTTAATATATTATTTTTATTAGTGTAGACAGCTGTAACTATAGACACTTGTAATTGATTCAAGTGTAAGTTAGTTACATGCTGAGTTGGTAAAACTAAATTGCTCATGTATAAATATCTTGTATTAGCTTTCAGATGTTAATTAATAGAATTATCAAAATAGAAATTCATCTTTTATGCATTCATTTCTTCTTTAATATGGTATCAAGAGCTTGAAGATTCGGAAGCATCATGTCTTCCACAAACATCGTTGGGATGGACGAGGCATCTTCTCTGGCGAATGTTACAAGCACCTTTTCACATACAATTACAATCAAACTCACACAAAAAAAAAAGTTATCTCTGAAAACAACAAATCAAAGGTGTCATCCACGGCCACAAACTTCACTATTTTATGGTTAACCCAACCATCCCTCCCAAATTTCTTTCTCCTAATAATCATGATGCTGGCAATTTGAATCCTTCCTTTATTGATTGGGAACAACAAGATTCCCTTCTCTTTTCGTGGTTGTTATCATCCATTTCAGAAGCTATTTTTCCACGAGTAATGACGTGCATGCACTCCTATCAGATCTGGGATGAGCTTCACAGTTTCATTGAAGCTCAAACCAGAACACAGGCCAACCAATTAAGATCGAAACTCAAGATGATCAGCAAAGATTCTCTCACAGTGTCTGAGTATTTGCAGAAAATCAAGATCAATGTTAGCACATTTTTCTCTACTGGAGATCTGGTTCCTTTTCGTGATCATCTAGAAGCGGTGCTTGATGGTTTACCTGAAGAATTTCATGCGTTAATTGTTGTTATACAAACTCAATCAAATCTTACTTCCATGGCGGAAATTAAGGCTATGCTTCTTGCTCATGAAGCAGCGTAGAGAAAACAAAGAAAAAGCTTATTGGCGACGTTGTGATGACTGTGAATCTTCACAATGCATCCAAGTCTGTATCAGCGCTGGCACAAATGATACTTAATCAAGAAAATCAGGTACTTATGATGAATCAAATGGTTCATCCTCCTACTTATGGCAGAGGCGGTTATGGAGGTAAGTTTCGCCCTTACGGAGGAAAATTTAGGCATAATAGAGGACACAATGCTCGTTTTGGGGGTAGATCTAATGTGCAATGTCAAATCTGCTACATAGTTGGTCATGATGCAAGTATGTGTTACCATAGATCTTGTGATTTTAGATCCTACTCTAGAGTTCCTTCATTCCAGCCATATTTCAATAATGCTCCACCATAATATTCATCTCCTTACTAACAAACACCATCTGCCTATCAGCCACCTTCTCATAGAGGCTGGTATCCACCCATATCATCCCAATTTATATATTTTTTGTCAACCATTGAACATCCTCGTGTCTCAATTCCTACATCTAGAGATCTAACTGCTCAGGCTTACCTAACTCAATCATATCTCCCTGCCACTTCACCAAGTTCTACTCAGATTTAGTATCTTGACTCTGGAGCAACAAATCATATTACCAATATATTAGTAATTTGAGTGATGCTACACCTGCTCAAAGATCTGACCAGATACTCATTGGCAATGGACAAGGTTTACCTATTACTTTTATTGGTAATCACACACTCATATCACCACTTACACCACACAAATCTCTTCATTTGAAAAATCTTCTTCTAGTTCCTCATATCACAAAGAATTTAGTTAGTGTCAGTCAGTTTGCACGAGATAATGATGTCTTCTTTGAATTTCATTCAAATCATTATTTGGTTAAATCACAACTGCTTCATGGACATGTTGATAAACAAGGACTTTACTGCTTTGATCTACATTCATCCACTTCATCTATGTTAGGAAAGCTTCTCATCATTCTCTTCACAATTTAGTCTGATTCTTCCGTTGTTACAACCACTTATAGAACATGACACTTGTGCTTAGGACATCCTCATGATGAGGCACCTAAAAATGCTTTAAATACTTGTAATATTTCTATTGGAATAAAAATAGTATTGGATTTTCCTGTGCATCTTGTTGTCTCAGTAAATCACATCGACTATATTCTCCATCTTCTACACACACTTACATAACTCCACTAGAGCTTACATATAGTGATTTTTAGGGTCCTGCCCTAGTTGAGTCAATGACAGGTTCAAAATACATGTTAACCCGTGTAGATGCTTGCACTAGATTTACGTGGGTTTATTTTTTAAAATCAAAATCTGATACACTTCAGATTTTCAAACAGTTTAAAACATGGCAGAACTACAGTACAACAACAGAATAAAGTCTATACAAATAGATTGGGGTGGTGAATTTTGAGCCTTATCCTCCTATTTCACTGAACTTGGTATCAATCATCAAGTTATTTGTCCCCACATACATTATTAAAATGGCACTGTAGAACGCAAACATAGACACATCTTTAAAACTGGTCTTGCATTACTTGCTCATGCCAAGCCTCCACTTATGCTATGGGATCATGCATTTCTTACAACAACATACTTAATCAATTGCCTTCCAACCCAAATTCTACAAAATCACTCTATTTATTTCAAACTACTTGGTGTTCACCCTGATTATAAATTTCTCAAAGTATTTAGCTGTGCATGTTTTCCATTTCCCAGACCTTACAATCCTCATAAATTTGATTTTCATTCCAAAGAATGTGTTTTCATAGGTTACTCATCCATTCATAAAGGATATAAATGCCTTGAACCTGATGGTCGAATATTTGTATCAAGGGATGTTGTTTTTCATGAATCCCGTTACCAAGAGATTTTTTCTAAACCATAGAATTTTGCACCTACATAATTTGTTTTGGCTTCAATTTATGTTATTTCTCTTTCTCATTCTTCTTCATCTCATACTTTAAAACATGTTCAACCATATTATCATTCTACATAATCATCCTCACAAAACAATTCTTCATCCTCGTAACCTGTTCAATCCTCTTCCCAACCTATAACTACTCCAATAGCTTTTTCACATCCTGATTCTGTTACAAATAATCTTGACACATAAATTTTTGAAGCTCCTCCTACTATTTCTCTTTCATGCTCCTCCATTTGTTAATCCTGAGAATATTTATTCAATGAAAACTCATGCTAAAAATGGTATTTCTCAACTGTGTGTGCTTCTTGCCTATTCAAAACCCTCTATTGTTAAACAAGCACTTGCTGATCCTCATTGGCTTCAGGCCATGACAAAAGAATACAATGCTCTGCTCAAAAATAGCACCTGGTCACTAGTTCCTCTACCACCAGATAGACAAGCCATTGACTGCAAATGGGTATTCGGAGTAAAAGAAAATTTTGATGGTACTCTTAATCGCGTCAAAGCTCGTCTTGTAGCCAAAGGTTTTCATCAAAGAGCTGGTTTAGATTTCACAAAAACTTTTTCTCCCGTTGTTAAGCCTGTAACAGTTAGAACAATTCTTTCTATTGCTATCTCAAAAGGTTGGACTTTTCAACAGATTGATGCTAACAATGCCTTCTTAAATAGGGTGTTGGATGAAGAAGTTTACATGTCTCAGCCTCTTGGTTTTAAGACCTCTGATAAAACTTTGGTCTGTAAACTTCACAAAGCATTATATGGCCTAAAACAGGCCCCTCGAGCATGATTTGACAAACTCAAATAGGATCTACTTTAACTACAATTCAAAGCTAGCAGGTGTGATCCTTCACTGTTTATAAAACATTCTTTAGATCAATGCACATGTGTTTTGGTATATATAGATGACATTATTGTTACTGGTACATTAACCTCAGTTATTCATCAACTTATCTCTCAACTTAATCTAGAATTTGCTCTTAAACAGCTCAAAAACTTGGAATATTTTCTACGTATTTAGGTGTCTCATCTACCAAATGGATCTTTGATGCTTTCTCAAACCAAATACATTACTGACTTACTTCACAAATCTGGTCTGGACTTAGCAAATGTTATATATACTCCTATGGTCACCATAACTAAGCTGTCCAAGTCTGATTTAGATTATCTTGAGGATCCTTCTATGTACATATTTATTATTGGAGTCTTACAATATGCTACTATTACAAGACCTAAAATCAGCTTTGTTGTTAACAAATCTTGTCAATTTTTAGCTCATCCTCTTGAAATCCACTGGAAAACAGTAAAAAGAATACTTAGGTATCTTAAAGAGACTATTCACTTTGGTTTGGTTCTACAAAAAATGAATCCTAGTCAATCTTTTTCTCTCACTAGATTTTGTGATGCAAATTAGGTATCAGATCTAGATGACAGGAGGTCTACCTCTGGCTCCTATATTTTCCTAGGTCCTAATCTAATTTCTTGGTGGGTAAAGAAGCAAGCTATAGTTACCAAATCTAGTACTAAAGCTAAATATAGAAGTCTGGCAGCTACTACTCAGGAAATTCAATGGCTTTAGTCTCTTTTAATTGAATTACAAGTACTCTTTACATCTTGTCAGATTTATTGTGATAATCTCAATGTCGTGATGCTTTGTCATAATTCTGTCCTTCATTTGTGTACCAAGCACATAGAGTGGATATTTACTTTGTGTGAGATCTTGTTAAAGATAAGAAGCTCAGTGTTCTACATATTCCCTCAGAAGATCAAATAGCTGATATCCTCACTAAGGCTCTCACTCCTTTCAGATTTTTATTTTTAAGGGATAAACTTAGAATGTTTGATAAGTCTATGTTTCTTTGAACACCCTAAGTTTATGGGGGGGTATATTAGTGTAGACAGCTGTAACTAACTTAAGTGTAAGTTAGTTACATGCTGAGTTGGCAAAACTAAATTGCTTATGTATAAATATCTTGTATTGGCTTCCAGATGTTAAGTAATAAAAATATCAAAATAGAAAATCATTTTTTATGTATTCCTTTCCTTAATAATTCTTTTTTTTAAAATTCTTAGGAAGTCGGGGAAATGGTTAGTTATGTTTTTGCTAGGAAATGCCTTTGGAGTTTTCATAATCAATTCATATAAGAAATTAATGAAGTGGTTTAAAATGTATAAGAGATTAAATAATTAGGTAAAATTACACTTTAGACCCTTGTATTTTAGGTTAAACATGAGTTGGTGTTTTATATAATGTTTTACTTAAAAAGGTCTTAAAAGTTTGATTGGGGGTAAGAAATTGGAATTGTTACTTGGAATCATAATTTCATTCTAATTCTTATAGAATTGGAATTGTTTTAAGATTGTTAATTTTGTGTTTGAATCATATAAAATTAAAATGTTGAATTGTAATTCTAAACTAAAATAAGGGTTGTGGTGGAGGCAACAGTGATGGTGATGACTGTAGGAGTGGCTATGACAACGATAGTATGGATGATGACGATGGTAATGTTGGTAGTGACAGAGTTTATGGTGGCAGTGGTAGGGTTGCAGTGGCATGAATGGTGAGAGTGATAAGGGTGACACTGAGGGTTTGCGATGAAAGTATAGATGGTGGAGGTGGTGATAACAAGGGTGACAACGGTGGCAACAATGGTGATGCTAGTGGCGATGGAGATGATAGCAACAATGAGTCATGGTTGTCAAACTCGAGTTTAACTTATAGAAATGTACATTCAAAACTTATAGGTGTTGATTTAGTTGGCAACTCAAACCCTTTCTAGCTCGGGTAGAATTGGATCGAATCGAGCAAACTCACTCAAACTCATGAGTTTTATCTGAGTCACATAGTTTCATCAATTTGAAACCCTAACTCCTAAATTACTTAAAAGTAGCATTTTGAGTAATTTCCCCCTTTTCTATTTCTGTTTCTCAACATCACGACCCTTATTTTGAACCCTATTTGCCTTTCCCCATCACATACAAATATCAAACCCAACTTCTGACGCCAATACCAATAGTGCCCCTGTCCACTTTGGTCTCTAATTACACTCTGACAAGGTCTAGCTTAGGTCTTTGTGACATAAACCAAACAATAGCAAATTCATTTTTTCCTTTTTCGTTCTTCTTGCTTTATTTCAAAATCTTATTAGGGCCACTGTTCTTGCTTCAATTAGTTCTTTGCATCCTCGTAAACTTCTACTTAGCTTATTTTCTTTAATGTTGCTTTGTAGTTTCAGCTAGAGGACATTTGATTTAAACCTTGATTAATTTTATGTGTGTTTATTATCGCTTGTTATTAATAATAGTTTTCTTTAATTATGTATTTGGATGGTTGGATTTTCATTTTTAAACTATTTTAAGATGTTATATCTTTTTTGGATGCATGTCTGATATTAGTTTTTATATTAGTTTTAGTATGAGGTAAACTCTTACAATTTTACAAGTCAAGTGTCTACCTAGCCTCCACGAGTTTAGGTAGACTTGTGAGTCTGACAACCTTAGTGAGCACATTGTAGTTTGATTTAAGAGAGCTTTGAAAAATCATAATTAGAATTCTAAGACTCAATCCTAATTCCAAGCCCCAATTCCATGCACCAAACAAGCATTAATATTTTTTAAGTTGGTTCAGGTTGGTCCTATGTGTTACATCTATTCATCTAGTTAACATAACTTTCTTTCCTGGTGCTTATGTGGCTTAAATGCCAATTGTGAGTTAATTAAAAAATAATAAAAAATAGGTTTTCTCACAGAAACGGCTCTTGGTGGTCATGAAAAAGGCGATGATGCGGAATAGTGGTAATTAAAGGCTTGCTTCATCAGATTGGTGAAGGAAAGGTGAAGTTGTAGTGATGGTCATTGACGAAGGTAAGTCAAAAAGGATTTCAGAGCTTTAGAGGTCATAGTTTTAGGTGTGGGTGAGGTGCAATTGAAGCTCAGTGGTGTTAAGGTTTTGACAAATGCAGAGAGGACTGACTATGGCTTAAGATGGTAGTGTTAGTGGCATGCCACGGTGGCTTGATGATTGGAGATGGTACGTAGTGGTCGTGGTTCTAGAGGACTCGTGGTGTTCTTTGAAGGACTCGTGGCAAAGGCAGACTTTCAAAATTTGTCATTTTCAATGCAACTAAGAACATTATAAATGTTTGAAGACAATTCCCTATTTAATTTCATTCAAATAATGATGCCAAAATGCTCCCTTTTTCTAAAGTGGTTGGCCTTTACACGCTTAAATTTGATGATTGTTCCTTCATGGCTGTCACTTCTTGGATGTTGGAAGGGCTCGATATGCCTTTTTTTGTAAAGAGCTAAAAGAAATTAAAGGGTTTCCTCCAACTATAAATGAATTCCAAGTAATTGAAAGCCTATCATTGAATATTGATTGTTTAACTTTAAATATACTTCTATATTAGTTATGCCTCCTCCAATCTCACCATGCTTTAACTAACATGATTAACAAAAAGATGAACACCAATATAACAACAATGATAAAAAAATATTTTGTATTTTGTTTATTTATTATTGAATCTCATTACCATTACATAGTCTGAGTTTGAACTAATGCATATCATTGATCTTAGAGTGAATCCTCAATTTTCATTCTTAAATAGGTTGTTGCTGCTTGTTACATTACCATTTTTATGATTCTTTGTGATTGATGGTTCAAAGTCAGACTTAGAAGGAGCATTGAATAAGTCTTAGACTCTTTTTCATGAAAAGTTGAACCAAATTAAAACAAGTAATCAAGTAAGTAATGAATGAGAGAGATAACCACACAGAGTTTATACTAGTTCACTTCCAACAGAAGCTACACCCAGTCCCTTCTAACTTGAAGGATTTTCATTATTGTAAAATCTCCTTTACAATAACAACACCATACCCGTGCCACAAGTATTCTTGACACTAGCCACTTCTGGCTTATCCCAAGTATTCTTTCAGTAAGCCACTCTTGACTCAACCCAAGTATTCTTTCGAAAGCATCTTTAGGCCAAAGTGTTTTCCACACAAACTAGTTCTGGTAACACACCAAACTTTTATAAGTTGAATGAATGAAAAGAAGTTTTCAGAATTTAGTGTACAGATGATAAACAATTTGAGTTTGGACACTAAGTTTTTGATACAAGACCAGAGTCTGCTAGAGGCAGAACAAATAAATAAATAAATAAATACAAGTCTTTTTCTTACAAGGAATGAATAACAGAATTTTAGAACTTGGATGAGATTGAATAATAGCTTGAAGAAATTCTCTCTATATTTTCTTGTATGTCTCTATCTTTTATGTTCAAACTTCTTTGGTATTTATAGAGGCTGTAGGATATGATCGTTACTGCTTCTTGAAAGGAGATATAGTCGTTAGAAATCCTTTGAAGGTATTTTGCCTTAAGCTTCATTGTTATCAGACCTTGAAGATGAATTAGGTTTGAGAGAGGTCTGGTACATTTCTTCAATATTTTCACAAAAATAGTTTCTCATGCATTTCCATGCACAAACCATTTGTAAACTAATTCTTGATTGAGCGATAAGTTGCTTTCTAAGATGTTCTGATGAAATCTCCGATTGTCTTCAGAATGTGCAGAGGTAGGTACGCTGACAGCTGATGCTTACATTGATCTTGTTCTTTATGTTCTTTGGTGATAAGCATGCAAATATGATTAAAGCATTACTCCCAAAGCATCACCAAAATAGAATTTATGAATGTTGAAAAAGAGTTCTTTGATCATAATGCTTCCATTAGACTTCTGTTGTTCTATCAGAATTTTAGAACACTTATGCCCCCCTTTGTTTTCATAGTCTAATATCCATATCCTAAAATTGCTTAGGTACACAAAAGCGTTATAAATAGTACAGACTTGATTCTTTTAGTGAAAATACTTGATGAGCGGTATAAACAAATTCAGGAATGTATAAAATCTGAGGTCTGGTCCGAAGGGACTTAAAATTATATTTTTAACCAGACTTTTTCTCAACCTCTAGTGGTTGAGATGGTGTCAAGGGTGGTGGGTGAGAGATTTTTATAGGTTTAGAATTTGTGGGGTTAAAAATAGCTAGAAACTTAAATGTTAGGGACCTTTGTGACCCAAGAGAACATAAGGGAGAAACTCGAGTATAACTCAAAACGTAACAGACCAAGAGTGTAATTTTGCCAAAAATTTATTTATAATGTTCATATATGCTTGATATCAACATTAATATCCACATACCTAAGCTGATGTAGATTGTTACTCTACAAGGACATCTATAGGAAAGGATATTGAATTACTCTAAACATTCCATATCGAGCCTGGAAATATGTTGGTATTAACATCACATTTGGTAACAATTGTTATGGAATTTATAAAAATCATCTAACACAATCATCATTATAAGGAACCACCTCTATAATATATAAATACCATCTCACAAATGATTTCAGGTACATGTTTATGATTATTGAACTCCTTAAACTCCAATGTTCATTAACGATCTAAGCATCATGGTCTCTTGCAGTTATACATCATCCCTCATCCACCGTGTGTAGGATATCATATTGAACTAATACATATATTTTTAAGATACCTACTTTCCCACTAAAACCAATGTATGACAACACCAGATCCTCACTAAATCAATATCATATTTAACTTTGAACAATATCAACCAATTTTTGCTTATGAATTTATTATAGGCAAAGGAAACAAACAAATTATTTCACTCACACCGTATGAAAATAAATTATAAAGGAGAATATGAATTATATTCATTTATAAAAAATATTTTATTAAAATTATGATAATATTTATATTTATGGTCAATGTATGTAAATAAAAACGTGATATGCATTAAAATCATTATTGTTTTTTAATCTAATAATGAATAACTATAAAGAGAAACAGTGATAAGTGTCAAGACTTAGATTTGAATCCGATGCACATTATTTTATATACACACTAAAAAAATAATTATAGTTTAGAATAACGACAATATATATAAATAAATGTATTATAAACGTGAGATTGATAATTAAGTGAACGAATACAGGAATAAATTACAAGGTAAATTAAAAACATTACCCTCCAGGTTATTAAATATGTTAAAATTGGTCTTAAAATGTAACATTGTTAACTGAACTATTAACTAGATATACAGAAATATTATGTCACATGTCTCTCTAATTTATTCTGTTGTTTAACTTTTTAAAATGAATTGTATCTTCTTTTGTATTAACCTTTTTAGAGACAAAACTAATAAAAAACTAATAAAAGTAACTTAAAAGAAAAAAACTAAAATTTGACAAAAATATTTAACCCTTAAATTTATAAGTATAATACAAATAAGATGATGGATATGTGGTGATTAATTTTACATTTCCTATACATAGACAAAAGGAAAGAGATAAACAATGAAACCTCTCCAAGAATTTTGTAAATACTCACCGAAAAAGAACTTCTAATTTAACAAATTATTTTAAAATGTACTAATAAATGATTGATTTAAATGGTATATGTTTGATTCCCTTAAGATATTAAGTTTGAGTTTTATAAATGAATAAAAAATTTCTGTATTTGGTCAAACCAAAAATCCTTTTGATAATTTTTTCTTCAAAACTTGTATAAAGAATAACTTAGGTAGTAAGTATATATTGGGCCCATTTGTTTAAGTTTATTTTTAAGTGTTTTATAAAAAAAATATTTTTTATAAGTATTTTTTTAATAAACAGATCAGAGTTTCTTTTTTAAAAAAGTGGAAATCTATTTATTTTTTGTTTATGCTTATTTTTAAACTGTAAACAAACACAAAAATTTAAAATAAATACTTTTTTAATTAAAAAATATTTATCTCTTAAAATAAGTTTAAACAAACAATATACTGAATACGTTTGAGACACATAGATAAGTCAAGGGTTTTGGATTAGATTAGTTAAGTAACGACATTTTGTAAACTAATGAATGACAAAAACAAATACCTTTATAAATTATAACGGATGGTGATTTGATGACATTTTGAATCATATTATTGATATTGATAGCCAAAATGGCTTTATATGCCAACTAGTTTCCGCAGGCCGGCTGGCATCTGAACCTATCCAAGTTTGGGTTATTTTGGCCCCACATGTTATTCTATCCCTACAATTTGATGTATTATTATATATAAAAGATTATATAATTCGTGTAATTTATATCAATGTTTTCAAAATGAATTTATCATTCAACTAATTGAATCGTAGTTAAATTGGTAGTATTAAAAAATTGATTCAGATTGATTATCTAATCGGTTTATAGTTCAACCAGTTGGATCAAATAAACCGATTTAGTTTTGATAACAATGATTTATATAGTAAAAATATTTTATTGTTAGATATATATTATTCATGTTGAAGTTGGACATAACTAATATTATGAGTGGTAAAACTATTCTTATAAAATTTTATGATATTGAGTTCTCTGAAATTCAAATCCGAAATAGTAAGTTAAATTAGAACAACTCACTCTTAATTTAACTACTTGTTTGGTAGGGGTATAAAAGATTAAAAAGTGAATTTTTATTTTAAAATTAATATTAATAAAGAATTCTATGATTTTTTTGAGTAAATTTAATACAATTTTTAATATAATTTTGTATCATATACAAGATTGCATACATTATACAAACCTTATAACCCTAATATTTGTTTTTTATATATTCTTTTTACATTTTTTATTCTTTGTAAAATAACAATGAAAACGAAGAGAAAAAAATTTGGGAGAACTAGAATGTGAATCCTTCTAAAAATGTCTATATTTTTTTATTATTCAGAAGAATAATTAAAAAAGGAAGAAAAATTTTAAAAATAAATGAATTGAGATTCGAACCCAAATTCAAACCTAAACATTTTATATTCATGTCATGTAAGCCTCAACATTAACCTAGTGTCTATTTCAAACTATAGCTTTGCAAGTTTTAATTAATTAGATGAGATTAATATAGTGGTAAAGTTTTTCTATTAAATCTTAAAAACAATTTTATTTTTAAGTGTTCAAATACCCATTTAAGTTGATTTATAAGTGTAGTGGTAAACTATGATATAACCTATGTTTTATATTTAAATAAATAATTCTTAAGAAAAATAATTTTACCAAGACAAAATTCAATGCTAATTAAGAAGTTTAGTGAGTGTATCTCGTGTGTCTTTTAGTAAAATACTATGGTCAGACTTTATAACACAATTATGAATTTAGTCCCATTTTTTACTGTCACTAAAGCCTTAATTAAGAAATTAACAAATAAAAAAGATAGTAAAATTACTTTACAATCAGGAGAGTGTATTTAAAATATATTCTGATAGGGTTCTTTTTAAGTTCTTAACAAGTTTTTTTTTGGAAAGCAATCATGTTTATTTATTTTTATTCTGATAGGGTTCTTTCTATACATTTTTGTCTTGTGTGAATCGTGTTTATTTATTTTTATTCAGAAAACCATTGTTTATGGTAACTTTTTCTTTCGTAGTAGATTTTGTCTTCATGCTCTGGTTGTATTGCGTGGCTTATTTCTAAATGACTATCAATTGAATGTAGAGGAAAAGACAGTGTGGAGGCCAAGTGAGATTGTTCAGTTTGTTCCTTTCGCTTCTTTTTGGTTTCTCCTTACTTAGTGAAAGATGTCTGTACAAATGTGTGTGTCTATATATATATTTCAAGTGAGAATAAGATAAATAAATCTAAATTATTAAATCTTATTATAGATGGTAGAAATTAAAATATATTAATCGTATAAGTCTTTTAAAAAGTTATGTGATTTTTTAAATAATAACTTTAATTTTTTTTTAATCATGATCATTCATGTATAATTATATGTTATATATATAATAAAATTTTCTCACAACGAATGTCAAACAAATATACCTCGACTTCGTTGACCGACTGTGTGAAACACAATTTTGGAAATGGTAGGAACGAACAAAATATATTAATTTTTTGATACGAAAAGAGATAAATATGACTATTTGAAAAAGTGTATTTCAAGGTAGCTGGTAGACATGTATTTATTCTTAATTAAATTTAAGTTATATCGTATTTTTTAATTCACTAAAATTTGAAGACATTCTAACAAAGTTTCCGTCAAACATGAATATCTTTATTACCCAGCGTCTTAGTTGATTATATCTCAATATCCCAAAGCAAGTTTTTAACCCAATAGTATTATATGCCGAAATCTAAAAACTATATCTTCAAGACGTAGAAATTACAAAAAGTAAGTTTTGTATCTGTCAACGAAACTTTTTTTATTAACATAGGATTTAAACCCCTAATTAATAGTTTGTCTAAAGGATCTAATTATCTATCAATTTTATTAAACCGTGCATTCTCATCATAATTCATAATATGTTAAAAATATATTTGAAGTCATATTCGTGCCAGTTTGATAATATTAAAAATAAACTTCTAATTGACTTTTCAATGCAAATTTTCCAACATTTAAAATAAGTAGAGCTAGAAATCATTAAAAAATATAAGTTCTTAAAGGCAATTTTAAATGTTCGGTAGTTAGTGTTTGGAAGGAAATCATTGTCATTCATTGAATCGAAGGTGTATTAACTATCAAGACCTATTATTTGGTGCACCCCCGATAATAAAAACTAAAACAATTGCACCAATTATTTGCGATTATTTCGTGTTACGAGTGCCTTGCATGTTAGGCTACCTTTGTTGGTTGAAGATAAATTTGTGACTCAACACTGCATCAATTAACTAGAGAAATTGCAATTATTTTAACGGATATTGTTTCCATTTTTAAACGATTATGAACCGTTTAACAAAAAGGCAAGAGACGAACAACAAATCAGAAGACAATATCAAAGTTTGTGGCGGTCCCTAAATTCCAAGTGTTCGTGTGGGTGCCATGTGCTAGGATCTCTCATCTTATCACAAAGGAACATGGAACCGCATGAAGATAAGAATAAGTTAGAGCCTCAAAAGCTCTTCAAACCTTGTTTTGTGGCATTGGTCTCCCTCTTTTTGCAGCATCAACAATGCATTTGTTATGGTATTGTTTGGTTTTCAGTTGCCCTATTATGATTTATCAAAGAATATTTTTTAATATGTTAAAACGAAATATGACTAACTTTTAACAAGATACAAAATTAATATCAATTATTGAATAAGTTTAACGCATTTTACATCTTATTATCAAACAAGCTTTACATCTACTTGGCTAAAGAAATTCGATGTTAATATTGACTCTCCACTTTACCCTTTAGCATTGGTGTCAAGGCCTTACCCACACCAAAAAATGTTTGTATACTCACTTTTCTTTAGTGTAGAAAAGTTCACTTAAATTTAAATTTTATCGATATGAAAATTTTATGAGTAAACAATTCCTAAATGTCTCTTAGTAATTATTGAACCTTGAAATATACTCAGATTCTAATAAACCCTCACAGCCCAACTAGCATAAATTTATTGAATATTGAATATGAAAAAAATTTACCCCAAAAAAAAAAAGAATATGAAAAAAAGGAAAGAAAAGTTGAACTTATGCATTGTATCTGACACGAAAACATTTGGACCACGCCATAAATTATGCACCCTGATCAAACATTTGAGGACTATATAAATCATTAGAAGTTTAGAAGTTAAATTAACATTTAAACACTTGATCTTCCCAAATCATGCTTAAATCCCACTTGAGTTATTGAGCAGAACATGAGAGCCACCAACTACTTATTTTTCCTCCATTTTATATGACCCGTTCTTATCTCATCCTGAATATACATAAATTAAGCAGATATGGAAGGGAATAGAAACGGCTAAGAACACAAAACTACTACTTATCTTTCTTAACCCACGAACTTGTCGGCACGTTAGACAAAAACAAATATAACTTTGTATAGTTCAAACTAACCATGACAAATTAGATTCGTTGCAGACGCGTATTCAAGGAAGCCCCACAACATCCAATATAAAAAATACCATACCTTTTTAAAACGCCAGCTCAGTTTCGCACGCCTGACAGAATTGGTCAGCTGAGATACATATACATTTATATCCTGCAAAGAGCTGAGAGAAATAAATTCATCTTCAATTAATTAAATATTGAAAGTTCTACCTTAGATATAAAATAACTTTAAAATTTTAAATTAATTATCTCACCTATTAAAATATCTATAAATCAGTGCAACAATTAGTCATGATGAACAACGGTGATACTCTTGTACCATACATAGAAAACAAAAAAATGCTTAAGATTTTTTTAAAAATTGAACTTTTAGTTGAGCAGAATTTTCGCTAATTTTATTATACTCAAGTCTCCGACCACTATTATTTTTTGCTGAAATAATGCTTATCAAAAGGTGACCAAATGATTGGTCATGATTGGGATATTCTTTAATATATAGTGCGGGGGATTTGGAGTAAGAATGCGAAAAGGTATTTAGCTAATCACGAAAAAATGAAAGAAGCAAACAAAATCAAGAAAGGCATTAGGCATATGCAAATTATAAACAAGGAAAAAACCTAACATTTAAACTAAACTACAATTATTCTACTAATATTCTTACATTATAGAGATCCATTACAACTATAAGAAAACAAATGCCATTTCAGGCACCTGGTCCCTTTGATTACCTTCTTCTGGCCCACTGACAACTTGCTTCGAGTTGTCGAGCATTTACAAATAATCTAAGCAGATGTTTATAGGATGTTAGTAAAACTTCACTCTTTTTTAATTTCAAAATTTGGGTGGATGTAAGATACTCCTCTTGATTTTTATTTTTTTTTTACCGTTGGTTTGTTTTCCCTATTGGGTTGGTCTGTAATAGGCAAAAGGGTCACAAGAATCACTGCCCATATCAGAAACGCTGGGGTCCCTTTGGAGCATGGACAAGGAAATAACAATGATAATCCTACAATTGAGTTTGGAAGATTTATGCATCCATATAGTAATAGACAAAACAGGGGCTGCGGAACTAGGAGACCCGCTAAGAAAAATTACAAGATAGCAACTTATCCTCGTGTACTGGAATTTCCATGAGATAACAGTATCCTACACCGCTTACATCAGACAACAGCATCCCACACTGTTACATCAGATGACAATATCTCGCACCCTTTAGTCATTATAATGTCTTATATATATATACACTGGATTTTCATTAGAATCCAAAAGCCTATCTAGCAATTTGAATGGAATGCAGTGTGGTAAGCTAGTAGCTCAGAAGGATTCATGAAGACTGTATATTGCAAACCATGTAATGTAAATTTCTTATCAATGCATGTAATATGTACTAGATCACTGAGGCCCTACTGTTACTAATGCATCCATGTCACAGGAGTGCCAGTCTTGCTTAATATCTTTCTACCAATTATGACGTTAGGCATAGAGTGAAGAATATTATTAATGTTTTCTGGACCTATCTGTCCAATGGCAGCAAAGAGTGCCAGTCTTGCAACCTTGCTGCAGATTATAACAGCAGGCAAAACACAGAATCACTTCAATAATTATGCAAAATCATATTAAATGATAGAACAATCAATTAATCATTTAGAAAAGGCGGGGGGGATACAAAATAGGAGCTTTATAAAAACAAAGGATGCTAAAAGAAATAATGAAGCGCAACACATCAGAGATATGGAAAATTGGTAATAGTTCGTGAAGAATTACTCAACACCTACAATACTCAATAGGCAAAGGACTAGCTCAAATCCCTGACCTGTACAAATAGTTCTCCAAACTTTTAATAAATATAAGGCTTTTAGAATGATGTTCCCTAGTCTAGTAACAGTATCCCACTCTTTTTTAAGTTCATTGTCATTTGCAATCCATGATGTCGTCTTGGTTCTCTAACTCCACACTCTCATCTCTTGAAGAAGTACAGTAGACACTGTTAAGACACCTCTAAAACAACAACAATAATAGTCTTACCCCACTAGGTGAGATAAGCTATATGGATTACATGATGCCGTCAACCTAAAAAAACAGAATTTCAGAGAGATTATCATGAGATCCCTTTTGATAAGAAAGGGATGATGGAGCTTACTCCACTAGGAAATCTCTACATGACACACAAATTTATCCAAATTAACATTGATAAATCCTGATGAAGAAGCTTACTTTTGTCTGTGTTTGGCTTAATAAAGCATCATTCATTGGTGTTGAAAATACAACATACTATTTGCCTTTGCTAAAAGCTACATTCTTAAACCTGGGTCCAAGAAGTATTAGCAAGGAACTTTCTTTATGTGGCTATCATATTCCTCAAGAATGTCTTGCTAAAATAACAAAAGCAACTATTTTACAAATTGGATTTGTCTGCGATCAGGACAACTATGTTTCTGTTCTTTTGGTGATACAATCATGAGTCATGACAAAGAACTTTGAACAATAATTTAACTGACTCTCTGGGCATGAAAACTAAATAAATGCCAGCATTGCATCAGAAGCTTAACCATTTAGAATATTCAGTATGTCCTGAAAGGATTATACAGCATAATACAAGTTATCCCAGCACTAAAGAAGTTACAAATGTATACCATGAGACCCTGGTCTCCATTTTCAACCAGGGCTCCATCAATTAGTATTTTCTTGAACTTTTGTCACAAGGTTGGTCAGTTGGTTCATGATTGCTTAGCATTGGCTTAAATATAGTTAAGCTGGAGAGCAAATGCCCCTACGTAATATACACACAAAACCAAAAATAACAGTATACAGCCAATTTCCAGCTATTAATACATACAATTGTATTTTGTTAGATTAGACACATGATGATATTTTATCAGCAAGAAAACTGCCATGTATGATCAGTCAGTCCAATAAATGTCAAATCTAACAAAATACAATTGTATGTATCAATAACTGTATATCCTAAACCATTTTTGGGGTACATATTTGCATATATAAAAAATGGTGTGAATATGGTTTAATTTGGCACTTGTTCGATTAGATTCTAACCAACTTAAACGTAGGTAGCCAGATGGGAAATACTGTTTCATTTGTAAGTTTAAAGGGGAAAGAGAATCGAACAAAAACAAGTCACAGTTTCACTGAATACAGATAAGAAATTAGATGAGTCACTGAGAATATACCGCTTTTCTGCAACCTTTGGTTTAATTTTTTGAGCAATCTCCCAGTCTTTAGAGAGGTTTGGGTACTCATCAGGATCAATCAATGCTTCCCCAGCTCTCTTGCTTACCTATAATATGACACCAAATTGACATGCATAATAAAACAACTAAGCAAGGTTGTCAGACTCACAAGTCTACCTAAACTCGTGGAGTCTAGGTAGACTCGAGTCGCTAACTCAACTTACGAGTTTACCTCATACTAAAACTAATATAAGGCATGAATCCAAACAAAATATAACATCCTAAAATAGTTAAAAACTGAAAATCCAACCATCCAAATACATAATTAAAGCAAACCATTATCAATAAGTCATCATAACCACACATAAAACTAATCAAAGTTCAAATCAAATATGTTCCCTAGCTGAAACTAGAAAGCAACATCAAAGAAAATGAAACAAGCAGTAGTTTAAGAGGATGAGAAGAACTAAATTAAGCAAGAACAGTGGCCCTAGTCAGATTATGAAATGAAGTAAGAAGAATGAAAAAGGTAAAAAATGAACCTACTACTATTTGGTTTATGTCGTGGCGGCCTGAGACGGACCTCATCGAGTGTTGTCGGAATCAGAGCGGATAGGGGCACCGTCGGCATTGGTGTCGGAAGTTGGGTTTAAAATTCACAGGTCACGGGCAGGGCAACCAGGGTTCAAAATGGGGGTTGTGATGTTGAGAAACTAAAATATAAGAGGGGGGAAATTACCCAAAATGCTGCGTTTTGGTAATTTGGGAGTTAGGGTTTTGATTTGATCAAACTCGGTTAAACCCTAAACCCTAAACTGGCAAGGTTGCTTGATTCCAACCAATTCTACCTGAGTTAAAGAGGGCACAGGTTGCCAACCGAATCAACACAAAATTTGCACCTAGAAACATGGAATCATACATTTCAATGAGTTAAAACTCCAGTTTGAAAACAATGCAACTGAGCAAGGGTTTGCATGATTTTACCAAAGTTTATTTTTCCAGTGGATCATAACATAGCATGAAGTAAATATGAAACTACCCACTCTATTTCCTTTTACCTTTAGCTTAAGATTATAAATCAGATGAGTAGAAGTAATTAATCTCCTATAGTTTATATTAAAATTATTTTTAATTTTCTAATATGTCCTCTCTCTCTCATTACTTTCTCATTTCATACACTATTATTTATCTCTCTAAGGTTATAATTGAGAAAATAGTAATAAATGCAATCTTGAAATTTTAAACTAGTAATAGCTAATAAACAAAAGTTTCTTCAAAAGTGAAAGATAAATGGAAACTGAGGTAGTATCAATTGGACAGCACCTTAATCGGGTTATTCTTCCAAACTGTTACAGATCATAAAACATTGGTTGGAACTGGAAGGTACAACTGTGTCGTGGTAGCAGCTTCAAGTATCCAGTCACTGTGAGAGGAAGAAATTGGAAGTTAAACAGATGAAATATAAGAAAACTTCATGAATTTACCTGACTTGACTGCATAACTATGTAATGAAGACAAAATCTACCTTTCCGCTAACAACTGGATAAATTTTTCCAGTTCCCAACCAGGAAAAACATGTGAAAATAACTATGCTTCCGTTTCCTACCGTGATATTTGGCAAGAGAAGCAAGCTTTGATATTCCCTTCGCTTAGCATCTTCCACAGAAGGATAGAGTTGTAACAAACCACCATTTAAGTCCATTCCTAGGACTAGACATTGGTCTACCGTTGCAAACTATAAAAATCACTGAAGAATCAGTGAGAGAAAACATTAAAACGCTTAAGTTTCACAAAGTTTTCAACAAATGTCATATTTGATGCACAATAAATTTTGGCATCCAGCTTTTTCAACATATTGGGCCATCGGCATTAGCTTTTATCAATTTCAATAACAAAGCACACTATTCTTGCAACAAGAGTGAATTTCACACATTGGCGATCTCAAGAAACATGAAATCCCCAAATAAATATAAAAATTGTAATTGAGTTAAAAATTAGAATTCCTGGTTTCATTAACTTCAACGTCTTTGTAAGTAATGATAAATGACATTTTAACTATCTTACTTTTTGTAGAATATGTTTTAATTACATCTGTATATTTGATCAAATATTGTACGGAGTATTCAAAATCTCTAAGCATTGAAAGTCTCTGCCACAGTGAGCCTTTGGGTTTGTTGGGATTATGGTTTTGAATTTTGAGCAGCTGCTTTCCCCTACAAGTAATATTATTGATCATGATGAATATTTCTTTGATTTGATGTAAGCCAGTAGTTCACTGTAGGTTGAACAACAACGTCTATTTAAACCACTTGAATGCATTTTTTTCAGATGGTATGTTCAGTTATTGAGATTTCAGTAAATTGCTAAAACCTGATTGTGTAATGCAATTAAACCCTAAAGTCAGGCATATGGAACCCTAGTATGAAACCAAATTTTATTTCTTTTTGGTCTTCTAATAAACTTGTTTTTTCTTCTTGGGCTTTGGGTATGATACCAGAGATCAGAGTGAAACTTAGACACAAATCAAAATAACTTAAAATCAGAAAGATCAATTATCCAACTTTAGAACAATCGATTATCGATATTTAGCTTAAATAAGTTATGATTTCAAACAACTTCAAATATCACAAATTTACAAACCATAATCAATTGCATTATCTGTTATGTTGAGCTCAAGGAAGATAAAGTCTGACACAGATACAGACAGCAGAAATTGTTGGTTAAAAGGTAGTCTTGATATAATCTCTCTCAAGGTCTATGCACTGTTTTATAGCAATAAAGGGACGGCATCGGTGGACCCTCCCAGTAACAAGGAAGTTTGAGGTGCCACCCAACTTTCCTGATCGCTCACCTTCTTGTACTTAGTTAGGACTGGGATTTGGGAGACAACATTTATGATTTGATTGATAGTGATCGGGCCATTCATATTACACTTTCATAGAGCAGCCTCGGTCACTTGCCTTTCTTCCCTTCCAAACTTGGAGTCTTTCCTGAAATTTCCATGTCTCAATAAAACACAATATTGTAAATGAATAGGAACAACCCTGCCATAGAACTAAAACTGCGCAAGAGAATACAGGCTTCAATGATTGGACAACATATCCTATTTTACAAGCTTAGCTCAAAATTCTATTCAAACTTTCTAAAAACATAACAAAAAACAATGTCATTAAAATGCTCACTCCCTACATAGTTTAGCAACTGACCAAAGAAGACCATCAACTGAAATGGTCAATGATCACCAGCAAGAGCTTGAAATGTAAAACAACAAATTATAAGTTTCACAAGAACAAACCTGAAATATTTTACTAAACTTTATTTGAGACGTAATTTTGCAGACAACATATTGTCCTCCAGAAGACAGAATAAACTCTAAAGCTAATCCTAATGACTTCGTTTCTCCAAGCCAGAGTAGTGTAGATTATGGACTCACCATGGACTCACCATCTACACAAATCATAAAAAACCTTGCATTAACATAGAGCTTTAAGCTCTGATGGAAAAACATATCAAGATAAGTACAATGTAACATTAATATACTAAATGAAAAAAAAATCCAGAACACGCATTCAGATGAAAGACAAAATCAACTCCACAAGAAGGAATTTTGAGCATTTCCAGCTTTGGAATCAGCCATTATTAGCTCGTAAAACAGATTTAATGACACGCTCATTCAAATTAAAGATACTCAAAAATAATAGTTTTTTTAATCCATGCAACCTTGCATAGGATAAGAAATCGAAAGTGAATGTTTTCATTTAAAATTAACATCAATTAGTTCCCTATGATTTCCAATTCAAGTCCAAAACAATTTTCAATAAAACTTTCTTGTATTGATTGATTGCCTTGTGCACGTGTTAGAAAAACCATAAAAATAAACTATAAACAAGTCATGGCACAAGATTGACAAAGCCATGCACAACACCAGTCACACTATGGAAATGCAGCAGATGAGAGGGAACACAAATACATAGAGAAGAGCAGTTTCTAAGAATTTAAGTTTTGAGGTATATGTTTGAATATCAGAGATACCTGATAGTTAAACATAAACACATGTGAATTGTTAACACACAAATGTGAATTAAACGAAGCAGCAAATTACAAAAGAAATAATAAATGAAACGAACAACGCAAATAACAATTTCACTGGCTTTGAAAAATGAAAGTAGCAGTTAAATTCTTCAAAATCACCACAAAATTTGCACAGTAGAAAGCGAAACGAAAATCAGCAAAACCTCGTCCATAACAATCAACAATAACACAAACAATACGAATCATTGATAAGTAAAAGGAAACTACAACCGTAACTGATATTTACAAACATAAACTGAATTAGAAACTCGAAAAGAGCAGAGTGAATTTCCTAGTTTAAAAACGACAATGCGTTTCAAAATTTAAGCGAGAAAACAGTGAAAGCGTCACGAAGAAGCTCGTAATTTGCTTTCTAAAACTGATCGGAAGCGAAACAGAAAGGAATGGAAGAATCGAGAAAGAGCGAGTTACCATCATTGGATGACTGCTGCGAGAAGAAGCTTGGAAGTGACGAAACGACGACACTCTGGATGTGTAAGCGTTTATGAAAAGGAAAAACTTGAACCGGCTCATTTTAATTTAAAATGCTTCAAAATTATTCCACTAATTTAAAAAAAAACATATTCCACTAAAATCATTACACGTGTATGACGAATTTTATATTAAATAAATTCAATATAAAAATAAATTATGAAGGGAGTAAATTCTCATGTAATTTATAATACTTATACATTTACTTAAAGGAGACTAGTTTACATCAAACTTTTATGAATTATGTAGTAATATATAAGATTTACAAATTTAAGGGAGATTAGTTCAGTTGGTTGATTTTGTGAATTGTTGTAAGTTTATTTCGATTTTCAATAAAACAAAAAAATATAATGGTGTAACATATTCTCACCACTAATAATATCTATAATTAATTTAAGGATTTTAAAAACTAAAATGTATGAATAAATCAATATTGACTCGATTAGTAACACTAATTTAATAAAAAAAAAATTAACAATACTAACAAAAGAATTTCTGACACATTACTTAATAAGAGAAGTGTAATAACACCTCAATACCAAAATTATTAAATATTACAATTATATTTATCAATGAAAAAAATAATGGGTAAATTATATTACATATTGATAAATTTAACAAAATTTTATTTAATATTTTTCTAACATAAATCTCTCATGATCTATATAATAATATGATGATTTTTTGTGATATTGAATTATATAAGTGTAATTTGTTCAAAATTTAATGGTTGAACTTTTAACAAATGATTATTAATCTATTTTGTATTTTATTAAAATGTATCATATCCAGCTAGTACCTTTGATTTTGTTCTAAAAACTGATAACCCACAAATAAGTTATCTAAATGTTGATTTTGTTCTAAAAACTGATAACCCACAAATAAGTCATCTAAATGTTGATTTGGTCCCTAGGTTAGGCCTTAGACTTTTTTTTTGTAAGAAATGCGTCTTATTTATATAGGGCATAATAATATTTAATAAATATTATTAACAAATAAAGAGACGTGACTCTTTGAGAAGGAATCCCTTAAAGTCGTAACTATTGATGGGAACAGTTATATATATATGAAAGGAAATCAAAATTCTCCTTTATCTTTGCCAACTAAGCATGTCTCATAATCCATTAATTATATTGTTGCACAATAAAAAGAGAAAAAAGATAGAAAGGTGTTTTCTCTTATCACATAATATCTTCGACATTCAAACATCAATTCAAAAACATGGATAAAAGTTACTGTTTCTAATCACTCTTAAACATGAAAATAATTCTAAACATCCTTAATTATTAATAATTCATTAAGAAAGATAACATTTTTAACATCAGCTAAAGCCCGATTTAAAAGAGTTGTCCTTGGTTTAAAATAATTACTTTAACTGGTGTAAAAGGATTTAAAGATCAATCTTTGGAGAATAATCTTATCTTTAGAGGTCTAATTCAAATGTTTTCCATTTGTTAATCTAATATTTATAATTTATTATAATTTTAAGTTTTTTTTTACTAATTCCTATAAATAAACAATTGTGTTATAAAACCCAAAGGTGTGGTTAAGCATAATAAACTTTCCCTCTCTCTTAATCAAGTGTTAAGGATTTGATCTCTGTCTAGGGTATAAAACAACAAAAAGACCTTGAGGTAGATGTCTCACACATTGAGATGTTTACAAACTAACAAAGATATTTGTCACTGTGTTAGTAGTCGCCAATGTAGACCCTAAGTTATACTAAACCTAAAAGATTGTGATATAAGTTGACATCATGGGAAGAACTATGTTAATAAAGAGAAAAAAAACATGATAAAAAATTATGGAGGATTTTAAGGATTTTAGATTATTAACTTAATAAAAAAAATCAATTTTGTTGTGTTTTAAAAACAAAATAAATATAACAAACCAAAACTTGATAATTGGATATTTTAGTTAATAAAAAACTATTAAAAAAGTGAAAATAAACAATTTTTTTGTCCCTTAGTTGGAAAGGTAAACTAAGAAGAAATAAGGGGGACAATGTTAGAACCCTATCTGTATCCTAACCATATACATATACATGTTGTTAGGGTTAAGAAAATTAAGTCTTTAAATAGAATAGAGACTTGCATAATTTCTCTTGAATTTTAAGGAAATGACCTTTTAATATATATTTTTGTATCAATTGTTAGATGAATAAGTTGATCAATTAAATTAAATTAGCAACCCTTAAATAAAAATTAATATTAAAGTACACCATTGCTAATTAAAAAGCCTTGATTGGTAAAATAAGAGAAAAACAATGGGCACACAAAGACATGTCATCAAGTTGGTAGGCTTCAATTGGATAGCCTTTCAAGTTACACTCAAATTGGTCCCTATGAGGAGTTAAACCCTGTATACATGCTTATTTAAATTATATTAGGCATTATTGAAGATTGGTCAGCCTTGAAATATAACGTTCCATCTAATTATTAGATTTTAAATCATGTATTTATACCAAATTTAACTAAATATCACTTTAAATAATATGGTAGATATAGAAAATCTAGACCCTGTTGTGAAAAAGTTTAAGGAAAAAAATTTCAGCATGTTAGCTTCTTATGCACTACTCAGTAATTTATGTCTAATTGGAGCTACAAGACTCCAATTAAGGTGAATCCAATTGGTATATCTCTATAATTCAATTATCTGCAAATGTTATAAAGAGGCCAAGGGCCAACCAGTCCGCATAAAATTTCAGCCTGAACACCCTTAGTGTTTCAGGCATAACTGGAGCTACGGACCTTCGATTGAGGCGATTCCAACGGAAAAATGTCCACGACTCAATTCTCTATAACTTTCATGAGGGAAGCAAGAGAAAATTCCAATCTCGCTTGAGAAAGAATTGGCTTGCTTGAGCGAGAGCCTGATTTTTGCTTGAGCGAGAAATGTCTCGCTTGAACGAAAATTTACTAGAATCTTTATCCTAGGTCTTGCTTGAGCGAGAATCACCAAGAGACCACCTTGAATTTCACTCTGGATCTCGCTTAAGCGAAAATTTCAGTAACTATACCTCAAAACCAACTTCCTCACCCCTAACTTACCCGCTTGGACTCCAATTACTGTGAAACTTCATGAGTACTATATTTCCCCAATTTCAGACCTGTTGACGTAGTCTGTTAGCCAAAATTCCTTCATATGACTAACTTATACACTAAAATGCATTAAACTCAATTTCTAGCAATTATAATGCATAACCCAGGTCAATTGCAACACAAATCATAATTTAACACTTCAAACAACTTTCAAATATCATAGAGTCTACCTATGCCTTTTGGGGATTTCTACACCCGCCGAAACTCTAAATCACCTATCCAGTTGATAACAATTCACATAATTTCATAACAGTGGCTTCTTATTTCACATGTCAACTTTACTAACTACATGCCTTTGAATCTTGGCCAACCTTATGCACATGTGTAACACGTATACAACACAATACCTACCAATACTCATTCAATATACACAACAACCAATGGCTCAATGTCATATACCTTACAAAACCTCTCCATTAGCACATATAATCATCATCAAGGGTTCAATGCCCAATCACACAAACATAACCTGGACATCATCATATTCCTTCATCAACACAACAAGCACAACATCAATGCTAAGCATAAGCCATCAAAATACCATCACATGATCCCATTCATCAACAACATAAGCATATATGCCATATATACATAATAAGTACTTCATCACCAACTTCTCAAAACATACTTCCTATACATATTTACAAATACACATATCAACAATACAAAAGCCCCTCCTTGGCATTGCTTTATCTCGGTGGATTGGTCTCTACAACGTTTGAGTGGTCCCTGTCACCAGTCATTAAAAACAATTGTAAAGATAAGTAACTAACTATATAAATTACTACAAATAATCCATAATATATGTATATACTCATATGACGGGAAAAGTATAACATAATGCAACAAGATCATCACATCTCTTCAATAACTCGAGTAACACCACTCTCGGCAGTAATGTATGCAATCATCATTTCATCCTCAATTTAAATAATAATCATTTTATCATTTATTTCAAGTAACCACACGTCATCATCAATATAATTAGCAACACTTAATTGTCATTTTAATCAATATCAACTCAATTAAAATCACCATTGATTCTCAATTAAACATAAAATATGACTTTAGTATCCAGATACTAAAAGGATCGACCGTCAGCTGGAGGTCCTACCTGACACCTCGTGAATCCTACCTAGCCCACCAAGCCCGTCTAGCTCTCTTCCTGACCATTGGGTCCTACTTGACCATTGTGTGGCTCAATGGGGTCATAAATGACCACTAGAGCCAAAAAAGAGGGTAATCCATACTGATCGGCCATTCACACCACAACACAACATGCATCCATAGCATTTACAAGTCATCAACATCTCAATTTCATCAATATTCACATTCTCTTATCAAATAATGCATCACATCTAGTCTCAACATTATAGTCATCACCTTGGGACCACCACGTATGCCACTGCAACCATTAAATCAACACCCACATTTATATTTCTCAATCCATCGACATAGCCCTACAATTTTAATTCATCAATCAACGATTCATATTTCATCCCAATTTTAATTCGTCCTCATGTATCAATATCAAATATCATCATCATATCATATTTTCATGACACAATCAACTACCACATTATCAAACATTTAGTTACCAATATCTCAATATCAATCACTTATATATATATATATATATATATACATATATCATCAACAACATCATACAATGTACAATCATCAATATGCACTATGTTAAAAAATAACAATTCATCATTTAACTCATTTCTCAGCATCATAATTCACTATTAATTATATTTTCATCACTATCACTCACTTAAATTCATTTATACTACGCAATTATATTCCATACCTCGATAATATATATATATATATATATGCATTTTAAATTACCTAATTATGCTACCCTCTTCCCGTGCTCGTCAAACGGCTTCAACTCGTATTTTTATTAATATATACGCCCGATACACCCATTTACCTTGACTTTGAGCCTGTGTAACGTTGAATCAATTGCCAAGTTCCCAAACTACTTCAAATATCTAATTTTAAGGAATTTACATATCAGAACTAGGCGTCAACCTCCGAAACTATAATCTAATTCACTGAAATAACTTTAGGATATTTCTAAATGATTTAGGAACTTACCCCGACGTCCTTTGGCCTACGTTCTAAGTTCCACCTCATTGATTACTCTGCCAATCTTTGTTTTGAACACTACAAATACCAAAACCACACTCCGTTAATGAATTCGAAACACCCATCGCCGACAAAGTCATTTACAAGTCCCTGAAAGTTATAGAATAAAAACCGACTCCTCTCTCCCCCGTGAACCCTATGCTCGGCGAAGAGAAAAAGAAGGAGGAATTGCAACATTGACACTACCCATCACACGTATCATCATTTACAAGCTTCTATGGACCATAAATGGTAAAAACAAAGACCCCTACTATAGAACCCCATTCAGCCAAGAATGAAGAATAAGAGAAATGATATCGAAATATACAATTGAAGGTACTTATACGTAGGTCTCGCTCCCGGGTTCCAGAAACACTTCCAATTTGAAATTTTGTCAACAAATCGACTTCCAGTTTGAAGCTTAAAGATGCGTGGCCATGGACTCCCTCTCTCTTGTTTTTTCGCTCTCTTTCTTGAAGAAGGGGATGGGAAATGAATTGGAGACATTAATTTACTTTAAGGGCAAACTAGTAGTTTCACTCTATTTTCTTTTCTTTTTTTTTCTTTAATTCCTTAATTTTTTTTCTCATTTTCTTTTTAATTTAACTTTAACATAATAAATTTCCTTTTATAATAAAACTCCCCATTCATAATTAAATTTTTATTTATATTAAATCTCACAATTATTTTATTTAATTTTCGTTAATCCGTCAATAATTTATAATTTAACCGCTCACCACTTTATTAATTAATTTAATTAACAGGGATGTTACATGAAATACTTGACATTGTATGACATGAAGACATGTGTAACTTCTCATGTAATGGGTAACTTCTTTGAGGTTGATAGTTTTTGGGCAAACATAAAAACAAACTTGAAGGGAAAAAAAAAAGGGAACGAATTTAGAAGGCTCCAACATCTAAAGTGAAACGCCTAACACGTCGCTGTCGCGACTACTGACAAATTGGAAGGATTTACAAGCACCAGTTTATCTCTCAACTTTATATTCTCGCATTCTTTTATTTTATCATATCTTGATTTCTAACCTTTGTTTTTGTAATTTTACTACTTTGTTATATGTATTTTGTTATGTGTTGAACCATTGTATGTCTTGCATCAACGTTAAATCATTTCATCATACTTGATCTCCGTTTACTTTACTTGAAATTCAAATTATCTTAGGTGTGACTGATGTTATTTTTCTGGTTGTGTTATAATAATTTTCATTTTGGTTTATTTTAATCCGTTTATTGTTTAGACCTTTTTTACCCCACTTCTATTTTTCATTTTAAATTTTTATTTTACTTAAAAAAAACCTTAATTTAAGAATAGAAAAAAACTCCTATTCACATATTGAATTTAAGAATGAAATAAATAAGATTAATTTCATCGCAATCATATGTACATAACGCATTCCACTTGGGCTACATGCGGAGGACTGGAACTAAGTATTTAAATACGGTGAGATGAAATCCATTTTCTTTCGTGATCTCAATAAATTTTCTTTTTGGTGGATGAGCATGATATCAATAAATTTGACAAGGACGAGTCCAGCTCCTGTGCCATGATATTTCCAAAGACCCAAACGGTGTTGTTTTCTCATGGGATTGGGTCGCTTTCTTATGTTCAGTATCTGACTTATCGAGGTCCAAAAACCTCATTTTCAAATTGAGGTTAATAACAGTAATTGTGATAATAACATTATTGTTTTGCATTCCAATAGAGATACCTATAGAAAAATCATTGAAGCATTTCTCTAACAAAATCTTTTTATAGGAACTACATGATTCTTCTTACCATCAAAATATTTATTAATTGTGTCAGATTTTATTACATAAATTTTATTGCTGTGATAATTTATCATGAGAATAATATTCGAATTGAAGTTTTTTACACCTTAGGGTCATTAACTTTTGTTGTTGATTACTGTATATTGATAATTAATTAAATGAAGTAGTTTAATACAAAGGGGTTTTAAGGAAGAAGAAAAAATTTATGTGATCAAATAGAGTTTTTACTATTTTAAAGGAAAGATTTTTAATATTAACATTTAATTTTTTTATTTTTATAACTCTATTTTTTCAACTACATATCAAATGAATACTAAAACCTTTCCAATTAAGCTAAGGGAATTGTTTAATCAGCCGAAGACATGAATCGTTGAATTTTTCAAAAATAGGAAAACTCATTGGCAAATTCTTTATCAATGGCATAAATAGTTGTAGAACTCTATAGTACAGCAAGGTACAACATTCGTTGGGGATCGAAAAGCTAAAAACTAATGAGTGGGTGTTTTGTTTGTTGTTCTTATGCATGATCTTGAATCGTGATTATGTCCTCTGTATTATTTGTTGTCTTTGATGCACGAAGTGAATATTGAGATGCCATCACTGCATCGTCCACTGTTAGATAGAATGATTCCTTCCCTATTTTTTCAACAAACATTGATGCCATCAACTTCTCCATCACATCTAGCCTTGGGTTTACAAACAAAACCTACACAATATAGCAAGAATATAAAAGCATAAATCACTATTTTTTTTGATAATTTGATTCATTTACACATAAATTATTATGAGTTATGTACTCTTAACTATTTGAAATACCTGAATACCATTCTTTACCAATATTTTATTTGTCTCATCCAATCCTTTAATAGCGGTTGTGTCAATGGCTGACACTCCTGCATATAATAATAAGCATATAAAATCAGTGGGGGAATTTTGTGTATACATGCATATAAAATCATCTGTTAACAAAGTTTTTGTATTGAGAAGATTTAAACTCAAAAGTATTATAGACACAAATTTATTCTTTTAACACATAAAATTAAACTAACCTTTGTAGCAGTCATATTTTTTGATTTTTGGTATTAACATAATGATCCAAGTGTAAATTAAGAAAAGTTATTGATGTTTTACCTGACAAATCAAGTATCACATACTCAACAACTTCTCCCTTGCTTTGCTCACTTCGGACATACCTCATAATCCTAATGCAGATTTTTCAGAAATTTATATAATTAGAATTAAAATGCTCAATTGAAAATATACATCAATATCAAGAGGGTATTTGGTCATGGACTAAACATTAATCAGTGAATAATTTTTTTAATTTTTTTTTTACCTTTCTTTGACGTACACAGCATTTGCAAAGTAAACGGGAGAACCAAGTTGTATGATCAGAACTCCAGAGAAGGTTGAGGTTTTATATTGCTCAACATCTCTATATAAGCCTACATCTGGTAACTTTCCAAGCTTTGCTGAGCCTGGTCTAGCTACATACAGCAGTGCTCTAAGTACACCGAGAGCAACCTTGATTGCAGATAGAATAATCATCAAAACTTTAATTCATATTAAGAATAACACTTATTGGAAATCATGCAGACCTAACTCAAATTAAAAACCAACTTATCAAATAAAAGTTACTTTAAAGTTTATAAAAAATATTTTGTTCATATTCCTTAACAACACTAAAAATACATAGAGTTTAAATAACACAACAATAAGTGATTAAATTAAGGTATTTTTTTAGATTGGTAGTTGGTTTTGTAACATGTTTAAGCACCCCTTATATTTTGTGCAATAAAAAACCTTAAAAAAACCAAATACCTGAAAATTGTATCTAAATTTCATCATATACAAGTATATTTTCTAAGATTTTATTTTGAGACTGCAAATTACACTAAAATAGTCTCTCAGCTACTAATTCAGGGGTGTTTAGTTAGGAGTTTAGGTTAGTCAAACCGTTTTGACTAACTCTAAAAAAAATCATACAGACAAAAGGAATTTTGATTGTTTCAAATTGTGTGAAAGATCAATATTAACCTACAAATGTTTCTATTTTTATAACTCCATTTCCCCAACTACATATTAAATGGACCTTATTCGTTTAGTGGTACTGAAGAAGAATAGAGATAAGGTTGAGTACTTACAGAAATCATGAGACCAATATCCATGCTTATGAAAGCGACTCCTAAGAAGGCACCCATGCAGATAACAAAATCAAACTTGTCAACTTTAAAGAGATGGACAAATTCTTCATAGTGAATGAGGCCCAACATGGCAGATGTAATAATAGCCGAGAGAGCAACAAGAGGTGTGTAGCCAAACAGTGGTGCCAAAAATTGTAGTGTCAATGCCATTACCACTGCCTGCACCACATTTGCCATTGCAGTCTTACACCCTGCGTTGTAATTCACTGCTGTCTTCGAAAATGGTCCTACACCAAACATATATATTACCAATTATCACTTGTTTTTTTATCTCAACACATCTTTGATGTAATTGTTAGAATAACGTTAGCACAATGTTTGGATATTTATTCTGCACATTCTTATTTTTGAAGCTAATTAAATATGATTTTATTGAAATAATTAGAACTCTTGTAATGCTATTAAATCTGTAATGGTTGAATTAATAATCATCAGTTAAACTAATAAAAAAGTTTAAAAAGTATAAATTAGTTAATATAATTAACTGACTCAAGTAAACATGAAACACCATTAGTTCGCGTCATTTAATATACATGATCGATTTAATAATCGACTCAACCTATAACTGATAAAGTCGTAATGGATTTTATAACAGTGACCTGTTTGGTTTTGACGAACATTGTTTATTTTTGTTTTTATTTTATTTTAAGAACGGTGATATGTTTGGTTTTAAAAAATATTGTTGGTTAAAAAATAACAATTTTATAATTAAAATAAAAATTTCAAAATAAAAAAGAAGGTTTTCTCACTCTAAACAATCCCTAATATTAATGCACTCTCTCTCATCTTTTTATTTAACCAAAAAGAAATCATTCAATAACAAAGCATGTATTAATTACAGAGATTTTGAAACATGTTATTAGTATTTTATTAATTTGTTTTTTGTATTATTAATAAGATGGTTAGTTTGTACATGTGTGAGTGAAAACTTACCACTAGTCAAGTAACATGAAGTAAAAGAACCGAACAAGTTCATGAGGCCAAAAGCTATCATTTCTTTGTTCCCATCATGAGGTGTATTATCAGTAACAGCAAAGCTTCTTCCTATTGCTATTCCTTCCTACGTACATAAATAAATAAATAGAATTAATTGATAAAATAAACTTATTAATTAATAATTATGATGACTAGTTTAGAGATTTTAGGATAAAATAAACTTATTAATTAATAATTATGATGACTAGTTTAGAGATTTTAGTTGCTTACTGCTAATGACAAGACACCAGTGATAAGGCCAGCTTGCACCACTGCTGGCAAATATGCACTTTTGAAGTTCAAATGATGGATGGACAAGGGATTTAATCCTTTATCTAGATGGCCCACCTATACATAATCAAAAATAAAATATTAAAAATATTTATTTCTTCTAATAAAAAATTATCATAATCATGATTAATTTTTATGGTATTAGTATATTACAGATTAGAGATGAGCATGTATAAATCACAGTAATATCTTGATAATTGGTGATAATAAATGATGAAGTTTTCTTGTAAGGAGAACAAATATTTGAGTACTGTTGAGAACTTAATGGGATCAATACAATGACGTATCTTACCTTACTTAAAGACTGAATAAGGTATATAATATGTAAGAGAAAAGGGAAAAAAGATTGATTGTGATTTGCATGTAGAACTTACAATTTGAATTCCATGTTTTTGGCCCTTAACTAGGTAGGTGAAAACGCCAGCAACTACTACGGTTGTCATGGGAGCTATGGCTGGTACCCAAAATAGTTTTGGATTCTTGTTCCTCTGAGAGATTACATTAAAAAGAGAAGAAAAAAACCCATTAGAATAACTTTCATCATACACACATACATATATATATATATATATATATATATATATATATATATATATATATATATATATATATATTAATTTAACAAATACCAAGGAATATGGGCATTTTTTCTTCAACCTTTCTCTTAAAAATTGAAATAACAGTTGGTCAATTAACCAACAAACTAGTCATTTTAAAAAAAAAAAAAATCAATTCATTCTTTGCAGCACAATTTATTTATTAATTAATTACTATAAAAGGTAAATAATGCATATATAGTTGCAGCTTGGTTAGAGAAAAACCAGAGAAAAAATTAGCAGGAAATTAAGGATCCTAATGAATACAAATAGCTTGGTGAAATGTGAAATATTGGTAATTTTTTTTGTCTCAAATGTATTTTTTATACGCAATCTTCTTTGAATACGAAAATATTCTTATTATGGTAAAACTAATCCTTCTAACAAATTTTTTTTGAACTTATACCCGTGACAAATAATATTTTCATAGTGTGGACTTCAAAAGGGTCCAAGTCCAAAAAGGTTCAAGTGGCGCACTAAAAGGTCTTCACACCCCACTTTTATTTGTTCTTTATAACAACAAATATTTATAGAAGTTAAAGCTAGATGAGAAACACTATAAGCATACCAAAGAGAGCACTCACCAGGTGCCTGGTAAATTGGAGGAAAGCAATTAAGATTATTCCAAGAACTGTAGGTTCCCACCTTATCTGTTTAAAAATGAAAATAAAAAAAGCCCCACCAACGTTATTTCACAATTGTATATAGAAACAAACAGTTATATAAAATAAAATAAAATAAAGATTTCTTATGATTTTCTGACTATCTTGATGAAACTAATGAAAACAAAGTGAAAATAATATAATAAATTAACGGAAAAAAAGTTGAATTGAGGAAAATTTGGTCCATATAAGTCCATGCATGTTGGTGTATTTTTTATGACTTGTTATGTTCTATACTTTTAGTTGATTCGATTATTTCATATTTTTTCCTGATTTTGTTTAAGTATCAGTGCCTATAGTAATTATAGTGATTAATATATATGAATTATGCATTTCACTTCAATATAATAATTTACTTTTGTAATTATTTTAATAAATTAGACAAAGTATGCTTTTAAATTGCAATCTGATCCCACACAATTTTACAGTTTTGTGTTTGGCTTTTGGTTCTTGTTATCTAATTAAGATTAGTAATAAACAAGTAATTAATTTATTGATCAAATAACTTAAATGATATATCAAATCAACATTAATCCTTAGAAGATGCTAATAGTCAAATTTTATTTCTATAATTGAATTATCAAACACAAACCAGTAAAAGTAATAGGCACGTGTGTTGGTGAGTGAGACTCTGAAACTTGGGGTTTTTAGGATTCAAAAGGGCTAAAATGAAGTTGAAATATCAAGATCATTTTAGGGGAACTATCCTTGTATCAGTAATAATTTGATTTCGTATGGTAACCTTTTATTGTTTTCATAGGCCAAGCCAAAAAATACGAAAAAGAAAAACACTATTTGCTTCCACACTAACCTCACGTCTATTGATGATGATGGCTTTCAACACTGATTGCACATTGGTTTTGGTTGAAAAATGTTTCATACCAAATATACCCTTTAGTTGTTGGAGGATGAGGATCACTGCTGTCCCTCCCATGAAGCCATTGATGGTAGAATGGGAAAAGAAATCCACCAATATTCCCAACCTGCAAAATTTTTCAATTTCTCAATTCTCATCATCCACCACACACACACACACAAAGTAAAAATGAAAACCACTGTTACATAATTTGCCAGCAGCATACATATGTACACTTTTCTTTGGTACCAAATCTCTAACATCATCATAGGATGTTTAAGGATAAAAGAAAATGTTAACCAGTTTCTTATCTTACCGGTACCAAATGTCTAACATCACCATAATTATGACGTGTGTTTTTTTTCCCTCACCTGAAAATACCCAAACAAGCTTGGAATGCTCCGGTAACAAAGGTGGTGGTGAAAATCAAATGAAGATACAAAGTGGGGTTCTCTTCAGGGGAACACACTTTTGCTATGGTTTCACCAATAAGCAATGATGCTGCTGCTAGAGTCCCCACTGCCATGTGCCTTGAACTCCCAAAAACAGCATACACCAAAGGTGGGACAAAGCTGGAATCTGATAGATACATATGTTACAACAATGACCAAATGTCAAATCAAAACACTCATACATACATATAAATGTGTTCTTATTTCTTCATCACTTGGTCAGAAACCCAACCTTGAAAAACATTGAATAATTGGCTAACCCTTCTTCCCACCCCATATACCAATGGATTAATTCAACCCCATGTGAATCTAATTATTCATAAACAAAATTCATGATAAAAAGATTTCATTTTGCTTGCCAAATTTCACATATCCATGGACTCAATTCCTACACTAAATATGTGTATACAAATCAGAAAGACATTAATCAGTGCCTTCATCTCATTCAGAATTACTATTAAAACTAATTTTTATGAGAAGTGAAGTGAAGAAATTAATACCAATGGTGACCTTGTGTTAATGAGAATTCAATGGGATAGAAAATTTTCTTACAAAGACCAATGAGAGGAGGAAGGTTGGCAAGTTTGGCATAGCTAATGCCTTGAGGGATGGCAAGGCTTGAGATGGTTAAACCAGCAATCAAGTCAGAGCAAAAGAGCCTCCAAGTGTAACTGGAGAGCCACTCAAAGATTGGAATGAAGTATTGCACCCCTTTGATCACCCTTCTGGATGTCTTCTCCTCATTCTTGAACTGCCTAAAAGGATCATCAGGGAAAAACGTTTCTTTCAACCCAGATTTGAATTTCGCCAAAAACGGTCTCTGGCTACTGAAATTCACCCCATGACATTCATCATCATGATCATCATGATTTTGATTATCCAAGGGACCCATATTGCGGCAAATTATACAAAGTTACGGCTTTGTGTAGAAAAAATAGCTAACACTAAAATTGGTCTAGTGTGTGTTTGTATTTTGATAGCTCAAGATTCTGGTTCCAACCCTTGGTTTTTCATATGAAAAAACATACAAAAACTAACAAGAAGTTAATGTCGGGGGTTGATGTGTGTGTGAGAGAGAGATTGCAAAATGTGAGTATTTGTAGGCCTTTAGGATTAGGAGTGGCAACTATTTTGAGTAAATGATAATTATCATTAATTAACCCACGTGTGAGGATGTGGTTGACACAACAGTGGATTAAGATCAACAATGCTTCAACTCATTTTAGGGGTTAATATTTTCTTTAAAAAATGAATGGGATGATAGAATTTGGATCAGAATTTGACGCTGCTCCTTGCAACACCCTACTTTTGTGTTAGTGATTTGCAGGGTGCAGTTCAGTATTAATGAGCTTTTTGCTCTGCTTTTCTTGCCATGAATACTCACACCGCAATGCTCTTTATATATATATATATATATATATATATATATATATATATATATATATATATATATATATATATATATATATATGTCTATCTTCAGTGTTTGTTTGATATATAATTAAGGAAACAAAATTGTAAAAATAGAAAAATCTAAAGATTAATATTAATCGTTCACGCTGCTTCATTTAACCGTAAGATATTTATTTGGGTTGATCAAACTCAACTTTTAACTAAATAAAGCCTTAATTAAAAAAAAGATTTTTTTAATCAAAAGGAAAAAATTATTTTACTCTCTAAAAACCCATGATCATTTCATTGGGTCAAAAATCTGATTTGCCCTTTTAGTATTAGTTTTTAGGAATCGATTGTTACATGAATGAAAGAGTAAACTATCTTCCACAAACGTGTAGAACAATTAATAAGGAGTTGTTTTAATTTAACTTTTAATTTTATGTTTGAGTCATATTGAGAAGAGGATTGTGACAAAACTTCTCTGAGACATGAGAGAATATTATTGTTTATAGTGATCCTTGGGAAAGTAAATTATCTTTCACAAAAAAAAAATAAAAGTAAATTATCAGATACATAAATAAAATAATTGAGAAAAAGTTATTCTACTTTAATCATTTAATTTTGGATGAGATAGAAGTGTTGGTGATCTAAATTAGTTTAGTTTTTAATTAAATATATTTTTGACTAGATTGTATTATTAAATTACGACTCGGTTCGGTTTAACAAATAAAAAAATCTAGAGTATTTTAAATTTCATTTTAAGTTTAAGTGATGTATATAAGTATTATAAATATAAAAGTAATATATTAAATATTGTGTTTCAAATCCATACATAATACTTTTTTTACTTTTTTGTTATGTTCGTATCAGATAATTAAAATCTTAAGATAGACTATTGTTTTTTTTTTTTAGAAAAAATAACTATTCTGTTAAGTTAAATTAGTCGGATGTACTTTCCCCTAAAAAATAATTAATCAAATGTAAAATAAAATATCCATGACATAAAAATGGTGTCTGAATTAACCGTATGAATTTTTTATTTTCAGGAAGTTATAAATAAAGATTGAAACTTATTAAAATTTCTTATGCAGAAAACTAGTTTAATTCATTATTATGATGTATTTAGTTTATAACCTTTTCGAGAATGTAAAGAATTTACATTGAACTATTGATGTACAAATAATGTTTTCTGATTAAATTTATTGATAAATATATTACTACATAATAAACAAGGTAAAAATCAACAAGTAGTGAGTAAATTTAGGTGGTACACATAACTCTCTTCAAATAAGATGTTGTGTTGAAGTCTTTAGATAATTTTTTTAAATATTAATTTTAGTATGATGTGAATGTAGTTGTTATTAGGAGTATAATTAATAAAAATATATTATAAAAATAAACATGCATAATTTTATACAAAACAACCAATAAAACTTCAAATACTGTCTCATTAAAAATCCATGATGGATTAGTTTTATAATTAATTATGTTTCATTTGGAATAATTTAGGTGACATGAATTTGTCTTACTCTAATGCAGTGTTTGCACCGTTTTGAGATCGAATTTGGCGTATAATTTTGTATTTACTATTTAGCTATATACTAGTCTTTTCGATGCGGCAAATTGTTAGATTTTTATTTAAATATTATGCTTTATGTATTTATTATTAAAATGATACTATCAATCTTAACTTATTTTATTATGTTATGCTTCTTCGTCTATACGTACACACATATTGACTTATGGTATGTTTAAATTGACAGCAAAAGAGAATACTTTAATGAATGTATATTCAACTTTTTAAATTTGATTGTAACAAAATTAATTTATGTTTATCAATAATTTCATATAAATATTCATTATATAAGTAATAAAGTTTTAACGGTTGTGTACTTTTGAATCAAAATTTTCAACTTTTAAAAATAATTATTGGATCTTTTCTAATTATCATTAATTTATTTAAAATGATTTTCAATAATTAAAACCTCTTAAACAGTGTTAAATATTTATAACTAATTAACTGATTGACACACAAACATTTTAAAGCAAAATAGTAATTATGAATGTATAATTAAAGGGTTAATTGTTTCATGACAAGTAAAAAACAGTTAATTGGGTGTTACTTACTTGGAACAAATATTTTAATAAAAAGCTATAAATTAAAAAAAAACAGACAAAAGATGCAAAGAAGTAGAAAAGTAGAGTCACACAAGATTGCTCAAAATTGATTGAATTTTTTTTTACATTAATTTCAACAATGGTAAAAAAAATCATGTAATGAAATAAAAAATGATTTATAAGAAAAAATCATGTTGATAATAAAAATTCTTTATGAATGATAAAAAAAATTATTTATTATAGTAATTATTTCAATATATGTTATATAATTTATAGTATTATAGCCAGGATTCGAAATTATCTAATTATGGTTTTTATCCTAAAACGTATGTCATTTTTTATATTATTTTAAATAAAGTATTAATAATCGTCATTCAAATTTTATTTATGATTAAATTTTAAATTTCATTTTAATTGATTACATATATTGTTTATTTGAATTATTTTTAATATATATTGTAACATCCTGATTTTTGATTTAATTACCGGCTGAGATTAGTTACTGAATTAAGGTTAATTGCAGATTAAAAACTAGTGGTTAATTAATGCAAGTGGCTGGAAATAATGACGCATGTGCCCTTAGTGGTATAAAGGGGCTTCGGTTCCCCTCTTCATCAGTATTTCACGCTGTTGGGAAAAGAGACTAAGAGAGCTGTGCATTTCTCCCTGCACATGCAACCTGCATCCTTCTTCTTTGTTGTTCTTTGTCTTTGTCTCCTTCTTCTTCTTCTTCCACTCGAACACTGAGTAGAATCTCGAGTGGATGTGTGTGTTGCGTTAAGTGCCTCGGGTTGTGGGCATTTCCCACTGATGGGTGACGTGGAGCTGCTCAAAGGAAGGAGCAACGCTGGGTGTCTTGGAGGCTCGAAGGTCCTCCACTGTCCTTGCATGCAGAACATGGAGTGTCTTGGAGACAGAGCTGTTCGAGAATGTGAGTGGCTTGGAGTTCCTCCAAAGCTGAGTGCCATGGTGGATGCCTGAATCGGGTCGTTCTGTTAAGAACGAGTGACCGAAGGATGATCGGTCAGTGCTGTACGCTCAAGGAGCTTCTGGAATCTTCATTCCAGGTAGGGGGGCTGATTTACATCTCAAATGAATGGTTTATGGACGGGTTCCGGGTGGAATTGCTTTAATGCGTTGTGATATGCTTGAAATGTGGATTGATGTGTGGTGGTTGAGTAATGGTACATGAAACGCCCGGATTTGTGATCGTTGTGACCTGTTTGATGTTGTAATGATTCTGTCCGTTAGTGCATGTTAATATTTCTGATAATGCTGAGTGAAAGCATGTAGATGTGAATGTCATTATGATTACCGAGTGCATTTAACTGTGAGACAGTGGATAAATATCCGTTTGTTGTTTATATTAAAACACATGTCGGTTCCATTGAGATGCCGAGTGTATGAGTATGCTATACTGATTCCAGTGTGTGATTTTATATTCAAATGCATGAGACGCATGTTATTGACATTCGAATGCTGAGTGTATATGTGTGGGGCTGTTTACCGATTCTCGTTTGGGATTTTATGTTAAAAAGTATGTGATGCATGTGATGAATGTGTGGATTGCCGAGTGTATGCAAGTGTTGTGCTGAATTCGTTGTGTTTTTATGATGAATATGTATGAGATACAGTGAAAGACCTTGGGTTGGACCCAAGGCAATGCCGAGTGCATTCAGCGTTGGACGCTTGATGAATACGACCATATGTATCTGATTCGCCATTGGAAATGCCGAGTGCATATAGCGTGGGACACTCAATGTATAAACGGCAATCAGATGAATATGTGTGAAATACAATCGAAGACCTTTGAGCGAGGCTTAGGTACTCCCCTTGAGCGAGGCTCGGGGTTTAATTTCAAAGACCTTTGAGTGAGGCTTAGGCACTCCCCTTGAGCGAGGCTCGGGGTTTAACTTAAAAGACCTTGAGTGGGACTCAAGGTAAGCCGACTGAGTGGGACTCGGGGCTGCCCGTAACACTGCCGTTGACGCTGAGAGTGTTTGTGTTACATGTGAGGGCAAACGGTTTGGTACTAGTAAAACGGCCGAATCAACTGAGAGCTGAATGAAAGGCTGAGAGCCAACGTTGCAATGTAAAAACTAATAAAAACCAATCGGATCCGACTGAAATGATGTGTGCACACTTAGACTGTTGATGAGCTTAATGTGATTGTATATATATGTGTAAATGCTGTTGTGAATAGCACGATTATTATAGCCAAGAATAATTGGAGTGAATTCCGACTGGGTGAATATATGTACGTTGGTACTGTTGTCGAGTGCAAGGTGATGTTATGGCTGTGATATACGTGATTGTGAATGATGTGAATTTCTTAGCCGATTGAATTGCATGAATCCCGAGTGGATGATGTTGTTGTAGTGTTCATATTGAATGGCAGAGTATATTATTGCTAATTGAGTAATGTTATTGTATAGTTGAGAATTGAGGATTAAATCTAAGTCAATAACTGTTATTTTATAAATTGAATTAAACTCCTTTTTAACTCCGATGGCTCCTTCTCAATTGATTGTACCTCCTCTACATGGTTCATGCATAATGTTTGTGAATATTGAAGAAACTCTGCTAAGGTGTCATCCAGATCCATTACCTGCAACTTTTCACTTTCCAAAGGAACTAAAGAAAACATAAATGCAACAACTGACTACAAATAAGGTTACTGCAATGGTTAGTGCTAACAACTAAACAACTAAAATCAAAGAGTAGTAACTAAGAACAACAATTCACGCAAGACTTGACAAATCCTACTCTTACAACGAAATTTACTAAAAACTAACAACATGTACAGAAACTAAAAAAAAATGGTTCAGTCTAGTACCGGTCCAAGGATTGTTGATATTACTCAACAATCCCCGGCAACGATGCCATTAACTTGATGCTAAATCTCTGAGTCATTATTTTGATGTGTAATTCTCAGAAGATTTACGCTTTGGCAAGCGCACCAGTCGTTAAAATTGTATTATATTTGATCGTCCCACAAGGATTGTGGTAAGTACCTCAATCTCAGACTAGTACAAGCTGAACCAACACAAGCACAGAAAGTTCATTCGGTTTTTGTTGTTTTAATGTTTTCTAGTTGTTTTTGTATTTCCAGAAACAATGTTAAGATGAAATGAGAAAGGTGATTAATAGAAAATAGGTCAGGATTGCTTCGGTTCACAAATTCATCAAGAAACATGCAATTAAAGTATAATCAAACTTCATAATCCAGAGGACAATCCGCTTGTGGTTATTCCCTAATTCCTTAGGTGAAAAACACTAATCCTTAAGCATCGAACCTTAATTCCTTAAGTGTTCAATTAACCTAAGAATCTAATGCGAAATTGGAGGTTGAACTCTAACTATTCACCTAAATTGATTAGGCCTGAACTAGTTAGAAAGCTGGAAGTTACCTAAGCTTCAACCATGATTCCTCACTGGCGAAGTTCTTCATCAGTTCTGGATTTGTCAATCCAGCAAAACAGATCCACTCCTCAGCTTGTTCGCCTCAGGATCTAGAAGTTGATTTTCTCACTCACAGCTTCAAGATTCCATTGCTAACCTTCGCAATCCCAACCTTAGGAATTTAGAACTCCATCGACATTGGTTCCATCGAAGGAATGTGGAAAGACATGGATGGGAGAGTTTAGAGAGCGAAAGGAATTTAGAGAGATGTTGGAAATGGAAAATGAATTGTATTCTATGTACTCTATTTTCTGGTTATGTTTCTGTGTTGTTACAGAGCATATATATATATAGACATCTAACTAACTAACTAACTAAACTAATCACTAAGAAAACTTAATTAATAATTAATTAACTAAACTAATTACATAATTATGAAATAAATAACTAACTATATCACTGAACTTAAATTACTAAGGTACAAAGGCATCAGAGAAAACAGCAGGAACAGACGTGGTGCCGAGTGAATTTTGGAGAGAACAATCAGTGTTCAAATAACTACCTTCACGCTTGAGCGTGAAGGGCTCTCGCTTGGGCGAATTTGAAATATGCACTGCGGAATTGCTTTCTCGCTTTAAGCATTATGGAGAAGCTTGAGCGAGAGGTGATGTTTTGGAGTCACGCTTGAGCGTGAGCTTGCTCGCTTGAACGAATTTGACTCTCGCTTGAGCGAGTGGATTATTCAATCAGTATTCTGAAGTTGACGCTCGGGTTCTTCATGCAATATTCGGTTCCCTGTTCTATTTTGGAGTCGGTATCTTGGGAGTCTTTTAAGTAGGACTTTTATTAATTCCTTCCGATCAACCTTTTGGGAAGTCTTTTCAGTCAGTCTCTTTGAAGTCTCGCTCAGTTTGGGCTTTTGGAATCTTTTCAGTCGGATTTGTGAAGTCTCACTTGGATTTTTCAAATCTCGCTCGGCTTCAGTTTGAGCGCTCTTTTTCCTGCACCAATAAACAACTAATTTGCCCAGTGTTTGTTCACTGATTGTCCAGTATTTGTACGCTGGGTTAATGAAAACTCAATTTCTTAACTAATTAATGTTTTTAATCAGTTTCTTACATAAATTAAGCACTTTTGAAATAATTAAATAAATTATAAATTATTAGCAATTAATTAAATAATAAGGCTAAACTAATCACTAAACAATGAATTAAGTCAAATAAAAGGCAGAATAATTAAGTCTTTTCAAGACTTATCACATCCCCAAACTTAAAACTTGCTTGTCCTCAAGCAAATATTCAGATTAATTAACTAACAAGCTGTTATTCAACACAATCAACCTTTCCTGAGCTTAGTTCATGCTATAATTATTGAATACCGACCATGCTTTCTTCTCACAATTTCTGAAAATATAATAACTTACAGCTCCTTTGGGAAACAAGCTATTGATGCTTTCCTCACTGGGTCGGTGTTTCACTCTTCTCTCGGTGTATAGGGTAAATAGAATGCACTCATCACCTGCATACTTGTTAGATAAACATAGGCTTGCAACAGTTCTAAACGTCATGCCATATGCCAACACAATCGGATCAGTAAGGGCTTTTTAAGCTTATAATGGGGCTGGGCTAGAGGCTCTATTATTGTTTTCTGAGTCAGAGACGGGTTACAAGATGTGTCCACTGATGCCTTGACTCAATTTTAACTTAATTGCCTCAACTTAGCAAGCTCTATTATTTTCCGAGTAAATGCTAAATTAATAACTTGCGGTGCTTTGCACCTTCTTTTTCTTTCAGTCTTTTGGACTTTTCTTTTCTTTTCTTTTCTTTCATCTTTTTCCTATCACAAATTTTATTTTTTTTCTTGTGGTTTTCCTTTCTGATTTTTTTTTTCATTTTTTTCTTCTCGGCTTTTTAATTTCTCCTTTCATTTCTCTACATATTCATCTATAACTAAGGTCAGAGTGTGTCCTTAATTGATGTTAGGCACACTCTTCATCCCCAAACTTAGAACTTGCTAGTCCCTAGCAATAAATAAGACTGAGCAATTCATCAGTGGAACATCCAGGGATAAATCAATCGGTTTTTTCTTTGATATTTAGGCTTATAATATTAGGCGCATAAAAAGAATGAAAGGGTCTCAAGCTCAAACATAATTATTGGGTCAAAGGAGGATTAATAATATTAGGATGGCTAATTTTTGGCCCTGGCTAATTAATCAAAGAAGGCCTTCATCATTTCCGATTGGCTGACATACAATTAATTAGCAAGCACTGAAGCAAATTCTGTCTCACTAACTAGCATACAAATTCACTCGGAAAAGAATAATAGAGGCTCAAAAGCTAAACATATAATAGATAATCAGCCAGTCATGTCCCCAAACTTAAAGTAAGATCATACATTCAGATTGCTAACTAGCATGCCGAGTAACAAATAATTAATAATGAAATAGTTATGGACAGGGATCATGAGTCAAACAATGCAAATTAATTAATTTATCCAATAGATGCCTGAGCATCAGCAAGATTTAAATTATTAAAATGGATTTTAAATTAAAACACATTTAAGATAAGTTATCAATTAATGAGTCGGAGTAATAGAATACTTCCTTTTTTACCTGCTTGGCAGTTCATGGGAAGGAATGGTTTAATGAATTGAACAATACAAAACAGATAAGAATTAACATTGAATAATTAACAGGGAAATATAATTAAATTACAACTGAAAAAGAATTACATTGTTCAAGAAAAGAAATTCTAAAATAACGTCATTAATACACAAAAGTAAATTAGCATAAGTGAAAATGGTATGGGTGGTATTTATAAAGCCTAAATGGGTGCAAATGTAAAAACAACATAATCACAGCAAAATGAAAATATGAGATGAATATTAAATTCAAAATTAGCGGAATGTAATCATTTTAGTTATTAACTAGAATCAGTGAATAAAGAGATGTTACCTTTCAATGATTAAACACACAGGTAGCATCAGGTATGAAATTCGCTCAAGCGTGCTAAATCACGCTCAAGCGCCAAACACAGCATCAGGTCCCTTCAATATTGGCACTCACGCTCAAGCTCACTTCATCACGCTTGAGCGAGACAATGAACAGTATATCTTGTCTTCTTGATTTCGCTCAAGCGAGAGCTTGAGGTGCTTAAGTGTGGGACTCATCTTCCAGGCACGAGTGGTCACGCTCAAAGTGTGAGAGTGTACGCTCAAGCGCGCAACACAACAGAAGTTATGCACCACGAAGGGAATGAGTGAATGAGGGACGGGTGGATGAAGAAACGAAATGAAAAAGAAAAATACAGAGAGATGGGTAAGAAAACTGAGAAAGAGATTAGGTGGAATGAAACAACGAATGGATGCAACAACGAATGAAAAAGAGATAGGGTGTGGGAATGAGAGACTGAGTGACGAGTGAGGGAACCGAGAGAGAGACGAATGAAAAAGATCGAGTGGAATAGTGAATGAGTGAATGAAAGGCCGGGTGATCTAGTGAGAGACAGTGAATGAAAGACTGCAGAGGAAGAGACCGAGTGAAAGAGTGAAAAGAAAATGACCGAGTGAATGAAAGATCAAGTGAGAGTAGAGAAAGATACCGAGTGATGGAGATACTGAGTGGTAAAGGACGAGTAAAAGAGTAAACAAAACAACGAGTGCAGAGAAGGAATGAGTAAATGGAAGAACCGATAAATAAAAGACGAACGGAAAAATGAGAGCAAAGCTGAGTGAATGAAACAACAAGTGGAAGAACAAATGGATAAAAGATAGAGTGCGGTAATGAAAGACCGAATGACAGGTGAGGAACGAAAAAGAAAGAGTGACCGAGTAGATTAAGGATGGATGAAAAAGACCAGTGGATGAAAGAATGAATGGGAGAACGAATACGAATATTCCGAGTGAAGGAGATGAGTGAAGGGTATACCGATCAGATGAAGAAGATGAGGAAATGCAAGAGCGAGTGGAAGAAACCGAGTGATCTAGTGAGAAACCGAGTGAATGAAAAAGAGACTGCAGAAAGAGACCCATGAAAGAGATACCGAGTGAGGGAACTAAGAAAGAGATCAGGCGAGGGAATAAGAAACTGAGTGACGAGTGAGTGAGAAAATTACGGAGAAATGGGTGAAGGAACAAAGAAGAAAGAGTAGATTGAAAGAACAAGTGAATAAAACACTGAATGAAAAGGGTACTGAGTGAATGAATATCGAGTGGATCATAGAACGAGTGAAAGAATGAATGGAATAAAGTAAAGTGCATGAGAAATGAGTGTGACCATGAATGGACGAGTGAACAACTGCAGTGAGATACGAGTGAACAGAGAAGCGAGTGGGAGAAAGAACGAATGAAAGTAAGGCCGAGTGAAAGAAATAACGAGTGGAGGAACACACGAGAGAATGATTGACCGAGTGAATGAAGAGTGACAGAAGTGAAAGAGACCAAGATGGAGAGACGAGTGGATAAGTGAAAGTGATCGAATAAATGAAAGACGAGTGGAAGATTGACAGAGTGAATGAAGAACGAGTGAAATTGAGTGACCGAATGAATGAAGGCCGAGTGGGATAGACGAGTACAAGTTATACCGAATGGATGAAGAACCGAATGGAAAATGAGGTGAAAAACGAAAGTCAGAATGAAATGGAGTGACTGAGTGAGAAAGGCGAGTGAATGCAAGAACGACTGCAAAGGGGTCCGAGTGAACGGAATACCGAATGGATGAAGAAAAAGATGATTGAGTGACAAAATGAGTGGACGAAAGAATGAGTGAATGAAAGGCTGGGTGAACAAGCAACACATGCAGAGAGATCGGGTGAGGAAACCAAAAGACTGACAGAATGAGAGATCGGAAAAATGAAGGACAGGGTGACACAAGTTACCCTTCATCATCTGACCCCTTTCATCATCTGAAACCATTTATTAAAGTACCCCCTTTGGTCCAACATCAAAGGATGTTAGAATTTTCCGGTCAGAAAGGGTCAAGCATGAGTAACAGCACATCCTCAGGCCCGATTACGCTCAAGCGTGGAGCAAATATACAAGGCATAATTGGCCACGCTCAGAGCGTGTTGATTACACCCAGGTGAGAGATACAACAGGGTCAAACTTCATGATCACACTTAGAGCGTGTCAGATTACGCTTAAGCGTGAAGTGCAACAGGGGATGATTTGCTCAAGCTCACTAAGCTTTCACTTAAGCGTGAAACAACAACTAGAGCTTCTCGCTTAAGCTCAATTGGTTTCGCTTTAGCGAGCAGACAAGCAATTTCCATTCTGTATTACATTCACTTAAGCGCAAAGTGTTTCGCTCGAGCGAAATGAGAGAGATGAATGCATTCGCTTAAGCTCACATTGAATTCGCTTGAGAGAACAGAAGGAATTGGCATTAGACCCCATTCACGCTTAATTCCTCTCTCTTCTTCTTCTTCTTCTTCTTCTTCTCTTTCTTTTTTTTTTTCAAAAACTTCTCTCACTACTTTATTTATGTACAAGAAAAACAAACATAGGCTCATCCTCCAGGATCCCATTTCTTATGACCATACACTCTTGGTCTTTTTCCTTGTTATGTTTGAAGATAATGCTCAACATAACTTTCCTCCAATCTTTATTTTTCCAAACTTTCTGCTTTTTCTTCTTTTTCTTTTCTTCACTCTTTTTCTTTTTCTGTTTTGTGTTAGTCTTCTTCTTTTTATGCCACAAGCAATGTTTTTCTTGACTTGATGATTCACGTTTCCTTTTGAATTCTATAGCTGCAGTAGTCACCACTAGCAAACTCTCATCATAACATGGCTGAATTTCTTCTTCTTTTATATTCTCAACATCTACACATGTTAACTCTTCTTGTGCATGAACTTCTACTTCTTTCTCTGTGTTCACACTTGGCTCCAACAAAATTTTAGTATCATTATTGTGTTGCCAAGATATGGTTTCTATCTCAGCTAAGACCTCAACCTCTTCTATCACTTCTTGCTCAACAATAATGTCTAATTGATTCTCAGGTTCCTCAATGGCTTCTGTTGTCATTTGTTCAATTTACACTCCTACAACACTTGCATCATCAAAGAAATTATTCAATGACAACTCTTGCTCTTGTTCATCTTCAGACCAATCTTCTTCATTCCAATTATCAAAGAATGCTTCACTAGATATACTATCATCTTCCACTTCTGAAGTATAATCCATATCACTTTCTTCTTCACATTCTTCAATTGACTCTTCTTCCATCAAATATCCCTGAACTTCCTTATTTTCTTTTTCTTCTTTTGTTTCTACATCAACTTCAAGTTCAGGTTCATCTATTTCAATGTTTTCTAGCTGGTCTTCTTCTTCCCCAAACTTAATTTCTTCAGCTAGCCCAACATCATCATCCCATGGCTCTTCATATTGGTCTTCTCTTTGTACAACCTTTGTATTTCTTTGCTCTTCGGCTAACTACTTTGCAATAAAATCCACTTGCTTTTGAATATTCATGATTGAATTATCAAAATTTTGGAGGCCGGTTTGAGTGACTTTTATAAATTTGAATTAAACTCCTTTTTAACTCCGATGGCTCCTTCTCAATTGATTGTACCTCCTCTACATGGTTCATGCATAATGTTTGTGAATATTGAAGAAACTCTGCTAAGGTGTCATCCAGATCCATTACCTGCAACTTTTCACTTTCCAAAGGAACTAAAGAAAACATAAATGCAACAACTGACTACAAATAAGGTTACTGCAATGGTTAGTGCTAACAACTAAACAACTAAAATCAAAGAGTAGTAACTAAGAACAACAATTCACGCAAGACTTGACAAATCCTACTCTTACAACGAAATTTACTAAAAACTAACAACATGTATAGAAACTAAAAAAAAATGGTTCAGTCTAGTACCGGTCCAAGGATTGTTGATATTACTCAACAATCCCCAGCAACGACGCCATTAACTTGATGCTAAATCTCTGAGTCATTATTTTGATGTGTAATTCTCAGAAGATTTACGCTTTGGCAAGCGCACCAGTCGTTAAAATTGTATTATATTTGATCGTCCCACAAGGATTGTGGTAAGTACCTCAATCTCAGACTAGTACAAGCTGAACCAACACAAGCACAGAAAGTTCATTTTGTTTTTGTTGTTTTAATGTTTTCTAGTTGTTTTTGTATTTCCAGAAATAGTGTTAAGATGAAATGAGAAAGGTGATTAATAGAAAATAGGTCAGGATTGCTTCGGTTCAAAAATTCATCAAGAAACATGCAATTAAAGTATAATCAAACTTCATAATCCAGAGGACAATCCGCTTGTGGTTATTCCCTAATTCCTTAGGTGAAAAACACTAATCCTTAAGCATCGAACCTTAATTCCTTAAGTGCTCAATTAACCTAAGAATCTAATGCGAAATTGGAGGTTGAACTCTAACTATTCACCTAAATTGATTAGGCCTGAACTAGTTAGAAAGCTGGAAGTTACCTAAGCTTCAACCATGATTCCTCACTGGCGAAGTTCTTCATCAGTTCTGGATTTGTCAATCCAGCAAAACAGATCCACTCCTCAGCTTGTTCGCCTCAGGATCTAGAAGTTGATTTCCTTACTCACAGCTTCAAGATTCCATTGCTAACCTTCGCAATCCCAACCTTAGGAATTTAGAACTCCATCGACATTGGTTCCATCGAAGGAATGTGGAAAGACATGGATGGGAGAGTTTAGAGAGTGAAAGGAATTTAGAGAGATGTTGGAAATGGAAAATGAATTGTATTCTATGTACTCTATTTTCTGGTTATGTTTCTGTGTTGTTACAGAGCATATATATATATAGACATCTAACTAACTAACTAACTAAACTAATCACTAAGAAAACTTAATTAATAATTAATTAACTAAACTAATTACATAATTATGAAATAAATAACTAACTATATCACTGAACTTAAATTACTAAGGTACAAAGGCATCAGAGAAAACAGCAGGAACAGACGTGGTGTCGAGTGAATTTTGGAGAGAACAATCAGTGTTCAAATAACTGCCTTCACGCTTGAGCGTGAAGGGCTCTCGCTTGGGCGAATTTGAAATATGCACTGCAGAATTGCTTTCTCGCTTTAAGCATTATGGAGAAGCTTGAGCGAGAGGTGATGTTTTGGAGTCACGCTTGAGCGTGAGCTTGCTCGCTTGAACGAATTTGACTCTCGCTTGAGCGAGTGGATTATTCAATCAGTATTCTGAAGTTGACGCTCGGGTTCTTCATGCAATATTCGGTTCCCTGTTCTATTTTGGAGTCAGTATCTTGGGAGTCTTTTAAGTCGGACTTTTATTAATTCCTTCCGATCAACCTTTTGGGAAGTCTTTTCAGTCAGTCTCTTTGAAGTCTCGCTCAATTTAGGCTTTTGGACTCTTTTCAGTCGGATTTGTGAAGTCTCACTCGGATTTTCCAAATCTCGCTCGGCTTTTTCCTTTCAGCTTGAGCGCTCTTTTTCCTGCACCAATAAACAACTAATTTGCCTAGCGTTTGTTCACTGATTGTCTAGTATTTGTACGCTAGGTTAATGAAAACTCAATTTCTTAAGTAATTAATGTTTTTAATCAGTTTCTTACATAAATTAAGCATTTTTGAAATAATTAAATAAATTATAAATTATTAGCAATTAATTAAATAATAAGGCTAAACTATTCACTAAACAATGAATTAAGTCAAATAAAAGGCAGAATAATTAAGTCTTTTCAAGACTTATCAGAAGACTAGTCCATATGTTACCAAGTTAAAAATAGCCGGGTAAACCCTCCCAAGTGGGGGAAGATTCGAATATTCCCGAGTAGGAAATCCGGAGTGAACCGCTCCTGAAGGAAGAAGGGTTGTGATGGTTCAGATTGAGGTGTATCCTAGGAGTCCTTTTCCGAGTGAATAAGGTTATATATTCTGAGTGGATAAGATTTAAATAAGTCTGAGTGAGACTTAACTTGGTGAATTCCTCCGAGTGATGAGAGGTCAGAGTAATTCCGACTGAAACTTGATTGTGGGGACCCCTTCCGAGGGAAGGGAGGTTAAGTGATCTCCGAGTGAGGAAGTTTAGAATATCCTGAGTGAAGAATGTGTGATACATTTTCGAATGTGTCGAGGCTGAGGTGCCTCCGAGTGATGACTGGGGAAATATTTCGGGTGAGGGAAGTTTATAGATTCCGAGTGGAATAACTATCATTTTCCGAGTGGAACATGTGTGTGACCTTCCTGAATAAAAAATAAGGAACTATGTAAGAACTTCCGAGGGAGGCATGTATGTTGGGATCGTTCCCGAGTGAACGAAATCCCCTAATCCGAGTGATGGAAATTCCCGAGTGAATGGTTCGCTTAAGCGAATGAGGGTTCGCTCCAGCGAGTAGATGCTCGCTTAGGCGACTTTTGCTGCCTTTCGTTTATCTAAAACTGGGTCCTGCCAGCATGTGGCATCCGGACCCGGTCTTCTCTTTCCCGATCGGTTTTTGTTTCCCTTGATTCCGGATTGTTGTTATTTTTACCCCGACTCCATCCTGAGCTGTTTGTGAATGGTTGGAATGTTGAATTTTGGAAAAATTTTCCCTAGTCTCGTTTTTGCTCTTAATTAAGTCGGGTTGTTTCATTTTGGTATCAGAGCGGACTTAAAAGGTCCAAGGCCAAGGTATGCTTACTGATAGTAGGCGGTTGTGTGCAATATGACCAATTGTCATCATAGCTTGTGGTATTCTATTGGATTTGATACATGTTTAACCATGAATTGTGTGATTATATGCCTATGTGTTTTGTTGAGAACAGTAGCAAAAGGTGCTACTGTCGAGATGTTGGTTTGGGGGTAGAGATTTGTTGCTACCCTGGCCCGATTGTTCACGAAATACTTAGAGGTATTTCTAAGCCTGGATCGGCTGAGAGGGAATAGAATGATAGTTGTTGAGACCTTCATATGCATTAAAACTGTATTGGTTGGTTCGGTCTCTTATATAGGCCATGCTAGTGGTTCATAGCCGAGGAATGTTTGTTGAACAGATTAGAACTCACATGTTTGAGTCGGTTAAATGAATAGTATTATAGGAGTCCCCTGGTGTGGTGTTTCTGATTCAACTGATCGGTTGTGCCATTTGTAAAGGATGAGTTTTATATCCTTGGCACGAGAACCCTGTATGATATATATGTTATAAGTGATTGTTGCAGTTTCCTAGGTTGGGAATTTGAGTATGAGATGAGTAAATAAATGTGAAATTAAATATATGTTAAATCAGGGGTAGTGTCTTGGTCTTTGGTGTGTGGAAACTGAGTGAATGATGGATCAGATGTTAGACCACTAGGTGTGGTGACTCAGTTGAGTGGGCATGATCATGTATGACTGGACGTTGTGGGAAATTGATGTAATTGGATACTTGAGGATTCAGGTTAGACTCGGTCTTGTAGCTAAAAACCGAGTGAATAGTTGATTGAATTATGACCCATAAGGTGTAGTAACCTCGATTGGATTTAGTATGATCTATACTGTCAGACCTTGTGGAGCAAGGCCCCATGGTGGTTTAGGCTCGGTGATATTTGGATGTTGTGGGAATACCCCACGATGGGTACTAGGTAACCCATGGAATTTCGAGTCAGATGGTCTATTGAACCCTGTGAATAGTTGAGCCTCAGTAAAATGATGGTGTAATAAGTCGTTAAAGCTTGAATCGTCTCAAGGTGAGATGCAAGTAATAAATGTGATACCGGATGGATGGAGAATGGTAGTGTTGAATTCCTATTATGCTTTGGTATTGAGTATGGTAATGATAGAACCCATATGATGATGATTGTACGTCCACTGGTGGATGGTGCTATTGATTGATGAAAAGGTTCACCGATGCAGAAACCTATTGTGAGATTGAAATCGTATTGTGACCCGAAGTTGTATACCTAAGTGGGTTTAGTGAATCATCTAGGCTTTAATTGATTGATGACGGTGATGAGTGATGACATGAAGGATTAATAGACTGTCAGATTATGGTTTATGATGGATGAGATCTAGTGACGAGGTATTTACTCGGTGAGGATTGGAAGCCGACTGTTATTATACCATTTATGGTGAGGGTGACTGACCTTCGATGATTATCATCATGTGAGTTGTACTAGATTATGTGTATGGACGAGGTATATACCCTGTGAGGGTCGGAAGTCTATTGTTATTATACCCGTTTACAGTAATGGTAACAGATATTTGACGACTATTATTACGTGATTTATGTCAGATTATGTGTAATGACAATGTTGTTGTAGGTATGTTGATTATAGATGTGTGTGAATTGCCACTGATCTTTATGTGGGTTAGTATTAGTTGAGCGAGTATGGTCGATGTGAGCAATAAGTGTGCAAGATACCTCGTTCCGAGATGACTCTGCATACCATAGGTATCATGGCAGTGTACACTTTTGCAGCGACTTTATATAATTATTGTAACCCTATAGGAATGAGACGTCATCCTATAAGTCAGGTGCAGCAATTCATAAGTCAGGCAGGTGAGATTGTAGTTACTTATGGTAATGGTTTGAGTCTATCGGGCGGTTCTGAATAAAATAGGAGTTATGTTGAGTGAGTGGTAAGTGATAGTATATCGAAGTAAGGATAGAAAATTTATTTTAACCTTGATGTGCTTACCTCCGAAAGAATCAGAGGTTACCTTAGTACAATTGGCTGTCAAAGTGATGTTGATTGTCGGAATAGAAGGGTGATCCTTCGGGCAAGGGTGCTCGATGTTGTTGGTCAAGAAGAGTGGCGGTGGTAAGTGGTTATGTCTTGATTGCCACCGATTGAATCAGTTATAGAGAGTAAATACCCACTACCGGGTACTGATGATCTGGTTGATCAATTATGGTGTGACTCAGTCCTTTCAGGATCAATTTGTAGTAAGGATGCTATTAAATTGGATCAAGGTTCTGTCATTCCTGAAACGGTGTTCAGGCGGGGTTTATTGATTAGACGAACAATATTTTCCAGCCTTGCCTAAATCGGTTCATGGAAGTGTTCATTGATGGTATTCCGAGTCTTGCTAGGAGCATGAAGGACATCTCCACATGGTGCTGTGGTACTGAAAGAGGAGCAGTTAATTGCTGAGTGTCAACGTATGATTTTGGATCGAATGGGATCCAGTTTCTGGGACACGTATTTTCCAGAGATGGCGTTTCTGTCGGTCCATCTGAGGTGAAGGTAGTAATGGCATAAGTGTGACCCAAGTCTGTCACTAAGATTGGAAGTTTTATGGGTCTAACAGAGTGATACTTTGGATTTAGTGAAGGATCAGGACTCTGAGTTGAAGTAAACGATGAAGTGAGAATTCACTCAGGTAAGAATAGTGTGTTTCCGAGTGTGATAAGGTGGAGATGATTCCGAGTCGAGTCTTTCTGGGAGAAAGGACTACTGAGTGAAGTGAAGATATGATGATCCGAGTGAAAGTCTCCGGGTGAGACGTCCTGAATGGGTTATTCCGAGAGTGGTACTGTCGAATAAGAAAAGCTTGAGTTTGAATATGTGCTTCTCAGGGTGAAGAATCTTCGAATAAAGAATTAGTATAGTACTTCCGAGTCGTGTGACCTTCGGGTGAAGTGTCTCGGAGTGTGACACTTTTGAGTGGAATCAAACGGGATGAGACAGTTCCAAATGGTAGAGCATCAAGTGTGTAATTTTTTGAGTCTGTGTGATGTGCCAACGATTATCCTTTCCTAGAGGAAGGCATTTCTGGGCGGAAAGTGGAACTCTGGAAGAGTAAGTTGCCGAGCGAATGGCTCCAGAGGGGAGTAGATATCCGAGCGGAGAATTTAATTGAGTTCGTACTTAGTTTTCCTTCGAAATGGGACTTGGATTCTGCGTGAATCTTGTAAGTGGACAGATTCTGGGTGAGAATTGCTCTTAAACTCCGAATAATCTTCTTGAATGAGAAGCTTCCGAGTGACATTCTCAAGTAGTAGACATGGAATTAACCGAAGGCATAAATATGAATCTGAGATGTCAGGACCGAGTGTGCTGCCTGTAAAAGACGAGTCCAAGCAAACTGTGCTAATTGAAGCACATAGGAACTCTTTTGAGTGTCTGTCTTGGTATTACCAAGATGCAACACAGTTTGAAGGAGGAATTTTAGTGGTCGGATGTTGAAGAGCCGAGGGCTTAATCCGAGATAAAACGGATAGTAGTGAGTAATGGGAGAATCGGTAAGGTTTCTTACCGACTGGATCCTTCCAGATTAATTAACTAATATCTATAATATGTTACACGTACCACAATTCCCAACTTGTATCCCAGGTGATGGCATAATTGTGCTGAGTGACTCCCTTTGAATTTGAGGGGCTGACGGTGGAAGTGTAACACCCCTATTTTTATTTTTATATTAAAATTTTGAAGGAATTAAATTATGGTTCTTTAGAACTTTTTAATCTACGTATTATTTATGATTTTTTGGAATTTTTTGGAATTTTGGAATTTTTTAATAAAAATAATATTTTTTTAAATAATTTTAAATTCATATAAGTGACTTAAATTAAAAATATTTACAAGAAAGTGAATTGAAATTATAAGAAAATTTTCTAAAATCCATTTCAAGTAGACTTATCTAAAAATTATCGGTTTGAGAAAAATCTTGATTTTTTCCAATCGTTAAAAAATTTGAAACGTATCAATAAATTTTTATTAACAGAAAATTTTAGATTTTTAAAATTTCAGCTTTATATTACTTATTATAAAATTAGTAGGGACTGATATAATGTCGCTAAATTTCAAAAAGGACTCATTTTGAATATTTAAAATATACCGAGTGAAGGGTTACTATTTGACTTAATAATTTTGCCGACAATTACTATGCAAATCACTGTGCATGTATGAAATTTTCAAAAGATGCACAGTAACCTGGAATAAAAAATTCAAAAATGCATAGTACTTTTATATTAAAATAATGGAATGCATAGTAAATTTTTTTCCTATAAATACCGAAGGATTTCTTCTTTAGAATTCACAATTTCAGATTAAGTTTTCTTAATATAGTAGTGCTAGTGAGATAGTGGTGGAAGTGAGAGAGAGAAGAAAAGTTTTTGGAGAGAAGGTTCTGCCAAAATCCTAAGGTAAGAATACTTCTCTTTTATATTTTTTGGGTTATTTTCATATCGTTTTTAGAAATCTGTTATTATACTGAAAATAATATTATTTTAAGTTACTATTCTGCATAGTAAACACTATTTCAATAGTAAATTACTATTTCAATAGTAAATTACTATTCAAATAGTAAATTACTATTTACTGTTACTATTTACTGTTACTATTCACGATTTACTATTTACCGTTACTATTCACGATTTACTATTTACCGTTACTATTCACGTTTTACTATTTACTGTTACTATTCACGTTTTACTATTTACCGTTACTATTCACGATTTACTATTCACTATTTACTATTCACTATTCAAAATTTACCATTTCTGTTTTAAGTAGTAATCTTAATCTTCGTCTTATGCTTATACTGAAATAAGATTGGTATTAATATTTTTAGAAATCGGAGGCGCAAAGCAAATCCATTTTGGGTAACAATTCAAGGTAAGGGGGAGTGAGATAAGAGTATAATATGAAAAGACATAAGAATAATGGGAGGAGTCCCCTACTCCTTTTAAATCTGATAATATTATTATTTAAAATATTAACTTTTTTTAACTTAAAATTTATAATAAATTTTAAATTAAATATCCGGTTTAACTAACTCTAACATACCTATGCAAAGACTTGGACCATTATGACCTATATGGACTGGACAATACCTATGCAAGGACTTGGACCATTATGACCCATATGGACTGAACTATACCTATGCAAGGACTGGATTATATGGACTTACATATACCTATGCGAGGAATTGACCAAAAGGACTAAAATTGACTATATTAATAATCATTAAATTTTGTATTATGATATGTATTAATGATATTTAATTGATTTGATTATGATTTGATTATGATTGATTGATTGATGATATTTAGTTATGATTGATATTGTTTAATTTTGATTGATGATATTGTAATGTGGAGTTTGAGCATATAGCGAGCATGACGGAAAGCTAAAATTCAGTAAGAATTTCTTACCTTACTCTTTAAATTTTATTATCTTTTAATTCTTCTTAGAAATTATTCTTATTAACTTTATTTTCAATATTTAGAATAAAAAAATTAGTATTTATTTTAGAAAGAAAATATTTTATTAGAATTTATTTAATTAAATCTTGAGTTAAAGAAAAATTTTGTAATCTTAAGTATTTTTGGTTAATAAATATTTCTCTTTCAATAAAAAAAAAATTAAAAGAAAATTATTTTATTTTTTTCCAACTTAATAACTAAATACATTTGGAAATAATTGAGATTCCTAAATTTGATTTTGTTAAGATTTAATTTGAGAAAGATTAGGTAAAGTTTTATATGATAAAGTTTTTAGATATTTAAGGCTTAGAAACTCAATTTCCGTGAGATTTGAAAACTGTACCAAATTTATTTCTGTGGGACAGAAATTCAGAGAACTGAGAAAATGTACAGTTTATTGAAATGATATTGTAAACCTTTAAGGGATTTAATAATTGAGTTTCTAAAAGCCTTAACCAACTCAATACGCGAGTAGTTCATGCATCATGGATAATGAAAGTGAAATAAAATAATATTGTCTGGGGACGGATTATAGAAACCGAGGATACATTAGAGGAGGCTTAATTACGAGCCTTGGGATGAGAGAGTGTGAAAGGGTGCTTCAGGGGACCTGGGGTAGCTCCCTAGTGTCGGGTACTTTCACAATAAAAACTTTCTCAATCTGACTAGTCTCTAAGTGTTTCCATGCCAGTTGAGCTGTTCATATTATTATTATCCGGACTTATGGAACAGTGTAAACTCCTGGTTGGCCCAGTGCAAATTAAAATTTAAGGGCCTACATATATAGATAAGTTATGATGAAAATATTGCATAACATTCATGCATTCATAATTGATTGTGTATGTGATTGTGATTGATATTATTATGTATCGGTTGTGAAAACCCTTTGTTGCTTATGTCTTATTCGGAAATATTATATTCTGTTTCTCACTCCTTTCTCCGTGTTTTTGTTTCATATATTCTAAACTGATGGTTCAGAGGGAAGGATCGAAGAATTTCAGCAGTAGATATAGCACGTTCTAGAAAGGGAGCTCGGTATGAATACCGTGGTCCAATGAATAAATAATGTTAATAAGTAACTGCTTCTGGGCCATGGAGTTTCCTCTCTTTCTTATAATGTTTAATGTTTATTTTCTTCGGATGAATGTACAAATACTTTATAAAGTTTTAATAATATTTGTGAGGTATTTCAGAAATAATGTATATAATTTATTCCGATAGTTTCTTTTTAACAATCATATCTTTAGTAAAAAAAAAAAATTACGAATTTTTCTAGAATTTATTAAGGTGTAACAGAGGGTGTTACAGGAAGTGCAACGATCGGCGTTGAGAATATAAAGTCGAACGGCTAAAGAACTAGGAAGTGCCATTGGTTATAGTGGACTAGCAGAGTTGAATGGAGTAACTTATATGTGGAGAGGTCGGTAAGCCGCTTGAGAAGCAAAGCCATGCCGATTGGAAGTGTGAAGCGGTCGGTGAATCGCTAGGGAAACAAAGAGGTGCAATTGGTTAAAGCGCATGACAGTGATGTTCCGAGCTGTTTGTTGAGGTAAGATTATATTTGAATTTCGAGGACGAAATTCTTTGAAGAAGGGGAGAATTGTAACATCCTGATTTTTGATTTAATTACCGGCTGAGATTAGTTACTGAATTAAGGTTAATTGCAGATTAAAAACTAGTGGTTAATTAATGCAAGTGGCTAGAAATAATGACGCATGTGTCCTTAGTGGTATAAAAGGGCTTCGGTTCCCCTCTTCATCAGTATTTCACGCTGTTGGGAAAAGAGACTAAGAGAGCTGTGCATTTCTCCCTGCACATGCAACCTGCATCCTTCTTCTTTGTTGTTCTTCATCTTCGTCTCCTTCTTCTTCTTCTTCCACTCGAACACTGAGTAGAATCTCGAGTGGATATGTGTGTTGCGTTAAGTGCCTCGGGTTGTGGGCATCTCCCACTGATGGGTGACGTGGAGCTGCTCAAAGGAAGGAGCAACGCTGGGTGTCTTGGAGGCTCGAAGGTCCTCCACTGTCCTTGCATGCAGAACATGGAGTGTCTTGGAGACAGAGCTGTTCAAGAATATGAGTGGCTTGGAGTTCCTCCAAAGCTGAGTGCCATGGTGGATGCCTGAATCGGGTCGTTCTGTTGAGAACGAGTGACCGAAGGATGATCGGTCAGTGCTGTACGCTCAAGGAGCTTCTCGAATCTTCATTCCAGGTAGGGGGGCTGATTTACATCTCAAATGCATGGTTTATGGACGGGTTCTGGGTGGAATTGCTTTAATGCGTTGTGATATGCTTGAAATGTGGATTGATGTGTGGTGGTTAAGTAATGGTACATGGAACGCCCAGATTTGTGATCGTTGTAACCTGTTTGATGTTGTGATGATTCTGTCAGTTAGTGCATGTTAATATTTCTAATAATGCTGAGTGAATGCATGTAGATGTGAATGTCATTATGATTACCGAGTACATTTAACTGTGAGACAGTGGATAAATATCCATTTGTTGTTTATATTAAAACACATGTCGGTTCCATTGAGATGCCGAGTGTATGAGTATGCTATACTGATTCCAGTGTGTGATTTTATATTCAAATGCATGAGACGCATGTTATTGACATTCGAATGCCGAGTGTATATGTGTGGGGCTGTTTACCAATTCTCGTTTGGGATTTTATGTTAAAAAGTATGTGATGTATGTGATGAATGTGTGGATTGCCGAGTGTATGCAAGTGTTGTGCTGAATTCGTTGTGTTTTTATGATGAATATGTATGAGATATAGTGAAAGACCTTGGGTTGGACCCAAGGTAATGCCGAGTGCATTCAGCGTTGGATGCTTGATGAATACGACCATATGCATCTGATTCGCCATTGGAAATGCCGAGTGCATATAGCATGGGACACTCAATGTATAAACGGCAATCAGATGAATATGTGTGAAATACAATCGAAGACCTTTGAGCGAGGCTCAGGCACTCCCCTTGAGGGAGGCTCAAGGTTTAATTTCAAAGACCTTTGAGCGAGGCTCAGGCACTCCCCTTGAGCGAGGCTCGGGGTTTAACTTAAAAGACCTTGAGTGGGACTCAAGGCAAGCCGACTGAGTGGGACTCGGGGCTGCCCGTAACACTGCCGTTGACGCTGAGAGTGTTTGTGTTACATGTGAGGGCAAACAGTTTGGTACCAGTAAAACGGCCGAATCAGCTGAGAGCTGAATGAAAGGCTGAGAGCCAACGTTGCAACGTAAAAGCTAATAAAAACCAATCGGATCCGACTGAAATGATGTGTGTACACTTAGACTGTTGATGAGCTTAATATGATTGTATATATATATATGTGTAAATGCTGTTGTGAATAGCACGATTATTATAGCCAAAAATAATTAGAGTGAATTCCGACTGGGTGAATATATGTACGTTGGTACTGTTGCCGAGTGCAAGGTGATGTTATGGCTGTGATATACGTAATTTTGAATGATGTGAATTTCTTAGCCGATTGAATTGCATGAATCCCGAGTGGATGATGTTGTTTTAGTGTTCATATTGAATGGCAGAGTATATTATTGCTAATTGAGTAATGTTATTGTAGAGTTGAGAATTAAGGATTAAATCCGAGTCAATAACTGTCATTTAATATGTAAAAGCTCACCCCTACTGTGGCTATATTTTTCAGTATATGCAGGTCGGTGTGGTGAATGAAGAGAAGGCCTTAAACCCGAGTGATGGGTATTTATGCTGCTGTAGTGTACAGTGCAATGTACCGACTGTAAAATAGATATGTTAAAGCCTTGGCCGACTCTCATGTAATCCGTTGTTTAAACGTATTTCTTTATATGGGTTGACTGTCAGAGTTGTGAACAAGTATACGTATATATATATATATATATAAATATAATTTATGTTGTTATGCTGTTACTTGTACCGACTGAGAAGTGCTGTTGAGTGAATAATGTTAAGACAATGAGTGTTTAAATGGGAATAAGTTAGGAGAGCCGCTTCCGAGTGAAACTTTGGGCGAGTGGGCCTTTTCCCGAGTGGTGAAGGCTTAAGTCAGTTCCGAGTAAGATGTACCCGAATGGACTACTTCCGAGGGGAAGACTAGTCCATATGTTACCAAGTTAAAAATAGCCGGGTAAACCCTCCCGAGTAGGGAAAGATTTGAATATTCCCGATTAGGAAATCCAGAGTGAACCGCTCCTGAAGGAAGAAGGGTTGTGATGGTTCAGATTGAGGTGTATCCTAGGAGTCCTTTTCCGAGTGAATAAGGTTATATATTTCGAGTGGATAAGATTTAAATAAGTCCGAGTTGGACTTAACTTGGTGAATTCCTCTGAGTGATGAGAGGTCAGAGTAATTCCGACTGAAACTTGATTGTGGGGACCCATTCCGAGGGAAGGGAGGTTAAGTGATCTCCGAGTGAGGAAGTTTAGAATATCCTGAGTGAAGAATGTGTGATACATTTCCGAATGTGTCAAGGCTGAGGTGCCTCCGAGTAATGACTGGGGAAATATTCTGGGTGAGGGAAGTTTATAGATTTCGAGTGGAATAACTATCATTTTCTGAGTGGAACATGTGTGTGACCTTCCTGAATAAAAAATAAGGAGCTATGTAAGAACTTCCGAGGGAGGCATGTATGTTGGGATCGTTCTCGAGTGAACGAAATCCCCTAATCCGAGTGATGGCAATTCCCGAGTGAATGGTTCGCTTAAGCGAATGAGGGTTCGCTCCAGCGAGTAGATGCTCGCTTAGGCGACTTTTGCTGCCTTTCGTTTATCTGAAGCTGGGTCCTGCCAGCGTGTGGCATCCGGACCCGGTCTTTTCTTTCCCCGATCGGTTTCTGTTTCCCTTGATTCCGGATTGTTGTTATTTTTACCCCGACTCCATCCTGAGCTGTTTGTGAACGGTTGGAATGTTGAATTTTGGAAAAATTTTCCCTAGTCTCGTTTTTACTCTTAATTAAGTCGGGTTGTTTCATATATTTTATTTATTAAAACATATTATGTAACATTCTAAATTTTAAAGATTGAGATAAAAATCTAGATTTATTTAATATGGGTAAATTAATTTTTATAAACCCCCAACAAAATCAATTAGATTCAATTAATAAACAAATTAATTAACTTCTTAAAAATTTAAATTTCCAAATACATTTTATAATTCCTTGTTTTTTCCCATTTACTTCTCATTTCTTTTCCTTTTCCTCTCTCTCGCACGCCTCATTCTCTCGTGCTCTTTTCTCCCATGCAGCTCGCTCTCCCACTCTCGTGCTCCCTCTTCTTCATCACTCTCATTTGCCATCTACTTCCACAAACCTGACTCCCCTCTTATTTCCCTTTAATTTCGTTTTGGGCTTCATCAAGGTAAGCATAGGTGGTTCAAATTTCTACTCTTCTCCCTTATGCATGTTGTTAATGTTGGGTTTTCCTTTTTCCTTCTCTTAGCTTGAGCCGTGGCAACCATAGGTCCTGTAGACGAAGCTTAAGCCATCATTTTCATGTTTTGGAAACTTGTAAGGTATGATCCACAACCCATCGCCTCTTCTTTTTTCCTTTTAGCCTTGAAGGAGCTTAGACCCATTATAATTAAATGTTCCGAAGTTTTGGAGTCGTTGCGAAAGGTCGACGACATATGGGTCACATTCCATTAAGTCAATGATTACCAAAAATATGTCAAAGTGGTGTTGTTAGCTTCAAAATGTATATTTATATAGCTTAGGGTTATTAGAATAATTATTGTTTATTTTTAGGAATTATCAGAGTAGTGAAAATTATATCAGAGGTGATCGAGGGTCTATCGACGAGTATTGTTATATTCCAATGAGTCAAAAATTATTAAAACTCTATAAAATAATTAATGTAAGGCTCGAAATGTTACTCAATAGCTTGACGGTTGCTAATCGGAATGAAACTGAATTTTAAGAAACGCTTAGAAGTGAAATCGGTTGATCGGAAGCTTGTTTTGAAAAGTTGGATCGTCAAAAGTTACATTTTACGTATGAGGGAATTTACTGCTTCAGTAACGAATAGGAAATTAGATTCTAGGGTCGAGTCTACATTTGAAATAGATGATATTATTTGTGATTTATATCGTGAATTACTTTTAAATTATGTTGCTTGAATTGTACACTTGTAATGGGACGTGATTTGACATTGAATGACCCTGGTGGTAAATGATGTTGATGATTAATGAATTATGTTTGATTGCTCCATTGAGTGAGCCTCTATTAATTTCTAAATAATGACATTGATTTTGATTATGATGGCCTATGGTGTCTAATTTTTACCTATACGTTGTGAAATTGTGTTGTTAGCCCTCATATTGATCTAATAAAATATCATGTGATGAATTGTGATTGTTGGATTGAGAACATGAAATGGTTTAGTGGAGCTGGATTATGATGTCATATTGAAATTGCGCTACGATTCGCATCATATGCGTTATTGCATCTCATGACATTATATGCATTTAATGGCGCTACGATTCGCCCAACACTACGATTTGTCAATGAGACTACCACCTATAGTGTTATGATTCACTGTGTGATTACTCAGGGTACCACCGTATATAGTGTTATGGTTCACTACATGGTTACCCGGATACCCCTCGATTATAATGCTAAGATTCACTGAGTGAGTTATCCTTGGAACTATGATTTGCCTATTGTTTAAGATGGATCCGCATAGCATTTTTTTATGCATTGAAAAGAATAATTCCCAAAGTCCATGATATTCATATTTATACATTGTGAGCTCTTGACTTATGTTTAGAGATAGAGTATGGATGATGTATATTTAAAGATGGTTGATATTGCTTTTTAAGAAGTCTAGTGCTTTTGAAATTGAAGATGAATGATTAAATGGTTATGATAAGCTTTGGCACTTAATTGATACAAATATATATGACAATTGTGATTGAAAGCTATTATGTTAAATGATTTCTATATTTGTGTTGCAGTGCAATAAAATTGATAGACATCCTATGTGGTATTTTCTATTTACTGCTTTAAGTGGTACTCGTCCATCTACTTGTGGTTTCAGTTAATTTTCAGATGGGTGATGACGATGCCACCTGGTGAGCCTGGAGTGGGGTTCAGTGCAATGCCATGAGGACAATTATGTGATTAATGATTTTGATGTTGGTGACGTTTTGCAAAGTCTCATGGTGGTTTTGCATATATATATATATATATATATATATGCTTAGTGTGATTCAAGTTGTTTGATAGACTTAATGGCCTTAATCATATATTTTGACGTGTATATATTGTGTGTAGTTTGAAAAATAATATTGATGCCTAGAGATTGTCTAAGTACATGTGTTATGTGTTGAATTATGTTTGTGACATGGAGTATGGAGTTTGGCAGATTTTTAGAATATAAAATGTTGGTCGACATTGTGAATGCATATGTGTATGTGATAATGTAGCAATGTGAAATGTTACTTTGATGCCTCTTAGAAATCGGTATTTATATGATGGACAGGTTTTGTATATAGCAATTAGTCCTAGAATGTTAAGGTCAAAATAGATAAGATGATAGATGTGTTCTAATATTAACAATGGCAAGTTGTGATGTTGTGTTGTTGTTGTGGAAATTTATGCTAAATGGATGGAATTAAGCAACTGGATGAGTGATATCGGAATCCACGAAGTTCTAGAACCTTCAGACTAATTTGTACAACATATATGTTATGTGTGAAATGTGGTTAAGGTACTTTAGTCCCTATTGTAGTGCATTGAATAGGTTTTATGAAGCATAATTCTGCATTTCTTGCTCAAGCGAGGCTCCTCTCGCTTGAGCGAGCCCCTGCGATTTCGAGTTTTGGTCTTTGGTTAATTCTCACTAAGCGAGGGTGGTCTCGCTTGAGCGAGATGTAAAGGGTTAGTTTATGGTGTTTTCTTGCTAAAGAAAAAATGGTGTCGCTTGAGCGAGATCCTTATGTGTGTTTTTGTCAACCTTTCGCTTAAGCGAGCTACCCTCACTCAAGCGAAAGTGATTATTCGCTCAAGCGAGCAATCTCTCGCTTGAGCGAGACCCCGAGTGGAGGATTTTTGCTGCTTGGTTACAAATGACTTTTTCAAGACCCATTCCAAAAGGTTTTTATACAGTTGAAAATGACGTAACTTGTATTTTCATCGTTTACTGTCCGCGATATCAAATTCAAAAAATTTACCCTACTTTTATTATAACTCGGGGATAAACTCTGGAAATTAACCTGGAGACATCACATATTGAACAATGTTAAATGTTTATAATTTGATTTAATGATTGATACATAAATATTTGGGAGAAAAATAACAATAATGAATGTATACTTAAATAATTAACCAAACATTACTCTAAATATGGAATAAATATTTTAACGGAAAGCAAAAAATTTAGACAAGTTGATAGAAAATCAGATAAAAAATACAAAGACGTAGTAAAGTTGAGTGGGATAAAAGCATGTTGAAAAGTGATAAAAAACGCTCTAACAGAAAAGGTAAGAAAATCATGCAATAAAATAAAAATAATTTAAAAAAATCTGAAATATAATTCGTATTAAAAATAAAAAATTTAGTAAATGATAAATTATATCATTTTATCTGTTGCAATCTATATATATTACTACAATGACAAATTAAAGTTGTCCCACTAAAGTCTTACATGTTATTTCCTAATAATTTTTAATTTATTGGTTATATTATTATTCATTAACTTTATATTTACCTTATCCAATTATTAAATTATTCTAATATTACTTTACTATTTTTTAAAAATATTTTTAGCTATCTTTTACAACTACATTAACATTATACTTTTAATGTTATAAAATATTATTTATTTGATAATAGTTCTCAACGAATAATATAAAACTTATTTAATAAAAATATGAGAAAAAATTTATTTTATTTTATCTTTTCATATACTAAATTTGGCTATTCAGATATGCCTAATAGCGCTCGGATACCCCTAATACTTGGTAAAATAGACCTAGAAAGATTTGACGGAAGCTAAGTAAAAAGGGAAAAAAATTAATAATATATAGGTTTGATATCTTATGCATAACTTGAGTTACAAAACTCTGATTAGGATTAATCTAATTGGTACACATTTGTAACTTGAATACCTATAACTTTGATGAAGAGACAGGAGACCAATTCATTATAGATTGGGCTCGGTACTGCATTATGTAAAATTGTCCCATTTGGAATTTCAGTAGTGGCACAGTTCGGTCTTTCATGCATAACTCAAGCTACAAAACTCCAATTAAGGTTAATTTAGTGGCTACACCTTTGTAGCTCAAATACCTATAACTTTGATAAAGAAAGAAAAGGCTAATTCAGCCTAGGTTGAGCCTAATACTACATTATGTAAAACTATCCTATTGGGGTTTTCTAATAGAGACGTGCTGTAGTTTATTTGTGTATAAGTTGAGCTACGAAACTCTGATTAAGGTAAATCAAATTTTTACACCTTTGTAACTCAAATATCTAGAACTTTCATGAAAAGAGGAAAAACTAGTTTAGCACATAAAATTTCCAATGTATTAAAATGCAAACCCGCCCTACTAATTTACTAACAATGGCAGAAAATGCACATTTTCTTCTAAAAGTTTGAGTTACTCGCGTGCTCAAACTACCCAAACATTGCCTGAAGGGAACCAAATTTTACAAGTAGTAACTATACCTCATTTATGACTTATCGGTCTTGTCCAAACTTAAAAGTTCCTAAAAACAAGGGAGATATATGGAAAAGTGTATTTAGGCCATTTGCATCAAGCATACCACCTAATTCCTATCCAATTAGGTCCAAACCAATTCTAACATATTTCAATTACCCTAAGGAAGCTATCCAACCTATATGGAGGTTCCAAAACCTCCCAGATCAAAATATAGCCTATCGAGTTTGTATTTTCAACTCAATTTCTCATTAAAATCATATACCAATTCTTTTAATATCATAATTATCATGCATTCTAAATAATCAATAGTTAATACTCAGGTTTTAGAACCTGTTCCAATTCACATAACCTATCCATTAATTATCTTGCTCAATAATGAGTAAATATCAATAGTTCTTGGGCATCTCTTAACATATCATTATCAATATTCATATAATATAAATTAAACCTCCAATGAGGTTATTAGATACCTAATCCACTATATAGATATATATACCAAGTATCAAAAAAGTCAGCCAAGGCTTAGCACATCAAAAACTATACATGTATGTACAAATCTTTCTTAAGGATTCACACTATAACTTCACAAGTTTTTCACCAATCTTCATCTCAATCTAAGTTCACTGTAAGAAAAATGTCTCATAGCTTTTCAATCTCAATAACTATATGCTAATGTATATGCATGTAGATCCGACTCTATTAATGGGGTTTATACCGCATTATTAAAAATTTCTCAACATATATTAAATCCTTTTTACTGGTACTGAATTGCTTGCCCCCTTTACAACACCAGTCTCTCTTATTGACAACGACAACTCAAGAAGTGTTGCAAGCCGCCCTTGAGTTCCACTAAAACACGTTTATGGAATCCGAATAAACCACCCAGTGTCTATGCCTTACTATCAGGCCACCTTCCCATCTGGGCCGATAACACAGACCCCTTGCAGTCCTGTCTGCGTATGTTATGCAATTCTATGAATTACAATAACAATGATCATCTCATACCTCCTAATTACCGTCACTTGGGCTACCACTTGGTTACCATTACCAAGGGTCCACATCCAAACCAATAATTAACATGCATCAAATCACTCAAATACAACCATTCATATTCTCAATTCATATTATTTATCATTACCATGCATCTTAATTTTTCATTTGCAACCTCATGAAATATTAATCATAATCATCAATCAATCAAACAACAAAATCCACATCATATCATTAATTATCATATTTTAAAAAATTAATTAAAATTGAGGATAGTTACACAATATAATCATATCATCATGATCACAACAATAAACTTCAATTTAATTAAATGTCATATCATCCTCTATCTATTCATAACTCATGCATTTAAAATATAATACTCCTTTTGCCTAAAATCCAAGATCCTAAATGTCAACTCATGTTTTTGGTCACATTCCGAAATCAAAAACCTACATTAAATATAACCGATAACTCTATCGTTAATTAACCAATCATTTCACTCACAAACTTTAATCATTTCTTAACCATTTGGAAATTCAAAATCATGTACTAACAACTATTTAAGCAAAATAATCCAAGTTTGGAATTTCCATTTACCAAACAATTACCAATAAGTTTTCAAAAGCTAGGTTACGAAGTTCTGACATTGTCTACTATCTAAAATGGGTTCCAAAACAACCTATAGCCATGGAAATAAAGGGTTTGAAGCTTGAATTTAAGGAATTTGATCCTTTTAGCAAGTGGGTTCTTGAGGAACTACCTTGTTAATGGAAACTTAAAGAACCCCAACTTTCCAATTGCTGCCCACGAGTTTCAATTGATGTTAATGATCCTAAAATTGAATGAATTAAAGTTTAGAACCATGAATTTGATCCAAAACAAAAAATGGGTTCATTTCTAACCTTGATAATTTGAAGAGATAGAGGAGAAACACCACTTGTAATGCTGCCCATGGAAAAATGAGGAAGAAAATAAACTTAAGCTTGCTTTAAGATTGTTAAAACTTGAAAAAGATGATGGAGTAATGGAGATGAAGCTCACGGTGGATGGAGAAAGGAAAGTTGAAACATCCTTATGTTTAAAAGAATCATAAAAACCCAAAGAAGATTTTTCCTATTTAATGCAACCCCGAATTGGTTGTTCGGACCTATCCGAAGGTATCCAAACCTCACGAAACGCATTATGACCCTATCACTTGCCTAATTATGCATAAACCTCATGCAAAACATGTAAAATCATCATTTTTCATGCATCCATAATCAAATTACATCTTAATGTATAATCTAACTTCCTTATCACATATAAGCAAGTCCTGGACATCTCATTTGCACAATGCATCAATTTGCATAATTACAGTTCCTGGACATAATGATGCATCACATGCATAATATGGGACCATCCATGGTCCCTACAACTATATACCATCATCATCACATGTAACATCAATATATACGTATCCAAAATAAAACTAGGCTTCCAGTTGAAGTCGTGAGCTACCTAAATCCACTACACAGTTATACACATCAACTACCAAAATAGCTATCAACAAGAACCGGCCAAAGCTACCACCAAAATACTATACTTAAGCATGTATAATAATATATACAGACGCTCCTCATTCAAGCACGGTGACCTCACACCAATCATCATTACAACCTAATTCCACTTAAAAATAGCCACATAAATAGGGGTGAGCACATTACATGTTAAATGACAACTATTGAATCGGATTATTTTATCCAATTCTCTAATATACTATACCATATCACAATCAATCAATAATATTCACTATCATTCAACTAAATTCACACTCCCTAGCTATTACACAATACCAAATGACATAGACTATACCATTATGTTATTCTTAATAACATACAACAACGCACATGCATGCAGATCCAACTTAACAATGATTTCAATTATAGATTCCATCCTGGCCTCACTCCATTAGCCTTTCTCGCATGATATCAGTCACCTCGTGACGTCTCGAGACTTAACTCTAGCTCCTACGATAATCACAGGCTCTCACAGGACCTAGCCCAAGAATTTATAACTTGAAATCATCATCTCAGGGTTCCTGACCTTCCACGGGTCACCCTTACCATCTATGCCACATTATACAATTCACACCAAGCATGTCATGCTACAAATAATACTAAATCATTTACTCAATTGCATTTCATGTATCATCTCAATATCATCCATAATATTCTATCACATCTCATGCATAGAATTTAATACCATCAATTCATTACATCTCATGTAATATATCATATAAAACACATTCACAATTTGCATCTCATGCAATTCAACATCACATTATGGACGACAATCACCATAAACATTGATAATTCTTAATTACCATACAAGCGGGGTATATCCACAAACATTTCACAATTTACAAATCAATCATCATGGTTTACACACATTATTCATAACTCAATATATATCAATATACCCTAAATTCGTCCATAAATCATACATTTAAAATGCAATAGCTCCCCCTACCTGGAAATAAATAATCCAAGAGCTCCTCGAGTTATCCAATGATAATCGATCGCCAATGACAAGTCTCAAAAATCCTAAAACATAAGTATTTTATTTTTAATAACCCGCACGCTATCAAATTCATACTCCGAAGTCTATAATTGACAATATATTTGATACTCGGTAATTATAACTTACCAATAGTTGCTATCAACCTCCAATACTCATTTCTGATCAACTCAAAGCTCTGAAACGCTTCTAAAATAACTCCTAAAATAGGGATATTTATTTTTTACTAACTTGTACAATGTTAAATTCACACTCCAAAGCTAAAACAACCCATCAATAATTATTTTTATAAATTAACGACTTACTGAGCTAAGTTGTCGACTCAAAAACTCTATTCCGGAAGAACCTCAATGCTACTCGTTACTTGAATCGCCTCTGAAATGGTTCCTAAATTATAGTTAAGTCAATTAATACTCTCAATTCACAAAACGGAACCAAACTGACCAATAGGTATCGAACAACTTACTTGAACTTGAGATTTTTCTGAAACCCCAATGTACCACAAGTCTTCCCCACCCAAATGATGATCCAAAAGCTTCAAAAGCCATAAAATTAGAGGAATTGGTGAGTGGGTTCCATGAGCTACCCAAAAACCGAAATGGGGTTTAGCCATTTTACCTTGACCAATTCCAAAAATTAAAGCTTCTTAACAAGCATCCATGGCAGCCAAGGGACAAGAGGAAGAAGAAGGTACAGACTTCAAGCTTTAATTGAAGAATTTGGGAGAAGGAGAATGGGATCAATAGCGATGTGTGCCCGCAGGAAGAGAAGAAAAAGTTGCATGCATGATCTATAAGAGAGAAAATGAAATGTAATTTTTCCCTTTTCTGTATAGTAGCACACGTGAAATGCAATTAGCTTTCCAATTTCCACAGGGTCACCCGCGTAAATGAATTGGTGAATTAGTGTCAAATTGTAATTCTATATCATTAAGGGTACCATGGTAATTCTATGCGTTTAGTTAATTTTAAAACCAACCGGGTAATTAACGGTTAGCTTACCCCGGTAAATCTTAAAAATTAACTTAACCATCTTAGGATACTTTAACTCATTTAATTTAATTAATTCACCAATATAATTCACCCAAAATTTATTTTAGGGATATTACAAAAGTGAATGCTTTGTTTCTTTTCCTTTCTTTGGCACCCGTGAGAAGGAAATGTGAAAAAATGAAAATGATATTTGAATTAATGAATTAGGGGTAACTTAGTAAATTCATTTTTTTAGTTAATTTTTTATAATTAATCTGGTAGTTGAAAGATACTCAAAATTAACCAGATTAAAGCTAAAATTAGTGTACCTTTTTCGAAATAATTTAATAATCCTAATTAATTATTAGATTAGTCTTAAATTAACAATAATTAAAATTAGGATGTTACAAATAAAATATTATTATTGACACTATCATCTCACTATCATGAATTTTGATCCAGATGAATATTAACTTATTAATAATTACTATTTATTCAGTTTGGTATGATGGGAGACTTTGGTATAGATATCAGTTCTTAAGTATTACAATGGTTCAGCAAGAATCTGATATTATATCCTTGAGTCCAGTGGAGATTTCAAGGTCTCAATGTGCTTAAGTCCAACAACCACAAATATTCCATGTTGTGGGGCAAAATATGGTGTCACTTACAAAAGCATTCTGACACTCAAGTCAATATCAGATAAACAATATTGAAACTCGAACCGTAGGTTGGTGAACGTACCTTAATTATAGTAAACAAGTGGTATTTATAAGGTTGGATAGGGGTTGAGTCTTACGTGGCCTATACTAGTACCTTTCATGAAGTATGACGTAGACATTCCTGACACTCTATGCAGCTCTTTTGGCCATTATGTCCTAGTTAGCCTGCAGCCACTTCTCGACATCAAATCATTTCACCCTGGTGTGAGGGCATCATGCGAGATTTCCTTAAGTGAATGGTTTCCACCGTGGGTTGTTGATTATGGGATACCATATATGCTTATGCCACATTCCGATATGATCTTAAAGGGTCCAGGTTAGTATCAAGCCCAAATCACTACACTAGTGGAAAAAATAGATATAATCACGGTTAAAAAAGGCCTTTATTCACGGTTAAAGAACCGTGGTTGTTGCATCCGTGGTAGTAGATGATGGTCTTTAACCACGGTTAACAACCGTGGTAATAAATCACATCTAACCACGGTTAAGAACAACTGTGAATATAACTTACTATTTATATTCACGGTTATCGAGCACAACCGTGAATATAAGAACTGAAAGGTGTCAGTTACATCCACTTATATTCACGGTTATGATGGACAACCGTGGATATAGATATATTTTATCCACGGTTGTCCATCATAACCGTGAATATAAGTAGTTTGTAACTGAAACCTTTTAATACTTATATATTCACGGTTATGATGGACAACCGTGGATAAAATATATCTATACCCACGGTTATGGTAGTAACCGTGGATAAATATAGTCTATATTCATGGTTGTTGCCATAACCGTGAATAAATACTGAGGTTTTTTTTTTTTAAATGGATTCTGTTTTATCGTTTCCCAACCCTGCATTCAGACAACCAGTACAGTATACAGTATGCCACAGCAACACTATATCAAAAGAATGGTATGTATATATATAACAATTTATTTTCTATATCAATTCATAACAACCTAAAAAATAAAAGTATATACAATTAAGTTGAATGTAATCTAATAAAAGTAAACCTTAAATCCTACTAGATACATATATAAAAGAATAAAGATCCTATATCTAGCTTTGCCTAACTTCAATGAAGTGTGAGGCCCATTGCCTTCTAACATCATCTACAAGTTCCTTTGGGAAAAATGACCGGTCATTAAAGTACTGCAAACAATGCACAAAACAATTAGAACAAAAGCTTTATTTATTACATGAAATTGATGAAATTGGTAGAAAAGTAGTCCAAATGATGAGACTTACCTCTGTCCATCCATCTACTAAATGATGTTGGACAATGGTTAGCATAGTATGCATGACGAAATAGCCACACTCGTAGGTACCCTTCTGCCTGTAAGACTACAATGGACATATAGTATAGAACAAGTGAATTCGCAACTTAAAAAATATGTACTGAAGATTTGAATAAATACGATTGACTTACTTTTGGGTACACCCATACAACTGTTTTTCCTTTGGGCTTGTTTCCAATCAGTAGATTGTATCCAACCACCGCCCTACGTCAAACAAAACATAAGATAAGTTAGAATTGTATAGTTCTAAAAATGATGTAATCGAATTTGTGGTTATTTTTTAGGGATGAACTTACCGGTCTACTATATCTTTCAGGTCTTGTGGAGCTGTCCGATGCAAACTATCAAAGTACAGAGCAAGATAGTCCTTCAGACAGATCACCAGAAGCGTCCAGTGAGCCCTGCAGTTACTAGTGATAAGTGAGACTTCAAAATGTAAAAATTCATGACAATAATTATGGAATAGAATATTACCCTTTATGATAGGGGCCCATGTATATAGGCTTCCCAGACTCAAACATCCAATTCTGGATGTATGTCTGGGTGTTCTGCGAGGTGTTTCCTTGCCTCTGTATGAGAGAGGGCTCTAAGAAACCGTAAGTTCCTTGGAAACCCAAGTCCACACAGAGTTTTGCCAGAAACCTAAACAAGTTAAGACATGGTTAGAGACAAATAACTTGTATAATGAAAAAATTGGACAAAACAAGGATATACTTACAGCTCCCACAACTGAAAGATGGAGCCGTTCAGCATCGACGTCCCCGAAATAATGTCACAAATGTCAGAATTTGTAACGTAAACTGGAAAATCACTGGGACGGCCAAACACTAGTGGCTGCCATGGGACCTGAACAGTGTCATCTACTTGCTCATACCCGATGCGCCATAGCATCCGGATGGGATCCTTGGCCGGGTCTGGCTTCTTCAATGTCTGTTCCTGTTGAACAATTGACAACCATCACATTTTGTACCATAATTGACAAGAAAATAAAGCTAGTTAGTGTTTAGGGTTTTTACCTGTCCAGGGGCAATCACCAGAAGTCTGTTGGGCCACATCAGAAAGTGGCCCACCGCCTGACCGACGGTCTTCACCTCCTGAGTTGCCACTGGCACAGCAGCATCCTCCTCGAGGACGAGCACAACCGAGACCCTAGACATACCATCAGGTAATGTCTGATGGTGAACCACAGGGCCTAAGTTGTACACCATACCAGTGGCAACTGGCTCCTCCGACCCGTCAATGAACAGGTCACATTGACGGGTGTCTGATGGCTCGACCCCGTCATTGTCACAGTCAGCCGCAGCACACGACCCCTTAGTGCTAACCTTCCGTACCTACATATTTACACATCAAGCAGAAGTTATTCAACAATGAAATAAAGTGATTACAAACAATAAAATTGAGGAAATTAAATAAAGAATCTAACCTGTGGGTCGCTGGCTGGTGCAGTAGTCTCCTGGTGGTGGCTGAGTGAGGCCTTCATCTCCTCCCTGAATCGGGCCATCTCCTGGTGGAGCCTAGATATCTCCTCCTGGTACTCAGCCTTCACAACAGCCACCTTTTGCTCCACCATTTGCTCAAGGGATGGGGCAGGGTCGGGAGCACCATAATAGGCGCGGAGGCCTGTGAAATGTGAATGATTAGCCCATAATTGTTTAACAGATAACAAAATGAAGGCATAGAGTTAGTTAGCACTTGCCTACACCTCGACCAATAGCACGCACTCTTCCTGGGTGCTCTAGCCTACCAATGGCGGTAGTCAAAATATCCTCCCATCCATGGGCTACGAAAGACCCTTGGGTTGATTGCTCAACCAAGGAATCCTGAAACCAAACAAGTTAGTATTCACTTTCTTCACGTAAACTGAAAAACAGACACTGATATAAAGGGGAATACTTACTATCCGTGAGGCAACCTCCTGAGCCTGTGAGGAAGTGTATTCCCCACTCTTCTTGATCCTAGCCCACTTCCATTTATCGTGACGTGCAGGTGGGGAAGGGGGATCCACAATACCAGTGTCAGTCTGACACTGACTCAGCCTCTCCTGTGCCAGCCGCTCCTCCAACCTACGGTAACCCCCACGTGACAGTGTGTGTGGGCAGTCATTTAGCTTCCTAGTCTCCTTGGCTTTCTTTCTGGTCTCCTACAACAAGAAAAAAAATATTCACAGTTAGCCGTATAAATTATACATAATTTAATCATCTAAAAACCAATGTACCTGAAACTCGACAGAATGTCTAGATGCAACAAAAGCATCCCAGGTCTCCTGATCGATGAATGGATATTTCTCTCCAGGGAACTTTCCTTGGTCGTCCCCGAATACATACCTACAATGAAAGGTATATTAAAACTAAGGATTGGTACAATTTGGTGAAGCGTTGATTAAGAATTTAAAGTTCAATATACCTCATGGTGAGTATGGATTTGAACGACCTCCATCGCTCAGCCATGATACCGAGGACCTTCCTCCTCGCTATGTCGGAAGATGGTATGTCAAAAGAATCCTACATGAAAGGAGTTAGTCCATAAAGGAGTCCTTATTAAGAGTTACATGAAATAATACACTAAAATAAAACTTAAATAATATCTAAGTTACCAGAACATCACTCCATAGCTGGTTCTTCACCACATCCTCGACACTATCCCAGTCGGGGATAATGATGGACACCTTCGACCGTACCACAACCCCCAGATAACTGCTAAACTTCGTGGCATGCGGTCCACTGAATCTACCAGTGTTGACATCCATCTCAACAACTAGCCTCTCTCCCCGGTGACGCCTACGTGCGACGTCTGGCATCCGGGTAACACCTCTACTCTTCCAAGCAGAGGAACCACTAGCCTGTGAGTCGGACCTGGATCGTCCATCCTGGTCAGCCATGAGTATCTGTCCAAACAAGGAAAAAAACTGTCAAATATTTAATATAACATTTAAAACAACGAATAACTAATATAACATGTAATTCAATGTCTCACCAACAAGATTAATACCCTATTAAGATGAAATATTTTCCCACAAGCCCTCATGGTGGTCATGACGACTGGCAACTACATCATCTATGTCATGTTCCACGATAGATGTTGGAATACGTGTTGTAGTTGATGGAATGTCCACAATATCAACATTGGGGTCTCTAATGTGTCTACCTTGGATAACAATTAACCACCGTTTGTCAGCTGGGTCAGCCACATAAAAAACTTACTTCACCTGCGTTGCCATTATGAATGGTTCGTCCTTATGCCATATCTTGTTGAGGTCCACCAACGTAACTCCTAAATCATCAGTTGTGACACCGTTCTTATTGTCAACCCATTTGCATTTAAACACAGGAACGATGAAGGGACCGTAATCAACTTCCCATATATCTTCAATCACACCAAAGTAGCATGACTCGGCCATCACAGGGTTGTTGTCCTTTGCAGTTGAGAAATGCATTAACTGAGCCACAACTATCACTCCACTGTTTTGATTTGTACTCTTTTCATCCTGTGTCCTTGTATAAAACGAATAGTTGTTTATGTCATAGCCACAAAAGGTAAGGACATCAAAGTTCGGGCCCTGTGCTAGTCGATGTAATGTCAAGGATGCAGATGTATCTTTCAGGACGGTCTTTTAGAACCACTGCATGAAACTCTTGTTGTGTTCATTCAACAACCACTTTTCAGTCATTTTAGGGTTGGTTTTCTTGACTAGCTCCTTGTGTGTGGCTAGATACGGTTGCACGTCGTCCGTGTTGTTTAAAATATACAAGTGTGCCTGAAGGACATCAGCACGTGGCATGCTCTTCACTTTTTTTCCAATCGTTCCTTTCCCATTCAATCTCCCTTCATGACGAGTCGTTGGAATACCAATGCTTGCAGCATGTGACATGTATTCAGTGCAAAAGTCAATTGCTTCCTCTGCAATATATCTTTCCATAATTGAAGCTTCGGGACGACGTTGGTTCTTCATATACCCTTTCAATATCTTCATATATCGCTCAACGGGATACATCCACCGTAAGAACACTAGACCACACCAATGGACCTCTCTCACCAAATGGATGATTAAGTGGACCATTATGTCAAAAAAGAGGGCGGGAAATACATTTCAAGCTGACATAATATAAGTGATGCTTCCTGTTCCAACACATCCAATTCGCCGGGCACGATTACCTTGCAACATATGGAATTGAAAAACATACACAACCTTGTTATGACATTTCTCACACTTTTAGGAAGAATGTCACGAATGGCGATAGGCAGAAACTGCTTCATCAACATGTGACAATCGTGAGACTTCAACCCAACTAACTTCAAATCTTTCATGGAAACACAAGACTTGATGTTGGAGCCATAACCAAATGGAACTTTCACACTTCGTAACGATTCACACAGACTTTGCTTTTCTTTTCTGGATAACGTATGACATGCTGGAGGCAAATATGTTCTTTTGCCCTTTGATTGTGGATGCAAATCCTGACGTATACCCATCAACTCTAAGTCCATAGCGAGTTTAGGCCATCCTTAGTCTTCCCGGGTATGTTTAAGAGTGTACCAACTAAACTGTCGCACACATTCTTCTCCACATGCATTACATCAATGCAGTGTCTTACATCAAGCTCCCTCCAATATGGCAGGTCAAAAAACACTGACCTTTTCTTCCAGTTGTTTTGTGTCGGGTGCTGTTTTTCACACTTACCAAATTGCACGTTGACGTCCTTCACCTTTTCATATGCCTAGCGACCAGATAGTGGTGGAGGAGCCATTTCAAAATCTTGGGCACCGTTAAACGACTTCTTCAACCTTCAAAACGGATGATTCGCTTTAAGAAACCTTCGATGTTGAAGATAAACATTTTTCCTGCCATGATGCAACCGCACAGAACTAGTCCCCTCCTCACACACTGGACAAGCTTTATGACCCTTCACACTGTACCCAGATAAGTTACCATACGCTGAAAAGTCATTGATTGTGCAAAATAGCATGGCACGCAATTTGAATGATCGCCCGGTAAACCCATCAAACACTTCAACCCCGTCTTCCCACAACCTTTTGAGGTCTTCAACCAATGGAGTTAAATATACATCAATGTCGTTCCCCGGTTGTCGTGGACCAGAAATCATCATTGATAACATCACATATTTTTGCTTCATGCACAACCATGGCGGCAAGTTGTAAACAAACAACAAAACAGGCCACGAACTATGGTTTGTGCTCAGGTTCCCAAACGGGTTCATGCCATCTGTGGCTAGTGCAAGCCTAACATTTCTTGGTTCATTGGCAAATTCTGGAAAAATCCTATCCATTTTCTTCCATTGCGACCCATCGGCCGGATGCCTAAGTAGTCCATCAACAACCCTCTCATCAGTATGCCATCTTATAAGTTTTGCATCATCTGCATTGGCAAACAGACGCTTTAGTCTTGGAACTATAGGTAGATACCACAACACCTTTGCAGGAGACCCTTTAGTGCATACCTCATCAGAATCCGCCTCTTTCTTCTTATACCGTGACACCCCACATCTAGGACATCGATGCAGTATTTCTAACTCACCCCGAAATAATACACAATCATTTGGGCATGCATGTATTTTCTCATACTCCAAACCCATAGGACACAACACCTTTTTGGCCTTATAGTTACGATTTGGCAAGGTGTTTCCAGCTGGGAGCATTTCTTTCAACAACTTCAATAAGTCAGTGAAACTTTTATCCGTCCACCCGTTTATGGCCTTCAAATTAAACAATCGCAAAACTGCTGATAACCTCGTGAAATTGAGGCAGTTTGGATACAACGGCTGCTCAGAGTCCTCACACAGAGTTGTATATACATGAGCTTTCTTAAAACCTTCTACCCCTACATCACGGATCATATCCTCGAGTCGGTCATCCATGTCGACATCGTTGTCATGCATCGAGCTTCGATTTTTAGTCTGAGAGCTGTTACTTGGCACCACCACATCTTCACCATGCCATATCCAACGCGTATAACTACGTAGAAAACCGTCACACAGTAGATGTTCTCGCACCTCTTCCAAGTCTACCCGACGCAGGTTGAAGCATTTAACACAAGGGCAAAAATACTTTCCATTCACCCCAACTGCATTCCTCGCTACGAATTCTATAAATGATTCAACTCCCTCCTCGTACTCCAGACTTAGGCGTGATGCAGTTATCCAACTCCGATCCATACCAACTGTTTACAAGGTGCTATGATCAACCTCACTTTTTATCCAAAGGTGGTGGTCCTATACCCATTCAGCATGACAATTGTTTTTATACGTCATTCATATATACAGGTTAGGACTTATTTTAAAATTTGATGAAATTTCGGCAGCATTTCGCATTGGTCTCTAAGTACACAAAATGAGAGTGGTCAAATCAAATTCAACCACAACCAAATAAGCACCCAGAGAACAACACAAAATGCAAGTTACCGAAATTTTATCAAATTTTAAAATAACTCCTAACTTGTACATACTAACAATGACGTATAAAAAATAATTGTTCATCCCAAACTGTCCAAACAGACAATTCAAGATTCAACACAAACGATGACATTAATTGATTTAATGACCATTTGTGTCGAATCTCAAACGGGGAACTACGGTTCACTCATATGCCCAACAACTTTCATACTAGTTAACAACCACACACATACAACAGCAATAAACATAACATATAAGAGCAACCAACAATAACAGAAATAAAATGGATAGTAATTTAGTTAATTTTTTTCCTAAATTAGTATGATGTTTTTAATTTGTGTTATTTTGAAGTAGAAGTATGGTGTTGGAGTATGGATTATGGATTATGGATTATGATGTTGGTTTATAATGCAGGTTCAAACTTTAGACTTTTATTTAGTAATTAATATGATACTTTTAAATTCTATTATTTTCAAGTAGAACTATGGTGTTAGATGATGGATTATGGATTATGAGAATTGAGATTTGTACTTTTATTTTATGGATTACGGCTTATGGACATGGTGTTGAATTTGGTTAAATTCTACTTAAGAAGAACAATATAAGTTCTAGGAGAACAGTAATCTCAACCATTTAGAACTTTTCAATTTAGGGAGTACATTTTAACCAAAAGAGGTATCTTATAATATTTCTAAAGTTCATACACCCAATTTAAACTTACAACTACAAATCAATAGGTTGGTTCATCCAAAGATTGTTAATGTAACTAGTTATCCTATGAATATAAGGCTTCCATCTTAATTTTCTAGAATATATAGGTGATAAATTTTCACTGTTGCAAAATCGATTATCTATGATATATAAACAGAGTTTAAACCTGGTAATTTTCTCTATAACTTAAGCTTTTAAACCAATAACTATCGTGTCACAGGAAACAAGGAATCAATTTATTATGTACCAACAGAGAAAGAATCAATAATTGAACAATGAAATTATTATGTACTTACGACCTAACAAAACAGGACCATTCATAAACAACACAAAATAACAAACAAAGGAAGAAGAAGTGTTCGTCGCTGCTCCTACGCCGGGTGACCTCCGTGCAGGCCATCCAACAAATATAGATACAGAGGTAACATTAACAATGAAAAGACACACACAGAGGCAACATTGGTTCAGTTTCTACTACATACGCATTTTAATAGGGGGTTCAGGGAACAGAGGGTTCTCAGCAGCAAGTGACCGAATGACAAACACGCATGACAATAGGGGTTCAGGGAACCTACCTGAATGAAGAAAGGAAGAAGATGCTGAACAGAGAGAAGGGCACGAAGCTCAGGGCACGAAGCTCAGAGAGAATGGAGAAGACGACAACCAACGCGCAGAAGAAGAGAAAGTGAAAAAAGAGTGAAAGGCGCAACTTTTGAAGTTTCAGAAAGGATGTATATTCACAGTTCCCCTTGAAACCGTGAATATATTACACATATATTCACGGTTTAACAAACAACCATGGATAAATGTTAACTATATATCCACGGTTATGATCCCAACCGTGGATATATATTGAAATCTATAATCACAGTTATAGAAACAACCGTGGACATACAGTACCCAGTGATTAAACCCTAAAACCTGAACTATATATCCACGGTTGGAAATACAACCGTGATTATAGATTTCAATATATATCCACGGTTCAATCATAACCGTGATCGTACCCATGAATATATATTCACGGTTGTGAATACAACCATCGATATATATTTCAGGTACTATATATCCACGGTTGACTCCTCAACCGTGAATATATATTGATGGGTACGTTCACGGTTATGATGTTAACCGTGGATATATAGTTTTCTCTGATTAAAACGTTCACCTTATAATTTCAAAAATGTCACCGCGCATGTTTTTATCATTGATTCTCTTCTACCTGTGAATATATCCCCGTTGTTATATCCAATTTTTGCACTAGTGCTAGTTATTATAATGTTATCATATTTATTCATAATATCTTGTGGAATATAATGTTACATTATGATTATATAAAATAATGATTGTAATATATATTAATCATGTAATATGTTCAAATTACTATATTTATTGTTATTACCGTCCACAAAATTATATAATTACATCTTAATTATATCTTAACAATGAAATATAATATATTATATTGATTATAATTTAATTACTATACGATAGTAAGTTATAGTTAAATATATTTATATTAAAAAAGAAATCAATAAGAATAACTATACATTGAGAAAGAAAATAACTAAAATATTAGAAAGATGAAAAATGTACATATTTCATGTTTTGTATTTCAATATCTTGTACAAATGAACTTCTACTATAATTTTTTCAATTATATATTTGATTACAGACAAAAGCAATAAACAAATAAATAATAAAATGGCAAAAAATGGTCTTGATGGTCCCCCCACCATTTCGTTGTCTTATAAGTCATATTTTGCATCTCTGCAATAATAAATTACAAACCTCATTAAAAGTATGAAGCATAAATAATAAAAAAGAAGAGCTAAGTTGAATACCTCAAATATGAAGGAAGAAGAATCCATGAAAAAAAATGGTGTCCTCTAAGAAACCAAATTAAGGAACTCATTTTAAGCAGCTGAAACAAAAATTCGAAGAAGAAAAGCAGAGTTAAAATAAAAATAGGAAAAAAATTAGAAAGAAGAAACTGATAACTAAGGAAGAGAAAATTAGAAAATCACCTTCATGAAATGAAAAGAAGGTGTGGGGTGTGGGGGATTTACTGGAGAACATAAGTGAGAAAAGATAGAAATAAAAGCAACTAAAGAAAGTGGAACAAATATGGTTGCCAAGTTCCCTTCAAATAATCTAGTTTTTTATTACCAATACAATCAAATCAATTAAATATAATCAATGAAATCATATATATTATTAAAATATTTTCGTTTAAATGAGTGATGTATAAGAATTTAATTCCTAAAATATCATCACATAACATGTTTAAATATGGATTCAATTGTCATGAGAATTAATGTAGTTTGATTTGAAAATGAATCATTTACCTTTTTTAATTGTATAAACATATATAAGAATTTGATTATTAAAAGTTGATCACAAAATACTTTTAAATATGAATATGACAATTAATATTTTAATTTGATTTAAAAATATTTTTTAATAAAATAATAAAGGGAAATAAACGAAGTTACACTTTATAAAATGCTGACACATTTTAAATATTACTTAAAATAAATTTAGAAATGTTATATAAATGTGTATAATATTTATGTATATAATAAGATATCATTAAGGTAAATGGATGATCCCTCATATTACATTGTTACTTCTAGCTAGGATTATTCTATTGTAAAACCTTATTAATTGTAACTCATTTTGAGGATTGTGAAGGGTATGTTTTGACAGACATTAATGTTAGATAAATGTCTTATTAGAGGTTTTTAGCCTTTGTATATATTTTGTGTCACCTTTTAAACATCTTGGTAGTTTCACAATAAGTGAGTGTGCAAACCAACCCACAAAACACATGTGTCGCAGGGTTAGCTAGCAGAATTTAATGATGTATTAATACTTTTTTGTCTATTGGAGAGCATTTCAGTTAATTCTTGAATGGCGTATTATTTTTTGTTATGAACTCTAGATATTTATTAAATTATGTTTTAATTTCAGAATTTATAAGTGTAAGTACTTTGGGCCTAAATTAAGTCTGTCTCGATAGAACACACTACATATATCGTAATTGGCATGCATGCACGGCTTACAGAAGTAGACTTGTTGATTGTAACCTGAATGTAGAAAAACCTAAAGTAACCTGAATGTGATACGTAATTATGAGTCTGTTTGGTATTCAGTTGAGGAAACAAAATTATAAAAATAAAAAAATTTAATAATTAATATTAATTTTCTACATCGTTTGAAATAGTAAAAACTTTATTGAATCAACAAATTTTTTCTTTTCATTAGTCAAATCTAACAACCAACCAAACAACAACCCCTTCATCAAGGAAAGTACCTTCCCTAGTAAGATAGGCATTTAGGTGGGAACTCTTCCGGAGGCTATAGTTTGACCTTTAATTGATTACACAATTTTGTTTTCCATTGCATATACGTTAATTTATTGATAAGGAATATATATGAGAATGATTTGATTGAACTTAATTTGAAATCGGGTTGAAACATGTACTATATAGTGCTAAAACCAACGGAAACCTACTATTCAACCAATTTTCTTTCTTATATATATTTAGGGGTGACAAAATAGATTGTCCATATTGTGTTTGGGGTTTTTTTGGTGTCACTAGAAAACAATCAAACAAATTCATGTATCAATTTTAGATGCTAGGGCTCATCTATTTTTATGGGCGGGTCAAGCCAGTCATTTAAATTTAAATATTTCTTGTGTATAGTTTATATATATATATATATATATATAGATCTAGTTTAATTTTGAATTCACTTTTATGTGCCTAAGCCCATCCATTTTTCGGGTGATCTGATCTGACCTATTGGGTTTTATCCATTTGTCAATTCTATTTCCTTTTTGAGAAAAACAAGTTTTTATTGAAATTTATTTTTTAATGAAATTTTTTTATGGTTATTTTTTATGACCTATTAAAAAATATACTTCTTTAAAAATCATACAAAAATATTAAAAATACTATTAAATTGTTTTTATTTTATATAATGGGCTCTATGGGTTATTGGGCAAGTTTTCAATAAGCCTAGTGGTTCAGAGTTAGACTTAGAAGGGGGTTGAATAAGTCTGAGACTCTTTTTCGCCTAAATTCTGAATCAAATAAAATGTATAAGTAATCAAACGATAATGAGTAAGAGAAAATAAACACACAAAGTTTATACTGGTTTACTTCCAATACAGAAGCTACGTCCAGTCCCTTTCAACTTGAAGGATTTTCACTATTGTAAAAATCTCTTTTACAATATCAACACCAGATCCGTGCTACAAATATTCTTTACACTAGCCACTTCTAGCTTATCCCAAGTATTCTTTCAACAAGCCACTTCTACCTTAACCCAAGTATTCTTTCGAAAGTCTCTTCAAGCTAAAGTGTTTCCCAACACAAACTTGTTCTGGTAACCAACTAAACTTATATGAATAACAAGAATAAGAAATGTTTTTAGAACTTAGTATACAAATAATAGACAATTTTGAGATCGAACAAAATGTTTTTGACAGAAGACCTGAGTCTGCTAGAAGTAGAACTAGAAAGAAATGAGGGTCTTTGTCTTTTACAAGAAAAAATGAACTAGAATGAGATTGAATGATAACTTGAAAAGCTTTCTTCTAAGATTTTTCCTTGTCTTTGATGTTCAAACTTCTTTGATTTTTATAGTGACTTGAAAGATATCCGTTATTAAAAGTAGATATAGACGTTGGAAATCCTTTGAAGGTATTTTGCCTCAAGCTTCTTAAGATCAGACCTTAAAGTTGAATTTAAGCTTGAGAGAAGTCTAAATCATATTTCAGTGTTTTCACGAGAATGGTTTCTCATGTATTTCCATGCATAAAATTATTCATGAACTAATTCTTGATTAAGCGAGAGGCTGCTTTCTGAGATGTCCTGGTGATATTTCTGACTTGTGATCAGAGTTTGCAGGAGTAGGTACACTGACAGCTGCTGTTTATGTTGATTTTGTTCTTTGATGATAAGCACCCAAATACAATATGATTATTTCTCACAAAGCATCACCAAAATAGAATTTTCGAACGTTGAAGGAGGGTTCTTTAATCAAGATGCTTTCATCAGACTTTTGTTGTTCTACCAGGTTTTTAGAACACACATGCTCCCCCTTTGTTTTTACAAACTAATCTTCGTATCCTGAAATTACTTATGCACTAAAAGAAATGTTATGACTAGTTCAGACTTTATTCCTTTAGCGAAAATGCTTGATGATTAATATAAACAAAGATAATAAAACTTATATTTTTTACCAGACTTTTTCTCAACAGAACCTAAATGGACTAAGCCCAAATAAACTGACAAACTTATATGCTGGTATTTTTGTAAATATAAGAAAAAGTATTTTATTTTTAAAAAATTGTTAAAACGCATATATGAAAACAGTCATATTGTTAAAACTTTTAACCAATACGTAACTTGAATTTTGTAGTTATTTAAGAACCAATAGCATTCTTTTTATTATGAAAACAGTCATATAGTTCTTCTGAAAATATACCATAATTTATCAAACTTGTAGAGTTCCCCAAACACTTTTTATCAAATATATTTTTATAGTTACTTCAAGGAATATACTAGAATTATCTTGACTAGGTGATTTATTTGCTTTTTTTTTGTTTATAGTGTTTTCAATACCCTTTGCATATAATGGATTTCAGCATATAACATAGAGGATAAATCATTCTTCTCTATAATATAAAAAAGAGATAAAATAATAGAGAGAAGATCAACGGAATACAAAGAACATAGGAAGTCAATATTATTGATATCATTACAAATCTCTATCTACATAAATAAGTTGAGCCTAAAATCAGGTCTAATGCTAGTTGATGATACAACCCTTTTAAAATTTTTTAAAACACCCTATATGCACATATAATATTCATAACATCTTTTTCTTTTAAGATGATAATTGGTTTAAAAAGATATGTGTAATATTGAAAATGAGATTTTATATTTAACCATTTATAATTTTTATAATCAGATTTAAATATTTTTGAAATTTAAAATTTATTTATGCCAATATAAGTGCTTCGGGAAGGAGGAAATTCAGATTAATTATAATATATGTCTAGTTTGACCTGGGACTTGTAGACTGACAAATTTGCATGCATGTTTTAAGAAGCTTTTGTTTTTTTTGGGGTTGAACACATTGATGTAATGCCTTCCCTAGACATATACTACTTTCACTTGTTTCATATAGGTGGGACTCTCCCGGCAACATTGACCTTTATACATTACAACAAATTTCTTTTTATCTCTCCATTTATCTACTCTCATAAAAATTTTGTTGGTTAGATTTCTTTCATAAAGTGAACTAAACCCTAAATTCTAAGAGTTTATTTGGTGGAGGAGTTGCGTTAAATGTAACAGAGCTTTTAGAAAGGAAAAAATTGATCATATAGTCTAACATAGTTTTGATTGTTTCGAACAATATGAAATATCAATATCAACCTTTAAATTTTTTATTTCTCTAACTCCGTATCCCCAACTGGAAATCAAACATCCCCTAAATACATATGATGCTTGTGATTGTGAAAGAATTGAATATGATATCTAAAATCAACAATCTAAGATAGTTAGTTCAATTGTTAAAAATTCTTATTGAAAAAACGTTGTGAGATAAAAAAAGATTGACTCTGATAAAAAAGTAAACAACAACTAAGCCAAAAAGCAACGAGGACATTGTGATTTGCCGCCAAAGAGTGTGAGCATGGGAAATGTTGACAAAGCTTCTTCAAAAGAGACAAAAATGGAGATTTGAGAGTGTCTTCAAAGTACCAAATAAACCTCCCTCAGTTGGTCAATATTAGAGAAGATAACACGCACCCCAACAGTGAAAACTAGATGTAAATTAATTATTCAAAATTTTGAAACGCAAGTGTGTATTTGGTGGAGAATCTTCACTAATATAATATTTTCCTACATCGTTTCATTTCCACAACCTTATAATCACATCATCACGCTTCAAATTTCCAATATATAATCAAATGGTGTAAATCTACATATGATTAAATATGTTCCAGAATTAATTAAGATACTAGCTCAGTTAATTTAACATATATATGTGTGTGACTTGGAGCATTGATATATAATTATCAATGCATAATTAGTTAAATATTTACAATTACACCAAAAAAATAGCTTAATTTGTTTATCAGGTATCTCTAAAGCTTCTATTTTTTTAGCTCTAAAATCTGTGGATCATTCAATGACTAAATAGAGTTAGGTATATTGCTTCAGGCCTGTGCTTGGCCCGTTAAACTTTTTTTTTATGTGTATTGAGGAGTAAAAAATGAACCCACTTTTTTTTGTTAAAAAAAAAAGCTTATTATAAAATGAAAATAAATTTCTATAAAAAAATAAAAATAAATATAAAACAATATTACAAATATTTATTATATCATATTAAGTATTTATTTAATCTATATAACTTTAGTGTGAGATTAAAAAATAAAAAATTATTTAAAAATATCATTAATACTTACTCGTACTAATTTTTAAACAATTCAACATAATTTTCAATAAAATAATTTTACTTTCGACGTGGTTATGCTGTTGCCCCCTTTGGTCTGCTCGTTGCACCCTCCTCCATCCGCGTACGACTCTTAGAGTCAATCTAATTTTTATATATTAGAGGAAATTAACACTTAAATTATGATTAATTGTTTAAGTAGAAGTTTTTTTCATACTAAGATTTTACTTAAAAAATACATAATATATATATATATATATATATTCTTATTAAAGGAGTTAGTTATTAACCGTTATATTATTTAATTTTAATTAATGTTTATTTCTTTTTAAGCATAAAGAGCTATTGATTTTTCTATTAAAAGAATAGATAAATCATCAAAGAAAAATATGATAAATATAGTTAGAAGTTTTCTTTCTTTATTCATTTTGAGTGTTATAGCAATTTCAATATCTAAGATTTAGAATATATTGAGGCAAACATGTAAATTGTGTAAATCCTTAAAAAAATATACATTACCTCGAAGGTCTACAAAATTTATATTTTTAAGACAGTAACTAATAATCGTAGCGTAACTTATTGTCATTGGTATTCATATTCTAATAGATATTCTTTCTACAATAACCAGATATATTTACAAGCTATAGTGTGCGTTTTACTCTCTCTCTCTCTCTCTTCATTGGTACAGTAAACAAAATCAAGCACCGAAGAAAGTTAGAAAATGGCATCAAGGGAACAAAATGCCATTAGAAAATTTGAAGCTACTTTACACTGTACACCTACTTGACCAAGAAAAAAAAAACCAAGTTGATTCCTTTCAACAAGAATATGATAGTGAATCCATACTACTAAAAAGCCATGCACACAAAGTGTTCTTAATTTCAAGGGCAATTTTGAATGTCTTACAATGGAATGCACCCAACTCTAACCTTTTACTTGATGCAAACATTATGGTGGTAAGACTTTATTTATTCATTATTTTGAAAGATTGAAATTACTTTATTGACTTCGGGGAAACACGTTTGCCTCGAATTATTTCATGTTTATGGTGGATCATGGATCACATGAAGTAAATTTAGAGGTGGCCAAAGAATTTCTAGGGCATTCGTAACAATGAATAACAATATATTAATTCTCTAAATGGATAGATATAAATATTGCACCATCCATTCTACAACTGTAGATATTCTTGCAACTATTTATATATATTTATTATTAAATATATTTAAATATTAAGATGTTTTATTGTTTTATAATAAAATAAAATTGTTATAATACTGTTTCAAAATAATGTTATACCGTATTAATTTATATTAATAGTAAAATAATATTATATAATCACTTATTTATTAGGGTTAACTTCTCAAGGTTATCGAGGATAAATCCTTTGGTCCAAGAAGTATTTTGCTTCTTTAGTGTGAACACCGTGTTTTTTTTTTAATAATAAAAATTAAATAATATTTTTCTCTTCCCCACCATTCCGGGAACAGCATTCATCATCCCCTCTACATCAGCTTCTTCCTCTCTGAATCTAGTGGACGGAGACCCTTTCCAAAAAAAACAACAACACTCTCATCTCATAAAAACACTCCACCACCAGCAGAAAGAGGGGGATTATAATACCAAACATCACCCATTACAAACCAGAAAAATAATAACGAAAAGAGAAGGGAAGAGAAAGTGGCCACCGGAACCACCACCGGTTTCTTCCTCCGAATCACTCACCCCTCTCTGATCTCCCTCTCCGTCACCCACTCCCACCGACGACCGAGCCCCCCTCCGACGAGCCAGCGCCGCCCAGATCCTCCACCGCCGCCATCGCCGGTCCCCCCTCTCTCCGTCGTGCTCTCTCTCCCTCCTCCACTCTCGGTCTCTCTCTCTCTCTCTCTCTCTCTCTCTCTCTCTCTCTCTCTCTCTCTCTCTCTTTCTTTTTCTTTCCCTTCTCTCTCTCTTCTTCCTCTCTGCCGCCCCCTCCCTCTGCAGATCACTCTCTCTTTACTTTGTTTTGTTATTAGAATTAGGTTTAGTTTTATCTTGTTTTTGGGCCTCAAATAAAACTGAGGCCCATTTTAATTCCCTCCTTTTTCTTTACTTAAAATAAATGTTTTTTTTTTCTAATGGGTTTCAGTTTTTCTAAAGCCTGAAACAAAAAAAAAAAAAACTTCTTTGCTAAAATAAAAACTAAAATATTATTATTATTATTATTGTTTTCTTTTATCCAGGTTTTAAAATTCTAATTAAAAAGTAAGTAGTTTTCATTATGTTAAACCAAAATAGAAAATGTTCTTGCATTTAATGTTATTATTAAAAATGTTTTGACCTTTATGTTTCTAGAAAACTTCTAAGTAGAAAAATAACTAATTTATTGTTATTATTTATTTTATCTGTTTCTAAAATTTTAATAAGGATAAATAGCTTTTGCTTTAAGACCGAGCTTCAAAGAAATGAAAAAAAGGTAAAATCTAAATGTTTTTTTAAGAAATTGAAAATAAATACTTTTCTTCTTTAAAATAAAAATGGTAGAATCTAAACTTCCTTCTCAAAATAAACATCGGTTTTTTTTCCTTTATTTACGTTAAATTTTAATATCAAAATTTAAAAATATTAAACGTATGTTTGTTTAAAATAAATAGTCTTTCAAACTAGATAATAAAAGATTAGATATCTTTTCCTAAAAAGTACAATAAATATTTTGTCTAAAAATAAAAATCTAAAATATCTTTCTTAAAATAACATTAAATGGTTTCTTTATTTTGTGATGAATCTTAAAATAATACATAAAATTAAAATCTAAACATATTTTTTTTAAAGTAATGATCATAAAAAAATCAAAATATCTCTTCTAAAATAAAGGTACAATTAGTTTTTCATTTATGGTTAGTTTTAAAAAATAAGGTTGTATCAAGATCTAAATATATCTTTTATAAAAAAAAGTAATCTCTTATACTAAATCAAATATTATAAGTAATGTCGTGCAAAATCAATGTTGCCCCGATTTATAGGATCTTAAAAGTTTATGCATGTGCGATCTTCTTCACCTTGTGATCTGGTCTCAATACCAGTATCCGTCCTACTAGATATATTTCAACGTCTTTATCAATTCGCCTACGTGCAACCGGTGTCATCGGTATACATCCGGACTCTAATTCCGTATCAGGCGCTCTCCCTATACCGGTTGTCCAGGATAACACCATGACACCGGATAACTCACACGTCATTATGCAGAAGACAAAAGGCATTGCTACAGGGACCGATCAATAATTCCCTGCACTACGAGCCAAAATCTGCTCACGGGAACGATCAACTTGTTCCCTAATTCTAGTCTATACACTCTACGCTCAATATAAAATAGCCACTTGACCCAATCATGCTGGCAAGTGCACAATAAAATAATAATATGTAGTGCTATTGGAGGTTAGTGGTTCCCCACTAACATGTCCTCGTATTTCGAGCCAATCAGGTATATGAACTCTCTTCATCAAGGAAGGGGGGATCTTCGACGGGAACTATTTACGATTATTCTCTGAAATACATTCCTCACTTGGAATATTATCACTGATTTGAGCGTCGGAGAATCTTTGCAGGTGACACCACCTTTCGCCCACATCAACGCGTTAGACCGGTGTGAAGGACCTCCAAAACGCCCAATCCGCCCTTCTCATACAAGGACAACGGATATTTACACCGGATACTCATATATCCGGTCTTCTGCACAGAATCTTCAAACTATTTATGATTGACTTGACTCCGGATCTCTAGACCCCGGTTCAGGATAGATCATTGGCACGCCCAGTGGGACACGATAAAGTTATTCCCACCTCTCGTTTACAAAGTCTAATCTTGCGTCATGGAAGGCAATGGAAGAAACGTATCAGATGGGCATGTAGAAGACGTGACGGCCCAAGAACAACCGACGAACAGACGCTTAGTTTTTAAGTCACCTGTCGAAAGTTCAAGAAGAATGGTGCAAGTATCTGCACCCGATCCAAGAGATGAGATGATACGGAAATTGATGGAGGAGTTAGTAGAGTTAAAACACGAAAGACAGAACTTGGGAGAGAAATCAACGTCCCAAACTGGCGGGACACACCATACAACCGACGGGGAAAAATCCACAACTCTCCAATACTCAAACATCCCCACGTTTGAGGGAAGAAGACAGACCCACATTTCTGATGATGAAGCTACTCGAGGGAAGAGGGAGCTAACTACAGCACCCCCGGTAACTTACAAACTCAAAGTTCCCTTTTCAAGGAGGCTTATGAGCATCCACATCCCCAAACATCTTCAAACCACCCAGCCACTCTCCATTGGAAAGTATAATGGCGAAACTAATCCTACTAAGCATCTTGATGCTTACGTATTTGAAGCCATGTACTTAGGGGCTGATGAAGATGTGATGTGTCGAATGTTCCCACGGACATTATCAGAAGAGGCCCTCGGTTGGTTTAAAGGTTTACCTTCTGGATCCATAGATTCCTGGGCTGAAATGGCAGCTATTTTCGAAAGTCATTTTGTCATCTCCAGGGATGTTCCCAGGACATCTCATACTTTGGCTCAAATTAAGCAAAGCGAAAACGAAAGCTTAAAAGATTTCCTGAAGAGGTTCTACAAGGAGGCATCCCTGGTTCCTAACCTCACAGAGTCCATTAAGCTGCATATCGTTATCGAGGCGTTGCAGCCAGGATCAGCTTTTGCCCTCTCATTAGCAAAGAGCCCACCAGTAACATTTGAGGAGTTCAGGAAAAAGGCCTCAAAGTACGTAAGTATAGAGATGCACCTAGAAGCTATGGCTGCAAAGAAAAAGCCACCAACACCACCTTCCCAACCCCAGAAGGGTAAGGAGAAAACGAGGTCGGAACGCATGGAGAGGCCATTCACCAATTACAAAGTTAATAACTCCTCTCTTCAACCTCGAGAAAAGACGTGTTAATTCCTTCAGCCACTATGCACCACTGTCAACCAAGCCATCTCAAATTTTGAGAGAGGTTGGATGGCCAGCTTTCAGCATCTATGGCATTAGAAGGCCAGCCCCTATGAAGAGACCAGGGAATCCCCGTAAATACTGTGATTTTCATGAACAGACAGGTCATTCCACTGATGAATGCCAAGCTCTAAAGAACGCAGTTGAAACGCTAATTAGAGAAGGCAAATTGAAGCAATACCTGTTCAAAGAAAAATCCTTTGACAGAACAGATCGGAATGAGAAAAGAGAAAGAGATCCAGACGATGGGGATGACAATAACCGTAATCCAGTAAGAAAATTCTCTGCTGCGGAGAAACAAAAGGGTGCAATGACTGATGATACAGCACACAGAGATGACATGCCTCAGCAGCAGCGTCAAGGCCGGCGTGAAGTCATTGATATGATCGCTGGAGGGTTCGCTGGGGGAGGAGCTTCAATTACAGCCCGGAAGAATCATCACAGAATGATTCTATCTGTACAAGGAAAAGTTAAAGACAATCGTCCTTACAGAGGAGGGGCTGAAGCTCCAATAATTTCATTCTCTGATGAGGATTTTGGCCCTACCATTCCTAGTGGAGACGATGCTGTAGTCATCATTGCAGTCATAGCCAACAAGCGTCCGAAGAATCCTTGTTGACCAGGGAAGTTCCTGTGATGTTATTTTTTATAACTGCTTTAAAAAGATGGGTTTTAATGACTCAGACTTACAGCCTTACACACAGGAACTAACAGCTTTCAATGGTGCAAAGCAACCAACAAAGGGATACCTTGACACCCTTATCTCTTTTGAAGGTGAGCCAGGAGCCAGAACGGTTAAATCCCGAGTGCTGGTAATCGATGTCGAGTCACCATTCAACGGTATCATAGGACGCCCCACTCTGAATGCTATGGAGGCAGTCGTGTCAACTCTACACCTCCTTATCAAGTTTATTGATAAAGACAATGCTGTTTCATCCATCCGAGGTGACCAAGAGATGGCCAGGTATTGTTACAACCTAAGCCTGAATATGACAAAGTTGGAGGCATCCAACAAAAAGAGGAAACTCAATGATTCTGGGACAGCTGCTGGTTCTGTGAGCCTTGTCGACCTGGACCCTAGGGCGGATTTGCATATTGATCTGTCCAACCCATCAAAGCCCACACCGGATGGAAGTTCCAGGGACATCATATTGGGAGATTCTCCAGAAAAGGTCACCCATATTAATGACAAGCTAGATACAGAAATGGAGCAGCGACTCTTGATGCTCTTACAGGAGTTCAAAGACCTCTTTGCTTGGACCACAGCCGATATGCCTGGTATTGACCCTGCTTTCTGTTGTCATAAATTGTCTGTCTACCCAGAGACGAGACCGGTTGCCCAAAAGAAGAGAAGATTGGGACCAGAGAAGCAGAAAGCAGCTTGCCAACAAACTGAGGAATTACTGAAGGCCGGATTTGTCAGGGAAATCTGTTATTCCTCTTGGCTCTCTAATGTAGTAATGGTCCGGAAACCCAATGGCAAATGGAGAATGTGCATTGACTATATGGACCTTAACCGTTGCTGTCCGAAGGATCCTTATCCTCTTCCCAATATAGATCGGATGGTGGATGATTCCTCTGGTTATCAGTATCTGAGCTTCATGGATGCGTACTCAGGTTACAACCAGATTCCGATGTGCGAGGAGGATCAGGAGAAAACAGCTTTCATCAATGATCGTGGTGTCTTTTGCTACACCGTTATGCCCTTTGGCCTGAAAAATGCTGGGGCCACATACCAGCGTATGATCAATAAAGTGTTTGAGGGCATGCATACCAAACTTGTTGAGGTGTACATTGACGACATCATAGCCAAGACATCGATTGGGGATGATCATATTGAGGACCTACGCCAAGTATTTATCCGCTTAAGAAAATTTAACATGAGGCTAAACCCATTGAAATGCACTTTTGCTGTCCCAGCTGGGAAGTTTTTGGGTTTCATGCTAACTCAACGCGGTATCGAAGCCAACCCAGGGAAGTGCAAAACGATTCTTGACATGCAGAGTCTAAAGAATCTGAGAGAAGTCCAATCCCTGAATGGAAAAGTAGCAGTCTTGGCACGGTTCATGCCAAAGATGGCTCACAGATCACTTCCTCTGTATAAAGTACTGAAAAAGTCCAAGAAATTCGAATAGGGACAGGAACAAGAACAAGCATTCCAAGAGCTTAAGGAGGTGTTGTCCAAACCTCCTATTCTTACAAAGCCTGACCCCGAAGACACGCTCATCCTCTACTTGGCTATTTCAGATGAAGCTTTGGGTGTAGCCTTAGTAAAGGAAACTCCTAACGGACAGAGACCGGTCTATTTCACCAGTAAAACTTTACAAGGTGCTGAGATCCGGTATCAAAAAATTGAAAAGGCCGCCCTCGCTGTTGTTTGGGCCTCTCGACGGCTGCGTCCGTATTTTCACGCACATCCGGTCCTGGTAAGAATGGATCTGCCACTCCGCTCTGTGTTAATCAAGCCTGACCTCGTTGGTAGGATGATCAAGTGGTCCATTGAACTCTCAGAGTTTGATATATCCTATGAACCTCGAGGCGCTATTAAAGCCCAGGTCCTGGTTGATTTCATTGTGGAAATAACAGGGATAAATCCAGATGCACCTTGTGTCTATTGGACTATTTATGTCGATGGTTCATCGAATCAAAAAGGCTCTGGAGCAGGCGTAGTTCTCGAAAGTGATGATGGAGTACACTTGGAGATCTCCTTCGTTTTAATTTCAAAACATCCAACAACCAAGCTGAATATGAAGCTTGTTTGGCCGGACTACGAGCTGCAATCGACATCGGAGCTTCTGAGGCGACACTGTGTAGTGATTCACAACTTGTGATTTCACAAATTCTGGGAGACTATCAAGCTCGTGAACCTCAACTCCAACTATACTTAAACTGCGTCAATGAGTTGAGAGAAAAATTCTCAAAGATGGAATTTAAACACGTTCCACGTGAAGAGAATACAAGAGCGGATATACTCTCCAGGCTGGCAAGCACCAAACGACCTGGTAGCACCACAACATTGGTCCAAAGCACTCTGACATCCCCCAGCATTCCTCTTTTCCCTTGTCTAAACGCCATAATGACCAACTCCCTTTACGGTGACACATGGATGGCCCCCTACATCCGTTATTTGGCCGATGGGCAGTTGCCCACTGATGAGAAGGAAAAGAAAAGAGTAAGAAGAGAATTGCCATACTTTACTATGATTGATGGCAACCTTTACAGAAGGGCACTTTCAGTACCTTACTTAATCTGTCTAAAAGAGGATGAGGTACAAGGAGTGATGGAAGAAGTGCACGAAGGACAATGTGGGCACCACGCCGGAGGAAGAAGTCTGATGAGAAAAATCCTCAGGGCGGGGTACTGGTGGCCCACGATAAAGCAGGATTCCATTGACTTTGTCAAGAAATACGATGCCTGCCAAAAATTCTCTAATCTTCACCACACACCGGCAGAAGAACTCTTTACATCTGTTGTTCCATGGCCATTCTACCAATAGGGTTTGGATATTTTGGGCCCTTTCCCAACTGCCCCTGGAGGCATCAAATACCTCATTGTAGGGGTTGATTATTTCACTAAGTAGATTGAAGCAGAGCCAGTGGTGCACATAACTTCAGCCCAAACTCGTCGTTTTATGTATGAAAATATTATAACACGATTCGGAGTTCCAGCACGGGTTGTCACAGACAACGGTACTCAATTCACGGACAGGAAATTCACAGATTTACTTGAAGGGTTAGGAATAGCCCAGATATTTTCCTCCATTGAACATCCCCAAACTAATGGCCAAGCTGAAGTGGCCAACAGGGAGGTGCTGAAAGGACTAAAGAAACGTCTAGGCGAGGCCAAGGGCGGATGGACAGATCAGTTGTGCCACGTCCTCTGGGCATATCGAACAACGCCTCATTCTTCCACCAATGAATCCCCGTATCGCCTGACCTACGGGGTGGAGGCAATGATACCTGTAGAACTATAAATTGCTTCTACTAGGGTCAAGTATTTCTCTGAAGAAAGCAACAACGCTAACTTGGCGTCAGAAATGGATGTCATACAAGAGCTCAGAGAGGTTGCATTCATTAGAGATCAAGCCATCAAAGCCAAAGCTGCCCTTCGATATAACAAACGAGTCCAATCAAGGACTTTCAACATCGGGGATTTGGTTTTAAGGAAAGCAAGTGTGGGAAACAAATTTGCTCATCAAGGCAAATTAGCCCCAAACTGGGAGGGCCCTTACAGGGTATCCGAGGTCGCTGGTAAAGGCTCTTACCGCCTTGAAAACCTTGATGGCACACCGATCCGAAACAAATGGAATACCCAGAACTTGCGCATTTATTACAGCTAGCTGCTCGAGCAACATGCACTCTTTTTTCCTCACTTGAGAGTGTTCGACGAAGAAACCAATACTATTATCCCAGCTATGCTTCTATTGTAATTCTTACCAATACTATTATCCCAGCTACGCTTCTATTGTAATTCTTATTTTTGCTCAATAAGAATCTCATATATCAGCTTAACTCTTTCGAGTTTCTCTTATGCTGTCATTTTCAGTCTATCCGGCGTGCACAAACATATTCAGGACGGATGATCTCAACTACCCATTCTGTAGTTGACGATGCAACTCCTCGAATGTGCATGAACAATTGAAGACCTGGGCATAGTAGGATTGATCCTCTTGCAAGGATCATACCGAATCCCAGGAAAAGGGCGCAGTAGGATCAGACCTTTTTCACAAGGCTGTACCGAACCCCTTTTGAAGGCCCAGATTGTAGGATCAAACCGAACTCCGGGTATGGTTAGTAGGTATGACTGAACACCGGATAAGGCTTGGGCGCAGTAAGTTGGTTCTCTTTCAAGACCACGCTGAACCCCGAGTAATGGGCGCAGTAGGTTCAGGATTAGCCCTGATCTGAACCCCGTGTTGAAGACTTGGATTGTAGGATTGAACCGAACTCCGAGTACAACTAGTAGGTTTGACCGAACGTCGGTGAAGAACGGTTAGTAGGATAAAACCGAACGCCAAGAAAGACGTGGGTTACAGGATCAAAACCGAACCCCAATGAAAGGCTTGGACTGTAGGATTGAAATCGTTGAAAAGTATTTCCTTTAGGAATTCCTCACTCGGACATACTTTCCCTTGGAATTCCTTACTCGGAAATGCTTCAAGTTCAATACTATACTATTAAAATTCTTCAGTCGGTAACATATCATTGAAATCCGACTCACGAAGAATTAATCATCACTCTCATTCACCTTACTCGGAAATACTTTTCCTTAGAATCCCTTATTCGGATATACTTCAAACTTATTGCCCGACTCATGAATTCCGACTCAAGAATAATTCATTCGGGTACGCCCTTATCTGAAGCATATTCAACCGAAGTATTCAAAAATTCTCCATTCGGTACCATGCCGGGCAGCAGTCGGAAATTTCACTCGGTGAAACCTTACCCTAGAGTTTCACACTCGGGTATGCCTCCCAGACATTTTCATCCCAAACATTTCATTCAGAAATTCTCCACTCGGTGCGTGTAACGCAGAAGTCAGAGATAAGTCACTCGCTGACTTCCCGATTAGAAATCCCTCATTCGGTGATCTCTTGTTCGGAAAACTTCTACCCGGCTCAACATCAAGCGGGAATCGAAGATATTTCATTCGGAATTTTTCTCATCCGTTTCCCCGAGTCAGAAAATAATTCACTCGGTGATTTCCCATTCAGAGATTATCCACTCGGTGATACATCACGTGGAAATCGGACATCTTCCACGGTAGAATTGAACTCCGAGTGTAATGAGTACAATGAAACCGAATGCGACTGAAGAGTCACTCAGAAAATTCCACTCAGAAATTTTCACTCAGCGAAATTTCCACTCAGAAATTCTCATTCAGCAGAACTTCCACTCGGAAATCTTCACTTAGTAGAATTTCCACTCGGAAATTCTTACTCAGAAGAACTTCCACTCGGAAGTTTCACTCGGAATTTGTTCAATCAAATATTTGCTCAGAACTGATCACCCAACAATACTGGGGGACAGTATCGACAGCCTAACGAATATTTCAAGGATGAACTCTTAGTGAAACGTTCTCACAATCATTTCCCCTCAAAATTAACATTGCAAGCCGTTCTCATGACAATAGCATGTTCCCTCACAACGGCGATCCCTGTTATGGTACTTACAACCAAAAGGCCTGATCTTCAAGGAGCAAGGTACACTTTTTACCAGGCTTGTATACCAAACGTGTGATTCCAGAAAACGACTTCATCACACCAACTTATCCATACTTGACAAAAGATACTCTATCTTTTCTGTCAAACCAAGCCTTTAGCTATCAAAGTGCCCATACATGAGAACGATAGTTATATGTCTCTATCCGTTCTTCATCCTGCATGTTCAAATCCGGAGTGAAGGTTATATGTCAATATCCGTTCTTCACTCTACATACTTAAATCTGGAATGATTCATTACACATGCAATCCTTCTATCAAAGCTGTTTTTGAAGCTGCATATGTAAGTATGCAAAGTAGTTTTGATGAATGACAAAGTATTCATGATGATGATGGAATGGCAAAGGTTCAGAAACAAGAAGGTTCAAGCACAAAGACAATGGCCAAGAATAAAAAGATGAAGATGCCTCACAAAGAATTAAAGTAATCGATTGCAAGACATGCTAATCAATTAGGATGCTGCAAAAACAGACTAAATGCATCAGGAACAGATGCTAATCGATTATGGAAGCTAAACAATCGATTAGGTACTCACTGGAATTAAGGTAATCGATTATGCACTTGAGACTAATCGATTACAACAATTAGAAATGGGATTAAATGCATCAGGTATGACGGCTAATCGATTATGGAAGCCACACAATCGATTAGGAAGCCACTAGAATTAAAGTAATCGATTACATGAAGTCCTAATCGATTACCATGCTGCGAGACACAAATTATGAGCATCAGGTATCAATCATAATCGATTACAAGGCAAGGAATAATCGATTAGAATGGTTCTGTTTCATAGCTAATCGATTACAGTAGAAATGCTAATCGATTACCTGCTGCATAATACTGAAGATTTCAAAAGCTAATCGATTACAGCTCGAAGGCTAATCGATTACCATAGTGTCAGAACGTGGGAAAATGCTTTTAAGTGGAACTCCAGCTCATTTCTTCACTCCCACTTTATGCCCATGCTAAGGTATCCGTTGGAGACAATGTGCAACGGCTGGAAACCCTAAAAATGGCTATAAATGAAGCATGGATTCAAGCAAGAAAAAAAATGAGAACACAAGAGGGGAGACCAAGGCATAACACAAGGCAACAAACATTTCTCTTCTTAAGGTCTTCTTACTAGATTTCTCTTGTATATTCTGCAACTCTTGTTTCTTAACTTGCATATTGCTTAAGAGTTGTTAGATTGTGAGTTTCAATTTGCATATCCTCTCTTGTTGAGAGTTAGAATTTGTGAGAGCTTTCATTTATGTATCTACTCTATTGAGAGAGTTAATTGCTTGTAAACCAAACACCAAAACACCAAGGTTTTTCACTCTAGGTTGAGTGGTCACAAAGGTTGGGGTTCAACCTTTGGGTATTGAGAGATTGTGAGATTGGGTGGGTTGCCCTTCGCTTGTGAGGATTGAGTTCTTGAGTGTGGGACACTAGGAAGCTGCAATTGCTCAAAGCTTGTATCTCAAATCTTCAATAGTGGAATCCTTCAAGTGGGTTGCTTGAAGGCGAGACGTACACCGGGTTGGTGGAACTCGTTAAATTGGTTTGCATTTCTCTCTACCTTGAACTCTTTATACAACTGCGCATATAAACTGTTTGTTGAAATGCTTAAGCTGAATGTGTGAATCAAAGTTGTTGTTCAAGTAGAAAACTAACTCTGCATGCCAAGTGTTTGATAATGTGCTTGAATCAATATTTGGTGAAGTTCTTAAAAATTGGAATTTGCTATAACTTGCCAAGTATCTAGAACATTGTTTCCTATCAACTCTTGTGTGATACTTACTTGATTGCTATTACTTTTCACATGCACACAAGGTGTTTGATAAATTGAATGAGCTGAATCTTTATAGGAAACATCACATTATTGACAAATAAATCTGTGCACTCCAACTGTTTGATAAATCGCTCTAGCCAATAACTTGCTTGTTTATCACACTTTAAGCCTTATATTGTCATTACACATAAAGTGTTTCATAGTGTGATATGTGCATGAAAGTTATTGTATCTTTATTATTGCATCATTTGTATATTACTAACCATTTCCAAGGGGATTCCGCGCAAAAATTTGAAACACTCAATTCACCCCCCCTCTTGAGCGTTGAGGCCTTGGCTAACAAGTGGTATCAGAGCTTGACTCTTGCCATAAGGCTTAACAGCTGCAGGAGATCAAGATGGCCTCTACCTCTTATGATGTATTTCCATAAAATGGCACAATAAGTAGACCTCCAATCTTCAATGGCAAAGACTATGCTATTTGGAAAGAAAGGATGAAAATCTTTATCCAATCCTATGACCTCAAGGTATGGAATGCTATTCAATTTGGTCCTTTCATTCCTATGCATATTGTCAATAATATAGAATGTATGAAGCCCATGAACTTGTGGACTATGGAAGAAGAAAGGAAGGTACAATTTAATCTTAGAGCTAAAATTCTTATCACATTAGCATTAGAACCTAATGATGTTTCTAGAGTTATTGCTTGTAACAATGCTAAAGAAATATGGGAAACTCTTGAAACAATATATGGAAATACTAATGATGATCAAGATGCAAAAATTAGTACTCTTTCTAGCAAACATGAAGAATTCAAAATAAGCCCGGAAAAAGAGATCAATGAACCGGAAGAAGAAATTGCATGTCTAATGACAAAGCACTCCCAAAATGATGAGGTATGTTCTTTAAATGCATTTAGTGATGATGATGATGATGATGATGAATTTGACAAAGATGAATTGCTAGAAGCTTTTGAAGAATTGCATGAAAAATTTGTTTTGCTATCAAAGAAATATGCATGCTCTAAACAAACCATTTTGACTCTTAAAAATGAATTGCATGATGTTCTTATAGAAAATGAAAATCTTAGAGTTCAAAATGATGAGTTAATAGATTCAAATGTATCTCCTAGGACTTGTAATGATAATAATGATTGTATGCTTATTGATAGATGTATGCTTCTTGAAAATGAGAATAAAGAACTAAAAGAAGCACTTAGCAAGCTCACTCATAGTCAAATACCTCTAATTGCACCTATTGAAAATCAAAGGCATACACTTGATAGAAGAAAAATAGGTCATTACAAGAACCCTTTTGCATCCTACAAAGAAAAATCCAAATCCTTTCTTAGATGCACAAACCATGAAAGAAAAGGGAACTCATTGTCTAATTGTTTTAAAAGAAAGCACATAGAACATAATAGGAACCATTACCATCATACCATGACTTATTCATTGGATGCAACATGTTTTTATTGTGGAATGTATGGTCATATATCTTCTAGTTGTTTTATAAAGAAATCTCGTCAAAAGCATACAAGAAATGTATGGATTCCAAAACAATCTTGAAATCCCAAACTAACAAGGAAGGACCCAAATCTCAAAGGGTACCTTAAAATTTTGAAATCTTGTAGGCAAACTTTGAAGCAACAACTTCTCATTGATGGGTGACCAAATCTCATGGCCTAAGGAGATATCAAGTATCTCAAAATCTATTCCAAAAGATAAAGGAGAAGAATAAAGCAAGCCAAGATTATGATGACTCATCATACATCTAGAAGGAAATTGAAGCTCTTATAAATACCATTCAAACAAAGAGATAGTCAAGAAGCTTCAATGTGACTCACACAAGATGGATTGCACCAAGACAAAATCCAATGGACAAACACTAAAGATAATACAACAAGAGGTGTAAGTACTTATCATACAATTTATATGAATACTCATTCATAATGAATCTTGATATACGAAAATCTTACCTTGATTTGATATGCATGCTTGAGCATGAAAGGTGTTAAGTTTTGAGATGATGAATGAATAATCTTAGGACCCCTTCAACTCATGAAAATCTTAGGATCAATAGTGTTTGTACATAATGATTGATGATGATTGATCATGAGTTTGATGAATGATTGTTTGAATAAGATGGTACATGAAAAACTTGAGATATATTCATCCATGTGAGTTAGAAAGGATTGAAACATGATGCTTAGATTCAAAGTCTTAAATGATGCATGAACTCTTGATGTATAAATTCTTGGATGATGTATGAATCCTTGAAAATGTATGAACTCTTAAATGATGCATGAATGATTAAATATGAATTCTTGATGATGTATCATTAATATATTGGTTAACTAGTGGTATCTAAACAACAAACATCTTCCTTTAACAATGGTATAAATTGATTTAGTAAGAGGAAGAGATCATGAGGACATAATCTTGATTATATGCTTATCACTATGCCTTGATAATAAATACATATATTGTGTGTATAAGTGGTATCTATGCTTTGACAATCTATGCAATTATGTTCCTAGAGATAAAGCATGTATGTTACAACAAGTGATTGCCTAGACTTTAACTTCATGATTGTAACATCATAGGCATGAACATGATGATATGTTAAGAAACAATGCATGATATGATAAGTGATAATGCATACCATGATCATGCTTGGGCAAGTGATATCCATCTTGATTGACCTTATAATTCTTATCTACACCATATGTTTGATGATGCACAATCTTGATTGTGAAAAGAAATTTGAAAGTATTACATCATTGAGATTGAAAAGAATTTTTGAATAACATGATGAACAATGATGATTGCTAAAAATCTTGTGTTGAATGCTTAAATGTTAGTAATTGGTATCAAGAGCTTAAATTAGCAAATCCATAAAGTGGTATCAACCTCTATATTTATCCTTGTTAAATTGCATGATTAAGGGGAAGTTACATAACATTTCTCTATAACAAGTGATACTCATTGATGATATGTTATCTTTTTATCAAGTGGTATGAAAAATTGAGCAAATCCTTTTTAGAAAACTCTCTTTCCAAAACAAATACTGCATCAAAGACCCAAAATTGGTATAAACTCTTGTGGACTCAATGCTACTAACAAAAAGCTTTGCAAAGAGTTTGTTAAGGTTATGCAGGATGACTCAAAATGGCAAATCAAACTACTAAACTGGGCGAACAAAGAATTGATCAAGGAATGCAACATGGATGAAGCAAAATGCCATACAAGGATGTGAAAAGGGATATAAAACTTGCAAAATACCAAGGTATGATCGAATTCTTACTCTACCATTATGCTCTGTGAATTATACAAATCATATTAACAAGTGGTATGAATAACGTATTTCACAAGCTGCATATATCACTTCATCCCTGCTCTGATACCTATATATAATCATACATTGTTGAAAAGCCTTCTATGTTACTACTCTGATACCTAGAAATGCATCAAGCCATATTAATGAAATGATTAACAAGTGGATTGTTATATGCAATGGTATCTAACCTTTGAGTGGTATTTATTCATATTATGGTATTTATTGTTTCAACAAGTGGTATCTATTAAAGAGGAGATCATATGCTTAACAAGTAAACAAATGGTATCAGACTTGACTGAATTGACTCACAAGTGGTATTAGACTTGATCAAATTGGTATCACACTTTCACACACTAATAGGTGGTATATTTCACAAGTGGTATCAATTACAAGTAGTAAGGGGGAGCATACATATGAATGATTATCCTTGATTTCACCTCTTTATGACTATGCTCATGGCACTTATGCTTACAATGTTACCTCTATTCTCCTATATGTTCACTTGGAAAATTATTCTTGTGCATTTGATGATGCCAAAATAGGAGAAAACTATGTGCTTACTTGAAATGATATGTGAAAGAATCATGTGACGTTTTTGAAAATGATACTCACAACATGATGGTTTAGCAATCAATTATATGCTTACTTGATGAATGAATTATGTGATTGCTTATTGACTCTAAATGCACTAAAATGGTATTTATCTTTGATCATGTTATGAGATTTGATTTGAAATCTCTCTTATGAAATGCTTAATCTCTCTTATTCAAATACATGAGTTTATATGTTGATGGCATAGAATATATTAAGGTGATAATCTTTTTGATGATGCCAAAGGGGGAGAGATTAGTGGAAGGATCCATTTATGCTAAAAAGGGGGAGAGATATCATGCTTCCATCATTTTATATGTTTAAAACAGTTGGCATAAGTTATAAGATTAAGGGGGAGAATAACACTTAAACAATGAACTTAACTAGCATTCATTACATCATATAGGGGGAGAATACATATAACCATTGATTGTCATTATTCTGTGAAACTAACACCCCACGAGATGAACATTGGTTGTCATCATCAAAAAGGGGGAGAATGTGTTTAAATGTTGAAACAGGTTTTGATAATGACAAACGTGAAGACTAAGGCAAAGACTCCTAAAGGAAGAAAGGATATTACCATGAAGCCAAGATGATGAATTTGCAACACATGAATACAAGCAACATGTAACATCAATTGCCATCATCAAAAAGGGGGAGAATGAAGCTGCATATGTAAGTATGCAAAGTAGTTTTGATGAATGACAAAGTATTCATGATGATGATGGAATGGCAAAGGTTCAGAAACAAGAAGGTTCAAGCACAAAGACAATGGCCAAGAATAAAAAGATGAAGATGCCTCACAAAGAATTAAAGTAATCGATTGCAAGACATGCTAATCGATTAGGATGCTGCAAAAACAGACTAAATGCATCAGGAACAGATGCTAATCGATTATGGAAGCTAAACAATCGATTAGGTACTCACTGGAATTAAGGTAATCGATTATGCACTTGAGACTAATCGATTACAACAATTAGAAATGGGATTAAATGCATCAGGTATGACGGCTAATCGATTATGGAAGCCACACAATCGATTAGGAAGCCACTAGAATTAAAGTAATCGATTACATGAAGTCCTAATCGATTACCATGCTGCGAGACACAAATTATGAGCATCAGGTATCAATCATAATCGATTACAAGGCAAGGAATAATCTATTAGAATGGTTCTGTTTCATAGCTAATCGATTACAGTAGAAATGCTAATCGATTACCTGCTGCATAATACTGAAGATTTCAAAAGCTAATCGATTACAGCTCGAAGGCTAATCGATTACCATAGTGTCAGAACGTGGGAAAATGCTTTTAAGTGGAACTCCAGCTCATTTCTTCACTCCCACTTTATGCCCATGCTAAGGTATCCGTTGGAGACAATGTGCAACGGCTGGAAACCCTAAAAATGGCTATAAATGAAGCATGGATTCAAGCAAGAAAAAAAATGAGAACACAAGAGGGGAGACCAAGGCACAACACAAGGCAACAAACATTTCTCTTCTTAAGGTCTTCTTACTAGATTTCTCTTGTATATTCTGCAACTCTTGTTTCTTAACTTGCATATTGCTTAAGAGTTGTTAGATTGTGAGTTTCAATTTGCATATCCTCTCTTGTTGAGAGTTAGAATTTGTGAGAGCTTTCATTTATGTATCTACTCTATTGAGAGAGTTAATTGCTTGTAAACCAAACACCAAAACACCAAGGTTTTTCACTCTAGGTTGAGTGGTCACAAAGGTTGGGGTTCAACCTTTGGGTATTGAGAGATTGTGAGATTGGGTGGGTTGCCCTTCGCTTGTGAGGATTGAGTTCTTGAGTGTGGGACACTAGGAAGCTGCAATTGCTCAAAGCTTGTATCTTAAATCTTCAATAGTGGAATCCTTCAAGTGGGTTGCTTGAAGGCGAGACGTACACCGGGTTGGTGGAACTCGTTAAATTGGTTTGCATTTCTCTCTACCTTGAACTCTTTATACAACTGCGCATATAAACTGTTTGTTGAAATGCTTAAGCTGAATGTGTGAATCAAAGTTGTTGTTCAAGTAGAAAACTAACTCTGCATGCCAAGTGTTTGATAATGTGCTTGAATCAATATTTGGTGAAGTTCTTAAAAATTAGAATTTGCTATAACTTGCCAAGTATCTAGAACATTGTTTCCTATCAACTCTTGTGTGATACTTACTTGATTGCTATTACTTTTCACATGCACACAAGGTGTTTGATAAATTGAATGAGCTGAATCTTTATAGGAAACATCATATTATTGACAAATAAATCTGTGCACTCCAACTGTTTGATAAATCGCTCTAGCCAATAACTTGCTTGTTTATCACACTTTAAGCCTTATATTGTCATTACACATAAAGTGTTTCATAGTGTGATATGTGCATGAAAGTTATTGTATCTTTATTATTGCATCATTTGTATATTACTAACCATTTCCAAGGGGATTCCGCGCAAAAATTTGAAACACTCAATTCACCCCCCTCTTGAGCGTTGAGGCCTTGGCTAACAGTTTTCAACTGACAAACATATAAAGGCAAATTGTTCTTTTATTGATCAAATGCTAAATTACACGAAGGAATTCATTCAGTAATCTAGAGCTGATCCCGGAACACAGCAGATTTGAATCAATAAAAACTAAGACAAGGAGGGCATTATTTCTTCTGACTTGTCTCTCCTTCCTTCCCTTCGCCTTTACCTCCGGCGTTGCCTCCCCCATCACCAGTAGCCTTGCTTTTATTAGCACTAGAGCTTGTTCCTTCGCTTCTAGGCTTCAGGAGAGAAGGTCCCATTGACTGACCTTCTGGTAGAGGAGTGAACTTGTACGGGGTGTTAGGCGGATCTTCCTGACGATCATTAACAACGGCCACCAGTTTCCCTTGATGAAACTCATAGAACGGATCAATACCATATAGATCAAGTTCCACTTTAGGATTCCGGTATTGAACTTGACGAACAGCCAATCCGAAGGATTCCTTGACTGCTTGGTCACAGATACCTACAGCCTCATCCAAATCCGCTTTCAAAGTTTTGACTTCGTCAGTCGAACCCGCCAACTTTAAAAGCAACTCCTTCTCCTTACGTGACCAATCTTCTACTCCTTGGGAGTAAACGACCTTAGCTTCCTTCAATTCTTCCGTTAATTTGGCCAAATGCTCCTTCTCTGTACAAAGGCTGGCATGGAGGTCGGAATTGGTTTTCTTCTGATCAAGTATCTGGACCTCCAGCTCCTTAACAAGATGTTTCAAATTGGCAATTTCCTCATCCTTCTTATACCCTTCCTCTTTGGAAGCCTCTAATTTATTCTCCAGTCGGAGGATGCTTGCCTTATCCCTAGCTGCAGCAACGCTAAGGTCATTAACTTTGCCTACTAACTTACTAAGTCGTTCGTTATCCTCCGACAGTCTCCGAACCGACTTTAGGAGACCGGACAGTTCTGCTAACTGCCACTGTCCGGCATCACAAGCTTTTGTTACTTCATCAGGCTCTAAAGTCTTCAGCTGGTATGGAAAATCAGGGATGCTTTGAGGCACGGGACCTACATATACTAGGTGTGAGACAAGATTGGAATTCCCTGGAGGAGGACAGGAAACCTTAGGCGCAAAGTAAGCAGTTATTGGTTTGGCAACCGACGTAGAAACACTACTCGGGGCATCCGGTGTGACCTTCTCTACCACCTTACCCTTGGAAACCTCTGCATCAACTGCCCCTTCAGAAATCTTTTGTTTTTTGGGAGAGGGCTGAGATTCGGTTTTCTTGGAAGGGTCATGTTTTACTTTCTTCCTTTTCTCACCAACCTTTTTTCCCTCAATGTTGGAGGTCGGTATATCAGATCCGCCCTCCAACAAAGGAATATCGTCACCAGCAGACGAGGTGAGTATGATGGTCTCAACAGTGGCCTTCTTGGAATTTTGCTTTGCCTGAATGTTGTTTTCAGCCGCCACGGATTTCCCTCCAGCCTTGAGGCCTTTCAACTTCTCCATCTCTGGCGAATCAGCTTCAATTTCAACTGCATAATCAGAAAAAAGAACCGTCAGAAACAAAAGATATTGAGTTATTAAGAAAGAAGAACATGTAAAATGACAGGAAATTACACAAATATTCCTCGCAGGTGGTCTTTGACCCAAGCAAACGTCTACAAGAGAAGAACTTATGCGAGGCGGTGTACGATTGAAGAGCAGAAAGAACGGAAACTGATATTGGTGTTAACTCGTCCTCGTCGGTGTAGTAAGCTTGGGACGTCAACAAGAAATGTTCATGCATCCAGGACACGGGGAACTCTTCAATCCCATCTTTATTCAACCAAAAAATTGGTTCATCAGGCTTCACACGAATCCTGGTAAAATAAGACTTGAAGGAACGTCCATCAACTTTGGCAGAGTCAGTGTAGGATTCGAAGTTGATGATCTTGGAGAGAGTCCGGAGGGTTATTAGACTTACTCCTCCCTTCTCCCTATTGGCACGACGGACCACCTGCGTGAAGTAAAAGAGCATGGCCACCGTCGGTGTAAAATTAAAGTGCTCCCCAAGCACTTCAAGAGAACGAATCAAACCCCATCCGTTTGGGTGAAGCTGTGAGGGAGCGCAATCCAAGAACCTCAGAACAACCATTTGGAATTTGCTGAGCGGGAAGCGTACACCTAAGTTCAGGAATAAGAAGTCATACATATATATTGATCTCTTATCCGGTGTATGACAGATCCGTTATGAAGGCAAGGGAGCCAACACCATGAAACGCTCCTTGTACTTTCCTTTTTTGAAAACGGTGAAGCGAGGCTCCAACCTAGCTCCATCCTCCCGAGCATGTATGGACACCGTATCACGAAATTCGTCAGCAACCCAGCTATATGGGCGTTTCTGTTAGAACTTTACCCAGTCAATCCGGTGTGCAACTACATTACACAATCCAGAGGCTGTCTTCATGATATATTTTTGAGAAGATGCTCCACCACTAGAGGTGCTTTCTCCAGACATCTTCCTTACGGCTAGTTTAAACGCCTTAACACTGCGATAAAAGCTAACATCATCAGAGAGGTACAAATCAGCACTCCCCTCACTCTCGCTAGTAGAGGATTCTGAAGAGGGTATTATCACCCTTCGCCTCGAGTAGGGTGACGCCTCCCTCTCTGAATGAAGTGGATTTGAGTGGACGATTACAGGGATCCTTCCACCACGACTTAAGGAGGTCCGAGACAACACTCTACCTCCCCTTCCCCTACGACCAACGTATCTCGAGCTAGCAAAGTCTCTCCCAGACATTTAGAAAAACTGGAAGAAAAACGAGAAGACAAAAGAGAGGTTACCTAAGAATGAAGAGAAGTGGTGAATCAAATCTCACACAAGCAAACAGGAGTCTCTTCTCGAAATTTTTACAGAGTTTCGTCAGGGAAGCAAACACTGAGTAACTTCTGAATCTATTAAGTTCTACTCTTATAAGGAGTCGAAGGTTATGTCGTTTACAACCAAACGACACTTTTAAACGACACCTTTTTCGTAGACACGAGGTTGCCGTTTCGAACATTGAGGCGCAAAATCAGCGTCAATTCGTCAAAGGGCCTCTCAAATGGGTCTCAAAATTTAAATTTCAGGCCCATTAAGCCCCTCAGTGACGGTTATAAAGACGTGCGCATTTAAAGTAATATGGCTTGCCCACGTGATTAAAGGCATTAAATGCCCAATCATGAGAAATATTACAACTGTTTCCCGAATACCAAGGGTTGCAAGTTTTAATAACTTCTGGGATTCCCACACAAAAGAACTTTTTGTACGGATCCGTCCTAAAAAGATCTACGACAACGGAACTTCATTCCAAGAACGGATATTTACGCAACCACGTAACGACTTTCTATAAACGACGAATATCATCCAATATCCAAAATCATTACAGACGATGTAGCTTATATGAGCCAGTTTACTAGTCCCTCACACAAGCTAGGGGACAAACAAAGTGATGACCCTGTATACCGGATTCGATAATGAAATTGTATACCGGATTTGATAATGAAATTGAAAACTCAATTCCGCACCCTGACGATCAAAACGTACTTTTCCAGGACGGATGACCTCAATCACCCGATCTGTGACTTGACGATGTAACTCCTGGCATAGTGTACTTCTCCAGGACGGATGATCTCAATCACCAGTCTGTGATTTGACGATGTAACTCCTGGCATGGTATACTCTCTAGGACGGATGATCTCAATCACCAGTCTGTGATTTGACGATGTAACTCCTGGCATGGTATACTTTCCAGGATGGGTGATCTCAATCACCCAGTCTGTGATTTGACGATGTAACTCCTGGCATGGTGTACTTCCCCAGAACGGATAACCTCAATCACCCAATCTGTGATTTGATGATATTACTCATGTGATCTTGAAGGCTCAATCCGTGCTCTTACGATTGAGAGATATTTCTCCAGGGCGGATATTCCCTATCACTTGATCTGTGATTTTATGTATCAACTCCTGGCGTGAATAAATTCTCATCACTATCCCTATGATGGAAAACACAACCATCATCTTTATATATCTTTGCAGTTCCCAAAGCTCGGAACGATACTCTTACATTGAACAACAGATTCACTATGTGAACCTCCTTGTAAGAGTAACACTAATTAATACTAGTCATCCGTCCTGACACACCCCTTCTGTGAACAACGGATCGACCACTTTTCTCCCCAAAAGAATTAAGGATGACACCCTACAACAGGTACCTATTCCTTAACACGCCTATACTTGGGGACAGTATTCATGTATATGTCTTTCCATTACCTAATTTTCTGAGGTAATCATTTCGATTCGACCTCAACGGTTAGTCATACAGAACGGACTATCAGGTACTGAGACAATATATACATCCAAGACAAATATCTGAATAGAATTTCATTCATTCATAAAGAAGGAAAAGAAAAAGCAAAATTACATGTAACTGTTCAAAACCGGAGTTGATCCCGATACACAAATTTACATATAAACAAAAACAAGACTACAGAGGGGGAATTTGCTCTTCAGTCTCTTTCTGTGCTTCCCCTGCTCCAAGCTCTTGTGTCCCTTCCTTCAGGATTTCCTCAGGAGTCTTCCCCTTGGGAGCCTCAGTACCTTCTGCAGATGAGGCAACCTCAGACATAAGAAAGACGAAATCAGGTCCCATACTTTGACCCTCAGGAAGGGGAGGCAAACCGTACAAGGACTTCAGAGGATCTTCATGTCGACCATCAACCACTGTGACTAACCTTCCTCCATGGAATTCGTAGAACGGATCCATACCATAGAGGCTAAGTTTCACAGTGGGGTTACGGTAAAAAACTTGGCGTATAGCCAGGCCGAAGGATTCTTCAACCGCCTGAGTGCATATGTCGATAGCTTCCTGCTTCTCAGCTTTTGCTACAGCCAATTCTTCCCGCAACCTCGATAGTTCCCCACTCGATCCTTCAGATTCCGTGCTCCCAGCCTTCAGTCCCTCGATCTCAAGGAGGAACTTCTTCTCCTTTTGGGACCACTCCTCGGCTTGTTTAAAATAATCCTCCGTAGCAGCTTTACTTTTGTCTTCAAGATCAGCTTGTTTAGCTTGACTGCTACGGAGTTCCTCTTAAGATTTACTAAGCGTCTCCTCCTTCTCTGCCAATTTACCTTCCAAGTCTTTAAGCATAGTTTTGAGCTTGAGATTTTCTTTGTTCATAATATCTGCAAACTCTTTAGACTTGGCGAGGTGATCTTCAGCCAATTTTAGGGCAGCTTTATCCTTCTCCATCGAGAGGTTGAGCTGTTCTAATTTATCACTCAGCTCATCAACCTTGTCAACGTCATCAGCTAACAAACTGAGTGAATAAAGCATCTTAGTCAGTTCTGCTAACTGCCATTTTCCGGCCTCACACGCCTCCTTGATTTCTTTAGTTTTAAGCGTGGGCCGGAGTTCATACAGCGGCTGAGGAAGAATTGCTGGAGTTGTTCCCCGATATGAGAGGAAGGGGGTAAGGAATGAATTTGTTGGGTAGGAGATCGGACTAGATCCAAAAACCCCGGCAGGAATCCCCTTATGGTGTCCGGAAGAAACATCAGCTGCATCCAAGGTCTCTACAGCCTTACCTTCTGAAACTCTTCCCCCTTTTTGGGCTCCTCGAAGGTTTATGTTTCTTCGACGGTCCTCCAGAACAATCATTCTTGATCTTTCTCCTCCTCTCGGTTATTTGGGGCTGACTAGTAGTTGTGCCAACACCAGTCGAGCCGCCCTCGACCAGCGGAATCTCCCCTTCCACATCCGAGGTCAGAATAACCAATTCAGGACGATCCTTTACAGAAGTCTTAGCCTGAATTTCATTCTCACGAGCTACGGATTTACCTGCCGCTTTAAACCCCTTCAGCTTATTCATCTCCAGAGATTCCTGCTCTATTTCACCTGCATGCACAAACACAAGATATTAGCAACTACGAAATATTCGACACATTTGACAAAGGAGAAAAAGAGAAATAAAACGAGAATTACGAAGATATTCGTCCCAAACTCCGCTTGAACTACTTAAAAGACGCCTACACGAAAACACTTTAGAACGTGTAGTGTGTGCTTCAAGTGCGAACAAAACTTTCAACGATTCAGGGGATAGCTCGGATTGATCAGCATAATATGCTTGGGAGTTTAAAAGAAAATGCTTATGAGTCCAGCTCAGAGGAAATTTATTAAGACCCTCTTCATCCCTCCAAAAGACTGGTTTCTTCTTCTTAACAGATATCCGGGTAAAGTAGGATTTGAATGATTTTCCATCAACTTTAGCCGAATCAGTGTAAGATTCGAAGTTCACAAAGGAACATAGGGTCCGGAGTGTTACTAGACCAACACCGCCCTGCTTGTTAGCCCTCCGAACTACCTAAGTGTAATAGAACAGCATCGCTACAGTGGGTGTAAAATTGAAATAATCGCCCAGAACCTCTAGAGCACGGATGAGGCCCTAACCGTTGGGATGAAGTTGAGAGGGTGCGTAATTTAAGAACCTTAACACACTCATCTGAAGCTCGGATAGGGGAAAATGAACTCCGAGGTAATGAAATACGAAATCATGCATGTATACGGAACGATCATTTGGCACGACATGGCATATCCGTTCTGTAGGAAGTGGTGCAAACACCCTGAACCACTTTTTCATTTCTTCCTCTGCATGAAGTGTGAACCTCGGTTGAATTCGAGATCCGTCCTCATTTGCATGACGGGAAGCCAAGTTCTTAAAGTCACCAGCTACCCAACAGAAAGGCCACTTAGCCTAAAGTTCTTCCCAGTTCAGCCTAGAGGCAGCAACACTGTAAAGACCTTCTGCTGTCTTCAAAACGGGGTGATCTTCGGAGGTTCCTTCTCCAGTCGCCATTTGAGTCGCCTAAACCAAAATCTCTTATCTACGATAAAAAGTCACATCGTCAGAAGGGTGACAATCATTACTCATTTCACTTTTTAGAGCGACTACAATCAGAGGACGACTCTGAGAAGGGAAAAGTCACTTTCCACAGTGAGTAAGATCCCCTTTCTGAGCGACATGACTCAGCCCTCGGAAGAATCACAAGGATTCTTCCCCCATGACAATTAGGGTTGCGAGAAGTTAATCTCCCCCTAAATAAAATACATTCTTTTCGAACAGAAACAGCAGGGCAAAAGAAGATGAAAATAACAGGGGAAAGAAAAATAATTACCTCAGATGATGATGAGGATGAAAACTGAGAAAAGCTTCGTAGAACAAGCGACAAACGTCCTTGTGAAATTTTTACAGAGTTTTGCTAAGAAATCAGAAACGAGTGGAACCCAGAATCCACTAAGTGTTTCTTTAATAGGAAATGAAAGGGTTCGGTTACCAACTCTTGAGGTTGTGTCATCCACGACTAAACGTGTTGGTTCATAAGTGAAACGACACAGTCGCTCCAAATTCATACGTGCCAAAACAATATCAATTCGACGAAGGGCCTATCCACTGGGCCCAGAAGTTTCAAAAATTATAGGCCCATTAAGCCCTAAACGACGGTTACTGAGATTTCCATCTTAGACGCAATAATTGCTCGACCACGTCAGTAAAAGCATTTAATGTCTAATCATGCGACGTAATTCACGTTTTACAGCCGTTACACAAATTTCAAGAGTCTTCAATTCCAACAAACTCTTGAAATTCTCATACAGCAAATCTTTGTCTGAATCCATTGTGACGACGTCAAGACATCGAATCTTTCGATTAAAGAACGTTTCTTTGCAATGTGATAGTACATGTGAAGAAACTATTATGCGCATAAGCATACCGATATTTAGACCTCTCGCAGGTTGAGTAGCTTATGTGAACAACTACTCAGTCCTTCACACAAGCTAGGGGACATAATGATTCAGTCTCAATACCGGTATCCGTCCTACTAGATATATTTCAACGTCTTTATCAATTCGCCTACGTGCAACCGGTGTCATCGGTATACATCCGGACTCTGATTCTGTATCAGGTGCTCTCCCTATACTGGTTGTCCAGGATAACACCATGACACCGGATAACTCACACGTCATTATGCAGAAGACAAAAGGCATTGCTACAGGGACCGATCAATAATTCCCTGCACTACGAGCCAAAATCTACTCACGGGAACGATCAACTTGTTCCTTAATTCTAGTCTATACACTCGACGCTCAATATAAAATAGCCACTTGTCTCAATCATGCTGGCAAGTGCACAATAAAATAATAATATGTAGTGCTATTGGAGGTTAGTGGTTCCCCACTAACATGTCCTCGTATTTCGAGCCAATCAGGTATATGAACTCTCTTCATCAAGGAAGGGGGGATCTTCGACGGGAACTATTTACGATTATTCTCTGAAATACATTCCTCACTTAGAATACTATCACTGACTTGAGCGTCAGAGAATCTTTGCAGGTGACACCACCTTTCGCCCACATCAACGCGTTAGACCGGTGTGAAGGACCTCCAGAACGCCCAATCCGCCCTTCTCATACAAGGACAACAGATATTTACACCGGATACTCATATATCCGGTCTTCTGCATAGAATCTTCATACTATTTATGATTGACTTGACTCCGAATCTCTAGACCCCGGTTCAGGATAGATCACCTTGTATCTCTCTTTCCTCATAAAATTTTCTTTCATTATTAAAAAATCAAAAATAATTTAATTATTTTTCTTTCAAAATTAATTTTTCACAAAAGAACTACGTGACCCTGATTTCTCGAAAGCTTGAGAATACGTAGGAGCGGGAAGCAGTTCCTGTCGGGCCCATCTTTCTTTGTTTAATTTTTAAAGTTTCCATTTTTGTCTTGTTATTAAAAGGAGGAGCGAGGTTAATTTGGATGAGACGTCCTGTTAATTTCATGTTTTTTTAATAATATCTCTTTTTAAAAAAGGTGGAACGAAGTTAATTTAGATGAGACGTCTTGTTAGCCTCACATTTTTGTAGTATTTCTTTAAAAGAAGGAGCGAGATTAATTTGGACGAGATGTCCTGTTAATCTTATATTTTTTTTAATAATATCTCTTTTAAAAAAAGAGGAGCGAAGTTAATTTGGACGAGATATCCTGTTAATCTCATGTTAAAAAAAATTTCATGTCTATTTTTTTGTTTATTTTTGTATGCTTTGTCATTTCGTATGTTTCTTTTCTGAAGAAGTTAAAATAATTTTTGGGCTAACTATAATGTGCGCTATCATCTTGAGGTAACCGTTTTATAACAGACAGTTGTGAGGTGCTAATACCTTCCTCACCTGTAATTAGACTCCCGAACTTGGAATTTTATTTTTATGACCAATGCTTTAACAAAGGTTTTTCCGGTATTTTACCCTTAAAAATATTGGTGGCGACTCCCCGTTTTTTTGAAAGGATTTCGAAACTCGTTTCATTTTTAAGGGTCGGCCGTCCCGTCACGATCCCGGTCGCGACAGATGGCGACTCTGCTGGGGAATTAGAGAGTCAAGCCAGTCAATTTGATAGCGCATGTTTTAAATAGCATATTAATTATTTAACTTCTTCCTTTATTTTATTTTCTATCAATGTTTGTATGTGGTTTCTGTTTTGTTTGTATTCTATCACATACGTTCTATTAATGTCTGTGTGATTGTTGAACCCTAGGGTAGATGACTTTATTTGTTGTTTTGTGTTTGTTCTATGTGCAGGATGAGTAAGGTACATGTATTGAATGCCTCTTTTACACACTACATTCACAATTTACACACACTTTTGAGTGGGACCCTATACCCGGGCCCAAATGAAACTTAAGATTAGGGGAGGTTGATAGCGGAGCCATTTGGGATGTACTTCCTGTCTGGTTACCGTGAGAATCTCAGCTAGAGTTCGACTTATTCATGGTGCCCACACCTAGTAGACTTCCTACTGTTGTGGTCAACATCATTAGTAGGATCTTGGTTCTAGTGACCTTTAGAAGTTTTAGAACAAGCCATCTAATGCGAGATATCACTGTTAGACAAACCTTAGAACCATTAGGAGACCTTCAGAAAAACCCGCCTTAAGGCACGAAGGGGTAAACTTTACTTCTACCTTTTCTCATTCTCACTTTCCCTTTTGATCCAAACTAGGGGACCACTTGCCTGTTTAGTGGATTACTTTTTTCTAAAAAATAACATACTTTTAACTAGTGATCCTTTAAGGGGCAAGTAGTCCTTTCCTTTTATGCACAAGTCTTTGGGCCTTGAGTTACGAATATTTCGAATCATCAAAAAAAAGTAAAAGAAAAAGAACAAAATATATATATATATAATTAAAAAAATCATTTTTTTATGATCAGAAAATCCGTATCTCACACGACCCTTGATTTGTCGCAAGTTTTGTCAAATCGTAACCTCCCTAAATACAAAAATATTTTCAAGAAAGTTACTAGGGGAGTATCGATTTGCAAAGCACGTTAGTTTCCAATGACTGATTTTCTCTTTTCTTTATGTTCTTGCAGGAAGCTATCAAGAGCTTAGCTAGTACCTCTGAGTGAAAATATGGAAATTAACATGAGATCAGATAGTTGTGGTACGAATATACCCGAGTTGAAAAAATTACTGCATGTTAAGGCTAGGAAAGTTGATACAACCGATTTGCAAGCATTAGGGAAGAAATTGGATATGAATCCAAAAATGACCTTCTCAAGGAAATATGGGAGGATTTTAAAGTTTCTAGAAGTGGAGGTACAAGTTGAGGCAATTACTGCTTTGATTCAGTTCTATGACCCACGTCTTCGTTGTTTCACTTTTCGAGACTTTCAATTGGCTCTGTCTGTTAAGACATTCGAACAGATTCTGGGGATGCCACTAGAAGGACAAATGCCTTACCGCCACTTTGGACGTCGTGCAAATATTGTTACCATCGCTAATGTCCTAAGGATCCACCTAGAAGTGTTAAGGAGTATACAACTAAATAGAAATCAGACCCTGGGGTTCGATTGAGAGTACTTTGAGAAACACATGCACTTACTGGCTGAGAAGGGAGATTGGGAAGCCTTCATGGATACTTTGGTTCTCACCATTTATGGTGTTATCTTGTTCCCCAATATTGACAATTACATAGACTATGATGCTATTGGAATTTTCCTTGCCCGTAAGTTCAAATCTAAAAATCCTGTCACTGCTATCTTGGCAAATATATACTGCACCATGGACTTTTGCTATACACAAGGTAGAAAGAGAATCATTTGTTGTCTACCTGCTCTATATGTGTGGCTCACGTCGCATGTCTTCCACCAAGTTGGAAAAGTTGAATGTCCTATTTTTCATCTAAAGTTATGCAATTAGTAACAAAGAATGGGCGTGAATGGGCCAATCACCTGATAGGGCTCACAACTGATAAAGTAAGGTGGTATCCACAGTGGTTGAAGGTTGACACCATTATTCATCATTGTGGAAGCTACCTGAACGTTCCTCTCATGGGTACTCAGGGATGCATTAATTATAACCCTGTTACAACCAAACGTCAGCTAACCTACCCATTGCTTGGGCCACCCAATGAAGAATCACTTACCCCTTTTATTGTTTACTACTCAAAAGGAGATTGTACCTCTCTCATTCGAGATAAAGGAAATACATGGAAGAAAGTCCACAAACAAGGGAAAGAACTAGGAGCTCGAGGCCATGCCGTGAAGGAAGAATACTATCAATGGATCCTAAATAGGGTTTCCATTGTCAAGTTGCCTTTCAGAAGTCCCTTCTATCTCCCAACAAGCACACCTGTTCCCCCACCTACCCTTGAAGAGGAGGCCATGAGAGCCAAGATAAAGGAGTTAATTGTAAAAAATAAGAGGCTAGAGAAAGACTTGCTAAAGTCTCAACAAGAATGCGCCCTTTAGAAAAGGGAGAACTTAGAAAGCAAGCAAACCATCAAGGAGATTGGAAAAAAGCGGAAAATCAAAAGGGATTACTTGAGGAAGCAAAGTCAATGCCTCCGGACAGCTAATACTCAACTGAGAATGAAGAGCAAGCAAAGGGATACCATGTTGGCTGACAAGCAACTCTTGAGGGACATGTTGGAAAAAGCCAAAGAGCACGAGTAAAATGCCCTGGTGCAAAGAAAGCTCCTACAATCGCAAGTTAGCCAATTAGAGCATCAGCTTAATGAGGTGGTAGAAGCTTGCCAGCATGAGATAAATGGCGAGCAGCGCCGCGTGATGAATATTGAGCAAGACTGTCATGAGACTATCCGTATCTTGGAAGCTGAAATGACACAACAAGACGAAGTTATTCATTCATGGATGAACCGCTTCGCCCACTTAGCACATTTGGCTAATGGGACTTTGGAAGATCTCCCGCTCCTACTTAAGCAAGCTGAGGGAATGGCTAATCTTCTTACCACCCCAGAAGAAATTATAACCTTCCTTGATTACTGTAGAGAAAGGATTTGTAAAATGAGGGTCATGATTGCCCGAGCTAGGAATGACTGATTTACTTTTTCTGCATAAAAAATAGACTGGCAGCGATAATGTATTTTGGTGGAATTCAAAACGAAGGATTCTTTTGTCTCCACAACTATCTCATGTTAATTTCCACTTATCACATACTTAGTACTTTTGAATGTGACGTTCTGAGAAACGGTTAGAGGATACTGGCCGAGTTCTGCGATCGCTTCGCGCACTATGTTATTTGTTTTACTGCTTTTATTTAATGTTTTCTTTTTAACAGTTTCCTATTTTGACTTCCATTAGACATTACAGGTAAGCATCCTTACCAGACCCGACTCCAAACGAGACTCATGGCCGAAGTAGAAATCAGGGACGAAGATTTCAGAAATGAATTCAACCAGTTGAAGGAACAGGTAGCCGAGTTGACCAAGCTTCTGGAAAAGAGAATCACAGAAGGGGGCTCCTCTGCAGGTATTGAGGATGCCCAACAACAGCCTACCACCCCGTTACATCCCCCAGGTTTTGGTCTGACAAGGACTCAATTTCCCAATCCAACGGCTCCTCCTCTCACTATCAATGTTGGAAGGCCTAACCCTGCTGCTAATCCCCAACCACACTACGGCATGTCCTATACACAACAACATACATTTGTTGGCCCTGATGGTAACCCGGTACCTTTTCCGCCTTATGGTTTACCACCGGGATACTTTCCCCCACTGCTCACTAACCCACAAGATACCCACGACCACCAAGCAACGAATCCCCACACCTCACACCCCACTCAGCCCACTATACCACCACTCCATGAGCCATAAATTGCCCAAACATAAGCCGCTCAAGCTCAAGCCACCCCAGCCCAAGTCACCCAGATAGCCCAACCAGTCTATACTACACAACCTACGAGCCAACCCCAAGGTCCTCCGCTAAACACTGGCCCAACGAGCCAGCCTCATACATATACACCTTTCCACCAGCTTTACAGTTATCCATACGGATACATGAACCCCTATACTGCTAATCTGCATGGCATGACCCAAACGGTAAACCCAACTGCCGACCCTAAAATAATTGATGTCTCCCAAAAAGGAAAGATAGAGATCTTGGATGAGCACTTAGGGGTTGTGGAAGGTGTGGAAGGTTTTGGATTGATTGATGCCTCCGAACTCCGTCTAGTCCCGGATGTCATTATTCCCCCAAAGTTCAAAATGCCAGATTTTGACAAATATCAGGGAATAACTTGCCCAAGAAATCATCTCATAATGTAATGCCAGAAGATGGCATCTCATTCTTCTGATGACAAGCTGTTAATCCACTGTTTCCAGGATAGTTTAGCTGGGGCCGCCCTCACCTGGTATGCCCACTTGGAATGAACCCGTATTCGCTGCTGGAAGGACTTGGCAGACGCTTTCATGAAACAATACAAATACAATCTAGACATGGTGCCCGATAGAGTGCGGCTAAAGAACATGACAAAAAATGACAATAAGACATTTAAGAAGTACGCTCAACGGTGGTGTGAAACTGCTGCACAGGTCAACCCCCCACTGTCAGAGAAAGAAGTGGTAGCGATGTTCATCGATACGCTTCAGTCGCCCTTCTATGACAGGATGATTGGCAGCGTTTCCTAAAATTTCTCTGACATTGTGACTATCAGGGAGAGAATAGAAAGCGGGGTGTGAACAGGGAAGATTATCCGGGGCCCATCTGGGGCATCCAATGTGAAAAGACCGGTGCCAGGCGATGGTAGGAGGAGAGACGGGGAGGCCAACTTCGTCTTTTATGATCAGAGAAGGGACCAACCAAGACCATTCACCCCACCATTTTTCAAGCCCTTAATTATTATGCACCGAATCCATATGTGGCCGCTGCCATCCATAACCCAACCTCTTATCCTCCTTATTTCCGTCCACCCATTCTCAGAGCACCTATACCTATGCAATTCGATCCTATCCCAATGACCGTACACCTATACAATTCGATCCTATCCCAATGACATACACTGAACTTTTTCCTCTCCTCATTCGCAACGGTTTAGTGGCGCCCTGCCCTTTAAAGCCAGTAGAACCCCCTTACCCCAAGGGGTATGATCTCAATGCCCGGTGTGATTATCACACCGGAGCACCGGGGCATTCCACTAAAAATTGTATGGAATTGAAGTATAAAGTAAAGGATCTAATTAAAGCTGATTGGATTAACTTTAAGGAAGGCATCCCAAATGTGGCCACAAATCCCCTACCTAACCATGGAAATTCAGGGGTCAACGCCGTGGAAAATGATGAGGAGTGCGTTAAGAATGTTGCTGACATAAGAATGTCGTTAAGGGTAGTTCATTCCCTTTTACTTGAAAGGGGATTAATTGAAAGGACCTGAAGTGTGGAACATGATTGCGAGCAGACTGCCAAACGCCAAGGCTTCTGTGAGGTCCTTCAAAGCCTTATGGACAGCCATATTGTGCAGGTCTGTAAACGCCATGGAGGTGAGGTCAACATGGTCGAGGAACAGACAGGGGCACGAGTCCCTAAGCCCTTGACAATGTTTTACAACAGGAACCCTCCAGCAGCTTCTGTTTTTGTACAACCAATCATCACTATTCAAGCACCTACCCCATTTGCGTTCAAAGATTCTCGGGCCGTCCCTTGGAAGTACAACGCAGATGTGATCATTGCAAGCTCAGCAACGAGTGAGCCTTCTCCTTCGTCCATCATAAATATTGTTGGGGTAGGAGGTGTAACCCGGAGTGGAAGAGTATACACCCCTCCAGAGCCAAAGAAGGATCAGATTATCGGGAAAGCCAAGGTGGGCGGAGAAGGAGCTAGTGGTGAAATCAAAAGGGCCGTGACTGATGAAGAAGCTCATGAATTCTTAAAGTTTATTCACCAGAGCGAATATCAAGTGCTTGACCAACTGACCCATACTCCTACAAAAATCTCTCTGTTATCATTATTGATGAGCTCCAAGCCACATCGGAAGACATTGATGAAGATCTTGAACGAGGCCTATGTCAGTCATGACATTCCTGTCAATAAGTTTCAGGGAATAATGAGGCATATTATTATTGACAACTATTTGACCTTTACTGATGATGAAATACCGACAGAGGGAATGGGGCACAACAAAGCTCTCCATATCTCTGTGAAGTGCCGAGATTACATCTTAGCAAAAGTACTTATTGACAATGGGTCGTCCCTCAACGTCATGCCAAAATCTACATTGGCTAAGTTACCATTCGATGGGACTTATATGAAGCCGAGTGCTACAGTAGTACGAGCTTTCGATGGAACTCAGAGGGGGGTCATGGGCAAGATTGAGCTACCCATCAGGTTGGGCCGTGCACGTTCCAGGTCCTTTTTCAAGTCATGGACATCTCGCCTGCCTACAACTGTTTATTAGGCCGGCCATGGATCCATTCTGCTGGAGTGGTCCCCTCTACCCTGCACCAAAAACTAAAGTTCATAATTGACAACAAACTGATAATTGTTTCTGGTGAGGAGGACCTTTTGGTTGTCAAACCTCTAACAACCCCTTACATCGAGGCAGCGGAAGAGGCCCTTGAAACCTCTTTCTAAGCATTGGAGATAGCAAACGCCACCTATGTGGGGGAAGGAGCCACAATGGTAAAGGCTTACATGCTAAGTGCATCTTTAGTGATGGCAAAGATAATGCTGCGTGAGGGGTATAAACCTGGAAGAGGGCTAAGACGTGCTTTGAATGGAGAAGTGGAACCTATACGCCTGCTTGAGAACAGAAATGATTTTGGATTGGGATACCGACCCACAGCCACCGATAGAAAAAGGGTGGAGGAAGAAAAGAGAGAAAGAAGGGCTGCCCGTCTTGCCGGCAGAGAGCCTCATACCGCGAGAGTCCCCATCTGTGATCTCTACAAAAGCTTTCGTAGCACCGGATTGATGCCTTCAGACCAAGTGGCCGTCATTGAAGAAAGTCTTTGTGATAGTGCTGATTTTGTGATTGCTTGTCCACCGGGCCAAGAACTTCATAATTGGGAGGCCGTCGAGCTCCTCACGACTTTGAATGTTTCACCAAAATAATTTGTTTATGCTTTAAGTACTTGTTCGTCCCCCTGCTCTGCCTAAGGCTTTGGGACTCTTCCATGTAATAAGGGCGAAAAAACTTATTTTTATCATTTTCATCAATAAACGCGTATCGAAATAAAAAAAACTCTTCTTGTTTCCTTTATCCTTGCTTTGAATCCTTCTCTTTACTTGCTTATTCCTCTTTTTTCATTTGCTATAACACACTAAATTGCAGATCTAAAAATGACTCTCTTGAGAATAGTGAGGTTGCAATCCCGTTTCACGACTTCGATCACCCAGTTGATTACGCTGATGAGGAAGGTGGGGAAGATTGTGAGCCACCGCCCGAGCTGACAAGGTTGTTAGAGCAAGAGGATGAAGGGATTCAACCCTACCTAGACATAGTTGAGGTCATCAATTTGGGAAATAAGGAGAATAAGAAGGAAGTCAAGATCGGTACTGCCCTGAGCAAAGAACAAAGAGAAGATTTAATCAAGCTGTTAATGGAATTTTGTGATGTCTTTGCCTGGTCTTATCAGGATATGCTTGGACTCAATGCTAGCATTGTTGAGCATAAACTACCTTTAAAACCTGAGTGCCCTCCAATAAAGCAGAAACTATGCCGAATAAAGCCAGAAATGCTCCTAAAGATCAAAGAGGAGGTTAAAAAGCAGTTCGATGTTGGGTTCCTAGCTGTGGCAAAATACCCTCAGTGGGTAGCCAACATTGTCCCTGTTCCAAAGAAGGATGGAAAGGTACGGATGTGTGTGGACTACCAAGATTTGAATAGGGCTAGTCCCAAGAATGATTTCCCCCTACCACAGATCGATGTTTTGGTTGATAATATAGCTCAGCATTCTATTTTCTCATTCATTGATGGTTTCTCGGGGTATAATCAAATTAAAATGGCACCTAAAGATATGGAGAAGACCACGTTTATCACTCTATAGGGCACATTTTGTTACAAGGTGATGTCCTTTGGGTTGAAGAATGCTGGGGCAACTTACCAAAGGGTGATGGTAACTCTCTTCCATGATATGATGCATAAAGAGATAGAAGTCTATGTGGATGACATCATTTCCAAATCTAGGACAGATGAAGGGCACATTAGCGATCTAACAAAGCCTTTTGAATGGTTGAGAAAGTTCAGGCTTAGATTGAACCCTGCCAAGTGCACGTTCGATGTGAGGTCAGGCAAGCTGCTGGGGTTTATAGTAAGCGAAAGAGGGATAGAGGTTGATCCCGACAAAGTCAAGGCGATTCTCGAGATGCCTCCTCCCCGTACAATAAAGAAGTCCGAGGATTCTTGGGAAGGCTAAATTATATTGCCCGATTTATTTCACAATTGACAGCGACTTGTGAATCGATCTTCAAGTTACTCCACAAAAACGAACCGGGGCAGTGGGATGAAGACTGTCAAGCGGCTTTTGAAAAGATTAAGCAGTACCTGCAAGAACCACCAATCTTGGTGCCCCCAACCCCAGGAAGGCCACTTATCTTGTATCTGACTGTATTGATTGAATCCATGGGTTGTGTGTTGGGATAGTACGATGAAACTGGAAAAAGGAACATGTTATCTACTACTTAAGCAAGAAGTTCACTGATTGTGAAATGAGGTACTCCGCTTTAGAGCGAACTTGTTGCGCGTTAGCATGGGCCGCTAAGCGCCTAAGGCAATACATGTTGAGTCACACCACTTGGCTAGTTTCTAAGATGGACCCCGTCAAGTACATTTTTGAAAAACCCGCTTTGACCGGAAGGATCGCTCGTTGGCAAGTGCTATTAACTGAGTACGACATAATATATGTCACTCAAAAGGCCATAAGAGGAAGTGCCCTGACAGATTACTTGGCACACCAACCCATCAATGAATATCAGCCTATGCAGTTTAACTTCCCGGATGAAGATATCCTGGCACTATTCAATAAGGAAGATGGTCAGAAAGATAAATGGACTTTGAGGTTTGACGGAGCTTCTAATGCATTGGGGCATGGAATTGGGGCCATCCTGATTTCACCTGATAAAGAGTTTATCCCTATTTGTGCCAGACTGTGTTTTGATTGTACCAATAACATTTCTAAATATGAGGCATGCTTGTTAGGGATCCAAGCAGCGTTGGACGCAAAAGTAAAATTGTTGGAAGTTTATGGGGACTCCGCTTTGGTCATCCACCAATTGAAAGGCGAGTGGGAGACTAGGGACAACAAGTTGATTCCTTATCATTCTCATATCAAGGAAATGATCAAAGAGTTTGACGAAATCTCTTTTCATCACGTTCTCTGGGATGACAATCAGATGGCTGATGCCTTGGCTACCCTTGCCTCAATGTTCGAAGTAAGTAGTGACTACGATATGCCTCTCATCGAAGTAAAGAGGCATTGTGAGCCTGTATACTGTCAAATGATGGAAAAGGAGTCGGATGGGAAACCATGGTACCATGATATCAAAAGGTATGTACAGAGTCAAGAATACCCCGAGGGTGCTACTGAGAATAATAAGAAGACCCTAAGATGACTTGCCATGGGTTTATTCTTAAATGGGGATATGCTTTACAAAAGAAACTATGACTCTGTCCTCCTTCGTTGTGTTGATACTGTTGAGGCAAATGAAATCATGAGGGATGTTCATGAAGGATCTTTTGGGACACACGCTAATGGACATGCCATGTCAAGAAAGATCTTGAGGGCCGGTTATTACTGGATGACCATAGAAGCAGACTGCTTCGCCTATGTTTGAAAATGTCACAAATGTCAGATATACGCTGACCATCTTCATGCACCCCCGTCATCCCTAAATGTCTTGTCGGCACCCTGGACCTTCTTAATGTGGGGCATGGATGTCATTGGACCCATCGAACCAAAAGCCTCAAACGGTCATCGTTTCATCTTGGTCGCCATCGATTATTTCACCAAATAGGTAGAAGCAGCTTTATATGCCAATGTAACAAGGAATGTTATGGTCAAATTCATCAAGCGAGAACTGATATGCCGATATGGCCTACCAAGTCAGATCATTACTGACAATGGTACGAATTTGAGCAACAAAATGATGAAGGAACTCTGTGAAAGCTTTAAAATTCACCATTACAATTCCTCTCCTTATCAGCCTAAGATGAATGGGGCGGTTGAGGCAGCCAACAAGAACATTAAGAAGATAGTACAGAAGATGGTAGTGACCTACAAAGATTGGAGCGAGATGCTTCCTTTTGCTCTACATGGGTATCGCACCTCGGTCCAAACCTCGACAGGGGCAACCCCGTTCTCTCTCGTATATGGCATAGAAGCCGTCTTGCCTTTTGAAGTAGAGATCCCGTCTCTTCGGGTGATCATGGAAGCAAAATTAGAAGAAGCTGAATGGGTTCAGGCTCGACATGACCAACTAAACCTAATTGATGGAAAAAGACTAACTGCCCTTTGTCATGGTCAGTTGTATCAAAAACGTATGAAATGAGCATTTGAGAAGAAAGTGCGACCTCGACAGTTCCAAGAAGGGGACCTGGTACTCAAGAAAATTCTACCGATTCGAAAGGACAATCGGGGCAAATGGACTCCTAATTATGAAGGACCGTATGTCGTGAAAAGGGCTTTTTCTGGAGGAGCCTTAATACTCACTAATATGGATGACAAGGACTTACCGATGCCCATAAACGCAGATGCGGTGAAGAAATACTTTACATAAAAAAGAAATGTCATAGATAAAAAAAAGAAAAATAAAAGAAAAATAAAATAAAAATAATGCTCGCTAGGCTGAAAACCTGAAAGGGCGGCCTAGGTAAAAGTTAGAGCGACCCGGTGAGTCGAAAACCCGAAAGGGCGGTTCAGGCAAAAGTTAGGGTCAGACTTCTAGTAATACGACTAAGACCTCCGACTCAAGAAGTATAAGTCCGAGCTGGGGCACGTGAATCATCGTCGAACTTACCTTCTCAGAGGCAGAGTTGAAGGGTGAATATGAAGTCGTGATAAGGGACCAAGATTCTCATTGTTCTCAGGGATTCACTAGAGGATCTATGAGCCTTCCCCACTTCACCTACCCTTCAACCTTTCTACTTTACTCCATTTGTTCCATTTATGTTTCTTGCTTTCTCTGTACCTTCTTGATATACATGAATACATTTTACCCTTTTCGGTACGTGTTTATAGTATGAGTTTTGAAACATGTTTTTCTTAATAAATAAAATGAAAACTTGTAAACATTTGAAGTCGTGAGGTACAAGATTATTACTCGATCTTGTCTTGGGCAATTATTACAGAGACTCGGCCAGACACGCACTCCAAAGTTAGGTTTACCTTGTCCATTCTACTTCGGTCATGAGTCATCTCAGGGATCACGGTCTCAAAGGGATCTACCAGAATTTTAATTCATTCTCTGCATTACTTACTTTTTTTTTCATGAAGGTTGCTAAAAAACAGACAATCATGTCAAGTCTTGCCACTTCAGTCCAGTTCTTTTCCCTAGTGGAACCGCAATCGCCAAAGCTGGCACTTCTCAAATTCTCTTCCCTAGTGGAACTGCAATCGCCAAAGTTGGCACTTCTCAAAGTTTCTTTCTCAAACCGCCAAAGCTGGCACCTTCAAAGTTTCCTCCTCAATCGCCAAAGTTGTCACCTTCAAAGTTTCCTCCTCAATCGCCAAAGCTGGAATCTTCAAAGTTTCCTCCTCAATCGCCAAAGCTGACACCTTCAAAGTTTCCTCCTCAATCACCAAAGCTGGCATCTTCAAAGTTTCCTCCTCAACTGCCAAAGTTGGCATCTTTCAAGTTTTTCCTCCCTAGTGGAATCGATCGCCAAAGCTGGCACTTCTCAAAGTTTCCTCTTCAATCACCAAAGCAGGCTTTTCTCAAGTATCTTTTCATAAATTGTCAAAGCTGGCGTCTTTTAATGAATTGCCAAAGTTGGTGTCTTTCAAGTTTCTTTCCTTAAAACTGGTATACAAAGCTTCCACTTCAATTGCCAAAATTGGTATGTTGTTCATTTTTCCCAATTACCAATTATGGCATCGTGTTTATTTTTCCAATCGCCGAACGAGGCACCTTTTACCTTCCAGTCGCCGAATGAGGCGCTTCTACTTTCTAGTCACCAAACAAGGCACCATTCTTGTCAAAGAGCCTCAGGAACCTACTCTTAGGCTATCCCATTTCTCAATTTGAGCCAGGGGCATCCCCTCAAGTCATTTATTTCCTGTCAAAGCCTCAGGAACCCATTCCTAGGCTATCACATTTCTCAATTTGAGCCAGGGGCATCCCCCAAATCATTTATTTTCTGTCAAATAGCTTCAAGAACCCACTCCTAGGCTATCATATTTCTCAATGTGAGCCAGGGGCATCCCCCTAAGTTATTTAGTTTGAGCCAGAGGCATTCCCCTAAGTCATTTATTTTCTGTCGAAAAGCCTTAGGCGTCCTTCCTTAGGCTATTTTAATCAAAACCAATCAGGGGCATTCCCCCAAGTCATTTATTTTCTATCAAAAGGCCTCAGGTATTCCCCCTAGGCTATTCTATTTCTTTATTAGAACCAGGGGCATCCCCTAAGTCATTTATTTTTTGTCAAAAAGCCTCAGGAACTCACTCTTAGGTTATTCCATTTCTCAATTTGAGCCAGGGGCATCCCCCAAGTCATTTGATTTCTATCAAAAAAGCTTCAGGTACCCATCCTAGGCTGTGTTCTTCAATTGAAACGTGTCGGGGCAATTCCCTATGTCATGTATTTTTCTTCGAAGCTTTAAATATCCCTCTTTAGGCTACCCCATGTTCGATATCAAGGAAATATCCTATGCTTTGTTCATCTTCTTGGGCAGAGCTTTAGCTTCAGTCGTCTTGTTTATTTTCCCCAATCGCCGAAGTTGGCACTCCTAAGTCCTTCGTATTGCCAAAGCTGGCATTGTTTGACTTCTCCCCACTACCGAAGTTGGCACCCCTTTTAACTTTCACTACACTTTTAAATTTCTTATTTGCCAAAGTTGGTACTTCTTTAAACCTTCAAATTTCTCGTTGCCGAAGCTAGCACCTCTTTAAATTTCGACATCTCAAGTTTTCTTGTTTGCCGAAGTTGGCAGTTCTTCAGGCTTCTCTAGCACTTTCAGGTTCTCGGTGTCGAAGTTGACACTTCATTAAGTTTCCATAACACATTTTAGGTTTTCTTATTCCAAAATTGACACCACCAAAGTCTTCATTGCAACTATTAAGCTTTCTATTTGCTGAAGTTGGCTCTTCTTTAAGTCATCATCGCCAAAGTTGGTACTTTTAAGTCTTTCTTATTGTTAAAGCTGGCATTATTTGAGTATTTTATTAGTCAAAATCGTTACCTCTTTGAGGTTGTTGGTGTCAAGATGGTGTTCACGTCTTTATTTCCTTTTCACGATATGAATGAATCATTCATATTATCATGAAAAGAAAGTAAAAAGGGGCAACTGTGAACACCATGTTTTTTTTAATAATAAAAATTAAATAATATTTTTCTCTTCCCCACCATTCCGGGAAACCAATCCGGAATCCGGATCTGGTTCCCCACCAACAACATTCATCATCCCCTCTACATCAGCTTCTTCCTCTCTGAATCTAGTGGACGGAGACCCTTTCCAAAAAAAACAACAACAACACTCTCATCTCATAAAAACACTCCACCACAAGCAGAAAGAGGGGGATTATAATACCAAACATCACCCATTACAAACCAGAAAAATAATAACGAAAAGAGAAGGGAAGAGAAAGTGGCCACCAAAACCACCACCGGTTTCTTCCTCCGAATCACTCACCCCTCTCTGATCTCCCTCTCCGTCACCCACTCCCACCGACGACCGAGCCCCCCCTCCGACGAGCCAGCGCCGCCCAGATCCTCCACCGCCGCCATCGCCGGTCCCCCTCTCTCCGTCGTGCTCTCTCTCCCTCCTCTACTCTCGGTCTCTCTCTCTCCTCTACTCTCGGTCTCTCTCTCTCTCTCTCTTCTTCTTCTTTCTCTCTTTCTCTCTCTCTCTCTCTCTCTTTCTTTTTCTTTCCCTTCTCTCTCTCTTCTTCCTCTCTGCCGCCCCCTCCCTCTGCATATCACTCTCTCTTTACTTTGTTTTGTTATTAGAATTAGGTTTAGTTTTATCTTGTATTTGGGCCTCAAATAAAACTGAGGCCCTTTTTAATTCCCTCCTTTTTCTTTACTTAAAAAACATGTTTTTTTCTCTAATGGGTTTCAGTTTTTCTAAAGCCTGAAACAAAAAAAAAACTTCTTTGCTAAAAAAAAAACCAAAATATTATTATTATTATTGTTTTCTTTTATCCAGGTTTTAAAATTCTAATTAAAAAGTAAGTAGTTTTCATTATGTTAAACCAAAATAGAAAATGTTCTTGCATTTAATGTTATTATTAAAAATGTTTTGACCTTTATGTTTCTAGAAAACTTCTAAGTAGAAAAATAACTAATTTATTGTTACTATTTATTTTATCTGTTTCTAAAATTTTAATAAGGATAGATAGCTTTTACTTTAAGACCAAGCTTCAAAGAAATGAAAAAAAAGGTAAAATCTAAATATTTTTTTAAGAAATTGAAAATAAATACTTTTATTCTTTAAAATAAAAATGGTAGAATCTAAACTTCCTTCTCAAAATAAAGATCGGTTTTTTTCCTTTATTTACGTTAAATTTTAATATCAAAATTTAAAAATATTAAACGTATGTTTGTTTAAAATAAATAGTCTTTCAAACTAGATAATAAAAGATTAGATATCTTTTCCTAAAAAGTACAATAAATATTTTGTCTAAAAATAAAAATCTAAAATATCTTTCCTAAAATAACATTAAATGGTTTCTTTATTTTGTGATGAATCTTAAAATAATACATAAAATTAAAATCTAAACATATTTTTTTAGAAAAAGTAATGATCATAAAAAAATCAAAATATCTCTTCTAAAATAAAGGTACAATTAGTTTTTCATTTATGATTAGTTTTAAAAAATAAGGTTGTATCAAGATCTAAATATATCTTTTATAAAAAAAATAAATAATCTCTTATACTAAATCAAATATTATAAGTAATGTCGTGCAAAATCAATGTTGCCCCGATTTATAGGATCTTAAAAGTTTATGCACGTGCGATCTTCTTCACCTTGTATCTCTCTTTCCTCATAAAATTTTCTTTCATTATTAAAAAATGAAAATCAATCAAAAATAATTTAAATATTTTTCTTTCAAAATTAATTTTTCCCAAAAGAACTACGTGACCCTGATTTCTTGAAAGCTCGAGAATACGTAGGAGCGGGAAGCAGTTCCTGTCGGGCCCATCTTTCTTTGTTTAATTTTTAAAGTTTCCATTTTTGTCTTGTTATTAAAAGGAGGAGCGAGGTTAATTTGGATGAGACGTCTTGTTAATCTCATATTTTTTTTTAATAATATCTCTTTTTAAAAAAGGTGGAGCGAAGTTAATTTAGATGAGACGTCTTGTTAGCCTCACATTTTTGTAGTATTTCTTTAAAAGAAGGAGCGAGATTAATTTGGACGAGACGTCCTGTTAATCTCATGTTTTTTTAATAATATCTCTTTTAAAAAAGGAGGAGCGAAGTTAATTTGAACGAGACGTCCTGTTAATCTCATGTTAAAAAAAATTTCATGTCTATTTTTTTGTTTTTGTATGCTTTGTCATTTCGTATGTTTCTGAAGAAGTTAAAATAATTTGTGGGCTAATTATAATGTGCGGTATCATCTTGAGGTAACCATTTTATAACGGACAGTTTTGAGGTGCTAATACCTTCCTCACCTGTAATTAGACTCCCGAACTTGGAATTTTATTTTTATGACCAATGCTTTAACAAAGGTTTTTCCGATATTTTACCCTTAAAAATATTGGTGACGACTCCCTATTTTTTCGAAAGGATTTCGAAACTCGTTTCATTTTTAAGGGTCGGTCGTCCCGTCATGATATTGAGAGGGATATGCTAATGAGGTTAGTGGTATGATGGAGAGTGATGAGGTTATGATGCTTTGGATGATTCTATGCTTACAAGAAAAGTGGTGATGATTGAGTAATGAAAAGGGAAAGGAAGAAGAGTTTTTTTTAGGTGCCTTCTCTAAATTGAGGGTTTTAATATCCCTAGCTATGTGTCATGTCACGTGTCAAAAATGTGTGTGATTTAAATAACTAGAATAATTGATGCCCTTAGTCATGTGTCAAAATCATGTGTGATTTAATAGCAACCAATGGATGAACATAATCGTGTCTAGCAATCGGTCATTCAACGCATTAAAAGATTTTATATGTCAAAATTTGAATGTGACAAGACTTGATCCCGTAACATATTAGAAAAAAAAGAAGAGTCTCACCACTAAACTACTTGACACATTTAAAAAGCATGACGCAACTATATATAATTATATTATATCTGTAGAATGTATATCTGTTAATAAAATCTATCTACGAAATAAACATTTTTATCTTTTTCATTTAGTATAAAAATCAAAATTAAAATTAATGAACGAAAAAGGGCGGGAATATGTATTTTGCAAATAAATTATATTAATGAATATCTACAAATATAATATAACAATATATAGTTATATTACATCTCTTAAATGTAACATAGTGTTAAGACTCATCTTTCATTCCCTATTCAAATTGAATATTTCGGATGCTATCTTAAAATTCAAACAAAAATGATGACTTGAAAATATGTGGCATATATTGAGTTGACACGTGACTAAGGACTAATAAATGTGGCATGAATTCAGTTGACACGTGGCTAGGAGGTCAGGGGCATTAGAGCCCTCAATTTACTACGCTTAGCAACCAGTCAAACTAGTCACTCGTAAATAGTGAACATGTTAAAATATTTATATGTCAAAATTTAAGTGTAACAAGGTTTGATCCCCTAACGTATAGGAGATGAAAGAGAAGCCTCAACAAATTAAGGACATTTATGATATGAGGCTTTTCTAAGAATGGATACCTTCAACCACGTGTGTGATTTAAGAAACTGGAATTGATGCCTAGCAATGTGTCAACTGAATTTAAACCGCATGTATTAGTTTTTAACCACATGTAAACTCAATCTATACCACATTTTTTCAAGTCATTATTTTTGTTTGGATTCTAAGATAGTATTCAATTTGAGTAGGGAATGGAAGATGAGTCTTACCACTAGGTTACATTTAAGAGATTAATATAACCATATATTGTTATATTATATTCGTAGAATGTATATCCATTAATATAATTTATTTGCAAAATAAATATTCCACCCTTTTTCGTGCATTATTTTTAATTTTTATACTAAATGAAAAGATAAAAATGTTTATTTCATAGATAGATTTTATTAACAAATATACATTTTACAGATATAATATAATTATATATAGTTGTGTTATATTTTTTAAATGTATGTTGAGTAGTTTAGTGATGAGGCTCTTCTTTTCTCTCTCATGTGTTGTGGGATCAAGCCTTGTTCCATATAAAATGTTTTAATGCGTTGATTGACTGATTGCTAGACACAATTATGTCCATCGATTCTAGTTATTTAAATCACACATATTTTTGACACATGACATGACACATAGCTTGAGGGGTGCAAGAGGAGATGTAAAGGGTGGTAAAGAAAAATGTATTTTTTTTACTAAAACTATTTTAAAAAGAAAAGGATGGTGGACCTTTCCAAAGGATAAAAGATGGTAGGAGCTATTTTTATTAAAATCAGTTTAATAATTAATTTTTTATTCTCATCAGTTTAATCCTGGTTTAATTCTTCATTTTGTCATGATTTATTTAAATCAATATATTTTCAGTTGGATTATAAAAATATTGATAGAAATCAAGAAAAGAATAAACCTAAATTTCGATTAAACACATCTTTAAGGCTATTTAAAATGCATATAAACTCAGACCTATATCACAAACCTGTGGAGGCTAAACATGTTGGATCAATCATGTATTCTCGTGTATATATATAATTCATAGACTCCAATCACAACTTCAAAATAGATATGACATATATATGATATAAAACTGGGATTCTTCTTGATCTCTTACATCAAATGAACTTGAAAGCATCTAGGTAAATGAACTTATTTGTGGGTACATAACACAATTACAAGAACAAATCAGAAACATCAATACGAAATTAACTATGACAATGAAACAATAATCATCACTAGAACTATCACAAAATTCAAATTAAACGAAACACCTCAGTATTCTTTTTCAAGGCTTATTGGTCTCAACATGTTTGAAGCCACCAATGACACCACCAACTCCACCAATAGCACCTACACCAGCTCCAACCCCTCCAAGACCACCTCCAATTCCAATCCCTTTATAAATTCCTCCATAAATTCCACTACCAACACCTCCTCCTCCTCCAATTCCACCTCCTAAACCACCACCTCCAATTCCACCTCCTCCAATTCCCCCACTCAAACCACCACCTCCAATTCCACCACTCAAACCACCACCACCAATTCCACCACTTAAACCACCACCTCCAATTCCACCACCTAAACCACTTCCTCCACCAACACCTCCAATTCCTCCTACACCCCCTACACCACCAACAGGGACACTATCATAGAACCATTCTGGCCTCTTCACCTCTTCCTTTGCTTTCTTCTCCAAGCTCCTTCCTTCACACACCATTCCCAACACCAAACACATCCCCAAAACAATAACCACATAACTGAACTTCCTCTCCATCATCACCATCTTTTAATTGGTTGATCAATTACTATTTCTCTCACTTCTATATTCTGTCTCTTTTGCACCGAACATGCATGCATTTATAGCTCTCGCGTGCATGAGAAAGCGAATGTGAATAGTTAATAATATTTATTTCAAGACGTAAAAAGATGAATATTATTTAATGTAGAGTTGATGGGTTAGGAGAGTGTTGTTTATTGCAACCTCACAGGTTACCTTCCATTGCAGTAATAGTACAGCTCTACCACATGCTCGGTAACGTGACGTTCCATTCGCATTCATATCTCACCATGCTCACACTTCTATTCTTCCATCTTTCTAAAAAAAAGGTTAGTATCATATATACTCTAGGATACTTTTACTATATTTTTAATCATTAGTTAAAATATATTAAAATTCATTGTATGATATACGAAATTCGTTCAAATAAATTAAACATGTATATTTACAATTTTATATTTTTTTTAACTCATATGTATCAATGGTACCACCCAAGATAATTCTGTTTAACATTTTGTTATAATTGATATTTATCACCTCTTCCAAATATATTTAATAGAAATCAAACTCAAAACTTTTATATAATAAAATTGTCAAAATTGATCCATTCAACTCATTAACTTGCTCAAATTTTTAAATTAATATGAGCCTAAAAAAATAATCGAACTCTAATATAATCCACAATGACATAGGTTGACTCATGATTCACCTAATTAGAAAAAAAAGGTCACAAAAACAGTAAACTAAGAAAATAAAGTTTTTTTTAAAATTAAGCACAAAAAATGGCTAATTTTTACTTTTATTATTTCACTGTTTAGGTAAAAATTAGATTTCATGAATCAACTTACCACATGTTGACGGGTTAAATAAACTGGTGTTAACTCAACCATAAGATGAATTGTAATTTTTTAATCTAACTCATTAGTAAGTTGGGTTCGACTGAATTTTTTTATAAGCTCTATTTGTATAACCTAAAATCTTAATTTATGTTGCTAAGCTACTAACTCTACAATAACTTTTATTAAATTTAACTAGTAAGATGAGTATGTTAGATATAAAAGCGTGTGCAAGTTAATTTCTTCCAAATTTGAGAAGGAACAAATGAAGTGTGTTGTTAGTTATGCAGGCATTAACAGTGTAGTAAAGTACCTGTGGTAAGTGCAGTGGCAATTTCTGACAAGCGGTCCAACATTTAATTTTGCATGACAATTAGGAGAATACAGAATAGAGACAATGCATGATATTGGTAAATATACTACCCAGTGATTATTTTGTCAGGTTGGTGGCACCCATACATTGGTGGTAGATAGGATGGGGTAATGAATATGAACAGTTTTGGGTTCCAAACTAGTCAAACCAGCGTATGTGCAACTTAACAACCTATAGTGGTAATGTAAATTCTTCGAGTGTACTGTAGTAGTGTAACAAGTTTGAGTTGGAATAATGCAAGTTTAAATTAAAAGAATCGATAAAAGGTAAGAACATGACCAGTCTCAATCGTTTGTTGGGACAGTTATGCTGTGTGGCTACAGTATCGCGTGTGATTTATTCACCATTGTGCATGGAGCCGGCAAAATTCACCTACCTGAAATCTACCCACCAAAATGTAGGATTCGTGTGATTTAATTTATATTTTTAATTTTAATTAAATATGAATTTTTTAAACCTTCTTGGATAAAATTTAATGCATGGCAATTTAGTAAACTCATGGTCACTCAACCACTATAAATTTTTCTCTATCTACACGATAAAAATGAATTCTAGAATTGAATTGAGAAATTTAATTCTACAATAATGTATAACCCAAACTTATATAAACATTCCAAACTAATTAATGTTACATTATTTTGATACAATTAGTATATTGACATCTGGCTTGAAAGTAAATAAGTGTTGCATTGTATTGGAAAAATATAAATGAAAGACAAAGGAAGTATGAGATCTTAACGTCTCTCCTCATTTATTTATTGATTTAGGTGGTTGTTTTCTTCCACAATTAATTATTTTTTTATAATTAATAAAGATAAATAAAAAACATTAATAAATACTTCATATAAATTATAACTATGCCGAGTAGAACAGAGAGGGTATTACTTATATGATAAACTTGTATATACAACGGGGATATATATATCACTTATAGGATGAGTTTGAAATCACAAATTAATTAAGAGCTCAGAGAATAAGTTAATTTTTTTTATCAAATGTTGTATTATAAGTTTAATCATAAAGTTTAATAAAATAAATTAAAAATAACTTATTTTAATAAGCTATGTTGATAAACTTATTGAAATAACTTGTGAGAGTCATAGTTATTTTGATAATTAAGTTTCTCCTAAACTCTTCCAAACCTACTCATAATTAATTAGTAAAATATTTATATAATTAAAATTAATAACTTCAACAATATTATTATAAGTAGTGTGAGTTGTTATCAATCCTATAACATAAATTCAACTTTTTAGTTAAACTAAAAAAATTCAAGATAAATAAAGGCACGTAATTGGTTATCACAATTAGATAGTTAATATTTTCTCAATCATTATTGGAGAATCACAACACATTAACTCTAAACTCTAAATTAACCTGAAACCATAAACTCAACCTTCGAAAACATGAAGCTAAATAAATAGACATAATAATAATATAACTAGTATAGAGTGCAATCATTTTTTTAAAAGTGAACCATTTTGTCTGTTTTTGTAGAGTAAAGCAATCGACCCTTTTGCATGTTGTGTTTGCAACAAAAGATTGTGATGAGGTGCACATGAAAAAATAATTCTCAACACATAAAAATCATACTAAAGTACATGTATACACATCTACATTTTAACCAAATATCAAACTCAAAAATTCTCAACACATAAAAATCGTACTAAAGTACATGCATACACCTTTAAATTTTAACCAGATATACTCAAAATATGTGCGATGCACGACAAGGAACAAACTATTAGGCTGAAATATTTATTGATTGTATTATATTTATTTTATATATTCTAGTTATGTATAAAAAATATCATTAGTGTAGAAAAGAGATATAAATACAGTTAAATTAGACTTTTAAACATGGTTCTGAAACCATGTTTATTCCAACCGTTGTAATAGATAAGAGTTTTTAACCACAATTTTCAACCGTGTTTATAAATGTTTTTTAACCATGGTTGTTTAGAACTATGTTTAAAAGTAGTGACTTTTAAACATAGTTGTTTCCATAACAGTATTTAAAATGTACACATTTAAACACAGTTATGACAACATGTACAACCGTGTTTAAAATGTACATTTAAACACGGTTATTGTCATAACCAAGGTTAAATATAAGTTTTTTTATAAAAAAAAAGCAGGTTTGGTTTAATTGATTTTCCAAACATGCAATGTTACACAACCAGCACGGTATATCCCTAGACAGTTCAATTGTTGCACTAATTAATGAAAGCACATGATATAACATTAAAGTACATAATGAAGAAACTAAATTTATATACAATGAATAATATTTACATGACTGAAATAAAATACAATCTAAACCCTAGTTAGAATCCTACACTAGGTACAATGAATAAAAGAATAAAAATCCTATACTATCAAAGTCCTTGTAAAATCTCTCACTAATTTACCCTAATTTTAAGGCATTTAAATAAAAATACTAATAAAATTTTCGTAAAATAATTATTTGACAATTAATTATGTAACACCCTCTGTTACACCTTAATAAATTATAGAAAAATTTGTAATTTTTTTTTAAAGATATGATTGTTAAAAAGAAACTATCGAAATAAATTACATACATTATTTCTGAAATACCTCATAAATATTATTAAAACTTTATAAAGTAATTGTACATTCATCCGAAGAAAATAAACATTAAACATTATAAGAAAGAGAGGAAACTCCATGGCCCAGAAGCAGTTACTTATTAACATTATTTATTCATTGGACCACGATATTCATACCGAGTTCCCTTTCTAGAACGTCCTATATCTACTGCCGAGATTCTTCGATTCTTCCCTCTGAACCATCAATTTAGAATATATGAAACAAAAACACGGAGAAAGGAGTGAGAAACAAAATATAATATTCTCAAACAAGATATAAGCAACAAAGGGTTTTCACAAACTAATATATAATAATATCAATCACAATCACAATCACATACACAATCAATTATGAATGCATGAATGTTATGTAATATCTTCATCATAACTTACCTATATATGTGGGCCCTTAAATTTTAATTTGTACTGGACCAACCAGGAGTTTACACTATTCCATAAGTCTGGATAATAATAATATGAATAACTCAATTGACATGGAAACACTTAGAGACTAGTCAAATTGAGAAAGTTTTTATTGTGAAAGTACCCGACACTAGGGAGCTACCGCAGGTCCCCTGAAGCACTCTTTCACACCCTCTCATCCCAAGGCTCGAAGTTAAGCCTCCTCTAATGTATCCTCGGTTTCTATAATCCGTCCCCAGACAATATTATTTAATTTCACTTTAATGATTCATGATGCATGAACTACTCGCGTATTTAGTTGGTTAAGGCTTTTAGAAACTCAATTATTAAATACCTTAAAGGTTTACAACATCATTTCAATAAACTGTACATTTTCTCAATTCTCTGAATTTCTATCCCACAGAAATAAATTTGGTACAACTTTTAATTCTCACCAAAATTGAGTTTTCAAGCCTTAAATATCTCAATACTTATCATAGAAAACTTTACATATATTTTTTTTTAAAATTGAATCTTAACAATATCGAATTTAGAAATCTTAATTATTTCCAAATATCTTTAGTTATTAGGTTGAAACAAAATAATTTACTTTTAAAAATTTTATTTTACTTAAAAATAATAATTCTTAATTTTAAAAAAATACTTAAAATTATAAAATTTTTCTTTAATTCAAGAATTAATTAATGTTCATAAAATGACTTCTTTTGAAATAAATACTAGATTTTTAAAGATTAAAAGTAAAATCAATGAAAATAATTTCTAAGAAGAAATAAAAGACTAAAAAAATAAAATAATACTTTTTCTTAGAATTTAAGGAGTAAGGTAAGAAAATTGTTACTGAGTTTTAGTTTTCTGTCATGCTTGCTATATGTTCAAACTCCACATCACAAGATCATTCATCATAATTAACAATCATAAATAATTAACAATCACAAAAACAATCAATCAAAATCAAGTCAATAAAGTATCATTTATAAATATTATAATTCAAAGTCTAATGGTTATTAATATAGTCAATTTAAGTCATTTCGGTCAATTCCTCGCATAGGTCTATGTAAGTCCATATAATTCAGTCCTTGCATAGGTATAGTTCAGTCTATATGGGTCATAGTGGTCCAAGTCCTTGCATAGATATAGTCCAGTTCATATAGGTTACAGGTCCTTGCATAGGTATATTAGAGTTAGTTATATCAGATATTTAATTTAAAATTTATTATAAATTTTAAATTAAAGAGTTAATATTTTAAAATAATAATATTATTAAATTTAAAAAAAGTAGGGGACTGCTCCCATTATTCTTATGTCTTTTCATATTATATTCTTGTCTCACTCCCCCTTACCTTGAATTGTTACCAAAAGAGAGTTTGCTCTGCGTCTCTGATTTCTAGAAATATTAATACCAATCTTATTTCAGTATAGGCATAAGATGAAAATTAAGATTACTATTTAAAACAAAAATGGTAAATTTTGAATAGTGAATAGTGAATAGTGAATAGTAATAGTAAATAGTAAAACATGAATAGTATGGTAAATAGTAAATTATGAATAGTAATAGTAAATAGTAAATCATAAATAGTAATGGTAAATAGTAAAATATGAATAGTAATGATAAATAGTAAAATGTAAATAGTAAAGGTAAATAGTAATTTACTATTTAAATATTAATTTACTATTGAAATAGTAATTTACTATTGAAATAGTATTTTACTATTTAGAATAGTAACTTAAAATAATATTATTTTTAGTGTAATAATATATTTCTAAAAACGATATGAAAATAACTCTAAAAAATATAAGAGAGATGTACCTTCTTCCAAAAAAATTTATTTCTCTCTTTTACTTCCACCATTATCTCACTAGCACTACTATATTAAGAAAACTTAATCTGAAATTGTGAATTCTAAAGAAGAATTCCTTCGGTATTTATAGGAAGGAAAATTACTATGCATTCCATTATTTTAATATAAAAGTACTGTATATTTTCTAAAATTTAAATCCTGGTTACTTGCATCTTTTGAAAATTTCATACATTCACAGTGTTTTGCATAGTAAATGTCGGCTGAATTATTAAACAAAATAGTAACTTTTCACTCGGTATATTTTAAATATTCAAAATGAGTCATTTTTGAAACATAACGATATTATATCAGTCCTCACTAATTTTATAATAAGTAATATAAAGTTTAAATTTTGAAAATCTAAAATTTTCTGTTAATAAAAATTTATTGATATGTTCCCAATTTTTTAACGATTGGAAAAAATCAAGATTTTTCTCAAACCGATAATTTTTAGATAAGTCTACTTGAAATGGATTTTAGAAAATTTTCTTATAATTTAAATTCACTTTCTTATAAATATTTTTAATTTTAAGTTACTTTATATGAATTTAAAATTATTTAAAATATATTATTTTATTAAAATAATTCAAAATTTCCAAAAATTTTCAAAAAATCATAAATAATACGTAGATTAAAAAGTTCTAAAGAACCATAATTTAATTCCTTCAAAATTTTAATATAAAAATAAAAATAAGGGTGTTACAAATTAACCCTTATAAAAACTTACGTGAACTCCACACAATATCTATATTACATTCTTAAAGCTCACGAGTTCAATTACAATTAGCAAAAAATGCTTAACAGAAACAAGGGGCCTGGCCGCGTGAGGCCAAAGTTTCATACCTGGCGCTGCACGTCAGCCATGACAGTAGCAACAATGCTGTTGTCATGGAATTTAAACCATTTTGCCAACTTTCCAAGGTCTTATATTGCCTAAATCATTTCCAAATCTCACCAAACTATATGGGCACTATATTACCCTTATTTCGGAGCTGTTAGTGTAGTCCATTCCTCAAAATTCAAATCCAGTATTGAGTTATGCATAAAAATGCATTTAGGCCAACTTGTGACCATCTTATCACACCAAATCACTTTAAAATCATTTGAAATACAAAATGAACACACAAACTAATTCTAAATGTTCATATAGACCTATTGGGCATTTCCAGGGATACTGAGTCCCACCAAATTTCCATTTCACTTATTCAGTTCCTTAATTTCACTTTTAAACTTATTAATTCAATATCTAAATTTCTTAATTCCAATCTTATTTCCTACCTTATTTTCATCATAATGTCAACACAATCACATAACATTCAAACAATATAATTCCTGCCTATAATGCATGATCTTAAATACTAAATGGTTGTGCCATAATCATATCTATATACACAATTCTTGGTTAATATTATGCATGAATAACTATCTAATGGCTCAGTGCCATATCATACTCACATCATCTCAAACCTAAATATATTACACACACATACACACACACACACATATATATATATACATACACTAATGGCTCAGTACCATTAATTATCAAACCATCCAGAAGTCATCATAAGCACACATGGTAATAAAACGCATAATATCATCTTACTTCGTATTAGTCTCTGTGGCATCCACAATGTCCCTTTTCTCGCTTACTGAAAAATAATTATAAGGGTGAGTATCTAGCATTACAAACAATGCAAATAAATGAAAAAGAAACAATATCACCCGGAGGATTTCACACACCTCCCTCGAATGTCATTTCATTAACTCTTTTCTCTTGCAACATCAAAATATTCTCATAATTCATCATAGTTGATCTGTCCTGCACTGGGGTCAAGAGATCCGGTGTAGGGCCAGTCACAAAAGTCAAAGATTGAATGGGATTAAAGACCGGTTCTACAAGTATCCGGTCTATGTATCCGGAGTCCCAATATAAAGAAAGCGGTCTTGGCGTCCTGGAAGTCCTTCACACCATCCTCACGCATTGATATGGGCGAAAGGTGGTGTCACCTGTGAAGATTCTCCGACGCTCAAGTCAGTAATAGTATTCCAAGTGAGGAATATTTTATGATCACTCTCTGAAATCCAGATAGTAGTTGTAAGTAAAAAAGGGAGAAGCCCCTCCCTCCGTAAATGAAGAGAGTTCTTATACCTGATTGGCTCGATATACAAGGATTTGTTAATGGGGAACCACTAACCTTCATTAATATAATAAATTATTATTTAATATGCACTTGCCAGTATGATTGAGGCAAGTGGCTATTTTATATTGAGCGTAGAGAAAGTAGGGCTAGCCTTAGGGAACAAGTTAATTATTTCCAGGAGCAGATTATGGCTCGTAGTGTGGAAAATAGAATCCTTGTCTTTGTCCCTGTAGCAATGCCCTTTGTCTTCTGTATGGTGATATGTGTGTTATCCGATGTGCATGGCGTTATCCTGGACAACCAATATAGGGAGAACGCCTGATATGGATTTTTAGTCCGGATGTATACCGATGACACCGGTGACACATTGGAGAACTATCAAAGACGTTGAAATATGTCTTGTAGAACAGATACCGGTATCGAGACCGGATCAATAGTCATGAACATACTTAATCAATTCAAAATATCTTAACATATCACTTAATATCATCATCATAAATCAAATCTCAATATCATAAATTAATCACAACTAACTCTCATGGTTAAATCATATAGAACGACACCCAGTATCCAGATACTAAAGGAACAGCCACCAACTGGGAGTCCACCGACATCCCGTGAACTCTACCTGGTTCACTGAGCCCTTTGGCTCTCCACCTCAACCACTGGATCTCTCCATGGACCACTAGAGGCAAAATCGAGGGGTAATACATACCAAATGACTGTCCACACCACATGTCATGCATATACAATATATAATCATCAATCTTATCAATAACACATAATCTCTGGCATAAAAGTCATCTCCTTTGAAAATCATAATCAAAGCCAACACCAGGCATGAATTTCATATCATCAACATCACATATATTTCAATATTCTATTATCATCTTTCATAAACCATTCTAGGCATAATATACTCATAAACTCTCATCACATAATCAATAACAACATTTTTATTTCATCATTTATCATCATAACCACATATCACATAATCACAAAATTGCTAACAAACATTACTCATATTATCGTATATCATTATTACTCATGATTTCATCAACACATACTGTCTAATAGTAGTTGATCCGTCCTGACCCAGGGTCAAGAGATCCGGTGTCAAGTCAATCACAAATAGTAGATGATTACTTCTCTGAAGACCGGATGTACGTGTATCCGATTTATGTCTCCGATGTCTCTGTATGATGAGAGCGGATTGGGCGTTCTGGAGGTCCTTCACACCGGCCTAACGCGTTGATGTGGGCGAAAGGTGGTGTCACCTGCAAAGATTCTCTGACGCTCAAGTCAGTAATAATATTCCAAGTGAGGAATGTTTTTCAGAGAGTAATCGTAAGTAGATTTTTTCCAAAGAAGATCCCTCCCCTTATTGATGAAGAGAGTTCATATACCTGATTGGCTCGAAATATGAGGACATATTAGTGGGGAACCACTAACTTCTAATAGCACTATATATTATTATTTTATTATGCACTTGCCAGCATGATTGGGTCAAGTGACTATTTTATATTGAGCGTAGAGTGTATAGGCTAGAATTAGGGGACAAGTTGATCATTCCCGTGAGCAGATTTTGGCTCGTAGTGCAGGGAATTATTAATCCGTCCCTGTAGCATTGCCTTTTGTCTTTTGCATAGTGACGTGTGTGTTATCCGGTGTCATGGTGTTATCCTGGACAACCGGTATAGGGAGAACACCTGATATGGAATTAGAATTCGGATGTATACCGATGACACCGGTCACACGTTGGCGAATTGACAAAGACGTTGAAATATGTCTTGTAGATCGGATACCGGTATTGAGACCGGATCATATGTCCCCTAGCTTGTGTGAAGGACTGAGTAGTTGTTCACATAAGCTACTCAACCTGCGAGATCTAAATATCGGTATGCTTATACGCATAATAGTTTCTTCACATGTACTATCACATTGCAAAGAACCGTTCTTTAATCGAAAGATCCAATGTCTTGACGTCGTCACAATGGATTCAAACAAAGATTTGCTGTTTGAGAATTTCAAGAGTTTGTTGGAATTGAAGACTCTTGAAATTTGTATAACGGCTGTAAAGCGTGAATTACGTCGCATGATTAGACATTAAATGCTTTTACTGACGTGGTCGAGCAATTATTGCGTCTAAGATGGAAATCTCAGTAACCGTCGTTTAGGGCTTAATGGGCCTATAATTTTTGAAACTTCTGGGCCCAATGGATAGGCCCTTCGTTGAATTGATATTGTTTTGGCGCGCATGAATTTGGAACGACTGTGTCGTTTCACTTATGAACCAACGCGTTTAGTCGTGGACAACACAACCTCAAGAGTTGGTAACCGAACCCTTTCATTTCCTATTAAAGAAACACTTAGTGGATTCTGGGTTCCACTCGTTTCTGATTTCTTAGCAAAACTCTGTAAAAATTTTGCAAGGACGTTTGTCGCTTGTTCTACGAAGCTTTTCTTAGTTTTCATCCTCCTCATCATCTGAGGTAACTATTTTTCTTTCCCCTGTTATTTTCATCTTCTTTTGCCCTGCTGTTTCTGTTCAAAAAGAATGTACTTTATTTAGGGGGAGATTAAATTCTCGCAACCCTAATTGTCATGGGGGAAGAATCCTTGTGATTCTTCTGAGGGCTGAGTCATGTCGCTCAGAAAGAGGATCTTACTCACTGTAGAAAGTGACTTTTCCCTTCTCAGAGTCGTCCTCTGATTGTAGTCGCTCTGAAAAGTGAAATGAGTAATGATTGTCACCCTTCTAACGATGTGACTTTTTATCGTAGATCAGAGATTTTGGTTTAGGCGACTCAAATGGCGACTGGAGAAGGAACCTCCGGAGATCACCCCGTTCTGAAGACAGCAGAAGGTCTCTACAGTGTTGCTGCCTCTAGGCTGAACTAGGAAGAACTTTAGGCTAAGTGGCCTTTCTGTTGGGTAGCTGGTGAATTTAAGAACTTGGTTTCCCATCATGTAAATGAGGACGGATCTCGAATTCAATCGAGGTTCACACTTCATGCAGAGGAAGAAATTAAAAAGTGGTTCAGGGTGTTTGCACCACTTCCTACAGAACGAATATGCCACGTCGTGCCAAATGATCGTTCCGTATACATGCATGATTTCGTATTTCATTACCTCGGAGTTCGTTTTCCCCTATCCGAGCTTCAGATGGGTGTGTTAAAGTTCTTAAATTGCGCACCCTCTCAACTTCATCCCAACGGTTGGGGCCTCATCCGTGCTCTGGAAGTTCTAGGCGATTATTTCAATTTTACACCCACTGTAGCGATGCTGTTCTATTACCCTCAAGTAGTTCGGAGGGCTAACAAGCAGGGCGGTGTTGGTCTAGTAACACTCCAGACCCTATGTTCCTTTGTGAACTTCGAATCCTACACCGATTAAGCTAAGGTTGATAGAAAATCATTCAAATCCTACTTTACCCGGATATCTGTTAAGAAGAAGAAACCCGTCTTTTGGAGGGATGAAGCGGGTCTTAATAAATTTTCTCTGAGATGGACTCATAAGCATTTTCTTTTAAACTCCCAAGCATATTATGCTGATCAATCCGAGCTATCCCCTGAATCGTCGAAAGTGTTGTTCGCACTTGAAGCACACACTTCACGTTCTAAAGTATTTTCGTGTAGGCGTCTTTTAAGTAGTTCAAGCGGAGTTCGGGACGAATATCTACGTAATTCTTATTTTATTTCTCTTTTTCTCCTTTGTCAAATGTGTCGAGTATTTCGTGGTTGCTAATATCTTGTGTTTGTGTATGTAGGTGAAATAGAGCAGGAATCTCCAGAGATGAATAAGTTGAAGGGGTTTAAAGCGGCAGGTAAATCCGTAGCTCGTGAGAATGAAATTCAGGCTAAGATTTCTGTAAAGGATCGTCCTGAATTGATTATTCTGACCTCGGATGTGGAAGGGGAGATTCCGCTGGTCGAGGGCGGCTCGACTGGTGTTGGCCCAACTACGAGTCAGCCCCAAATAACCGAGAGGAGGAGAAAGATCAAGAATGATTCTTCCGGAGGACCGTCGAAGAAACATAAACCTTCGAGGAGTCCAAAAAGGGGAAGGGTTTCAGAAGGTAAAGCTGCAGAGACCTCGGATGCAGCTAATGTTTCTTCCGGACTCCATAAGGGCATTCCTGCCGGGGTTTCTGGATCTAGTCCGATCTCCTACCCAACAACTTCATTCCTTACCCCCTTCCTCTCATATCGGGGAATAACTCCAGCGATTCTTCCTCAGCCGCTGTATGAACTCCGGCCCACGCTTAAAACTAAAGAAATTAAGGAGGCATGTGAGGCCGAAAAATGGCAGTTAGCAGAACTGACTGGGATGCTTTACTCATTCAGTTTGTTAGCTGACGATGTTGACAAGGTTGATGAGCTGAGTGATAAGATAGAACAGCTCAACCTCTCATCGGGGAAGGATAAAGCCACCTTAAAATTAATGGAAGATCGCCTTGCCAGGTCTAAAGAGTTCGGAGATATTATGAACAAGGAAAATCTCAAGCTCAAAACCATGCTCAAAGACTTGGAGGGTAAATTGGCGGAGAAAGAAGAGATGCTTGGTAAATCACAAGAAGATCTCTGCAACAGTCAAGATAAACAGACTGATCTTGAAAACAAAAGCAAAGCTGCTGCGGAGGATTACTTCAAACAAGCAGAGGAGTGGTCCCAAAAGGAGAAGAAGTTCCTCCTTGAGATCGAGGGACTGAAGGCTGTGGGTACGGAATCTGAAGGATCGAGTGGGGAACTATCGAGGTTGCGGGAAGAATTGGCTGTAGTAAAAGCTGAGAAGTAGGAAGCTATTGACATATGCACTTAGGCGGTTAAAGAATCCTTCGGCCTGGCTATACGCCAAGTTTTCTACCGCAACCCCACTGCGAAACTTAGCCTCTATGGTATGGATCTGTTCTATGAATTCCATGGAGGAAGGTCAGTCACAGTGGTTGATGGTCGACATGAAGATCCTTCGGAGTCCTTGTACGGTTTGCCTCCCCTTCCTGAGGGTCAAAGTATGGGACCGGATTTTGTCTTTCCTACGTCTGAGGTTGCCTCATCTGCAGAAGGTACTGAGGCTCCCGAGGGGAAGACTCCTGAGGAAATCCCAAAGGAAGGGACACAAGAGCTTGGAGCAGGGGAAGCGCAGAAAGAGACTGAAGAGCAAATTCCCCCTCCGTAGTCTTGTTTTTGTTTATATGTAAAATTGTGTACCGGGATCAACTCCGGTTTTGAACAGTTACATGTAATTTTGCTTTTTCTTTTCCTTTTCTATGAATGAATGAAATTCTATTCAGATATTTGTCTTAGATGTATATATTGTCTCAGTACCTGATAGTCCATTCTGTATGACTAACCGTTGAGGTCGAATCGAAATAATTACCTCAGAAAATTAGGTAATTTTAGAACGAAAAGACATATACATGAATACTGTCCCCAAGTATAGGCGTGTTAAGGAATAGGTACCTGTTGTAGGGCGTCATCCTTAATTCTTTTGGGGAGAAAAGGGGTCGATCCATTGTTCTCAGAAGCGGTATCACAAGACGGATGACTAATATTAATTTCTATTATTCTCACAGGACGGTCCCAGAGTAAGCCCGTTGTTTAATGTGAGAGTATTGTTCCGAGCTCAGGGAACTGCACAGATACACAAAGGTGATGGTTGATTGATGGGAATTTGTTCACGCCAGAAGTTACATCGTCAAATCATGGATTAGGTGATTGAGATCATCCATTCTGGGAACATATGTTACGCCAAGAGTTACATCATCGAATCACAGAATAGGTGATTGAGATCATCCGTCCTGGGAACATATGTTACGCCAAGAGTTACATCGTCGAATCACAGAATAGGTGATTGAGATCGTCCGTCCTGGGAACATATGTTACGCCAAGAGTTACATCATCAAATCACAGAATAGGTGATTGAGATCATCCGTCCTGGGAACATTTACTTCTCAATCGTAGGAGTACGGATTGAGAGGAATGCTTCTCAATCGTACGGGTTGAGTCTTCAATTCCATATCCGAATCCGAGTGTGGATTCATATTCAAAATCAAATCCGGTATCGAAATAACATTATCACTCTACTAGCCCCTAGCTTATGTGAAGGATTAGTAGATTTGATCATATAAGCTGTATTGATTGTGATATGTCTGGATACCGGTTCGTCTGTTAGAGGAGTATTTATCTAACACATGGTAGATTTCGAAATTGTACTGTCGTGTAAATATCCGTTCTTAGAAAAAGAATCCGTTGTGATGGAACTCTTTAGGACGGATTATGGACAGATTCTCTGCGAGAATCCCATAAGTGTTTAAAACTCGCAACCTTTGGTATTCGAGCAACAGTTGTAATATCTCTCATGATTGGACATTTAATGCCTCTAATCACATAGGCGAGCCATTATTGCGTTAAATGCACATGTCTTTATAACCGTCACACGGGAGCTTTGGTGGGCCTAAAATTTGAATCTAATAGGCCTATTTAGAAGGCCCTGTAACGAATCGATGGCATTTTCGCGCCTTTAGATTCAAAACAACTATTCTGATCCATCAAAAAGGAGAGTCGTCTGAGAGTAAATGAAAGGTTATTTGAGTCGGTATTTGAGACTTTTCATGCCCTGAGAAAGGCGTATTTGGTAATTTCAAAAATTACTTCATCTTGCTTCCCTGACGAAACTCTGCAAAAATTTCGAGAAGATACTCCTGTTTGCCCTTGTGAATTTTGATTCACTATCCTCCTTCATTCCTAGGTAACCCTTCTCCTTCGTCTTTTCGTGTTTTCTTTTAGTTTCTCTGAATGTCTAGGAGAGGTTTTAGCTCGAGCCGTGTTAACCCTAGGGGAAGAGGAGGAAGGGCCTTAACTCGAAACCCCTCAAATCATGGTGGAAGGATCCCTGTGATCTTCCAATCGAAGCCACCTTATTCAGAGAGGGAGGTGTCACCGTATCCAAGGCGAAGGGTAATAATACCCTTCTCAGAGTCCTCCTCTAGTGAGAGTGCTGAGAGTGCTGATTTATACCTCTCTGATGATGTGGATTTTTACCGCAGCATAAAATCTTTTAAGATGGCAGTAAAGAAGACGACCGGAGAAAGAACTTCTGGTGGTGAAACACCCTCTCAGCGGTACATCATGAAGACAGCTTCCGGATTATGCAATGTAGTTGCACACCGGATTGATTGGGTGAAATTCCAACGGAAGCGTCCCTTTAGCTGGGTGGCTGAGGAATTTTGTGATACACCGTCCATCCATGCTCGTGAGGACGGAGCAGAGTTGGAACCACGCTTTACTGTCTTCAAGGAGGAAAAGCATAGGGGGCGTTTTATGGTGCTGGCTCCACTTCCAACAGAACGGATATGTCATACACTGGGTGTGCCAATGATCCGTCCTGACCCGGGGTCAAGAGATCCGATGTCAAGTCAATCACAAATAGTAGATGATTACTTCTCTGAAGACCGGATGTACGTGTATCCGGTTTATGTCTCCGATGTCTCTGTATGATGAAAGCAGATTGGGCGTTCTGGAGGTCCTTCACACCGGCCTAACGCGTTGATGTGGGCGAAAGGTGGTGTCACCTGCAAAGATTCTCCGACGCTCAAGTCAGTAATAATATTCCAAGTGAGGAATGTTTTTCAGAGAGTAATCATAAGTAGATGTGCAGGGAATTATTAATATTCCAAGTGAGCAGATTTTGGCTCGTAGTGCAGGGAATTATTAATCGGTCCCTGTAGCATTGCCTTTTGTCTTTTGCATAGTGACATGCGTGTTATCCGGTGTCATGGTGTTATCCTGGACAACCGGTATAGGGAGAGCGCCTGATACGGAATTAGAATCCGGATGTATACCGATGACACCGGTCACACGTTGGCGAATTGACAAAGACGTTGAAATATGTCTTGTAGATCGGATACCGGTATTGAGACCGGATCAGTAGTTTAAAATCATAATCCTCATGTAAAATATTCACAATTTCATTTCATAGTATAGAAACCCACAAAATCTTAACTATTTATATATTATTACAAAAGGGAGGGAGAAGCTTTACATACTTGTTGAAGACACAAAGGCGTGGTGGCACAGTTATGACGAACAAGAACATAGACAACAACGAGCGACAGGAACAACTATGTAACGGGAAAACACCTCACAGATAGAGGAAAGGCTTAGACAGAGGAAACAACCAACGCAACGGGAAAACAACTTAAGAAAAATGAGAACAACAATGAGTAATGTAGGGGGAAACTATACTTGTTGGAGTATAGCGAGAACAACAATGACACCTGAGACGAAGATAGAGAAAAAACTAGACGTTGAGTGGAGACGAAGACAAAGAGAAAGAGACAAGCAACAGGTTTTAAAGAAAGAGTTTGAATGACGCACGAGATGATACAACATGAAAAGGCGCATAACTTAAAAGATATAAGCACGGTTATCTAAATAACCGTGTTATATTTAGCAAAATAAATAAAAACTAAATAAATAAATAAAAATCAACCATATAAATACAGTCGCCCCTCTAACCATGGTTATATAATATTTTAACCACAGTTACTTATTAACCGTGTTTGCTTGAAATTTTCAAAAATGACACTACATGTTTTATTAACACTATTTCATTTTAACTGTGTTTATATCCAATGTTTATATCTATATTTTACCCCAATGTATGCTATTAAAACACAAAAGACATTAATGATTAGAGATTAAATTTGAAAATATTGTTTCCACGGTAAATTTCCAAATATTTCATGGTAAACAATTGATAGTACAGTTGAAAATATTATGAGTTTTCACGACTTCTTTTAAATCTACAAATAAAATAATATTATGACATCACATGTGTATTTTTACACGAGTATTTTGTTTTCTTTTTCATGTTTCCGTTCTCCGCACAGGAAAAACATTGTATTATTTTAAATTTTGTTACAGGAAAATAACTTATAAATTTTGCAAAAAAAAACTGCCCTAGACTTTACCATTAATCTTATTTAAAATTAAGTATTTTAATTAAATTACTATCAGGAAAAAATACCAATCGTTGTAGTTTACGTCTTAGTTTTTCATTTTCTTTCTACCAAGTGCAAGATAAGTTGTATTATTTATTACCTATATTCGTAGTTAATTGTATTAGGGTGTTCACGGATTGGATTGAATCAGTTTTGAAGCCAAATCCAATCAAAAAATTATTATGCGGTTTGGGATTGGATCGGTTAGGATGTATCATGAAATCCGATCCGACCTAATTCGATATATATCAATTTGGATTGGATTTTGGGTTTTAGAAAATACTTTAAAAATAAATCTTTTACTATATAAATCACATACTAACAATAGAAACATACAAATAACATGATAATTTCAACTAAAAATCCAAAAATTAACATTATAAATCCAACAAGCCACAAGGCCACAAAACAAAGTGAAGGTTTCTTTTCTTTCTAATTTGAGCAATTGATGATTGTAAATCATAAAATATTGAAATTAAAATATTCAGCATTGTTATTTGGGTTTAACTATTTTACTTTTAGGAATTATAAAAACAAATGAAATATATTGAGATTTTATGTAACAGGTCCAGAGTAGTACTAGTAGTAAAAAAAACTTTGGATCAGTTTGGATTGGATCGGTTCTTGAAAGTAGAACCAAAATCCAATCCAATCCATTAAAAAAATATCAGCTTTTTCAGTTATTGGTTTTTTGATTCGGTTAATCATTTTTTTTAATTGGATTAGATGATAAACACCTACTAAATTTTATTTTAGCTTATGACCTAGTAATTTTGAAAGGTCATTTTTTCCACCAAGTGTAAAATAAATTAGATTAATTAGTTACGTTCAAGGTTGAATATATTCCTAAACATTATTCCACATTATGTTAGCATAGTAAGAAACTTGAATATACTAAATTTTATTTTAGCTTATGACCTAGTAATTTTGAAAGGTCATTTTTTCCAACAAGAGTAAAATAAATTAGATTAATTAGTTACGTTCAAGGTTGAATATAGTCCTAAACATTATTCCACATTATGTTAGCATAGTAAGAAACTTGAAGTTCCTAAATCTAAAACTCTGACCTCTGATTAAAACAAACTGGTCTCTGTAGAGTACATTAGCAATATCACGTGGCTAAGTATATTTCCCACATTTAGGTGGAATGGATCCTATGTTTTTAAATTGTTGTGTGTTTTGAAAAGTTGTTTTTTTATAATTACTTTTTAATAAATAGATGATAGTTGTTTCTTAAAATAAACAAAAATTAGTTTATATTTAGTTTTTGTTTATTTTTAAAACTTTAAACAAACACATCACTAGTGCAAAATATGGAAACAAAGACGTGATATAAGCACGGTTTATAGCAAAACGTGTTTAAAAAGGGTGCAGTGGCAAACTTGAAATTATCAGCAAGTTTATAAACACGGTTAAATGAGAACCGTGTTCGTAGGGTAGAGATATAAGCACGGTTCTAGCAAATTCGTGTTTGAAACCAGGCGGTGGCAATTTTGTAAATATGAGGAATTTCATAAAATTTATAAAACGCATCTACGAGCACGGTTAAAACTCAACCGTGCTTAAAGGGTGCATATATAAGGACGGTTAGGAGAGAACTGTGCTTAAAGGGCGCATATACGAGCACGGTTAAAACTCAACCGTGCTTAAAAGATATATATGAACACGGTTAGTAGAGAACCGTGCTTAAAGGGTATTTTTTAAATTTTTAATCCCCCATATACGAACACGGTGGTTTAGGGGACCGTGCTTATAGGTCTAGTTTTTAAAAAAATTTGACCGAATTTTGTGCCATTTCACGCTGTACAACTTTCGTTTTCCCTCCATCCTATTTTGTCTTCCCTCCCTCAGATTCACGAAACCCATCTTCTCCCTTTCGTCTTCCACCCTTCACCCATCTTCCCTTCACAAAGTTGTCCCTTGTCTCCTCCCTCACGACTACATTGCTTTGTGTTCTTCAACTCCTTTTCTTCCATTGGTTCGTGTTCTTCTCATTTAAATGTTTATTTCATTTAATATTCACTTTCTATTTATGGAAACATTGAATCCTTCGTTTTGTTTGGTATGGTTAACTAGATCTCAATCATTTTCAGTTCTAGGTTCAGATGAGAAAGGATGGTGAGGGGGAAAACTCAGATGAAGCGCATAGAAAATGAAACGAGCAGGCAAAACCGTGCTTGAAAGTCCTTATCTATTATCACGCTGGCAACAAGCACAACCGTGCTTAAAAGTCCAAAATAACCGTGCTTATAGGCCCAAATTCCATCAACATTTAAAATAAGTGCTTTTTTTAATTAAAAAAACACTTATCTCTTAAAATAAGTTTAAACAATCTAGCCCAAATATATGCTCTTTTTGAATTAATCAATTCACTTCATATGTATCAATCAGATCCAACATTTGTTCTTAAAAATTGATTTTTTTTATTTAATGGTTCACAATCTTTCAATCAATGCTTTACTTGAAATATATAATAGAAATCAACCATATTTATATATAATATTTAAATAAGTTGCTATAGTAATATATTGTGTGTTTGATTTAAAATGAAAATAAAATAATGTAGTAATTTCCTGATTTACAATTACTTTTTAATTTTAATCAGCTATTTGTTTTAAAAATTAACTACATCAACCATTTTTTATGTTATAGAAAATTTGTTAAGGTGTGAACAAAATGATTGAAATTTAACTGTACTTCATCAGAAATGCCATATACTAACAAGTATGGTCATTCATATTTTCAGTATTTCAGAAAGTTTCAACAATAGCATCGGAATTTAATTTTCTTTACTTGGAGAAGCAGTAGGAGCATTAGATGATTTTGCAGATATTTCACTACTAGCTGTTGCTGAAGCCAACTTAGCTAATGGGTAAATTTTTAGATGAGATTCAGTACCCTCCAAGGGTGGACTTTTCTTCAGGCTTGAATCTAAAGCTGGAGGAAGACTGAGTGGTGTTTCGTTCCAGTTCCACACCCCAGGTGAAACTCTGGAAACATGTATTTGCTCAACATCGACAATGCTGCAAAGCCTTGATCGAACTGAGTTCAGATCTAACCCTCTGTCGAGGCTGCAAATGTGCAAGTTTTAAAAACCATAAGAACTCCAAAACAACATTAAAAAATAAGTAAATGTGAGAGATCACATGACACTAAGTAGAAAAGTTCCCATTGAAAAGTAGCATATACCATAAAGAATAAGAACATGCTTCAATAGGTATAATGATTTAAAAATCAATATAATTAATGTTGTATTGTATGCATTCTATGTTCATTTGGACACTACACTAATTAAATTTGCTTATCACAGCAAACCATTCATTGCTGTAACAAAGGAATTGCAAGAACCAGACTTTACAAAGTAAAAATTATATCACAACTTTTCAGGTAAACCTCTAAATTGGTACAGAGATTTTGAGAACTCTAATTTAATTTGACTTTATAAAAATGACCTTCAATTTGATTATTTTGAGTATATAATATAACAACAATAAAAAATAATATAGAAAAAGATTAAAATGGATGATTTTTTATCGATGCTTTATACAGATACAATAAACTCTTCATCTCACGGCTAAGATTGAAGTATGTGTTGGGTTGGGAGTCCTGTGGGGTTTCGTTGAGTCTTCTACTCTCTTAAAGATAAAAGCCACAATTGAGAATTGGGCTATGCTTTAATGGCTCAATGGCCCCACAGATATAAAATAAAACTTAAGAAGTAAAAACTTATAACATAACTATGTTATAAATTTGGATTTCGTTTACCATAATTCTGATAATATATTATATGTATGATAATTACGGAGCATAATTATCGGTCAGGTACGGTTTCCGTTGGGTCTAGGTCTGTAATTTTCAGTCTTTTACCCTTATATCTTTTCTTAACCGATTTTTTTGAGTTACAACTCTTGGTTTTAATGGGCTCGTTCGTTTAGCATGGGTTCTGTTAATTCTTAAACTTAAAAAATAATAACTGCTTTCTAAATACTTTATTTCAATAAGTTATGTTGGATACTTTTTAAATATTATAGTTGTAATATTGAATTTTAATGGTATTATACTTATGTCTTAAATTACATAATTCTAAGAGTTATATATTTGCATAATGTCGAGTTGTTAGAATTATTAATTTATCAAATAAATATTTTGAGAATGATAATATTAATATTCTTGATTTAAAAATGGACCGTCTCTTGTGGATATTTGTGTTAAACCAAATATTTTAAACTCGAGTTATTTTTATGTTTTCAATTCTAATATTTAATACAAATGTTGTTATTTTAGCCATTAATAACATGTATTTTTAATCATTGATAAGTGTCTAGATCACATAATGTTATCCTAATATAATAGTAATAACCATCAATTAAAGAAGAAAACTTTTTTTAAAAAATTACACTAAATTTAAACAATAAAAATTATTCAAATTCAAATTATATTCAATTTAACTTAACTGATTTTAAAATAGTAAAATTAAAAAATATATTTAAAATATATCCCAAAAATAATTTATCAAACAAGTTTTTTTTTAAGTTTTAGAATAGTCTTTAAAATTAATCTACAAACCAAGTTTTTTTTAGTTTTTGTTTTAAAAACAATTTTTAGAATTGAGCTACTAAACAAGATTTTTCTTATTTTCTTCTCAAAAGTAATTCCCATAAACTAATTCGTAAAACAGTTTTTAAAAATTAAAAACTAGAACTAAATCACACAAACTCTACTTTCCCTATTGTCTGCAGCTACAGAAGACATGCTTCCTGTGATATCCTTGTTCAAAGTCCTAACTAAGACTATTGTATAACAGGTAAATGGACAAGCACGACTAAGAGCAAAAAAAGAATTGATATTGGTATTATAAAGATTTAGGAAATGACTCACTGGTACATAATATGCCCAGAATAAGGATATGGCTTCTTGCAGATCCAGTCCGGCAACAACTTTTCCAGAGACTGGATAAGTTCTTCAACGTCTACAGGAATAACAATACTGGTTAGGTCTAATAATAACAATCAGCAACAAGCCATGCACATTATAAACAATAGAATTATAACATACTTATTTCATCAAAATTGAAACTCTCAGTAACTATCTTGAACTCGAGCTCTTCTTTTGTTATCGAGTTTCCCTGGACAGATCGAAATATGTAGTGAATAACGTCGACGAGATGCAGCAACCATGATTTTGGAGGGGCTTTCTTTGGGCTAAAGTAAGTTATGAGTTATGTTAGTGTCTGAAGTAACGGTCATTACTAAATTAAAGAAGGGCTGTTAATCTTTTCAAGATAAAAAATAACACAATAATGACAATAATCACAAATCCCCAAGCAAGAATTAATCCAAGAACTTACAAACACAATTGATAAATTATTAAAATAATGATAATAATCGCAAATGCACCTGTCAGGGACGCCTGCGCGGGAAGAACTTGAACTCATAGTGAGTGATTGGGAAATTTGATAAGGTATTGTAATGAGAGCGTATAAGGTCTGTTGTTAGTGGGTTATATTTATAATGAGAGTGTTTAAGGTGTTATAACGAGGGCGCATAATTTCCGTTGTTCCCACCGGTGCGTTAGAGTGTATGCAGTGTTTGGATCAGTATTAACGTCTAAATTTATTCACTTTTATAATTTTATTTTCCCATGCACCAAACGGACACTTCGAGTTCGCCTGAAACGCTGGCTTCCACATCTAAAGCCAAGCTTCCTTTGAATTTTGAAGCACCTCGTTCAAGCTCTGCCTCACCAGCTCCATAACAGGACTAGAAACCACCACACCGCAACGTCGGGCAAGCACTAGTATGCGTTTCATACTACATCTTAGGTAGAGACTGAACGCATATCAGAAACATGGAGAATTTGAAATGAAGAAAGAGAAAAAAGGTTTAAAGAAACAACTAGCATGAAGAAACAGAAAATCAAATATTTCCATAATAGAGAAAAGGCAACAACACAACACTAGCTTTCGTGCATTGGAAAAGGAGCTATCTAGACACAGCTACAGCGTAATTCTTAGATTAATACTTTTTCTTTCTCATTTTTTAAATGTATAAAAAATATTTTTATTATACTTTTTTCAAAAAATTCCAATCACTCTTTCCGGGTTTCAATCACTTTGAATTTATTGAAATGTTGTTATGATTTTCACATTTGATAATAAATATAACATATTAAATTATTTTTAAAAGGTTTAAGTTTATATTAAATAAATATTATTTTAATTATCTGGTGATCCGGTCTCAATACCGGTATCCGATCTACTATACATATTTCAACGTCTTTGATAAGACATCTACGTGTAACCGGTGTCATCGGTATACATCCGGACTGTAATTCCGTATCAGGCGTTCTCCCTATACCGGTTATCCAGGATAACACCATGACATCGGATAATACACACGTCACTATGCAAAAGACAAGGATTGTTGCTACAGGGATCGATCAATAATTTCCTGCACTACGAGCCAAATTCTGCTCACGGGAATGGTCAACTTGTTCCCTAATCCTAGTCTACATTCTCTATGCTCAATATAAAATAGCCACTTGACCCAATCATGCAGGTAAGTGCGCAATATAATAATGCTAATGGGAGTTGGTGGTTCCCCACCAACGAGTCCTCGTTAATCGAGCCAATCAGGTATATGAACTAACTTCATGATTGAAGTTAGGGATCTTCTTCTTCAGCTCTTTTTACGACTGATTACTCTCTGAATACATTCCTTATTTGGAATATAATCACTGACTTGAGCGTCGGAGAATCTTTGCAGGTGACACCACCATTCGCCCACTTCAACGCGTTAGGTCGGTGTGAAGGATCTCCAGAACGCCCAATCCGCACTCCTCATTTAAGGTCAACGGATACCTACATCGGATACACATACATCCGGTCTACTAGACGGTATTGACATACTATTCGTGACTGGCTTGAGATCGGTTCTCTTGACCCCGGTCCAGGACAGATCATTGGCACGCCCAGTGGGACGCGATAAAGTTATTCCCATATCCTTTGACAGAGCAGGTAATCCACCATGGAAGGCGAAGCACAAGACTACATGGAGAATCAAGCTGAAGGCAGAACCAATCCTAATGCCTACAGAAAACTCAACCTTGATTCTCATGGGGGCAACTCAAAGAAGATAGTAACAGTGTCTGATCCTGATCCTCGTGATGAGTTGATCAAACAACTTCAGAGGGAACTCGCTGAATTGCGAAGAGAAAAAAGGCAAAGTGAGGATAAAGAGTCATCTCGCACGCGAAACACTCCCCACACAACTGATGGTGAAAAGTCCACCACTCTTCAGTACTCAAAGATCCCAACCTTTGAGGAGGGAGAACAAATTCGCGATTCTGAGGATGCAGCTTCCCGAAGGAAGAGAGATTCAATAACAGCACCCCCATTGTCTTACAATCTTAAGGTTCCTTTTTCAAGGAGACTTATGGGCATCAGCATCCCCAAGCACCTTCAAACCACTCAACCACTTTCCATCGGAAAGTATAATGGTGAAACTGATCCAACTAAGCACCTTGATGCTTATGTGTTTGAAGCCATGTACTTGGGGGCTGATGAAGACGTGATGTGCCGAATGTTCCCTCGAACATTGTCTGAGGAAGCCCTCGGGTGGTTTAAAGGCCTGCCTTCTGGATCCATAGATTCTTGGACGGAAATGGCAGCTGCCTTTGAAACCCACTTTGTCATCTCCAGAGACGTACCCAAGACGTCTCACACCTTGGCTCAGATTAAGCAAGGTGAAACAGAGGGCTTAAAAGATTTTCTGAAGAGGTTTTATAAGGAAGCAGCCCTGGTTCCTAACCTCACAGAATCTATCAAGCTGCATATCGTGATTGAGGCATTGCAGCCAGGATCAGCTTTCGCTCTTTCATTAGCAAAGAGCCCCCCGACAACTTTTGAGGAGTTCAGGAAAAAAGCCTCAAAGTATGTGAGCATAGAGATGCATTTGGAGGCAATGGCTGCAAAGAAAAAGCCACCAACACCATCTCCCCAAACCCAGAAGGGTAAGGAGAAGACGAGGTCAGAACGCATGGAGAGGCCATTCACCAATCCTAAGGTGGATAACCGCCCTCCTCGACCTCGAGAAAGGCATGTCAATTCTTTCAGCCATTATGCACAGTTATCTGCCAGACCATCTCAGATTTTGAGAGAGGTCGGATGGCCAGTTTTCAGCACATATGGCATCAGGAGACCAGCCCCTATGAAAAGACCAGGAAATTCACGAAAGTACTGTGATTTTCATGAACAAAATGGTCATTCCACTGATGAATGCCAAGCTCTAAAGAACGCGGTTGAGACGCTAATTAGAGAAGGCAAATTGAAGCAATACCTGTTCAAAGAAAAATCCTTTGACAGGGCAGAACGGAATGAGAAAAGAGAAAGAGATCCCGACGATGGGGATGACAACAACCCCAGTCCGGTTCGAAAGTTCACTGCTGCAGAGAAGCAAAAAGGTGTAATGACCGATAATGCAGCACAGAAAGATAGCATGCCCCAGCAACAACGTCAGGGCCGACGTGAAGTCATTGACATGATTGCTGGAGGGTTCGCTGGAGGAGGAGCTTCAATTACAGCCCGAAAGAATCATCACAGAATGATTCTATCCGTGCAAGGGAAAGTCAAAGACAATCGCCCTTACAGAGGAGGAATTGAGGCTCCCATAATCTCTTTCTCTGACGAGGATTTTGGCCCAACCGTTCCTGGTGGTGACGATGCTGTAGTCATCACTGCTGTGATCGCCAACAAGGACGTCCGAAGAATCCTTGTTGACCAGGGAAGTTCCTGCGATGTTATTTTTTATAATTGCTTTGAAAGAATGGGTTTTAAAGACTCAGACTTACAGCCTTACACGCAGGAACTAACAGCTTTCAATGGCGCAAAGCAATTAACTAGAGGGTATCTTGATACCCTTATCTCGTTTGAAGGCGAGCCAGGAGCCAGGACGGTTAGGTCTCGGGTGCTAGTGATTGATGTCAAATCACCATTTAATGGCATCATAGGCCGTCCTACTCTGAATGCAATGGAGGCAGTTGTATCAACCCCACATCTCCTTATCAAGTTCATTGACAAGGATAATGCTGTGTCATCTATCCGGGGTGATCAAGAGATGGCTAGGTACTGCTACAACCTTAGCCTCAACATGACAAAGTTGGACGCCTCCAATAAAAAGAGGAAACTTAATGATGCTGGAACATCGGCTGGATCTGTAAGTCTTGTCGACCTGGATCCTAGAGCGGATTTGAACATTGATCCGTTCAACCCATCAAAGCCCACACCGGATGGAAGTTCCAGGGACATTGTCTTGGGAGATTCTCCAGAAAAGATCACCCATATCAATGACAAGCTAGATGCTGAAATAGAGCAGCGACTGCTGGCTCTCTTACAAGAGTTTAAAGACCTCTTTGCATGGACTGCAGCCGATATGCCAGGCATAGACCCTGAATTCTGCTGTCATAAACTTTCCGTCTATCCAGAGACGAAACCTGTGGCCCAAAAGAAAAGACGATTGGGCCCAGAGAAACAGAAGGCAGCTTGCCAGCAAACTGAGGAATTGCTGAAGGCCGGATTCATCAGGGAAATCCGATATTCCTCTTGGTTTTCGAATGTGGTGATGGTCCCTAAATCCAATGGTAAGTGGAGAATGTGCATTGACTACGTGGACCTCAACCGCTGCTGTCCAAAAGATCCTTATCCTCTTCCTAATATAGATCGGATGGTGGATGATTTCTCTGGTTATCAATACCTGAGCTTCATGGACGCTTATTCTGGTTACAACCAAATTCCGATGTGCGAAGAGGATCAAGAGAAGACAGCTTTCATAAATGATCGTGGTGTCTTTTGCTATACAGTCATGCCCTTCGGCCTGAAAAACGCTGGGGCGACATATCAGCGTATGATCAACAAGGTTTTCGAAGGTATGCACACCAAACTTGTTGAAGTATATATCGACGACATAATAGCAAAGACACCGGTTGGTGGCGATCATATTGACGACCTGCGCCAAGTATTCACCCGTTTGAGACAATTTAACATGAGGCTGAACCCAATGAAGTGCACATTTGCTGTCCCTGCTGGGAAGTTTTTGGGTTTCATGTTAACTCAACGTGGTATAGAAGCCAATCCAGGGAAGTGCCAAACGATTCTAGACATGCAAAGTCCTAAGAATCTCAAAGAAGTCCAATCCCTGAATGGCAAGGTAGCAGCTTTGGCACGATTCATGCCGAAAATGGCTCACAGGTCGCTCCCTCTGTACAAAATACTGAAAAAGTCCAAGAAATTCGAGTGGGGACAGGAACAAGAAAAAGCTTTCCAAGAGCTTAAGGAGGTGTTGTCCAAACCTCCCATTCTCACAAAGCCTGACCCCGAAGACACACTCATTCTGTACTTGGCTATTTCAGATGAAGCTTTGGGCGTTGCCTTGATAAAAGAAACTCCTGATGGACAAAGACCGGTCTATTTCACTAGCAAGACCTTGCAAGGTGCTGAAATCCGGTATCAAAAAATTGAAAAGGCCGCCCTCGCTGTTGTTTGGGCCTCACGACGGTTGCGTCCGTACTTTCACGCCCATCCAATCATAGTGAGAACGGATTTGCCACTCCGTTCTGTCTTAATCAAGCCCGATCTTGCTGGGAGGATGATCAAATGGTCTATTGAACTCTCTGAGTTTGATATATCCTACGAACCCCGCAGCGCTATTAAAGCTCAAGTCCTGGCTGACTTTATTGTGGAAATGACAGGGACTGATCCAGACTACCCTCGAGTCCATTGGACCATTTACGTTGATGGTTCATCAAACCAAAGAGGCTCTGGAGCAGGTGTAGTTCTCGAAAGTGACGATGGAGTACACCTGGAAATCTCCCTCCGTTTCAATTTCAAAACCTCTAACAACCAAGCTGAGTACGAAGCTTGCTTAGCCGGGCTAAGAGCTGCAATTGATATCGGAGCTTCTGAGGCGACACTCTGTAGCGATTCACAGCTGGTGATTTCGCAGATCTTAGGAGATTATCAAGCTCGCGAACCTCAACTCCAATTATACTTGAACTGTGTCAAGGAGTTGACTGAGAAATTCTCAAAAGTGGAGTTCAAGCATGTTCCACGTGAAGAGAATACGAGAGCGGATATACTCTCCAGGTTAGCAAGCACTAAACGACCGGGTAGCACCACTACTCTGGTTCAAAGCACGCTAACGTCACCCAGCATCCCTCTTTTCCCTTCTCTAAACGCCATAATGACTGACTCCCTTTACGGAGATACATGGATGGCTCCTTACATCCGTTATTTGGCTGATGGACAGCTACCCACAGATGAGAAGGAAAAGACGAGGTTAAGGAGAGAATTACCGTATTTCACTATGATTGATGGTAATCTCTACAGAAGGGCACTCTCTGTGCCCTATTTAATTTGTCTCAAAGAGGATGAGGTGCAAGGTGCATTGGAGGAAGTGCATGGAGGACAAAGTGGACACCATGCCGGAGGAAGAAGCTTAATGCGAAAAATCCTCAGAGCCGGATACTGGTGGCCCACAATGAAGCAAGACTCCATTGACTTCGTCAAAAAATGCGACGCTTGCCAAAAATTCTCTAACCTACACCACACACCGGCGGAAGAACTCTTCACATCCGCTGTTCCATGGCCTTTCTATCAATGGGGATTGGATATTCTGGGCCCCTTTCCAACTGCTCCTGGGGGCATCAAATATCTCATTGTAGGGGTCGATTATTTCACTAAGTGGATAGAAGCAGAGCCGGTGGTGCATATTACTTCAGCCCGAACTCGCCGTTTCATGTATGAAAACATCATAACACGGTTCGGGGTCCCAGCACGGATTGTCACAGACAATGGCACCCAGTTCACGGATAGAAAATTCACAGATTTGCTTGAAGGGTTAGGAATAACCCAAATATTCTCATCCGTCGAACATCCCCAAACTAACGGTCAAGCTGAAGTGGCCAACAGGGAGGTGCTTAAGGGATTAAAGAAACGCCTTGGCGAAGCCAAGGGCGGATGGACAGACCAGCTGTGTCATGTCCTATGGGCATATCGGACAACGCCTCATTCATCCACCAATGAATCCCCATATCGCCTAACATACGGGGTCGAGGCAATGATACCTGTGGAACTGCAAATTGCTTCCACCAGGGTTAAGTACTTCTCTGAAGAAACCAACAATGCTAACTTGGCATCCGAAATGGATGTCATACAAGAACTCAGAGAAGACGCTTTCATCAGAGATCAAGCCATCAAAGCCAAAGTTGCTCTCCGATACAACAAACGAGTCCAATCAAGGACTTTCAACGTTGGAGATTTGGTTTTGAGGAAAGCAAGTATAGGGAACAAATTAGCCCATCAAGGCAAACTAGCCCCAAACTGGGAAGGCCCATACAGAGTATCCGAGGTCACTGGCAAAGGCTCTTATCGCCTTGAAAACCTTGATGGCACTCCAATCCGAAACAAATGGAACACCCAAAACTTGCGCATCTACTATAGCTAGCTGTTTCTACACTCTCCTATCCTTATTTTGGATTGAATACTAGAGAATTTATTTTCACAGCTACGCTCTCCTTGTAATTCTTATTTTTGATTTAATAAGAATCTCTCATAACGATTTAACTCTTTCGAGTTTTTCTTATGCTGTGATTTTCAGTTTATCCGGTGTACAAAAACATACTCAGGACGGATGATCTCAATTACCCATTCTGTAATTGACGATGTAACTCCTCGAGTGTGTAAATATTGAAGGCCCAGATTGTAGGATTAAACCGAACTCTGGGTACGGTTAGTAAGTTTGGCTGAACACCGGTGAAGGCTCAGATTGTAGGATTAAACCGAACTCTGAGTACGACTAGTAGGATAAACCGAACGTCGGTGAAGACCTGAGTTGTAGGATTAAACCGAACCTCAGGACATGGGTTGTAGGGCTGGTCCTTCTTCAAGGCCACAAACCGAACCCCATTCGAAGACTACATGGGTTGTAGGGCTGGTCCTTCATTAAGGCCACAAACCGAACCCCATTCGAAAACTACATGGGTTGTAGGGCTGGTCCTTTCTCAAGGCCACAAACCGAACCCCATTCGAAGACTACATGGGTTGTAGGGCTGGTTCTTCTTCAAGGCCACAAACCGAACCCCATGCGAAGGCTTGGGCGCAGTAAGCTGGTTTTTCTTCTAAGACCACGCTGAACCCCAAGTGACGGGCGCAGTAGGTTCAGGATTAGCCCTGATCTGAACCCCGTATCGAAGGCTCGGATTGTAGGATTAAACCGAACTCTGAGTACGACTAGTAGGATTAACCGAACGTCGGTGAAGCATTGTCATTGGATAAAACCAAAGACCAATTGAAGAACGGCTGGTAGGATTAAACCGAACGCCAAATATTACATGGACAGTAGGATCAAACCGAACTCCAAACACAACAAGTAAGTTATACTGAACTCCAAATTAATACTCTCATGAAGTTCTTTATTTGGAAGTTTTATAGCTTATAGTTCTGAGTTATCAATTCTTCAATTGAGACCTGACTCGTAAACTCCGACACAAACAATTCACTCGGGTACGCCACAATCTAAGGCATATTCACCTGAAATCTCTCAGTCGAAAATATTTGAGGAGGAATGTCTATTTTAAATCCTCACTCTTAAAAACTCTCACGAGAAAATTTTACTCAGAGTTTATTCAAAGTGATAATCACCCCATGATACTGGGGGACAACATCAACGGTTTAACGAATATCTTGAGGAATGAACTCTCGTCTAAACGATCTCACAATCATTCCCCTTAAGCCGTCCTTGTGGCGATGATGTGTTCCCTCATCAGCGGTGATCTTATTATGAAATTCATTTCGCATGTATATGTCCGGTATGGAGATTTTGTTTTACAATCCGATCTTCATTACTTAAATCCGGAATAATACAATACACATGCAATCCCTCTATTAAAGTTGTTTTTCACTAAACAAGAATGGAGGTAAAAAACTCTTTTATTGATTCAATAAGAATTACAATTCGTGTAATAATCCGGAGCTGATCCCGGAACACAGCGAATTCAAATCGATAAAACGAAAAAGAAAACAAGAAAGGCGCTACTCTTTCTGGCTTGAGTCTCCCTCCTTCCCTTCGCCTTTGTCTCCGGTCTTGCCTCCTTCAGTGCGAGAGCTCGATCCTGTACTTATGGGTTTCAGGAGGGAAGGTCTCATTGATTGACCTTTAGGTAAAGGAGCAAACTTATAAGGAGTTCTAGGCGGACTCTCTTGACGATTGTCAACGATGGCCACCAGTTTCCCTTGGTGAAACTCATAGAACGGATCAATACCGTTCAAATTAAGTGACACCTTGGGATTCCGGTATAACACCTGACGAATTGCCAACCCGAAAGCCTCCTTGACTGCCTGGTCACACATGTTTACAGCATCGTCCAGGTCTGCTTTCAGGGTCTTGACTTCGCCATTCGAATCCGCCAGCTTTGATAGCAGCTCCTTTTCCCTACGTGACCAATCATCCGCTCCTTGGGAATAGACGACCTTAGCCTCCTTCAACCCCTCTTCCAGCTTTGAAGAGCGTTCCTTCTCCACACAAAAAGTGGCATGGAGGTCAGCATTGATTTTCTTCTGATCAGAAACTTGACCCTCCAGCTCCTTGGCAAGCTTCTTCAACTTGGCAATTTCTTCATCCTTCTTCTGAGTTTCTTCTTTGGAAGTTTTTAATTTTCCTTCTAATTGGAGGATGATTGCCTTGTCCTTGCCAACCACCGAGGTGAGCCTCTCATTTTCTTCTGTGAGCTCGCGAACCGACTTGAGGAGCTCGGATAAATCAGCCAAGTGCTTCTGTCCGTCGTCGCAAGCTCTGATCAGTTCTTCATTCTTTAACGAGGGCTTCACCTTGGGTGAGGATTCAGGAACGCCCTCTGGAACAGAGCCCTCGTACACCGGATGTTGAACAAGACCGGAATTACCTTCAAGAGAGCAGGGGGCTTTGGGCGCGAAGTAAGTCGTTATTGGCTTCGCCCCACAAGTGATTACACTACCGGGGGTATCCGGAGTGAGTTCTTCCGCTCTCTTCTCTTTAGAGGGCACAAGCTCAGCAGCCCCTCTTGAAGTTTTTGGTTTTTTGGGCGAGGATTGACGGTCTGAGGCCTTCGAAGGATCACGCTTGGTCCTCTTCTTTTTCTCGACCACCTTCTCAGGTCCGCCCTCGACCAGAGGAATATCGTCACCAGCAGATGAAGTTAATATTATCGTCTCAGCAGTAGCCTTCTTCGAGTTCCGCTTTGCCTGAATGTCATTTTCAGCCGCAACGGAAGTCTCTCCGGCCTTGAGACCTTTTAGTCTATTCATCTCTGGTGACTCGCCCTGAATTTCACCTGCACAATCAAAAGACATAATCAGAGACGTAAAATTTTCAAGGCAAATGACATAATAACGCATGAAGAATGGCAGGGAAATTATGTAAATACTCCTCGCGAGTAGACTTTGGTCCTAACAAACGCCTGCAGGAGAAAAATTGGTGTGAGGCTGTGTAGGACTGCAGAGCCGAAAGAACTGAGATCGAAGTTGGGCTCAGTTCGTCCTCCTCGGTATAGTACGCTTGGGAGGTCAATAAAAAATGTTCGTGCGTCCAAGTCAGTGGGAACCTCAGAATCCCATCTTCGGTTAACCAAAAAATTGATTCACTCGGATGGACGCTAATCCTTGTGAAATAGGACTTGAATGAACGCCCATCAACTTTGGCGGAGTCAGTATACGCCTCGAAGTTGATGATCTTGGAGATAGTCCGGAGGGATATCAGGCTCACTCCCCCTTTCTCCTTATTCGCACGACGGACCACTTGAGTGAAGTAGAAAAGCATGGCCACCGTCGGTTTAAAGTTGAAGTGCTCCCCAAGCACTTCAAGAGAGCGGACCAATCCCCATCCGTTAGGGTGAAGTTGCGAGGGGGCGCAGTCCAAGAATCTCAGGACTCCCATCTCAAACTTCGTCAAGGGGAAACGCACACCCAAGTTCAGAAATAGAAAATCATACATGAATAAGGACCTCTCGTCCGGTGTGTGGCATATCCGTACTGATGGAAGGGGAGCAAATACTTTAAAACACCATTTGTATTTATCCTTCTTCCATACGGTAAACCGCGGCTCCAGCTCCCCTTCATCCTCCCGAGCGTGGACGGACTGTGTCTCACGAAATTCCTCAGCCACCCAGCTGAATGGGCGTTTCTGTTGGAATTTCACCCAGTCTATCCGGTGTGCAACCACATTGCAGAGGCCGGACTGGGTCTTCAAGATATATTTCTCGGAAGAAGACCCCCCTTCAGACGATTTCCTCCCGGTGGCTTTCTTTGTCACCATTGTAAAAGCTTTTACACTGCGGTAAAAATCCACATCGTCAGATACATACAGGTCACCGCTCTCAGCACTCTCACTAGAGGAGGATTCTGAAGAGGGTATAATCGCCCTTCGCCTCTGATACGGCGACGCCTCCCTCTCTGAGCTTAGTGGCTTCGATTGAAAGACCACTGGAATCCTCCCACCACGAACTGTGGGGTTTTGATTGAAGGCCCTTCCTCCTCTTCCTCTAGGGCTGATACCACTAAAACTAACGCCTTTCCTAGACATTTTCAGAAATTGAAACAAGACACAAAGTATGGAAAGAAAGTGGTTACCTAAGGATGGATGAGGATAGTGAATTAAGATTCACAGAGGCAGACACGATAATCTTCTCGAAACTTTTGCAGAAGTTCGTCAAGAGAATTAGAAGAAATGGTAACTGAGATTGCCAAATATGCCTATATCAGGGCACCAAAATTTTTCAAATACCCACTAAACATAACCTGTCGTTTGCCCCCAAACGACTCCCCGTTTAGTGGACCAAAATTGTCGTTTAGTACATCAAGGCGCGAAAATGCCATCGTTTCATCACAGAGCTTTCTAAATGGGCCTACTAAATCCAAATTTTAGGCCCAACAAGCCCCTACGTGACGGTTATTAAGACATGCGCATTTAACGCAATAATGGCGCGCCCACGTGAATTAAGGCATTAAATGTCCAATCATTAGAAACGTGGCCACCATTACTCGAATACCAAGGGTTGCGAAATTCGATAAACTTCTGATATTCCCATTGTCGAATCCGCCCTTAAAATTTCACCACTACGGAACATGGTTCCCAGAGCGGATATTTACACTTCGGTACAAACCCGAAATCCAGACGTACTACGATCAATATAGCTCATATGAGCAAGTCAACTGCTTCCTCACATCAGCTAGGGGGCTAGTAGAGGTAAGACTTCGGATTTCGGATGGAGCGAAAATTGCCAATTGAATCCGCACTCCCTTGATTGGAAAAATTCATCAGGACGGATGATCTCAATCACTTATTCAGTGATCTGACGATGTAACTCCTGGTACGAAGAGCTCCACTAATCATTCCAGGACGGATGATCCCAATCACCTATTCAGTGATTCGACGATGTAACTCCTGGTATGAACAATTCTCATCATCATTCTGAAAACACTCATTCAATCCGTACTCCTACGATTGAAAAATGTCTCCAGGATGGATTATCTAAATCACTTAATATGTGATATGACGATGTAACTCTTGACGATGTGTACTTTCCCAGAACGGATAACCTCAGTCACCCATCATGTGATATGACGATGTAACTCCTAACGCGGTGTACCTGCCCAGGACGGATGATCTCAATCACCCATGCTGTGATCTGACGATGTAACTCCTGGCGCCATACACACCCAAAGGACGGATGATCTCAATCACCTAATATGTGACCTGATGATGTAGTTCCTGGTATCATACACATCCCCAAGACGGATGATCTCAATCACTTATGAAGTGATTTAATGATAAAACACCTGGCATGATCAATACTCAATCATCTTTATGATGGAAAATTCTGAAAGTCAGTCCGCACTTTCGCTTTCTAGTGGTATTCTCCCAGGACGGATACTCTTTATCACCTATTCTGTGATACAACGACGTAACTCCTGGCGTAGAAAAAACTCCCATTATCCTCCTTATGATAAAGGACTCAAACACCACTTCCTTGCAGTTCCCTAAACTTGGAACAATATTATCGTCTCCTGTAAGAATATTACGGGTTAGAAGCAGTCATCCGTCCTGTTACACTACTTTGCTAAACAGCAGATCGACCCATCTTTCCCCAAAAGAATTAAGGATCATGCCCCAGAGACAGGCACCTTCTTCTTAATACGCACTTGGGGACATGTATATATTTATCCGTTCTAAATTTTATTTGTTATTTAATCTTCCGAGGCTATTATTTCAATCCGGCCTTAAGATTAATTACACTGAACGGATTAGTAACGATTTATATATATACATGAAACAATGAAGACAAATTTCTTCAACTAAAATTCATTCATTGAAATGAAATTACATACAATAGTTCAGAATCCGGAGTTGATCCCGGTACACAACTATACATATAAATGAAAACAAAACTACTGAGGAGGAATCTGTTCTTCAGTTTTTTGTGCCTCCTCAGCACCAGGCTCTCGTCCCCCTTCCTTTGGAACCTCCGCAGGAGTCTCACCTCCAGGAGCCTCAGCCCTTTCTTCAGAAGAGGGAACCTCGGACACAGGAAAGATATAATCCGGTCCCATGGTTTGACCCTCAGGAAGAGGAGGCAAACCATACAGGGACATCGGTGGATCTTCGTGACGACCATCCACCACTGCGACTAACTTTCCCCCATGGAATTCATAGAACGGATCCATTCCATAAAGGTCAAGTTTCGCAGTGGGGTTGCGGTAGAAAACTTGGCGTATAGCTAGGCCGAAGGATTCTTCGACAGCCCGGCTGCATATGTCAACAGCTTCTTCTCTCTCAGCTTTCGCTGTAGCCAATTCTCCCCGCAACTTGGACAGCTCCTCACTAGACACCTCGAACTCCGCATTCCTAGCCTTCAGTCCCTCTATCTCAAGAAGGAGCTTCTTCTCCCTTTGAGACCACTCTTCAGCATCAGCCTTATTTTTATCCTGGCTGCTGCGGAGTTCTTCCTCCTTCTCTGCCACCTTGCCTTCCAAGTTTTTAAGATCGACTTTGAGCTTGAGATTCTCTGTAGTTACGAGATCCCCAAACTCCTTAGACTTGCTAAGACGATCTTCCATTAACTTCATGGCGGCTTTGTCCTTGTCTGAGGAAAGGTTGAGCTCTTCTAATTTGTCAGTTAGCTCCTCAACCTTGTCGACGTTCTTAGCCAACTCGCTGACGGAAGATAGCAATCCAGCAAGTTCGGCTAGCTGCCACCTTCCGGCCTCACACGCTTCTTCAATTTCTTTAACACTAAGCGTAGGCCGGAGTTTGTACATCGGTGGTGGAAGAGAGGCAGGAGTAGAACCTTCGTAGGAGAGGAAGGGGGTGAGAAACGAGGTCGTAGGGAAGGAGGTCGGATTTGACCCAGAAGCCCCAGCAGCAGTTTCTTTATTAAGACTAGAGGGAGCACCAGCTGCTTCCGAGGTTTCAACAAGCTTACCCTCCGAAGTTTTGCGCTTTTTGGACGGGCCTCCCACTGAGTCATTCTTGATTTTTCTTCTCCTCTCAGAGACTGGAGGATGACCCGTGGATTCATCAGCGGCAGAAGAACCGCCCTCAACCAACGGAACGTCCCCTTCAGCATCCGAGGTCAGTATTATTAACTCAGGACGATCCTTGGTTGAGGGCCTGGGCTTCACTTCATTCTCACGGGAGACGGATTTACCAGCCGCTTTGAATTTCTTTAATTTATCCATCTCCGGAGTTTGCTGTTCTATTTCACCTACATGAACAAACACAAGATGTCAGCAACTACAAATATTCTATACATATTTGATAAAGGAGAAAAGATAGAATCAAACGAGAAGTACGCAAATATTCCTCCCGGACTCCGCTTGAGCTACTTAGCAAACGCCTACACGAGAAGACGTGACGACCTGTAGTGTGCGATTCAAGTGCGAACAACACTCTCGACGTCTCACGAGATAGATCGGATTGGTCTGTGTAGTACGCGTGCGAGCTCAAGAGGAAATGCTTGTGTGTCCAGCTCAGAGGAAATTTGTCAACATCCTCTTCGTCCTTCTAAAATTTTGGTTTGCCCTTCTTGATGGAGATGCGAGTGAAGTAAGTCTTGAAGGACTTCCCATCAACCTTGGCCGAATCAGTATAAGACTCAAAGTTCACAAAAGAACAGAGAGTCCGGAGTGTCACCAGACCAACTCCGCCCTGCTTATTCGCCCTTCGAACTACCTGAGTGTAGTAGAACAGCATTGCTACAGTAGGCGTGAAATTGAAGTGCTCCCCAAGCACTTCGAGAGCTCGGATAAGGCCCCAACCGTTGGGATGAAGTTGAGAGGGTGCACAGTTCAAAAACCTCAAGACACCCATCTGAAGTTCGGTTAATGGGAAGCGGACACCCAAATAATGAAAGATGAAGTCGTACATGTACACTGAACGATCGTTGGGGACGACATGACATATCCGCTCTGTCGGAAGTGGTGCGTAAACCCTGTACCACTTTTTCGTCTCTTCATCCGAACTCAGCGTGAACCTCGGTTGAATCCGAGATCCCTCCTCATCTGCATGTCGGGAGGCCAATTCCTTAAACTCGCTGGACACCCAACAAAAAGGCCATTTAGCCTGAACCTCCTCCCAATTTAGTCTCGAAGCAACTACGCTGTAGAGACCTTCTGCTGTCTTTGAAATGGCGCTGTCTCCAGAAGATCCTTCTCCAGTTGCCATTGGAAATATCTAGACCGAACTCCTTAATCTACGATAAGGAATAAAATGTCGTCAGAAAGTTGCAATCATTACTCACTGCATTTTTAAAGCAACTACAATCAGAGGGCGACTCTGAGAAGGGAAAAGTCACTTCCCGCAGTGAATAAGATCCCCTTTCTGAGCGACGCGGTTCAGTCTTAGGAAGAATCACAAGGATTCTTCCCCACGACTATTAGGGTTGAGGGAAACTGATTTCCCCCCCTTTAGGTGAAGCCTACTTTCTATAACTACGAGTAGCAAGTCAAAGCGAAACTAAAGCGACAAGGAAGAGATAGTTACCTCAGATAACTGTGATGAATTTGAGGAACAAAGAGACCCTCGCAATGTAGGCGATAAACTTCCTTGCAAAATTTCTGCAGAGTTTCGTTGAGAAAGCAAAAGCAAGTGGAACCCAGAATCCACTAAGTATTCCTTTTATAGGAAACAAAGAGGACCGGTTACCTCCTCTTGAAGTTGTGTCGTTCTCGATAAAACGCACCTGTTCACAAGCGAAACGACACAACCGTTCCAAATTCTTGGGCGCCAAAACGATAGCGACTCAGTAAAGGGCTATCCACTAGGCCCAAAAGTTTTGAAAACTTCAGGCCCATTAAGCCCAAAACGACGGTTAATGAGATTTTCATCTCAGACGTAATAATTGCTTGCCCACGTGATTAAAAGCATTAATGTCTAATCATGCAACGCAATTTACGCTTTACAGCCGTTACACGAACTTCAAGAGCTTTCAATTCCAATAAACTCTTGAGATTCTCACACAACGAATCTTTGTCTGAATCCGTTGTGATGGTACCGAAAGGTCTTTTCTATTAAATTCAGAGCGGTTCTTTATAAATGACAACAGATGCTAAAGAACTGTTACACACGTAAGCTTACCGATATTAAGACCTCTCGCAGGTTGAGTAGCTTATGTGAACAACTATTCAGTCCCTCACACAAGCTAGGGGACATATGATCCGGTCTCAATACCGGTATCCGATCTACTATACATATTTCAACGTCTTTGATAAGACATCTACGTGTAACCGGTGTCATCGGTATACATCCGGACTGTAATTCCGTATCAGGCGTTCTCCCTATACCGGTTATCCAGGATAACACCATGACATCGGATAATACACACGTCACTATGCAAAAGACAAGGATTGTTGCTACAGGGATCGATCAATAATTCCCTGCACTACGAGCCAAATTCTGCTCACGGGAATGGTCAACTTGTTCCCTAATCCTAGTCTACATTCTCTATGCTCAATATAAAATAGCCACTTGACCCAATCATGCAGGTAAGTGCGCAATATAATAATGCTAATGGGAGTTGGTGGTTCCCCACCAACGAGTCCTCGTTAATCGAGCCAATCAGGTATATGAACTAACTTCATGATTGAAGTTAGGGATCTTCTTCTTCAGCTCTTTTTACGACTGATTACTCTCTGAATACATTCCTTATTTGGAATATAATCACTGACTTGAGCGTCGGAGAATCTTTGCAGGTGACACCACCATTCGCCCACTTCAACGCGTTAGGTCGGTGTGAAGGATCTCCAGAACGCCCAATCCGCACTCCTCATTTAAGGTCAACGGATACCTACATCGGATACACATACATCCGGTCTACTAGACGGTATTGACATACTATTCGTGACTGGCTTGAGATCGGTTCTCTTGACCCCGGTCCAGGACAGATCATCTGGTTAAACCTATGATTCAATCGGTTTGACCGTTGATCTAATATCTTGACTGATATAATTATCAATCTGATCTGATTTTAATAACTGAACTGATCTAGGCAGGGGTATAGGTTCTGGTCTCACGACAGTCCTTAAAATAGGTATGTGTATATTGGTCTAATGGAGATCTGATATTATTCCTTTATTTTAGTGGAAAATAAAGGTCTTGGAGTGTATCCTCATTCCAAATCACTAGACTTATGCATTGGGGGCGAAACGACACTCTAACGCTCAAGTTAGTGAATATTAAAAGGGAATATCAAGGTTCAAGAGTAAGTTTTAGAGAGAATGTTCTACCTTGTTACGTTGATGCATGAGAATTTATGATGCATGGGAATTTATACCTGGAGGTCGTGGAAGCGTCTCCTTATTCACCAAGTTTTTCATACATGGTATCAACACTTTTTTGGCCTCTTACAAAAAGAATGGCACATGAAAGGGACGTGACAAAACGACTCTACCTACCAGTTAGTCACTTTGCAGGTTACTTCAATGATGCATAGGTCAATGATGACCTTCTAGTGTTGAGAGAATGACTCATACTGAGGTAGGTTTAGAGACCCTGCGCATAGTTCAGGAGGTTGTTAGGACACCAAATGTTTCGTAACATGAGTCATTGAGAAAGGATTTTGGTTAAATTACCATTAAGTTCAGAGATCGGTATCGGGACCAGATCAATAACCACATAATTTTTATCATGATTTGATATGGTTTGTCTTCCCTAAATATATGCACCCTTTATCTCATCATTACAAAAGTGGTAAGTTAAAATACCTGCGGTATATTTGACCAAAAACAATACCTATGTTATAGTAATTAATTAAAAATATCAATTGTTAATATTCGTTAAATTATACTCATTTGTTCATCAAGTTAAAGAGATTGGAATACAATAAATTAGTTTATCTTAAGGATGTTAATGTGAGTCAACTTGTCTTGTCTTCAACTTGCCAAAAATATAGGGCAAAACAGATTTGGCTCCCTATTAAAGACAAATTGGAATTTCTGACTTGCCCCACCTTAATGGAAGGGTAGGTTAACCCATCAACATTTTAAAAAAATGAAAAAATAGAACAATTATTTTAAAAAATATTTGTAGTATTTATAACACCACTAAAAAAACCTTAAATAGCTACCTCGATTTAGCGACCACCGGAAACCCGTCGCTAAATAGCGATCGAGTTAGCGACCGCTAGGAGAAAAGGGACAAAAAAAGAGGTTAGCAACGCCTTTAGCGACCATACAAACAGTGGTCGCTAAAAATTGCAACACTCCATCGCTGGTGCGGTCGCTAGATTTCACCTACATCCTTTTTTTGTTTCCCTCCATGGTTTAGGGTTTAGTACTGCTAATAGCAACGGTAATGACCATCGCTGAGTTTCCCTCCAAACATTAGCGACGCGGAGACCGCGTAGCTATGTTTTGTACTAGTGACGGTTGGATGGCCGTCGCTATGACTTTCGGTCTTACCTCCATATTTTACTTTTAAGAAGGTAACGTAGTGATGGTGGGGAGACACCGTCACTAATATTCTGTGGATTAGTGACGGAATTGGGTTACCGTCGCTATTATTTTGGGTCTTCCCTCCATAATTTTACTTTTGAGAATGGAACGTAGTGATGGTGGGGTTACACCGTCGCTAATATTCAGGGGATTAGTGACGGCATTGTTTTGCCGTCGCTAATCTTTAAGGGATTAGTGACGGCCTTGTGTTACCGTCGCTACATGCAGTACTAGAAAAACCCTTAATAGCCACTGCCAGTTAGCGACGATTGATGTACTAACCATAGTGACGGGTTTGGCCGTCGCTAGTGTGTTTTTATTAGCGACAGTAATTCGTTTCCATCGCTAAGGGTTATAACTTAATCACCCCTTTCTCGAGCCCTAATCAGTGTTTCTTCTCTGCTCCACTATACTCGTCTTCTTCTCTCCCCATTTTTTCTTCTTCTCTGCCCTGCGTGTCCTTCTCCACTCTGCCCCGTGTGTCCGTCTCCTCACTTCCCTCTCCCCCTCTGCTGACCACATTGTGGGTTTCCTCCCTTCTCCTTCTCCTCTCTGTCAGTGGCTCACTCCCTCCTGGCTCCTGGCTCCGGGCTCCCTCACAGCTGACACACACACACTCACGGTTATCTCCCTCACGGTTCTATAGTGGTCAGGTTGGAATTCGTTCCCTTACTCCCTTATTGTGTTCTATTTGTTATGTATTGTTGGCTATTGGTTTTTGTTGGTTGTTGTGGTAGAAGGTTATGATTTGTTGGCTAGTGTTTTTTGTTATGTTCTATTTGTGAACACATCAACATATTGTAATACTTAGGGTTTAGGGTTTTACATAGACAACAACAATTTGTGTTTCATTTCTTTCTCTCCCCGTATACCTAAAACCCCATAATTTATATAAAGTTTTATGGGAAGAAAACCTACTGTACTGCATAAAAGGTGGAAACTACCTAGGCAATGAAATAAATCAATTAGCTTAATTTATAAAGAAACAAAATACTACAGTATCATAATCCCAACTAAGAATTCTGTGCTTCACTACATGTACCATCAGTGTGTGCAAACAAGCATACCGACTCCGAAGAGATGGTATAGCAGTTAGAGGTTTTAAACCAAGTAGTAAATCAATTAGCTCAATACAGCGAGGAGAAGAAAAACATGGGTGTTCCTTTATTGTTCAGCAACAATACCGAATAAATGACAAAAGAAAATGAAATAGAAAAAAACCAGTCATAAATGCAGACCTCCAAAATTTTGCTTAAAGTCTTGTATGCTTCACAATGAACACTCTCATTAGTTGCCTACATAACCAAGCATACATATTAGAGAATGAATTTGGGAGTAAAACAAATTGAGTTCTGCAACATTTCATTTCTTAATGCAAATTATAAATATGATAATACACTCTGAATTTACAGTGTGCTCATGTAGTAGTCTAGAGGAAGCTATCACTACAAATGATAAAAAGAAATTGAATTTGGGAAAACCCACAAGGATCACACCTTACTATATATTTTTAATTTTAATAGCCGAAATATATATTTTTTCAAATAACTCATATATATCTAAGGCATTTCTAATAAAAATAATATATAAAAATAGATCTTGTAAATCTTAAAAAATAATAAACTTGAGAGTTTTATTATATTTTAATGAAAACATTCAAACTTACTTTATTATTTCACTATTGTACCCCTTAAGAATTATACTATATTTTAAGAAAAACATATGAACTTATTTTATTAGTTAACTATTCTGCCCTTATCCCCACCGATGTCAGGTCAAGGTTAGAGTTGGGATTTCCCTAAACCCAGTTAGTCAAAGTGGGGTTGGTACCCATAGGCTGAGGTTTGATTGCCATGTCTACACTAGAAATCCATTTGTTTCCATCAATCTTCCGTAAAGGCCAGTCATAAAACACAGAATTATTGATGAGGGTTCTCACACTAATAGGGTTTATAACAAGCAAGAAAGTTCCAGAGTAGTTAAAATCTGGCTACTAGTGAAACCCTTGGCTACTAGTCTAGGCTTGTATAAAGGAAGGAACAATAAGTGAGATAGTTGCAGGGGTAGTGGAAGTGTGAGCCATCAGGCATTTTTTTTGTGAGAATTGTATGGTCAAATGAAAGAAAAGCAAGTACAGTCAAACACTTTTGAGGAATTAAATTAACAGTCAGGATGGCTGAAACTGTAGTACATGAGTTAGAATTGGAAGATGAGTGATGTTGTAGGCAGGCATGTGAAATACATGATCCCAAAAGTGAAACAGGAAATCGGGATAATGTAGAACCTGTTTGGCTGTTTCCACAATGTAAGACCCGTTTCAACAATGGCATTCTGATGGTGAGTATGTGAGCAAATGACTCCAGAGAATGCCCAGGTCTGAGAAATAGGATGAATTATACTATGAACAAACAATAGAAAGTATAACAGAATTAAAACCGAGAGTAGAATTTAAGGAAAGATGGCACGTGGTCAAAACTATAGAGACCATCCTTGTCCTGTGTGGCACAAAGAGCTTAAGAAATGCCTGAGATTTAATAACATAATATGAGGAGTGAAATTCAAAATAAATAGTTATTCTTTGAAAACTGACTGACAGTGACTGGATTCTGTCATAGAAGGATCACACTATTTTTTAGATAAGGGGAGTGAGTCAGATGGTGATGAAAAAAGACTTGGTGCCATTGTGCCAACAGAGGTTACGGACAAACCTTGGGAGTTAGGGTTTAGGGCATGGAAAAACATGTACAAAATTCACAGAAAGTGTCATCAGTTCTCCAAGGGGATTTTCTTGCTCTTCTAATGCACTAACTGAAATAATGCTGCAAAAAACATTTATAAAAAAAAATAGACCAAAAACACTAAAAACTATTAGGAAAATTAAGAGTTGTATGTTTGCATATCTCAGTTATATATTCATGTTATTTGGGATAGCATATTTAGCTCCTATAATATCTCTTGTATATTTTTAACATATCATATTCTACATATATTTAGCATATCAAATACATAATTAGTGGCTGATCTTTAGACAAATGATTAGGAAAATACGTTGTATATAATCCTTTGAATATTGACATAAATTATAGAGTTGATTTCATATTCTTTCTTTATGGTATTAGAGCAAGAAAATAGATCCTTCCTAATACGACTCTGATATTTTTATTTTTGCCATGGCTAATAAAGTTGACCATAATGACACTAATAATTGGAAGAAACAAACTTCTGATGATGGTGAGAATAAGAAGAAGTAAACTTCTTTCTCACCCTACTATTTATAGACTTCTTTTAAATTTAATCGTTAGAAATATTGGTCATTAGCAAGTAGCAGAAATAGACCAAAATAGAGAAAAACAAATAGCAAAATGACCAAACAATTATTGTTGGTGCGTCGAAGGAGTTTAGGGAGTATCGATAAGGCTGTTGGAGTGTTGGAGGAGTGACGATAGGGCTACCGGGGTGATGGAGAGGCTGTTTGGAGGCAACATAACTACCAACAATGGTGAGAGAAGCTTTGGAATGTGATCTAAGTGTTGAAGGAAGCCAAGAGAGTAAACATAGCCACCAAACATCATGTTGGGGGTTTAGGGGCCTCGCTGGAGTTGTTCATTAAAAAAGAAATTATAAAGTTAAGGACCCGTTTGAGATGGTTGGGAGTTTTTAATTTTTTTATTTTCAAAACCTGTATTTTGAAAACAAAATCTATTAAAAAAGTTTCATATCAACCTCTCCACCTTATTTTGAAAACAAAATCTATTAAAAAAGTTACATTTCTCTTCTCTAAGGTTATGTGAGGATCAGTTGCCTTTTGATTTTTGCTTTTCAAAACAACAAATTTATAACATGTACTCCTTATCTCGACTCACACTCTCATTCTTCTCCATCTTGTCATAATTTGCTTGCTTCACTTTCAAACACTTTATTTTGGATTTTAGAGTCACCACAAGCCTTCCCAAACCCATCATCTCTAAAACATATATATCTTTGTTGATTAATTATAATTCTGCTCAAAACAATTAATGAAGGCTAAAAACATTAATTAAACCATGCACGAGAAAAATAAGAATAATAATAGATTTTTTATAAGAAAAAAAGACAAGTGAAAAAGAGAGAGGAGAGAAACAAATCCTGTGGCCTTGTTCTGTTTGGCAATATAACACTTTCAGTCTACTTGGAATGGAATAAAAAAGGATAGAAAAGTTATGGTAAAAGAATAAATTGTTTGTATGTTATATGGTGAGAGAGAGAGAGAGAGAGAAGAGGAAAAGAAACAAGTAAGGAAGAGGAAATGAATGAATGAATAGAAGGGTAGGTTATGATTTGTGAATGAGTGTGGAATGGTATTTAGAAAAAACAAGTTAATAACATTGGCCACAAGTCAAAAGATTTTTAACTCGAGGGGATTAGTTAGAAGTTAAAGAAAACTATTTAAAAAACTTATAAAATGAAAAAAATTAAATTTTAAGTAATAATATTAACAACTAAAAGGTCTTAAACCATAAATTATCTTATAATGCATTAATATAAAACTAATAATTATCCAATCAAATATAACACATTAAATATAATTTTAAGATGTTTTATTTGAGTTCACCATTAACGGTTTCAAACAAATTAACCACTTCTCCCTCCAAAAGAAACATAACACAATTCTTTCTTCTTCTTCTTCTTGTGATTCTTCTTCCATAAATGGCCAATTCAACCCATTGGTGTTGGTTGCCATTCTACTTCGTTGCCTCAATAACCCTCGTAATCACAGCCATTTCCTCGGCGCTCCATTACACTTCCAACGACAACAACATAAACCCACAACCACGCATAACCCACCACCTTTCCATCAACGCTTCCAACGCTTTTCGACAAGCTAATTTCACACTTTCAATAGACCTTCTCCACCTCTATCAACCCCCACAAAACTCCACCATCTTCGCCATTAAAAACACCACCACCCTCCCTCTCCACCTCCCCCTCTACCACACCACCCCCTCTAAAACCACCTTCCACAACCTCCTTAGCATGTCCTCAGGAACTTGCCTCACAACCTTGTTCCCTCAAAAGAATCTAGTACTCACAAACATTGACCCTCTCCATAAATCCCTCGAAATCAATAACGTGTTGATTTTACACCCTGATCACTTCGTTGACCAACAACTCACCATTCATGGTGTTCTCACACTGTTTGGTATATTGTTAGTACGCTAAACGTTGAGTGTGTTCTGGGTTTTGATGATGAACTTAATCTATAATTTACTTTACGTATCTCTGTTTATTTAGTTTCCTTTCTACTTGTAACTGTCCAACCACTTATTGGTTTGTGATGCAGACTATTTAGCATGGTCTTTGATCTTCTATCGACAACTTCATATTCTTCCCTGACTTTTTTCCGTAGGTAATCCCCTAACACTGACTTTCTCATTATTTGTATGCATGTCGATTGTTGTTTGTTAGTGGAGAGCAGACCTCATTAGGCATTGGTTTTGTGTGTTGATAACATGATTTTTTATGCATGTGTAATGTTGTTTGTTTAGTAGAGAGTAGAGCTCATTAGGCATTGGTTTTGTGTGTTGATAACATGATTTTTTATACATGTGTAATGTTGTTTGTTTAGTGGAGAGCAAAGCTCATTAGGCATTGGTTTTGTGTGTTGATAACATGATTTTTTATGCATGTGTAATGTTGTTTATTAGTGGAGAGCAGAGCTCATTAGGCATTGGTTTTGTGTGCTGATAACATGATTTTTTATGCATGTGTAATGTTGTTTGTTAGTGGAGAGCAGAGCTCATTAGACATTGGTTTTATGTACTCTCAATATCATATACAATGCGTAGCATATATATTTTTCTATACTGGGAAGTTTTCTGTATGTAACAGGCCGTTTCTAAATTTGGGAAATGTCTAGTTTACAGGGGAGATTCTGCCAAAATTTTGCTAGGGTCCCTTTCTTAGGGAACTTAGAAAATAAAACTCAAGTTTAAAAATGTAGGGTTTAGTCGTATGTGTACCCATTAGATTCCCGTTCAAGTTTCAAAACAACCGGCTGATGTACCGTGTTGTGTTGGATCTTGAATTGTCCCGGTTGGACAGTTTGGTATGAATTCGTAACCAGTAGGGCGTAACCCATCAATGTTGTATGTGGTCTATCTTGAGACGTTGAATGTTCATTTCAAATTTTGGTTATGGTGTTTTGTATTGTCCCCAGGGTGCATGTCTGCGTGCGGTGTTTCATACCGTATGTATCTCTGTGTACTCGGGGACCTATGCGAAATGCTGCCGAAATTTTAAATGAACATCAACGACACAAGATAGACCATATACAACATAGATGGGTTACGGATGGTTGCATATTCATCCCGAATGGGATAGGGCCCCACCAATTTGCAACATCAAAGAGATAAAGAGTGATTTATAACCGATAGTCGAATAAAATTTAAGCTAATTTAAAGTAACAGAAATCGTGCTTGTTAGATATTGTAAATGGAGGTACCGAAAAATCGACGATGGATGTACAATCGACTAGATCGCAATCAGCGAGTGACTGAGGAGTTTATGATGGGGCTATTGGAGTTCATTCCATTTGCTACGGCAAACACGCCTGGATTTGAAGCGACTCAAAAGATTCGTTGTCCGTGCTCAAGGTGCAAATGCATGAGTTTTGAATACACGGATGATGTCATGTGCCACCTAACTGAGAAAGGGTTCATGGAAACATACCACTGCTGGTACAACCATGGTGAGCAGTTACCGCCTAGACCTTTAGGCGTAACCGTGCAACAGTTTTACTATGAGGTTGAAGGAAACAGGGATACGTACAACAACATAGAACAAATGGTGATGGATCATGTTGGACCCTCTACAGGGCGTATGCTAGAACATGGTGACCAAGCAGGGAATGAGGATGACAATATAGAGGAGGATCCTAATCTGGAGGTGATGAGATTTTATGATTTGTTAGCGGCGGCTCAGACTCCATTGTGGGACGGGTGTAAGAGTCACACTGAGTTATCCGCCTCCCTAGCTGCTTTGAGCCTAAAGGTAGATTATAATCTTTATAGAGGTTGTTTTAATAGGATGGTCAATCTGATGGGTTCCACCATGCCTAATAATCATCGAATGCCAACAAACCTGTACCATGCTAAGAAATAAGTGGCAAACTTGGGGTTGGGTTGTGTGAAGATAGAGTGTTGTGTTGGCGGATATATGCTGTTCAGAAATGAGTTTACAGATAAGAGTGTCATAAAATGTCCATATTGTAATGAGGAACGCTAAAAAACCGTTAAAAGAAGAGGGAAGGTAACCCAGACGGCCAGGAAGAAAATGTGGTACTTCCCTATAACATCGCGTCTTCAACGCCTGTATGCGTCATTGTCCACGGCAAAACACATGCATTGGCATGCTCTGAATCGAACACAAGAGGGGTTTCTTTGCCATCCTTCCGACGGGAAAGCATGGAAGTGTTTGGATGAGCTATATCCGGAATTTTATGGCGAGCCGCGCAATGTAAGACTTGGCTTATGTATTGATGGGTTTAACTCGTTTGGTCAATACGGAAGAGCTTACTCTTGTTGGCCAGTCATACTGACCCAATACAATCTGCCTCCTGATATGTGTATGAAGAGGGAGGTCATGTTTCTATCTATACTAGTTCCAGGACCCAAAAATCCAAAGGCGAACATAGACGTGTTTTTGCAACCGTTGGTTGAAGAGTTATCACAATTATGGGATGTCGGGGTAATGACATACGATGCGTCTTTGAAGAACAACTTTATGATACGTGCTATTTTGATGTGGACTATTAACAACTTCCCGGCCTATGGTATGCTTTCTGGATGGTCAACGTCTGGAAAGCTTGCTTGCCCTGTATGCATGGAACATACCGGGGGGGGGGGGGAAATCACTCCTTGTTAGTGGCAAGACAAGTTTCTTTGACTGTCATAGAAAGTTTCTACCATTGGATCACCCGTTTAGGAGAAACAAAACCGCTTTTAAGAAGAACAAGGTTGTTAATGAACCTCCACCCCGTAGGTTATCCGGTGCACGGGTTTGGCAGAGGGTCGAAGAGTATCCTTACATCTGGGAGAAGAGTGTTAAGGAGTTTACGGGTTATGGTAAGGAACACCACTGGGTGAAGCAGAGCATCTTATAGGATTTGCCATATTGGAAAGACTTGTTGTTAAGACACAACATTGATGTCATGCACACTGAACGTAATGTTTTCATGAATATTTTTGACATTATTATGGACATCAAAGGGAGAACAAAGGACAATGAGAAGAGTCATCTAGACCTTCCGATTTGGTGTTCTAGGAAGGAGTTAGAATTGAGGGATGCGGGACGTGGAAGAATGTTTAAACCTCATGCAAAATATGCTTTAACTAGACCACAACAGATTGTTGTGTGTATTTGGATGAATGGGTTGACCCTGCCTGACAGATTCGCTTCTAACTTGAGTAGATGTGTCGACGTTAAGGACGGCAAGGTGTTTGGCATGAAAAGTCATGATTGCCATGTGTTTATGCAATAATTACTCCCGTACGCGTTTCATGCCTTATCGAAGCCTATTTGGAAACCGTTGGTGGAGTTGAGTCACTTCTTTAAGGAGTTGACGGCTACTTCATTGACTATGGAGAAACTTGTGAAGATGGAAGAAACTATACCGGTATTGATTTATAAGTTGGAGCAGATTTTCCCACCAAGTTTTTTTGACTCGATGAAGCATTTGTCTATCCATCTACCATACGAGGCCTTGGTTGGTGGCCCGGTGTAGTATCGTTGGATGTATCCATTCGAAAGGTGAACGCCAGAACTCTTTAATTTCCTTGCAAACACTTCTTATAATAGTATTTTCTAACTTAACATTTGTTTATAATGTTGAAGATTCTTACGCTCTTTAAAAGAAAAAGTGTCGAACAAAGCCTGCATTGAAGCATCAATTTGTGAGGCATACTTAGTCGAAGAAATGACAACTTTTGCTTCTTTCTATTTTCTGATGGAGATAGAAACTAGAATGAGTAGAATTCCCCGCAATCTTGGGGTAGCCACCCGTGCAGGGTTTGATGAACAAATATCAATTTTTAACTATCCTGGTCATCCGGGGGGCAAGCTCATAAAATGTTACATTGATGAGAAAGATCGAAAGGCGGCTCACTTGTACATTCTTCTAAATTGCCTAGAAGTGGAACCGTTTCTTGAGTAAGTATAAAAGTTATATGTTACATTCTAAACCTAGATTTTATAGTATCTAAATTCGTTTCCTTTAAATAGCTTATATACAGATATGCTAAAACTTGAGCAAAATGATTTAACTGATGACCAAATTCATAGTGAGGTGTCATCCAAGTTCGTTGGTTGGTTCGTATAACACGTAAGACCCGTATACCGAGTGTTTTTTATCTGTGCTTCTAACTCCCGGTATCTAACCATGACCTATTTGTTATATTGTACATAGATACAAGACCCTAACAACCATATTGAAGATTCTTTACTTCAAGCCCTTTCTTGGCGGCCGGTGAAAACTGTTAAAAAATGGCCTATTTACTAAGTAAATAGCTACAAGTTTAATATTCTTCAATGGAGTGAAGGGATGCGTACCCATAACTACGGAGTTTGTGTTAGAGGCACCGCCGAACAGTTAGAAGAAGACTTTTATGGAGTGCTGACGAAGATTGTTGAAGTTTCGTTCTCTGGACGACTAAGAAGAGATATTGTTCTATTCAAATGTGATTGGTTCGACAACACAATCGGCGTTAGAACAAAGGTTGACAACAACTACAGCTTAGTTGAGGTCAAGAAGAATGGTAGATATAAAGGGTTTGATCCCTTCATTTTTACCCAACAAGCTGAGCAGGTTTATTACACCGACTTCCCTGGAGGACATCAGGACTGGTATACAGTCATCAAGGCGAAGGCCCGAAGTCAGATCACTGATAATGTCTCCGAAGAGGTCGATGACGCTTATCAGCTTGCACCACACGAGCTCAACGATGGCAATTTGTTGTTCAACATTAATCCAATCATAATGGATGAGACACTCGCCACTACGGGGGGTGAACACATTGACAAAGACCTTGTCTCTCAATCAAAATGGTCTAGGGCTGATCTGGATACTGATGAAGTTGTTCAAACAGATAACTACAGTGACACTGAAACTGAGAGGGAATTTGAAACTAAAACAGACACAGAGTATGTAGTTACTAAACATATATACATAGGTTTATATATATCATAAGACTAACCTTTCATTTCATGATTTTATCCACAGATGACGGGACGTCGACTGCCCTTCAGTAGGGGTGGTGGGTCCAGGACCCCGGCATCCCGTATGGGGACTCCCACCCCAGAGTAGGGAACTACTCCATCACCACTGCAGATAACTCCATCACCACCACAGCGGACCACTCCATCACCACCACAACTGACCACCCCATCACCACCACAACTGACCACCCCAGAGCAGACTCCTGGAGTTGGTGTCTTGGAGGACCCTGGCCATCAGGCCACCCCACCTCTGGCATCCCCTCTGCCCATGTTGGTACCCGTGCCGGCTGGAGACGAGTAAGTCACTAAAACTCAAATACTTTTATGTTATTTGTATGGTACTTTATTTTAAACTTTAGTGGAAAGACTTGTTGATTTATTGTATGTTACTTTAATTAGTACTTCTATAGATTGAATTATACTGGGAACTCTTCTGTTTGTAACAGGGTAACTATTTAAACTTGGAAATGTTACATTTACAGGGGAGACTCTGTCAAAATTTTGGGAGTCTCCCTAGATTGTGTGTTGTTATACTCCTGATATAATTGTTGTCATTATAGCTTTGTTGATAGTAGTCACACTACCAAAGCGATTACTAAGGTTTTAAAGGCCCAGTGGGATGGTCCATATATATCTTGGACATATGCTGGGAAGGTTGTCCAAGATAGGTGGTTTGACACCTTCTCGGTAAGTTACCACATCAATTTGTTGTGATTTGATTTGTAAAATAGACCTCTTATTAATTTTGATTTCTTATTTCATTTTACAGCGTGATTATCAGTGGGCAGAGGGTATGATTGATGAGATTAGGAAAGTCTTTGCCACAAAGACCTCCAAAATCATCAAGAGTACCCTTTGGAAGGTGAGGGACAAGGGTGAGCGCCCTCGTTGGATCCCCGAGGACCATTGGGACAGGATGGTCCAGAAGTGGGGGGGTGTCCCATTCCAGCAGGCGAGTGCTCGGAACAAGGCAAACAGAGCCACCGATGCTGCAGCCTCAGTTTACACTGGGGGTAGCATTTCAACCCTCGAGCACAAGAAAAGATTTGTAAGTATATTTATGTTAAACATTTCTATTATGATTCATCTGACATGTTTACAAATAATAATCTTAATGTTTTTTGTCCACCACAGGAGCTGAGGGAGCACCGGGAGCCTTCTTTGTTTGAGGTCATGCAAAAGACCAAGAAGAACAAAGCCAGTGCATGGGTAAACCAGAAGACTATAGATCTAGTGGTATTTACTTTTAACTCACACATGCTTATATTTACAAATCAGCTTACTAATCCTATCAGTGTTTTTTAATTTACAGGAGGCGTATCAGGCCAGGAGGGCCGAGAAGGAGGCGGACCTGGTGGCTTCGACCCAAGGCGTATCAGCTTACTAATCCTATTATTCAAATTTAATTATAAAATTTTATCACCCAATACAAAATATTAATCAATATTTTTAAAGTTAAATTAACAAAACCTATAAATATTTAACCAATTTTTTTAAGAAAATAAAAATTCCCATTAGCGACGGACACAGATGGTCGCTATATGGCTTCCCAATAGCGACGAACGCACATGGTCGCTATATGGCTACCAATAGCGATGGATACAAGTGGTCGCTGTATGGCTACCCATCACGACGGATACATGTGGTCGCTGTATGGCTACCATAGCAACGGGCCTTAAGTGGTCGCAGTGTGGCTGTTAATAGTGACGGCCAAAAATAGTCGTAGTGTGCTGTACGTAGCGATGAATGTGTGAGGTCGCTGTATGGTTACTAATAGCAACGTCAAATCTCTGTCGCTATATGGCTAGTAGTAGCCACGGGTCACTTGTGGTCGTTGAACGTGCTCAGTTAGCGACGGCTGAAGTAAGTGAACCAGAGACCATGTTAGCGACGGCGTTATGCCGTCGGCACTGTAGCGACGGCGTTTCTGTGGTCGCTGACCTATCTTCGACGAAGGTTTTAGTGACGAGTGTTTGTCCGTCTGAAAGACCGTCGCTAGTCCTCTTAGTAACGGCCTTGGCATTGATTAGCGACCAATTGTGTCCGTCGCTAACAAGTATTTTTTTAGTTGTGTAAAGAATAGTTTTTAGTAGAGGTTTGTTGTGTTAAAAATTTTGCTTATATTTCAAAAGTTTTAAGTCCCATATTAGCTAGCTTTCAGTTGTCTTTATATATATATACATGAGATTTATGGTGGCAAACAAGTTAGAAAGGAAGTGAGCTCACACGCAACAAGCTTAGGCCAAAATATCTTCATGTGCAAATTTAAAGATTTGCTCCCCCATGTGTGCATGATTATATTTGATGTAGCTTGTTACCACTTAAATTCTTTTATTTGTTTGAATTTGAAAAGCCTACCCATGAAAACCATTATTTATGGGGGCAAACAAGCTAGAAATGAAGCGAGCTCACACGACGAGCTTAGGCCAAAATATTTATTTCATGTGTAAATTTGAGGATTTTCTCCCCATATATGCATGATAATATTAGGCCTTTGGGATGAAGGTCAGTATCAAACCAAGATCAACTCATATATTTGATAAGAAAGTAATTAAATTATATATATATATATATTGTATATATTAAATATATACAATACAATATAATGTATGTATATATAGTAAATGATTGATGTGACACCTAAAACTTAGATTACAAGTCCTAAGGTAATTGTCCTAAGTGCAATAAAAATTAGAGTAAAATTTTCTATTATGAAATAATCACCTCAAGGTTCATAATCAAAGCTTTAGAGTCATGTGCTAGTGTACATCACTTATAAACTAATCCTAATCCAATAATTTATCACCAAGGAACTATACATACATCATAATACACACATATACACACAATAGATACCAAGTAAATCTATTAACCTAGCAGTTTGGTTAAAGTCCAAGATATTTATAAAAAAACCTATGAACCAATAATATCCAAATAAGGTCATCAAAGCTATATATATATATATATATATATATATATATATGCATAAGCTCCTAAGACACTATCCCGGGCTTCTTGGCATCTCTCGTAAGTACTGTAAGGTACTAAATATTCCCTTGCTTCATATTCACTACTCACAAATACAGAATAGTGATATTATGTATAAAATAAGCATAAAATGCAATAGAGTCACCCAATACACACATTCACAATATCACAACTCATTCAAGTCCAAACATGTAAAGTAATGTGATGCTATACATATGCCAAATAATGTTGGTTCATTTAAATGATATTTCACTTTAATTAATGATGTTATGAGGAATCCATTATAACTATGGGAAATAACTATAGTATCATAATTCTCATAATCACTTTTTATTGGCATTGAACTGAATTACCTCAATGCAACACTATCACACACTATGACTTGGATAAACATATAATTGTGTTACGAGTCAACTTTAGAATACATCATCTAAAGTGTACAAGAAATCATAGGTTTCATTAATATATATTTAAAATAAAAGTATATATAGTATATTCTTGATATATTGATATTTGATAATATTTAGAACTCGATTTTAAATTAATGCATGATTAATATTGAATAGTAGATTTGAGTATAAATAGTTATATCATTTAATGTATTGCGTGGTTAATTTTACTATATATAATGATTTTTTGAAAAATATAGTAACTAAGAATATTAAGTCTATTATATATTTTAATTTTAAATTAAATATTTTTATTTTTATTTTGATATATTATATTAAAATTTCAAAATTTTAATCTTTATAAATTTAATTTAGATTTAATTTCAAAATTTTATTTATTATATTAAGAGTTGGAAATTTTAATTTTTAATTCATATTTTTTATATATTATATTAAATGCTCAAAATTTTCAAATTTTAATTAGAAAATTGAACTAATAAATAGTTATAAATTTAAATACATATAATATATATTTAAAATATAAGTATATAATATATTCTTGATGTATAATAATTGATAATATTTATAACCTAATTTTAAATTAGTACATGATTAATATTGAATATTATAGATTTGAATTAAATAGTTATAATATTTAATGCATTACATAGTTAATCAAGTATAATATCTGTTTTACTAATCCCAGGAGGTAGGACAACTTATTCAAGGTTTTCTATTATCCTATTGATGTGGATGAGCACACTACTTGCAAAATTAAAAGATGAAGCTAATTGTTAAAGCAAAATTAATTATTTAGGATGAAGCACCGATGACACACAAGCGTTGTTTTGAAGCCGTAGACAGACCTTTTCATGACATAATGTGTTTTTCCAATGAAGATAACTTAAATAGACCTTTTGACAGTAAAGTGGTAGTATTTGGTGGAGATTTTAGACAAATACTTCCTATAATGCATTACTGGTAGAATTAATGCATTAATGGATCGAGACAGGATGTTGTTCATGCTAACATTAATGCATCATACATGTAGAAGCATTGTTAAGTCTTGACATTAACAAAAATAATATGAGGCTTCAAACTAGCTTTTATTTGGATGTAGAAGAAATAAAGTTATTCTCAGAATGGGTGCTTAGCATTGGAGATGGAACCATTGGGAAACCATTGATGGAGTTAGAATTGAAATTCCACATGATTTGTTGATATCAGATACTGTTGATCCCATCGCTTCAGTTGTGGATAATACTTATCCATCATTGTTACAAAACATACATGATTCATCATTCTTTCAACATTGAGCTATTTTAGCTCAAATGACACTGTTTCTAACTTGCATGAATATATGTTGTCATTGCTTATCCTAAAGAAGAAAGAACATATCTTAGTTTTGACACAAAATGTTGATTTTAATTTTGTTGATGATATTCACACTCCAAAATTTTTGAATACAATTAATCCATCTAGTCTTCCAAATCATGTCTTAAAGTTAAAAATTGGTGCACCAATAATGTTATTGATAAACATTTATCAGTCTTCAGGTCTTTACAATGGTACTAGCTCGTTGTTGCTCAGTTATGAGCCTATGTATTAGAAGCAAAAGTCATTTCTAAAGTGAATATGGGGCATAAAATATTCATTCCTAGACTCATTCAGATAATAGAATTCCTTTTAAGTTATAGAAATCGTTTGCAATGACTATCAATAAAAGTTAAGGTCAAAAGCATGTTAGAATTTACTTGCCAAGGTTTGTCTTCTCCCATGACCAATTATATGTTGCAACTTCCAAAGTCACCAACAAAGGAGGATTGGAATTACTCATAAGCATATTTTAGATACAACAAATGTTGTATATAAAAGTCTTCCAAAATTTATATTAGGTTGCTCCTAAAATCTTTTTCATTTTAAAATATTATTATTTATTAGTATTATTCTTATTCTTACTATAATATTAATATTAATTATTATTATTATTCAAATATTTTTATTTATGATTGTCTTTAATTAACGACTATCATATATTATTTTCCTTTGTAACTTTTCAACTTTTTTAGGGCATTTAAGAAACTTCTTTTAATGTCTACTTATAATTTTTATATAATGGGAAACTTCATATTTCTAGACCAATATTATTTTGTATGTTAAATGTTTTGAAGAAACTTATTAAATTATAAATACCTCAAGGAAATTTTCTTTTGCTATTAATATTAATTGCTATTATTAATTTTACATATATTTGTAGATAAATTTAATACTCCACCCTCTATCATTTCCTTCATATTCTTGTCCCTACATCACATTAATTCCCCACTAGTTTTCATATATATAATGATTAACTAAATATAATATAACATAGATCACCGTAATAAGTTTTAAATTTAGTAAGTATAATTATGAGGTTTCGTGAACAATTGATTAAAGAAAGAATTATAAATTTTTTATACAAAATTATACACAAATGTTTAGTGTGTAATTTAACTATATTAAATAATATCACCGTAATAAATATTAGGATTAATTGTTATTGTCATTCTTTTCCATGTTAAATTGATTAAATAACGGGATCAATTGTTATTTTTATTCCTTTCTGTATTAAAATTTGATATAAAATAATAAATAAAATAAATAGATAAATCACCATAATTAATATGAAATGATATCTTATAAATTTCATTTATCTTTTTAATAAATCAATCTTTATCAATTAGATAATAAAATAAATTAAAATTTTTTAGAAGAAGACGAAAAAATGAGAAGGTGACATGTGGGCAAAGCTAAATATAATGTGTGTGTATATATAGAGAGGGGTAAATAGATAGATAAAATATGTTCCTCCTTAGGTTTAAAGGCGACAAAACAACTCACATATATGAATAATTCACAGTACCTATTTACTAAATGAGTGTGTATAAATATTATACTACCTCTGGTTTTAAATATAAGTAAAAATATCTAATTTCACACATATTAAGAATAATAGTTGGAGATAGTTATTTGCATTAATATTACCACTTATTTGATTTAATTTTCTAAAATACCCTTAGTATCATTTATTACATGAAGAATTAGTGGCCGTGGAAATATATGTAATGAGAATATATTTGGTAAACAAGCATTTAATGACATTGTGAAAGTCTAATTTTGTTTATATTAAGGGACCAAAAAATTTCACTAAAATTTGCTTATATTTGGAACTGAAGGTAGTACTATTTATATGATTATTAATATTTATTATTTTATTAAATATACTCAAATATTTAGGTTTTTTATTATTTAATAATAAGATAAAAATTTAATATTTTTTATTATAATTTTAATGTATAAAGTTGTAATTATATAATATTAATTTATAATGCGTGAATCATACTCTATTATCTTTCTTCTTATTAATTTTTATTAGTATATATTAAATATTTATAAATTCTGTAAGCCATGTTAAACTCACACGTATGTAACGGGAGCATATTACCCCGTGTTTCCATCCCTAACCTACCACAAACTATATATACGCATTTTTTTGACTCGCCCAGGAACACAAGAGCGGGAAAATTCACTGGCTAGTAGCTTCTGCCTCAAAATTTTTCCTCATTCTATATCAGTTTCAAAGCTTCACCTGTAAACCTTATATCTGGTTGAAGACTTTACTTTTCAAAACTCTTAATTTTCTCCCTTGAAAGCCCTCGTTCTCGTTGCCAACGATGACTACCGATGGCCGGAAACGGGACTGGAAGGACGTCAGCGCAGCGAAGAAGCAGAGGCTGTTGCGCAGCGCCGAGGAAGAACTCGAGGCGAAGTTCGGGTGCGATCTCTTCTCCGAGGGCAAAAAGCGACTCGGATGGTTACTCACTTTCGAACCCGTAAGCAAATTCCAACTCCAACACTGAAACTCACTCTTTCACTGCAATTCGCTAGTTTCGTTTTATTTTGAATTGTTCAAAGTTAATGCTTCATTTGTTAGCGGAGGTAGTCGAATCTACCACCTTCTCCCTCTTTTTGTCTTGTCACTCCAATTCGCCAGCATTGTTTACTTGTGAATCAACTTTTATTACGTAGTTGCGGTTATATTGATGAATGATTGAATTGCTCTGCTCCCTGTCGAGTTTTTTGGTTCCTAGTTATGATATAAACGAGTTGGTTTTCTCTAATATTTTCTATTCAAAAGGGCTTACACTTGCTTCACCATGGTTTGCAGTCATCTTTAGAGGATGAAGACAGTCACAAAATGTATAGTTGTATGGATCTTTACTTTGTTCTAGAGGTATTGTTTGGCTAAAAAATGCTTCTCCTAAAGCTTAAGTTTCTTAGATTTTTGTTTTTTCTGCTGAAAGAGTGTCCTGGTTTGGTGAATAATCTGTTGATTGGGGTCTGATTGCAGGATGGTTCGTCATTCAAGGCAAAATCCAGATTCCGGCCTTATTTCTATGCTGCTACAAAGGTAAGTTAGAACATTTGTATGCCCGTGTATATGGAGTGCCGTGGCAAGATATCTGGGTTAAAGCATGTGTGTGCTTTCGTGACTGGAATCAGCAATCATCCTTGTCCGTTGCTTTTTTTTGTGTGGATTCAATGGGTATTTTGTAGTAATCACCATAGTGATACTGTTTATTATTGTGATCGTTAGAGTAAAATGGAGAGGGATGTGGAAGCGTACCTGAGAAGGCTGTATGAAAGTCAGATTGCAGACATTGAAATTATAGAGAAGGAAGACCTGGATCTTGTAAGAAATATTTGCATCTCTGATGTGCTTCACTTTCTCTGATTTCTTGCTTTTTATCTGTCAACTCCTTCTGGAGTCTTTAGAAGGATAAGTGATATGGATATTGATATAGTTTACATTAGTTTCTTTCTGGCCATTGTTTGTGTATTTAATAAAGTCATTCTGAAAGGAAAACTTAAGGTTGCCATTTTTATTTAAAATTTATGTTTTTCTTCAATTCAATTAGGCTATGCTTGCTTCCTATCTTATCATTATTGCACTCTGATTTGCTTTTGGTCCTTCACAGAAAAACCATTTATCTGGATTAAGAAAATCTTATTTAAAGATTTCATTTGATACTGTGCGACAATTAATGAATGTGAAGAGTGACCTGATGCATGTTGTTGAAAGAAATAAGGCAAAGTCTGATGCTGCAGAAGCCTATGAGTTCATATCAACAGGAAGAAGGTAGATCGATTCTCATTGGACAAATTTTTTAGATTAAAGTATCACATTCACATTTTACTTCCTTTAATGATGCAATACCATCTTTTAGCTAGATTATTTATGTTAAGAAACTTCGCTTTCTTACCTGATACGACCCTTATTAACAGAGAACAAAAGCTTCAAGATTTTGTGGATTGCATAACTGATCTTCGTGAATATGACGTTCCTTATCATGTCCGCTTTGCCATCGACAATGGTATCTTTTGATATTTATCGTATTGTTTTTAATAGCTTTTCAGTTATTATATCTTCCAACGCTATGCTGTTATTTTTATTTATCATGACACTCACAACACATGTGACCTAGATATACGGTGTGGCCAGTGGTATGATGTTGGAGTGTCCAATAATGGGGTTACACTTGAGAAGAGGACAGATCTTCTGCAGCGTGCTGAAGTTCGTATTTGTGCATTTGACATTGAGACCACAAAACTTCCATTGAAATTTCCCGATGCTGAATACGATTTGATCATGATGATTTCATACATGGTAGATGGTCGTGGGTTTTTAATCATAAATAGAGAGGTAAGTGTTAACAGCACAATTAGTGTTTGAACAATCTCTCTGTTGCTCTGACTCTGGTATTATTACTTCTAATTCTCTTTCTTATCAAAAAATTTCATGTTATTTAGATTATTTATCTGCAAATGGTTCGAAAATTCACACAGAGCCACTAGTTTAGCTGTATGGGGTTGACTAATTTGAATTGAACTATAGAATACATCGCTGGGACTTGATTCCATATTTGAGATATAGTTGGGCAATCTTTTTCATTGCACATTATGCAAAAAGTGAAATGTAATAAATTATTTAACGCTTATGCATCAAATGATGTTGTTAATTGACCCTGAAGTTGAAGGTTGAGCAAATGTAATGTAAAGAATCAGACATTGTCATTGGCTGATGACCCTAAATAATTGTTTTGCTTTGTTTACAGTGTGTTGGGGATGATATAGAGGATCTAGAGTACACTCCAAAACCGGAGTTTGAAGCGCATTTTAAGGTGACAAATGTTCAAAATGAGGTAATCATATGAGTCCATGAGTTGTATGTGTTTGTGTTATTTGCTCGTTGAAAACCCATTTCACACTTCTTCTAAGCTCTTTTACAAGGATGATTCTAATTTGTTCAAATTCATTGCCCTTTTTTTTTTCCCAGATTGAGCTTCTTAGACTATGGTTTTCTTGTATGCAAGAAGCGAAACCTGGTATCTATGTGACATATAATGGTGATTTCTTTGATTGGCCATTCCTGGAACGCAGGGCAGCTCATCATGGGTTCAAAATGAGTGATGTATGTTAACTTTCTTTTTAATTTTTGCAGTACTTCTCTTAAATGATAAAAGACCAAAATGCACTTGCTTGAATGTCTGCACAGTTCTCGGTTTGTTTATTGGTTTCCATAATGTTTTTTCATTAATAGCTTATGAACTTGAAGAATGAAAGTTGAAAGTTATTTGAGCTTGAATTCGACTATGTTATGCAATAATTGTTTTAATCAAAGTAATTTTCTTTGCACCGGAATTTTGGGATAAGTCATGTCTGTTTTGTTTTATGCTTTCATTTTTGTCCTTATTCTGAAGCATATTAATTTTTCCTGTTTAATTTATTGATTTTTTCTTTTCTATTTTCATCTGTTGCATAATCTTGCAGGAATTGGGTTTTCAATGTGATATGGATCAAGAGGAATGTCGTGGAAAACATGCTTGCCATTTGGATTGTTTTGCTTGGGTTAAACGTGATAGTTATCTCCCTCAGGGGAGTCAAGGCCTGAAGGTACGAAGTTTGAACTCTTGAGCTTTCAGTTTTTTTTTTGATATACCTTGTTTAGACTTGAGTTGAATAAAGCTACTATGAATGATAAAACTCTCTTTACTGAGTTTTAACATTTTGCTGGACTTAAACTTGAATCTTCAGCTGTTTCACTCACATAAGTTATTATTATAGAATAATGATATTCTTTCTATCTCTCCTCTCCTCTTTATAATTAACAATTTCATTACTTATCTCCTTTTCTCTATCCTCTCTCTCTCTCTCTCTCTCTCTCTCTCTCTCTCTCTCTCTCTCTCTCCCCTCTCTATTCCCTACCTCAAAAATGAGATCTATATTGATAATTTTTTTCAGTATGACACGGGAACTATCAGGCTGGAAACATACCATTCATTTTCAATCAAAAGGAATTGTAAACAGTTTGGTCCTGATACCTGTAACTGATGGAGATCTATGTGCATAAAGACATGTTCCTGCTTAGCTAATTTTCCACTCAACTATGTCTTCATTATTGTTATTAATGATATTGTGAAAATCATTTTCAAACTTTTATTCATTGAATTTGAAAACAAAGTTTTATTTTTACGTTAAATTGAATGGTCTCCTTGTATGCTATCATAAACAAAGTAGGATAAAGTTTTGGGCTCTTTAATTTCAGATTGCCCAAGTTTGTCCTTTCTCTGATATTTTTTTGTTTTTATTAGGCTGTTACAAAAGCAAAGTTGGGTTATGATCCATTGGAGGTAAACCCTGAGAACATGGTTCGTTTTGCAAAGGAAAAGCCTCAGGTATGAGTGATTTGAAGTGATGTCTTGGAGATTAAGCATTGTAAATTGTGAAAATTTCACCTTTTGAATATTGGTAAAATATTTAGAATGATAGTAGTCAATATATATTTGAAAGTATTTTTTTTGTTGGCATGAACATTTTTAGATTTAGGGATTATGCTTAACTCAATTATAAAAGCTAGCTCATAAAATGAGAATTGTCCTCATTTTATATACTTTTAATTGGTCATATAACGAGTTAATGTGAGACTTTCAATATACCCCTCACGTCTAGGAATGAACATTTGGAGCCTGGATAAATACGGGTGGCCCAATAATGTAAGACTTACAACACCGCCACTCATTAGTGGTCCAATAACAGATCTAGGATAGACTCTGGTATCATTTTAAATTTGAGTATTGAGCCTAACTCAATCCCAAAAGCTAGCTTATAGGATGATAGTGATTCTCACCTTATATACTTTCAATTGGCCATATCACTATTTAATGTGAGACTTTCAACAAACACTATGATTTTGCACTTGATTGCCACTTTCTTTCACTTCCCTTTGAAAGGGAGGATGATGAAGTAGTTCTGTTTCGTATTGCTATGTTAGATTGAAAGGGGGGCCTTTTACATGATGTCCTTTGGGTTCAACAACAGTTTGTATTATATTGCATTTCCTTATACCAAAGTCACAAGTAATGTAGCTTAAGGATTGCTTCCTCTCTTGATTTAATGAGATTCGCTTTATTGCCAAGAAAAAGAAAGCTAAGAACCATTTATCAAGAACTCAGGAATTGCGTAGATTTTAAGTTGTTTAATGTTGAAAGTGAAACAGGCATTGCCATTTAATGTTCTTATCCATGGTCTGTCCTCAGGGTCTGCCCTACTTTGTCATTAGAGTTTTCAAACTGAAAAGTTATGCTTCAGATGGTCATGTGACATCCTAATAATTTTTATTTATTATTTGGATTGTTATTGCAGATGATGGCCTCCTATTCTGTTTCTGATGCTGTGGCAACTTATTACTTGTATACAACTTATGTTCATCCTTTTATTTTCTCTCTTGCAACCATTATACCCATGTCCCCAGACGAGGTTTTGCGCAAAGGTAGTGGGACCCTCTGTGAAATGTTGCTTATGGTCCAGGTGGGCTCTTATGCATATGTTCTTTGATGATCAAACTTGAAATACTCTTTAAAATTTTTCATTTTAAGCCCTAGTATCCCTCATAATTAGTTTTATTCCTCATAATTATTTTTGCATCTGTTACAGGCATACAAGGCTAATGTTATATGCCCTAACAAACACCAATCAAATCCAGAAAAGTTTTATAACAATCATCTTCTTGAGAGTGAGACGTACATTGGTGGCCATGTGGAATGCCTTGAAAGTGGTGTGTTTAGATCTGATATTCCATCTAGTTTTAGACTCGATTCATCTGCTTATCAGGTTTGCTGTTTCCATCTTCTCTAATTACTTGACTGGTGACTTTGCACTCCTTTGTAATATATGATAACCTGCTATGCAATCTTATGAAAAATTTATTCTGTGTGTTTGGGAGAGGGGAACCGGAGCATACATGGAAAAAATTATTTATACCACTTAATATTTTAGCATCTGAATTCTGATATCCCATTTCTTTTTACTATTTATATGTAAATGTTTGACTAACCATGGAATGGTTTCAGAAATTGATCGACAACCTTGATCGAGATCTACATTATTCTATTGAAGTGGAGGGTAAGATGGATTTGGAATCTGTTGCTAATTATGATGAAGTGAAAAATGCAATCATGGAAAAGGTACCAATGTTGATTTTTTTCTGGCCAAGTTTTCATGTATAATTACATACCTCTAATAATCATGTCTAAATCTGTTACTTAATTGCTCGGTCTTAGCGACTGAATGATCAATTTTTTCTGTTCATGTGCGATCACAGATGCTATGATTTGTACATTGGGTTAATCTGGTCAAAAACTCCAAAAATAATTATACTCTTGTCATCAATAAGACATGACCACTTTCTCCTCATGTGTGCAGCTTGTAAAATTAAAGGATGTGCCAATACGTGAAGAATGCCCTCTCATTTATCATCTGGATGTAGCTGCTATGTATCCAAACATTATTTTAACAAACCGGCTTCAGGTATGGTGAGATTTAAATGTTGCTCTTTAGCAGCACTTGCAAATTGATAGTGTTAAAAGTCCCACATTGACTAGAGATATGACCAATCAAAAGTATATAAGGTGGAGGGTAAACCTCATCCTATGAGCTAGCTTTTAGGATTGAGTTAGGCCCAATACCCAAATTTAAGATGGTATCAGAGCCTATCCTAGATCCGTTGTTGGGTCACCCATGTTGTCCACGCTCCATTCCTGAGTGTGGGGGTGTTCTATAAGACCCACGGGCCACCCGTATTCATCCACACTCCATTCCTGAGCGCGAAGGGGTGTGTTAATAAGTCTTACTGGCCACCCGTAGTCATTCGCGTTCCATTCCTGAGTGTGAAGAGGTGTGTTAATAAGTCCCGTGGGCCACCCGTATTCATCCACGCTCCATTCCTGAGCGTGAGGGGGTGTGTTAAAAGTCCCACATTGACTAGAGATATGGTCAATCAAAAGTATATAAGGTGGAGGGTAAACCTCATCCTATGAGCTAGCTTTTAGGATTGAGTTAGACCCAATACCCAAATCTAAGAGATAAAAACAATCTCTCTGACTCACAGACGGGAGATGGTATATGGATTGAAAATAGAAAGAAATTATATTAACATGAGAAAAACATGCTCCTAGTTCCAGCCAAGGAAGAAATTCTTAGATCCCCAAGCTATGAACTGAAACGAAAAAATTTACTCACAATTCCATTTACTTGATACTTTGCCCATTTTCAAATTCAGTATTGCATTCTTTGTTGGGTTGCACCAAAAAATTATCCTCCTTGTAATGATCTCTACTAGTGGAAGCACCAACAAATAAGAAGAGAATAAAAAAAGAGAAACACATCTCACACAAGCAAAACTTGCAAACCTTTCCTTGACAAGTTTTCTGGTAAAACTTGTAAACCTTCCATTGACACACAACTACCTCGAGTCCTAGGTATATCCCCAAAGCCTATTTTGTCTTATGGTGAAAAAAACTTATACTGAACCCACATATTTTATATGAATCTTGTTTCTCTTCATTCTTCACACTACTCAATATGGGATTTGGATGGATACCCACTTTTGCTTGCACACATTCTTTCACTGTAACTTTTCCTTTCCTTGTTCCCCTGTGTCCCTTCTCCTTGTTACAATTGGACCTTGAAGTTAGGCCTCTGGGAATACCCTTGTGAGGTCTTCCTTGTCTGCTTTGGTCTAACACAAGTATAAGAGGTTTGTTCATTAGAAATTAAGTGTACACTATAAATTGAAGAATTCAAAGATCAAAACAGAAACTACACAGAGAGACAAATTTAGATAATTGTTTTTGTATTTAAACTCTTCTGTTCCTGTGTTACACTGTGGAATGTGCCACTTGCCTATTTTTGATATTACCTTGAAGTATCGATGTTATTCTCCAATTTTGCGTGGATGACTTTCCAGAACCTTGTGGATAAGACCGGTAAAAGATAAGGATAACTACAGTATTGAGACATATTTAATGGTCATATTTGTAGTCTCTGGTATATAAGAAAAAAACTCAGCTGGTGTCATGGAATTTTTTGGTCTTACACTTGTGAATGGTGTTAGATGCAATGCATCTCACTGTATGATAAAAATGGTTTCTTGCTTATTGTGGGAACAAAGTTTAATGTGGATAGGAATTTGAAGTAAAATCCGAGGAGATCATTCCAAGATATGCATGCTTTCTACCTGTTCTATCTCACGGGGAGTTATCACCCTGAATTTTTGAATTTCTGATGAATATGAATCTAATCGTCCTCTGATGGAAGCTTCTTTCCTTACAGCCACCATCAATTGTTACTGATGAGGTTTGCACTGCATGTGATTTTGATCGTCCTGGAAAAACTTGCCTACGGAAGCTTGAGTGGGTTTGGCGTGGAGAAACATTCATGGCAAAGAAGAGGTGCACCTTTCTTTTTGTTTAATATTTTCTATATGTGCAGATTTTCCCATTACATCTCTGGAAAATGAATTAAATAATTGATGATTGACTTGATCTTTTTTGGGAAATCATCCAGTGACTATTATCATTTAAAGAGACAGATTGAATCAGAGTTTGTTCAAGGTTCTGAGGAGAGACCATCTAAATCTTTTCTTGACCTTCCCAAGTCGGAGCAACAATCAAGACTGAAAGAGCGTTTAAAGAAATACTGCCAGAAGGTTATGACTGTTTTATTGAACATGATTGCTTAAATAAAGTACAATATGCTAAATCATGATGGATTTCACAGGCATATAAACGGGTACTTGACAAACCATTAACTGAACTTCGTGAAGCAGGAATCTGCATGCGTGAAAATCCATTTTATGTTGATACTGTTCGCAGGTGAGTCACTATCATTGAGTATTAATTTTGAATAATAAATTTAACTTTTGCATATCCAGTTTAAAGCTGGTAGCAAATGGTATGCCCATGTATGATAAATTAATAATCTGTTGAATATATTTGTTATACTGGTCATGGATTTAACATAAGTGAGGTTGACCTTTAGAAAATCTCTTAGTTTCAACCGCACCAACTTTTTATTGCCAATTTTACTAAGCCCAGGTTTTGTTCTTTCTGGTTCAAGTTTTCGGGACAGAAGATATGAATATAAAGGCCTCAATAAGGTTTGGAAGGGAAAACTGTCAGAGGCCAAGGCTAGTGGAAATCCTAGATTGATTCAGGAAGCACAGGTATGAATAATAATAATAATAATAGTTTGTTGGTTCTTGCACAATTTACTCAGTTTTTGATGGACTTTATGTTATGGTGTCCGGATTTTACTTTAATTATTTTATGCATCAGGATATGGCTGTGCTTTATGATTCATTGCAACTTGCTCATAAGTGTATACTTAATTCCTTTTATGGATATGTCATGCGCAAGTGAGTATATTGACCTCCATATTCTCTTGAAGCTTCTTAATTGGAATTCATTTAACAACACTGGCTATTTTGCTTCTTAATCATCTTGTGCACCAATGTTTATATAGGGGTGCAAGATGGTACTCCATGGAAATGGCTGGAGTAGTCACATATACTGGTGCTAAAATCATTCAGAATGCTCGCTTGCTGGTAGAAAAAATAGGAAAACCACTTGAACTGGACACAGATGGTATCTGGTGTGCACTTCCTGGATCTTTTCCGGAAAATTTCACTTTTAAAACAAAGTATGTTCTTATGTTCATACATGATTACACTATGCCTTGAATGATGTTTTCATTGAATGTTTTTATTTTAACAGCTCGAATGCTGGCTATTCCAAGATGATATTTGTTTAATTTGTTGTAGTTAAGAATTAAGGAAATTGCCAACTTCAAAAATTAAGGGACATTGTTTTAGGTGCCTAATTGTTAATAATGTTAATTAGGATGATTGGGTATTGTTATATTATTCCTTCTTAATTTAGTAGTTTTAGATGTCTGCTGTAGGAAATTTATTATACTACGTTAGTATGCCCATCATAGTTTTATTGTGTCTGTTTTTCTTTCTAACTGCTATTTTTTGTCACTATTTTTCTTTGAATGATGTTTTTCAAAATCTGAAATTGCTTACTCATTTAATTCATTTCAGGGACTCGAAGAGGAAGTTGACAATTTCATACCCTTGTGTTATGCTTAATGTCGATGTGGCCATAAATAATACAAATGATCAGTACCAGGTCAGCTTGTAATTTTACTTGTAAATATTTTAATTCACAATAAGATGCAGATTGATATGACTAAAAATGTGATTATCCTTTCGAGTAGGAGTAACTCCAGAAACAGTTAAAGGAGAGCGAGAAAACAACTAAAAATTTGGGAACTAATTCCTTCTTGATATTTTTCATCATCCTGGAACAATACATCATCAACTATTTATAATAAAGGAGATATGAGCCTAAACATAATGGGCCAAAGGATAATATTGAAGTATAAATCCCTATTATAAGCTAGATATTAATCTAATTAAACTATAATCTATCACAGATACAGATGCTTGTATGTTTTGCAGTTAGTAAAGGGCAATTACTTTGCTGTTACATGTGATTAGTTCATTCTTTCTATTTCCATTTTTCCGACAGACACTCACTGATCCAATCAGGAAAACTTATACAACTCAGAGTGAATGCTCTATTGAATTTGAGGTGGATGGACCATACAAGGTAAAATGTAGCTGTAGGCCTGCTCCTGTAGCTTATGATTTAAATATTTTTCTATATTTAAATTTAGTATTCACTAATACTATACTTAAATGAGATATATGGTTTTGCTTTGATGTAGGCAATGATTATTCCTGCTTCCAAGGAAGAAGGAATTTTAATTAAGAAGCGATATGCTGTTTTTAATGATGATGGAACCCTTGCAGAGCTGAAAGGTTTTGAGATCAAGCGCAGGGGTGAATTGAAGCTAATCAAAGTTTTCCAGGTATATTAATAAAGAATAGAGATCATTAGATTAGATTCAAGTTCAAAACCATATAATGCAATCTGATAATGATGAGGATTTTTAATTTTGCTTTCTTCCTTGATGCTTTTGAGACTTTGACACGATGGAATGATAAAGCTGTCATGTTCTCAATGCAAGTCTGATAATTAAGGATGTTAATAATCATTTTATCATTGTGCAACCAATGCTAGTCAAAGTGGAAGAAGTTAGGGCATCTTTAAGAGCAATTGCATCACTTTCTATTATGCAACCATTTCATTTACGATTTCAGTTAGAGTAGTTTGAGTTGGCATTTTTATGGTTCCAACATTGTACAAGAATTAAAAAGTAATGTTGATGAGATATAAATATTATGGTAAATTGTGGAGCTGATTTGATGAGTACCATGGTTGAAGATGCTCTTATATTTATTGACTACTGGCAGTATTTTGTTTGGGGATGCAGATAGGCAACTAAGAATGTTATACAAGCAGTACTCTGGGGAAATAATAGTTCAAAACTTTGTGAGTGCATGTTCACTGGATTGACTTATGTGATAGCTTTGAGAAAGTTATTATGGTTTTTCTATTTGTACCGTGTCATATACTCCCTCTACTCTTTTTAACTGTCACTTTTAGAAGGCTTTTTATTCTTAGTTTATCTAACCTATGCAACCTTGCATCAAATATGAAATAAAAAATGGAATTTTTTTTTTTATTTTAAAGTCATTATTAATGTCCACCCACCTTGAGTTCTAAGAATCCCCACATACAATTCTACTTTTAATTTCTTATCTCGTGCAAGGTTTAATAGGTTTAGACAAACTCTTATTCTATTTATCCGTTGTTTGGAAAGTTTAAGAATGTATTAATCACCTCTTTGTTCATCATACCCTTTGATGTTGTTCTTCCTGCACTTTCTTCTTGTGGATTTATCTTGGAGGCATGTTCTAGCCCTTCATGAAACCATATTTTCTCCTCATAGCTAGGCCAAAGAAAAATATGAGAGTATAGGTGTGGGTGAAAACCTAAGAGAAAACTAGAAGAGGAAAGCTTATGAATGGAGAGATTTGGAAGAGAATTAGGCACCTATTTTCTTAAAGAAAAGATGAGCCAAAGTGTAGTCACCACTTTGGAGGTGCTCCAAAGATAAGACTATACTCATGAGTGCTAATAGACTCAAGCTTTAGAGAGAGAATGCTTTTCACTAAAAAAGATTCAAATTCATTCAAATGATCTAAGATGTCTACAATTTGAAACCCTATACCTATTTATAAACAAGCTAACTCTAGTTAAGCTAAACTAACCTAACTCTTAACTAAAGTAGAGTGGATTTTCACATAAGGCAAAGAGCCTAGGTTACTAAGGTCTAAGAGTGGCTCAATAAACAAAGAGGGAGGTAAAGTTGAGTGAAAAATGAAGTAGAAAAATACAAAAGCTGATCAGCTTTACTTGTTGTACAACTTTTTTGATAGGCCTGAGATATGCCCTAAAAAAGGTGAGAAACAGCTAAAAATGTGGGGATTTATGAGTTTTAGCCTTTGAGGGTTTTCTTCTCCATTTTGCATGCTGAAAAAAACACAAGAGGCTGTATTTTGAAGCAACTGACTATGATTTAGGCGCACTTGGCTGTGATTTGGCTGCTTTTGGCGGCAACTGCAACAGCCGCTCCGGTGGTTTGTGATGCATGCCACTGCGCACCGTGAAAACACGGTGCCTGTGAATGGGTCATTATTACTACCTGGATCTTAGTTAAGTTAAACTAACCTAATTCCTAACTAAGATAATGTGGATTTTCATACAAGACAAAGAGCCTAGGTTTCTAAGGCCCAAAAATGGCTTAAACATAAAAATAAGGCCATATAAGGTTCAAAATCCTAAAGCCAATAGAAGACTCAACTAAAATTACAATGAAAAATGGTTTTTAAGCCTAAGGATATGATTACGAAGAAAAGTGGCCTTAAGATGACCATAGCAAAAGGTCCTAAAGTGGCCTTAAGATGACCATAGCAAAAGGTCCTAAGTCCTATACTAGGTTAGATCCCTATCACCCTTCTACTCAATAGGAACTTAAATGAGGTGAGAGAAAAATAGGTATGTGCACTTTCCAATAGAGTAGAGAGAAAAAATGACAAATGTATATAAAAGAAAAATAAAAAAATATTTTCATAGGAAACCAACAAATTTGTTGCTCTCCTTGGTTATTGTAAAAAATTTTAAATTTTTAACTGACGCTTAAAAAGGAACCAAGCAAGGGAGTAGTTGAAAAAAGTTCATAGTCTTGAGTTGTTATTCAATGTTTATATCTAATGGTTATTCCGTTCTTAATGCAAAAAATAGATTTTTCTTTTTGAAGTTCTCATTTTTAAGAGAAACATATTTCTTGTCACAGGCTGAGCTTTTTGGCAAGTTTCTCCATGGTTCAACCTTAGAGGAATGCTATGCAGCAGTTGCTTCAGTGGCAAACCAGTGGCTTGATCTTCTCGATGTATGCTAATGATCTACAATATATTTTCTTGTTTGTAGCATAATTGAATGATGTATTAGGAGCATTTATACATGTTTGCTTAATTTAGTTGAAGTTACTTGTTGCAAGAGGGAAAAATGAAAGAAGGCCTCTTGAGTTGATAGAGGCCATGAGACTCACATCTAAAACCAATTCTCCGTTGCTTACTGGTCTTGCAAAGAAAGGGAAATTTTTTATAAAAGAAATTACATAATTAATGTGGGTTTTTGACTTAACTCAATCCTGAAATCTAGCTCATATGGTAAGGATTACCCTTATCTTGTATATTTTAATTGGCCATATCACTATTAGGCATGCAACGGGGCAGGTTCTACTCTCCCTATCCTCATTCCCATAAAAGTTGGGGTGAGTTCCGAATAGAGTTAAAATAAAATGGGTTTGGAATTTTAGAATCAATTCCTATCGTTGTGGGTTCCCCATCGGGTTCAGGAAAACCCGTAAGGATCTTACCATACACTATTTTTATTTTATTTTAATAACTTAAATATATAATTTCAAATAAATTATATATATATATATATGTAAGACATTTTAATTGAAAAATATGTAAAATAGACATTAAAATTCTTTATAAATAATAAACTTTATGATTATATATTATTTTAAGAAAGATATATAAACTTATATCATTTAACTATAAGTAAATTATTAAATTTGTATATAGGGGCGGATTCGGGTATAGGGTCGGGGTGGGTAATTGCTTCCCCACACCTGTCTCCATCCCCATCAAAATTGGGTGAAGGTGGGTTTTTGTTTATCCTTTGGTCAAAACAGGTTTTACTTGTCAAACTTGGAGTGGGGGTGGGGGCGAGGCGGCTCTGCCCTCATGAGTTCGGGTACAATTGTCATGCTTAATCATTAGTCAATATGGGACAAATAAGAGTGACCCATTAATGTGATACTTAGAATAGACCCTTTGTGGGTGACTCAATAACAGATCTAGGATAGCTACCGATTGTATGTTAGGAGAGAGAAAAATGAGAGAACATATGAATTTTGAATATTGAGATCACAACGGAGTTTTTTGTATTTATAGGAGATTGTATATAATTACAGATTATACAATTATCCTAATCATGATTAATTACATAAAAATAAAATCAATCTAATTAATTACAAAAATAATTTTAACAATACTGATGGTCATGGTCAGATACCTCTTTCTCTCCTTGTTATTTTAACTCTTTTTGTCATGCAGAACCAAGGGGAGGATATTGCAGATAGTGAGTTGCTTGATTATATATCAGAATCAAGTACCATGAGCAAATCTTTAGCTGAATATGGTGAGCAGAAGTCTTGTGCTGTTACGACTGCTAGACGTCTTGCTGACTTCCTGGGTGATACAATGGTCAAGGATAAAGGTCTTCGATGTCAGTACATAGTAGCAAGTGAACCTAAGGTGTGATCCATGTATTATACGGAAAATTCATAAATTGCAAACATTTTTCTACCTTTTCATCTACCCACAATAGTCAGCTTCTTTATTGCATAATAATTACTGTTATACATTGTTACCTAAAAAATCTTCATCTTTGTAGGGAACACCAGTAAGTGAGCGTGCTGTTCCTGTGGCAATATTTGAAACTGATGCTGGTAATTCTTTATTTTGGTGCTTTTCAAGTTGGAATAACAAATTTATTCTTGTTTAGATTCTAAATAAGGAAGTGTGTGCTTAATATTTGTAGAGCTAATGAAGTTCTACGTCCGAAAATGGTGCAAGGTCTCATCAGATGTTGGCATCCGATCCATAATTGACTGGTCCTATTACAAGCAGCGGCTTAGTTCTGCAATTCAAAAAATTATCACTATTCCTGCTGCAATGCAAAAGGTTTATTAAATTTTTCTTTCTGCATGTGAAACAATCCACTCCCATTTGCTCTTATTTTTCTGAGGAAGAGTTTAATGTTTGCAGGTTGCTAATCCCGTCCCTAGGGTAGTTCATCCTGATTGGTTGCATAAGAAGGTCCGCGAGAAGGAGGACAAGTTTCGCCAACGAAAATTAGTTGATGTATTTAATTCAATGAACCAGAATGAGCGCTTAAAAAAGCATGATGAGCCAAATCATGTCCATCTTGTGATGGATGATGAGGCTGTTAATGACCTAGAAGACTTTGGTGGTAGTTCTACTTCTATCTGTGGACCTAGACCAATTATACGGCGCTATGAAGCTAATAAGGAACGACATTCAGTGAAGCTCAATGGTCTAGAAGATTCAGAGCAAGAGCATAATGATAGAAGCAGCAAGGATCAGCTACTTTCAGCATTACAGCAAAATGAAATATCATGTGAAAATATTGATAGAAATGTAGATTATCAAGGATGGCTTCAAATGAAGAAGAGAAAGTGGAAAGATATATTGGAAGGAAGAAAGAAGAAAAGGTAAAGTGCTCACCCCTACCTAAATATTAAGGCTCACAGCTTCACTCATCAATTTTAGGCAGTTCTTTGAAGCGGTTCTCATTTCAAGTAGCAAGTCCCAAAAGATAATCTTGGGTTGTAACTTCTACTGAAATTAACTCATCTGCTGCATTATGCTTTTAATTTTATTACCAGCTAGTAGCTACCAAGAACTTGAAAATCAATAAGAGTAAAGACAACATATACAAAAGTTCAAAAAGGGCATGTAGCTTAATTAATAATTATAGAAGTTTCTCATCCCGTTTACTGTGCAGTTATTTTGAACAGAATTTATATGGTGAAAATCGTACATGTAACATCTTTAGAATTTAGTACTACTAAGATATTCAAAATTCAGGTGAATTAAAATGAGATAATCATGAATGATTTTACAGTTTTCTTTAATGATAGTATCAAATCAACACCTTTGAAAGGGCCAACCATGAATGTGTGTGATTCACTTCACTATGCCTCTGTGTACCCCATACATCAGACATTTATTGGATGAACATCCTACTGTCTTGATTTTGTACCATAGTATTCATTGTTGTGGTTTGTATTTCCGTGTGCTCCCAAATATTATTGATTGAGACTTTGATGATGAAAAACTTTTATTTTCTCAGATTGGAAAATTCTAAGAAATCTGATCGAGTGAATGGCATTCTTGAACAAATGAATGGTAAGAAGGGAAGCCGAGTTAGAAGTAACATTAGTTCATATCTTAAAAGGCACACAGCAGTCCTAAAACAGTGCTACTGGCAGGTAGTGTTAAAATTTGCATGTAATTAGCATTTCAATGTGCCTACTGTCTAGTATGATTCTTTAAATTCCTTATATTATTCTTTCTTTTATTCAGATAATACAGATAATTCCAAGTTCAGAAATCGGTCAATTTTTTGCTTGGGTTCTTGTTGATGGGGATATGTTTAAGATTCCCATTTCTGTTCCCAGAGTCTTTTACCTGAATTCAAAATCACCAATTACTGAGGAATTTCTGGGTAAATGTGTTAACAAGATACTTCCTCACGGAAGGCGTAGTTATAACCTGTATGAGGTATGCTGTACTGTTATTTCTTTTCTATTTTTAAAAAGTTTTAACATAGTTATTGCTTTTAATTTTTATCAGATCTGAAGGTATGAATATTGCTTTGTAAATTTGCAGGTTAGAATTGATGAAGTTCAATATAAGGAAGCAAGCAAAAAACTTGCAGCTCTTCTAGCTGATCCTGATATTGAGGTAAGCATACTTATTAATTATATTATAATTTGTATATGTTAAATTTGGATATTGGACCCAACTCAATTCTAAAAGCAAGCTCATAGGATGAATATTATCCTCACATTATATAATTATAATTGGCCACATCTCTAGACAATGTGGGACTTTCAACACATCCTCCCATGTCTAGGAATGAAGTGTAGACAATACGGGTGGGCCTGTGGGGCTTGTTAACATATCCCTCATGCTTAGGAATAGAGCATGGACAAAAACAGGCATGGCCCATGGACTTATAGAACACCCCCATGTTCAAGAATGGAACATGGATAAATACAAGTGGTCCAATAATGAATAAACTCTGACACCATGTTAAATTTGGATATCGAGGCTAACTCAATCTTAAAAGAGTGGAGCATGGATGATTACAGGTGGCCAGTGGGACTTTTTAACACACGGATTTAGGACAGACTCTGCTACCATCTTAAATTTTAGTATTGAGCTTAACTTAATCCTAAAAGCTAGTTCGTAGGATGAGGATTACCCTCCACCTTATATACTTTTGATTGACCATATCTCTAGTCAATGTGGGACTTTTAACAAAGGTATTTTTTTTTCTGTATTATTGTACTTGTATGCCATCTTAAGTAACATGTATGGCCTTAGCAAAAAAACATTTTCTGTAAATGTACAACTTATCAATATTTACTGAACAAAAGGTCCACTTTCTTCCAAATTTTGAGTAACTTCTATGCTGGTAAAATGGTAGTTCTTTCAAATCTGAATCATTACTACCAACCATGTATGTTTCTCAGATTGTTATTACTAGACTCCATCTTTCACTTTTGAATTTGTACATGTAAAAGAATTGGATTTACATCTTTCACATCTTATTATTTTGATTTCTGCTTTTAATTATGTTATTGGGGCACATTCATGGGTTTAGATTATTATATTACTAGTTTTATGTCAGTGCAATTATATTGAATTTTAATTGGGGTTGCAATTTATATGTCAGGGAGTATATGAAACCAAGGTACCACTGGAACGTAATGCTATAATCCAGCTTGGTTGTGTATGCAAGGTGGACAAAACTGCTAAAGAGCGTAGTCCACAAGAATCATGGAATGTGAGTGAATTAAACATGAAGACCACAGCAGAATGTGCTTATCTTGAACAGCCTATATCCTTCTTTTATTTGTACCATAGGTAAATGGAGACTCAATGTGTACAGAAATGTTTTCTCAATTATTTTCTTCACTCGGTTAGAAAATGTATTTGATTTTGAAAATGAATTTCTACCTTTTTCTTGCAATATCTTTGAAAGCCATAGTTTTTTGTTTAACATCTTTTAATAACATCAGCATCTCTGAAGGACGTGCTATATATGTTGGATATTTTCCTGCATCAAAAGCAATAAGTGTTGTGGTAGTTAATCCCTTTCAAAACAAAGATTTATCTGCAAATTTTCTTGAAAGACAATTTCATCATGCTTGCCAAGCTTTGTCAATTGAGCCGCCTAAGAGGAATGACATTAACTTTAAGGTAAATCTGCAACATTTTTCTGATCATAGCCTTTTTTCACTAGCTGAAAATCTTAAATTATAATCTGTATGGGTTCTTTTAATTATGCTTGAACATAATTATGTCCTACATTCAGGTGGACTATGTTGCACATGTCAAGGAAGCTGAAACAGTGTTGCAAAGAGCAATAACTGATCACAGGTTATTTTTCTAATCTTTGTTTACTGCAATGCTTTATGGAGGAAGAACTTTTTTTTTTTTTATAAAGAGTTCAATACATATGGATTCGTTCCCAAAGCTACCAAGAATTGGTGTAGCCAATCACCCGAGGCAAAAACGAGCTAGAGAGAGTCAATTGAAGCCAAGCTAGCAAGAGCTGGTCTTGTTGCTCCCAAGAAGCATAGGCCTCGTTCCTGCAATTGGCATCATGATCGAATTCCCCTGTTCTGCAAGCTCTGAGAATTCTCAATTATCAAAGTTTGTTTTTTCTATTTACATATTTTTGGACTGAATTGTTTTGCTCTTCTATGATAATCTTGGTCATAGGAATGAACATCATGGGCCTATGGTTGCTGTCATTGAATGCCCAAATGTTGAACAAGTAAAAGTGGGCATTCGAGCTCTGGATGGTTTTCCATGTTTGAGTATTCCTTCGAATGCACATGATAATCAGTATCAGGTATAAATGTTATGAAACAACTGGTCCTTCTCGAAGGATTTGGTTTTCCATGTCAGTATCCAACATCTCATTATGCTTTTTTTAATGTAATTAATTTTGGCTCCTTTTAGTTTCTTGGATGGCAACAAGTTGCTGCTAAGATTGGAATACAACATTGTGCTGCATCAGTCCATTGGTTAAATGAGAGAATTTCTCTCTCAAGATATGCCCATGTAAGTACATCAAATCTTTAGGAGCATATATTTTGCAAACTTACAAAAGAAAAGGCTTGATTTGTAAAAGAAGATTTCTGTTTTGGAAAACTTCACCAAACAAAAGTGGTTAGTTGAGCCAAAAGTAAGATGTATCACTCTTTGCAGGTTGTTAACCTGTATAAGTGGTAAATGGATCTTAAAATGGAAACATTTTTTATTTGGAAAGTTCTATTTTGTGTTCCCAACTTTATGTTTCCATTTTGATATTTTTGTCGCAGGTACCGCTAGGGAACTTTGAACCTGACCTACTTATATTTACAGCGGATATCTTCTTCTTAAGAGCGTTGCGTGATAATCAGCAGGTTCTGATTTTTATTTTATGCTCTTAGAATGATATCGATGTAATGAAACTTGCCACACTGTGACACTGTCTTCGTTTGTAATGTTTTACACCCATGATTTTATCTTTATGTTTTAAGTATGGGTGTATGTTTTTCTTACAGGACAATGCCAAACATTTATTAGCTCATTGTTTCATCCCCCATGTGATAACTCATTATGATAACATTTGAGAGGTATCAAAATCTTCTTGAAGGAGGGTAAATGCAAATAACACCAACTTGGTGAGACAATAGATCAAAGAGCTCATAATAGATTAAAGGACTTCCATAGAAATAGAACTTCATTGTATTGAATAAGATGGTTTGCAATAGGAAGTATTCATATATTTATAGGAGAAGCTTAACAAGCTAACAAACTCACTTAACAACTAATAACAAACTAACTAATATGGTAACTAACTCATCTCTATATTCCTATTACCCCCTCAAGTTGATAATTGGGTACCAATTGTTAGATTGAAACACTAAGAGAGTACACGCAAAATGTGAAAGGAATTTGATCATATTGAACACAAATCTAGCCAAATCTTTATTTGGCAAACACACCAACACCCAATTCCTTTGCTTCCAGCATAGCCAACAACTAACGGAGACCAAGTAACCTAATCATGATTTACAGTTTGACATTTTCCTCAAGCTTTGCAGTGGCAGCTTCCTTTGATACGCCCTTGCCACTGTTGGTTTCCTCTCTTTCAACTAAAATATTGAACATCTTGCGGATGATGTCCTCCGCTGGTCCCTCTGCAGGGGCTGCCCAAAAATTGAGGAAAGTGAAAAATAATAGGACTAATAGGACTCCATTCTGGTGGCAAGAACCGATTGTGATACTACCACAATCAAAAGCATTAGGTTGAACACCAGATGTGATATTGTTGGTACCATGACTGTTAACCCAAGAAGGTTGGAAATGACAAAAATGGTCTGCGACAACCAGAACTGGAACAACATGGTGGCGGAGACGTCGGAGCTCCATCAAAAACGGTGAAAACAGAGGAACCACAAAATGACGAAATGGCAAACGGATAATGAGATGTGACTCCTCATGCAGTTCTATTGAAGACTGCTCAGAAGAAGAAGCTGACAAAACAACAGAATTTCGAGGCAAAGGAGGTAGAAGAGAGCATTGGCGAAGGAGCAGAAAAAAAGAGAAGCACGAAAGTAGTTTGTGGAGTCTTGACAGAATTTCTACAGAGAGAGAATGGAGTAGGGGTTTTCACCATTTGTTTCTCTGCATCCATGGTCCCGAACACAATTTTTCATCACTCTTTCATGATCTCCCTTCATAGAACTTCGACCCTCATTCTTTGTATGATTTCTTCTTCATCACCATCAGCATAATTCTTTGTATTGATTACTTCTTCCTTACCATTAGCAACAGACTCATTGTTTTCTTCAACATCTGAATCATTGCTTCGGATACCATGATAAAATTGAGAGGCATCAAAATCGTCTTGAGGGTAGATGCAAATAACACTAACTTGGTGAAGCCATACATTATAGAGCTCATAATAGAGTAGAGGATCTTGAATCATAGTACTGAATCTACCATACCAATTAAAAATATATAAGGTGATAGTAATCATAATCCTAGGAGCCAACTTTTAGGATTGAGTTAGGTGTGATATTCAAATTTAATATAGTATCAAAGTCTATTCTAGATCCATTATTAGGCAACCTGTGAGAGGATGTATTGTAATTCCCACATTAATAGGCCATCCGTTTTTGTTAACGCTCCAAATGTTTATTCTTGGGGGTGAGAGGATGTGTAGAAAATATCACATTGACTAATAATATGACCAATTAAAAGTATATAAGATGAGAGTATTCTTCATCTTATGAGCTAGATTTTAGGATTAAGTTAGATCCAATAACCGAATTTAAGAGTTCACACAGAAGCAGTGACGATTTTACGGGAATAGACAAGTGCAGTGTGCAGTTTTTTCTTTTTACTCTTTCAGGGCTTACTTTTTTATTCATTTAATTTTTTAAAAGCTTATTGTTTAAAATTTATTTCCTTTGGTGCTACTCTCACACTACTGTTGGCCCTAATTTCATTTGGTTATTTTGCTTCTTCTTCCTTTTGTCTCTGTTACTTCTTCATCTTTATTCTTTTTTTCCGTGTTTTGCTTCCTAGTCATGCTTCTTCTTTCACACGTTTGCTCTTGTTTTTCTTTCACTCATGCGGTGGGTAATGATAGAACAACAATGACACCTCCAAGCAGAATGCAACCGCCCACTTCCACAGAACCATGATGGTGTGCTTCAATGACCTGTCAATTTTTTAATGGTTATTGGGTTACCGATTTTTTCTGGATCTGGCCGGTTCAACCCAATTTCTATCAGTTTGATTACATATCTAATCTGATGCTCAAACTAGCTTGGTTGGACCTCTGGTTACAAGTTAAACCGGTTGGACCGGCGGTTCAATCCAAGTTTTGTAACACTGCCCCCAAAACTTGGTTTGGTAGATTCAGTACTATGATTCAAGAGTTTGATGTATGACTCGAAGCGAGGCTTATCATTTTGTTGTGTATATGGATATTAAGAATGCCTTTCTTCATAACGATCTGCTTGAGGAAGTTTACATGGAGCAACCTTCTTGTTTGTTGCTCGAGCAGAGTCTTTTGGACTTGTTTGTTGACTACGGAAATCTCTATAAGGGCTCAAGTAGTCCCCCAGAGCATGGTTTGGCAGATTCAATATTGTGATTTAAGAGTTTGATGTATGACTCGAAGCAAGGTTGATCATTTTGTTATGTATATGGATGACATGGCCATCTTAGGTAGTGACCATCTCGACATTACACAAGTGAAACAATAGACACTTTTAGAGAAAGGATCTTGGCAGACTCAAATATTTATTGGGGATAGAAGTAATGCAGTCCAAAAATGGGATCATCATATACCAAAGGAAGTATGCAATGGATATTCTAGAAATAAACAAGAATGTTAAATTCCAAATCAGTCGACACTTCTATGGATCCCAATATCAAGCTCCTAGCAAATCAAAGGGAGACTCGTTTGAATCCTAAAAGATATAGATGCTTTGTTGGCAAGTTGAACTATGTCATTGTCACCCGCCTAGATATCTCATTCGCAATGAGTGTGGTAAGTCAGTTCCTTAACTCACCTTGTAAGGAATATTGAGATGCAATGACTCGTATTGTTTGATACATCAAAGGAGCTTTAGAAAAAGATTTGTTGTATGAAGACAAATAACATACTCGAGTTGTGAAATATTCTAATGTTGATTGGGCAAGTTCTCCCGTTGATAAAAGATCAACTTCTAGGTATTGTATCTTTGTCGGAGGTAATCTTGTCTCTTGGAAAAAGAAGAAACAAAGTGTCATAGCCAGGTCTAGTGCGGAGGCAAAGTATCGGGCTATGGCTATAGCCAGTCAGGCGCTCATATAGCTCAAACAGTTTCTTCAGGAACTTAGGTTTGGAGAGGGTGCGCAGATGTCACTTATCTGTGATAATCATGCTTCCATGCATATTGCCCCGAATCTAGTATTTCATGAGAGGACGAAGCGTATTGAAGTCGACTAACGTTTTGTTAGAGCAAAAGTCATATCTGGTCGAATATCAACTAGTTTTGTTAGCTCCAATGACCAATTAACGGATATATTCACTAACTCTCTAAGGGATCCTCAAATTGACTACATATGTAACAAGCTTGATGCATATGACCTATAAGCTTCAGCTTGAGGGGGAGTGTTAGAATTATTTAGTAATTAATTTGATTGATTAGATTGACTACATATGTAAGTAGGTCTGATTAGGATATTTGCATGATTGTTATTATGTACAATCTCCTATAAATGCAATAGCCCTGTTGTGATCTCAACACATAGAATTCATATCATGCTTTGTCGATTTCCTCTCTTTCAACATTAACTAACTAACTTCTTATTCCTAGCTTTTTCTATCTTAATGCGATATTCATTCATACAGGTACTTTGGATATCAAATGACAGCTTTCCAGATTTAGGTGGAATTAATGAAGAACAGAGTTGTTTTCTTAACGAGGTATGTCAGATATTCTTTAATAACCAATGTTTTGTAGACCAATAACTCTTTCCTCTTTGGAGGGCTTAGTGTTCTGAGTTCTTAAGCAAACTATATTATTATCATTTGTCACTATTTTAGGGAATAAAAATGCATTTCTATATGCCTCTGAAATCTGAATGTCCACTGTACTATTTTTTCTCCTGCCCTTGAAAAATGACATAACCATTCTCAGGTTTTATTTATTAATTTATTTATAGTGAATTAAGTAGCCATTGTTTATAACATGATCACTGTTAGGATACAAGGAGAAAGGGAGTTCAAAATATTATTTAGTTGGTTAGGGAATTGGAGATTAGAGTATTGGTTAGTTGGTTGGAGGGAGTATGAAAGAAGGCTCGTTTTTGTTAGGGGTGTACGGGCAGTTATGAGAGAGGGAGGAGGGGTGTGTGGTGATTTGTGAAATTTAGATAGAAATTTCTCCCTTATGAGCGGTGGCTATGGACTCTTCGGAGTATTGTAATTGTTCCCCTTTCATTTATATATCAATAAAATCACTTGGTTTCTTTGGTGTTGATCCAACCTATCAGATCCTTGGGGGAACTGCTAACCGAAGAATCATAGGAAAATCTGCCATAATGCAGTGGGAGTTCAGATAGTAACACAAGAAATTTCATGAAAACAATATTTTTGGAGTTTTGTCAAGCCTCACAGGAAGAAATGGGCAAACTATTGAAGGATGAAAGATCAAACATAGGGAAGGGGTTTGAGCTACAAAGTTGAGGTGCTGGGTGTTGAAGACCAAAAGTCAAAGAAATTGGTTGACCTCGAAAATAGGGTTGAGAAGATTGTGGTAGAAGTCAAAGGTGAGGGTGCAAAAACTGCCCAATGTTTTTAAACTAGCTTTTGAATCGAGTTAGGCCTTTCTAATATGGTATCAGAGTCTGACAAATCTAAATGTTGAGCCATGTGTAAATGTCTAGTCACCCCCCTCTCATGGCTAAAGATGTGGGCCACCCGTATTTGCCCATACTTGAGATGTTATTTTTGGGCATGAAGGGGTATGTTGAAAGTCCTACATTGACTAGAGATTTGACCAATTAATAGTATATAAGGTGGGGGTAATGCTCATCCGAAGAGTTAACTTTTAAGATTGAGTTAGATCTAATGTCCAAATTTAAAATAGCTTATGAGGTGCTACTAGTAGACCATGTGAATGCACAAAAGGGATGCACAAAGCTGCCTTGGACAACTTTGGTTCTTCAGAAATAAGAAATTGAAGAAAGTACTTAAGTGGGTCTGATTTTTGACTTAATGGGCCAACCTCAATTGAGTGTCAATCATTGGCTTCATTAAAGGAGGGTGAGTGGAAAAATCTGGAAAATCATTCTCTTATGGTTTGAACAATGACAAGACAAGACAATATAACAGATGATTACTCGGGTGGTGTTGTTTAAGCTGGCCTCAATATTTTTCATTTTTTAGATTTCGGCCTTGAGGACAAGGTTGATTTTCAAGGGGTGGTATGTTAGGATATAAGGAGAAGGGGAGTTTAGAATATTAGTTTGTTAGTTGGTTTAAGAAATATTAGTTTGTTAGTTGTGTTAAATAAATCCTAGATTTTAAACTAGGATTAATTAGATTGATTCTATCTTTATGTGAAATAGGAAACTGTATATCCTGTAATTATGTACAATTCCCTATAGATGCAAAAGCTCCAATGTGATCACAAAATTCGAATTTCATATGTTCTCTCGTTTTCTCTCTTTCAAGATGGTATTAGAACCTATTCTAGATCCCTTATTGGGTCACTCATATTGTCCATGCTCTATTCCTGAGTGTTGGGGTGTCCTATAAGTTTCACAGGCCACCCATATTTATCCACGTTCTATTCCTGAGCATGAAGGGGTGTGTTAATAAGTCCTATCTATACTCAATTCCTGAGCGTGAGGGGGTATGTTGAAAGCACCACATTGACTAGAGATATGACCAACCAATGAGTTAGACCCAATACCTAAATTTAAAAAGTTGGTTAGAGGGAAGTGAGAATGCTTGTTTCTGTTATGGGTATAAAGAGCAGTTGGGGGGAGGGGGTCGGTGAAATTTAGACCGAAAATATTCTCCTTAGGAGTGATGGCCGGTGGCTGAGACCCTGTAGAGTGTTCTAATAATTTTCCTTTCATCTGTTTCTTTGTTGTCACCTCAATGACCGTGTAGGTTAACTCGTTCTTGTTCCGTAAAAACTAAAAACTGATACTTTGTTGTGGGAAACCTTCCAGTTTCTGTAATGGAGCTTAATAGTGAATTAATTCTCCACTCTGACGAAAGATCAGATTTTATACTGTCGGTTCAAACTGTTTGTGGACAATTAATACAGGTGCCAAGATGTGACACATGTTAGCTGTGCCAAACTTTTAACATGCTCATATTAAATTGACTGCTGTGCTATTTGAAAATAGGTCCACCGACCTGTTCTTCTGAATCGTGGAGCTTATAGAAAAGTTACTGTGGAACTAAAGGTTTGATATCTAAAGTTAATTTCACCAAATCAAGCAAGCTATTAAAATTAAATGGAGGTTTTATTTTATTTATTTATTTGCAGATACACCATTTGGCTGTAGATGCTCTTCTAAAATGTAACCAAATTAATGAAATGGTAGGAAGCACTCTATTAGGATTTGATAATGAATTTGATACTGAATCATTTTCCATGGATGACAAGAATGGTTTTGACGAGTCCACCTCATGTGCACAAGCCTTTAGAATCCTAAAACAGTTGATCCAGCGGTGCCTTGCAGATGCAGTTACATCAGGCAATGTTTATGCTGATGCAATATTGCAGCATCTATATAGATGGCTTTGCAGGTTTTTACTAACTTAATTTGTTTGCCATACTATTCTTTATTTTTTCATATAATTACTGTATTCCTTCCTACACATGGCAGCCCTAAATCAATACTTTATGATCCAGCACTCTACCAGCTACTCCACAAGGTTAACAATTTACTTTGAAAGCTGTATAATGCATGCGATGAAATTAATTTCTTCTTTCCTTTTTTTAATAATAACTTTATCTTACCAAAATTGCAATAATTAATTTGACGAAAATAACAAAATTGCTTTAGTGAATTGGATTGTTCCCTGAGATGGTACACCATTTTCCTACCTGTTAAGTGGGTTTTCCATTACATTGGATTCAGTCTTCTTGATCCTGTTTAGTTCATTTCATCTTGGTTTGAGTTAAAAATTCTTCTGATTATCTCTCATTTCTTTTGATTGCGTTGATGTTTATAGGTCATGCAAAAGGTTTTTGCATTGCTGTTGGCAGAGTTCCGCAAGTTAGGCACTACAATTGTATTTGCAAACTTCTCAAAGATTATTATAGATACTGGGAAATATGATCTGTCTACAGCCAAAGCTTATTGTGACAGTTTGTTAAGAACTATACAATCTAGGTCAGTTTTATAAGAGCCATAAAAAAGATTCTCTTACTACGAAAAAAATTCTTGTTCTATTTGGGAATAGTTCCACCTGAAATAACAGAAGTTGGAAACTTTTTGTCCACAACTTTGTTTATGAATTATAGGTTCACTATTTTTATCTGCCTAACTTAAATATGCGATGAAAGAATCACTTGTGTATTTGCTTATTTTGTAGAGACCTATTTGAATGGATTGTGCTTGAGCCACTGCAGTTCTGGTGTTCATTGCTATTCATGGATCAGGTTTGGTCATTATGATCTTTTGTTATTCATTGTTTAGCTAGGGGTGAGACTGTGAGGGAAAGAAATAAATTTTTGTAATATGTAATGTCTATAGTGTATGTAATTGACTGAAATATCTTCTTTGTGGGCAAGGCTTTAAATCTGTGTCTAATTACTTGCTAGCAATAGTATTTTACTAAACTCCTATAGAAATTCTATGTATTTTTTCATGTTTATTAAGTGGATATTGTTTTACAGTCTTGCAATCATTTCACTTGTCCATTATTTATTCCAAATCAGCATGTATTCATGTATAGCTTAACTATTCTGGTTTTCCTTATAGTATAACTTTAGCGGAATACCAGCAAAATCTGATGAAGCCATGGGTGATGTATCTCAAGAAGGCATTATATCAAGCTGGAATATTGCTGAATACTTACCGCAAAAAATCCTAGTAAGTTACTCCTTCTGTTTTATATTATAAACCACTACAAAAAATTTAGAAACATTCATTATATTTTTTCCTATTTTACCCTTAAGCGTTTAATGTTTCTACATTTGTACAATTAATAGATAATTAATAAATGATAGTGGAGTTTGACTTTAAATGAAGAGAAATTTGGAAAAATAAAATTATTTTTTATAATATCAAGACAATAGTTACTCATAAAACTGTGTCTTTGTAAATAAGGGCTTATAAAATGAAACAGATGGAATATCTAGTAAGAAATAAGATACAGAACTTCCAAAGACATGGAATCTTTGCTATGAAAAAATCAAGTTACTGGATTTTAAGTGGGTTGCCATTTAATACAGGAACTGATCTGCATTCTTCATGTATATATGTTGTTTATTCATATTATGGCTTTCTGCAGGACCATTTTGTTTCCATTGTTTCTCAATTCATGTATGTTCCCTGGAAATATGCACACAAACAAGTCAAGGCCTCATTGCAGAACACTGACTCCTGTACTCCATCAATTAACATTGGAGCTGCAGAGGCTTTTGAATCAGAAGTAACGAAATATGTCAAAGAACAGGTATAAGAAAACAATGACAGCCCTAAGAATTAACATGGTTTCATGCTTGGAAATGTTAGTTGATTCTTTTGTTGTTTTGTCCTTTTCCACAGATTAACAGTCACTTCACACACGAACTGCTAAGACTAGTTCATCTTATTGGTCTTCATATAAAGGAGATGAGCAGATCAGAAAACAGTCTTCCTCAACTTACGGGTGATGCCCATAGAGGGGATGGTGCCTTGGAATTTATCAAACGTGTCTGTGCTGTCCTGGCGCTTGACCAAAGTGTGGAGCATGATGTTTTGGTAATAATAGTTTGAGCGATGCTAGGAACACTCTTTTTTAACACACTGTTATTGGTTTGTTTTCTAAAATGTCAACTTAGTTATCCTACACATAGTTCACATTTTAAAGCATGTATAAAATTTTTTAAAGATGTTCTAATCATAAAGAAGTGTTAAGGAGTGTCACTATCTTTTTTCTTGTTTTCCTAAATCGTGTTGACATTACTTAACCAGTAGTGTTATTAATATTACATGGAGGACTTCTGCATTATGGTCTCACCTTGGAATGCTTTTAATATTTGTCTAAACGATTATGAGATAGTGACAGGTCAAGATTTCATAACCTAGCTTGTAAATGTTATGACTTATGAGCCAACTATCTCAAAACTTAAGTTGTTAGGTTAAGACACAAATGACTACACAAACTTGCTTTGGACATTTCTTGCATGCCTCTCCACGGGTGGGCCTGTACATACTTCTAAATATCAAGAAGACACTCCACAATTTTGTTGTTGTAACAGATCAAATAACTTATGTTGATTAGAATATCAAGAAGAAAACATATATGTACACACACACTCACACACACACACACACACAACCATGGATATCTTTCCTGAATACTTAGTTGAATGGGTTCTTGCTGCTCCTCTGCTGTTGCTTGTCTCTGCATTTCTCCTTGGTCGGCAGAGTGATAATTCGGATTGTATCCTTCACTTGACAGGTCTTGAAAAAGATTTTGCTAAAATATGTTGGTGTCAAGGAGTTTGCTCCTGAAGCTGAGTTTCATGATCCTTGTCGTTCAATCATCTTATCCAATGTCATCTGCAGGTAAAAAAAAGTATAGATTACAATTATTCATTGAATAGTGTAGAAAAGGTATTGTATTTCCTTAATCTGAATAGATTACAACAAAGGCTATAAATAAATACACGAATTAAGAGGATGCCCTCAATGAATCAAAATAGGAAACTAATAAAAACTGAATCCTAGATTTCCTACTTGCTATTATGTACATGATTCTATTCTAGGAAATTTACAGTCCAGTCATAAAACAGAATTATTAAATTAGAATTGTTAGTAAATGCTATCATAACATAGATCCCCTAATTCTAACAGAAAGGACAGAGAATCTGATAATCAACTGAGCCTGAATCTCGCTAATCCTAGCAGAGAATCTGATCTCCATGGTCTCCAACACCTCCCCTCAAGCTGGATGAATATCAATCATCCCCAGTTTGGATATTAAGTTCTCATAATTAATCTGTGATATTCCTGTAGTTAAAATGTCTGTTGTTTGTTGGCTTGAAGGAGTATACTCTAGTATAACAGTACATCATCTATCTTCTCCTTGATAAAATGGCGAACTATTTCTACATGTTTGGTTCTATCATGATTCATGACAAACTGGGTTTTTTTTGCAATACTAATGGCTCCCTTGTTATCACACATGATCGCCATGGCATGTTTTAAGAACACAGTTCCTTGAGCATCCGATGAAGCCATATCCCTTCACAAATATCATGAACCATTAATGACAAATTTCACACTGAAACGGTTGTGAAATTTTATTGAAAATTGAAGGTAACAATTTGATATAGAAAATTAGGGTGACCTAGGCAATAGTGCCATAGCATTACATTGTTTTCCCTTTTTTCCAACACTAGCAACACAACTATTTCTGCTTGGCTGCTCCATGTTGTCAGCTTGAACTAAGTAGAGACCCGTAGATTCCTCAACATTGCCAATCCTCTTCCCTGAATCCATCGCCTGAAATTCACACATGTTTGGGTGAAACTTTGTAACACAATTAAGGTCCCGAGTGAGTTTACTAATGGATAAGAGATTACTGTATAATTTAGGGACATAGAGAACAATATTCTGATCCTTTATCGGCCACCTTAGACGTTGAACCATCAACGATTTTTACTCGGGAACTTTCTTCACATAGAGCAAAATGACTGAAGAGATTAATGTCTCCTGTCATGTGATCAGAGGCTCTAGATTCTACAATTCAGGATTGTGTTTGTGATGTCTAACTGATAAAGCATCTTGTATATTACCTTTATATGCCAACAGACTTGTTGCGGAGGAAGGTGTATTCACTCTTTGAAGGGTTTGCTAGAGAAGTTTCTACAGAACCTCCATCTGATCCTTGCTGAAAAGTCCTGGTTCAGCTACACCACATAACTTCGCTTCATCTAACCTATTAGCAATGATGGAAGCCATGTTGACCCAGTTATCTTTGCTAAGATAAGCGTTCATGTCTGCTGGTTTGCTATGTATGTGCTTGTAGTTGTCACGGGTATGTCTAGATTTCTTGTAGTGATCACACCAACTACAGGTCTTCTTTTGGTGATTAGGCTAGTATCCTTTGGTTGCAAGGGTTGAGCCTTCAATGTTTTTGATCTGTCCTGAGTTAGGGTCTAGAGATCCGGACTCAAGTCAATCACAAAGAGTATGCAAATACTGTGCAGAAGACCGGATGTATGGGTATCCGGTATAAATATCCGTTGTCCTTGAATGAGGAGAGCGGATTAGGCGTCCTGGAGGTCCTTCACACCGACCTAACGCGTTGAAGTGGGCGAATGGTGGTGTCACCTGCAAAGATTCTCCGACGCTCAAGTCAGTGATGATATTCCAAGTAAGGAATATATTTTTGAGAGTAATAAGTCGTGAAATCAGTTGAAGATCCCTCACTTCCTTAATGAAATGAGTTAATATACCTGATTGGCTCGTTTTACGAGGACTTGTTAGTGGGGAACCACTAACTCCCATTAGCATTATTTTATTGCGCACTTACCAGCATGATTGGGTCAAGTGGCTATTTTATATTGAGCATGGAGAATATAGACTAGGATTAGGGAACAAGTTGACCATCCCCGTGAGCAGAATTTGGCTCGTAGTGCAGGGAATTATTGATCGATCCCTGTAGCAATGATCCTTGTCTTTAGCACTGTGACGTGTGTGTTGTCCGGTGTCATGGTGTTATCCTGAACAACCGGTATAGGGAGAACGCCTGATACGGAATTACAGTCCAGATGTATACCGATGACATCGGTTACACGTTGATGTCTTGACAAAGACGTTGAAATATGTCTTGCAGATCGGATACCGGTATTGAGACCGGATCAGTTTTGATTCTGGTTTGGGACACCCAGCATGATTTTCTTTCTGCTTTCTTCCCTTCTTACTTTTGAGAACGCCTCATGAATACGCAAAAGAGGCTTAAGTTCCCTGGATTCTTCCTCACACTTAATGAAGGTTCTTATTTAGACCTAGAAGGAGCTGGTAGATGTGGTCCTTATCCACCAATTTTTGATATTGCATCTGGTCCTCCTGACACTTCCACTGTATGTCCTCATAGGCATCAAGTTGTTCCCAGGATTTGGTGAGGGTATAATAGTACTCCATGACTATAGAGTCTCCTTGACGTAAATCACGGAGGAGGCTCTTCATCTCTGTTGAAAGTCCTACATCGACTAGAGATATGGCCAATCAAAAGTATATAAGGTGGATGGTAATCCTCATCTTATGAGATAGTTTTTAGGATTGAATTAGACCTAATACTCAAATTTAAGATGATATCAAAGCCTATCCTAAATTATTAGAGATATTAGAAATATCTAGCATGTGACCTACTACTTGTTCTACAAGTCATTCTGTTACAATTCTGTTGTATTGTTATATTTCTGTTTTACTATTGTTACCATGTAATTACCCTTTAGTCATTTTATATAAATGTATATCTTCCCTTTGTAAAGTTACTCAGAAAACATAATAATAATAAAACTTCATTTCCTCGTATCCTTTGTGCCTCTCTCTCTCTCTTTCTTTTTTTGATTTCTTCTCGATTCTTCCCTCTCTTTTTCTCTCAGTTTATAACATGGTATCCAGAGCTTGAGCTTCCATGGCCGATCCTTCCTTTCTTTCTCCCCCTGCACCGCCGTTGGCGTTTCCTCACACCGTCACCGAGAAGTTTGATGACAAGAACTTTCTACTCTGGAAGCGACAAGTTAAGCCGGTCCTTAAAGGACATTCTCTGTATCATCTTGTCGAAAATTCAGTGATTCCGTCTAGGTTTCTCACAAAAGACAATCGTACAAATCCAGCGTTCCGTGTCTGGGAGCAACAGGATCAGCTTCTCTCGTGGCTCTAGTCCTCTCTCTCTGCCTCAGTGATCACCAGAGTCACCGGTTGCTCACATGCATCCGAGTTGTGGATTAAAGTCCATGCACACTTCCATGGACAAATTCATGCTAGATCTCGACAGCTCCGATCTGAGCTCAAAAACATCAAGAAGGACTCCAAGTCGATTTTCGAGTACCTTCTTCAGGCTAAAAGCATCGCTCACACTCTCGCTGTTATAGGAGATCTCGTTCTGCTCAAGAAACAACTTGGTATTGTCTTCGATAGCCTTCCCGAAGACTATAATGCAATCATTGCGGTGCTCACCAAAAAACCTGAGCATTTTGAGTTCTCTGAGGTAGAATCCCCTCCTTGCGCACGAATCTCGCCTGGATCGGAATCGTGCTCTTCCTCCTACAGTATCCGTCAATCTCACTCAAGGAAATCCTGCATCTGTTTAAGATTCCAACGATTCAGTACAAAATACCTTCCCGCAAGTCCATGCAGTCTCTCAAGCTTCTCAAGCTTCAGCAATTGGGACTAACTCGACGTCTTAACCTCTATTTCTTCCTAATCTGAATACAATGCCTCCGGTTGAGAACTTCCGTGGTGGATTTCATCCTCGTGGTGGTGGTTGGTTCGGTAGAGGCTGTGGAAACTGAGGACGCTATAGTTTTCTTCACTGCTAAATTTGTTTTAAGTCTGGACATGAGGCCCAGACCTGCTATCACCGGTTCTTCAGCCTTAATTCAAGTTATGTTTCTCAGTCTCCAGGTAATCCCTATTCTTCTCAATTTAGATCCTACATGACTCCTTACAATGTTTAATCATACATAAACACCTCGAGTTCTCTTCCCGCATCTGATCCACAACCTCTATATCTCCAAGTTCAACATCCTAATTCCTCTCCATATCCTCTGGTTCCTTCTCAGTCGTCACCATAGTCTTCTCTTCAGACTCTTCCATCGCATCAGTGGATAGCTGATTTTGGAGCTACTCACCATGTGACGTTTGATCCACATCAAATCACTACACCATTCGTTGCCTTTGGCTTTGACAGAGTAACTCTTGGGAATGGACAAGGTTAACCTATATCTCTTGTTGGTTCTTCATGTTTTAAGCTTCATTACCTCACCTGCTCACTCTAAAGGACATGCTCTTAGTACCATCTATTACTAAGAACTTTCTTAGCGTGAACAAATTTGCTAGAGACAACAAAGTATATTTTGAATTCCATCCTAATCACTGCTTTGTGAAATCCCAGGATTCCTCCAGGCTTTACTTGAAGGATTTGTTAATAATGAAGGTTTGTATATGTTTCCTACATTGACTTCAGCCTGCTCCCAAATCAGAGACTCACATAATTTCTCAGCATCAACAATGTCACATAGCACTGCATTAGCAAATTCTCTAGATACTGTTACTTCTTCAAATTTTGCCCATACAGTTGTACCACAAGTTCAATCACACACTCTCACTCACAGGTACACAAACTGTACCACACACCTTCCCAAATTATACCCTATGACGTAACAGATTAGGACACCCTAATACAAATGTTATTAGTACTCTTGGAAAGTTGTGTTACATTCCAAATTTAAATAAAAGTAATGATTTCTTTTGTTCTTCATGTTGTATGGGAAAAGCTCACAGGCTTCCTTCTTCTTCCTTAACTGTTTATACTACACCTCTTGAATTATTTTTGTGATATTTGGGGGCCTGCACATACAGAATCATTTGGTGGTTTTTTATATTATTTGTCATTTGTTGATGCATATAATCGGTTTACCTGGATTTATTTTCTGAAGATTTTAAAGAGAAAATCTGAAGCTCTTTCTGTTTTTAAAGATTTTAAAACCATGATTGAATTACAACTAGGTTGCAAAATTAAAGTTGTACAATCTGATTGGGGAGGAGAATTTAGGCCATTCACATCCTTCCTCACAGCCTTAGGAATCCAACACTGACTTATATGTTCTCATACACATCAAAATGGAGTCATAGAGAGGAAACATAGACACATTGTAGAAATGGGTCTTACTTTATTGTCCCAAGCTTCACTCCTACTTAAATTCTAGGATCATGTCTTTCGAACTACCACTTATCTTATCAATCGCTTACCATCGCTTTCAAATGAAAATCTTATTTCCTATGTCCAATTATACAAAACAGCTCCTGATTACTCTATTATGAAAACCTTTGGTTGTGCATGTTTTTCATTTCTTTGACCATACATCAAACACAAACTCAACTATCGTTCAGTAGAATGTACCTTTCTAGGATATTCACAACATCATAAAGGCTATAAATGTCTTTCTCAAGATGGTAACATTTATATCTCTAAGGATGTTCTCTTTAATGAACATCGCTTTCCTTTTCGAAAGCTCTCTTCCACTTCTGAGTTCAATCCATCTCCTGGTTCTATTGTACTTGAAGTTATTCCAAATTTTTGTGCAGAATCACTGAATATGTTTCCTCCTTCACCTGCACATTCTATCTCTTCACCTACTCATTCATTTTCTTCTCCAGCTGTTCCTGTTCCTGAACCAACCAATGTTTCTGCAGCAACTACTTTCTCACCCACTTATTCATTTTCTTCTTCGGCTGGTCCTGTTCCTAAACCAACTAATGTTTCTGCAGCCACCACCTTTGATCCGAGCTCAACAAATTCTTCTTCCACAGATTCTGATCGCATTTTACACCCTGCACAGGATCAAGCCAGATCCACTCACCCTATGCAAACTAGATCAAAATCTGGTACTGTAGAACCTAGAATACATCCCACTCTCTGGCATACTGCTGCTACAACCCTGCCCTTACCAGCTTTAGTTTCTCAAGCACTCAAATCACCTGAATGGACTGCAGCAATGAAAGAAGAATGCTCTGCATTATTAGCTAACCAGACTTGGTCCCTTGTGCCTTTACCTCCTCACACGCCATAGGCTACAAATGGGTCTTTAGAATCAAAGAAAATCCAGATGGTTCCATTTACAAGTACAAGGCTAGATTAGTAGCAAAGGGGTTTCATCAACAAGAAGGTTACGACTATGATGAAACATTTTCTCCTGTGGTAAAACCTGTCACAATTCGAGTAATTCTTACCATTGCCTTGACTCAGTCCTGGCCCATACACCAAATAGATGTAAATAATGCTTTTCTTAATGGGATCCTTAGTGAAGGAGTATACATGGAACAGCCCCCGGGTTTCACCAAAGATCCCACCCTTGTTTGCAAGTTACATGAAGCTCTCTATGGCCTTAAACCGGCTCCTAGAGCCTGATTTGATAGGCTTTCTTCAACTCTGCTGAGTCTTGGGTTTCACACCAGCAAATGTGATTCCTCCTTGTTCACATTACAAGAAACTAAAGGAACCCTTTATGTCCTAGTTTATATAGATGACATCATCATCACTGGATCATCATCTTCCCTCATTTCCTCTCTAATCACTCACTTGAATACCACCTTTGCTTTAAAGGATCTTGGACCTCTCTCCTATTTCCTAGGCATAGAAGTCTCCAAGTTACAAAATGGCTCCATTCATCTTTCTCAATCCAAGTATATCAAAGATCTCTTGGCAAGGTCCAACATGGCTGAGGCTAAAGCCATCAGCACACCCATGCAGTCATCCTGCAGACCGGACAAAACAGAAGGAGAACCATGTCCTGACCCTTCCTTATACAGGTCCATAGTTGGAGCCCTTCAAATGTTACCATAACTAGACCTGAACTAGGTTTTAGTTAAATAAAGCTTTGCTAGTTTCTCACAAATCCTCTTTCCACCCATTGGCAAGCTGTTAAAAGGATACTCCGGTACCTAAAAGGAACTCAGCATCATGGTCTGCTGTTGAAGCCTTCTGCCTCTCTCTCCTCTCTTGCAATAACAGCATTTTGTGATGCTGATTGGGCTTCCGATATTGATGACAGGAGATCTATTTCAAGATCTGCCATTTTTCTTGGTTCCAATTGAGTCTCTTGATGGTCCAAAAAGCAACAATTGGTTGCTGGATCTAGTGCAGAGGCAGAATATAGAAGTTTGGCCCTCTCTGCACAAGAAGTATTATGGATCCAATCCCTTCTTCAAGAACTTCATGTTCCTTGCACTACACCAACCATCTATTGTGATAATGAAAGTGCAGTTGCAATCAGTCACAACCCCTTCATGCAAGAACAAAACATATGGAGCTAGACCTTTTCTTTGTCAGAAAAAGTTCTAGACAAGTCTCTTTCTGTACAGCACATTCAACTTGTTGATCTGTTGACTAAACCATTGTCAAAGCAAAGATTTCATCAATTGAAAGTCTCTCAATACTTTTTCCAAAATTACAAACAGTGCCTTCCAATATATTTCTAACTCAAACTTGACTCTGCTCCTCAATCAGGACCTTGGAATTACACAGGGGAATATTAGAGATATTAGAAATATCTAGCATGTAACCTATTACTTGTTCTACAAGTCATTTTGTTACAATTCTGTTGTATTGTTATATTTATGTTTTACCATTGTTACCATGTAATTACCCTTTAGTCATTTTTTATACGTGTATATCTTCCCTTTGTAAAGTTACTGAGAAAACATAATAATAATAATAATAATAATAATAATAATAATAATAATAATAATAATAATAATAATAGAACTTCATTTCCTCATATCCTTTGTGCCTCTCTCTCTCTTTCTTTTTTTGATTTCTTCTCGATTCTTCCCTCTTTCTTTCTCATGGTTTATAACATAGATCCGTTATTGGGCCATCCATATTATCCACGCTCTATTCCTGAGTATGAAGCGGTGTGTTCATAATTCCCATGGGCCACTCGTATTCATCCACACTCCATTCATGAGCGTGAAGAGATGTGTTCATAAGTCCCATGGGCCCACCTATATTCATCCATACTCTATTTATAAGTGTAAAGAGGTGTGTTGAAAGTCCCACATCAACTAAAGATATGACCAATCAAAAGTATATAAGGTGGAGGATAATCCTCATCCTATGAGCTTGTTTTTAGGATTGAGTTAGGCCTAATACCCAACTTTAAGAATCTCAAATATTGTTGATGTGTTATCAGCATTCGAATAAGTTTCTTTAGCAGCACTCCAGATTTCATGGGCTCTATCATAGCACATGAAGTATTTCCCAGTTTCATTGGTTATTGAGTTGAGCAGCCATGACATTACAAGGCTGTTCTCGAGTTTCCACTTCTGGTAGCTAGGATCTTCCTTTGCTGCTTCTTTGGATTTATCAGTAATATATTGTTCTTTGCCTTAACTTTGAACATAAATTCAAACAGATCTAGCCCATTGGGTGTAATTCTGGCCATTTGGTTTATAGCCAGTGACAGGTGATGGTTGGTTCAGTCATGTTTGAAACATGGGTTTGGCCCTCCTCTACCTTAGGTTTTGGTTGAATGACTTCGTCAGTCATGGATGATATCAAAGGAATCTACATCTGGATCCATTTGTGCTTTGATAATGTCTGAAGTTCCACATCGTCCGCCTCATAACATGGTTTAAATACCTGTTGGGTCACTCCAACCATTGTCAATTGGTTTTGGGATGGAACTTTTAACATGGTATCAGAGTCAGAGCATTCTTTCCGATTGTTATGGGCCAAGAGTTGCCCTTCATTATGGGTCAAAAGTTACCCTTTGCCTGATCCGGCAGGCTTCGTTGGAGGGTGCATGTTGGAAGTCTCATATCGCCTGTCTCATAATATTTCGCATGGTTTAAATACTTGTTGGGCCACTACAACCATTTCCAATTGGTTTTGGGATGAAACCTTTAATAGATACCATGTAGAAAAGGTATTGTATTCCCTTATTCTGAATAGGCTACAACAGAGGCTATAAATACATGAGTTAAGAGGATACCGTCGGTGATATAATATAAGGGAACTAATAAAAACTGAATCCTAGATATCCTACCTGCTATTATGTACATGATTCTATTCTATAAAATTTACAATCCTGTCATAAAACAGAATCATTTAATTAGTAATGACAGTAATTGCTATCCTAAAATAGACCCCAGATTCTTGCAGAAAGACACAGAATTTGATCATCAATCTGGCATGATTCTGCTAATCTCCAACAAATAGTAAACACTACAGTAGGTTTACTGAAAATTTTCTGAATATTAATAGCACTTGGAATTATTATGTTTTCATCTTGAAAGCAGAAGATTTATTGCTCGAGTTAGTTATCTCTCAAGTGCTTGCATGCCCATGCCATTAATTGGTTGCCAAAGTGTTGAATTTCGTCTCATAAAAACCGTTGACTGTTTCTTATAATGCCAGTGACTTGCTATTTTATGGGCCCAAGTTTATGGTTTGTGGAAGTTTCTTTGCTTATGAAGGGTGACTGGTAACATAATGCATTTGAAACTAGTAAAAGCAGAGGTCTTTTGCATTATGCAGTCTCTCAAAACACAAATACACAATGCAAGTATTTGTTTTACTGAAAAAGTGAATAGTCATTGGATACTTATTTGCTGCGCATTGAAATTTTTAAGCTTTTGCATTAATTCCCTGGCCACTCATGAACTTTGATGTTTTTGTTAGACTGATTTATACTGATGAAATTTCAATTATCTTTATAAATGGATCCAAAGACGAAAGAGCCTGTTATGCTTATATTAATTTTCTTTTTGGTTGCAGTTATTGCAATGACTGCAGAGACTTGGACTTGTGCTGTGATTCAGCTTTATTGACTCGGGAGTGGCGTTGTGTGGTGCCACAGTGTGGCCAACCTTATGACCGGGAGGTGATGGAGAATGCTCTTCTTCAGATGGCAAGACAAAGAGAACGACTATACCACCTGGATGATCTGGTGTGTCTTAGGTGCAACCAGGTTAAAGGTTCGCATTTGGCTGAGCATTGTGGATGTGCAGGCTCATTTAAGTGCAGGGAAGCTGCAAGTGAATTTCGCACAAAGATGCAGGTTTTCTTAAACATAGCTTCTCGTCAGAAATTCCAACTTCTCCATGAATGCATCTCTTGGATTTTAGAAGTTAGATAGTTTAAATTTAAGTGCCTAGGATCAAGAGTAAATACAAGTAAAGCTGTGTTCATAATAGTATCCATGGTCCCTGCAAGTGTCTCGGCTGCCGTAAACCACAAGTTCCCGGGTCCGAAGAGAAGGCGTTCAGACCTGCATGTGGCGTATGTTGATTTGACACTGTTTAAGCAATTTTTCTATTTATTTATCGCTGCGTGATGTAAATCATGTATATATCAAATATTTTTCTTGATCAATTAAATATTTATGGACAGCAGGGAAGCAAACACATGTAGATTAATATAATAAAGATACATGTACTCCTCTGGTTGTAAATATGAGAGATAAATAATAAAAATACATAAAAACCAATATTTTCAATAATTATATGAGAATTCTTTTCAAGAATGGTTAAAATAAAAAAAGAAATATGACCACATAACTTTTGTACTCTTATAATAAGTTGTATAGAAGGAAATTTATCATTAATTTATTTTAAAATGTGTAATTATCTTTATATGTAGGATTAAGAAATAGGTTTATTTTATCTCTTATATAGTTATATTCAAGATTCAATGTAGTATGTTAAATAAAAGTTGTGAAAAAGAATCCAATAAAAAATATGCAACAAAATATCGTAAGTTGTTTCCATTTAGTAAAAATGTTAGGTTTTCATTACCTTCACACTTATGTGGATAAGTAACGAATATCATGCACCTAGAAATTATAAAGCGTTAAAAGTATCTATTTTACCAAATGGTCTAACTCAAGGCTTGAATAACAGGATTTCGACAATTTTAGATTAAATTGATCCTAATTTGCTAGAGCTTGAATAGATACATAAAACAAAAGATTATGCAATTGATGGTTAAAGAGTGAAGAGAACCAAATTACCAATGGTACACATCAGAAAAAGAGCAGGGGCAAGCTTGTTGATTTGCTAAATGGAAACGTAGTTGTATATGCACAACACAGTGTTCAATGTTGCAGACTTAAGTTAGTATTCTCACCTCTTTTTGGTTTATTGTGAAAACTATCAGAAATCAACTCTCCTAAACACATAGCTTAACAATTCCTAGTCCTGCCATGTCATTTCCTTTGTACAGTACTATTGCCAAAGTGGATAAAGTTCAACATCAACTGACTCTAAATAATTCATTACAGAATATCATTCTCCTAATTGGATTCTATACATTATTGGGGATTAGCCTTTCTTCTGATATTCTTTCGCGCGTTTACACCGACCTTAGTTTTTCCTTTTTCTTTCTACTTTTGCTCACTGCTAACAGCAACTTTGATTCCACCTTCATCATTCTGCTCTTCCCCTGTCTTTTCTAGTAGCTTGGCTTGTTTCTCCTGCTCGTTCAGTAACTTCAAGTGAACTATACTGCTTAAATCCTAATCAACAAACACTCAAACTGAATTTTCAAAATAAAATAAATTGTTATGAAATTAGAGAGGAAATTAGAGAAGAAAATGGACTTGAAGATGAAGGAAGGAGAGTAATGAGAGTAAAGAAAGAGTAGTAAAATTGAAGAGAAGAAGTGTGTATGTATTAATGAGTGAGGGGGGTATTTATAGGAGGTGAGAGGGGAACATTTATAAATATCAAAACTTTGGGGGGGGGGGGACATCCACAAATATTCATAATACTCCCCCTTGGATGTCCATATTTAGAATGTGCCTCGTTAAAACCTTACTAGGAAAAACCCAGTGAGATAAAAACCTAGTGAAGGAAAAAGAGTACAACATTCTTTACAAAGTATATTCATGAAAAATAATTAAATTACAAATATTTAATTCTCCCCCTCATCAGAACACTTATGTAAACGTCGAAGACCAATCTTCTGTACTAGTTGCTCGAAGACTTTGGTTGGTAATGATTTTGTAAAGATATCTGCTAGATTCTCGCATGATCGGACTTGCTGGACATTTATTTCACCATTCTTTATAAGATCATGAGTAAAGAAAAATTTTGGTGAAATATGTTTTGTCCTATCTCCTTTAATATAACCCTCCTTTAACTGAGAGATACAAGCTGCATTATCTTCACATAAGATTGTTGGTGGTAATTTTCCATCATACAAGCCACAAGTTCCTTGAATATGTTGAATCATAGACCTCAACCATACACATTCTCGACTCGCTTCATGTAATGCTAGAATTTCAGCATGATTAGATGATGTTGCTGTGATTGTTTGTTTTATGGATCTCCATGAAATTGCTGTACCACCACATGTGAACAAATATCCTGTTTGTGATCGACCATTATGAGGATCAGACAAATATCCCGCATCAGCATAACCAATTAGGTTTGCCTTAGATACATATGGGAAAAATAAACCCATGTCCATTGTACCCCTAAGGTAGCGGAATATGTGCTTAATCCCGTTCCAATGTCTTTTTGTGGGTAAAGAACTATGTCTTGCTAACAAATTGACAGCGAATGATATATCAGGTCGTGTATGACTAGCAAGATACATTAGTGCACCAATTGCACTGAGATATGGTACTTCAGGACCAAGTAGTTCTTCATTTTTCTCTTGAGGTCGAAAAGGATCTTTGCTTACTTCAAGTGACCTTACAACCATTGGACTGCTCAATGGGTGTGATTTGTCCATATAGAACCTCTTTAGCACCTTTTCTGTATAAGTCTTTTGGTTCATCAAAATTCCTTCCTTTAAATATTCTAATTGTAATCCGAGACAAAACTTTGTTTTTCCCAAGTCTTTCATCTCGAATTCCCTTTTCAAACAATTTACAGCCTTTGAGAGCTCTTCAGGAGTTCCGATGATGTTTAAATCATCTACATAAATTGCAATTATAACAAACTCTTTTCCTAATCTTTTCATAAAAACACATGGACAAATCGGGTCATTTTTATACCCTTCTTTCAACAGATATTCACTGAGGCAATTATACCACATACGTCCAGATTGTTTCAGTCCGTAAAGAGATTTATTCAATTTAATTGAATAATTTTCTCGAGGATTTGTCTTGTATGCTTCAGGCAAATTAAATCCTTCAGGGAGTTTCATATATATGTCATTTTCAAGTGATCCATATAAATATGCTGCAACAACATCCATAAGGCGTAAGTCAAGCCTTTCACGGATTGCCAAACTTATCAAGTATCGAAAAGTAGTGGCATCCATCACTGGTGAATATGTTTCTTCGAAATCAATACCAGGTCTTTGTGAGAATCCTTGTGCAACAAGTCTTGCTTTGTATCGCACAATTTCACCATTTTCATTTCTTTTTCTCGTAAAGACCCATTTGTACCCAACTGGTTTTACACCTTTGGGTGTTTGGACTACAGGCCCAAAAACTTTACGTTTTGCAAGTGAGTTTAATTCTTCTTGCATTGAATCTTTCCACTTTGGCCAATCATTTCTCTGTGCACATTCTTTAACTGATTTTGGCTCATGATCTTTATCATCATTTATGATATCAAGAGCTACCGTGAATGCAAAAATTTCATCAATATCGACTTCGGGTCGATTCCATTGTATTCTATCCATGACATAATTTATTGAGATCTCTTTATTTGTATCAATTTCAAGTACCTTGGTTTCTTCTAGATTTGAAACCTTGATTATGTCAGGAGACTCTACTGGAGTCTTTATATCCTCGATTCGACCATCCTCTTTATTTACTTTTCTTTTCCGAGGATTTTTATCTTTAGAACCAACAGGTCTGCCACGTTTTATTTTGGCTTCAGACTCATTTACAAATTTAGATTGTCCTTCAGGGATATCAATCTTTATTGGAGTATTAATAGCTGGTATGTGTGACTTAGTCACTCTTTTTGGATCAGCAAATGCATTAGGTAATTGGTTTGCCAAATTTTGCAAATTAATTATTTTCTGAACTTCTAGTTCAGATTGCTTTGTTCGAGGATCAAGATGTGAGAGAGATATCTCATTCCAACTGATCCTTTTATCCAACTGTTTATTTTCTCCCCCTAATGGTGGGAAAACAGATTCATCAAAATGACAATCAGCAAAACGAGCTATAAATAAATCACCTGTTAAAGGTTCAAGATATTTTATTATTGATGGACTTTCATATCCAACATATATTCCCAACCTTCTTTGAGGTCCCATCTTAGTGCGTTGTGGAGGAGAAATAGGAACATATACCGCACTTCCAAAGATTCTTAGATAGGAAATATTTGGTTCTTTACCATGAACCAATTGTAAAGGGGAATATTCATGATTACTTGTAGGCCTGATGCGAATAAGTGCTGCCGCATGCAAGATTGCATGTCCCCAAGTTGAAATTGGGAGTTTTGATCTCATTAACAATGGTCTTGCTATCAATTTCAAACGTTTAATCAATGATTCAGCAAGTCCATTTTGTGTATGAACATGTGCTACAGGATGTTCAACATCAATTCCAATGGACATACAATAATCATTAAATGATTGAGATGTGAATTCACCAGCGTTATCAAGGCGTATTTTCTTAATTGGATAATCAGGAAAATGAGCTCTTAAACGAATTAATTGAGCTAGTAATCTCGCAAACGCCTGGTTACGAGTTGATAATAAGCAAACATGTGACCATCTAGTTGATGCATCAATTAAAACCATAAAATATCTAAATGGTCCACATGAAGGGTGTATTGGCCCACAAATATCACCTTGTATACGCTCTAAAAATGTGAGTGATTCACTTCCAATTTTCATTGGTGATGGTCGAGTAATTAATTTCCCTTGAGAGCAAGCAGCACATGAGAAATTATTAGTTTGGAGAATTTGTCTACTGGACAAGCAATGACCATTTGAATTCTCAACTATTTTTCGCATCATTATTGTTCCAGGATGGCCTAACCGTTCATGCCAAATAACAAAGTTATTCTTATTTGTAAACTTCTGGTTTACAATAACATTTGTTTCAACTGTACTAATATATGTGTAGTACAAACCGGAGGAAAATGAAGGCAATTTTTCCAGTATACATTTCTTATCAGAAATTAACTTTGTAATGTATAGATATTCATCATTTCCTTCATTTGTGGTCTCAATATGGTATCCATTTCTGCGGATATCCTTAAAACTCAACAAATTTCTTTGAGACTTCTTAGAATATAATGCACTTTCAATGTGCAATTTTGTTCCTCCAGGTAACAAAATACTGGCTCTGCCGGAGCCTTCAATTATATTTATACTACCAGATATTGTATTAACATTTGCTTCTTGTTGTACTATATGGTAGAAATATTTCTCATTCTTGAGAATGGTATGAGTTGTTGCACTGTCTGCGAGACATATATCTTCACCATTCACATGAGCATTCATTCTTCATTAAATAAATAAAAATAAATCATGAGTGAAAATATAATTAACAATAATGTTTAACAAGATTTTATTGATAAAGACAAAATTTACAACAAAACAAATTACATGAAACATTAAAATAATTTATTTAGGGGCACTCCCTTCTCCAACTGAGTGGTCAATGTCTTCTTCAGGAAGAGTAAGAAAATCATCAATACTAAAATCAGAGAAATCATCATCTATACCAGTAAAATTTGTCTCTATTATTTTCCCTTTATTTTTAAGGGATTTTTGGTATAGATCTACGAGATGCTTTGGTGTGCGACAAACTCGAGACCAGTGTCCCTTGCTACCACAACGATAGCAGATATTTTTAGTTTGTTCGCTATTTTGAGCATCTGTCCCCTTTTTCATATGTTCTTTATTTTTCCATGTGAATGATGATTTCTTATCATTTCTACCATGACCACGACCACAAACATATCCACGACTACGACCAATACCATGTCCCTGAGCATTACCTCGTCCACGACCGCGACTACGGCCACGACCACGACCATGAGTATGATGATCGTGTGTTGCTACATTCACTTCTGGGAATGGAGCAGTACCAGTTGGACGAGATTCATGATTTTGCATAAGTAATTCATTATTTTGCTCAGCCACAAGGAGACAAGTAATCAATTCTGAGTATTTAGTAAAGCCCTTTTGACGATATTGTTGCTGCAGGAGCATATTAGATGCATGAAAAGTGGAGAATGTCTTTTCTAACATATCACTTTCAGTGACCTTTTCTCCACACAACTTCAATCTTGAAGTAATTCTAAACATTGCAGAATTATATTCATTTACAGATTTAAAATCTTGTAAACGCAAATGCATCCATTCATAACGGGCTTTTGGAAGAATTATATCTTTTTGATGGTCGTATCTTTCTTTTAGATTATTCCACAGAACAAGTGGGTCTTTAACTGTTAAATATTCATTTTTTAACCCTTCATGGATATGGTGGCGTAAAAATATCATGGCTTTAGTTTTATCTTGACTAGATGCTTGATTTCCATTTTTAATGGTGTCTCCGAGACCTTTTGCATCTAAATGGATTTCAGCATCCAATGTCCATGATAGATAGTTTTTTCCAGATATGTCAAGAGCCACGAACTCAAGGTTGGTAATATTTGACATAGTTATTTCTATATAAGAAGTTGAAACAATATATTAGATATATTTCAAATGAATAAATTTATTAATTATAAATATCTAATGATGGTAATAAGTCAATGATGAATTATTAATTTTATTTATTATAAGAGTAATATTAGTATTTTTCTCCTTTTTTTAAAAAAAAATAGATAGAGATGATAAGAAATCATCTAAATATTAATGGTCTAGTGGTAGAGTGATAAATTATCATGTTATAAGTCCCGGGTTCGAATCCTTATTAATGTTATTTTATTAATATAATCTGAATTATAGTAGTTAATATAAAATAATATAACTGAATTGTTGCAGTAATTAGTAAACAAGTAAGCTATAGTATTCAATGTAGTTAGCAAATAATATAATATAATAATAGTGCAATATAAGCGTGTAGTGCAGCAAGTGGAATTAGCATAATAGTGCAATATAAGCGTGTAGTGCAGCAAGTGGAATTAGCATAATAGTGCAATATAAGCGTGTAGTAGCGTGTAGTGCAGCAAAGCAAAAGGCAATATAAAATATAGCAATAGCAAAGCAGGAGACAAGCAATTGAAATTTGATACCAATTATTGAGACAATATAAAATAAACCATGAAATCAGCAATTGGAAGTAATGGAACGTGTAGCAGCATGGAATGTGTAGCAAAATTGGATATCCATGTGAAGTCACAGTATGCAAGATATGGAAATAATGGATTAAAATAATAATAAGGCATAATAGGTATTATAAAATCAACCAGTTTAAATAAAATTAATTCCATTTTAATAATGATTTTATTTTATTTTTATTTTTTAAAATTTCTTAGATGATTATAGTTCTTCAGGAACTCTCAATAAAATATTTTTAAGAATTCTTCAAGAATTCTGAATTATTTGATTTCTAGTTCTTCAAGAACTATCAGTAAATATTTTCAAGAATTCTTCAGGAATTCTTTTAAATCCCATAGGGATGTTCAAAATATAAGTTCTTCAGGAACTTATTAATATTTTATACATCCTACTAGGATGTGTGGAATATAAATTCTTCGGGAACTTATTATAATATATATATATAATATAAATTGAAATGAAATTATGAAAAGAAATTAAAATTCTATGTTACCTTAAATCTCAGTTGGTCAGAACCTCGTGCTGATAACGTGTTATGAAATTAGAGAGGAAATTAGAGAAGAAAATGGACTTGAAGATGAAGGAAGGAGAGTAATGAGAGTAAAGAAAGAGTAGTAAAATTGAAGAGAAGAAGTGTGTATGTATTAATGAGTGAGGGGGGTATTTATAGGAGGTGAGAGGGGGACATTTATAAATATCAAAACTTTGGGGGGGGACATCCACAAATATTCATAATATAAATAATATTAACAACGAGGGCAACTATGTGATCTTAAACTATTTGATATGACGAGCTTGTTTGGTAACCGCTTTCCAACGAAGATTTTTCCGTTAAGTAGAGGTAACTTTTAGATCCTACGGGTCAACGGGGTTTTGATTGTCTCTAACAGTATGAAGAATTAATATCAACATTTAAATTTTTCACTTCAATTCAACTCCGTTTCCCCAATTGCAAACCAAACACCCCCGACATGTGTTCTCCAAATTCCGTTTTCCGTCGGTACATGTGAATATTTCGCCACGTATAGGAAGACGAAGTTAGGTCCCCATTTCCCAATTGGAAAAATGCTCATGTCATTTGTAATGAGGTTAAATATATTTGTTCATTTCTTATTTTTTAAAAAAGTTTTAATTTGATAATTTTATTATTTTGAGTTAATACAGCTAATGATATGACAAATCTATAGCACATGTCAAAATTTGATCGACACATGTGTTATTAAACAAATTTAGACACGTGTGAAAAGTTGATTGATTGATTAATTAATTAACTTAGAAATTATGAACTTTGGCATGGATGGATATTGAACTTATGACCAACAAATCTATAATACATAGCAAAATTTATTGAATGGTGAATTAATTTAGAAATTATGAATTTTGGCTTGGGTGAATCTTGAACTCATGACCAACAAGGAAAAAACCTAAAATTCTTTGCCATTAGACCAAACACCCAATCCCCCTTAACAGCCATCTCCAATACGGGTGTTCATCATCTTATACGAACCGAATAAAATTGCTCAATTGTTCTAAAATAACCAAAAAATATACAAAAATCAAATTATGTTGTGCAGTTTGGATCAGATTTTAGATTTACCTTTGAAAACCGAACCTCAATTGAAAAGACTATAGGTACTTATTTATGTTTTTTTATTATGTTAAAACTTTTTAGAATGGTTATTTTATTTTTGAAGTAGTTATTCATGATTTTATTAAGTTAGAATTATATGTCTTATACTTGATTTTTCAAAAAAAATATAATTAATAAAAATTGATCAAACTAATCCAATCTGAACCGTATTTGATCAGATAGAGTGTCATTAACATTTCAATCAAATCAAACTATAACTTAATAATATGATCAAATCAGATGATATTTTGTCTAAAATACAAACTGATTCGAACCACAAACACCCTTAGTATGGTTGAGGATTTTTCTAGGTTGATATTACCCCATTTTTTGTGTAACACCCTGATTGTCCCCACAATATTATCCTGTTTTTTATGTAACACCTTGGTCTTTAAGTTATCCTCAACTATATTGATGTAGGAATCTCTTAAGATTTAGATCTTCAATCTTGATTCTCCTTCTAGATCTAAGCATTTCTCCTGTTAGAATGCATCTCAAATCTGAATTTTGGACTTCCCCATGCCTTGGCCGAAACTACCTAAGTATGAAATGGAGAGGAGTTTGCTGGAAAACCTACGGGAAAGACTAAGGAACTTATGTGACGTCCTCTAATTATTTACATTTAATTTAATGCATTTAAAATTCCTAATAATTTTTTCATAAATTAATTAATTTAATAATCCTATATATATATATATATATATTAAAATACTCATTTCCTGTTAAAAGTTTCAACTTACATCTTATATGACATTTTCAAACCCAAAATACCACTCTAAATACAAAAACATCGTCAGGCCCATGTTACGTGTGGGGCTCTCATCACAGTCCTAGCGCTACGTGTAACATCCCTGTTTTTAGAAACAGTTTTACCCTTGTAATTTTTGAAGTATGGAAGTTTTGTAAGTGATAATAAGTAAATAAGGGACTCTACATGTAGTCAAGAATTGATAATCTAATCCTATATCTAACACTAATTTAGTAAACTAATTAGACTTGTACCATCATTCATCAAGTCAATTCCTAGACATTCGATTCATACCGAAAAGAGATCCACAATTGTCTATTTCTACACTTTGGGGATATCCGATTTCAGTATGGACAGTCCCTAATGAACTGTTTTGACAAATCAAACACTTTTCCTGAAGAGCCAAAACTTTAATTCAGACCTCATCAACCTCGTTTCTTGGAAAAACTTATCTAGTTAAATAGGAACCTCTGAATTCAACTAAAATATCTTTCCTGTTTTGGGCATAACTTTTTCATATGAGGTCGAAATTAAGAAATTTTAATCTCGGTTTCGTTGTTATGAAAAACCTGACAAACTCTATTTCTAGCCTCAAACTCTATTTCGTGATCTATCATTACCAAACTTGAAAAAAACGTTATTTAATCTTGTTAAATTCTTAGAAAAATCATACGAGCTCAGAATCAGTTCGTTGTAATTTTTATGTTCTCGTATTAAATCCCTCTACAATTCTCGTGAAGAACCTGAAAGCTAGTTCTTGCTCGATCATCCCCGAAAAGCGAAAATTTTTAGAGAAATAGTGATTTTCGCAGGAATAGTAACTCCTATAGAAAAACGCGAATATCTCTCTCATACGATGTCGAAATGACTTCGTTCTTTTTTTCATGGTTTCGTATCGAAAAATCCTACAACTTTCGTGAAGAAATGAAAGGCTAATTCCCAACAGATTTTGCGCGGCAGAATTATCTTTCAAAAAAGAACTATTACACCAACTCCCATTTTTCTCTGTTTTTGGCGTAACTTTTGCTCCGGGTGTCAGATTTTTGCATACCATATATCGTTTCGAAGAGAAAGAGCCGATCTACAACTTTCATGTTGGAAATTGTTTCAGATTCTAACCGCAACTATAAGTAACTTTTTGTTTTCTTTTAAAATTAACTATTCAAAACCGGTACCAATTAAATTTAGACCCGGTGGCCAGATTTTTCTATAAATATGGCATCACCCCTCTTCAAAAGCTGCACCACTCTTTCTCTCCCACTTCATGCAGCCCTTCTCTCTCTCTCTCTCCCTCTCTCTCCTTTATTGACACTAAACCACCTCTGTTCTTCACCAAAATCACGTAAAGTCTAACTACGGAGATAGATCATCGATTGGAGCTACGGTTTGAAAGTTGGATTCTCTCCCTCTCATCTAGTATCAAAAAAAAAATACGACATCTGAGGTAAGGGGGGTATATTCTCGGGTATTCTGGGGAAATCTGAGTGAAAGGAAAGGGTTAAGGTACCTTGGGTCCTCACCTTTTCAGGACAGATTCGGTTTTATTGTGAATTAAATGCCTTAATTGTTATATATTTGTTATATATATTTTATGTATATGATTAATTGTCTGTGTTAATTATTATTAATCATGATGATTGAATGATATGATCGGTGTTAAATTGTGAAAATATATGATCTGTATTGGATTGTGAAAATATTAAGAACCATGGGTGCCTATGTGGATTCCAGTAAGGAAGTTTAGAAAGATAAGATAAACAAGGAAATAAGGATGGATGATCACCATTTATATCATTGTTGCTATTATTATGATTAAGATTATAATTATGATTATGAATATGATTATTATTATTATTATTATCATTATTATGATTATTATTATTATTATTATTATTATTATTATTATTATTATTATATTTATTGTTATTATTATTATTATTATTATTATTATTTACTATTAAGCTTAATGGACGGCTCTGCCGCCTTATTCTCTGCATTTATCTTTCTTTTTATTTTCGCTTATCTATATTATAATGGACGGCTCTGCCGCCTTATTCTTAACATTTTATTTTATTTAATTTATGTCATTTATTTATTTGAATATATTGGCTGGCTCTGCCGCCTTATTCTCTGTATTTATCTTTCCTTTTATTTCCGCCTATCTATATTATAATGGACGGCTCTGCCGCCTTATTCTTAACATTTTATTTTATTTAATTTATGTCATTTATTTTATTGAATATATTGGCTGGCTCTGCCGCCTTATTCTCTGTATTTATCTTTCCTTTTATTTCCGCCTATCTATATTATAATGGACGGCTCTGCCGCCTTATTCTTAACATTTTATTTTTATTTAATTTATATCATTTATTTTATTGAATATATTGGCTGGCTCTGCCGCCTTATTCTTTGCATTTATCTTTCTTTTTATTTCTGCTTATCTATATTATAATAGACGGCCCTGCCGCCTTATTCTCTCTATTTATTTTTCCTTTTATTTCATTTTTTTTATAACAGACGATGCCTTATTATTATTATTATTATTATTATTATTATTATTATTATTATTATTATTATAACTAATATTATTGTTTAAGTTATGAATAATGAAATAAGGAACAAACTACTTATTCTTTAAACGAAACATTATTTTAGCCAAGATATAACTGATATATTTTCTTGAATAATAATAAATAAAATAATAAAAATAATTTACAACGTCTTAAAAAATGGTGGACCTAACAACATGAATATTACGAGGCTGGAATCACATAGATACCTAGGGATCAAAGTAATGATAAAACTTAAATAATGCACTTTGCATCATGAAAATATTTTTGAAGGAGAAAAATTATCTAGAGCATACACCTGGTACGCTGGAGGACATTCACGTTCGATCTCCATGAAGATCTTGGGAGTACAACTGGAACGGAAACCCAATGGCATCAGAGTCGCGCCTGATAGCCGGGTGAGACGATGCAATTCTAGTGTACTTTGACTAAATGACGGAGTGTAACTATGATCGTAGGGATCCAAGCTCCAAAAATATATAAATCAATGATGAGAACCAATGAGTTCATTCGTACCCTATGGGAGCTTGGGCGGACCCTGATCGCTCTAGAAAATGGAATGGAGATATTCCAAAGAATGAGAAGAAGAAATGATTTATTGGGCCCACATGCATCATGAGACTTAACCAAAGATAAATCATAATAAATTCAACTCATGCATTCCATGACAACATAATTGATTGTTATAATTTTGAACATGTTAATTGTATGATTATGTGATATTATCTGTTAACTGGATTATGTCCGCACCGGGTAACCTTCAGGGTCTTGGGTTATACTCACCCTTACTGTTGAACATTTTTCAGAGGAATTAGAAACTCAAGAACCCGAGTGTGAAGATCAGCAATACGCTGAACCCATTGAGAACAATCATTAAGGATAGAATATTTATAATTAGACACCGGATGACTGTATAATATTTAAGGGTGCCTGCGTGCCCCATTCTGTTAAGAGTACAATTATTTACAGTTTATGAATGACTATGTGATATATACAATATTACTTCCGCTGATCTGCCACGTATTTATTTAAAAAAAAAAAATTTCACTTTTTCTAAGAACTGTTAACACTCTCAGTTAAATGGGATGAACCTACAGAAGGATTTGTCTTATCTAACCGAGGGTGTTACATTGGTGGTATCAGAGCATAGTCGATTCATTAAGCTTGTGGAGTGGACCATTAGGTTTCCACGTACTCTGATAGAAATATCGAACAGTCTATAACACTCCTAAGACTAAATATCCTATGTGGAATGCTCCACATAACGCATACCCTGAATCTATTTGTTGATATTCTTTCAGCAAATTCCTCATGGCACGCCAAAATAACAATCATGTGATGGAGAATCTTCTTACCAGAATTGTGGAGGTAATAGAACGACAAGAGTTACCTCATGCTTCTGCCAGACAGGGATTAGCTGATTTTCAAAGGAATAATCCTACGCAGTTCAAAGGAGGCTTCAATCCAGAAGGAGCACAACTGTGGATTGAACACCTTGAAAAGATTTTTGCCGCTATGCGATGTTCTGATGAGGATTGTGTAACCTTTGCTGTCTTTATGCTGGTTGGAGAAGCAGAACACTGGTGGACTCATGCTAGAATCAGACTAGCTACTGATGGGCATATCATTACTTGGGGACGATTCAAGACAGAGTTCCTCGCCAAATATTTCCCTGAAGACATAAGGAGACAGAAGGAGCAGGAATTCTTCAATCTGAAACAAGGTAATATGACTGTTGGGGAGTACGCTGCTAAATTTGATGAATTGGCAAAATGTTGTCCCTACTACACCCACATGGGAGAAGCGTCAAGGTGCGCGAAGTTTGAAGCTGGATTACGGCAAGAGATTCGTCAAACCATATGTTGCCAACAAATTACACAATTCACTACTTTGGTTGACAGATGCCGCATATTTGAGAACACCTCTAATCTTCGACGACCTGGAACGTCTAATCATGGGCCAGAACGACGTATGCCAGATCGACAGCAAAGGAGGGATTTCCGAACAGATCGGCCATATTTCCGACCTTTCAACTCAGCCAACCGAATTCCTCCTAGAGGTCAGGAGACCCAAAGCAGTAGAAACTGCACAATTTGTGGACGGATTGGACATCGTGATGCTGACTGTTGGTACAGAAATAATAACAACCAACAACAAGTGACTCAAAAGCAGGCAGTACGACCTACGGGTCAAGGAAGTGGAGGATTTGCTACAAACACCTCTACAAACAATGCCCCAAGGATGCAGAATGTTCACCGCGGCAATAATTCCAATCAGAACAATAATCCTAGAAGGCCTGGGAATGGCTCGACAGGAAGACAAGGAGGAAATGCCAGAGTTTTTACTATGAATGGTGCGGAAATATCACAAGGGAACGACCTTGTGCAAGGTACATGTTTTATAGGAAGCACTCTATTGAATGTATTATATGATTCAGGAGCCACTCACTCTTTCATATCTGAGAATTGTGTAAAACATTTAAAGCTTCCTACAACCTCTCTGCCCTATCAAATGATTGTCACAACCGCCGCCAATAAGCCCATTTGCCCTTCTTATATATGTTCGAAATGCCCACTCAACATCGAAGGGAAAGCTTATCAAGTAGATCTGATATGTTTGCCTTTGATTGATCTAGATATTGTTCTAGGAATGAATTGGCTTGCTGCCAACCATATTCTAATTGACTGTCATAATAGATCCATTTCTCTCGGGTCTACTACATCACACTGTGATCAAGACATTGATTCTTGTCCTGTTGACTCAGAAAAGGTAATTCCAGCAAAGGAAGTCCAACTATACATGATCCTTACTGAAATTGAAAGTAAGGTCACTCCTCAAATTGATCAAATTCCTGTTGTTCAAGAATTCCCAGAAGTTTTTCCTGATGATATACGTGAGCTACCTCCAGAACGAGAAATTGAGTTCAGTATTGATATTATACCGGGCGCGGGACCGATCTCTATTGCTCCTTACCGAATGTCACCCAAGGAACTCAGTGAACTTAAGGAGCAAATAGAAGAACTTTTAGAAAAAGGAATGATCAGACCCAGTGTCTCACCTTGGGGAGCACCAGTTCTTCTAGTCAAAAAGAAGGATGGTAGTATACGGTTATGTGTTGACTATCGTCAGTTGAATAAAGCTACGATCAAGAACCGATACCCTCTCCCAAGAATTGATGATTTAATGGACCAATTACGAGGAGCCACTATCTTCTCAAAGATTGATCTGCGATCAGGCTATCATCAAATCAGGGTAAAGAAAGACGATGTACCCAAAACGGCATTCAGAACACGATATGGGCACTATGAGTATCTTGTTATGCCCTTTGGAGTTACAAATGCACCTGCAGTATTTATGGGATACATGAATCGAATCTTCCATGAGTACTTGGACAAATTCATGGTTGTATTCATTGACGATATTCTCGTCTACTCCAAGAGTCATGAGGAACACGAGGAGCATCTTCGAATTGTTCTAAACACTTTGCGTGCAAGGCAATTGTACGCTAAGTTTTCAAAATGTGAATTCTGGTTGACAGAAGTAAAATTCTTAGGACATGTCATCTCTAAGGAAGGAATTGCTGTGGATCCTACAAAGGTAGAAGCTGTACTAAATTGGGAACAACCCAAGAATGTGACAGAAATCCGCAGTTTCCTTGGACTGGCTGGATATTATCGTCGATTCATCGAGAATTTCTCTCGAATTGCAGCACCTTTAACTAAGCTGACTCGTAAAGATCAACCATTTGAATGGACTGACAGATGCGAAAGCAGTTTTACGGAGTTACGCCAACGACTCACTAGTGCACCTGTCTTAATTTTGCCAGATCCTGCCAAGCCATATGAAGTGTATTGTGATGCGTCAAGACAAGGACTAGGATGTGTCCTAATGCAAGAAAGAAAGGTTGTTGCTTATGCTTCAAGACAGCTAAGAACGCATGAAGTTAATTATCCCACACATGACTTGGAATTAGCTGCAGTTGTGTTTGCCTTGAAAATCTGGAGACACTACTTGTATGGTACATACTTTGAAGTCTTCAGTGATCACAAAAGCTTGAAGTATCTATTCGACCAGAAGGAGTTAAATATGCGACAACGTAGATGGATGGAATTTATCAAAGATTATGATTTTGAGCTCCGATATCATCCTGGGAAGGCAAATGTTGTGGCTGATGCACTCAGCAGAAAGGCTTTACGTCTATCATATATGATGACAAAGGAGTTAGAACTGATTGAACAGTTTCGCGATTTGAACCTAGCAGTAACACCAAAAAGAGGAAGCCTTATGGTTGGAATGCTAAGGATTTCCAATGATTTCTTGGAACAAATCAAAGAAGCTCAAACCAATGATCAGGAATTACAAGATCTAGCAGAAAAGACAAAAGAAGGAGTCTCAGAGTTTAGCAAAGATGAACATGGGGTGATCAGGTATCAACAGAGACTCTGTATTCCAGTCAACACAGATCTTAAAAGATCCATCCTGGATGAAGCACACAAAAGTAAATACAGCATCCACCCAGGATCAACCAAGATGTACCAGGACTTGAAGAAATTATTCTGGTGGCAAGGAATGAAAAAGGATATCGCTGAGCATGTGACAGCTTGTCTGATGTGTCAGAAGGTAAAGGCAGAACAACAACGACCAAGTGGAACCCTTCGTCCTTTGGATATTCCAGAATGGAAATGGGATGAGATTGCTATGGACTTCGTGACTGGATTTCCCAGAACATCAGCTGGATATGATGCCATTTGGGTAATCGTGGATCGATTAACAAAGACCGCTCACTTCATTCCTGTCAATATGAAGTATTCCCTAGAGAAACTCACTCAGATCTATATCAAGGAAATCGTACGATTACATGGAACACCCACTGCAATTGTGTCTGACCGAGATCCTCGTTTTACATCACAATTTTGGAAGAGCCTGCAACAAGCTCTGGGAACTCGTCTGAAGTTAAGTTCCGCATATCACCCACAGACAGACGGACAATCAGAAAGGACGATCAAAACTCTTGAAGATTTGTTACGTCTTTATGTCTTAGAACATGGGGGAAGTTGGCAAGAATATCTCCCACTTATTGAGTTCACTTACAACAACAGCTATCATGCTAGCATCGGAATGGCCCCTTATGAGGCTTTGTATGGAAGAAAATGCCGTACACCTTTATGTTGGTATGAAACTGGTGAGAAAACAATAATTGGACCAGAGATTGTTCAAAAGACAACAGAACAAGTTCAGAGGATTCAAATGGCAATGAAGGCTTCGCAAGATAGACAAAAGAGTTACTACGACAAACGTCGGAAGCCATTGGAGTTTGAGGAGGGAGATCATGTTTTTCTCAAAGTTACCCCTACCACTGGAGTAGGAAGAGCTTTGAAGGCCAAGAAGTTAAGCCCCAGATACGTAGGACCCTATCAGATTCTGCAAAAGATAGGAACTCATGCCTACCGTATTGCTCTGCCACCCGAGCTAACAAACCTTCACAATGTCTTTCATGTCTCCCAGCTCCGTAAATATGTGCCAAGCCCTGATCATGTCCTGAGACCAGATCAGTTTATTCTGAAGGAAAATCTCACCTATGAAGTATCGCCAGTGAAGATTGTTGACCGACGTCTCAAACAGTTAAGAGGCAAGGAAATCCCTTTGGTCAAGGTAGTTTGGAGTCAGACAGATGATGGGGATGCTACTTGGGAAATTGAGGAGAAAATGAGAGAATTGTACCCTCAATTGTTTTAACTTTGAATTTCGGGACGAAATTCCTAAAAGGGGAGGAGAATGTAACATCCCTGTTTTTAGAAACAGTTTTACCCTTGTAATTTTTGAAGTATGGAAGTTTTGTAAGTGATAATAAGTAAATAAGGGACTCTACATGTAGTCAAGAATTGATAATCTAATCCTATATCTAACACTAATTTAGTAAACTAATTAGACTTGTACCATCATTCATCAAGTCAATTCCTAGACATTCGATTCATACCGAAAAGAGATCCACAATTGTCTATTTCTACACTTTGGGGATATCCGATTTCAGTATGGACAGTCCCTAATGAACTGTTTTGACAAATCAAACACTTTTCCTGAAGAGCCAAAACTTTAATTCAGACCTCATCAACCTCGTTTCTTGGAAAAACTTATCTAGTTAAATAGGAACCTCTGAATTCAACTAAAATATCTTTCCTGTTTTGGGCATAACTTTTTCATATGAGGTCGAAATTAAGAAATTTTAATCTCGGTTTCGTTGTTATGAAAAACCTGACAAACTCTATTTCTAGCCTCAAACTCTATTTCGTGATCTATCATTACCAAACTTGAAAAAAACGTTATTTAATCTTGTTAAATTCTTAGAAAAATCATACGAGCTCAGAATCAGTTCGTTGTAATTTTTATGTTCTCGTATTAAATCCCTCTACAATTCTCGTGAAGAACCTGAAAGCTAGTTCTTGCTCGATCATCCCCGAAAAGCGAAAATTTTTAGAGAAATAGTGATTTTCGCAGGAATAGTAACTCCTATAGAAAAACGCGAATATCTCTCTCATACGATGTCGAAATGACTTCGTTCTTTTTTTCATGGTTTCGTATCGAAAAATCCTACAACTTTCGTGAAGAAATGAAAGGCTAATTCCCAACAGATTTTGCGCGGCAGAATTATCTTTCAAAAAAGAACTATTACACCAACTCCCATTTTTCTCTGTTTTTGGCGTAACTTTTGCTCCGGGTGTCAGATTTTTGCATACCATATATCGTTTCGAAGAGAAAGAGCCGATCTACAACTTTCATGTTGGAAATTGTTTCAGATTCTAACCGCAACTATAAGTAACTTTTTGTTTTCTTTTAAAATTAACTATTCAAAACCGGTACCAATTAAATTTAGACCCGGTGGCCAGATTTTTCTATAAATATGGCATCACCCCTCTTCAAAAGCTGCACCACTCTTTCTCTCCCACTTCATGCAGCCCTTCTCTCTCTCTCTCTCCCTCTCTCTCCTTTATTGACACTAAACCACCTCTGTTCTTCACCAAAATCACGTAAAGTCTAACTACGGAGATAGATCATCGATTGGAGCTACGGTTTGAAAGTTGGATTCTCTCCCTCTCATCTAGTATCAAAAAAAAATACGACATCTGAGGTAAGGGGGGTATATTCTCGGGTATTCTGGGGAAATCTGAGTGAAAGGAAAGGGTTAAGGTACCTTGGGTCCTCACCTTTTCAGGACAGATTCGGTTTTATTGTGAATTAAATGCCTTAATTATTATATATTTGTTATATATATTTTATGTATATGATTAATTGTCTGTGTTAATTATTATTAATCATGATGATTGAATGATATGATCGGTGTTAAATTGTGAAAATATATGATCTGTATTGGATTGTGAAAATATTAAGAACCATGGGTGCCTATGTGGATTCCAGTAAGGAAGTTTAGAAAGATAAGATAAACAAGGAAATAAGGATGGATGATCACCATTTATATCATTGTTGCTATTATTATGATTAAGATTATAATTATGATTATGAATATGATTATTATTATTATTATTATCATTATTATGATTATTATTATTATTATTATTATTATTATTATTATTATTATTATATTTATTGTTATTATTATTATTATTATTATTATTATTATTTACTATTAAGCTTAATGGACGGCTCTGCCGCCTTATTCTCTGCATTTATCTTTCTTTTTATTTCCGCTTATCTATATTATAATGGACGGCTCTGCCGCCTTATTCTTAACATTTTATTTTATTTAATTTATGTCATTTATTTATTTGAATATATTGGCTGGCTCTGCCGCCTTATTCTCTGTATTTATCTTTCCTTTTATTTCCGCCTATCTATATTATAATGGACGGCTCTGCCGCCTTATTCTTAACATTTTATTTTATTTAATTTATGTCATTTATTTTATTGAATATATTGGCTGGCTCTGCCGCCTTATTCTCTGTATTTATCTTTCCTTTTATTTCCGCCTATCTATATTATAATGGACGGCTCTGCCGCCTTATTCTTAACATTTTATTTTTATTTAATTTATATCATTTATTTTATTGAATATATTGGCTGGCTCTGCCGCCTTATTCTTTGCATTTATCTTTCTTTTTATTTCTGCTTATCTATATTATAATAGACGGCCCTGCCGCCTTATTCTCTCTATTTATTTTTCCTTTTATTTCATTTTTTTTATAACAGACGATGCCTTATTATTATTATTATTATTATTATTATTATTATTATTATTATTATTATTATTATTATAACTAATATTATTGTTTAAGTTATGAATAATGAAATAAGGAACAAACTACTTATTCTTTAAACGAAACATTATTTTAGCCAAGATATAACTGATATATTTTCTTGAATAATAATAAATAAAATAATAAAAATAATTTACAACGTCTTAAAAAATGGTGGACCTAACAACATGAATATTACGAGGCTGGAATCACATAGATACCTAGGGATCAAAGTAATGATAAAACTTAAATAATGCACTTTGCATCATGAAAATATTTTTGAAGGAGAAAAATTATCTAGAGCATACACCTGGTACGCTGGAGGACATTCACGTTCGATCTCCATGAAGATCTTGGGAGTACAACTGGAACGGAAACCCAATGGCATCAGAGTCGCGCCTGATAGCCGGGTGAGACGATGCAATTCTAGTGTACTTTGACTAAATGACGGAGTGTAACTATGATCGTAGGGATCCAAGCTCCAAAAATATATAAATCAATGATGAGAACCAATGAGTTCATTCGTACCCTATGGGAGCTTGGGCGGACCCTGATCGCTCTAGAAAATGGAATGGAGATATTCCAAAGAATGAGAAGAAGAAATGATTTATTGGGCCCACATGCATCATGAGACTTAACCAAAGATAAATCATAATAAATTCAACTCATGCATTCCATGACAACATAATTGATTGTTATAATTTTGAACATGTTAATTGTATGATTATGTGATATTATCTGTTAACTGGATTATGTCCGCACCGGGTAACCTTCAGGGTCTTGGGTTATACTCACCCTTACTGTTGAACATTTTTCAGAGGAATTAGAAACTCAAGAACCCGAGTGTGAAGATCAGCAATACGCTGAACCCATTGAGAACAATCATTAAGGATAGAATATTTATAATTAGACACCGGATGACTGTATAATATTTAAGGGTGCCTGCGTGCCCCATTCTGTTAAGAGTACAATTATTTACAGTTTATGAATGACTATGTGATATATACAATATTACTTCCGCTGATCTGCCACGTATTTATTTAAAAAAAAAAAAAATTTCACTTTTTCTAAGAACTGTTAACACTCTCAGTTAAATGGGATGAACCTACAGAAGGATTTGTCTTATCTAACCGAGGGTGTTACACTACGCGTCAGCATGACAGTAGCAGCACCTGATGCTGTAATACATTTTAGGTCATTCGACCAACTTCCGACCTACCCAATTGGCCCATTTTAGGTTCGATTATCATGAAACTTCATGGGCCACCTGTTTTCCCCATTTCGAAACCGTTGGCGTTATCCATTCGCCAAAATTCCATCATATGTGCAAGTAATTCGTGAAAATACAATTAAACCATTTATATGCAACACCTATGCACTAAACTATTCAAATGGATTCCAAATTGCCCAAGGCTTATATGCACAGTTTCTAAATGTCATTGGGAACGTATTGGTCCCTTCTGGGGGTCTCAAAACCTGTCGAATCTCAAAATCACCTATCTTGTTCCTATTTTTACATAAATCTCCTGATCTGTCCTGGACTGGGGTCAAGAGATCCGGTGTCTGGTCAGTCATAAATAGTAGATAATTACTTCTCTGAAGACCGGTTATATGAGTATCCGGTTTATGTATCTGATGTTTCTGTATGATGAGAGCGGATTGGGCGTCCTGGAGGTCCTTCACACCGTCCTTACGCGTTGATGTGGGTGAAAGGTGGTATCACCAGCAAAGATTCTCTGACGCTCAAGTCAGTGATGATATTCCAAGTGAGGAATGTTTTCAGAGAGTAATTATCAGTAGATAGAGTCAAAAAGATCCTTCCCTTCGTTGAGGAAGAGAGTTCATATACCTAATTGGCTCGATATTTGAGGATCCGTTAGTGGGGAACCACTAACCTCCAATAACGCCTTAAATTATTATTTTATTGCGCACTTACCAGTATGATTGGGTCAAGTGGCTATTTTATATTTAGCGTAGGGAGTATAGGCTAGAATTAAGGGACAAATTGACCATTCCCGTGAGCAGATTTTGGCTCGTAGTGCAGGGAATTATTGATTGGTCCCTGTAGCAATGCTTTCTGTCTTCTGCATAGTGACGTATATGTTATCCGGTGTCATGGTGTTATCCTGGACAACCGGTATAGGGAGAGCGCCTGATACGGAATTAGAGTCCGGATGTATACCGATGACACCGGTTGCACATTGACGTCTTGATAAAGACGCTGAAATATATCTTGTAGATCGGATACCGGTATCAAGACCGGATCATCTCCTATTTCCAATATATGCATTAAATCATCAATCATCAAAATGCTAATTAATTTCCCATTCATATCACACACATAATTCACCCACATAATACATGACCTGCCCATAGCAATAGTTAAACACATACATATTGGCTCTGTGCCATAAATCATAAGTCTTCTCAAGTACAACATAAATGCCAATAACCTGCCTAACTTCCTAATTCATTATCTATATCATATCTTGAACTCGCATCATCATCATACAAATCACAATCATCAACCATCATAAATCCAATTCATCATCAACAGTTATGCATCAAACTCATAACCACACAATTAAACCTCAAACATTGAGATACGTACTAAATAACATCAAATGCAAGTCATCACTAAGCTATTACACAAGTTCACAATCCTGCATTCTCCTTGACATCCACTATCCGCTTGGCGCACCCTCTGGGGTGATAGTACCTTCCTTATCATTGGTCACTAAATTAAAGAAAATCACAACAAGGGTGAGTATTTAGCATATCGTAATTAATATAGAATGGTAATTAATAAACATAACCACTTACTACCTATTGTTCTTTGATATTAATTAACTTACCGGTTCCATTGCATTTATACATATATATATATATATATATATATCCATCTCTTCCATTTCAAAATAGTTCACACTTGTCTAATTCTCATCCAAGATAACATAATTATCCTATAGTACATCAATCATCATCCATATCCTCATTCTATTTTACAATTACAGTCAATCATCAATTCATCATAAAGCATAAATCAATATCAGGTCACATATATCACAACTAACTCACATATATCTCTGACTCATAGTATCCGGATACTAAATGATCGGCCTTCAGCTAGGGGTCCTACTTGAAACCCATTGAACCCTGCTTGGTCTATTGAGTCCTACTTGACTCTCCACCTCAACCATTGGGTCCTACTTGACCACTGGGTAACTTAGTTGGGTCACAAAAGACCATGAGAGCTAAAAACGAGGGGAAACACATACCGTCGAACATCCCATACCATGTAACGCCCTTTGTTACATCTCAATAAATTCTAAAAAAAATTGTTATTTTTTTACTAAAAATATGATCGTTAAAAAGAAACTATCAGAATAAATTACATACAACATTTCTGAAATACCTCATAAATATCATTAAAAATTTATAAAGTAATTTTACATTCCTCTGAAGAAAATAAATATTAAACATTATTAGAAAGAGAGGAAACTCCATGGCGCAAAAGCAGTTACTTAATGACATTATTTATTCATTGGACCACGGTATTGATACCGAGCTCCCTTTCTAGAACGTGCTATATTTACTGCCTGAATTCTTCGATCCTTCCCCCTGTACGAACTGTTAACCAAGTGGCCTCAATTACTCAAGAGGGGGGTGAATTAAGTATTAAAAATTTTACTTTGAATGCTTTTGAAATTGATTCTTTAGTTACTATGTCTATTGAAGATGATGAGCTTAATGGCAAGTGATAACAAATTATGCACAAGTCAAGATAATAAGTACTTAAAAAGTCTACGTAATAATCAAGATATAGAATCAAATTAACCACAAAGCAATTTATGAGATTTTTTAAAAAGATTAATAGAAGAATGTTACTTAAAGTCAAGTTCAACAATGTTAATCAAAATAGTTTGCAACTTAGTATAACATGCACTTAGTCCAAGTTAATGAAACAATGAATCAACCAAGCAACTTAAGTGCACAAATTTAATGAGTTTAGGGAAGAGAGATTTGCAAAGCGATATATACGAGTTCCACCACGCCGGTGTATATCTCACCTCTAAGCAACCCACTTAGAGGATTTCCACTATTAAAGATTAGAGATACAACTTTGAGCAATCGCGGCTTCCTAGTGTCCCACACTCAAGAACCCAATCCTCACAAGTACAAGAGGGCACCCCACCCAATCTCTCAATCTCACAATTTACAAGGTTGAAACCCAACCCATAAATCTAGAAATTTTGGTATTTAGAATACAAGAGTAACTCTCCAATAGAGTGGATATACAAATTAAAGCTTTCACCAAATGATAACTCTCAAAGAGAGGATATGCAAATTTTAGCACTTCAAAAAAAATATTTTCTCTCTTAAAAAAATTAATTTACAAGTTTAGAAAATAATTTTGCTCAACAAATTTACTCTCAAAGTAATAAGCCAAGAAATAGAAACAGAGAGCAATTGAGAGAGAAGGAGAAAGTGAAGCAGCGTGAGAGATGAAGAAAGCAAAGGAAATGCTTCAATGCTTGGTACGAATTGCTTCTTCAAGTTCCTCTCTATTTATAGCCTCCAGTAGCATGGGATTGCAATTAAATTATTTCCTTCGATGCAATGTAAGTGGAGCAAGGGAGCGTCTGTCTTCAATTGTTTAATTCATAGTGCGATCCATAATTTGCGTAGTGCGTTCAGTGCTGTTTCCATTTGAATTTAAACTGAATGAATCGGTGCATGAATGGATTCCCAGCGTGTATTTTGGCCTTCTGTCAGTGTATGAATCGATTCCTAGGATGAATGAATCGATTCCTATGTGTTTTCAAGGAGCATGAATTTCTCTAGCTATGAATCGATTCCCATGTGTTTTCAAGGAGCATGAATCGATTCCTCTAGCTATGAATCGATTCCCATGTGTTTTCAATCTCCATGAATCGATTCTTTCAACAGGTGAATCGATTCCCAGCAATTTTTGGCACCATGAATCGATTATTGCTTCTAGTGAATCGATTCCCACGCATTTATGGCTTCATGAATCGATTCCCCATGTGGTGAATCGATTCCCACTTTATTTCTTGCACAATGAATCGATTCTTCATGTTGTTCTTTATGTCTTGATGTGTTTTGGACCCTTTTTGATCATTTAGCTCATGGTTCTTTGTTCATTTGATTCTTTGGCATTTTGTTGATCATTTTTTACTTGATTGAGACCTTTATGAATGCCTTGACTCAAGTCCTTGATTGTTCATCAAATTTAATAGCTTGACAACATCCTTAATATTTCTTCATTTGTTGTGTCATTATCAAAACCTACATCAACATATAAATACACGAACCATCAATTTAAAACATATGAAACAAAAACATGGAGAAAAGAGTGAGAAATAGAATATAATATTCTCAAATAAGGCATAAGCAATAAAGGGTTTTCACAAATATAATATTTATATTATCAATCACAATTACATGCACAAATAATTATGAATGCATATGAGATGCAGTTTGATGTTCTTAATCCATGATTCATTTTATCAATGTATGTGGGCCCTTTAAAATTTTTATTTTGCACTAGGCCAATCAGGAGTTGACACTGTTCTTTAAAATCTGGATAATATAACTACCTCAATGCAAAAGAATAGCTCTACTGATATGGAAACACTTAGAGACTAGTCAGAGTGAGAAAGTTTGTTGTGAAAGTACCCGACACTAGGGAGCGACCCCAAGTCCCCTGAAGCATCCTTCCACACCCTCTCATCCCAAGGCTTGTAATTGAACCTCCTTTAATATATCCTCGGTTTCTATAATCTGTCCTCAGGCAATTTCACATCTTTTCTCTTGAGATTATTCATGATGCATGAACTACTCACGTATTGAGTTGGTTAAGGCTTTTAGAAACTCGATTATATTATTAAGGCCTACGAATCGCGACATAGCCACCTCAAGTAAACTGTACTTTTTCAAATTCTCAAATAAGTTCTATCACACATATAAAATTTTAGTACAGTTCCTTTTTAAATCACAAATCAAATCTCATCATAATTTGAGTTCTAAAGCCTTTTAAAACCTTTCTTCGAAAATTTATAGGTCAATTCAAAATCAATTACTAAAAACTCAAAATTAGAATTATCAATCTTTAAAACCGTAGTACTTGAAAATTTTGCATAATATTTTCATGCATTTTTGAAAATAAAATTCTTATTTTATATATATATATATATATATATATTAAGAGTATAAAGTAAAATATTAGTGAAAGATCTTTTTTTCATTTAAGATTTAAATGTATTTATATATGTATATATGTATAAAAAATTATTTTTATAGAATAATTTCTCTTTATTTTTCTTTTTGATAACTAACTGGAAATCTTAATTTTAGTAAATATTTTTCAAAGATAAAAGATTTCTAAAAATTTATATAGTTTCATTGAAAACTAAGAAATTTATTAAAAGTGATTTGAATAAAAATAAACAAATAAATAAAGAAGTAAAAGATAAGTAAATTCTTACATAGTTCTAGTTTTCTGTCACGCTTGCTATATAAGTCCATAACAATCCAAATTTTAATCAGCGCAAAGGTATAACCCAGTCCATATAAGTCCATAACAATCCAAATTTCAATGATATGGTATGTTAGGTTAATGAATCATCCAAATATTTTGAACTTTATCTTAGGTTAATCAATATGATTCATCCACATATTTTAAACTTTTGAATAAATTTTATTTATTTACTTACTTAAGATGATAATAATTATTACTTTAAAATATAATAATTGTTCATAGTTAAAAGGAGTAGAGGACTCATCCCATTATTGTTATGTTTTCTCATATTATATTCTTACTTCACTCTCCTTTACCTTTTGTATCTTGATCCGTTATGAAAAGTCCATGTGCACCTTGTCTCAGAGTTCTAAAACATACCAATTTTATTTTAATATAGTTATAAGATGAAAATTTAGATTACTATTTTAAAAAAGAAGGGTAAATAGTAATTATACATAGTAATGATAAATAGTAAATTTTAAATAGTTGTCATAAATGTAATAGTAAATAGTAAATCATGAATAGTAACTAATCCGTCTGAGTCCGGGGTCTGAGATCCGGTGTCGGGACGACCTTAAGAGTTGAAGATTGAATGAGTTTGGAGACCAGCTGTGCGTATCCGGTCTCTGTGATCCGGCCTCTTCAGTGTGTGGAGGTCGGTCTTGTTGTCCTGAGAATCCTTTACACTGGCCTCTCGCGTTGGTGTGGGCGACAGGTGGTGTCACCTATGAAGATTCTCCGACGCTCAAGTTAGAAGAGTGTGTGAACTCTGTTAATACAAAAGCAGTATAATAGTGAGAATGAGGGTAAGGACCACGTAACCTGGCGTATGTATTGCAATATGTTATTTATAGTTGAGCGTGGAAAATGAATCATTGAGTGTTAGTGGGCCCACTGGTTCTGATAACGTGTATAAAGAGTCAATCCGAGTGGGCCAGCATTCAGAGTATGCCAAGAGAGTAGGTGAATTATCAGTGTACTTCTCTATCACATGGATGGAGGATAATCACCTTTCTGTAAATTCCGCTGGTGACTGTACCCACTCCTGTCAGTGGATGAAAGGGACATATTCCACTTTTGCAGAATACTTTCCTTGCTACGATATTGGGGCAGTCGGTTATAGAACGGATCATCAACCCAGTGTAGGAGAGCGGATAAGTCACCCGGTATCTCAGATGTCACCTCGGACGACCGGTGTAAGAGAGATTTGCCTAATGTGTTACAGACCGGATTGGTATTCTTGACACCGGTTGAACTCTAGGACGGCTATAATGACTTCACTTTAGGTGAGACCGGATCAACATGTTTACCGTGTAACATCCTATTTTCATCACAAATAGGAAATAGATATTAATATATTTCTTGAGAAATACTTACTATAAGTTAGTTTATTATTATCATTTTTTTTGAAATTTTGGTATTTATATTTTGGCTAAATACACGGTTTGGTCCCCTAACTTTTTAAGTTTTTTCAAATTGGTCCCCTATTTATTTTTTGTTTCAAAGAGGTCCCAAAATTTTTAAAAACATGTCAATTTGGTCCTTCCGTTAGAAAATCCCCTAACGGCGTTTGCTAACATGGCATGCTGGACACGTGTCAATTTCTTATTTGTATATGTGTCACCATCAAAATATAGGACACGTGTCAGATTTTGATTGGGTGATGATTAAATTCGAATTTAAAAGAAATGGCACTTGGTGGGACTTGAACCTAAGACCCTAAACACAAATACCAAATGCACTACCACTAGACCACATGTCACTTTCAACATATAATTGACAGCATTTGTATATGAAGGTAACATTTCATTATCTTGTAAATATAAATGTAACTTAATTTAATTATTATTAATAAGATGTTTATAAGTATATTTAATTTATTTATTGTTAATAAAATATCTAAAGGTATATTTAATTTTATTATTATTAATAAAATATTTTAAAAATATATTTAATTTAATTATTATTATTAAAATAACTAAAAATAGTTAAACTAATTATTTTTGATAAAATATTTGAAAATATATTTAGTTTAATTATTATTAATAAATTATTTAAAAATATAATTAAATTAAATAATTATTAATAATTACTATTAATAATTAATTTTTGAATATTATTTTTAAATACTATTATTATTATTATTAAATAATATTTTATTAATAATTACTATTAATAAATTATATATAATTTAACTATTATTATTATTTTTTAAATAATATTTTATTAATAATAATATTTTTTAATAATTACTATTAATAATTAATTTAACTATATTTTACTAAAAATATTTTATTTAAATTAAATATTTTAATAATAGTAATTAAACTAAGTATATTTTATTAATTTAATTAAATTTAAAATATTATTTTTAAATAATGTTTTATTAATCATAGTTAAATTAGATATAATTTATTAATAATAATTAAACTAAAAATATTTTAAATATTTTATCAAAAATAATTAATTTAAATATTTTTTAGTTATTTTATTAATAATGATTAAATTAAATATATTTTCAAATATTTTATTAACAATAATAAAATTAAATATACCTTTAGATATTTAATTAATAATAAATAAATTAAATATACTTATAAACATCTTATTAATAATAATTAAATTAAGTTACATTTATATTTAGAAGATAATGAAATGTTACCTTCATATACAAATGCTGTCAATTATATGTTGAAAGTGACATGTGGTCTAGTGGTAGTGCATTTGGTACTTGTGTTTAGGGTCTTGGGTTCAAGTCCCACCAAGTGCCATTTCTTTTAAATTCGAATTTAATCATCACCCAATCAAAATCTGACACGTGTTCTATATTTTGATGGTGACACATGTGCAAATAAGAAATTGACAGTGTCCAGCATGCCATGTTAGCAAACGTCGTTAGGGGATTTTCTAACGGAAGGACCAAATTGACATGTTTTTAAAAGTTTTAGGACCTCTTTGAAACAAAAAATAAATAGGGGACCAATTTAAAAAAACTTAAAAAGTTAGGGGACCAAACTGTGTATTTAGCCTTATATTTTTATTATTTGTTTTTTTAAAATAATAATAATAAAAAAATGAAAATATTTCTGAATGAGAATTTTAAAGTGACTTAATTAGTATTCACTAATTAAGAAAATTATATTAAGAATTTTTAATATCTTTATTATTCACCATTTTTATTTTATGTTGTTATATTTTTTATTTTTTTTACATATTTAAGATTTAACTCTTATTAGAATTTTAAAATAAAATTTTGAAGGAATTAGACTATGGTTCTTTTGCACTTTTTGATCTACATAATATTTATGATTTTTTGGAATTTTTTGAAAATTTTGAATTATTTTAATAAAATAATATATTTTAAATAATTTTAAATTCATATAAAGTTGCTTAAAATTAAAAATATTTACAAGAATGTAAAGTTAAATTATAAGAAAATTTTCTAAAATCCATTTCAAGTAGACTTATCTAAAAATTATCGGTTTGAGAAAAATCTTGATTTTTTCTAATCGTTAAAAAATTAGAAACGTATCAATAAATTTTTATTAACAGAAAATTTTAGATTTTTAAAATTTCAGCTTTATATTACTTATTATAAAATTAGTGAGGACTGATATAATATCGCTAAATTTCAAAAAGGACTCATTTTGAATATTTAAAATATACCGAGTGAAGGGTTACTATTTGACTTAATAATTTTGCCGACAGTTACTATGCAAAACACTGTGTATGTATGAAATTTTCAAAAGATGCACAGTAACAAGGAATAAAAAATTCAAAAATGCATAGTACTTTTATATTAAAATAATGGAATGCATAGTAAATTTTTTTCTTATAAATACTGAAGGATTTCTTCTTTAGAATTCACAATTTCAGATTAAGTTTTCTTAATATAGTAGTGCTAGTGAGATAGTGGTGGAAGTGAGAGAGAGAAATAATTTTTTTTTGGAAGAAGGTTCTGCTAAAATTCTAAGGTACGAATACCTCACTTTTATATTTTTTTGGGTTATTTTCATATCGTTTTTAGAAATCTGTTATTATACTAGAAATAATATTATTTTAAGTTACTATTCTGCATAGTAAAATACTATTTCAATAATAAATTACTATTTCAATAGTAAATTACTATTCAAATAGTAAATTACTATTTATTATTACTATTTACCTTTACTGTTACTATTTACCTTTACTATTCACGTTTTACTATTTACCGTTACTATTCACATTTTACTATTTACTGTTACTATTCATAATTTACTATTTACCGTTACTATTCACGTTTTACTATTTACTGTTACTATTTACTATAACTATTCACTATTCACTATTCACTATTCACTATTTAACATTTACCATTTTTATTTTAAGTAGTAATCTTACTTTTCATCTTGTAATTATATTAAAATGAAATTGGTATGTTTTAGAACTCGGAGACGAGGCGCGCATGGATTTTCAATAACGAATCGGTATACAAGAGGTAAGGGGGAGTGAGATAAGAATATAATATGAAAGACATAAGAATAAATGGAGGAGTCCCCTACTCCTTTTAAATTTAATAATATTATTATTTTAAAGTAATAACTTCTCAACATAAAATTTATAATAAATTTAATATATTGTGTAACTTATTCTGAAATATCTATACATGGATCTGAATTATTATAACTTATACGGATTGGACTAAACCTATGCAAAGACTGGGATTTTTTATATCCTATATGGATCGAACTAAACCTATGCAAGGACTTGGACTATTATGACCTGTCTAGACTGAACTATACCTATGCGAAGACTGGATATATGGACTTATATAGATCTGTGTGAGGAATGGACTATAAGGACTCAAAATCAAATCTACTAATTTAAATAACCATTAAAAATTTGAATTATATTTATAAGCGATATTTAGTTGATTTGACTTGATTATAATTAATTATATTTGATTTCGATTAATGATATTGTGATTTATAATATTAGACTGTGATTAATAATATGCAATTATGATTGATGATATTTGATTAAGATTGATGAGATTACTATACTTAATTGTGGTTGATGAATGATTGGTGACCTTGTGATATGAAGTTTAAGCATATAGCAAGCATGACGGAAAGTTAAAACTCAGTAAGAATTTTCTTACCTTACTCTTTAAATTTTTATTCCAAGAGAAAGTATTTTATAATTATTTTAGTCTTTTATTTCTTCTTAGAAATAATTTTTATTAACTTTATTTTTAATCTCTATAATAAAATCTAGTATTAGAAAGAAGCTATTTTATGAAAATCAGAGGTTGAGATAATTAATTCTTGAATTAAAGAAAATTTTTATAGTTTTAAGTATTCTTAGTTAATGATTTTAAATTATTTTCTTTAGAAATTAGAAGTTTAAAGTAAATTATTTTGGTTTTTTCCAACGAAATAACTAAAGAATATTTTGTGGAGATTTCAAAAACTCAATCTAGTTAAGATTCAAATTGAGAAAGATTATGTAAATATGTGAAGATTTTTAAGAGAAAGCTTTGAGATATTTAAGGCTTGGAAACTCAATTTTGTTAAGATCTGAATTTGAAGACTGTACTAAATTATTTCAGTATAACAGAAGTTCAAAGAAGAACTTATGGAAATGTACAGTTTGTTGTGATGATTTTGTGAACCTTTATGGTATTCAATAATTGAGTTTCTAAAAGCCTTAACCAACTAAATATGCGAGTAGTTCATGCATCATGAATCATTAAAGAGAAATGAGATGTGATATTGCCTGGGGACGGATTATAGAAACCGAGGATACATTAGAGGAGGCTTAATTGTGAGCCTTGCGATGAGAGAGTGTGAAAGGGTGCTTCAGGTGACCTGGGGTCGCTCCCTAGTGTCGGGTACTTTCACAATAAAAACTTTCTCAGTCTGACTAGTCTCTAAGTGTTTCCACGCCAGTTGAGTTGTTCATATGCCATGAAGGCATTTATGTTATTATTATCCAGAATTTATGAAACAGTGTAAACTCCTGGTTGGCCCAGTGCAAACTAAAACTTTAAGGGCCCACATGCATAAACTGAATGAGATAGTAGCATAAGCATTACATAACATTCATGTGATTGTGACATTCTATATGGATGGTTATGAATGAAAATATAAGTGTTATGTATATGGAAACCCTATATTCATAATTGATTGTATATGAGATTATGACAGATATTACTATATTAGTTTGTGAAAACCCTTATGCTTATGTCTTATCTGTAATATATTATATTTTGTTTCTCACTCCTTCTTGTTTGAATTTTTGTGTCCAAAATATATGTTATATGATATATAGCTAGCAGCCCAAGATGGAAGGATATGTAATTACAAGAGGATAAAGTGGTCTCATCCTCAATCGATTAGATGAAGAGATATGACAAGAGTAGGATTCAAAAACTCAATGGTTCAAGGACTAGGAAATGATTGTTCACATTTGTAGTAGAGGTATAGTTTAGTTTTATTTTGCCTTATTACAATATCAAGTAGATAATTATAACAAGGTAAAGGTTAAACTTTGATAAACTCTTTCATTCAGATATAATATTGTAATGATTTATCACTTATGATTTCTATAAATTATTTTGTCATTATGGACAAATATTGAAAGACAATTTTATTTTATTTTTTTTACTTTCAATATTCAAAGGAAATCAGATGTATATACGTCCTTGTATACACGAGATAAAGAGGGATAAATATGCATATCTTTCTAAAAAAAAATTATCTCGTGTATATAAGGGGGTGTTACAAAGTGGTTTCAGAGCAGTTCAATCCAAACCGGCTTGTGGTATGGTCTTACTAGCGTGTTAGTGTACTCTGATGGTTAAGTTTGACAAGAGATTTTATGGTTGAGAAAAGAGGAAATTTTATTGGAGTAAATGGTAAGAAGTAAGTGAAGAAAAATTAGGAGTATAGAAAGAAGGAACTAATTTTAAGTTCATAAGAAGTATAAGTTAGAACTTTATAGCCTGTTACTTGAAAAATGTTATTGCAGGGATTATCAGAAACTGGCCATTCTGAAGTCTTTCTTGACATTGTTTAAGTACGGGCCTTAATGTATGATGGAATGATAAGGTAAATTAACTAATGCAGTTATTTCCTTTTATTCCAAGTGTATTGTATGGTGTTTGATTCTCTGATTAATATGTGATAGTGAAATATTCTAACATTTTCCTGTTTTACAATATGGTATGAGACAACAAGGGAGATAAGACAATAGAAAATTCTTAGAAATATTTTGGTATGAATTCTAGACTGGAGCTGTCGTGACTTTGACTACTTAGTTATAAACTATCGGGACTGATCACCCCGAATGATTTGCACTAAGTAGTGAAAGACATGTCAAAAGAAGGATGTTAAGATCAACGAATTTAACCTTGGGTTAATGTGGTATATGGAGAAATGGAGATAAACTCAATAAATTCTATTAGGATATTCCTTACCATGTCCTTGAAGTTGTAGAGATACTTGTGTGAATTAGAATTCTAATGGGTAGATAACTGTTGTAATCTCAAACTAGTATAACAAATTGTTTAAGATAGAATCATAGTTTTGTCTTTTGGTGATATATTTTGAAAAGAAAAATGTGTGGATGTATGCTTCATGAAAGAAATATGATAATTTATAACTTGTTTGATATAACAAATAATCATATTAGGAATTGTATCTCTGGCTATTTGTATTGATTCTTCTTTTGTATGACATATAAAATATGTTAATTATTGTTTGATTTGATAAAGTTTTCATTTATGATGTCTATGATTGAATAATATATATAATGGTTATGTGTGTAAATATATGAATTAATAAAACTTTTATGATTGTGACATCGAATGTAATTAACCATATATTTTTGAATTTTTTTTAAAATTGATTTATTGTGATAAATATATCAATGAATGACCTAAAATAAGCATTATAGATCTTTGGAAGACATCGATATTGGTTTAATATTTAGAAATTATGACATAAAATATTTTTTGTGATTCCTAACAATATGATACATGTTTATCAAGTTATTTTCTTTTAGTCATCGATTTTGTTCGACGAATATACATACCTGACATAAATCATTGTTATGTAATAACCATTGTAGATTTAAAATAAAGAAACGTGTTAGTAAACCATGAGGAAGTATATATGAACCTTTACTTATTGATTTTCCTATAAAGAGAATTACATAAGTCTTAGTTACCCATAAAAAAAAATTCAAGTGAGTATTTCTAAGTCAACGTAGTGATTTGTGATCATTTAAGATTGGAGAATTTATCAAATATATGTAATGGTTGTAGTCAATTATAATGAAATGTGCAATCACTTAGTTAAGGAATATTTAATTCATTATAGAAGACAATAAGAAATGATTACATACCCTGGATTATCATGAAGCAAAGACCACAAGGATTTAACTAGATAAACAAGTACAACATGGACTAAGACATATTTATCCTTTCTCACTAGGATAATTTATTATACACGATTACATTAAGGAAAATAAAATAGAACATCTAGTATATCATAGATAGAGGTCTAAGAGTCTTGGCAATACAAAAATTATCCAAACTAGAGAAATAATCATAACGATTATAAGAAGTGAGGCACTTGTTACCACAACCTGTAGTCCATCCCGACTTCGTTCTTTCTTACTTCTAGGAAGGTTGGCCATCGAATAGTATGATAGTACTTGAGAAAAAGATTGAAGAAATTGGATAGAAGAGAGAAACTAAGAAACCTTGAAGTTGTGATAGGAAGTGAGAATTGAATGAGAATTTATAAGCAAGTAAGGGAGGGAGAGTTGCAACGGTCATAAACGGCTAGTCCAACGGCTAGTCCAACGGCTAGTTGCTAACGGCTAGTTGTCCAGTAATTAATTCTTAGCAGTCCATTTTACTATGTTACGAGTAGGAATTTTAATTAATAGATGTTATGGATTATGTTAAGTAAGATTTTAATAGATTGAGAAACGTAATTATTGAGGTGTTTAGAGTTAACCATCAATTTATGATGAGCATGGTTGACAAAATTAAGACGAGTAATATTTTTGAGTTAAGGAAAAAAATACAGGTAAGATTAAAAAAAAGAGATAAATGGCAATGTTAAGGAAAATGTACACAATTGTCAAGGAAACTAGAAATATATTTTAGAACAGTTCAGTTAGTTTATCTATGGTAAGATTTATTAACAATATTAAATTTCGAGGACGAAATTTCTTTTAGGGGAGTAGAGTTGTAACATCCTATTTTCATCACAAATAGAAAATAGATATTAATATATTTCTTGAGAAATACTTACTATAAGTTAGTTTATTATTATCATTTTTTTTGAAATTTTGGTATTTATATTTTTATTATTTGTTTTTTTAAAATAATAATAATAAAAAAATGAAAATATTTCTGAATGAGAATTTTAAAGTGACTTAATTAGTATTCACTAATTAAGAAAATTATATTAAGAATTTTTAATATCTTTATTATTCACCATTTTTATTTTATGTTGTTATATTTTTGTTTTTTTTTACATATTTAAGATTTAACTCTTATTAGAATTTTAAAATAAAATTTTGAAGGAATTAGACTATGGTTCTTTTGAACTTTTTGATCTACATAATATTTATGATTTTCTGGAATTTTTTGAAAATTTTGAATTATTTTAATAAAATAATATATTTTAAATAATTTTAAATTCATGTAAAGTTGCTTAAAATTAAAAATATTTACAAGAATGTAAAGTTAAATTATAAGAAAATTTTCTAAAATCCATTTCAAGTAGACTTATCTAAAAATTATCGGTTTGAGAAAAATCTTGATTTTTTCTAATCGTTAAAAAATTAGAAACGTATCAATAAATTTTTATTAACAGAAAATTTTAGATTTTTAAAATTTCAGCTTTATATTACTTATTATAAAATTAGTGAGGACTGATATAATATCGCTAAATTTCAAAAAGGACTCATTTTGAATATTTAAAATATACCGAGTGAAGGGTTACTATTTGACTTAATAATTTTGCCGACAGTTACTATGCAAAACACTGTGCATGTATGAAATTTTCAAAAGATGCACAGTAACTAGGAATAAAAAATTCAAAAATACATAGTACTTTTATATTAAAATAATGGAATGCATAGTAAATTTTTTTCCTATAAATACCGAAGGATTTCTTCTTTAGAATTCACAATTTCAGATTAAGTTTTCTTAATATAGTAGTGTTAGTGAGATAGTGGTGGAAGTGAGAGAGAGAAATAATTTTTTTTTGGAAGAAGGTTCTGCTAAAATTCTAAGGTACGAATACCTCACTTTTATATTTTTTTTGGGTTATTTTCATATCGTTTTTAGAAATCTGTTATTATACTAGAAATAATATTATTTTAAGTTACTATTCTGCATAGTAAAATACTATTTCAATAATAAATTACTATTTTAATAGTAAATTACTATTCAAATAGTAAGTTACTATTTACTATTACTATTTACCTTTACTGTTACTATTTACCTTTATTATTCACGTTATACTATTTACCGTTACTATTCACGTTTTACTATTTACTGTTACTATTCATAATTTACTATTTACCATTACTATTCACGTTTTACTATTTACTGTTACTATTTACTGTAACTATTCACTATTCACTATTTACTATTCACTATTTAATATTTACCATTTTTATTTTAAGTAGTAATCTTACTTTTCATCTTGTAATTATATTAAAATGAAATTGGTATGTTTTAGAACTCGGAGACGAGGCGCGCATGGATTTTCAATAACGAATCGGTATACAAGAGGTAAGGGGGAGTGAGATAAGAATATAATATGAAAGACATAAGAATAAATGGAGGAGTCCCCTACTCCTTTTAAATTTAATAATATTATTATTTTAAAGTAATAACTTCTCAACATAAAATTTATAATAAATTTAATATATTGTGTAACTTATTCTGAAATATCTATACATGGATTTGAATTATTATAACTTATACGGACTGGACTAAACCTATGCAAAGACTGGGATTTTTTATATCCTATATGGATCGAACTAAACCTATGCAAGGACTTGGACTATTATGACCTGTCTAGACTGAACTATACCTATGCGAAGACTGGATATATGGACTTATATAGACCTGTGCGAGGAATGGACTATAAGGACTCAAAATCAAATCTACTAATTTAAATAACCATTAAAAATTTGAATTATATTTATAAGCGATATTTAGTTGATTTGACTTGATTATAATTAATTATATTTGATTTCGATTAATGATATTGTGATTTATAATCTTAGACTGTGATTAATAATATGCAATTATGATTGATGATATTTGATTGAGATTGATGAGATTACTATACTTAATTGTGGTTGATGAATGATTGATGACCTTGTGATATGAAGTTTGAGCATATAGCAAGCATGACGGAAAGTTAAAACTCAGTAAGAATTTTCTTACCTTACTCTTTAAATTTTTATTCCAAGAGAAAGTATTTTATAATTATTTTAGTCTTTTATTTCTTCTTAGAAATAATTTTTATTAACTTTATTTTTAATCTCTATAATAAAATCTAGTATTAGAAAGAAGCTATTTTATGAAAATCAGAGGTTGAGATAATTAATTCTTGAATTAAAGAAAATTTTTATAGTTTTAAGTATTCTTAGTTAATGATTTTAAATTATTTTCTTTAGAAATTAGAAGTTTAAAGTAAATTATTTTGGTTTTTCCCAACGAAATAACTAAAGAATATTTTGTGGAGATTTCAAAAACTCAATCTAGTTAAGATTCAAATTGAGAAAGATTATGTAAATATGTGAAGATTTTTAAGAGAAAGCTTTGAGATATTTAAGGCTTGGAAACTCAATTTTGTTAAGATCTGAATTTGAAGACTGTACTAAATTATTTCAGTATAACAGAAGTTCAAAGAAGAACTTATGGAAATGTACAGTTTGTTGTGATGATTTTGTGAACCTTTATGGTATTCAATAATTGAGTTTCTAAAAGCCTTAACCAACTAAATATGCGAGTAGTTCATGCATCATGAATCATTAAAGAGAAATAAGATGTGATATTGCCTGGGGACGGATTATAGAAACCGAGGATATATTAGAGGAGGCTTAATTGCGAGCCTTGCGATGAGAGAGTGTGAAAGGGTGCTTCAGGTGACCTGGGGTCGCTCCCTAGTGTCGGGTACTTTCACAATAAAAACTTTCTCAATCTGACTAGTCTCTAAGTGTTTCCACGCCAGTTGAGCTGTTCATATGCCATGAAGGCATTTATGTTATTATTATCCAGAATTTATGAAACAGTGTAAACTCCTGGTTGGCCCAGTGCAAACTAAAATTTTAAGGGCCCACATGCATAAACTGAATGAGATAGTAGCATAAGCATTACATAACATTCATGTGATTGTGACATTCTATATGGATGGTTATGAATGAAAATATAAGTGTTATGTATATGGAAACCCTATATTCATAATTGATTGTATATGAGATTATGACAGATATTACTATATTAGTTTGTGAAAACCCTTATGCTTATGTCTTATCTGTAATATATTATATTTTGTTTCTCACTCCTTCTTGTTTGAATTTTTGTGTCCAAAATATATGTTATATGATATATAGCTAGCAGCCCAAGATGGAAGGATATGTAATTACAAGAGGATAAAGTGGTCTCATCCTCAATCAATTAGATGAAGAGATATGACAAGAGTAGGATTCAAAAACTCAATGGTTCAAGGACTAGGAAATGATTGTTCATATTTGTAGTAGAGGTATAGTTTAGTTTTATTTTGCCTTATTACAATATCAAGTAGATAATTGTAACAAGGTAAAGGTTAAACTTTGATAAACTCTTTTATTCGGATATAATATTGTAATGATTTATCACTTATGATTTCTATAAATTATTTTGTCATTATGGACAAATATTGAAAGACAATTTTTATTTTTATTTTTACTTTCAATATTCAAAGGAAATCAGATGTATATACGTCCTTGTATACACGAGATAAAGAGGGATAAATATGCATATCTTTCTAAAAAAAATTTTATCTCGTGTATATAAGGGGGTGTTACATACCGACTGGGTCACTATCCTGGGATACCGATTAGCTTCCAGGACGGCTGAGACTGCCTTTTGCCCTTAGGACCAGTATTCAGACCGGATAGCCTTGGAGCCGGTATCCAGACCGGATCATTTGTCCCCTAGCTTGTGTGAAGGACTGTGAGTTGCTCATATAAGCTATGCAGTTCATAAGTGGTCTGTATGCCAGCGTATCCTACAAGAATACAAGTTATGTTTTTTACCTTCGAAACACTCATTAACCATCGAATATTGTCCCCAAGTGTTATGGAGTGAACGACTCTGAGTAATTCCGAGTGGAATATTTGACTTCTGAGTGATCGATTCTGAGTGAGGCATATTCTGGCCTTGTTACAAGGGAAATTCCATTCCCTCTGAGTGGAAACTCTCCCGAGCAATAGCTCCGAGTGGAATCTCTCAGATTAATTCCTTCTGGATAGAAGGATCCGATTAATCCTTCCTGGGTGGAAGGTTCTGAGTGATTCTTCAATCGGTGCTTGGTCTAATTGTGCCAACTACATTCGGAGTTCAGTTTTAAGTCCTACAATCTGAGTCTTCATTTGTGTCCGAAATTTCCGAGTGCAACTTTCCCGAGTGGGATGTCCCCGAGTGTGACGCTTCCTCGTGGGATTGCATTGAGTGATACATTTCTGATCTTAACGTAATACAGCACTGAGTGAAGGATTTCCGACCTCCATCTGGTATGTTACCGAGTGAAGCATTTTCCGAGTGTGATACTTAGGGACAGAGAAACGCTTCGACTTATGATGAGTGCGTTTCGGGTAGAGATTTTCCCGAGTAAACAATTCCTGATTGAAACTTCAAAGTGAGATTCTCTCAGCTTACAGAATTCAAGAGTCGAACTTCAATAAGATATTGCCGACTAAATTATTTAAGAGTCTTGCATCGAATTTGAAGTGTTTTCGAGTAAGGAAACCCAAGGGAAAATATTTCCGAGTGGGGAATTCCAAAGGGAGTACTTCTGGGTGAATTCAATAATAAGAATGACGATTGACTCTTCTGCGACGTTCGATAAAACCTACTAGTCGTGATTGGGGTTCGGTTTGATCCTACAACCCATGTCTTCAATGGCGTTCGGTTTAATCCTACTAACCTTTTTTCTTTAATCGGTGTTAGCTCTTACCCATTCACCGTTCTTCTTCAATCGGTGTTGGATTTTAACCATTCACCGGCCTTCATACTCCGTGTTGGATTTTACCCATTCACCGGCCTTCAAATGGGGTTCGGTGCAATCCTACAACCCATTTCCTAAGGTTCGGTTCAATCCTACAATCCAGGTCTTCACCGACGTTCGGCCAAACCTACTAGTCGTACTCGGAGTTCGGTTTAATCCTACAATCCGAGCCTTCAATCACTCGGTGTTGGATTTTACCCATTCACCGGCCTTCAAATGGGGTTCGGTGCAATCCTACAACCCATTTCCTGAGGTTCGGTTCAATCCTACAACCCAGGTCTTCAACGGTGTTCAGCCAAACTTACTAACCATACTCGAAGTTCGGTTTAATCCTACAATCCGAGCCTTCAAACACTCGGTGTTCACCCCTTTGTACCTTCGAAGAGGTTCATCACTAACAACGGATACGTTGTTACGATCATCCGTCCTGAAAGTATCTTATCACAACATAGTTGTGCATTGAATAAAATCATAAGTCATAGGTGAACAGAGAGAATATTTCATTAATCATGGATTATAATATTTAAAAAGACGTAAGGCCGAGACAGGGTTTTGCCTAATTAAACCCTTTTTGATAAAACCTGATCAGAAAAATCCAAGAAAATGAGTGCAGACCGTTTTACCGACTGGCTACAACAGCCGAAGGCGTTCTCGACTTTGATAGCCTGATCTTTAATTAATGACCTCTCGGGGGTCCTGATGTTGTTGGGGCATAACACTTTGCTGTTCATGCTCGCCAATCCAGACTCCCTTTGGCCTTCTCGAAGTAGTGACCCTTTTGATCAGAGTGGAGCTATTTTCATCATCGTACTCATGATATCCTCTCCTCTTTCTCAATCCGGTCTGGGTCATCAAGAGTGCCTTCTCTAGAAAGATACTGTTTGAGTTTATCCTCTCGGATCAGGGTCTCAATAGTATTCTTCAGAGTCTGACATTCATCTGTTGAGTGGCCCTCTTGCTCATGGAACTCACAGTACTTTTAAGGGTCTCCATGTTTACGAAGCTGGGGCGGCATCCTGACCCCGTATGCAGTAAGCGTTGGCCATCCGATCTCTCTGAGAATCTGAGATCGCTTAGAATTTAACGGGGCATAATTACCAAATACATGTATCCGCTCTCCCTGACTCAGAGGAACAGGATTATCGAAGACGCTGCCTTGGGCCGGTCTCTCCATGCATTCCGATCTAGGCCACTTTTTATCTCTCCGTTGTTGATGTGGTGTTGGGGATTTCCTTTTGACCGCTGTTGCTTCTAAGTGCATTTCTATGCCCACGTATTTCGAAGCTTTTCTTCGAAACTCCTCCAACATCGTCGGAGGATTCTTTGCCAGAGACAAAGCAAAGGCAGATCCAGGCTGTAAGGCTTCGACAATGACGTGAATCTGAATATCCTCTGTGAGGCTAGGCACCAAAGCAGCCTCCTTGTAAAATCTCTTCAAAAACTCCTTGAGAGTTTCATTTTCCCCCTGCTTTATCTGAGCCAAGGTATGGGAAGTCCTTGGGACGTCCCTAGAGATGATGAAATGGCTTTCAAATGAAGTCGTCATTTCTTCCCAAGAGTCTATTGACCCTGAAGGTAAACTTTTGAACCAAGTGAGAGCCTCAGACGTCAGTGTTCTTGGAAACATCCTGCATATCACATCCTCGTCGCCTTCCAGGTATATGGCCTCATACACATAAGCATTGAGGTGCTTAGTGGGATCAGTTTCTCCATTATATTTCCCGATCAACAGTGGTTGAGTCGTTTGAAGGTGCTTGGGGATGAGTATACTCATGAGCCTCCTTGAAAAAGGGACGTTGAGTCGGTATGCCCCAGAAGTCATCAATACCTGCTCTTTTCTCCTTGCACTAATTCTGTCCCCAGAATCTTGAGCTTGTTCTCCCCTCACATAAATAGGGATCTTAGAATACTAGAGAGTTGTAGACCTTTCTCTCACAGATGCATGGTGAGTATCCTCAACCTGAGACATCACTCTGTCCCCAGCTCTTCCTTTCTCCCTTCGCAACTTCATCAACTCCTCCTTGAGTTGTCTGATAACCTTATCTCGTGGATCAGGGGTTGCCACTGGTACCATTCTCCTTGAGTGGGTTGCTGGTGATTCGAAAATAAATCTCCCCTCAGCTTGTTGATGGGTCACATTTTCCACATGACCATCCACAAAGTCGCGTCCATCTCCTTCCATGGTCGACTACTAACTTCTGCAAAAAGTGGGAATAACTCTACCGAGTCCCACCGGGCGTGCCAATGATCTGTCCGAGTTTGGGGTCTGAGATCTGGTCTCGGGACGACCTTAAGAGTTGAAGATTGAATGAGTTTGGAGACTGGATGTGCGTATCCGGTCTCTGTGATCTGGCCTCTTCAGTGTGTAGAGGTCGGTCTTGTTGTCCTGGGGATCCTTCACACCGGCCTCTCGCGTTGGTGTGGGCGACAGGTGGTGTCACCTGCGAAGATTCTCCGACGCTCAAGTTAGAAGAGTGTGTGAACTCTGTTAATACATAAGCAGTATAATAGTGAGAATGAGGGTAAGGACCACGTAACCTGGCGCATGTATTGCAATATGTTATTTATAGTTGAGCGTGGAAGATGAATCATAGGGTGTTAGTGGGCCCACTGGTTCTGATAACGTGTATAAAGAATCAATCTGAGTGGGCCAGCATTCAGAGTATGCCAAGAGAGTAGGTGAATTATCAGTGTACTTCTCTGTCACATGGATGGAGGATAATCACCTTTCCATAAATTCCACTGGTGACTGTACCCACTCCTGTCGGTGGATGAAAGGGACATATTCCACTTTTGCAGAATACCTTCCTTGCTACAATATTGGGGAAGTCGGTTATAGAACGGATCATCAACCCAGTGTAGGAGAGCGGATAAGTCACCCGGTATCTCAGATGTCACCTCGGACGACCGGTGTAAGAAAGATTTGCCTAGTGTGTTACAGACCGGATTGGTATTCTTGACACCGGTTGAACTCTAGGACAGCTATAATGACTTCATTTTAGGTGAGACCGGATCAACATGTTTACCAACTTGGTCACTATCCTGGGAACCGATTGGCTTCCAGGACGGCTGAGACTGCCTCTTGCCCTTAGGACCGGTATTCAGACCGGATAGCCTTGGAGCTGGTATCCAGACCGGATCAGTAACGATAAATAGTAAATCATAAATAGTAACGATAAATAGTAAATTATGAATAGTAACTGTAAATAGTAATTTACTATTTGAATAATGATTTATTATTTAAATAGTAATTTAATATTCATAATAGTAATTTACTATTGACATAGTAATTTACTATTTAGAATAGTAACTTAAAATAATATTGTATACAGTATAATAATAGATTTCTAAAATGATATAAAAATAAACCTAAAAAAATATAAAAGAGAGTTATTCTTACCTTATAATTTTGGCAGAACCATTTTTTAAAGAAAATTATTTCTCTCTCTTACTTTCACCAGTATCTCACTAGCACTACTATATTAAGAAAATTTAATCTAAAATCGTGAATTCTTCGCTTCGCTTCCTTGCTATTTATAAGGAAAATCTTTACTGTGCATTTCAATATTTTAATATTTGATTACTGTGCAAGAATTGAAAATTTTTGATAGATTAGTGTGCAAAGTTTGAAATTTTCAAAATTGTAGAGTAAAATTTCTCGTGAAGGCGGTTGAGAATTATGAGGGGTACGAATAGTAATTTAAGGGGTGCAAAAAGAAATTTTTCATTTTTTTAAGTAATAATTATTTTTTTATAAATTCTAAAATAATATATTGATCAAAAAATTCTAAAGGTCTATGGTTAAATTCCATCAAAATTTTAATATAAAATTTTCTGTAATGAATTAACATAAAAATAGGGGTGTTACACACCACATAATCACACACACACACACACACACACACACACATATATATATATATATATATATAAAACATCATACATGGCTCAATATCATCAAACTCATATATAATTGTCAGATATACTAACATTTACAATCACACTGCGTGGCCACACAAACCCGACCCCTAATCGCCACGCCACGATATTTCAATAATTATTATTTCATCAATTCTAACAAGTTATCTACAATTTCCATACCATGCATCATACGAAGCAACATTAATATTCATTTCATCATATAATTCATAAAGTGTCTTCCTCATATATAATTTATATATTTAATTCTCCATTTCCTACCACCTAATTAATCAATATAACATACTTTCTCAACATATACCCATTTAACCACACATATACATACACATATAATTATATAATTAATATCCAGTTAATCTATATACTCTCTAGTAATTCCTAATTAATTTCTAATCTTCCCGCACCCAGCATACATACCAATCCTAATTAACTATGACCCGAACACCCCCTTACCTCGATTCCAAGCCTTGATAATTTGCTCTTGGTGTCGATTACGTCCTACGGTCACTTGATTCATTTCTCCGCTTCCAAACTTGATACATGCTTCGCCAATCGTCCCTCCGCCACTTGTTCCTGCACCTACGGTCACCGAAACACAAAACCTATTAGTGCATTGCCTTCTTTAACATGCTAGAACCAATATCCAAGCTTCCCAAGTCCATAAAACGCGACATCCAAACCCCTTATGGCCTCATGTAATTCGGTTTTGGGTGAGGAAGAAAGAAGGAGAGAAAGAATCATGAAATTAGAGGTTCTCTTATAGCCTACCTTGGTCCTTGAAATCCAAAGTACCAAAGATTGCAAGTTTCCACCACAAATTCGCAAGGCCCTGACGACAAGATGCAAAGGAAGAAAAGAAAGGGGAATTGGTGTTTTTTTTTCTATTTTGCATGTCCCCATTTAAAATTGATCATGATGCTGAGGTACGCATTACAATGGTGCTACGCGTCAGCTTTTAAATTTCACCCTGACGCTACGCGTCACTACCACGCTGCGCGTCAATTTTTTCACCATTTCCTTAAAATTCACTTTTTAAACCACTTTATTCACTTCATGTTTCTTAATTACTATTAATTTAAGTCCAATTACGTATTTATTTTTTCCTAATTATTAAAATATCTGGGATGCCACAACTTAGGGAACTAAAAATAGAATTATGAAGAGGCAAGAGAGGGTAGTGTGGGATGCTAGTCTCTAACAAGAGAGATAAGTCTTGGTGATGTTCACAACATTTGAGAGAGGATTTCAATGGATAATAACTAGGGAGAAAGTTAAACACTCAAGAGAGTCTAGAAACAGGAAAACACTCAATCTCACTAAAAAATTATCAAATGAATCTTAGCTACTGTTTGCAAAGGAGGAGAAAATTATATACCCTTTAATATGGGCCTTGGTGCTCTTCTTGACCCAAAAACTAAAACCTATACAAATGGCCCAATTACATGGTCCAAAACTAGAAAAGTGCAATGTAGGCCCAAAAATGACTCAAACTAACTTCACCATACAAGACTCAAACTCCTAAATCCTTTTAGGATTTTTTAATTATTGTTAAATAAAAGTATAAAATCCTAAAAATATGTACAAAATGTGTGTGGGCTAGGTCCTCATCATATATAGTCTGCTTGTGCTTGATTCATCCTTGAACCACACCGTACTGAGAGAAGTCATGCTCTAATACCATTTATAAGACTTTGACCGCTTTTAGGGCACTCATCCCAAAAATTTTCAAAGTTAAGTTGTAAATGAACCTTTTATGCATAAACCTAACATTCTGATGATTTCTTGATGATTGATATCCAAGCCTTGCACTTCCCCACCACCATTTCTTTCATAATAATATGATCTAGGGTGTTGGTAGTTATTTCTTACATTAGAATTCGATTGCTGATGAGAATTATACATCATCGGTGGCCATGGAATGAATGCACTGGTGGTCGATGATCCACTTACGCAGGATGTGGAATTAGATGTCCATTATGTGGATGGCGGTATCCATTAGTGTCAACCTTTTCCTGTAAGGAATTGATAACCAGTCTGTGTGCAGCCTCCTTAAGCTCCCGACCAAACAGTTTTTGCCAACAATATGACAAGATGCAACACACAACAAATACCATAACAAATAATTAGCACTAGTATTTTAGCTCAATGTGACTAAACCAAAACCTTACCTCCCATTTTTTGTGTGTCTTCTAATCCTACCTAAATCTCTGTGCCATAAATCTGGTTCAAGTTTTACATCCCCAATTGTCATAATTTGTACAACCACATATTTTTTAATTTTCTAGGAATATTGTCTGGATAAGTGAACGAAGCATGTTACTTAAAATTGACTAGTATAATATGGTGGTACGCCGTTGAAACTAAATAGTAAATTAGGAAGGAAAACTTAGAAAGTAAGAAGCAAAATATAGTGGCTCAGTCAATTTCAATCCATGGCATAAGAGATAATAGAACTATTATGGATCAGCAACATATTGGATGATTTTAAGATCTAATACAAGGCGCCTATGAGACTTTTTTATGACAACAAGCCAGCCATCTACATTGTCCATAATCTGGTTTAACATGCTAAAATAGAGCACGTCGAGATAGATTGAAACTTCATTAAAAAGCAATTTGACAGTGGCCTCATTGAAACAACATATGATTGATATTTTGGTTAAAGGACTACCAACAAAGGAATTTGAGTTTCTTCCAGGTGATTTAAGAATGATTGACATCCATTCACCAAATTGAGAGGGTGTTGAGAATATTTGATTTATTTATTCTTTAATTATGTAATTATTTTGTTCATAAATAGAATATTATGTAATTATTAGATTTCTTTTTTAGATCAAATTTAGGGTATATATTCTGTATGTTGTACAAATCATTTTATGCAATACAAAATATATTCAGTTTATACATGTTTAAGCCAACCTCTACTAATATCTTTTCAAGTGTTTACAGATCCACCTTTTGATCTTGATCTTCCTATAACTACCGAAAAGGTGAGAGATCTTGTTTCTATCCCCATTCTTTGTATGTGTCATCAACCCATTCATCCTCTACCTCTTAATCTTTTATAGCTGGTGTAGATTTTGTCTCTTCCTAAGATTCTTGCAAATGTCTTAACTCATAATGGTTGGAGACATATTATGATCAAGGAGATAATGCCCTTTGAGACAAATGATACATGCGATCTAGTCCCACTTCCAAGAGGAATAGGTTATTGGTTACAAATCGATTCATACTGTGAAAGTTAATCCCGTGAGGGTTTTCTAAAGGCATGCCTCGTTGCAAAAGGGCATGCCTAGAAATATGAAGTTAACTACATGGATACGTTTTCCCTAATTGTAAATCTATCACATGTTCGCATCTTTATCTCTCTTTCTACTAGGCATCATCGGCCCTTATTTCAATTGAATATCAAAAATATGTTGTTACATGGTGTCTTACAGGAGGAGGTGTATATGGAGCAACCTTCTAGGTTTGTTGCTCAGGGAGGGAGTATATGAAGGTGTGTTAGTTAAAGAGATCTTTATATGGCTTGAAACACTCACCTAAAGTTGGTTTCGGAGAATCAGTGAAGTGGTTTTGGAATTTGGATTAGTGAATAGCTAGAGTGATCATACAGTATTTTATAAAAATACTAATCTTGGTTGCATTTTACTTGTTGTCTATCTTGATGATATTGTTATTACATGTAGTACTAACGAAGGAATCAGCAAACTAAAGGAATTTCTTCAAACCAAGTTTCAAACCTAAAGACTTCAAAATTTTGAAGCGTTTCATGGGCATTGAAGTAACGTATTCTAAGAAAGGGATATTTCCATCATACGGAGGATGTAGTCAACTTATTTTTCAAATCTTGAAAGCCCTCTTCACACTTAGATATCTAAATAAATAGTTGTCCCTTTCTAGTTAAACATGTTAAAGGCGCTGCTATTTTGGAAATTCTCTTAAAACATCTTCTAAAATAATCTACCAACCTTAAAAAGCTACAAATTTTAGTTATCATTTTAGGTCTCTCCCACTATATAACAGCCTCTACTTTAGTTAGATCTATACAAATGCCTTTATATTACACAACCAAGGAATTGGACTTTCTTTTACCAAAATTCACACTTAGACATCAAAATCTGCAATACTAGTCTAAGATGTTCTGTAAGTTCTTCCTGAGTCTTTGAATATATCAAAATTCATATATGAACACGACATTCAAATATTGCTTAAAGATCTTATTCATGTAATCCATAAATACAATTAGGCATTAGTCACACCAAAAGGCATAATCAAATATTCATAATGACCATACCTAGTTTTAAATACAATTTTAAGAATATCTGATCCGGTCTCAATACCGGTATCCGATCTGCAAGACATATTTCAACGTCTTCGTCAAGACATCAACATGTAACCGGTGTCATCGGTATACATCCGGACTGTAATTCCGTATCAGGCGTTCTCCCTATACCGGTTGTTCAGGATAACACCATGACACCGAACAACACACACGTCACTGTGCTAAAGACAAGGATCATTACTACAGGGATCGATCAATAATTCCCTGCACTACGAGCCAAATTCTACTCACGGGGATGGTCAACTTGTTCCCTAATCCTAGTCTATATTCTCCATGCTCAATATAAAATAGCCACTTGACCCAATCATGCTGGTAAGTGCGCAATAAAATAATGCTAATGGGAGTTAGTGGTTCCCCACTAACGAGTCCTTGTAAAATGAGCCAATCAGGTATATGAACTCATTTCATGAATGAAGTGAGGGATCTTCAACTGATTTCATGACTGATTACTCTCTAAAATACATTCCTTACTTGGAATATCATCACTGACTTGAGCGTCGGAGAATCTTTGCAGGTGACACCACCATTCGCCCACTTCAACGCGTTAGGTCGGTGTGAAGGATCTCCAGGACGCCCAATCCGCTCTCCTCACTCAAGGACAACAGATATTTACACTGGATACCCATACATCCGGTCTTCTACACAGTATTTGCATACTATTTGTGATTGACTTGAGTCCGGATCTCTAGACCCCGGTTCAGGACAGATCATTGGCACGCCCTGTGGGACACGATAAAGTTATTCCCATATCCATTGAAAGAGCAAGTAATCCACAATGGAAGGCGAAGCACAAGATTTCGTGGAGAATCATCCTGAAGGCAGAACTAACCCCAACGTCTTCAGGAAGCTCAACTTTGATTCTCATGGGGGCAGCTCAAAGAAGATAGTAACAGTGTCTAATCCTGATCCTCGTGATGAGTTGATCAGCCAACTTCAGAGGGAACTCACTGAATTGCGAAGAGAAAGAAGGCAAAGCGAGGATAAAGAATCATCTCGCACACGAAACACTCCCCACGCAACTGATGGTGAAAAGTCCACCACTCTCCAATACTCAAATATCCCTACGTTTGAGGGGGGAGAACAGACTCGTGATTCTGAAGACGAAGCTTCCCGAAGGAAGAGAGAGTCAACGACAGCACCCCCAGTGTTTTACAAGCTAAAAGTTCCTTTTTCAAGGAGACTTATGAGCATCCACATCCCCAAGCACCTTCAAACTACTCATCCACTTTCCATCAGAAAATACAATGGTGAAACTGATCCTACTAAGCACCTTGATGCTTACGTATTTGAAGCCATGTACTTGGGGGCTGATGAAAATGTGATGTGTCGAATGTTCCCTCGAACATTATCTGAGGAGGCCCTCGGATGGTTTAAAGGTTTACCTTCTGGATCCATAGATTCTTGGGCTGAAATGGCAGCTACTTTTGAGACTCACTTTGTCATCTCTAGAGATGTGCCCATGACATCTCATACCTTGGCTCAGATTAAGCAAGGTGAAAACGAAGGCTTAAAAGATTTCTTGAAAAGGTTCTACAAGGAAGCAGCCCTGGTTCCTAACCTCACAGAGTCTATTAAGCTGCATATCGTTATTGAGGCGTTGTAGCCAGGATCAGCTTTTGCTCTTTCATTAGCAAAGAGCCCTCCAGTAACTTTTGACGAGTTCAGGAAAAAAGCCTCAAAGTACGTGAGTATAGAGATGCACTTGGAAGCCATAGCTGCAAAGAAAAAGCCATCAACACCACCCTCCCAAACCCAGAAGGGTAAGGAGAAAACGAGGTCAGAACGCATGGAGAGGCCATTCACCAATCCTAAAGTTAATAACCACTCTCCTCGACCTCGAGAAAGGCATGTTAATTCCTTCAGCCATTATACACAACTATGTGCCAAACCATCTCAGATTTTGAGAGAGGTCAGATGGCCAGCTTTCAGCATATATGGCATCAGAAGACCAGCCCCTATGAAAAGACCAGGAAATCCCCGTAAGTATTGTGATTTTCATGAACAGAATGGTCATTCCACTGATGAATTCCAAGCTCTAAAGAACGCGGTTGAGACGCTAATTAGAGAAGGCAAATTAAAGCTATACCTGTTCAAAGAAAAATCCTTTGACAGAGTAGAGCGGAATGAGAAAAGAGAAAGGGATCCAGATGACGGGGATGACAATAACCGTAATCCGGTCAGAAAATTCTCTGCTTCGGAGAAACAAAAGGGTGTGATGACTGATGAAATAGCACACAAAGACGACATGCCTCAGCAACAGCGTCAAGGCCGGCGTGAAGTCATTGACATGATTGCTGGAGGATTCGCTGAAGGAGGAGCTTCAATTACAGCTCGTAAAAATCATCATAGAATGATTCTGTCTGTGCAAGGGAAAGTCAAAGACAATCGCCCTTACAGAGGTGGGATTGAGGCTTCAACAATCTCTTTCTCCGATGAGGATTTTGGCCCAACCATTCCTGGTAGTGACGATGCTGTGGTCATCACTGCAGTGATAGCCAACAAGGACGTCCGAAGAATCCTTGTTGACCAGGGAAGTTCCTGCGATGTTATTTTCTATAATTGCTTTGAAAGGATGGGTTTTAAAGACTCAGACTTACAACCTTATACGCAGGATCTAACAGCTTTCAACGGAGCAAAGCAATCGACTAAAGGGTATCTTGATACCCTTATTTCGTTTGAAGGCGAACCAGGGGCCAGAACGGTTAAATCCCGAGTGCTGGTGATTGATGTCAAATCACCATTTAACGGCATCATAGGCCGCCCCACACTAAATGCAATGGAGGCAGTTGTATCAACCCCACATCTCCTTATCAAGTTCATTGATAAGGATAATGTTGTTTCATCTATCCGGGGTGATCAAGAGATGGCTAGGTACTGCTACAACCTAAGCCTCAACATGACAAAGCTGGAGGCCTCCAATAAAAAGAGGAAGCTCAATGATGCTGGAGCAGCTGCTGGATCTGTAAGCCTTGTCGACCTGGACCCTAGGGCGAATTTGAACATTGATCCATCCAACCCATTAAAGCCCACACCAGATGGAAGTTCCAGGGACATCGTCTTGGGAGATTCTCCAGAAAAGATCACCTATATTAATGACAAGCTAGATACAGAAATGGAACAGCGACTACTGACGCTCCTGCAAGAGTTTAAAGACCTCTTTGCATGGACTGCAGCCGATATGCCTGGCATAGACCCTGCTTTCTGCTGTCATAAATTATCCGTCTATCCAGAGACGAGACCGGTAGCCCAAAAGAAAAGGAGATTGGGCCCAGAGAAACAGAAGGCAGCTTGCCAGCAAACTGAGGAATTGCTGAAGGCCAGATTTATCAAAGAAATCCGTTATTCCTCTTGGCTCTCGAATGTGGTGATGGTCCGTAAGTCTAATGGTAAATGGAGAATGTGCATTGACTATGTGGACCTCAACCGCTGCTGTCCAAAGGATCCTTATCCTCTTCCTAATATAGATCGGATGGTAGATGACTCCTCTGGTTATCAATACCTGAGTTTCATGGATGCTTATTCGGGTTACAACCAGATTCTGATATGCGAAGAGGATCAAGAGAAAACAGCTTTTATAAATGATCGTGGTGTCTTTTGCTATACAGTTATGCCCTTCGGCCTGAAAAATGCTGGGGCTACATATCAGCGCATGATCAACAAGGTTTTTGAGGGTATGCATACCAAGCTTGTTGAAGTATACATTGATGATATAATAGCCAAGACACCGGTTGGAGGTGATCATATTGAAGACCTACGCCAAGTATTCACCCGTCTGAGAGAATTTAACATAAGGCTAAACCCGATGAAATGCACCTTCGCTGTCCCTGCTGGGAAGTTCTTGGGTTTCATGTTAACTCAACGTGGTATTAAAGCCAATCCGGGGAAGTGCCAAACGATTCTAGACATGCAGAGTCCAAAGAATCTCAGAGAGGTCCAATCCCTGAATGGCAAAGTAGCAGCTTTGGCACGGTTTATGCCTAAAATGGCTCACAGATTGCTCCCTCTGTATAAAATACTGAAAAAGTCCAAGAAGTTTGAGTAGGGACAGGAACAAGAGAAAGCATTCCAAGAGCTTAAGGAGGTGTTGTCCAAACCTCCTATTCTCATAAAGCCTGACCCCGAGGATACACTCATCCTATACTTGGCTATTTCAGATGAAGCTTTGGGCGTTGCCTTGATAAAAGAAACTCCCGATGGATAGAGACCGGTCTATTTTACTAGCAAAACCTTACAAGGTGCTGAGATCCGGTATCAAAAAATCAAAAAGGCCGCTCTCGCTGTTGTTTGGGCCTCTCGACGACTACGTCCGTACTTTCACGCCCATCCAATCATAGTAAGAACAGATTTACCACTCCGTTCTGTATTAATCAAGCCCGATCTCGCTATAAGGATGATTAAATGGTCTATTGAACTCTTTGAGTTTGATATATCCTATGAGCCCCGAAGCGCTATTAAAGCTCAAGTCCTGGCTGATTTTATTGTGGAAATGACAGGGACTGATCCAGATTCCCCTCGTGTCCATTGGACCATTTACGTTGATGGTTCATCGAACCAAAGAGGCTCTGGAGCAGGTGTAGTTCTAGAAAGTGATGACGGAGTACACCTGGAAATCTCCCTTCGCTTTAATTTCAAAACATCCAACAACCAAGCTGAGTACGAAGCTTGTTTGGCCGGACTGAGAGCTGCAATTGACATTGGAGCTTCTGAGGCGACGCTCTGCAGCGATTCACAACTGGTGATTTCACAAATCTTAGGAGATTATCAGGCTCGCGAACCTCAACTCCAATTATACTTGAACTATGTCAAGGAGTTGAGAGAGAAATTCTCAAAAATGGAATTCAAGCATGTTCCACGCGAAGAGAATACTAGAGCGGATATACTCTCCAGATTAGCAAGCACCAAACGACCAGGTAGCACCACTACGCTGGTTCAAAGCACACTAACGTCACCCAGAATTCCTCTTTTCCCTTCTCTAAATGCCATAATGACAAACTCCCTTTATGGAGACTGTAACACCCTCGGTTAGATAAGACAAATCCTTTTGTAGGTTCATCCTATTTAACTGAGTGTGTTAACAGTTTTCAGAAAAAGTGAATATATATTTTTTTTAAATAAGTACATGGCAGATCAGTGGAAGCAATAATGTATATATCACATAGTCATTCACAAACTGTAAGTAATTGTACTCTTAACAGAATGGGGCAGCAGGCACCCTTAGATATTATACAGTCATCCGGTGTCTGATTATTAATCATAAATATTCTATCCTTAATGATTATTCTCAATGGGTTCAGCATATTGCTGATCTTCACATTCGGGTTCTTGAGTTTCTAATTCCTCTGAAAAATGGTCAACAGTAAGGGTGAGTATAACCCAAGACCCTGATTGGTTCATCCGGTGCGGACATAATCTAGTTAACATACAATGTCACATAGATCATACATTTAGCATATTTATAACAATCAAGCATGTTGTCATCACATAATCGTATATTTAGCATGTTCACAATTATAACAATCAAGCATATTACTATGAAATAAATCATACATATAACATATTCACAATCATAACAATCAAATATGATGTAATGAATGCATGAGTTCGGATCCATTTTGATTTATCTTTGATTAAGTCTCATGATGCATGTGGGCCCAAGAAATACTATTATATATAGTATTTTCCATAAGGAGTAAAATAATTTATTCTTTATATAATTACGCATAATTAAAATGTTAACAAGGTTTATAACAAGAAAACTACTAATAATAATATTAAGATTAATAATAATTAGGATAATAATAGAATAAGGATAATAATAATAATCATATCTTCTCATTAATTTAAAAAGTATTAAAAAGTAGTTTCTAAATGAAAATCCAAGCGAAAACCATTAAAAATAGAGTTTTCCGAGTGAAACAGGGGCAAATCCGAGTGAAATATGTATGATTCCGAGTGGAATTATACTGAGAAGGGTTCTCCAAACGTTCTGGTTAAAAATTCGAGTGAAATTGTACTGGAAAGGCTGTTTTCCGACTGAAACAGATCTGATTCCGAGTGGAAATAATTCTTCCGATTAAAACAAGTTATATCCGAGTGAAAATGTTGATATCCAAGCTTTCTGAGTAAAATAGGTGTAATACCGAGTGAAATAATTAAGATTTCGAGTGTAATAAGCACGATTTCAAATAAAATCAAGCTAAGAGGGTCTTCTAAGTAAAACAGTTCTAAATCTGAGTGAAATCAATCTGAAAGAGTTTCCTTAGTGAAGTTAAAATGCCTTCCGAGTGAAACATAATGAAGAAACAGTTTTCTGGGTGAAATTAATATAATTCTGAGTGAAATAAAATAGGATTCCGAGTGGAATTAGTCTGAAAGGAGTTTTCTGAGTAAAAATGTTTGTGAATCCGAATGAAAATGTTCCTGAATAAAAATAAGATAAGTTTCCAAGTGAAACATGAGTTTACCGAGTGAAATTAATTGAAAAGGGTTCTGTCTGAATAAGACACATGTGAATAAAGTAAATACGAGTAAGATAATCCTAACTCCGAGTGGAATCAGGTTGGGAAAGGTCTTCTGGGTGAATTGACTTTATATACCGAGTTACATCAAGTTGAAAGGAGTTTTTTTAGTGAAAATAACTATTTGCTGAGTGAAATAAATTGTTTTGCCGAGTGAAATAAGGTCGGGAAGCTACTGTCCGAGTAAAATATGATGTTTTCCAAGTGCAATAAGACTGGGAAGCTACTGTCCGAGTAAAATATGATGTTTTTCGAGTACAATAAGACTGGGAAGCTACTGTCCGAGTAAAATAGTGTGTTTCCGAGTGAATTTACTGAAAAAGAGTTCTGAGTAAAAGATAATTATATTTTCTAAGTGAAATTAAGTCAAGTTCCGAGTGAAACAATGTAAGAAAGAGATTTCCGAGTAAAATAAGACTTGGGAGATGCTGTCTGAGAGAAATAGAGTGTTTTCCGAGTGAATTACTATGTTTTCCGAGTGAAATCAACTAGAAAGATACTATCCGAGTATAAATAAGCAAAACCGAGTAAAATAAGTGTAAAACCGGTCGGATTATCATAAAACATAACCTGTTATCATATTTGTTTTACTGGAAATCACACGGTACCCATGATTCTTAATATTTTCAGTCCAATATTTCATAATTCATCAATGATTATATACACTCGATAACAGATATATATACATACATGCATATACAGATACAATTTAAAGCATTTAATTCATACACACTGAATCTGTCCTCCACTCGGTTTTCCCACAAGGCACCCAAGAATATACTCCCTTACCTCAATGAAGTTCCTGGAGGAGAAGAAAGAGGCTCCCTTCACTGTCCTGCTTCGAATCCGAGTGAAATGGAAGGGAAAAGAGAGAAAGAAACTTGCTGGGAAGGAGAGTGATGAAGAGTGTTTGGGTTGTGTATGTGGTATGAGTTCTGAGGACATTGAGCTCATTTAAATAGGGAGGAAGTGAGTGGGAAGACAAGTGGGGGACAGCTTTTCTGAGTGGGCTGTGAGTGGATTGCTAATGGAAGGGTCACTAGGGATTAAACAAATATATATGCTGAGTCAGTGTCCATTTCTGGTCGTCCACCATCCATAATGCGCATGATTGAATTTAAATATCATTAAAAGACAAAATTGAAGTCAATACGCACTTCTGTCAGTGAATACCGAGTGAAATTACACTCGGTTAGGAGCTATTCCGACTGGAATTCTCACTTCCGAGTCAACAATTGCAAAGCTCGCTTGAGCGTATCAGCCAATCCTCACTCGGCATTCCCATGAAACCGACTCATTTTTCCCATCATTCACTCGGTAATTCACCCCCCACACCGACTCCTAATTTGCTTGGACTTTCACTCATAATTTTTAAAGTATCTAGTCGGATTTCTCCTCTCTAGGTCAGATTTCTTCTAGATTCAGTCGGATTCTCTTTACTCGGGATTTCTATTCGGCAAATAACCTATTTTTATTTATTTCACACTTTAACTAAATCATTCCTTAGCCAACTCAACATCAAATCACTTTTTACTTGGATTTCATAACACCTTAGGCTTACTCGGAAAAGGGTATCCATATTCATACAGTTTCCACTCAGAATTATAACATCCTTTATTCAGAAATCAACACTTTCTCCACTCGGTCCACTCATATTTCTCCCTCGGTTTGAACCAAACTCTTCAACTATAATTTCAATCGAAGCCTATTAAGGTCATTACCTCTCAGAAAAGACACACACGTATGAGCCTCACCCGGACTTGGTCCAGCAGAGTACTTCTCACTCGGAAGAGGAGTCATACTCATAGACTTACTCGGAAATAGCCCTACCTACTACAATTCACTCGGAATGGGTTCTCAAATACCATTTTCCGCTCGGTATCTACTAAATTAGCATTATTCATTCATTACCACTCATATTCAAGCCAAGTAATGCTTTAACCATACAATATATATATATATATATATATATATATATATATATAACCACTCAGAATCCTTAACAATCACTATTTCATCCAACAATTCTTCCCAAATAATTTTCAACAACATATTCCAGTCGGTATAAAATACTTACAGGTATTCATTCACTCGGAACTTCACATTATTTATTCGAGGTTCTCATTCAGACCTAGTAAAGTCTTGCCTTTTTCACTCGGACTAGTTACTTCTTAATCAATCAGTATTTACCACTTAACAATTAAGTCCTTTACATTCAGGTTTACTCGATTTTTCATCTCTTAACAACACAAAATTCTTCCTCACAATACATTTCATTCAGAATCCTTTCAGATCTATTTTCACTCAGAAATTGAGCAACAGAATATAATCCTCACTTGGAAATACCTCTGCCCTATATATTCCACTCGGAATGAGCTTCTATCACTCTATATTCCACTCGGAATTGCATATTTGGGGTCATGCTTCTTAGAACAGGTTATACTGGATTCAAATATGCCCTTACTCGGAACTCTACTACCCAAAACACCACACTCGAAGATCTTTCTACCCGGAATGCTATTCCCTTCTTGTCTAGGAAGATCTGAGTTAGACAACTCACTCGGATTGCACTTGATTATAATTCTGATTGAGTCTATTCACTCGGTATACTATAATCATAGAGATTACCACTCGAAAAAGAAGTAATTGGCAAAGTTTGACTCGAAAATGAGTCTTTCAAAGGTGTTTTCACTCGAAATATTCACCCAGAAGTGGTTCCCTTGAACCCACTTCACTCCAGCTGTCTCTAAGACCAAGATTTCACTTGGTAGTAACCTTCTTGGTCATATATTACTCGGATAACATAACCTTACACTTGGAATTTCATCCTTCACTCGGAATTGCTAATCCTTCACTCAGAATTTCACTCTGTCACTCGGATCAGAGCCTATTTCACTCAGAATTTGCATAATTTCACTAATGGTCCGTATAAATTCCATTATTATGTACAAAAATGACATTTCTGAGATACCACAGACTATCAACAGGGTGTATATTCACTTATTACCACTTACAGACCTTCTAAACTTCAATTTTTACTAAATAAGACTGCTACTAAAAACAAGGATGTTACAGAGACACGTGGATGACCCCCTACATCCGTTATTTGGCCGATGGACAGCTACCTACGGATGAGAAGGAAAAGATGAGGATAAGGAGGGAATTACCATACTTCACTATGATTGATGGTAATCTTTACAGAAGGGCGCTCTCCGTGCCCTATTTGATTTGTCTCAAAGAGAATGAGGTGCAAGGCGTAATGGAGGAAGTGCATGAAGGACAATGTGGACACCACGCCGGAAGAAGAAGCTTAATGCGAAAAATCCTCAGGGCTGGATACTGGTGGCCCACGATGAAGCAAGACTCCATTGACTTCGTTAAAAAATACGACGCTTGCCAAAAATTCTCTAATCTTCACCATACACCGGCGGAAGAACTCTTCACATCCGCTGTTCCATGGCCCTTCTACCAATGGGGATTGGATATTCTGGGCCCCTTTCCAACTGCTCCTGGGGGCATCAAATACCTCATTGTAGGAGTCGATTATTTCACTAAGTGGATAGAAGCAGAGCCGGTGGTACATATTACTTCAGCCCGAACTCGTCGTTTCATGTATGAAAATATTATAACACGGTTTGGGATCCCAGCACGGATTGTCACAGATAATGGCACCCAATTCACGGATAGAAAATTCACAGATTTACTTGAAGGGTTAGGAATAACCCAGATATTCTCATCCGTCGAACATCCCCAAACTAACGGCCAAGCTGAAGTGGCCAACAGGGAGGTGCTGAAAGGACTAAAGAAACGCCTTGGTGAAGCCAAGGGCGGATGGACAGACCAATTGTGTCACGTCCTATGGGCATATCGGATAACGCCTCATTCTTCTACCAACGAATCCCCATATCGCCTGACATATGGGGTAGAGGCAATGATACCCGTGGAATTGCAAATTGCTTCTACTAGGGTCAAATACTTCTCTGAAGAAAACAATAACGCTCACTTGGCATCAGAAATGGATGTCATACAAGAACTCAGAGAAGATGCATTCATCAGAGATCAGGCTATCAAAGCCAAAGTTGCTCTCCGATACAACAAACGAGTTCAATCAAGGACTTTCAACCTCGGAGATTTGGTTCTAAGGAAAGCAAGTGTAGGGAACAAATTCGCTCATCAAGGCAAACTAGCCCCAAACTGGGAAGGCCCATATAGGGTATCCGGGGTTGCTGGCAAAGGCTCTTACCGCCTTGAGAACCTTGATGGCACTCCAATCCGAAATAAGTGGAACACCCAAAACTTGCGCATCTATTATAGCTAGCTGCTGGAACAATACATACTCCCCTATCCTCATTTTGATCTGAACACTGGAGAAATTATTTTCCCAGCTACGCTTTCATTGTAATTCTTATTTTTGATTTAATAAGAACCTCTCACAACAATTTAACTCTTTCGAGTTTTTCTTATGCTGTGATTTTCAGTTTATCCGGCGTACAGAAGCATGTTCAGGACGGATGATCTCAACTATTTTGTAGTTGACGATGTAACTCCTCGAATATGTGCAGCGTACAAGAGCATACTCAGGACGGATGATCTCAATTACCCATTCTATAATTGACGATGTAACTCCTCGAGTATGTATAAGAAACTGAAGACCCGGATTGTAGGATTAAACCGAACTCTGGGTACGGTTAGTAAGTTTGGCTGAACACCGGTGAAGACCTGAGCTGTAGGATTAAACCGAACCTCAGGAAATGGGTTGTAGGATTCAACCGAACCCCATTCCAAGAACAGTAAAAGGGTAGAACCCAACACCGTATTGAAGGCTTGGGCGCAGTAAGCTGGTTCTTCTTCAAAACCACGCTGAACCCCAAGTAACGGGCGCAGTAAGTTTAGGATTAGCCCTGATCTGAACCCCGTGTTGAAGGCTCAGATTGTAGGATTAAACCGAACTCTGAGTACGACTAGTAGGATTGACCGAACGTCGGTGAAGAATCATCAATGGGTAAAACCAAAGACCGATTGAAGAACGGTTAGTAGGATTAAACCGAACGCCAAATATGACATGGATGGTAGTATCAAACCGAACTCCAAAACACAGCGAGTAAGTTATACTGAACTCCAAATTAATTCTCTCTTTTGAAGTTCCTTATTTGGAAGTTTTATAGCTTTAAATTCTGAGTCATCAATTCTTCAATTGAAGCCTGACTCGTAAACTCCGACCCAAAAATAATTCATTCGGGTACGCCACGATCTGAGGCATATTCACCCGAAACCTTTCAGTCGGAAATATTTATATTCGCAATCATCAAATAGAGGAATTTCTACTCGAAATCCTCACTCTTAAAAAACTCTCACGTGAAAGCATCACTCAGTGTTTGCTCAAAGTACTGATCACCCAATAATACTAGGGGACAGTATTAATAGTTTAACGAATATCTTGAGGAATGAACTCTTGATGAAACGATCTCATAATCATTCCCCCTCAAGATTAGCATTACAAGCCGTTCTCATGACAATGACATGTTTACCCACAACGGCTGTTCTTATTATGATATTTACGACCAAAAGGCTTGATCTTCAAAAAACAAAATACGATTTCTACCAGGCTTTTATATATCAAATTACTCATATTTGACAAAAAGATACTCTATCTCTCCTGTCAAATCAAGTCTTTGGCTATCAAAATGCCTATACATGAAAAACGATAGTTATATACTCCTATCCGTTCTTCATCTCGCATGTACAAGTCCGGAATGAAGATTTTATATTATTATCCGATCTTCATTACTTAAATCCGGAATGATTCAATACACATGCAATCCCTCTATTAAAGCTGTTTTCTACTAAACAAACATACAAAGGCAAATGGTTCTTTTATTGATCAAATGAAAATTACATGGAGAAATTCGTTTAATAATCCGGAGCTGATCCCGGAACACAGCGAATTTGAATCAATAAAAAGAAAAAAGAAACAAGGAAGGCACTAGTTTTTGTGACTTGTATCTCCTTCCTTCCCTTTGCCTTTATCCCCGGTCTTGCCTTCGTTAACGCTAGAGCTTGTTCCTGTACTTCTGAGCTTCAGGAGAGAGGGTCCCATTGATTGGCCTTTAGGTAAAGGAGCAAATTCGTATGGCATGTCAGGCGGTCTCTCATGATGGTTTTCAATAATGGCCACCAGTTTCCCTTGGTGAAACTCATAGAACGGATCAATACCATTCAAATTAAGTTTCACCTTAGGATTCCGGTATTGAACTTGACGAACTGCCAACCCAAAAGATTCCTTGACTGCTTGATCACACATATCTACAGCTTCAGCCAATTCTGCTTTTGAATCCGCCAACTTTAAGAGCATCTCCCTCTCCTTACGCGACCAATCTTCTGCTCCTTGAGAGTAGACAATCTTGGCTTCCTTAATCTCCTCTTCCAGCTTTGAAGAGCGTTCCTTCTCCGTGCAAAGACCGGCATGGAGGTCGGAATTGATTTTCTTTTGGTCAAGTACTTGGACCTCCAACTCCTTGGCAAGATACTTCAGTCTGGCAATTTCTTCATCCTTCTTATATCCTTCCTCTCTGGAAGCTTCTAATCTACCTTCTAAACGGAGGATGTTTGCCTTATCCTTAGCAGCAGCAACGCTAAGATCGTTAACCTTGCCAACCAACAAGCTGAGCCTCTCATTCTCTTCTGAAAGCTCGCGAACCGATCTCAAAAGACCGGATAATTCTGCCAGGTGCTTCTGTCCGGCATCGCAAGCTTTGGTTACTTCTTCACTCTTCAATGAAGGCTTCAGCTTGTACGGAGTTTCAGGGACGCCCTCAGGAACGGAACCCTCGTATACCAGGAATTGAGCAAGACCGGAGCTACTTTCAACAGGGCGAGGAACTTTGGGTGCAAAATAAGTCGTTATTGGCTTTGCACCATTAGTGACCGCGTCGCCTGGGGCATCCGGAGTGGGCCCTTCCACTTTCTTTCCCTTAGAAAGCTCCGGATCAGCAGCCCCTCTTGAAGTTTTTGGTTTCTTGGGAGAAGGTTGACGGTCCGAGGTCTTGGAGGAATCACGTTTTGTCCTTTTCTTTTTCTCTCCGACCTTCACAACCTCAACCTCAGAGGCCGGTTTCTCGGATCCGCCCTCAAGCAAGGGGATATCGTCACCAGCAGATGAAGTCAAAATTATAATCTCAGTTGTAGCTTTCTTCGAATTCCGTTTTGCTTGGATGTCATTCTCAGCTACTACGGAATTCACTCCAGCTTTGAGTCCTTTCAGCTTTTTCATCTCTGGTGACACAGTTTCAATTTCAACTGCAAAACCAAATAACACGGTTAGAGATCAAAGATTTCAAAGCATGATACAATGAAGCATGAAAAATGGCAAGAAAATTACGTAAATACTCCTCGCGGGTGGACCACGATCCTAATAAACGCCTACAAGAGAAAAATTGGTGCGAGGCGGTGTAGGATTGAAGGGCTGAAAGAACAGAAACTGAAGATAGGCTCAGTTCATCCTCCTCAGTGTAGTACGCCTGGGATGTCAATAAGAAATGCTCATGCGTCCAAGCCACTGGGAATTTCGGAATCCCATCTTCAGTCAACCAAAAATTGGTTCGTCAGGACGGACGCTGATCTTTGTGAAGTAAGACTTGAAAGAATGACCATCAACTTTGGCTGAGTCGGTATACGCCTCAAAGTTGATAATCTTGGAGAGAGTCCAGAGCGATATCAAACTCACTCCCTCCTTCTCCTTATTTGCACGACAGATTACTTGGGAAAAGTAGAACAACATAGCCACCGTCGGTTGGAAGTTGAAGTGCTCCCCAAGCACTTCAAGAGAACGGATCAACCCCCATCCGTTGGGGTGAAGCTGCGAAGGAGCACAATCCAGAAATCTTAAAACCCCCATCTGAAAATCGGTGAGGGGAAAGCACACGCCAAGATTCAAAAACAGAAAGTCATACATATATAAGGACCTCTCGTCCGGCGTATGACATATCCGTTCTGACAGAAGCGGAGCAAGCACCATAAACCGAAACCTGTCCTCATCCTTCTTGAATACTGTAAAACGTGGTTCCAGCTCCGCTCCGTCCTCTCGAGCGTGGACAGATGTTGTTTCACGAAATTCCTCAGCCACCCAGCTGAATGGGCGCTTCTGTTGGAATTTCACCCAGTCGATCCGGTGTGCAACTACATTGCACAGTCCGGAAGCTGTCTTCATTATATATTGCTGAGAGGGTGTTTCCCCACCAGATGACCTTCCCCCAGTTGTTTTCTTCACCGCCATTGTGAAAGCTTTTACGCTGCGGTAAAAATCCACATCGTCAGAGAGATACAAATCATCACTCTCCACACTTTCACTAGAGGAGGATTCTGAGGAGGGTATTATCACCCTTCGCCTTTGATACGGCGACGCCTCCTTCTCTGGGTATTGTGGCTTCGATTGGAAGATCATTGGGATCCTCCCACCACGAACTGTAGGGTTTCGAGTTAACGCCCTTCCTCCTCTTCCTCTAGGGCTAACGCCACTGGAACTAAAACCTTTCCTAGACATTTTCAGATATTGAAACAAGATACAAAAATAAGAGGAAAGTGGTTACCTAAGGATAAATGAGGATAGTGAATTAAAATTCACAGAGGCAAACACGAAAATCTTCTCGAAACTTTTGCAGAGGTTCATCGAGGGAGCAAGAAGAAGTGATTACTAGAATTACCAAATATGTCTTTTTCAGGGCATGAAAACTCTCAAATACCAATCCAAGCAACCTGTCGTTTACTTTCAAACGACTCTCCATTTAGTGGATCAAAATTGTCGTTTTGAACCCAAAGGCGCGAAAATGCCATCGTTTCGTCACAGAGCCTTCTAAATGGGCCTATTAAACCCAAATCCTAGGCCCACTAAATTCCTATGTGACGGTTATTAAGACATGCACATTTAACGTAATAATGGCTCACCTACGTGATTACAGGCATTAAATGTCCAATCATGAGAAACGTGGCCACCATTACCCGAATACCAAGGGTTGCAAAATTCGATAAACTTCTAAGATTCTCACTGTTCTAATCCGCCTTCAAGCGTTCCATCACAACGGAACCTTATTCCCAGAGCGGATATTTACACACCAATACAATTCCAAAATCCAGACGTACTACGATCGATATAGCTCATATGAGCAAATCTACTAATTCCTCACATCAGCTAGGGGGCTAGTAGAGTACTACTGATATCTGATTTTGGATACAAAAATTGAACACTCAATCCATATGATTGATACTCTTACGATTGGAAAAATGTTCCCAAGACGGATGATCTCAATCACCTATTCTATGATTCGATGATATAACTCCTGGTACGAACAATTCCTATCATCATACTTATGATGGAAGCTTTTGAAAATTAAGAAGCATTCACACAATCCGTACTCCTACGATTGAAAAAATGTATCCAGGACGGATTATCTCAATCACTCAGTATGTGATCTGACGATGTAACTCCTGACGTTGTGTACTTGTCCAGGACGGATGATCTCAATCACATATTCTGTGATCTGACGATGTAACTCCTGGCGCCGTACACATCCCAAGGACGGATGATCTCAATCACCTATTATGTAATATGACGATGTAACTCCTGGAGCCGTACACGTCCCCAAGACGGACGATCTCAATCACCTATAAAGTGATTCGATGATGTAACTCCTGAGACAAACAATCCCCATCATCATTCTTATGATGGAAGATTTTGAAAGTTAATCCGTACTTTCGCTCTCAAGTGATATTCTCCCAGGACGGATATTCTTTATCACCTATTCTGTGATACAACGACATAACTCCTGGCATAGACAAACTCCCATCATCATCCTTATGATGGAAGGCTCAAACACCACTTTCTTACATCTGTGTAATTCCTCAAACTTGGAATAATACTCTTATAATGGACGACATAGTTTTCTCCAGTGAGAATAACATGAATAAAGAACAGTCATCCGTCCTGTTACACTATTTTACTAAACAACGGATCAACTCCTCTTTTCCCCAAAAGAATTAAGGATCATGCCCCAAAGACAGGCACCTTCTTCTTAATACGCACTTGGGGACATGTATATATTTATCCGTTCTAAATTTATTTGTTGTTTAATCTTCCGAGGCAGTTATTTCAATCCGACCTCAAGGTTAATCATACAAAACGGATTAGCAACGATTTAAATATACATGAAACGTTGAAGACAAATTTCTTAAATGAAATTCATTCATTGAAAATGAGATTACACATAATAGTTAAAAGCCGGAGTTGATCCCGACACACAACTATACATATAAAGGAAAACAAAACTATGGAGGAGGAATCTGTTCTTCAGTTTTCTGTGCCTCCTCAGCACTAGGCTCTTGTGTCTCTTCCTTCGGGACTTCTACAGGAATCTCCCCCCCGGGAGCCTCAGTTCTTTCTTCAGACGAAGGAACCTCAGACACAGGAAGGACGAAATCCGGTCCCATAGTTTGACCCTCAGGAAGAGGAGGCAAACCATACAGGGACGTCAGAGGATCTTCGTGACGACCATCAACCACTGTGACTAACTTTCCTCCATGGAATTCATAGTACAGACTTATTCCATAGAGATTAAATTTCACAGTGGGGTTGCGGTAGAAAACTTGGCGTATAGCTAAGCCGAAGGATTCTTCAACAGCCTGGCTGTATATGTCAACTGCTTCTTCTTTCTCAGCTTTCGCTATGGCCAATTCTTCCCGCAACTTGGACAGCTCCCCACTAGATCCTTCAGACTCCGCTCTCCCAGCTGTAACATCCTAAAAATTTTATTCTCATGTATAATCATTTTGATTTAGACCATCAATGATATTATCCATTTTATCTCAACTTTCTACATAAATTTTTGGTTAGGACAACATCTTCAATTTAACCTTTTACCATGATAAATAATTTTAACTTTATACCTTTGGTAAAAGTTAATCAAATAATTTATTACCTATTTCCTTAGTTATTAATTTCTTTGGCTTTTCCAATTACTCTCATCAAATTGCCACATACTCCACTCAAAATACGTCATCTTGTACACATTTTAATTGTTAGTTACAGTCCGAATTTGGAAATGTGTCCAACTACAAAGTTGTTCTTCCTTTTCTTATCTTTCCAACAAGACCAAATTTGTTAAATTCCATTAAGATATGAGAGAGATATGTCCAAAATACCGAAACAGTGTTAGAATTGATATTTTATTTCAATCATATCATCTTGTACATATTTTAATACCTTGTTAGAGTCCGAATTTGAAAACGTCGTAAACTACAAAGTTGTTCCTCGTTGTCTTAGTTTTCCAACAAGACCACATTTGTTAAAATCCATTAAGATATGAGAGAGATATGCCTAAAATACCAAAACAGTGTCAGAATTGATATTTACTTCAATCAAACAAACTACATTATGTAGGCTGCGGAAATGGTCAACAATCCAGCTCATTTTTCTCACCTAAAAACTCCATTATCACCATAATTCATGCACCTAACATCCCACTACAATCCCATTATGAAAATCTTGTCCCCCACTTGTCATTTACATCATTAAATCAACACTACATCTTGTTCCCAAGTCTGAATTCTTAGAACAAGCTAAAGTTAGTGAAGTCTCTCTCTTATTTTCTTTCACTTTCTCCATCAATTTCACTCTTGATCTGAAGCTAGGACAATAATACAACACTTTCAACCACTTTAGGAACCTCCATTAAGGTAAGAGGGGACAGGGTTGTGAATATTTATGAAATGGGTAGAATTGTATGCTGATTCTAGGATTCCAGAATTTATTCGTAACTTGTTTCTCATTTTTGATATTGAAAATATGTGAATTTGACTCTGACTTCTTCATGAAAGTTGTAGATCTTTTTGATATCTGAGTTTTGAGACCTGAATCAAGTAATTTGAATAAGTATAGCAAAAGTTATAGCCAAAATACTACAGCATGTTCGTGTGAAAGATTTATCCTTTGTTTTGTGTATATATTGATTTACTGGGAACTGTACGTGCATAATCAGCCTTGGATGTCTTCATTAAAGTTGTAGATAATTAAGTTTTGGATCTTTATAAAGTGGTTTCACATTAAAATAATTTTTGTAGCTCAAGTTATGCTCATAATACTGAAGTATGTACAAGCTGTAAATCTGTAAACTTGAAATCCGTATCTTATTGTTAAAATTGGGCATTTTGTAGTAAGAATTAGTGATCAGTGTCTTCATGAAAGTTGTAAATATTTTTGTTGTGTGAATTTTGAGACCTTAACCAATTGATTTTAGTATATGTAGAAAAAGTTATAGCCAAAATACTACTATATGTCCGAGTGAAAGATTTGCTTCATGTTTAGTGTATATTTTGATATGCTGGGAATTATACATGCATAATCAGCCTTGGATGTCTTCATGAAAGTTATAGATAATTAAGTTGTGGATTTTTAGAAAGTGGTTTCACATCAAAATAATTTTTGTAGTTCAAGTGATGCTCAAATTACTGAAGTATGTGCAAGCTGAAATTCTAAAATTCTGGAATTTTGGAAATCCGAATCTTGTTTTCAATACTGGGAATTTTGTGGTATGAATTAGTTGTTTGAGTCTTCATAAAAGTTGTAGAAATTATGTTAAGAGTATTTTAGAACTTGTTTCATGCAAAAATCATTTTTATAACTCCAGAAACACTGAAATTACTAATATATGTACGTTTTGAAAAACTCACCTTGAGGCAGTGTGGTATTTCGTGAATAAGTAATATTTCTGTTCGGAATTTGAAACTGTGTTCTTCATGAAAGTTGTAGATAATTGTATTATTGAGCTATAGAAAGTGGAATCACCTGAAAAGGAGTTGATTTGCCCATGTTATGACTGTTTTGCTAATGTATGTTGCTGTTGGGGATGCTGAAAGTCACTTAGAATGACTATTTTGAAAGAAAATGATATTTTCTCTATGTATAAAAATTATTTATTAAATTATTGAGTGATTATGAATTATTATAAATGTTGTTGAGTATCACACAGTTTGTATATTGTGATGGTGAATAATTATGAATGACATAATTAATATATATGTGCATGAATGCCTTGTGGTTATTGACATATGTGGTTGAAACAGTAAATCCATGATTTTGTGAATTATTATGTGTATTGTGTTCCTTGAGGACTTGTAGTATCCAAGAGGTTTTGGAAATGTGGATATCATGGTATGTTAAAAGAATTAAAGGCATTCATGCATCATAAGCATTCGGACGCACCATGGAATTTAGGGGTTCCATGATTGCCTACCCTGGTGGGGGGTTACTCTATGATGAGTTAAGCCCTATTATGTTGTGTGCCATGGAGTGTAGGGATTCATGGTTTATGCAGAAGTCCTACTTATGATATTGTGTACTTCGGTACTTAAGCGCCATGAAGTATAGGGATTCATGGTATATGCTAAAGCCCTATTTGTGTCTCTATGAGACTTTTACTGCAGTATTCCCACCAAGACCAAATGGATCCAGCATGACATCATTTGACTAATTAAAGATCTATTAATGGACTTGTTTGGCATATTCATCATATCATTATGAATTGTTGATTGTGTTTGTGCAATTTTATCTATTTTATATTTATTCTATATTCTGTCTCACTCTTACATTAATTTTTACAGTGAATGACACGTAGAATGCAGAGTGATGCCATGATGGATGTCTATTTATTTTATTACCTGAACTTTAAATTTATGGGTTGTAATAAATATAATATGTCATGTACCTTTATCTTCACAATTGTTTCCGCTACTTAAATATTTTCTTGAATTTAATTATTCACGACTAGTATGTATGATAATTATTCCGCTGTTATTAATTGTTATATAAACTCTGAATTAAATTTATAATTTTTAAAATGATCTTTCGAAAAAGCGAAAAATTTACTCGAAAATTTTAATCCACGTTTCGGGGCGTTACACCAGCCTTCAGTCCTTCGATCTCAAGAAGGAGCTTCTTCTCCCTTTGGGACCACTCCTCAGCAGCAGCTTTGCTTTTATCCTGGCTGCTACGGAGTTCTTCCTCCTTCTCTGCCAGCTTGCCTTCCAAGTCTTTGAAGTCACCTTTAAGCTTGAGATTCTCTCTGTTCATGATATCTCCGAACTCCTTAGACTTGGCAAGACGATCTTCCATTAGCTTGATGGTGGCTTTGTCTTTCCCTGAGGAAAGGTTGAGTTGTTCCAATTTGTCACTCAGTTCATCAACCTTATTGACGTTGTCAGCCAACTCGCTGAATGAATAAAGTATTCCAGCGAGTTCGGCTAACTGCCACCTTCCGGCCTCACATGCTTCTTTAATTTCTTTCGTGCTGAGCGTAGGCCGGAGTTCGTACATCGGCTGTGGAAGAATAGCTGGAGTAGATCCCCGGTATGAGAGGAAGGGGGTGAGAAATGAGGTGATTGGGTAGGAGGTCGGCTTCGTCCCAGAAACCCCGACAACCATTCCTTTATTAAGTCCGGAGGAAGCACCAGCTACTTCCGAGGTTTCAACAAGTTTATCCTCCGAAGTTCTACGCTTCTTGGACGGACCCCCCACATAGTCATTCTTAATTTTTCTCCTTCTCTCAGTGACTGAGGGCTGACCCGTGGCTGTGCCAACATCGGAGGAACCGCCCTCAACCAGCGGAATGTCCCCTTCAGCATCTGAGGTCAGGATGATTAACTCAGGATGATCCTTGGTGGAGGGCTTAGGCTTGATCTCATTTTTGCGGGCAACGGATTTACCCGCCACCTTAAATCCCTTCAACTTATTCATTTCTGGAGTTTCTTGTTCTATTTCACCCGCATGAACAAACACAAGAGATTAGCAACTACGAAATATTCGATATATTTGACAAGGGGAAAAAGTGAAATAAAATGAGTATTACGTAGATATTCATCCCGGACTCCGCTTGAACTACTTAAAAGTCGCCTACACGAAAATACGTTACGACGTGTAGTGTGTGCTTCAAGTGCGAACAACACTTTTGATGACTCGGGAGATAGCTCGGATTGATCAGCGTAATATACGTGAGAGCTCAAGAGAAAATGCCTATGGGTCTAACTCAGAGGAAATTTGTTGACACCCTCTTCATCCTTCCAAAAGATCGGTTTGCTCTTCTTAATGGAGATCCGGGTGAAGTAGGTCTTAAACGACTTCCCATCAACTTTGGCTGAATCGGTGTAAGACTCAAAGTTCATAAAAGAACAGAGAGTCCGGAGTGTCACCAAACCAACACCGCCTTGCTTATTCGCCCTCCGAACTACTTGGGTGTAGTAAAATAGCATTGCTACAGTAGGCGTAAAGTTGAAATGTTCACCCAAAACCTCCAAAGCACGGATGAGGCCCCAACCGTTGGGATGAAGTTGGGAGGGTGCACAGTTTAAAAACCTCAGCACACCCATCTGAAGTTCAGTTAAAGGGAAATGAACTCCCAGGTAATGAAAGATGAAATCGTACATATATATTGAATGGTCATTGGGGACGACGTGGCATATCCGTTCTGTTGGGAGTGGTGCATATACCCTATACCACTTTTTTGTTTCTTCTTCCGCATTGAGCATGAACCTTGGTTGAATCCGAGGTCCATCCTCATCTGCGTGACGGGAAGCCAAGTCCTTGAATTCGCTGGACACTCAACAGAAAGGCCATTTGGCCTGAAGCTCTTCCCAATTCAGCCTGGAAGCAGCGACGCTATAAAGACCTTCAGTTGTCTTTAAAATGGCACCATCTCCAGAAGTTCCTTCTCCAGTAGTCATTTGAATTGTCTAGATCGAACTCCTTAATCTACGATAAGAAATTATGTCGTCAGAAAGTTGATAATCATTACTCACTTCATTTTAAAAGTGACTACAATCAGAGGATGACTCTAAGAAGGGAAAAGTCACTCTCCACAGTGAGTAAGATCCCCTTTCTGAGCGACATGACTCAGCCCTAGGAAGAATCACAAGGATTCTTCCCCATGACTATTAGGGTTGCGAGAAACTAATCTCCCCCCTTAATAAAGCGCATCCTCTTCGCAAAAACAGACCAAAATAAGACGAGGTTTACAGGGGAAGAAGAAATAATTACCTCAGATAATGATGAGGAAGATGAAGAATGAAAAAGGTCTCGTAGAGCAAGCGACGAACTTCCTTGCGAAATTTTTGTAGAATCTTGCTAAGAAATCAGAAACAAGTGGAACCTAGAATCCACTAAGTGTTTCTTTTATAAGAAACGAAGAGGTTCGGTTACCCACTCTGGAAGTTGTGTCGTTCTTGATTAAACGCATTGGTTCACAAGCGAAACGACACGACCATTCCAAATTCATGGGCGCCAAAACAATAGCAATTCGACGAAGGGCCTATCCACTAGGCCCAAAAGTTTCAAAAACTTCAGGCCCATTAAGCCCAAAACGACGGTTAATGAGATTTCCATCTCAGACGCAATAATTGCTTTCCCACGTGATTAAAAGCATTAATGTCTAATCATGCAACGCAATTCGCGCTTTACAGCCGTTACATGAACTTCAAGAGCTTTCAATTCCAATAAACTCTTGAAATTCTCGTACAACGAATCTATGTCTGAATCCGTTGTGACGACACCGACAAACCAGATCTCTTAATTTGAGAACGGTTCTTTACGAATAAATGCTAAGGAACTGTTTTACGCGTAAGCTCACCGGTATTCAGACCTTTCGCAGGTTGAGTAGCTTATGTGAACAACCACTCAGTCCCTCACACAAGCTAGGGGACATATGATCCGGTCTCAATATCGGTATCCGATCTGCAAGACATATTTCAACGTCTTCGTCAAGACATCAACGTGTAACCGGTGTCATCGGTATACATCCGGACTATAATTCTGTATCAGGCGTTCTCCCTATACCGGTTGTTCAGGATAACACCATGACACCGGACAACACACACGTCACTGTGCTAAAGACAAGGATCATTGCTACAGGGATCGATCAATAATTCCCTGCACTACAAGCCAAATTCTGCTCACGGGGATGGTCAACTTGTTCCCTGATCCTAGTCTATATTCTCCATGCTCAATATAAAATAGTCACTTGACCCAATCATACTGGTAAGTGCGCAATAAAATAATGCTAATAGGAGTTAGTGGTTCCCCACTAACGAGTCCTCGTAAAACGAGCCAATCAGGTATATGAACTCATTTCATGAATGAAGTGAGGGATCTTCAACTGATTTTATGACTGATTACTCTCTAAAATACATTCCTTACTTGGAATATCATCACTGACTTGAGCGTCGGAGAATCTTTGCAGGTGACACCACCATTCGCCCACTTCAACGCGTTAGGTCGGTGAGAAGGATCTCCAGGACGCCCAATCCGCTCTCCTCACTCAAGGACAACGGATATTTACACCGGATACCCATATATCCGGTCTTCTGCACAGTATTTGCATACTATTTGTGATTGACTTGAGTCCGGATCTCTAGACCCCGGTTCAGGACAGATCAATATCCTTATTCTTAACTCTAATTTTAGGATAACGTGATCTTAAATCTATCTTAGAGAATATTGAAGTTTCCTTTAATTGACCCATTAAATCGTTTATCTTAGGAAGTGGACACTTATTCTTAATAGTTACTTTATTTTGCTGTCCATAGTCTACACATAACCTAAAACCATTATCTTTCTTCTTTACTAACAAGACAGGTGCACCTTAAGGTGAGATACTAGGTCAAATGAATTGTTTAGTTAACACGTCCTTTATTTATTTCTTAAGTCAGCTAACTCAGTAGGGGACATCTTACTGGGTGTTATGGATTTAGGTCTTGTGCCGAGAATAAGGTCTATGAAAAATTCTATCTCCTTCTTAGATGGTAGTCCAGGGAATATCTTTCAAAAATACCTATGGAAATTCACTCACTATAGGAAAAAGAAACATGTATATGTTCTCTTTTTCTTTACTTCTAAGGATAAGAGTAACAAATATTTCTAATACAATTTAGATACTCATGGATGTTCATATAAGAATTATTTTTATATAATTTAAATTTTGACAAACAATAATTTTAATCCCATGCATTTATTTCAAAACAATTTCATAATTTATGTTTTTTGTGTTACTAATTTGACCCTTCACAATTGTAATTCTTTTGCAAAGTCTTCATAAAACTTAACTTTTTTATTAACATTAATTTGGACTTCCAAATTTTTAAGCATAAAAAAGCTTAACATTTGAACAACCTCATTTATCCAATTAACTTATTAGACTTCCAATTTAACACTATTAATGGTAACAAATTTTGTTGTAATCACAATCCTATGGAGATACGTTTTACACCGGGAACGATAGTTGTCTCTCAAAAAGATGGAAAAGTGGAATTGATGATCAAACCAGATAGCACATTTGACATATCATACAAGGCTATGCTCTGTTCAAAAAGAAATAAAATAGGCCACGCACTCTTAAATTATGCTCCTTTTTCTTCCTTCCTTTCTTATCATCTCTTAAATATGATAATAAAAGGCATTTCTGCAAGAGTTTGAAAAACCATGTATTTCTGTTCTAAGAATTAGGCATCCATTCCATCACAAATAGTCAGTCAGCAACATTTATCACTACTAATTCCCATCACTTCCATAGAGTTCTGGCAAAGATAGTAGTCCACTGATAGTATTTGTTTTATTACCATCCTCATTTTTCATTCTGTTCTGGTTCTGCAAGACTTTTGTAATTAATCTTCTAATGAACAAATTGTAAACAAACCAAAAAGGAAGAGGGTGAGAGAAAAATTAATTTAGAGTAGAGATATTTTAAATTTTTTTCTGTTAAAAAATAAAAGAGTGGTGAAAAATTCTCTTATTTTTTATATCATATACTTTGCATTCTTCTTTTTGCGTCCAGAATGTTTTTTACAATAAGCCATAGTTCCTGTTTGGTAATTGGTCAGAGAAACGAAGTTATGAAAATACACAAATTTAATAGTTAATATTGATTTTTTACACCGTTTGAAACAACTAACGGATTTTTTTTCATTGTGATCTAGTCTAGATATCGGCCCAAAGACTAGAGGGTAATTTCACCTGCTTCCCACAGTTCAAACCGGTGTCACGACTGATATCTTGGACTCATTAAACGGTATAGTCTCATCTCTGCACACCGAAAAGTCCAGATCATCTCACAGCACACTGGAAAGCAATTCGCCAACTCAGTAAACAGTACAAGGTATACTGTTGGAAAAGACATACAGAGGCGCCCATATCATAAATCAGCTTTCTGCAGAATCGTACTGGCACGCTCTGCAGATTGCTACCTAACTCTGAGGGGCTCATACGTTACTTGCATGCATGCATATAAATATCTAGCAATACACAACAGAGGTACGTTACACATTATCCATAACTTACGCTCAACTTCTTAACATTCCATCATTTCCGTGCTAACTTGAGCGTCAAAGTCCCATTGCAGGTAACACCCAGGACTCTAAGGCCTTATTTCCCCACTAGAATAAGGATTATAATACCGAATCCCTACTGGACCGGTGTACAAATCTTACAGGAAATGATATCTTTGTAACTAGTTACCACACCGGTCATCTAACCCCGGTGTAGACTAGTTCAATTGGTGAAACCCATAGTCATTTTTTATTTTCTGTTTTTGGTCAATATTTTAGGCCACCTAATGGATTTTTTTTGGAAATAATGGTTACTGTTAGCCCATTTGTAAGCCCACTACTCAACGGGTTCCTCTTCAATCATCATCAAGCCCAAATACTCGTCTCTCGGAAACAGAGAGCACTACACTTATCTGAAAATTGAGAAATTCCCCAAATGCGCACTCGACAGAAACCCTAATCAAAATCTATGCAAAGTTCAAACCCTTTGGATCTCGATTTCCCCAAATTTAATTCAGTTTCCCCTTCCGCTGTAAAATCCTTTCAGAAATCGATCCAAGAAGGTTCCTTTATCAGCGATCTCAACATACCCACATGGACGACATGGAAGACGACGCAAGGTACCCTCCAAAGTCCTTCTCTTTGAACCGCCAAAACCCTTCCCACCGCCACAAACCCCTGATTCGTGCCCCCCCATATCACCGTCCACTCCCCACTCGCTACGACGAAAACGACGTCGTCGACGATGACGAGGACGAAGACGACGAACTTGAGGATTTCGAAGACTACGCCGATGACGATGACGAGGGGCAAAATGGGTATGACGCAAACTTCGAAAACGACGATGGGTTCTCCCGAAACCCAAAGAAGAGAAAGGTACGAGGTTACAACAACTACGAGTTCGCGCCACGTGTCAAATTCTCGTACGGGAACAATCGAAGTTCGTCAGAGGAATGGACAGAGCACGACACGTTTGTGCTGTTGGAGGTGTGGGGTGACAAGTTCCTTCAACTCGGGAGGAACAGTTTGAGGTCTGAGGAATGGCACGAGGTGGCAGAGAAGGTTTCTGAGGAGTTGAAGGTTGAGAGAACGGTGGCACAGTGTAGGAGCATGTTGGATAAGCTTAAGAGGAGGTATAAAAAGGAGAAGAGTAGAATGGATGAGATGGGTGTGAGTTCTTGCAAATGGGTTTTTTACAAGAAGATGGATATGTTGATGGCTTCATCTCCAAGGCAAGAGTATGGCCTTGCTTGTGGTGTTGATTCCGGTGAATATGTGTTCATGAATACTAGGGTGTATTTGAATAGGTCCAATGGTTTTGATGAGATGAGGGATAGTCCAGTCGAGTCCGAAACGTCCGAGGATGATGACGATGAAGAGGATGATGATGATGATGGCTTTGGTGCGTTGAGGAGGGCTGCTGCTGGTGGTGGTGAGGGTGAGGATGACGAGGAAGAGGAGGCTTCGTTTAGGGTGTTGGCGGACTCGATTCAGAAGTTTGGGAAGATATATGAGAAGATTGAGAATAGCAAGAGGCAGCAGATGATGGAGTTAGAGAAGATGAGATTAGATTTCAATAGGGAGTTGGAGCTGCAGAAGAAGCAGATTCTTGAAAGGGCTCAGGCTGAAATTGCCAAAATTCAGGAGGGAGATGAGGATGAGGAGGAGGAGGAGGAGCAGGAGGAGGATGAGGAGGACACTGACACTTCGGCAGAGAATCTCAGTGAATGAATATGATAATGTAGGTAGGTGTAGGTAGGTTGGCTAGTATTTGAATGTGTTTCTCTTGTGGCATATTGTTTTGCTTGTTCTGTGCTTGGGTTATGCAGCAGGATGCTGATGAGTTTTTCCACTTGTTGTATGTGGTGGTGATCATATTTGCTTGGTGTGCAATGAAAAAGTAGTGTAGAGGGTATTATTCATTTTTTATTTTTCTGCTAAGTTCAGGCATGTGTCTGTAGTTTAAAAACAAAAAAAAAAATGTATTATTGTATGTGTGAGGAGCATGTCTCTAGACATGCAAAATCATATAGTTCTCTAGATTTTCTGTAAGTGCTACAACTTGTCTTGCTTTTGCCTCGTTTAGCTTCCGTTATTTGATTTTTGCAAGATTAGGAAAATAAAAAAAGTAACTACTAATGGTGGAGGAGCTCGCAGAGACTCTATATTGGATCTGGTTAAGTATAGGAGTTGGTCTTGGATAAGAGCAAAGATGTAGGGGATCCATTTAATTTCTTATAATGGTATGAGGAACCCCTGATTTGCACTCAGGGATGTAACCGTGCTTGATTTGTATATGAGTTTCAGTACCCTATATGCCTGTTTTAATTTATTTTTATTTTGCTTGCTGATCAAAAGAAAAAAGGTAGTTTGTGTTACACTGGTTTATATTATCGTCTCTTGTTCCTGAAGCTTGTACTCTTTGGATTTGCAGTTGGATATTTATGCATTTTGTTGCAAGTTTTAAACGATGCAAGGTATATGATTTGTAGTTATAATATTTGAAAATGACGTTATAGTGTTTTGTTAATTTCTATTTTAGGAATTATAAACTTATAATCTTGGAGAAGGGTGGTGATGAGAATAAATTGCACCTGTTTTGGTGGGAAGTTTGTCTGCAAGAAGAAAGAGTTGCTGCAGCCAGTAAGGTTTTCAACCCCTTGTGTATTCTGACAATGAGGAAGCTTATTCGAAAGTGTAATATTTTTGTAAGGGTAGCCTGCGAAAAATCTGGTGCCCATTTAAATAATTTGTTACACATTTCTGTTACCTATTTAATCCAAGTATGTGCTTTCCTTATGGGATGGAAACTAAATGGTTATAGTATGTTAAACTTGAAGGCATCTCCACTGAATTTTGTTGCTCCTCAGGCTCTGCCAATTCCCTTTTTCTTCACAAAATTTGTAAATACTTACTATTTTGCCATTATTATATCAAAAATAACAAAGTTATCATTAAAAATTAAGCTCAAATTATACTGTCTTTATGGAATCTGAAATATGAAAAATTGAGTAGTGAAGTGAGATACCGTTGCCAGCACTAAACAATGGCTTGCCTAATGTACTTATTTAGGGGCCAGGTAGTCATTTACTCTTTCTTGAGACAACATTGTATGTTTACCTCGAATTATCATGCATTGGATTAAATAATAGATCCATTAAACTGAAACGTTAAAATTTATTGAAAGAAATAGGGTAAATCCCTGTTTGTTTTACAATTAGAAAATTAAATCTCACATTCTAATGAAAATTACGCTTTAAAGTAAATATCTGGATTCAGATTAATTTAGTCACACTCAATCAAGTTTCATCTAATTTAAACCAAACCAGCACATATATTTTGGTCTTCCAAACCCATGCGATTTTGCCAGTCAATTAATTGTAGGCATTATATCAGGCGTCTTTACGTACATGGTAGACAAGGGGTTGAAGTTCAATGTTTTTTGAAGGAATAAGTTGATGCCCTTTATATTGTAATTTTAAATAAATGATGGCAAGTTTTTTTTTTTTTATAACCAAAGTGTTTGCAGACTTTTAAAGAGGTTGAATCAAACATTGGCTAGGATGCTGTAATTGGTATAAGGAAAAGTGTATGATATGAGATGAAACTAAGTTTTGAGCAACTAACAAGTAATGCAGTCATGGTATAAACCAAATCAGGATACTAGTAGCGAAATGTTGTAATGAAATTAACTCAAGGATGTGAAAATACCAAAACATTGAAACCCAATAGATATATAACTACAAAGATACTAGTTTGGCTATCTTTTTGGTGTGCAAAAGAGAGAAGAGAATGCTAGTTTCATGTTAAATAATTGTTCACTAAGATGATGGTAACAATGCAGGGTAACGGAACAAAATGTTATTACTTTACATCTACTGAAAAGAACCAATGAATGGTGTAAAAAATGACTCAAAAAGTGGTATGAAAAAATGGCATAAAATCATATGCTTCATTCATTGGTCTATAATGGAAATAACTCATCCTTGAGAAGAGGACATATCCACTGTATCTGAATATATGTGATTTCCCACAAATCATCATCTTCTCTTGGCACCAAAATTTCCTCTTCCTTCATCTGTGTTATGATTTTTTTTAACAAGTTAGGGATTATGTCACTCAAAGTTGATGAACCATACTGTCCCAAGTCAGCTTTCATGCATGTGTCCATTCTTCTCAATATGCCTAACCAAAATGTCCTAAATCCTGGACTCTCAGTTATCTGTTTCAAGGATTGCAAGTACATATCTGACAACAACTCCATTGCAAGCTTAAGGGTCCCTTCCATGCTTCTTGTTTCCCTCTCTGCATTTTCCCTCCTTGAGTACTCCAACATCTTCTCATGAAGCTCATCAACCATGGCAAATATCACAAGGTTGAAATAGCTAATGCAGTTTGATGATATATAAAGGAGTTCCTCAGCTAGATTGAAGCTTTTGTGAAGAGAAATAACTGCATGGTTTCTTATCTCTTCTTGTCTGGACAAGCTTGTCCTTCTAAAAGCTTCTCCAAGCTTCACAAACAGATTCATGTTAAAGTTTGCAGAAGCTCTGGAATTTTCCTCCATAGAGGAATTGCTTCCTACACTAGCATTACTTCCTGGATCTGAGTATTGTGTTCTATGCCACTGCATCAAGAAGTTTACTGAATCAGCTAAGAGGTCAAGTATCTTCTTTTTTTTGTCTACTGGACTATTCTTGGCTAAAAAACAACCAAAAGCACAATCTATGCAATATGCATAAGTTGTGCGTGACATGTTACCGCTATCAGAGAGTAATGCAATCAAGGCCTCAATTCCAAGGTCATAGGTTTCAGGGTACCTCCATGCAACTGATAACAAATTTAGCACTGACTTCCATCCAAATGGAGTCTGCAAATTTGCAGGGTAGTCAATCATTATTTTGGTGATTGTTTGTGATATGGCCTCGTGACACGTGTCGAGGATTTCTTTATCAAGCTTCCACATTAGAGTTATGGACTTGAAGATGAGCTCCTCAGCTAGTTTGTCTTCTCTAAGTATTGAAAAGAGCTTGAGACAGACCTTGAGAAGGCCTAAAAGAGCTTTTTCTGCAAAGGGTATTGGGGAGAACATGGGAAATTGAGCAACTGCAAGAAGATACTCATGGAAGTATGGCCAAAATGTGTGGAATCTGTGAACATTAGACAATGATATTGCGGTGATCAGATCCCAACAGAACTCTACTGTTTCTTCTTCCTCCACTGGTGTGCTGAACTTTTGGCCTTTTCCAGCAGCTGCAAATATCAAAGATCTCCCAAGGTTTTGTAAGCTTTCTTTTGGGATGTTTGAACTATTGCTGAAGATGGTTCCAATTTTGCACATTTTGATCATTTTCAGGTTCTGTTCAAATTCACTACCAAGGGTCAAACCATCGTCCATGTTGTCTGATGAAAGAAGAGAAAACCGAGATACCATGCTGGCAACTCTCTGATTTCCAAACTTGTGATCATAATTTGGGGATAGGGAACCTGATTCAGGTGTTATTGGAGCATCTTCCGTTGCCTCAAAATCAATGGCAGATTGTGGCAGTAGTTTTAGCCTTTTGAGTTTCAACAAGCAATCCACTATGTTCTTCCAACCCCCTTGAATTGAATCTCGAAAATAGTGTGCTATTGTGAAAACAGCAACTGTTGCCATCCTTGGCTTCAAATCATGACTAAATGTAAACATGGTCTCTTCTATAGAAGCATAAGGATTTAGTAGTGTTGTGAACTTGCAAAAGGATGTTATGAGCTCATCTAGGGTATCTTCTAGTCCATATTGACAAATCCTTGCAACTGAGAATAACCCTTCAATGCACTCATGGAGAAGCTCTTCTTCATCCGCATGCTCAAAGAATGATGAGAGAGCAGCCACTGATGGACCAGCAATGCAGGCAAACATGTCTCTACATATTCTTCTATCAAAGTTGCATATTGTGAAAGATGGTTCCACTTTGGATCTGTTTATGAGCTGAAGCCACCTACTTGGGCTCATGTCTAATGACACAGTAGTTTGAGCAAGGGCAATTGCGTAACTGGAAATCGATTGAAATAGCTCAGAAAGGTACTCTCTAGGCAAATCTTGTCCTGCATTAATTGCCCTATTGTTCCTGATGAATTCCTCTTCTGTCATCTTTTTCTTAACTTGAGGATTATGCTGATCGGTGTTAAGCATGATGAGGGAGTAGCACAAGATGAGAACAGTGTCCTTGCTTGCAAATATGTCTGAGGATTGGTGATCAAAGAATCTATCTGAAAATGCTTCCAATATTCTTTGAATCTTTTGTGACTCACCGGGCAGCCAAAAACTTTCTAGATAAAACCGAAGTCCAGTGTCAAGATTCATACCTTGGAAATAGAAAGTTTCTGTGAATTCTTTGAGAACTTGGAGATAGAAAGGATCAGGGTCACCAAGATATTCTCCTATTGTTTTCTTGTCTAGGCCTGGGGTGTAACGAAAGAAGTAAGCATAAGCCGTAGGATCTGGAGGATCAGAGACCAAGTTAGCATGCTTCAAGTACTCAAGACCCTTCTTGTTATCTCTGTTGAAATGGTTTGCAGCAATCAGTAACTTCTTTTTCTGCATTCTTCTCATCCTAACATGTTCCACCCAAGCTTCCAAGTAATATTCTCTATCTATGTTCTCCCAAAAGGGTTTATACTCTGTTAATTGAATTGGATATGCACCTAAGGGACCCGTTGAACCTTCTTTGTCAATATTATCTGCAATGTTGTGAATAATGATCAATAGTCCTTCAAAGGCTTGGATTTGCAAACTTGTGAGGTGACCATTCACTACAAATGAGTGCTTGCAAAGCAACCTTCCAACCTCCTCAAACACATTCCGGCAACATGGATCACAGTCATAGTTTACATACACTTCAGCAATGAATGTTGGTTGCCTGCAGAAATTTATCATTCCTTCAACTGCTACTTCTTGAAGAGGAATTGTGGTGCCAAAACTTGCAACTCTGAGTAGCACATATCCAAAGAAAGCCTCTAGTTGGAAACGAACAAACCTACAAAAAAACAAAATCAAAGATAGACAATACTTGAAATATAATTACTACCCATCATCACTCTCTCCCTCAAGCAACTAAATAAATATACTTTTATATGGTATGCACCAAATTAGTTGACCTCTTGAATGTGTTTAATTACTTGAAAAACAATTTTTTTTTGTTTCTGTAAGAATCAAACACATGTCAGGGATTCACAACAACTCACACACTTGAGCTAGTCCCCCATGACTGAAAAACAAGTACCGATTAAACTAGAACAGCTAACATACATGCTTGGTAGTCATTTGTGTTTTTATTATGATATTTTTTTCCTTGTATGATAAAAACTTGATAGTGTTTCTTTCTTGACCGATTTGAATGATGAATATAATGAAATTTTAAATAAGTAAAACTCTCTTTTATTTTAAAAATCTAACCTTCGCAGAAAGTGATAGGCGTTCAACACAGTGCTGCAAATCATGGACAAGACAAAGGAGGTGGACCAAGTTCCATAGTAAATCAAATGGTGAAACAAGTCATCTTGGATCATCCTCAAAAGCTTTGGATGCCTCCCTATCTCATCCCCACTCAGTTCTATAGTTGAGTTTATCAAAACCAAGGCAAAAATCTGAACATCTTCATCAGCAGTGTGAGTAGTAGACCCATCGGGCTCAACTATTGACACAACATTCAACAAAGAGCACAAAAAATGGAATATGTCAATGGCACAACGAACTCCATATCCATATTCCAACACACCACCCTCATCACCATCCGAGTCTGATTCTGAGTCCCCTTCTTTTTCATCAGCAGTAACCTCTGGTAACCTGGAATACACAGCCTGGATAAGCTCATGCATGGTGTACCTAGCACTTCTCTGAAGTAAATCTCCTCTGCTTGCAGATTGTTGAACAACCTGTAAGTAAATAAATTTGGATCCTTTCATGTTAGTAACTAGTACAATATAGTGTCATGTCACAAAGAGAAAAGGAAAAACACATTTGATGAACAATTTTTAGGACAATTAAAAGGGCACTAATTGTCCTCTTCGTTTATATGCAGGTGTATTCTTTTAATTGGGGTATACAAGATAAAAAGCAAATGAAAGATAGATGTAGCCAAAATTAATTTAGTCTGCATAAATTATAGATATGTTTCTATCTTTGATTCTAATACAATAACATCAACCAAGTCTTTTCCATTAAATGGGGTGGACTACAATAATCATTTTACATTATAAACTCTATCATAAATCATGTCTATAAACAAACCATTCTAAATGGTTTTGCATCTCGTTCTTCCTTTACTTCCAACAATTAGACTACCTCTTGACTGATCTACTTTTATTTAGAAAATGTTTTACACATTCCCCTTTAGCGAGGGTCTACAACTCTACATCATAAGACAGAAAGTGACAACGTAGAAATTAATAAATAATAAATGTAATAGCTAGTTGATGGTTTGTAATATGATTCAAAGAGAAAGATAAAGGATGTTAAATGAATATGACTACTATCATAGATCATAGAGTGATTAAAACTCAAGATTTATTTGATTGATACATATCTTCTTCACATGTATTCAAACCATTATGTTCCATCCGGAACAGGAAGGGGTCTCACAGCACCCCTTTCCCTATTATTTTGGTAAGAATGATGGGGATTTCATACCCCCTGATCCCAACAAGATTCGGTTATGCTCGCGTCTACTAGGCCTGGATTGGAGGCCCTCCATTCCTTATCACCTTACCACTCCATGGTTGTATAAATAATACCTAGGAAAGTTTTGTAATTCAAGTGGCATATTGAATAATAAACCTAATCCTTCTAGAGTAATTCTCTAGGATTTTCGTATTTTAAGTACTCATTGTGAACATATTCAACACTATTTTTTCTAATCTCCAATTCAAGTTGCAGAGAAATACAATTTTGGTGAATTCTGAATGTTTTGTAAAAAAAACATTGGAAAACCAGAATCAACCTGAAAGCAAGTGTTGACAAGGGTGCAAATAGCTTGATCAGAGAGCAAATAAGAAGCCTTGTGGTGCATTACAGCAGTCAAAACTTGGAGGATCTTCATCATGACAGCATCCTCAGAAGCCGGGTCAGTTTTCTCAAGCCTACAGGTGGTTATCCCGGAGACAACGGACTCCATGGCTTCTCTTGCTCCAGGGGTCTTGTCATCAAACACCGCGAACTTGAGAATCTTGAGAACAGATGAGAGAGCAACGCCGGTGGCAGGGGCCGGAACGTCGTCGCTTTGGATGACATCGAGGAAAGGAGAAAGGTAAATGGAAGGGTCAACGGTGCGCCACTCTTGTTGAGGGTTGAAGATGAGAGAGCGAAGGGATCTCATTGAACTCATAATGGGAGAGTCGTAGTTTTCCTCAGAGGAAGGGATGTTGTTGTACAGTGGACTCGCTTCTTGGCGTCTTATAACCGCCAGAACTGCACCCACTTCTGTGTTCAACATGCACGATAGTCCTAGTTGTTTTCTCTTCCATCTTGTTCTTCCCTTCTTGTTTCCATCCTCGTGCATGAAATCTTCTGAGTGATCCATCTTTAACGTAGTTTTTTGGAGAATGGTAATTAATTGTTATAATAACCATGCATGTTAAGGACGTGGGTTAGTTAATTCATGCTCAAAAGTGTGTTTTTTTTACTCTCTTGCGTTTGTGCATGGTGGTGATAGTGAATTTTTTGGTTTTTATTTTTGGGTTTGGAGGTGTGGGTTGTAGTGAGAATGGAGAAGACACGAACGAGTGCGAAGGAAAGGAGAGGGAGTTTTGGAGAGAGTTTCGTGAGGACAAAGAATCATCAGAAAAAAGATTGCCGGATTGTTTGGCAAAGAAGTGGTAGGGATTCAATTTGATTCTATATTTTTTTTGTTTCATTTCTTGATGTGATTTTTCTATGGTTACAAATTGATACTAGTTATATTAACCGTGCTTTATTTGGAGTTGTTTTTAATAAAAATAAAAATAAAATGTATTTGTATTTATGTAATTATTTCATAAATATTTTCTTGATAATAATGTATTTTATAATTAAAAATTAAAATTGTATGCATACGTTAAATTTAATTACATCATTTTTATTGGTATATTGGTTAAAATTAATAATTAAATAACATCAATAATAAACAAATGAAATTTGTTAATTTTGATATTGAATAACAAAAGATAGAATTTTCTAATATTTATGCTATTCTATGGTAGATATTTTATGAAAAGAAATTAATTTTAATAATATTATATCATAATATTTAAAGATACGCTACTATTAAAAATAAAATAAAAATATTGTTAAACTAAAACAAATATTATAATATAATGATATAAAATACTATTAATATTAATAACACTATGAAGTTTATAATAATATTTAAAACATTTTCTTTAAAAAGCTCATAAAAAAACAAAATAATAACAATTTATAATGTAAATGATATGAAAAGGAGAAAACAATCTCATCAAAAAATGAGAAAATAAAATTAAAATATTGTAAATTAATGATATTAAATATTATTATTGTAGATAATCTCAAGTCTTATTGTGAAAATAGCATACCAATAATAAACAAATAAAATTTGTTAATTTTGATGTTGAATAACAAAATATAGAATTTTTTAATATTAATATGGTATAACAATATTTTATGAAAAATTAATTTTAATAATATTATATCATAATATTTAAAGATAAACTACTATTAAAAATGGTTAAACAAAACAATTATTATAACATAAAATACTAATATATATAACACGATGAAATTTAAAATAACATTTAAAACACTTACTTTTAAAAAGTTCAGATTTAGACAGGATATTGACAATTTTAATAAGTAAGATCTTTACGGGTTTTTTCTTCAAAAAGTGACAATTGTATTTTCTTTACAACTGCATATACTTTAACCTGCTACAAAATAGTATAATATACTTTTGCCTAATGCGTACATGATTATTAGATTTTAAACTTACTTTTAGAATTAAACATGCTTTCAGTTCGATCCAAAGACATACTTATTGGTAAAAAAGACGAAAGACATACTTATTTAAAATGTGTATGTGTGTGTGTTCAGACTTAGACAGGATATTGACAATTTTAATAAGTAGGATTCTTTACGGGTTTTTTCTTCAAAAAGTAACAATTGCATTTTCTTTACAACTGCATCTACTTTAACCTGCTACAAAATAGTATAATATACTTTTGCCTAATGCCTACATGATTATTAGATTTTAAACTTACTTTTAGAATTAAACATGCTTTCAGTTCGATCCAAAGACATACTTATTGGTAAAAAAAGACAAAAGACATACTTATTGGTAAAAAAATACATACTTATTGTGTGTGTACCTAATGCTCAATCAAATAAAAATACAAAGAAAATTTTTCTGATTAATTGTGAAACTATTTTTGGCGCTCAGAAGTCCTAAACATCGACCAAATAGGCTTAGAGTAGCCTAGGCGAAAGCTAAGTGAAGTTAGAATGTGTTTTCAACTCATTTGGAGGTCCTAATGGCAGCAGGTGGGTAATTGCTTACCAAGCCAACATAATGAACCTTATCGATTATGCTAATTAATTACCATTAATCTAAAATGGCCCTAGTCGATTACGTTAATCGATTACCACTCATCCAGAATGGCCCTAATCGATTATCACTCATCTAGAATGGCCCTGATCGATATCTAGAATGGCTCTAATCGATTAGTCATGCTAGAATGCAGAAAATTATACAAAATTTGGCATTCCTACCAACTTTTACGTGCCTTGACTTCTCTAAATGACCTATAAACACCGTCAAACTTTGACAACACCTAAAATACACCATTTGTGATGCGTGACAACCGACTACACTCAAATATTCTCAAAATTGAATGACTTGTGCTTGAAAATACAAATTGACCATTTTAGGCCATAAACATGCAACTTACACCTCAAATCTCAATGGAATTGGTCCATTCCAATTCTCATAAGTCTAAAACAGCAAATGCAGCCTATTGGACCTATCCACAGGTTCCAAATCCTCACAAATCATAAAATGGTCTATCCAGATCCTAATTATGCATGATTTCACTAAAATAACATCGTATTCACCATTCTCAATAGCACTAACCCAATTCCATCAAACTCAATACTTCAAATGCAATGCAATGTGTACAATTCCCTGCCCGTCATGTTCATTCAATCATATATGTAATATACATAGTTCCCGGGCATAACATTCATCAATATCATCATCTTGGAACCATTCATGGTTCACCAATCCTAAACATCATCGCATACATCATTATCATCATAGTTCAACTGATCATCAAAATCCAAGCTATATATATATACACCCTATACATTATACAAAATATAGGAGTATCCTAAACGAGCCAGTCAAGGCTTAGACACAAAAGTTATACAATGGTCATATACATATATATACACAAATGAATCCATCCTAGGATTCAACTATCACAAGCTTCACAAGCTATCAATAATCATCCTTGCGATCTAGGTTTACTACAAAATAAATAGGTGCGGGGGTGAGCCTATATATATTAAATGACAAATACGGAATCGAATTCGCCATTCCTCACATATGTAATCTGATCCGGTCCCAACACCGGCCCCCAAGAGCATGGCTTTAACACTTTGCCAGATCAGCATTTCGAACAAGAGAAGTACGCTTCAAATATATTATAATTGTTTCTATACGGAGTACATACGACCAGGGCAAGTAACTCCGCCAAGGCATGTGACTCCGCCAAGGCATGTTACCCTGCCATGGGTCATAACTCCGCCAAGGCGTGTGACTCCGCCAAGGCATGTTACCCTGCCATGGGTCATAACTCCGCCAAGGCACGTAACGCCGCCAGAATGCATATTACTCCGCCAAGCCATAGGCTCAACACAGGCGGAATATTGAACTTCCTATACTGCGTAGCGAGCCCATACTTGTAACCCCGGCATGAGATTGACTCTGTCTTGAGAGGTTGAAAATGAGAATCACGCTGTCACGCATTAAAAGGAAAAAACAAATAAAATAATAAAGTATTCACGCTTCCCAAGTAAGTGGAAATACCTACTACAATAACGGTGCTCGTGAACAACACAGGGACCCACTGCCTTTCTTGCTTTATGCCAGAAAACAAGGAACGGGCCCTATCAATAATGAAGCACCAGTGACAGGTATATAAACCTCAGCAAAAAGGTATATGAGGAATCCCCAATTCTGAACCTTAGACTCTCATACTTGCATAATTCTCTCAGAATTGCTTTCTAAGTCTTTAAGTATTCTGAAATACTGACTTGAGCGTCGGAGAACGATTGCAGGTACCACCCCCATTCGGGTCAAGACAAAGAAGATCCCGTCAGGCGGACTGTGACACCGCCCGCTCATATTGCACTCCGCCTCAACATACAAAGACTCTCCGTATCTATACATTTATGCATATTGCTTTGTATCAAATTGACATTTTATACACATTTTGAATTGTTCCGCAAACATACTTCTACACCCCCTGTGAAGGACAGTTCATTGGCACGCCCAGTGGGACCCGTAAATTGGGAATTCCTATAATCTTTGATCAATCTCCATTACATTCATCATTAATGGAAAGACCAGGACCAGAAGTGCAGACTGAGGATTCTCCTCCACGCAATCCTAGACGTCTCAATTTTGATAACGATGCTCACAAAAAAGCAACGCATGCTGATTCTCCAGATCCGAGAGACGACATGATTAGGATGCTGAGAGAAGAAATTGCTCAGCTTCGACGTGAAAAGGTAAATCACACTCACGAGAAAGCAGGTCCTGCAAGACAGCCGCATCATGAGGCACATGCACAAGAGGAATCAAGCACTCCCAGCTACTCTCGCATCGCTACTTACATGGAAGAGCAACGAAGCCTTCCACTGGCAAATGCACAACATCAAGAGGGGAGGAGAGCAGGCTCAATTGTATCCCCCTCAGGATACAAGATGAGTACCCCATTTTCTAAAAGGCTCATGAATGCGCATGTCCCCAGACATTTGCAGACCATGCAACCTATTTCCATAGGAAAATATACTGGGGAAACAGATCCTTCTAAGCATCTGGATGCTTACATCTATGAGGCCATGTTCCTAGGTGCAGAAGAAGATATCATGTGCAGGATGTTCCCCAGAACCCTTACAGGTGAAGCTCTTAGTTGGTTCAAGAGTTTACCTTCAGGTTCCATTGATTCATGGGAGGATCTGGCTACAGCTTTTGGCAGCCACTTCGTGATCTCTAGGGACACACCTAGAACCTCTCATACCTTGGCTCAGATCAAGCAAGGTGACAAAGAATCTCTGAAGGATTTCCTTAAGAGATTCTATAAGGAGGCAGCCATGGTTCCTAATTTGACGGAAGCGATACAGTTGCATATCCTCATCGAGGCTATGCAGCCAAAATCACCTTTTGCTCTGTCGTTGGCAAAGGGACCTCCATCCACAATGGAAGAATTTCGCAGGAAGGCGTCCAAGTATGTTGGTATTGAGATGCACCTGGAAGCCACTGCATCAAGCAGTAAACCACCCACCGCAACTCCACACGATGACAAAGGTAAAGAAAAGTCATCCAGGAATGATAAGTTACCTTAGAAAGACAAAGCAGGGAACCAGCCCTTCAAACAGCAAGATAGACGTGTGTTCAATTTCGCTCATTATGCACCCCTGAACACGTCATATGAGCAAATCTTGCGTGAAATAGGATGGACTACCCTTAATATTTACGGGATTCAACGTCCACCTCCAATCAGACACGGTGGGAACCCAAAGAAATATTGTGAGTTCCATGAGTCAGTGGGCCATACCACAGAGGAGTGCAAGCAACTCAAAAATACCATTGAGGTACTCATCCGTGAAGGCAAACTGAAACATTATTTGTTCAAGGGTAAATCTCACGATGAGCCAGAGAGATTTGAGAAAAGATCTCGTGATCGTTCTCCTGATCCTGATAACACTCGGGAGCCAAAACGTACGGTGGTAACCGAAAAACAAAAGGGCGTTGTTCTTGAGTCCGCCCAAAGAGAGCCAAGCCCAAAACCCAGATCACGGGGTAAAAGGCAGGTTGTAGATATGATTGCTGGGGGCTTCGCCGGAGGCGGACCCTCAAACACCGCCAGGAAAAATCACCATCGTATGATCTTGTCTGTGCAAGGCAAGAGTAAGGAATATCGCCCATTCAGGAACGGGGTCCAGACTCCGCCCATAACCTTCACAGATGATGATTTTGGCCCAACAGTTCCTGAGGGAGATGACGCAGTAGTGATTATCGCAGTAATCGCTAATATGGATGTAAAACGCATCCTAATTGACCAGGGAAGTTCCTGCGACGTTATCTTCTATGACTGTTTTAAACGCATGGGACTAACTGATGCTGACTTGCAGCCTTATACGCAGGACCTTACAGCCTTTAATGGCGCCAAACAGCCCACTAAAGGCTACTTGGATACAAGGATCACTTTCGATGGTGAACCTGGGGCAAGGACTGTGAAATCCAGGATTCTTGTCATTGATGTTAAATCTCCATACAATGGCATTATCGGGCGGCCTACCCTGAATGCCATGGAAGCCATCGTTTCAACCCCCCACTTGTTAATCAAGTTTATTGACAAAGATAATCAAGTCTCGTCTGTAAGGGGTGACTAGGAGATGGCTCGCTATTGTTACAATTTGAGTCTTAACATGGTGAAACTTGATACCATGTCTAAGAAAAGAAAACTGAACGAAGGAAGTAGTGCGGCGGCATCCGTCAATTTGGTGGATCTTGACCCCAGGGCGGAGTCTTCTATAGACCCACTGAATCCTTTGAAACTAACTCCTGATGGTGGTTCCAAGTCAATTGTCTTAGGCAGCACCCCGGAGCAAATTACTAACATCAATGACAAACTGGAGCCTAACATGGAAGCAAGATTGATTGCACTCCTCCATGAATACAAAGAAATTTTTGCTTGGACCGCTGCAGACATGCCTGGCATGGATCCTAACTTTTGTTGTCACCGCCTGGGGGTGTATCCTGAAACTAAGCCAGTGGCACAAAAGAAACGGCGTATGGGTCCTGCTAAGCAAAAAGCTGCTTGTGAACAAACAGAGGAGCTCCTCAAGGCGGGGTTCATCAGGGAACTCCGTTACTCCTCCTGGCTGTCCAACGTGGTTATGGTACAGAAAGCCAATGGCAAATGGCGTATGTGCATAGACTACGTTGATTTGAATAAATGCTGTCCCAAAGATCCATACCCTCTCCCCAACATTGACAGATTAGTTGACGATTCCTCAGGATACAAGTATCTATCTTTTATGGATGCCTACTCTGGATACAACCAAATTCCAATGTGTGAGGATGATCAGGAGAAGACAGCATTCATTAATGACAAAGGGGTCTTTTGCTACAACGTCATGCCATTTGGGCTAAAGAACGCCGGGGCAACCTACCAACGCATGATCAACAAAGTTTTTGAAGGTATGCACACAAAGCTGGTAGAGGTTTATATTGACGACATTATTGCCAAGACCCCGGAGAGAGGAGACCATGTTGAAGACCTACGCCTCATTTTCCAACGCCTACAGCAATACAACATGAGACTCAATCCATTAAAATGTACATTTGCTGTTCCTGGGGGCAGATTTTTGGGTTTCATGTTAACACAAAGAGGCATAGAGGCTAATCCTGATAAATGTCGAATAATTCGAGTTGCAGAGCCCCAAAACATTGAAGGAGGTACAATCCCTCAATGGCAAAATCGCTGCTCTAGCACGATTTATGCCAAAAATGGCTCATCGCTCTCTTCCTTTGTACAAAATGCTGAAGAAGGATAAAAAATTCAGTTGGGGCCCAGAACAAGAGGCGGCATTCCAAAGCTTGAAAAATGTCTTGGCCAGCCCTCCAATCCTGGTCAAACCAAGCCCAGGTGAACAACTCATTGTTTATTTGTCTGTTTCAGATGAAGCGCTGGCAGTGGCTCTGGTTAAGGAAACAGTTGAAGGCCAACGACCGGTGTACTTCACTGGTAGAACATTGCATGGTGCAGAGTGCCGTTACCAGAAGATTGAAAAGGCAGCACTTGTAGTTGTTTGGGCCTCACAACGCCTAAGACCATATTTTCATGCACATCCCATCCTGATTCGCACAGACTTGCCACTCCGTACTATATTGTTCAAACCAGACCTGGCAGGAAGGATGATCAAATGGGCCATAGAACTCTCTGAATTCGACATATCTTACGAGCCAAGAACTGCTATCAAGGCACAAGTCCTAGCAGATTTCGTAGTTGAATTAACAGGCTCTAGCCCAGATGCAGATCATTCACATTGGACAATATATGTCGATGGGTCTTCGAACAGCAAAGGATGTGGAGCAGGAATTGTTATAGAAAGCCCCATCTTCACTCTCAATGTCAGAAAACATGGGATGAACAGAAACCCTAGAACAAGACTCTGACCTTTTTCCTCTCATCTTTGTTTTAACGAACACACAGAAAGAAAAAACAGAACCAACCCAATGAAAATGAAGACAAAGAGCAGAGGAAGAAGCAAGTTACCTTAAGCTTCTGAAGAAATAAAGAACTACAACAACAAATTACTCGCACGAAAGCAAAGTTCGAAAGGCAGTTCTAATAGCAAATGCAGAGAAGAAGATGAAGCGAAAAGTTTTCCCTCCTAAGAGTCTATCTATTTATAGGCATGGCTTGGGGGGAAACGAGTAAAGCATCATTAATCTCAGAAACGCAACTACAGCCGTTGGATGAATTTAGCGCAATTACAGTCGTTGGATGAACCTCGAGACAGGCATCTTTTGGGCCGTATTTTCAAAATCCAAGGCCCACGATAAAAACCTCGAAAACGTATCCAACTGCCACCCCACGCATTTATGTCCCATCATTGGAATGGCAATCGTTACGAGGGCATACGTGGCAATGAGAGATTGAAGCGGCAAAACGTGGTTTCGAGGCGCATTAATGACAGGCGTGGCAAGTAATAATGGAAGCATTAAATGCACGAAAACACTTGTCCAAAAAATCCTGAACTAGCAAACGCCGCCTAAACCCATGCCTATAAAAGCTAAAACTTAAATGTTGTAGCTCATTAAAGTGACTCCGCCAGTCACTATAACAAGCTAGGGGGCATATGATCCGGTCCCAACACCGGCCCCCAAGAGCATGGCTTTAACACTTTTCCAGATCAGCATTTCGAACAAGAGAAGTACGCTTCAAATATATTATAATTGTTTCTATACGGAGTACATACGACCAGGGCAAGTAACTCCGCCAAGGCATGTGACTCCGCCAAGGCATGTTACCCTGCCAAGGGTCATAACTCCGCCAAGGCGTATGACTCCGCCAAGGCGTGTGACTCTGCCATGGGTCATAACTCCGCCAAGGCACGTAACGCCGCCAGAATGCATATTACTCCGCCAAGCCATAGGCTCAACACAGGCGGAATATTGAACTTCCTATACTGCGTAGCGAGCCCATACTTGTAACCCCGGCACGAGATTGACTCTGTCTTGAGAGGTTGAAAATGGGAATCACGCTGTCACGCATTAAAAGGAAAAAACAAATAAAATAATAAAGTATTCACGCTTCCCAAGTAAGTGGAAATACCTACTACAATAACGGTGCTCGTGAACGACACAGGGACCCACTGCCTTTCTTGCTTTATGCCAGAAAACAAGGAACGGGCCCTATCAATAATGAAGCACCAGTGACAGGTATATAAACCTCAGCAAAAAGGTATATGGGGGATCCCCAATTCTGAACCTTAGACTCTCATACTTGCATAATTCTCTCAGAATTGCTTTCTAAGTCTTTAAGTATTCTGAAATACTGACTTGAGCGTCGGAGAACGATTGCAGGTACCACCCCCATTCGGGTCAAGACAAAGAAGATCCCGTCAGGCGGACTGTGACACCGCCCGCTCATATTGCACTCCGCCTCAACATACAAAGACTCTTCGTATCTAAACATTTACGCATATTGCTTTGTATCAAATTGACATTTTATACACATTTTGAATTGTTCCGCAAACATACTTCTACACCCCCTGTGAAGGACAGTTCATAATCAATCTGATTCATCACATCACTATTGCCATTTAATTTAATACTACAAACATATTCATATTATCATATCATATATCATACAATCACAACATCCTCAATAGTTGTCCCACAACATCTAATGATTATAATGGCTGCCTCGTAGCTTCCAGTATCCGTCGATGGCTATCCTATAATTCATTGATGTTACAGTGGCTACCTCACAGCTATGTAATGCATACGGATTCGTTCTAATGATGGGATATCAAATACAACAGTATATCTCAGCTCTCAGCTGATCCGGTTGTTTTATAGGTACCAAATTATTTATCTATTCATGCAACACAGTCACTCCCAGCGACAATGGTAATTTGCGAGCTAGCTTTGAGTCTCAACCAAGGTCTTCTGTAGAATCCAAAGAAACTACCACAAGGTCTAAGCCCTCCCATCTGGGCCAGCATTACAGGCCCCTACATTCCTATAAGCTCTCAAATGCACATGCTATGCATAAACATCAATCATATTTCATTTTTATCATCAATTAATGCTACTCTAGCTTATCCTCAACATCATCAAATGATATACTATAATTCCTCTATTCAACTATGCATAGCAAACATTCCAATCCATTATCATCAACAATACATCATGTTCATTAATACAACATAGAAACGAGAATTCACACTTAAATTATCATCACTCAAGTATATCATCAAGCATCTTATGCCAAAATCAACCAAATAAGGGCTAATCATTGAATTCACACATATCACAGTGTGATTAATCATGACACCAAACAAGTTGAACCTCATGGTATCCCTTAATTCGTTCTTAATCTATACATTTAAGATATATATTACTCCCTTTACCTGGAATCCTCGATTCCAATATGCGAAACGCCTACCGGTCATGCTTCGACTTCATTTCTGATTACAATTCTCAAAACCAAAATTCCTAAAATCCAACAATAACACTTTTAATGTTTATTTCACTACCGATCACTTATATAGAAACTAAAATCACCATTTCATCGCAATTTTGATAAGTTTGACTTACCGATTAATGTCGTTGACCTCCGATTCTTGGTTTTACAAAACGCCAAGCTGCCCACAATGTAAAACAACTTCGAAAAGCTCCCTAAGGCATGAAATTCACAAGATTAAGGTTCGAACTCGAAGAACGGGGTCACGAAAAAGCAATGCAGGGTTTCCGAAACTTACCGAAAACGGAGAAAATCAAGAATCTCAAAGCCCACGATGGTACCACGCTACTCACAGCGTCAAAATGACTATAAATCGAACCTTAGGTCATGGAAATCGAAGAGTCAAAACCTCGATTTGCAAGACAGTACCAAACGAAGCAAGGAATCATATCGGAGCTTACCGAAATGGAAGAAAGCCAAAACCCCAAAGTATTGAAGTTGCCCACACCTTACAATCAACTGAAAACCACCTTGATACTTGAGAATGGAAGGGTCCCAACTCACTGATGGCTACACATGAGGAAGGGGAAGAGAAATAGAGGTTGCCTCATGCTTGGATTTGAAAGAAATTAAAGATGGAACGATGATGGCTACCGCAGAGGAGATGAATGGCAAAGGCACTTTGTTTCCTTTCTTCACGCATGCACAGGAAAGAAAAGTGAGGAGTGAAATTGAAACTTATGAAATTAAGGGCATTCATGTAATTTACATGTTTAGTTAATTTTTAAAATCAACCGGGTAATTTTCAATATAAAATTACCCAATAACTAAATTCAAGATATATATATATATATATAAAAGATGTATTTTATGAGAAAAGTCCTCTTATATGAGAGTGAGAATGGCAAATCTGTGTCGTATAACCATATATGGGTGGTTAAGATTAAAAGTTTTTAAAAGTCATATGATTACTTAAAAGGTTACATGACTTTTTAAAAACTCAAATGATTAATCTTAACCATCAATTATATGGTTATATGGCCTAAATTCACTCCTCTCATTCTCACATAAAAGAACTTTTCTTATATGGCACATCCTCTCTCTCTCTCTCTCTCTCTCTCTCTCTCTCTCTCTCTCTCTCTCTCTCTCTCTCTCTCTCTCTCTATATATATATATATATATATATATATATATATATATATCTTGCTTTCTATGTACTGCATGCATGTATTTTTATTTTTATTTTGTTTTAGATAAAATTATTCAATTTCTGATGTTCAAATTACAGAAGTTAATAAGAAAAGAGATAAAATGAAGCGAAGTAGATGAAAATACTGTTGCGAATATAATTGTTGATTCCACGACGAACTCGTTAACTCTTACCATCACATTTCTTGTCCAACTTTCTCCTAAACAAAAATAGAGAATCCTTGCGTTTCCTAGAGTGGAAATAAACGCGTTAAATCATTAACGTATTAACTTTACAAGCCGCCCTAAACAAGTCAGATTAGTCACTCTATCAGGCTTAACATCTCTATACTCTATTTGCCTGATATAGATGAGGTTTTGATTTCATACCATAGACAGATTAATGTATCTAAAACATCTTCATCAATAGATTCATAATCCTGATCCTGTATTCGGGAGATGGACACCAAGGTCTTCAACCATTCTTCATGAAGGGTTGAGAACTTCGATCTCTGTTCACTTGACCTAAAACCTTTTCCAATTGATTTTTTCATCTGTTGACTAGCCTTTGAAGCAATGTTTACTGTCTTCTCTGGGATTCCAGCCATGAGGGCAACCTGCAACCCGTAGCTCTCTGGACATGCTCCGGAGGCAAGCCTATATAGGAATACTAGTTCCTGATCACGTTTGGAATAGGATTCAGATTTTGACTTGAAAGCACAAGCCATGTGTTGCATTTTAACACGTGGATGAGAGGCAAATTCTTTGGTGAGCGGGTGGTAATGTGTGGCAAATAGCAAGCGACAGTTAACCTTCTCAATCAGATGTCGGAATACCTGTGCAAAGCCAGAATTATTGCAGCAAGACATGAATACTGAAGCATTGTGAAAGTCATGAATTAGATAAGGTGAAAGCAATAACAATCTAACAAGTTTTACAGCAAAATTACAGGATACCAGAAGAACCTTAACACAATCACATGTTGTAAGGTCATTTTCTTGCGAATGATGACCCCATTACAGTGAAGCATAATGCTATTGTTCTAATTTTCCTTTTCACTGGGAATCAGAATCAATGCAGTTTTAATTTTTGAGCATGTCCACTCAGGGTCAAAATCATAGAACTGCAATACTTTAAAACAGACCAAAATTTTCATATAAGACAAAAAAAATGAAGAGCAGAGTCTCACTGCATATGCAATGGCATAGCCATCAAAGGTGCTTGTTCCCCGACCCAATTCATCAAGGATAACAAGAGAATCTTGAGTAGCATTCTGAAGTACTGATGCAGTTTCTGTACACTCGATAAAGAAGGTACCTGGAAAAAAAACAAAGTTTGTTGGAATTAGTAATCCATAAAGTCAGTTAAACTTGTATCTCTGTACACATGCACGTTTTAAGACCACAATTCTGCATTTTCCAAGTTCTGAAAAACTCTATTACTGCAAAAATGGAAGTATCACTGTGTTTACGTAGGCATTGGCAACACCTCCAAGCGTGTCTCATACAACCAAAAAAAAGTACATCGGCCTTTGTTCGAGTACTTACTCTCGCCTGTCATGATTCTATCTTTGGCTCCAAGCCGTGTGAAAATGATATCCACAACTGAGAGAACACAATTTTCACATGGCACGTAACAGCCAAGCTGCAAAGTCATTGAAGACGTATTATAAAAATGACATCAGAAAATCTGACAGCAAAAATTAAAATTGTAACATGCCATCCCCCTCAAGGTTTTATAATACCACATATCAGCACCCTCAATATCTGTTTAAATAAAATCACCATCCTGTTTCCAAATTGTGTAAAATGTTTCCCTGCCAAGAGGGAAAAATTATGCTCCAATATCTTTTTGTATTGCATAGCTAGCTTTGAATATTTGTTAGTTTTAGGTCAAATAAATTTGAAATTCGTAAGAAAGAATGCTATCCTATCACCACTAGTCCCCAGGTACTGATGCATCCATCTAGAAATCTTATGTTACTTCAAGTATTTAAGATGACATGTTTGAATGCAGATGTGTCATCAATTTGTAACGGCAAGGATCAGTTTCAAAATTTTAAAACTTGTGGACAAAAACCTTAAAAAATTAAAAGACTAAGACTAAAATTAACTATATTTATAAGAACAAAAAACTTCTTTTTACCTAAAAGTAATTACCCATTTATGTCTAGATTCATCAAACAGGTAAAGTAGAGAAGAGGGAGAACCTGGGCCATAATAACAGCTAGACAGGTGGCACGCAGAAGTGTTGACTTTCCACCCATGTTTGGTCCAGTCAGCAGCAAAGTGTGGGGATGAGGTCCATCTTCATTCTCACCAAGGATCACGTCATTGGGGACAGGCAAACCTCCAGTCTCTCCTAGGGCAAATGGATGCCACAATCCCTTCACTTTGAGCAGAGGTCCTTCACTGTCTTTATTTGAACCTTTTGATGTTGGCATTACAACTGGCCTAGACATAGTTCCACATGAAAAGCTAGAAGTAATAGTGAAAGATCTTAATACATCAATGCAATTGATGGCGTGAACAACTTCAAACCACTGAGCAGCTTTCTCCAAAAATAATTCAGTAAGTATTGTGAGTATTTCAGCATCTGAATCTGTGACATTGTGATTCTGGCACCAACTATACAGTTAGACATACACTCAACAGAAACAATCTATTTTAAATTCTAACTGGACCGCCAAACAAATTCAAAGATAATACACCAGCATGTGTTCACAAAGTGACCATATAATTGATTAAATTGAAAATCAACATTATGCATCAAAATTCTAAAACTGCCAATTATGTATGGTTGAAGGCAATGCAGTAAGTATCATAAGTGCTGCAAACTTGCACACCTTATTAACAGAAACAAATTAGAAATGAATTTAATAATTATTTAATTGTAATACACTGAAAATGTCAAATTTTTTTACATTGTCAACAAATTATGAATTTGACATATCATTAAAATCAATTGACTTTTGCGATATCCACATTAAAAGTCATATCTTCAATGTATTTTGACTAGTTGTGACTTCGGTGTAAAAATTTTAATACCAACATATCAAAATTAAACTCTTCAAAACTTATTGTAATGATTTTGAAAACTTCAATTTGGATGATCCTGATCCTCTGTATAATATATTAAACTTGCTAAAAGGCTTATAACACAATGTATGAAAATCAGTCAAACCTAAACATTCAAGTATCTGTTGGGGGAGTTTAGACGGAGGAACCAACAAGTATAGGACACCACCTTGCAACCCAAAACCAATTGACGTTAGGTACATAGATCTATCTACTTATAAGCCACTTCACTTGCCCATCTCGATTTGATATGGGACTTCTTCATCCACACCATTCACATTTGATTTCCAACAGTATCCTGGATAAATAAGGGCTGACTAGGCAAGATAAAGATTGAAGTAATTTTTCACTTGGCCTAGGACTGTTACTGGAATCAGACTAGGCAAACCCAAACATCTAGCCCCAAATTCAAGTGCAAATTACTGTTGGAAGCTTTGGAGCCTCCCCAAACCAGAACCCTATGTAATGCCTCCAAAGTCCAAACTCTAATGCATGGGTACGGCAGTTTTGGGCTCATACCCATACCAGGCATGTGACGGGTATGAGTACGTGTACAGTACACGAGGGGTACACACCGGGGACTTACCCGAAATCTTTACCCAAAAAATAAATAGGTACACGATGGGTATTCCTTGGGTACCAGTACCCACAAAACAATGTTATTTTGGTCCTATTTCATTTAAAAAAAATCATTTTTTTAAAATAGAAACTAAAAAGAAAGGAATGGATCATTCTGAACTCTACTGAGTGAATCCCTCATTTCTCCCTCCTAAACATGCCACTGTCATGCTGCTCATCGCCGACAACATCACGCCCTATCATCACCGGAACCGCTGCACACACGTCGCCCCAACTGAAGTTTGACACTCAACTTCATTTTTCTTCTGTTGTGCGCTAGTTTGAATCTCCACTTTGGCCCTTCCTTTTGCTGTTTTTCTCCTCTATTTTTCTCTGGTGTTCTGTTTTTCTCCTGTTGCTGTTTCCATTCTTAATATTTATAAATGCTTATTTATACCGATGAATACTTGATAAATGTTGTCTTCTATAAATTTTTTAAAATTGTGTTTATTTATAATTTTATTTTATTTTTAAAAAAATTATTTTTATATAGAGGCTATGTACCCTTACCGTTGATTTTGGAAAATGCCGTACCCCATACCTGTATTCATACTGTGTACCAGGTACCCATACTGTACCCATACTCCAAGCATAAATTTGATATACATCATCATTGCCCCCGTGATGTTTTGGCCATAGTGAGTACAAAAATTTCTACGAGCAAAATCACAATTTCATACTTGGTGAATCCATCCTCAAATTACCCAATTTTCCTCTCCCAGCCCTTGGCTGTCCTGAAAACAGTTCTACATTGTTGCGCAGAGCTGAGTTCAGTGCATGCCTCTATAGAGGATTCTCACCAGACCAGCTAAATGCATGTTCAAATTCCAATACATAACAGTGACTGCCACCACCAGCATGAGTTATAATTTCCAATTCCCAAAGAAATAATACCACACTCAGTGATGGTCCATGATAATTTTTAACCAATATAACAGTCTTAATAAAAGTCAGACATTGCTCCTGAGGTGGGAAGAATCTTCAGAGGATTATCTGAAAACACAATAAGGAAGAAAAAAACCTGGTAATTTGGGAAGTCGCTATCTATAGCTGCTTCAAACTGGGTAAGAAATTGATCAAGCCCATTACCACCGGTCAAAATTGGAAGTTTAATAATTTTGTTCAAAGATGATATTAGAGGCTGCTCTTTCTGTAAAAGAAGCAACAAACTCAAGGCAGTCCGAAGGCCATTCACAAGTGACCCAAACAGTTTCACCTGTACATTAAAAATTAACATGCAATAAATAACAAGAAAAGTAGTACAACAAAAATAATTCTGTAACTTTCAGTACATATTGCACACGTCATAGAAATTAGTCAAAACATTCTAAATGTTTATTTAGGTTACCCAGCTCAGACAATTAAGTTTTCAGCAATCAATATGATCAAATTATTTTACCTGCTAGTATAGATAATTTTTTCCAATTCCAATTTCAGTCTTTATGTAATGGTCACATGCTTTGCCCTCTAGCTAGTGCAGTCCAATTTCCATTCTCCATCACATTAAATATGTGACTAGGTTATTTTGATGAGACACTGGTATCATGACATTAAAATTAGATGTTTCCAGCATGTCTATGACATGTTTTTATTTTGAGTAAGCGGTCAATTTGGTCCTCCAAAGATAGAGACTAGAATTGCAACCAACTTAGTCTTCCAAAGATTATGGGCACCGATTGGCCCTCTAATGATCAATTTGACCACTATATTGGTCAGTACCAAGGTTGACAAAATCGGGAATAAAATCGTAACATTGTACGATTTTCCAATTTTTGCCACCCCCAATGATTTAAATCAGGAAAAAATTGCATTTGAGCGAAATCATAGTGAAATTGTGAGTAAACAAAATGGTGAAATCTTACAATTTTATTGAAATGGGCCAGATAGTTTAAAAAACTTGTTTTAGATGATATTCAAGAGCAAATGGTGGATGTCTTCATGATTATAATGTGCTTAAGTTGTTGGATTAGATTAGACCTATAAATGCTAGGATTATGCTTTAAATATGTTCACATTGTTGTTTGTTTGAGACTAGAAGTTAAAACTTATGAATTATGACCTACTTTATAGCTTATGTTATGTATTATATGTGATGAATGTTTTATGCAAGTTTATGATGTCTTCAAAATAGATTTATTTGAATTATGCTTGTATATGCATAGATATGAATTTATATGCCTATAAACATGCATGTGCATAATAAGTAAAGTCTTACTATTCGATTTACAATTTTACCATTTGTGATTTTTCCACCCCCTTACAATTCAAATGAAATCTCAATTTTGTCAACCTTGCTCACTACTCATAAGAGGTCTTTCTAAGCAGTGACAATAGTTAAGACCGCTAAGAAAAGATTATTTAAACCAGTAAGACCTAATGACCAATATGATGGCCAAATTGATAATTGAAAGACCAATTTGATGACCACAATCTTTAGAGGACTAAGTTGATTACCACTTCATCTTTAGAGGACCAAATTGAGTGTTTACTCTTTATTTTTTAAACATTAAAATGAGAAGTTAGGTGAGAAATCAGTGAAGAAAACTTGTTCGGGAATCAAACTAATAAATAATTAGCATATCCTTTACAAATTTGGCATAAAAAACAGTAGCATAACTCACCCTCTGCTTCAATATTTTCTTTCCCAACAAGGGAAGTAAGAGAGGTGCTGATAATCTGAGACTGGACTTAACTCGGCCAAGCAAACGTTCCAAGTCTGGAAGCTTGCGAAGATGTTGAGCAGTATGCGATACAATCTCTGGGTGAGCCATTAGATTGTCCACTACATCAAGCCTGTTATTAATTTCTTCAGCATCTTTTAATGGACAGCAGATCCAGTTTCTAAGAAGCCGCTTTCCAGATGAAGTCACACAGTTATCAAGATAATTGTACAATGAACCTGAAACTCAAGCAGAACAAATGTCACGATTTCATACTGATATTTCCAACAAAAATATATTGGATAGTTAAAATGCTCAAATAGAACAAGTACTAGCCTGCTTTGCCACCATCCTCATTATTGCCAAAGATTTCAAGATTTATCATTGTTGGACCATCCATTTTGAGGAAACTCCTATAAACTTGGTATGGATATAAATCCCCATTTTGTAGGATATCATCTAACTGTATGTAATGTAGAATAGATCAATTAGCATAACATGTATGCAGAATCTTTAAGTGCTAAACCTCCCAAGAAGGGCAATGTATGCACAAAAGTATACCATACCATCAATCTATCCAGATGACGAATCAGTCCATCAAAAGCAGACAAGCTGACTTCATGATGGACCACATTGCTCAGTACATGATCCAGTGAATGAGATGATCCCTTGAAGTATCCCTTAGAGTGAATTAAATCCCTAATTTCAGAGTTCACCAAGCCCATGATCGATCGCACTGGAGTGAACTGTAGTGTTGTTGAACCTGCAAGAGGAAGATAAATTCAAGATGCTTTTCAAAATTTAAAATGAAAAAATTCAACTTAGCATAGTAAAAATATATTTTGGAAACTTTATGCTGTAAAAAGGTGATATATGTCAAATATCTAACTGCAAAAATTTGCAAACTCCAAAGTATTTCAAATGCAACTTGTGTCAAATCATTCACATTGTAGTTAATACACAGGACATAATGTGTATTAAGTGCATAGTCTCACTCAAACAATAAATTATAAGCAAGTTCGAATATAGTACAAAATATGAAGGGCATAAATATAGTTGTTTGCAGAATCACAAAGATAATTTCCATATCCGCTAAAATTCAAAAGGGAACAGGTGGCCTGATTCCTATCAAATCATTTAGGCCCATATATATTTCCAGATATCATTGGTATGTAATACAGGTATTTAGGTCATTCCTATTATAGTGTAAATATTAAAACTTCGTTTATCTTTACGTCCAAGCAAAACTAGTACTACCGAGGAATAACTTAAGTTACAATAATTGACAATCACTAAATGTTTGCCATTAACTTTTTATACAAAACTGTGCAAAATGATTATTTTGCAACTAGTGCTTTAACTCACATACCACTTCCAAGTCAAAGCATAATAAAGATAGCATTGGAAACATCCATTTTAAATTCTAAAATGCTGCCAATGTCATGGTAGTTTATCCCAAAACCACAACAACAGATCACACCTCACCATTTAAAGAGAATTTTCTGAGTGCTTTCTGAGCTTCTTTGGACAAACCTGTAAAAACATATTATAATTAATAATAATCTTATATAGCCTTTAGAATTGAAGTGCGTTCAAGTAAAGAGAGAGCCAGCAAGACGTTTTTAACACATTCTTTGCAACACATTTTTTTTTGGCTAAATTTCATGTATATCCCATTAAATAGTAAGTGGATTCACTCGCTCAAGTTATTCAGTGGAATCCACATAAAATTCAGTAATCAAGTGGACCAGAAAAAAATGTATCCAACACTAGGTAGCCAGCATTTCTTCAAGTTAAAGGCAAAGCAATAAGACTGTTCACCTCTGCTTTCATATATAACTTCCTTGGGTGACACCTAAAATCCCATTCCCACAATCGAATTAGTAAACAATTTGATAAATCAGAATGATCAACATTCAAAGAAACCAAATACAATAACAGGAATAGGTAAAAGAAGGGGTATTGTGAGCATACTTGCATCAATAAAGCCCCCAGAGCAGAACAAGACGCATCATCGTCTATAGAACCAACCCAAAATTTAAGACGTGCACAATCAACAAAAGCAAATCCATACACAACTGAACCATTATCCAAACCACTGTTTTCCTGTAGAAAATATTTAATTCACCATCATGTTAATAATTTCAAAGTATTACCAACTATCATAGGGTCGGTTTGTTTAAGCTTAAAATTAAGGACTGGTTTATTTAAGCTTAATATTAAGGGCCGGTTTATTGAAGCTTCAAATTAAGTGATTTTTAAAAATTGATTTATTTACGTCTTTTCTTAAAAAAGTGATAACTAAAAAATGTTTGTTTGGTTGGTTATAACTATAAAAAGCATTTTTTTTAAATGAGTGGGTATCTTATTTCAGCTTTTTCAACAGCTTATTTGAAGAAACTGCTCAAAGTAACTTCTTCAAATATACTATTTTTAAATTTTTTTGAGCTTCTGATTTTTTTTAAAAGTTTACACAACCATCTAAAAAATTACATTGAGTATTTTTTTATTTAAAAAAGCACTTATTTTTCAAATAAGCTTAAAAAAGCTCACCCTAAGTAATTTTTTAAAAAGTGATTTATTTATAAGTGACTTTTATAAAAACTGATTATTAAAAAAAGCTAGTCCGTTTGGTTACGACTATAAAAAGCTTTTTTTTTAAAATGAACTGGTATTCTATTTCAGCTTTTTCAAAAACTTATTTGAAGAAGTTGCTCAAAATAACTTCTTCAAATAAAATGTTTTTAGCCTTTTTCAGCTTCTGCATTTTTTTATAAGTTTACACAAACATCTAGAAAACTACATTAAGCGATTTTTTGGTTTAAAAAAACGCTTTTTTCTTCAAATAAGCTTAAACAAACTCACCATAACTATATGCTAGAGATACTTATAATAGCAAAATAAAATGAATAACTCAGTAACAGTAAGAACCTCTTTTATTGCAAGAAGATGAACAGCATCAGGACCAATGTTAACATCCACAGTGGTTGATGGAGTGACTACCTGAACTAATTTTCTCTGAACAACCTGCAATCCAACAGCAAGGGTGATACCACACAAAATAGCAGTCAATGAAAACACAATAAAGATACTGGAGACAATATTATACAGAGACTGAGTTTAAGCCTGTCATAATAATTTAATCAACAATGAAAGGAACATGTCAAAAGAAACGGATATCCTGCTAAGTTTAGTGTCTCCAACATCAATTAAGGACTTCTTAATAAGTTGCCAGTATCATGTGGGGTAAACTAAAACATGAGAATAGAGAGCTGGAATTTTCTCTTGTGTGATTACAGTAAGCTACAGAATTTCTGAAAGAAGTTCCTTGGAGCATAATTCATCAAGCACAGCCAAATAACAAAAACATCTGCTTGAAGTTGCAGAAGCTAGGTAGTCAGCACAACTAAAAGCATTGGAAAACTTACAGAGTTAGGTCCTCTGGCTTTTGCTTCTTCAGATGTCTCCAACTGCTCCACCCGCCCAACCTTGTACCTTCACAACAATAACAAAAAAGCATGCTAAGCCAACAATTTAACTGGGAAATCAACATGCAACTATATTAGAAATTGAATGCATATAACCCAATACATCTAGAATTAGGTACGATGATCTACACAGTGCATAAAATCTCCATTTGGCAAACAACAAATACAATATCAACAATCAAATCATCCAATCCTTACCCACGAGCAACCAGCTTTTGAACAGCATCATCAATCCCACTTTCAGATATGCCAACCTGAATCAACAAGTTAAAACTGCTCACTAAGCAATAAACCAAAAGGAAAATAGGACAAGAACCAAAATTGAAATCACCTGCCGACATTTTCCCACACCACTTAATGTGAGTTTCCAATCAAGCTCCTTATGCCCAATTTCAGCATCCATTTCATAAAGCTCATAAAATTTTCCCTGTGTTGACCATTAATTTTGGCATGCTATTATCAACCAGATGTTATGCACAAACAAATAAACAAAACATAGGAATTGATAGAATTAAGACATCAATATTCAAAGCGCATGATTGACTAACCACTTTAAAAAATAGCAAAATATCCATATATTTACATTTGACACTCCAATACTGTTTCTGTGATGCAGACATTTTTCTCAAAATTTCTGCAGGAATATAAAGTGTAGTCCTATCATACAAAGGATCATTTGGCCTTCTCCCATTAGCATCCTTGATTCGGGAAGGATCAAGCCATTCAAACTTGCTAGCTACTTCTAGTTCCTTCTTAGTCATGTCCAATGCCATTGAATCCTCAAGAAATCTGGCTCGTTTGCCAGACTCCAGCAAGGAACCAAACTTAGATTCATCTTGACGACTTCGCTTAGCCTGAGAAGCAACAGGCCGCATTCCAGGGCCTGGGGTTTCTGGTCCAGTAATATCATCCTTAGCTTCAACCTGGACCATCTTTTCCACATTATTAACCTTTTCCTTGAAATTTACAGCATTATCCTTTGCTTTTACCAAAGGTGGAGAAGCTTTCTCTTCCTTGTGCAGCCCTTTCCAATTAGTATCAGCACATTTCCCCGACAATGGAGATGAATTAAGCAAACTACCATCTGATGAGTGACTTCTGCAAAAATAAAAAATAAAAAATGCGCGTAAAATTATCTTAGTATGTAATAAATAGCACTTTCCATTACGATACAGAACATGCTTCAGTTTCAGTTTCAGTTTCAGTTTCAACTACATCCTCTGTTCAGCACTTTCCAAAACAATACGATGCGCGAACGAAACGCATCCCATTTTTTTCTAGCACTTACTAAAACAAAAAAAAAAACCCTAAGGTAACGAACGAAACGGAAAAGAAAAAAGGACAAAAAAAATCAAGCGTACCTCTGAGTGTCTCTTTCGTCGTCGTCGAACTTGACGAATTTATGTATGATGCTATCGAACAATGAGGGACGGAGGTTGTTCTCGCTAGGCACGAAGTTCGCAGGCAAAACCGGACGCGGCACCTTCTCCGGCGGCGTGTCAGTTCCTCTGATATCATCGGCAGCTGGCGGTTGATTGAAGGCGGAAGTGATATTACGGTTGGATTGCTGAACAGACGGCGCGGAGGCTAGCCGGTCGACGGAAGTTCGGGTTTCCGGCGTGTTTTTCTGGAAGAACGAAAGTATAGATTTCTGGCGATTCATGTTCAGTTGAGAGAGAAGTGAAAAAACAATTGGATTTTTTGCCCTATTGAAGGGTTAAACGGCTACAAGGTAACCAAATTTTTGGCGCCAAAAAATATTTTGGTGCCCAGCGTATTGTAGTGTGCAGTAGAACCAGTGGCTTCCACTTCCACCAGAGGAACATTTCGCAGCATTGGGGTACTTTTAAGAAAAATTTATGGGATTAGAGTAGTCTTAAAAAAAATTGTTGGTCTGAAGTCAAAGATGTCAAATCAGGTTTTGCAAACCATTTGATGAGAAGACGTTTTCCCTAAACCGTTGGGGCACGTGACGACCGGTTGGCGCGTTTTTTGGAGACACGCTTTGGCCTTTAAAATGTCTTCGTCTTGCATTTGTGGTTCATGCTATATGTATGTTGTTTCTCTACTTCCATTCCCTTTCTCCTTAGGCGTTTTCAAAGCTATAACTCCATTTTCATTTCCCGTGAAAGTTAAGTTAAATTCTACCAACATAGTATATAAATAATATATAATAAATAATTGAACTGGTCTGAACCGGGGTCTAGGATCCGGTGTAGGACTAGCCACAAGAGTGCAGGTGTTTTAGGGTTTGTACACCGGTACAGTGGGTATCCGGTATTGTAATCCGGCCTCTCAGTGGGAGAAATCGGTCTTGTTGTCCTGGAGATCCTTCACACCAGAGTTTCGCGTTGAGAGAGGGCGAAAGGTGGTGCCACCTGCGAAGATTCTCCGACGTTCAAGTTAGAAGAGTGTATGAAACTCAGTGAATACTCAAGCAATGCAATAGTAAGATGTGAGATAGAACAATGTAACCTTGCATGTGTATTGAAATGAGCTATTTATAGTCGAACGTAGGAAATGAATCGTTGGGTGCAAGTGGGCCCCTTGGTTCTGGTAGCGTGTAGAGTGTGTCAATCAATATGACTCAGTACTCAGAGTGTGTCAGGGGGGTAGGTCAATTATCAGAGTACGATCCTGTGATAGGGATGGAGGATAGTCACCTTTCCGCATATTTCGCTGACAATTGTACTTACTCTCTGAGATAATTGACATAGACACATTCCGCTATGCAAGGTATCTTCGCTGATAAGTTATAATGAACTCTTATCTTATAGTGATCCTGAGGCAAACGGTTATTCACGCCGTGGAAATGAGATCGGATGAAGCATCCGTCATAGAGAGGACGGATGAAGCATTCGATGAAATGAGAACGGATGAGGTGAGGACGGATAACCGATGTAGCTCTGTCCTCTTATAACTCCGGTTACTCTTCTAAGATGTCACTCTGACGTCATAACTTTGGGAACCAGTATCCAGACCGGATCATTTGTCCCATAGCTTATGTAAGGGACTGTTAGGTTTCTCATATGAGCTATACAGTTTTCAAGAAGTCTGGATGCCGGTCAACCACTCCAGAAGTTACCTCTAAAAACTCTTTGCCAAAGGCGTGTTTGGTTTCTTACCAACACATCCGCTCTGTAGATTAAGTTACCGTTCTCCTGAGGTCCTCACAACGGATTCAGACAAGGATTCACAATGAGGGAAATCCCAAGAGTTTTTGGAAATCGAAACTCTTGGTATTCGAATAGTTGTTGGGGTGCATTAAATGCGTCTGAAATGATTGGACATTAAATGCCCTTTTTAACACGTGAACCATCATTACCTAATAGTGTAACCGTCGATTGGGCTTATTGGGCCTGGATTTTAACTTCCATAGGCCCATTTCGTTTTAAAACTTTTCCTGAAGCGTTACTATTTTCGCGCTTTAAGTTACGAAACGACGAAGTCGTTTGAATCTGAAAGGTTGCGTTTTGAAATAAACATCGTGACTCTTGGCTGAACATTGTGCTTCTTCGTTACCTATAAAAGGGTCACTTAACGAATTTTGGAATTCACTTCTGTCATCAAGTTTAGTGAACCTCTGCTCAAATTTGTGAAGATTCCCTTGCTACCTTTCCTCTTCACAAAGCTCTTCCTTCTTTAGGTAACCTCTCTATCCCTTTCCTCCATATCGTTTTTAGTTTGTATACTTCAACCATGCGCCCTAGGACAAGCAGCACTGGTACCTCAAACAAGGGGAGTCTGAGCTCTCGTGCCCCCTCTAGCCACCGTGGTGGAAGGATTCCAGTGAATCTTCTTCCTGTGGCTGGGCCTCGTCGCTCAGAGAGGGTTGAAACTTCCTCCTCGCGAGCGCCAGTTGTTTGGCGCCGCCCTGAGGATCCCCTTTACTCGAGGGCTACCAGCTGCTCTGACGATGGGTCAAGTGATAAAGGTTACCTCTCTAACGATGTTGCCTTCTACCACAGTACGCAGGCGTTCCATCGTGCATCGGGTATTATGGAGATTCCGGGGTCTGGTAAAACTTTGATTCTGCGAACTACTGAAGGGTGTGTCAATGTCGTGGCACACCGGCTGAACTGGGAAAAGCTGAATAGAGAAAAACCGTACTGCTTGGTCGAGGAGGAGTTCTTGAACATCCCCTCACATCATGCAAATGAAGAGGGAAACTCAGTCACACTTCGCTGCAAAATCTACTCGGATAAGAAGTATAAGGGACGTTTCCTTATCCTTGCCCCTCGCCCAATGGAGAAGGTCTGCCACCGCGTCCCTGACAAGAGGTCGGTCTACATGTACGACTTCGTCTTTCAAAACTTGGGAGTCTGTTTCCCCATGACGGAGTTTCAAATGGTCGTCCTCCGTTTCCTTGACTGCGCCCCTACTCAACTGCATCCTAATGGCTAGGGCTTAGTGCGCGCTCTCGAAATTCTGGGAGAGCATTTCAACTTCACTGCCACTGTGGCCAAACTGTTCTACTACTGTCAAGTGGTCCGCCGTGCCAACAAGAAGGGTGGCCTTGGATTCATAACACTCCGTTGTGATTCAAGGGTAGTGAACTTCAAGTCCTACACCGAATCCGCTAAGGTGGATGGACGTTCCTTTAAACATTACTACACGCGGGTCTGAGTTCAATCAAATAAGCCGGTCTTCTGGCTCAATAAGGAAGGGTTCACCAAATTCCCTATCAGTTGGTCGCACGAGCACTTTCTGCTGCTGAGTCGTGCTTACTACACAGAGGAGAGAGAACTTTCCTCTCATTCTGTCGAGGTGTTGAGTGCCATGCAATCGGCCTCAAAAGCCCTCAAGGGGTTCTCCTGCAAGCTTCTCCTGGGAGATGCCGCTGTCCGGGACACTTACCTTCGTAATAGCCGCTCTTGAACTGTGGTTATGTTGCATATTCGTTCCGCTCTTATTGCTTTTCCTTCCATGTTTTAATTCAATTTTCCTTATTTTGCAGAGCAAATCGAAAAAGTCTCTCCCGAGATGCTGTCCCTAAAATCCATGCTGGCGGATGGCGATTCTTCTTCTAAGGAGAACAAAATTCAATCCAAGAGGAACTCCACTAAGGCAGTGGCTCCTATAATTCCTCTTACCTCCGCTATGGCAGAAGAGGTCCCTCTCTTTGATGAGAAGGAACCTGAGGGACAAACTGAGGCCGCGGGGCAAGGTAATGAAGAGGCCGCCCCAGAGAAGAAAAATAAGAAGAGACATCTGGTCAAGGCAACAGATGTGGAGAAGCCTTCTTCTGGTGACCCAGCAAAGAAACGCCAAAAGACTCTCGAGGAGTCTGGACTGAAAAAAGATAAGGGGAAGAAGCCCATTCTTGACTTCTTTACCCCTCCTTCACATGCCACGTCTGAACCGGACTCTGAGAGCGGTCCTCCTCCAGTGATTGATCCTCCAAGCGAGTCTTTTCTCTCTCCTTATCTCTGGTTCCAAGGGTCCATGCCCCCCACTCTTCCGAAGGTGAGGTACTGTCTCCGCCCCTCTCTCGATGCTGCTGAAGTTCGAGACGCGTGCAAGGCCGGTCGCTGGCAGCTGGATGAGCTATCCGGCCTCTTGGACTTCTTAAGCGACAAGGCAGACTACATGGAACAAGTTGAAAAACTTGAAGCCGACATCGCTATAAAGGAGGCCTGGGCGGCCAAGCAAACTGAGACTCACAGAGGGGTGGAGACAGAATTGACTAAGGCCAAGGAGACGCTGTAGAAGAAAACGGAAGAAATAAGTCAACTCCACTTCACCAACAAATCCTTGGAGTGGCAGGTTATTGAACTTCAGCAGCAGAGTAAATCCATCCCCCTCCTTGAAGAAGAGCTTCAATTGGAGAAGAAGAAGTCGGCCAAGCTAGCTGACGATCTTGTAGCAATAGAGGTCAGCCATAATAAAAGCCTAGGAGAGTGGGAGGCCCTTCAGAAGGATATGCAGATTCAGATTGAAGAGCTGAATAAGGGGAGTACGGGCACTGGGCCGTCGGATGAGGATTTTGCCAAGCTTCAAAAGAAATTAACTGCTTCTAAGGCCAAGGTTGCCAAAGCCTTGGAGATATGCAAGAAAGTAGCTTTCGAATCCTTCGGCCTGGCCCTTCGTCAAGTCTTTTATTGCAACCCGACGTGAAGCTCGATTTGTACGGACTGGATCCGTTCTATGAATTCCACGGAGGGAAGCTTGTTGAAGTGAAGAGTGACGGCTCGCACCAGGATCCTCCTGATACTCTTTATGAACTGCCTCCACTTCCTAAAGGTCAAAGCATGGAACCGACACTGACCACTCCTGGCCCCGAAGGTGAGACACAAGAGGATGCCCAAGCTGGCCTAAAGACCGAAGTGGACAAGACTCAAGCTGAGGGAGCTGAAGAGGGGAGAACGGAAGTGCCCACATCGGAGAACCAACCATCTGTTCTTTAATTTTGTGCTTTTATTTATAGCTGTGTACTGGGATCAGCTCCAGTTACTATAAATCAACATTTACAGGACTTTTCTTCACTTCAATAAAATTCACTTTCATTTCTCTTCTATCATTTATGACAGGTGTATGATTACCAAACAACTTAGACGTATACGCTATACTTTACCTTTTTATACATTGTAAATCCGCTTTGTTTAACTGTATTGTCGTTTAAAGCGTAGTTCTCACCCTGGAGGAAAATAACAGAAATTGTAACAGATACACAACACTTACGCTAAAGTATACCCTGTCTCCAAGTATAAGTATTTTGGGGAAGGAAATATATGTTATGAAGTGTTACCTTTAACTTCTTGGAAATTGACAAGGTTCATTCGATCTCAAAGATGTGGTATGTCGATATTCGCATTCAACCGTCCTGTGATGATTACTTCAGAGATGAGGACGACAATTATACTTGGAGTTCGGTTCAATCCTACCATCCAAGTCTTCATGTGGGGTTCGGTATAACCTTGAAAAAGGTTAAGTCCTACACCCGTCTCTTGAGGTTCGGTTTAATCCTACAACTTAAGTCTTCAAACGGTGTTCAGCCAAACTTACTAACCGTACCCAGAGTTCGGTTTAATTCCTACAATCTGGGCCTTCAAATGGGGTTCGGTTCGATCCTACTAACCATACTTGGAGTTCGGTTTATTCCTACAATCCAAGCCTTCGAACGGTGTTCAGCCAAACTTACTAACCGTACCCAGAGTTCGATTTAATTCCTACAATCTGGGCCTTCAAATGGGGTTCAATTTATTCCTACAACCCATATCACCCATCGAGGAGTTACATCTTCAATACACAGAATGGGTGATTGAGATTATCCATCCTGAGGGTCTTTACACGAGACAGCTTATAGCTATAAATCATAACATACAAATGAAAGGGTGAGAGCGATAAAGTCATGAATCACATTTTCATTAAACTGACTGTATATTACAAAGGAAGCGTAGTTGGGGCCATGCCTCGTTAAAACCTTCTTGAGAAAACCCAATGGGAAAAACTCAAGTAAGGAAAAAGAGTATATGCCGTCTTACCAACTAGCTGTAATAAATACGTAAGTTCTGGGTGTTCCACTTGTTACGAATTGGGGTTCTGTCGAGCTCCTCAAGCCGGTATGATCCCTTTCCAGTCACCTTAGAAACTCTGTAAGGGCCTTCCCATGTAGGTGCCAGTTTCCCTTGATAAGCGAATTTATTCCCCACACTCGCCTTCCTCAGAACAAGATCTCCAGTGTTAAACGCTCTGTATTGGACACGCTTGTTGTACCGGAGAGCTGCCTTCACTTTTATTGCCTGGTCTCTAATAAAGGCTCCTTCTCTCAGCTCATGGAGAACGTCCAGCTCTGATGCCAGATTGGCGTTATTGTCTTTAGCTGAAAAATACTCTACTCGGGCTGATCTAGTTTATAGCTCTACTGGGATCATCGCCTCGACCCCATAAGTCAGCCGGTATGGGGATTCATTGGTGGATGAGTGTGGTGTAGTACGATATGCCCACAAAACATGGCATAGTTGATCGGTCCAACCTCCTTTTGCTTCTCCAAGGTGCTTCTTCAACCCCTTTAATACCTTACGATTAGCCACCTCTGCTTGGCCGTTTGTCTGGGGGTGCTCAACAGTCAAAAATATTTGGACTATCCCCAGTCCTTTGAGCAAGTCTGTGAACTTTTTATCTGTGAACTGGGTGCCATTGTCAGTCACAATCTGCCCTGGGACACCGAAACGAGCTATGATGTTCTCATATACAAAACGCCTTGTTCACACGGAACTGGTCTGAACCAGGGTCTAGGATCCGGTGTAGGACCAGCCACAAGAATACAGGTGTTTTAAGGTCTGTACACCGATACAGCGGGTATCCGGTATTGTAATCCGGCCTCTCAGTGGGAGAAATTGGTCTTGTTGTCCTGGAGATCCTTCACACCAGAGTTTCGCGTTGAGAGAGGGCGAAAGGTGGTGCCACCTGTGAAGATTCTCCGACGCTCAAGTTAGAAGAGTGTATGAAACTCAGTGAATACTCAAGCAATGCAATAGTAAGATGTGAGATAGAACAACGTAACCTTGCATGTGTATTGAAATGAGCTATTTATAGTTGAACGTAGGAAATGAATCGTTGGGTGCAAGTGGGCCTCTTAGTTCTAATAGCATGTAGAGTGTGTCAATCAATATGACTCCGTACTCAGAGTGTGTCAAGGGGGTAGGTCAATTATCAGAGTACGATCCTGTGATAGGGATGGAGGATAATCACCTTTTTACATATTTCGTTGACAATTGTACGTACTCTCTGAGATAATTGACATAGACACATTCCGTTATGCAAGGTATCTTAGCTGATAAGTTATAATGAACTCTTATCTTATAGTGATCCTGAGGCAAATAGTTATTCATGTCGTGGAAATGAGATCGGATGAAGCATCCGTCTAGAGAGGACGGATGAAGCATTCGATGAAATGAGAACGGATGAGGTGAGGACGGATAACCGATGTAGCTCTGTCCTCTTATAACTCCGGTTACTCCTTTAAGATGTCACTCTGACGTCATAACTTTGGGAACCGGTATCCAGACCGGATCAATAATAAATAACATTTACAGAAAATATTTTATCATTCCCTAATTGATCCGGTCTAGATACCGGCCCCAAGGTTATCCAATCTGGATACCGGTCCTAAGGGCAAGAGACAGTCTCAGCCGTCCTGGAAGCCAATCGGTATCCCAGGATAACGATCCAGTCGGTAAGCATGGTGATCCGGTCTCACCTAAGATGAAGTCATCTTAGCTGTCCTAGAGTTCAATCGAGATCGAGAGTACTAATCCGGTCTGCAACTACAGTAGCTAAGTCTCTCCTATACCGGTCATCCGACGTGATATCTGCCACATCAGGTGGCTTATCTCTCTCTTACACTGGGTTGCTGATCCGTTCTCTATCTGACTGACCTAATATTGTAACACCCTCGGTTAGATAAGACAAATCCTTCTGTAGGTTCATCCTATTTAACTGAGAGTGTTAACAGTTTTCAAAAAAAGTGAATATTTTTTTATTTTTTATTTATAAATACTTGGCAGATCAGTGGAAGCAATATTGTATATATCACATAGTCATTCACAAACTGTAAGTAATTGTACTCTTAACAAAATGGGGCACGCAGACACCCTTAAATATTACACAGTCATCCGGTGTCTGATTATAAATATTTTATCCTTAATGATTGTTCTCAATGGGTTCAGCGTATTGCTGATCTTCACACTCGGGTTCTTGAGTTTCTAATTCCTCTGAAAAATGTTCAACAGTAAGGGTGAGTATAACCCAAGACCCTGATTGGTTAATCCGGTGCAGACATAATCCAGTTAACATACAATGTCATATAGATCATACATTTAACATATTCGCAATTATAACGATCAAACATGTTGTCATCACATAATCGTATATTTAGCATGTTCACAATTATAACAATTAAGCATATTGGCATGAAATAAATCGTACATATAACATATTCACAATTATAACAATCAAATATGCTGTAATGAAATGCATGAGTTCGGATTTATTATGATTTATCTTTGGTTAAGTCTCATGATGCATGTGGGCCCAATAAATCATTTCATCTTCTTCTCATTCTTTGGAATATCACCATTCCAATCATCTAGAGCGATCAGGGTCCGCCCAAGTTCCATGTGGTACAAATAAACTCATTGGTTCTCATCATTGATTTAAATATTTTTGGAACTTGGATCCCTACGATCATAGTTACACTCCGTCATTTAGTCAAAGTACACTAGAATTGCATCGTCTCACCCGGCTATCAGGCGCGACTCTGATGCCATTGGGTTGCCGTTCCAGTTGTACTCCCAAGATTCTTCATGGAGATCGAACGTGAGTGTCCTCCACTGTACCAAGTGTATGCTCTAGAGGTTTTTCTTCTTCAAAAATATTTTCATGATGCGAAATGCATTTATCTTATCAATTAATTCCTTAGGTATCTTATGTATTTCCAGTCTCATCATATCATTCTCAAGTTCTTTGAATTCCATCAATCATTTAAACCTTGTAAGATATTCGTTTATTAATTTTTAGAAATATATCTATTATATATATTTTTTTCATAAAGAGTAAAATAATATATTCTTTATGTAATTACGCATAATTTAGATGTTAACAATGTATAATAATAATAAAACTAATAATAATGATAACAATATTAAGTTTGACAATAAATAATGATAATAATAGAATAAGAATGATAATTATAACTTACCAATAACTTAAAAAGTATTAAAGATTAGTTTCCAATTTAAAATTCAAGTGAAAAACACTAAAAACAGAGTTTTCCGAGTGGAACAGGGGTAAATCCGAGTAAAATAGGTATGATTTCGAGTGGAATCATACAGAGAAGGGTTCTTCAAGCGATCTGGCTAAAAATCCGAGTGGAATGACACTGGAAAGCTGTTTTCCGACTGAAATAAGTTTGGATTCGAGTGAAAATGAACTGGAATGCTGTTTTCCGACTGGAACAACTTGAATCCGAGTAAAAATGAGTTTTCCGCATGAGATAGCTATGAATCCGAGTGAAATAAAGCTGAGCAGAGTTTCCTAAACGAAATTAGTATGTTTTCCGAGTGAAACAGAAGCTGAAAAATGATTTTCTTAATTAATTATCTTGAATTCTGAGTGAAACAAATTTCTGGGTGAATTAAAAAAATAAATCCGTATGAAGTCAGTAGGAAAATGGTTCCCTGAGTAGCATTGTTTGTAAATCCGAGTGAAAATGAGTCTCTAAGTGAAATAAAGTATATTTCCGAGTGGTATTCAGTCAAAAAGGAGTTTTCTGAGTGAAATTAAGGGGTTTACCGAGTTAAAATTACTGGAAAAGGTTTTCATGAGTGAAGCTACTTAAATTCTGAGTGAAAATGAGTTCCTGAATGAAATCAATTATGATTCCGAGTGGAATCAGTAGGAAAAGAGTTTCCTGAATAAAAATAAGATAAGTTCCGAGTGAAACATGAGTTTACCGAGTGAAATTAGTTGAAAAGAGTTCTATCTGACTGCAATAAAACAAATCCGAGTAAAATAACTGCTTGCTGAGTAAAATAAAGTGTTTGCCGAGTGAAATAAGACTGGGAAGCTACTGACCGAGAGAAATAGAGTGTTTTCCAAGTGAAATATGGTGTTTTCCGAGTGAAATCAACTGGAAAGATGCTGTCCGAGTAAAACCGAGTTGTTATAAGTGTAAAACCGGTCGGATTAACATTAAACAGAACCTGTTATCATTAAATCCATCTTCTATTCATAATTTTCACTGGAAATCACACGGTACCCATGATTCTTAGTATTTTCAGTCCAATAAGTACATATCATTTCACAATTCATCACTGATTATATACACTCGGTAACAGATATATATATGCATATACAGATAACAATTTAAAGCATTTAATTCATACACACTGAATCTGTCCTTCACTCGGTTTTCCCACAAGGCACCCAAGAATATACCCCCTTACCTCAATGAAGTTCCTGGATGGAAAGAAAGAGATTCCCTTCACTGTCCTGCACGAGTTCCGAGTGAAACAGAAAGGAAGGAGAGGGAAAGAAGCTTGCTGGGAAGGACAGTGATTAAGGTGTTTGTGTCGTGTGTGGGTGTGAGTTCTGAGAACCTTGAGCTGGTTTAAATAGGGAGGAAGTGAGTGGGAAAATAAGTGGGGGACAGCTTTTCTGAGTGGGCTGTTAGTGGATTGCTAATGGAAGGGTCACTAGGGATTAAATAAAGATATATGCTGAGTCAGTGCCCATTTCTAGTCGTCCACTATCCATAATGCGCACGATTGAATTTAAATATCATTAAAAGACAAAATTGAAGTCAATACGCACTTCTGTCACTGAATACCGAGTGAAATTATACTCGGTTAACAACAATACCGACTGGAATTCTCACTTTCGAGTCAACAATTGCAAGGCTCGCTTGAGCGAAGCTTCAATTCTTCACTCGGAATTCCTTTGAAACCGACTCAGGCACTCGGTTTCTCACTCGGTAATACCTCTTCAGACCGAGTCTTCTCTTTCTCAGAATCTTCACTCGGAAATCTGAGTCTTCCTCACTTTATTCACTCGGTTTAGGCCAATTTTTTTCAATTATATTTCCAATTAAGGTTTATTTCAACCATTAGCTCTCGGAACAAGGCATACACATACGAGTCTCACTCAGTTTTGGTCCAGTGGAGTGTATCTCACTCGGAATTGGCTCCCTCCACTATTTTCCACTCGGTTTCCTTAACAAATTCATAGGAAACCGTTCGGAATCCTTCTCAATTGATTCCACAACACACTCCAATCGGCAGGAAGCATCAAATCAACATAAACATGAGTATTTATACATTCTTTCACTCGGAATACTCCAATTAGTGTAGTCTCTTTCAGAAAAAGAGGCATTCAACTCGGAACCGAGCCTTTCTATGATGTTTTCACTCGGATTTTTCTCCCTCACTCGGATTTTCTGACCATTCACTTGGAATTCTTCTCTGTTACTCGGAACAGAGCCCTTTTCACTCGGTTTTTGCATCATTTCACTAATATTCCATATAAATTCTATTATTATGTACAAAAATGACATTTTTGAGGTACTACAGACCATCAACAAGGTATATATTGACTTATTCTTGCTTACAAACCCTCCATAATTAAAATTTACAAGGATAAAATTGCTTCTAAAAAGAGGGATGTTACATTCTCCTCCCCTTTTAGGAATTTCATCCTGAAATTCAAAGTTGGAATAATTGAGGGTACAATTCTCTCATCTTCTCCTCAATTTCCCAAGTAGCATCCCCATCATCTGTCTGACTCCAAACTACCTTGACCAAAGGGATTTCTTTGCCTCTTAGCTATTTGAGACGTCGGTCAGCAATCTTAACTGGCGATGCTTCAAAGGTAAGGTTTTCTTTCAGAACAAATTGATCGGGACTTAGAACATGATCAGGGCTTGGTACATATTTGCGGAGTTGAGAGACATGAAAGACATTGTGAAGGTTTGTCAGCTCAGGTGGCAGAGCAATGCGGTACGCATGAGTTCCTATCTTTTACAGAATTTGATAGGGTCCTACGTATCTGGGGCTTAACTTCTTGGCCTTCAAAGCTCTTCCTACTCCAGTGGTAGGGGTAACTTTGAGAAATACATGGTCACTTTCTTCAAATTCTAATGGCTTCCGACGTTTGTCATAGTAACTCTTTTGTCTATCTTGCGAAGCCTTCATTGCCATTTGAATCCTCTAAACTTGTTCTGTTGTCTTCTGAACAATCTCTGGTCCAATTATTATCTTTTCACCAGTCTCGTACCAACATAAAGGTGTACGGCATTTTCTTCCATACAAAGCTTCATAGGGGGCCATTCCGATGCTTGCATGATAGATGTTGTTGTAAGTGAACTTAATAAGTGGAAGATATTCTTGCCAACTTCCTCCATGTTCAAGACACAAAGACGTAACACATCTTCAAGAGTCTTGATCGTCCTTTCTGATTGTCTGTCTGTCTGTGGGTGATATGCGGAACTTAACTTCAGACGAGTTCCTAGAGCTTGTTGTAGACTCTTCCAAAACTGTGATGTGAAACAAGGATCTCGATTGGACACAATTGCAGTGGGAGTTCCATGTAACCGTACGATCTCCTTGATATAGATCTGGGTGAGTTTCTCTAGGGAATACTTCATATTGACAGGAATGAAGTGAGTGGTTTTCGTTAATCGATCCACAATTACCCAAATAGCATCATATCCAGATGATGTTCTGGGAAATCCACTCACGAAGTCCATAGCAATCTCATCCCATTTCCATTCTGGAATATCCAAAGGACGAAGAGTCCCACTTGGTCGTTGTTGTTCCGCCTTTACTTTCTAACACATCAGGCAAGCTGTTACGTACTCAGCGATATCCCTTTTCATTCCTTGCCACCAGAATAATTTCTTCAAGTCCTGGTACATCTTGGTTGATCCTGGGTGGATACTGTACTTACTTTTGTGTGCTTCATCCAGGATAGATCTCTTAAGATCTGTGTTGACTGGAATACAGAGTCTCTGTTGATACCTGATCACCCCATGTTCATCTTTGTTAAACTCTGAGACTCCTTCTTTTGTCTTTTCTGCTAGATCTTGTAATTCCTAGTCATTGACTTGAGCTTTTTTGATTTGTTCCAAGAAATCATTGGAAATCCTTAGCATTCCAACCATAAGGCTTCCTCTTTTTGGTGTTACTGCTAGGTTCAAATCGTGAAACTGTTCAATCAGTTCTAACTCCTTTGTCATCATATATGATAGATGTAAAGCCTTTCTACTCAGTGCATCAGTCACAACATTAGCTTTTCCATGATGATATCGGAGTTCAAAATCATAATCTTTGATAAATTCCATCCACCTACGTTGTCGCATATTCAACTCCTTCTGGTCAAATAGATACTTCAAGCTCTTATGATCACTGAAGACTTCGAAGTACGTACCATACAAGTAGTGTCTCCAGATTTTCAAGGCAAACACAAATGCAGCTAATTCCAAGTCATGTGTGGGATAATTAACTTCATGCGTTCTTAGCTGTCTTGAAGCATAAGCAACAACTTTTCTTTCTTGCATTAGGACACATCCTAGTCCTTGTTTTGACGCATCACAGTACACTTCATATGGCTTGGCAGGATCTGGCAAAATCAAGACAGGTGCACTAGTGAGTCGTTGGCGTAACTCCGTAAAACTGCTTTCGCATTTGTCAGTCCATTCGAATGGTTGATCTTTACGAGTCAGCTTAGTTAAAGGTGCTACAATTCGAGAGAAATTCTCGATGAATCGACGATAATATCCAGGCAGTCCAAGGAAACTGCGGATTTCTGTCACATTCTTGGGTTGTTCCCAATTTAGTACAGCTTCTACCTTTGTAGGATCCACAGCAATTCCTTCCTTAGAGATGACATGTCCTAAGAATTTCACTTCTGTCAACTAGAATTCACATTTTGAAAACTTGGCGTACAATTGCCTTGCATGCAAAGTGTTTAGAACAATTCGAAGATGCTCCTCGTGTTCCTCATGACTCTTGGAGTAGACGAGAATATCGTCAATGAATACAACCACGAATTTGTCCAAGTACTCATGGAAGATTCGATTCATGTATCCCATAAAGACTGCAGGTGCATTTGTAACTCCAAAGGGCATAACAAGATACTCATAGTGCCCATATCGTATTCTGAATGCTGTTTTGGGTACATCGTCTTTCTTTACCCTGATCTAATGATAGCCTGATCGCAGATCAATCTTCGAGAAGATAGTGGCTCCTCATAATTGGTCCATTAAATCATCAATCCTTGGAAGAAGGTATCGGTTCTTGATCGTAGCTTTATTCAACTGACGATAGTTAACACATAACCGCATACTGCCATCCTTCTTTTTGACTAGAAGAACTGGTGCTCCCCAAGGTGAGACACTGGGTCTAATCATTCCTTTCTCTAGAAGTTCTTCTAATTGTCCTTTGAGTTCACTGAGTTCCTTGGGTGATATCCGATAAGGAGCAATAGAGATTGGTCCCACGCCCGGTATAATATCAATGCTGAATTCGACTTCTCGCTTTGGAGGTAGTTCTCGTATGTCCTCAGGGAATACTTCTGGAAATTCTTGAACAACAGGAATCTGTTCAAGTTGAGAAGTGGCCTTACTTTCAGTTTCAATAAGGATCATGTATAGTTGGACTTCTTTTGAGATTACCTTTTCTGAGCTAACAAGGCAAGAATCTGTGACTTGATCACATTCAGATGTAGTAGACCCGTGAGAGATGGATCTATTATGACAGTCAATCAGAATATGATTGGTAGCAAGCCAATTCATCCCTAGAACAATGTCTAGATCAATCAAAGGTAAACATATCAGATCTACCTGATAAGCTTTCCCTTCGATGTTGAGAGGACATTCTAGACATATGCAAGTAGAGCAAATGGGCTTATTGGCGGCAGTTGTGACAATCATTTGATAGGGCAGAGAGGTTGTAGGAAGCTTTAAATGTTTTACACAATTCTCAGATATGAAAGAATGAGTGGCTCCAGAATCATATAATACATTTAATAGAGTACTTCATATAAAGCATGTACCTTGCACAAGATCGTTCTCTTATGATACTTCTGCACCATTCATGGTAAAAACTCTGGCATTTCCCCCTGGCCTTCCGGTTGAGTTATTTCCGGGCCTTCCAGGATTATTGTTATATCTGAAGTTGTTGTTGCGGGGAACATTTTGCATTCTCGGGGCATTGTTGGTAGAGACATTTGCAGTAGATCCTCCACTTCCTTGACCTGTTGGTCGTACTGCCTGTCTTTGAGTTACTTGTTGTTGGTTATTTTTATTCCTGTACCAATAGTCAACATCACGATGTCCAATCCGTCCACAAATTATGCAGTTTCTACCACTTTGGTTCTCCTGACCTCTAGGAGGAATTCGGTTGGCTGAGTTGAAAGATCGGAAATATGATCGATCTCCTCGAAAATCCCTTCTTTGCTGTCGATCTGGCATACGTCGCTTTGGCCCATGATTAGACGCTCTAGGTCGTCGAAGATTAGAGGTATTTTCAAAGATGCGGCATCTGTCAACCAAAGTAGTGAATTGTGTAATTTGTTGACAACATATGGCTTGACGAATCTCATGTCGTAGCCCTGCTTCGAACTTTGCACATCTTGACGTTTCTCCCATGTGAGTGTAGTAGGGACAACATTTTGCCAGTTCATCAAACTTAGCAACGTACTCCCCAACAGTCATATTGCCTTGTTTCAGATTAAAGAATTCCTGCTCCTTTTGCCTTCTTATGTCTTCGGGGAAGTATTTGGCGAGAAACTCCGTCCTGAATCGTCCCCAAGTAATGATATGCCCATCAGTAGCTAGTCTGACTCTAGCATGAGTCCACCAGTGTTCTGCTTCTCCAACTAGCATGAAGACAGCAAAGGTTACACAATCCTCATTAGAACATCGCATAGCGGCAAAAATCTTTTCAAGGTGTTCAATCCATAGTTATGCTCCTTCTGGATTGAAGCCTCCTTTGAACTGCGTAGGATTGTTCCTTTGAAAATCAGCTAATCCTTGTCTGGCAGAAGCATGGGGTAACTCTTGTCGTTCTATTACCTCCACAATTCTGGTAAGAAGATTCTCCATCACGTGATTGTTATTTTGGCGTGCCATTAGGAATTTGCTGAAAGAATATCAACAAATAGATTCAGGGTATGCGTTATGTGGAGCATTCCACATAGGATATTTAGTCTTATGAGTGTTATGGACTGTTCAATATTTCTATCAGAGTACGTGGAAACCTAATGGTCCACTCCACAAGCTTAATGAATCGACTATGCTCTGATACCACCTTTGTAACACCCTCGGTTAGATAAGACAAATCCTTCTGTAGGTTCATCCTATTTAACTGAGAGTGTTAACAGTTTTCAGAAAAAGTGAATATTTTTTTTTAATAAATACTTGGCAGATCAGTGGAAGCAATATTGTATATATCACATAGTCATTCACAAACTGTAAGTAATTGTACTCTTAACAGAATGGGGCACGCAGGCACCCTTAAATATTACATAGTCATCCGGTGTCTGATTATAAATATTCTATCCTTAATGATTGTTCTTAATGGGTTCAGCGTATTGCTGATCTTCACACTCAGGTTCTTGAGTTTCTAATTCCTCTGAAAAATGTTCAACAGTAAGGGTGAGTATAACCCAAGACCCTGATTGGTTAATTCGGTGCGAACATAATCCAGTTAACATACAATGTCACATAGATCATACATTTAACATATTCGCAATTATAACGATTAAACATGTTGTCATCACATAATCGTATATTTAGCATGTTCACAATTATAACAATCAAGCATATTGGCATGAAATAAATCGTACATATAACATATTCACAATTATAACAATCAAATATGCTGTAATGAAATGCATGAGTTCAGATTTATTATGATTTATCTTTGGTTAAGTCTCATGATGCATGTGGGCCCAATAAATCGTTTCATCTTCTTCTCATTCTTTGGAATATCACCATTCCAATCATCTAGAGCGATCAGGGTCCGCCCAAGTTCCATGTGGTACAAATGAACTCATTGGTTCTCATCATTGATTTAAATATTTTTGGAACTTGGATTACTACTATCATAGTTACACTCCGTCATTTAGTCAAAGTACACTAGAATTGCATCGTCTCACCCGGCTATCAGGCGCGACTCTGATGCCATTGGGTTGCCGTTCCAGTTGTACTCCCAAGATTCTTCATGGAGATCGAACGTGAGTGTCCTCCACTGTACCAAGTGTATGCTCTAGAGGTTTTTCTTCTTCAAAAATATTTTCATGATGCGAAATGCATTTATCTTATCAATTAATTCCTTAGGTATCTTATGTATTTCCAGTCTCATCATATCATTCTCAAGTTCTTTGAATTCCATCAATCATTTAAACCTTGTAAGATATTCGTTTATTAATTTTTAGAAATATATCTATTATATATATTTTTTTCATAAAGAGTAAAATAATATATTCTTTATGTAATTACGCATAATTTAGATGTTAACAATGTATAATAATAATAAAACTAATAATAATGATAACAATATTAAGTTTGACAATAAATAATGATAATAATAGAATAAGAATGATAATTATAACTTACCAATAACTTAAAAAGTATTAAAGATTAGTTTCCAATTTAAAATTCAAGTGAAAAACACTAAAAACAGAGTTTTCCGAGTGGAACAGGGGTAAATCCAAGTGAAATAGGTATGATTCCGAGTAGAATCATACAGAGAAGGGTTCTTCAAGCGATCTGGCTAAAAATCCGAGTGGAATGACACTGGAAAGCTGTTTTCCGACTGAAATAAGTTTGGATCCGAGTGAAAATGAACTGGAATGCTGTTTTCCGACTGGAACAGCTTGAATCCGAGTAAAAATGAGTTTTCCGTATGAGATAGCTATGAATCCGAGTGAAATAAAGCTGAGCAGAGTTTCCTAAACGAAATTAGTATGTTTTCCGAGTGAAACAGAAGCTGAAAAATGATTTTCTTAATTAATTATCTTGAATTCTGAGTGAAACAAATTTCTGGGTGAATTAAAAAAATAAATCCGTATGAAGTCAGTAGGAAAATGGTTCCCTGAGTAGCATTATTTGTAAATCCGAGTGAAAGTGAGTCTCTAAGTGAAATAAAGTATATTTTCGAGTGGTATTCAGTCAAAAAGGAGTTTTCTGAGTGAAATTAAGGTGTTTACCGAGTTAAAATTACTGGAAAAGGTTTTCATGAGTGAAGCTACTTAAATTCTGAGTGAAAATGAGTTCCTGAATGAAATCAATTATGATTCCGAGTGGAATCAGTAGGAAAAGAGTTTCCTGAATAAAAATAAGATAAGTTCCGAGTGAAACATGAGTTTACCGAGTGAAATTAGTTGAAAAGAGTTCTATCTGATTGCAATAAAACAAATCCGAGTAAAATAACTGCTTGCTGAGTAAAATAAAGTGTTTGCCGAGTGAAATAAGACTGGGAAGCTACTGACCAAGAGAAATAGAGTGTTTTCCGTGTGAAATATGGTGTTTTCCGAGTGAAATATGGTGTTTTCCGAGTGAAATCAACTGGAAAGATGTTGTCCGAGTAAAACCGAGTTGTTATAAGTGTAAAATCGGTCGGATTAACATTAAACAGAACCTGTTATCATTAAATCCATCTTCTATTCATAATTTTCACTGGAAATCACACGGTACCCATGATTCTTAGTATTTTCAGTCCAATAAGTACATATCATTTCACAATTCATCACTGATTATATACACTCGGTAACAGATATATATATGCATATACAGATAACAATTTAAAGCATTTAATTCATACACACTGAATCTGTCCTTCACTCAGTTTTCCCACAAGGCACCCAAGAATATACCCCCTTACCTCAATGAAGTTCCTGGATGGAAAGAAAGAGATTCCCTTCACTGTCCTGCACGAGTTCTGAGTGAAACAGAAGGGAAGGAGAGGGAAAGAAGCTTGCTGGGAAGGACAGTGATTAAGGTGTTTGTGTCGTGTGTGGGTGTGAGTTCTGAGAACCTTGAGCTAGTTTAAATAGGGAGGAAGTGAGTGGGAAAACAAGTGGGGGACAGCTTTTCTGAGTGGGCTGTTAGTGGATTGCTAATGGAAGGGTCACTAGGGATTAAATAAAGATATATGCTGAGTCAGTGCCCATTTCTAGTCGTCCACTATCCATAATGCGCACGATTGAATTTAAATATCATTAAAAGACAAAATTGAAGTCAATACGCACTTCTGTCACTGAATACCGAGTGAAATTATACTCGGTTAACAACAATACCGACTGGAATTCTCACTTCTGAGTCAACAATTGCAAGGCTCACTTGAGCGAAGCTTCAATTCTTCACTCGAAATTCCTTTGAAACCGACTCAGGCACTCGGTTTCTCACTTGGTAATACCTCTTCAGACCGAGTCCTCTCTTTCTCAGAATCTTCACTCGGAAATCTGAGTCTTCCTCACTTTATTCACTCGGTTTAGGCCAATTTTTTTCAATTATATTTCCAATTAAGGTTTATTTCAACCATTAGCTCTCGGAACAAGGCATACACGTACGAGTCTCACTCGGTTTTGGTCCAGTGGAGTGTATCTCACTCGGAATTGGCTCCCTCCACCATTTTCCACTCGATTTCCTTAGCAAATTCATAGGAAACCGTTCGGAATCCTTCTCAATTGATTCCACAACACACTCCAATCGGCAGGAAGCATCAAATCAACATAAACATGAGTATTTATACATTCTTTCACTCGGAATACTCCAATTAGTGTAGTCTCTTTCAGAAAAGGAAGCATTCAACTCGGAACCGAGCCTTTCTATGATGTTTTCACTCAGATTTTTCTCCCTCACTCGGATTTTCTGACCATTCACTCGGAATTCTTCTCTGTTACTCAGAACAGAGCCCTTTTCACTTGGTTTTTGCATCATTTCACTAATATTCCATATAAATTCTATTATTATGTGCAAAAATGACATTTTTGAGGTACTACAGACCATCAACAGGGTATATATTGACTTATTCTTGCTTACAAACCCTCCATAATTAAAATTTATAAGGATAAAATTGCTTCTAAAAAGAGGGATGTTACAAATATCGTAGCATGGAAGATATTCTGTAAAGCAGAATATGTCCCTTTCACTCACGGGCAGGAATAGGTACAATCACCAGCGTAATTTACGGAAAAGGTGATTATCTTTCATCCCTATATCAGGAAAGTACACTGATAATTCATGTACCCTTCTGACACATTCTGAATGCTAGCCCACTCGGATTGTCTCTTTATACACGTTATCAGAACCAGTGGGTCCACTAACACTCAACGATTCATTTTCCACGCTCAACTATAAATGACATGTTGCAATACATGTGCAAGGTTACGTTGTCCTTACCCTTATTCTCACTATTATACTGCTTCTGTATTAGCAGAGTTCATACACTCTTCTAACTTGAGCGTCGGAGAATCTTCACATGTGACACCACCTGTCGCCCACACCAACACGAGAGGCCGGTGTGAAGGATCTCCAGGACAACAAGACCGACCTCCACACACTGAAGAGGCTGGATCATAGATACCGGATACTCACTGCCGGTCTCCTAACTCATTCAATCTTTAACTCTTAAGGCCCGTCCCGACTCCGGATCTCTTGACCCCGGTCGGGGCCAGATCATTGGCATGCCCAGTAGGACCGGTAGAGTTATTCCCACTTTCTGTAGAAGTTAGTAGTCGACCATAGAGGGAGATGGACGCGACTTTGTGGATGGTCATGTGGAAGATGTGACCCATCAACAAGCTGAAGGGAGATTCGTTTTTGAATCACCAGCAACCCACTCGAGGAGAATGGTACTGGTGGCAACCCCTGACCCTCGAGATGAAGTTATCAGGCAACTCAGGGAGGAGTTAATGAAGTTGCAAAGGGAGAAAGGAGGAACTGGGGACAGAGTGATGTCTCAAGGCAGAGGATACTCACCATGCATCTGCAAGAGAGAAATCCACAACTCTCCAGTATTCTAAGATCCCTACTTTTATGAGGGGAGAACAAGCTCAAGATTCTGGGGACAGAATCAGTGCAAGGAGAAAGAAGCAGGTAGTGATGACTTCTGGGGCATACCGACTCAACGTCCCTTTTTCAAGGAGGCTCATGAGTATACTCATCCCCAAGCACCTACAAATAGCCCAACCACTTTCCATCAGAAAGTATAATGGAGAAACTGATCCCCTTAAGCACCTTGACGCTTACACGTATGAGGCCATGTACTTAGGAGCCAATGAAGATGTGATGTGCAGGATTTTTCCATGAACTTTGACGGAGGAAGTTCTTACTTAGTTCAAAAGCTTACCATCGGGGTCTATAGATTCCTGGGAAGAGATGGCAGCTACATTCGAGAGCCATTTTGTTATTTCCAGAGACACTCCAAGAACTTCCCATACCTTGGCTCAGATAAGGCAGGGAGGAAGTGAAACTCTCAAGGAGTTTTTGAAGAGATTTTACAAGGAGACTGCTTTGGTGCCTAATGTTAGTCCTCAAATTTTCAATAAAAGTTTAAATAAAAATTTCATAAAAATTATAAAAATTAGTTTAATTTGTTAGAAAATTAGGATTTAAATTCAATAAATGGATGTTGTTGGAAATAATCTGCCCTTGATCAATTTTCTCTAGTTTTGCAGTGAAAAAGTTAAGAAATCAAGAGAAAATTACACTGGAGGAGCTGACGCGTAGCCTCACCCCACGCGTAGCATCAAGTGCTATTTTTGATGCTGACGCTACGCATCACAGCCACGCGTAGCGTCAGTGCTGCGCAGTCTCCACTCCCACTTTGGCCAACCACTCCACTTGGACCCAATAATGGGCACTCCACTCAGCACAAGGGCCACCCCACTCATCACAAATGGCCAAAATACAGTGGAGGCACGTCCAAGTGGCCAAGCATGATTGATTTTAATTATTTGAAGTGGCCATTATCAGCTGCTTAATGGGAGCTGAGTCAGGGGTCTGACGCGTAGCGTCACAGGGACGCGTAGCGTCAGCACCCTTGCTCAGCCCTATAAATAGGGCCATCCAACACCATTCATCCCATCCCATTCCATACACTTCTCTTCTCTTCTCTCTTGTGCTCGACTTTGAGTACTTCTTTTGTGAGTTGTAGTTCTAGAATAGTTTTCTAGATACTTGAGTGTGTTTCGGTGTATTGTGATCGTTGTATCGTGAAGTTTTCCATCGTCTTCGTAATGTCAAACTCTGTAAGTGTTGTCTTTACTTTTACCATGTGTAACTAATTTGTTTATGTTGGAATTGGTGAACTAATCTATTGAGTATAATGTTGTGAATTCGACCTCTGCATGTTTATGATTCAAGTCCATGTTAGTATCTCAACCTTTTATTAATATGAACGTCAAACGGGAGAATGATTTTCATGTTATCGAAACTGGTTTTATTAGTATAAATGTCAAATGGGAGAATGATTATTTATGCCGTATTGAAACTTGTTTTGACGAAAGTAAAAAGTTGGAATACCCTTGGTATCTCAATTCTATAGGGGTTGTTAACCATTGTTGCCATAAGGCCAGGTCTTAATGCAAGTTTTTACTGAGAAAGCTCACGAGGGATCGGACTTTACGGTGAATTCTTAGAATTTATATCACGAGGGATCGGTTATAATGATTTTAAGCTGCAATGACATGAAACTTGATGATTAAATATGCATGTCTTGAGTTCCTCATTGTTATTCTAGATTAGGGATCCAATCTCCAACATAATTTGTTTATCTGTGTTTATCTCAAGTATCTTACCTATTCTAGGTTGCAACTCGACTTTTTAGATAGATTTTTATTTTCTTTTATCTTATGAATCACTCAACCATGCTCTCTTGTCAATATTGTATAAACTGTATATAAATCATTCTTTTGTTTATTCACATTTACCATAGTAAGTAGAAAATTACTGTTGTTATTGGACTTTCAATCCCAGTGGAACGATATCTAAATTTCGAAAACTACAAACGATTGGTGCGCTTGCCAATTAATAAAAACCCGGTGGAGGGGACGGACCGCTGAGGCGCCGCCGCCGGGCTAACAAGTTTTCTGGCGCCGTTGCCGGGGATTGAATTGTTTCAGTAAAATAGTAAAATTTTAATTACCGTGCTAAATATTTTTTTACCTTAGATAATTTTTTTATTTATTTCTTATCATTGTTACACTAACTTTCTTTGTCTAGTTTGTGTATGCAAACTCGATCTACCGCAGGTAAAATTTATTTTGATCCTGAGATAGAAAAGTTTGTAAAGAAAATCAAGTCTTTGAAATCTAAAACACAAACTAATTCTTCTTCTACTTCGAAAATTTTTGAAAATTCAAATATGGCTGCTGAAAGGAGAACATTGGGACAGTTTGCTGCTATAAATGGTCCACCCCGAGTTTCGGGAATGTTTCAAGGACCAGTTTTACCAGTGGAAATTAAACCTGCCACTTTAAATATTATTCAAAACAACCAATTTGCTGGTTTAAATCATGAAGAACCATATGAACATTTAACTGTTTTTTATGAATTATGCAGCACAATTGGTTTTGATCCCAATCAAGAAGAGTCTGTTTACATGAGACTCTTTCCTTTTTCATTGATTGGGAAAGCAAAAGAATGGTTTAAATCTTGTCCACCGGGTAGTTTTGCAAACTGGTCCGATGTTGAAAGAAAATTTTTGGAAAGATTTTATTCTCCTTCGAAATATTTTGAAGCAATGACAGCCATACACTCTTTTTCTCAAAATAATGATGAATCATTAGGAGAGACATGGGAACGATTCAAGGCACTCTTGAGAAAATGCCCAAACCACAACCTGAATGATGCCGAAAAGGTAAGAATCGTTTACCATGGTTTATTGCCTCAGTTCAAGATGATGTTAGATGCTTGTGCAGGTGGTTCTTTAATGAACAAGACCGTGGAGGAAGCCATAGAAATATTGGAATCAATGGCTATTAGTGACCGACAAGCAAAGCATGAAAGAGGTAATATGCAAAGGAAGCCAGGAATGCTTGAATTGGGAGTAAATGATGCAGTGTTGGCTCAGCAAAAATTACTGACCCAACAAATTGAAGTTATGAGCAAGCAATTGGAAAAACTTCAAATTGCTCAAGTAGCATCACCACCCCCTGCTCAACTTAAAGCATGTACGCACTGCATGGGAGAACAACCATGTGGTTACTGTGGAAATGAGCAAGAGCAAGCCAATTTCATGAACCATCAAAGAGCACCCTTAGGTAATTTTCCTTTTAATCATGGAAATTCTTTTCCTAACAATTACCTGCAGGGTTGGCAAAATCAGAATATTGGCTGGAGACAGGACACTGGACCTTCCAACAGACCCCCTAACAATCAATTCAAGCAACAACAAACTGACAATGCAAGGTTGACAAGAATAGAGGAAGCTATTCAACAGTTATTGCAGTTTGTAGAGACAAATGAAGCTGCCCGAAAAGCATCAGATATACAAATGGGTCAGCTTGCAAAAGAGATAGCCGAATTAAAGAGTTCTGGGTTTTCTGCAAACACTCAAAACCCAAGGGAACAATGTAATGCTGTTTCTTCTGATATTGTAAAAATTGATTGTAAAGAAAAGAGTGAGAAAAAGAAAGAAGAAGAAAAAGAAAGTGAAAAAATAGAAAAAAATGAAAAAAATGAAAAAGAAAAAAATGTGCAAAGAGATACAGAGCAAGAAACAAACTGTATAACCCCGAAAAAATGTAAAGATCCGGGGAGTTTCACCATTCCTGTGACAATCGGAAATATCAACATCAGGAATGCGCTATTAGATTTAGGGGCTAACATTAACTTGATGCCCTTAGATTTAATAAAACGCATTGGTGAATATGAGTTGAAGGAAGCAAAGACAGAATTACAGTTTGCCGATCGCTCTGTCAAAAAACCTTTTGGGATTGTGGAAGATGTGTTGGTAAAGGTTGACAAGTACCACTTCAAGGTTGACTTTGTGGTGCTGGATATGAAGGAGGATACTGAGATCCCCCTGATCCTAGGAAGACCTTTCATGAAGACTGTAAGAATCAGAGTAGATGTTGATTTAAGTACGGTTGCAGTCAAAGTTTATGAAGAAGAGGTAAGCTTCAGTGCTCATGAACACCTCAGGATAAGTAATGAGGCAAAGGTTTACCTTTCGACCGAACCAGGTATATCTCTTCCCAATCAATTAAATTGTTTTAAATTAACCGATGCTTTGAAAGATGAAAAATAGGTAATTAAGCATCGAAAAAGAAGAAGAAGGAAGAAGAAGACAGGTGATTCCTCAATGAATATTGGGAGACCACCTGATTAATCAGAGGTAATGTCTGGCTGGAGACATTAAATCTAGCGCTCAATGAGAGGCAACCCATTCTTTTCTCTTTATTTTTAATGTTTTTAATATAAAAAAAAAGAAAACAAATTTCAAAAATAATTAGATAGAATTTTATTTTGAAAAGAAAAGGAGTTTAAAATTTAAAAGAAAAGGTTTTTGAAAATCAAAATTTTGGAAAATCAAAAACAGAAGCCCACGCGTAGCGCCCCTGTGACGCGTAGCATGGCCTCTGAATTTTAGGTCTCACGCGTAGCGTCCCATACACGCGTAGCGTCCGAGCCCACGTTCAGTTTTTAAAACTGAACCAGAGAGGCCCATCTTAGGTTTTAAAACCTAAAATTCCCTCTCTGCTTCACTTTAGTTTTTCAAAACCCTAAAAGATTAGAAATTTCCTTTTCTCTCTTCCCAAGCTATCCTCAATCCCATTGCTCAAGGAATCACAAGTAAGTATTCTAATCCCTTCTCTTTAGTTTTGTTTTTAATTTTCGATTTGTAGAAATAAATGTGGTTAGGATTAGGATTAGAAGACCATTGGGATTGATTGCTGTTAGGAGTTAGGAATTGAATGGATATAGTATAGGTTGAAAAGGGGTTGCTGCTGTGCAACCCCTGTTTTTTCTTTTTTCTGCGCAGCTCACGCGTAGCGTCACACTGACGCGTAGCGTGAGGATGAACTGTGAGCCCACGCGTAGCGTCCCACAGACGCGTAGCGTGGGCAGAACAGGCTGATGCGTAGCGTCACACCACGCGTAGCGTCAGCCTCTGTTTTTAATTCTTGCTGTTTGTTTGTTGTTTGTTGTTTTCTTTTTAAATTAATAAATTTTTATACTTAGTATTTGTTATATTTTCTTGCATAAAAACAAATTTGTATAAATTTTGAATAAATTGTATTTTGTTTTGAAAATTATTTGAAAAATATGTGTGTGACTTTCTTTATCATAAAATACAAAAATATGTTGTAGTATTTTTGAATTCCACTTTTAGAAAAAAATCAAAAATATTTTATTAATGTGTGATTTATGTTTTAATGTGTGTTTAATTTTAAAATTTTTAGTTTTGCAGATGGCACCTAGGAAATCCATTCCCACTACTGGTCCCTCTAAAAGACAGAGGAAGACCACGGATACCGATACCACTTCTGAGGATCCTGATCTTTAGGGACAGGAGGTATTAGGACCAAGGGATCCCACCAGATTTCACACTGATGCGAAGTGGGCAAGATTTCATCAGATCAAGGGCCAGAGACTGATCTGGGAGAGGGTCCTTGATTTGAGTGCAGGAGACTATCCTGAGCTTCAGGATAAAGTACAGCAGAGGAGATGGGGACCTCTATTCTCTCTACCTACTGAGGGGGACCCCATCTTAGTAATGGAGTTTCATGCTAATGCTTTCAGGACCCGCCAGGATGCACCGAACATAGGGCAGCAGCGGACGAGTTGGGTGAGAGGCCGGCATATCTCATATGACCGGGACACTATCAGCACCCTATTGGGTAACCCTTGGGAGCCTACTCCCGAGAATGACACTTGTTTCTGGAAGGAAAACAGAAACAAGATTGCTGCTGAGGGAGAGTTAGGATACTCCCTCGAGGAGGTTGCTCATTTCTTGATCATTTTAAAACATGTAACGCCCCGAAACGTGGATTAAAATTTTTGAGTAAATTTTTCGCTTTTTCGAAAGATCATTTTAAAAATTATAAATTTAATTCAGAGTTTATATAACAATTAATAACAGCGGAAAAATTATCATACATACTAGTCGTGAATAATTAAATTCAAGAAAATATTTAAGTAGCGGAAACGATTGTGAAGATAATGGTACATGACATATTATATTTATTACAATCCATAAATTCAAAGTTCAGGTAATAAAACAAATAGACATCCATCATGGCATCACTCTGCATTCTGCGTGTCATTCACTGTAAAAATTAATGTAAGAGTGAGACAGAATATAGAATATATATAAAATAGATAAAATTGCACAAACACAATCAACAATTCATAATGATATGATGAATATGCCAAACAAGTCCATTAATAGATCTTTAATTAGTCAAATGATGTCATGCTGGATCCATTTGGTCTTGGTGGGAATACTGCAGTAAAAGTCTCATAGAGACACAAATAGGGCTTTAGCATATACCATGAATCCCTATACTTCATGGCGCTTAAGTACCGAAGTACACAATATCATAAGTAGGACTTCTGCATAAACCATGAATCCCTACACTCCATGGCACACAACATAATAGGGCTTAACTCATCATAGAGTAACCCCCCACCAGGGTAGGCAATCATGGAACCCCTAAATTCCATGGTGCGTCCGAATGCTTATGATGCATGAATGCCTTTAATTCTTTTAACATACCATGATATCCACATTTCCAAAACCTCTTGGATACTACAAGTCCTCAAGGAACACAATACACATAATAATTCACAAAATCATGGATTTACTGTTTCAACCACATATGTCAATAACCACAAGGCATTCATGTACATATATATTAATTATGTCATTCATAATTATTCACCATCACAATATACAAACTGTGTGATACTCAACAACATTTATAATAATTCATAATCACTCAATAATTTAATAAATAATTTTTATACATAGAGAAAATATCATTTTCTTTCAAAATAGCCATTCTAAGTGACTTTCAGCATCCCCAACAGCAACATACATTAGCAAAACAGTCATAACATGGGCAAATCAACTCCTTTTTAGGTGATTCCACTTTCTATAGCTCAATAATACAATTATCTACAACTTTCATGAAGAACACAGTTTCAAATTCCGAACAGAAATATTACTTATTCATGAAATACCACACTGCCTCAAGGTGAGTTTTTCAAAACGTACATATATTAGTAATTTCAGTGTTTCTGGAGTTACAAAAATGATTTTTGCATGAAACCAGTTCTAAAATACTCTTAACATAATTATCTACAACTTTCATGAAGACTCAAACAACTAATTCATACCACAAAATTCCCAGTATTGAAAACAAGATTAGGATTTCCAAAATTCCAAAATTTCAGAATTTCATCTTGCACATACTTCAGTAATTTGAGCATAACTTGAACTACAAAAATTATTTTGATGTAAAACCACTTTCTAAAAATCCACAACTTAATTATCTACAACTTTCATGAAGACATCCAAGGCTGATTATGCATGTATAATTCCCAGCATATCAAAATATACACTAAACATGAAGCAAATCTTTCACTCGGACATACAGTAGTATTTTGGCTATAACTTTTTCTACACATACTCAAATCAATCGGTTCAGGTCTCAAAATTCACATAACAAAAAGATTTACAACTTTCATGAAGACACTGATCACTAATTATTACTACAAAATGCCCAATTTTAACAATAAGATACGGATTTCAAGTTTACAGATTTACAGCTTGTACATACTTCAGTATTATGAGCATAACTTGAGCTACAAAAATTATTTTAATGTGAAACCACTTTCTAAAGATCCACAACTTAATTATCTACAACTTTCATGAAGACATCCAAGGCTGATTATGCACGTAAAGTTCCCAGTAAATCAATATATACACAAAACAAAGGATAAATCTTTCACACGAATATGCTGTAGTATTTTGGCTATAACTTTTGCTATACTTATTCAAATTACTTGATTCAGGTCTCAAAATTCAGATATCAAAAAGATATACAACTTTCATGAAGAAGTCAGAGTCAAATTCACACGTTTTCAATATCAAAAATGAGCAACAAGTTACGAATAAATTCTGGAATCCTAGAATCAGCATACAATTCTACCCATTTCACAAATATTCACAACCCTGTCCCCTCTTAACTTAATGGAGGTTCCTAAAGTGGTTGAAAGTGTTGTATTATTGTCCTAGCTTCAGATCAAGAGTGAAATTGATGGAGAAAGTGAAAGAAAATAAGAGAGAGACTTCACTAACTTTAGCTTGTTCTAAGAATTCAGACTTGGGAACAAGATGTAGTGTTGATTTAATGATGTAAATGACAAGTGGGGGACAAGATTTTCATAATGGGATTGTAGTGGGATGTTAGGTGCATGAATTATGGTGATAATGGAGGTTTTAGGTGAGAAAAATGAGCTGGATTGTTGACCATTTCCGCAGCCTACATAATGTAGTTTGTTTGATTGAAGTAAATATCAATTCTGACACTGTTTTGGTATTTTAGGCATATCTCTCTCATATCTTAATGGATTTTAACAAATGTAGTCTGGTTGGAAAGCTAAGACAACGAGGAACAACTTTGTAGTTTACAACTTTTTCAAATTCAGAATCTAACAAGGTATTAAAATATGTACAAGATGATATGATTGAAATAAAATATCAATTCTGACACTATTTCGGTATTTTGGAAATATCTCTCTCATATCTTAATGGAATTTAACAAATTTGGTCTTGTTCGAAAGATAAGAAAAAGAGGAACAACTTTGTAGTTGGACACATTTCCAAATTCGGACTCTAACTAACAATTAAAATGTGTACAAGATGACGCATTTTGAGTGGAGTATGTGGCAATTTGATGAGAGTAATTGGAAAAGCCAAGGAAATTAATAACTAAGGAAATAGGTAATAAATTATTTGATTAACTTTTACCAAAGGTATAAAGTTAAAATTATTTACCATGGTAAAAGGTTAAATTGAAGATGTTGTCCTAACCAAAAATTTATGTAGAAAGTTGAGATAAAATGGATAATATCATTGATGGTCTAAATCAAAATGATTATACATGAGAATAAAATTTTTAGGATGTTACACACCGAACATAGGGCAGCAGCGGACGAGTTGGGTGAGAGGCCGGCATATCTCATATGACCGGGACACTATCAGCACCCTATTGGGTAACCCTTGGGAGCCTACTCCCGAGAATGACACTTGTTTCTGGAAGGAAAACAGAAACAAGATTGCTGCTGAGGGAGAGTTAGGATACTCCCTCGAGGAGGTTGCTCATTTCTTGAGCAAGGATGGAATCTTTTTCAACCTGAGTAGGGTTGGAAGGAGTCCATCTAACTTCCTAAAGACCCAGCTGACCCCCATAGCCCAGGCTTGGTCCCACCTCATGCTCCATAATATCACTCCTGTCACCTACCTTTCTTCCATTCCAGTTGAGCGTTGTTGCCTTCTCTATTCTATCCTCCAGGACCACACCATTGACATTGCTGAGCTTATATCCGAGCAGATTCACTATTATGCCCTTGGGTATAAAGTGAATCGCCCCATACCCTTTCCTCTCATCATATCTGCCTTACTGAGGAGGCAGGGAGTTATAGTGCCTTCACCGGAGTTTACTAGTTCTTCAGGGAGAGTCCCTAAAGTTCTAGTGAACAGAGATTATTTTGTACAGCAGTGCGAGCTTCCACCATTAGAGCAGGAGGCTCAGCCTCGACCTAGGAGGAGGAGACCACCAGTGCAGCCTCCATCTGCTGATGCTGTCACACAGGGCTTTGCCCGGATATCACTTGAGCATCAGCATATGATGCAGATGATGGCTGCCAGTCATAGAGCTTATATTCATCTTCACGATGAATTTTATCAGTACAGGTTACAGGGAGAGGGAGCACCTTATGTTACCCCGGCCGAGTTTGCAGCACAGGTAGCTTGGCCCGGAGATTTGCCTACCGACCCTGAGACTGGTGGGTCATCTGGCGCACAGGCTGACTCTGATGATGATGAGGAGGAGGAGGAGGAGGATGATGATCAGATGGAGGACTGAGGATGCCATCTTCATATTATTTTGAGTACATTTGTTTTAGTTGATATTTACATTTACATTCACATTTACATTTTATATTATGGTATTTTATTATTTGTGTGGTGTGTGTTTTCGTAATTATTTGTTTTTGCATATTTTATTTGATAAAAAAAAAATCAAATTTTTGTTAGTAAGTTAGTTTATACACTTAGAGTTTTTACACAATAAAACCAATTTTGTAAAATCAATTATCAATTTCTTTATAACTTAGGAATTTTTGATAAATTTAATTACAATAAGTTTATTAACCATCAAGCAAATTTCAATAACCCGGTGAGTTGAGAGATCTTTTTAAACACTTGAGGGTTTAATCGACATATTTTCAATTCGAATTGATTTTGCTTTAATCTCTGATTTGTGTTGTTGTACAGAGAATTCGGGAAAATGATCAAGGCACATTTATTGGTGAAACGAAACCTTGGGCCAAACAGCTTACCTTGGTAAAAAGTCTTTTATCCCTTGCAAGCCAATTTGAGCCTAAAATAAAATTCTTTGGTACCCTTAAAACCTAATTTTGTTTTAACCATTCCCTATACTTGATTGATTAAAAGAGCAGTTGAAATAAATGAAAAATATTTTGAGTGTTCTTACAAAAATAGGGAGTGAAAATGAGCAACTTGATTCTTTTCAAAAAAAATAGAATATGGAAAAGAAAAGTCAAAAATAGTGAAAAGAATCAAGTTAGGGGTATTTATTTTTCATCAATAAAAATAAATGAGAGTTTGGATCAAGAGAAAAGCCTAAAAATTATGAAAATGCTCTTTTATGATTTCAGGTTTTTGAATTCAAAGAAAAACCATTGATTCTTGTAAACCAAGCCTCATTACAACCCGTGAAAAGACCTTGTGATTTTCGAATTAACTCTGTATAAATAACCATTGATTAGATGACAAACAAAGTTAAATTCATTTGATTTTATGATTGATTGAGAGAAACAGGTTACCAATTTCATAGAGATAAACACTTGTGAGGTAAGCCTGAAATTCTGCTTGGTTGTTAATAAAATATTGTAAGCAATTTTATCATTAAATCTTTGTTATATTTGATATCAATTTTTGATTATTACAAAATAGTTAAAATTGTGTAATTATTTTTTGTGGTAAATTTTCGGACTAACTTAAAAATTTGATTTCAAATTTTTATTTTCTTATTTTTCTCTCTTGCTCGAGGACGAGCAATGTCTCAAGTTGGGGGTATTTGTTAGTCCTCAAATTTTCAATAAAAGTTTAAATAAAAATTTCATAAAAATTATAAAAATTAGTTTAATTTGTTAGAAAATTAGGATTTAAATTCAATAAATGGATGTTGTTGGAAATAATCTGCCCTTGATCAATTTTCTCTAGTTTTGCAGTGAAAAAGTTAAGAAATCAAGAGAAAATTACACTGGAGGAGCTGACGCGTAGCCTCACCCCACGCGTAGCATCAAGTGCTATTTTTGATGCTGACGCTACGCATCACAGCCACGCGTAGCGTCAGTGCTGCGCAGTCTCCACTCCCACTTTGGCCAACCACTCCACTTGGACCCAATAATGGGCACTCCACTCAGCACAAGGGCCACCCCACTCATCACAAATGGCCAAAATACAGTGGAGGCACGTCCAAGTGGCCAAGCATGATTGATTTTAATTATTTGAAGTGGCCATTATCAGCTGCTTAATGGGAGCTGAGTCAGGGGTCTGACGCGTAGCGTCACAGGGACGCGTAGCGTCAGCACCCTTGCTCAGCCCTATAAATAGGGCCATCCAACACCATTCATCCCATCCCATTCCATACACTTCTCTTCTCTTCTCTCTTGTGCTCGACTTTGAGTACTTCTTTTGTGAGTTGTAGTTCTAGAATAGTTTTCTAGATACTTGAGTGTGTTTCGGTGTATTGTGATCGTTGTATCGTGAAGTTTTCCATCGTCTTCGTAATGTCAAACTCTGTAAGTGTTGTCTTTACTTTTACCATGTGTAACTAATTTGTTTATGTTGGAATTGGTGAACTAATCTATTGAGTATAATGTTGTGAATTCGACCTCTGCATGTTTATGATTCAAGTCCATGTTAGTATCTCAACCTTTTATTAATATGAACGTCAAACGGGAGAATGATTTTCATGTGTATCGAAACTGGTTTTATTAGTATAAATGTCAAACGGGAGAATGATTATTTATGCCGTATTGAAACTTGTTTTGACGAAAGTAAAAAGTTGGAATACCCTTGGTATCTCAATTCTATAGGGGTTGTTAACCATTGTTGCCATAAGGCCAGGTCTTAATGCAAGTTTTTACTGAGAAAGCTCACGAGGGATCGGACTTTACGGTGAATTCTTAGAATTTATATCACGAGGGATCGGTTATAATGATTTTAAGCTGCAATGACATGAAACTTGATGATTAAATATGCATGTCTTGAGTTCCTCATTGTTATTCTAGATTAGGGATCCAATCTCCAACATAATTTGTTTATCTGTGTTTATCTCAAGTATCTTACCTATTCTAGGTTGCAACTCGACTTTTTAGATAGATTTTTATTTTCTTTTATCTTATGAATCACTCAACCATGCTCTCTTGTCAATATTGTATAAACTGTATATAAATCATTCTTTTGTTTATTCACATTTACCATAGTAAGTAAAAAATTACTGTTGTTATTGGACTTTCAATCCCAGTGGAACGATATCTAAATTTTAAAAACTACAAACGATTGGTGCGCTTGCCAATTAATAAAAACCCGGTGGAGGGGACGGACCGTTGAGGCGCCGCCGGGCTAACACCTAACCTTACGTAGGCTATTCAACTCTACATCATCGTTGAAGCCTTACAGCCTGGATACGCCTTTGATTTATCTTTAGCAAAGAATCCTCCAACGACGTTGGAGGAGTTTCGAAGAAAAGCCTCGAAATACGTGGGCATAAAAATGCACTTAGAAGCAACAGCGACGAAAAGGAAATCCCCAACGCCACATCAACAACGGAGTGATTTAAACTAGCCCAGATTGGAACACATGGAGAGACCGGCCCGAGGCAGCGTCTTCGATAATGCTGTTCCTCCAAGTCAGGAAGAACGGATACATGCGTTTGGCAATTATGCTCCGTTAAATTTTAAGCGATCTCAGATTCTCAGAGAGATCGGATGGCCAACGCTTACTGCATACGGGGTCAGGATGCCGCCTCAGCTTCGTAAACATGGAGACCGGAATTACTGTGAATTCCATGAGCAAGAGAGCCAATCAACAAATGAATGTCAGGCTCTGAAGAATACTACCGAGACCCTGATCTGAGAGGGTAAACTCAAACAATATCCTTTCAAAGAAGCTACTTTGGGAAGGCCAAAGGGAGTCCGGATAGGCGAGCATGAACAGCAAAGTGTTATGTCCCAAACACATCAGGGTCCTTGAGAGGTCATTGATTAAAGATCAGGCCATTAAAGTTGAGAACGCCTTCGGCTGCTGTAGCTAGTCGGTAAGACAGTGTGCACTCTTTCCTTACTTGGGTTTTTTCGATCAGGTTTTACCAATAAGGTTTAACGAGGCATAACCCCGACTCAGCTCTCTTTCTCTCTTTTGTAATTCATGATTAATGAATGGGTAAAATATAACACCGAGTATGAAGACAGTTAGTAGGATCAAACCAAACGCCATTGAAGACATGGGTTGTAGGATCAAACTGAACCCCATTTGAAGGCTCGGATGGTAGGATTAAACCAAACTCCGAGTGCGGTGAATCAACACCATTAAAGATAAGGGTTGTAGGATCAAACCGAACCCCATTTGAAGGCTCGGATGGTAGGATTAAACCGAACTCCGAGTACGGTGAATCAACACTGATTGAAGACCCAGATTCGGAAACACTTCAAATTCAAAGTTAGACTCACGAATTCTTTAGTCGGTAATATCTCACTGAAGCCCGACTCGCGAAATCTTTAAATCAAAAATCTCAATTTCAAGTTCCAATCAGGAATTGTTTACTCAGGAGTGTCTCTACCCGAAACACACTCATCCGAAGTCAAGGCCTTTCTCTGTTCAAAAGTGTTTCACTCAGAAAATGCGTTACTCGACGGTATTTCACCCGGGAAGGATCATTCGGAAACCCTTCACTCGAAGTCGATCCCTCAGTCAAATGTCCACTCGGAATCGTTCACTGAGAACCGTTCACTCTAACGCTCGGGGACAGATGTGTACGCCGGTATACAGACCTCTTGTGAGCTGTATAGCTTACATGAGTAACTTACAGTCCCTCACACAAGCTAAGGGACAAATAATCCGGTCTGGATACCGGCCCCAAGGTTATCCGATCTGGATACTGGTCCTAAGGGCAAGAGGCAGTCTCAGCCGTCCTGGAAGCCAATCGGTATCCCAGGATAATGATCCAGTCGGTAAGCATGGTGATCTGGTCTTACCTAAGATGAAGTCATCTTAGCTGTCCTAGAGTTCAATCGAGATCGAGAGTACCGATCCGGTCTGCAACTACAGTAGCTAAGTCTCTCCTATACCGGTCATCCGACGTGATATCTGACACATCAGGTGGCTTATCTACTCTCTTACACTGGGTTGCTAATCCGTTCTCTAACCGACTGACCTAATATCGTAGCAAGGAAGGTATTCTGCAAAGCGGAATATGTCCCTTTCACTCACGGGCAGGAGTAGGTACAATCACCAGCCCTGTATGGAAAAGCGGAATATGGAAAAGGTGATTATCTTTCATCCCTGTATCAGGAAAGTACACTGATAACTCACCTACCCTCCTGACACACTCTGAATGCTAGCCCACTCGGATTGTCTCTTTATACACGTTATCAGAACCAGTGGGTCCACTAACACTCAACGATTCATTTTCCACGCTCAACTATAAATAACATGTTGTAATACATGTGCAAGGTTACGTTGTCCTTACCCTCATTCTCACTATTATACTGCTTCTGTATTAACAGAGTTCATACACTCTTTTAACTTGAGCGTCGGAGAATCTTCGCAGGTGACACCACCTGTCGCCCACACCAACGCGAGAGGCCGGTGTGAAGGATCTCCAGGATAACAAGACCGACCTCCACACACTAAAGAGGCCGGATCATAGAGACCGGATACGCACTGCCGGTCTCCAAACTCATTCAATCTTCAACTCTTAAGGCCCGTCCCGACTCCGGATCTCTTGACCCCGGTCGGGGCTGGATCACTAATATTCTATAAAGAATAAATAATATATAACAAAAAATATAAAATTTAACATATTGTATATGAAATATACAAACAATATATAAAATTTATCATATTATATATTATTATTATTTATAAATAATAATTTCTCTATAAATACCAATTTTAACACAATAAATAGAATATTCTATAAAAAATCATAAATCTTACCTTTTAAGGAATTGAACTTGCAAAAATCAAACCTTCAACCCAACAACAAACTCAAACCGGAGACACAGGGAAATATAGGAAAAATACGTAGGATACTGAAACCAGAAATGCATATGAAGTCCATCTAAGGGGAGGAATAAATAGGACTAAAATCGTAGTTGGAGGAGCTGGTTAAGCACACACAAATCGCCTGGTTGAAAGGCATTTCTTGTACACTGAAATCGTCTCCTCATAAGACGGTTCTTACCTGACGTGACCAATGGAAAACCGCCTGGTTGAAAGACGTTTTTGGGCCAACTAAAACTGTCTCCTTATAAGACGGTTTTCATCTCACCATGACACTTGACAAGACCATAGAGAAACCGCCTCTTTGGCATGCGGTTTCTGTAACGCCCCGGCCGCTTTTCAGGAATGAACGACTCACCCCACAGACCAACACGAGACCTTTCCAATGTGTTTTTTGTCCTCACTCACACATTTCCTGAGAACTTCCCAGGAGGTCACCTGTAACGCCCCGGCCGCTTTTTCAGGAATGAACGACTTGCCCCACAGACCAACACGAGACCTTTCCAATGTGCTTTTGTCCTCACTCACACATTTCCTGAGAACTTCCCAGGAGGTCACCCATCCCAGAATTACTCCAAGTTAAGCACGCTTAACTTTGGAGTCCTTATGTGATAGGCCACCGAAAAGGCTAATGCATTTGTTGATATAGGTAGTACGAATTCATTTCTTTAAGCTATCCTTGACTGTATAGTCCCATACCTATACAGTCTTTGGATCCCTCTCATTCTGGTATGTATTCAGTTCGTTCATGTGTCCCTCCCACTGGAAGCCTACCAGGAGCCGCTCCTTGTCCGTGCCTATGCATCGGCGATCACTCCCCGCCCTCAACAGTGACCGGGATATCACATCCCCCGCTGGAAGCCTACCAGGAGCCGCTCCTTGTCCGTGCCAATGCACCGGCGATCACTCCCCGCCCTCAACAGCGCCGGGATGTCACACGCCCACCAGCTTCCGCCTGGTTCGTCCCCAAACCATACCGTACTAGGAGAGGCTAGGCTCTGATACCACTGTAACGCCCCAGCCGCTTTTCAGGAATGAACGACTTGCCCCACAGACCAACACGAGACCTTTCCAATGTGCTTTTGTCCTCACTCACACATTTCCTGAGAACTTCCCAGGAAGTCACCCATCCCAGAATTACTCCAAGTTAAGCACGCTTAACTTTGGAGTCCTTATGTGATAGGCCACCGAAAAGGCTAATGCATTTGTTGATATAGGTAGTACGAATTCATTTCTTTAAGCTATCCTCGACTGTATAGTCCCATACCTATACAGTCTTTGGATCCCTCTCATTCTGGTATGTATTCAGTTCGTTCATGTGTCCCTCCCACTGGAAGCCTGCCAGGAGCCGCTCCTTGTCCGTGCCTATGCACCGGCAATCACTCCCCGCCCTCAACAGTGACCGGGATATCACATCCCCCGCTGGAAGCCTGCCAGGAGCCGCTCCTTGTCCGTGCCAATGCACCGGCGATCACTCCCCGCCCTCAACAGCGCCGGGATGTCACATCACCCATCCCAGAATTACTCTAAGTTAAGCACTCTTAACTTTGGAGTCCTTGACTGTATAGTCCCATACCTATACAGTCTTTGGATCCCTCTCATTCTGGTATGTATTTGGTTCGTTCATGTGTCCCTCCCACTGGAAGCCTGCCAAGAGCCGTTCCTTGTCCGTGCCCATGCACCGGTGATCACTCCCCGCCCTTAAAAGCGCCCGGGATGTCACATGCCCACCAGCTTCCACCTGGTTCGTCCCTGAACCATACCGTACTAGGAGAGGCTAGGCTCTGATACCACTGTAACGCTCCGGCCGCTTTTCAGGAATGAACGACTCGCCCCACAGACCAACACGAGACCTTTCTAATGTGCTTTTTGTTCTCACTTACATATTTCCTGAGAACTTCCCAGGAGGTCACCCATCCCAGAATTACTCTAAGTTGCTTAACTTTGGAGTCCTTATGTGATAGGCCACCGAAAAGGCTAATGCATTTGTTGGTATAGGTAGTACGGATTTATTTCTTTAAGCTATCCTTGACTGTATAGTCCCATACCTATACAGGCTTTGGATCCCTCTCATTCTGGCATTTATTTGGTTCATTCATGTGTCCCTCCCACTGGAAGCCTGCCAAGAGCCGTTCCTTATCCGTGCCCATGCACCGGTGATCACTCCCCGCCCTCAACAGCGCCCGGGAAGCAGAATTTGGATTAACATCACAACATTGTTATGTTTACAATAGCCGACCGGCCCATTTAAATGTACAAATAATATAATAACTCGGTATGCACAGGAGCCAACCAAGGCTTCTACTAAATAACTATGTATTATACATACAAATACATAATGTTCTAAACGGCTAAGTGACTTTATATGCCATCGTGGTGTCCTATATCCTCTGTAAAAATAACAACAGTAGGGGGTGAGCATAAACATGTCAAATGATAGTTATTGAATCAGATTAAATATCCAATTCATAACCACATATAAATCAAACTCATCATAAAACAGCATGTTATTCTCAATAACATATATATATCAGTGCATACACATGCTCAATCAAATGGATCTATTATTAAGTCTTTTAATTTGTGTTGCAACACTGGCTCCCAGCCATAACTCAACTCTCAGCTGATCCGGCCATTTTACTGGTACCAAACCGTTTGCACCCTCATATGACACAATCACTCTCAGCGACAACGGTAGTGCCACGGGCTAAACCCCGAGCCCCGCTCAAGAGGTTTGCCTTGATTCCTACCCAAGGTCTTTTTGTGGAATCCTCGAAACCACATATTATTTCATATTTGTTCAATACACATGCATCCCATGCATTCATACATCATGAAAAATTCATGAATAATATTCATATCATCATCATCAACCACATATCAATATCATATGAACGGAAATCACAATCATCACAAATATATCACATGTAACATATATATATATATTCAGGATTTCATATTAAAGATAATAATATTATCCTGAATCCGTTCATAAACCATGCATTTAAAATGTAATGCTCCCCCTACCTGGAAATAAAGAATTCCAAAAGCTTTTTAAGCTATATCCAAGTCACTGCTCACGAATTTCGATTGGAATTGCAGTTCTGAACCAGTCCAAAGCTTTCTTACTTATGAAATCCAAGCTTCCACGTGAAGGAGAAGAAATGAAGATTGATTTCTTCTTCGTTTGATGGTTTCCAGTAAAGATTGGAAAGAAAAGGATTATAGATGATATTTTTTACTTTCAAAGTTTCTAAACTGATTCAACAGTAGAAGCTGATATATATATCGTTCATACAAAAGAGACGTGAACAATAGGAAGAAGTCTGACACACGTATCTTTAAATGATAAAGAAAGAATAAAATATTTAATGAAAAGGGGACAGAACATCAAAGAGGGTCCCATACTTAGAAAATATCATAAAAGAGAATCTGCTAGAATGTAGAAGAACAGAGTGATGTGGAAAACCTCAATAATTGAAATAATTATTAATTCCGACTCGGTTTTAGTATTCTGGGCATATCTTTCCGAGAAGATTCATCACAGCCTCTGTTTGTTCAGAATTCCTTCACTCGGAGGAAATTCACTCGGAAAGGTTTCATCCCATAAAACACTTAGCTTTCCTTCCTCGGAAATGACCCACACAAAAATATCTCATTCAGACATCTCACTCAGATATATTTCTGCTCGGTCAGGCCTTCACTTGCGCCACTCGGAGGTCTTCCATCTGAAAAGATCACTCGAAGTTCGAAGTTCAATCCTCTCGGAAATCATTCCAATTGAAAGGATCACTCGAGGTCAAAGACTATTTCGAAGACGAATCCCGAGCACAAGGTCTCGAAAATTCTGAATATCAACCCGAGCACGAATTAAATGAATTCACCACTCGGATATTTACTTCCCTCTGAACCATTCATTTAGAAACATACTCATTCGGAGTTAGTCTTTCTCTGTCCAGAAGTACTCTTCCTGGAAAAGACTCACTCGGTATATCTCAATCGGTGCCACATCACACGGAAACTAGAAATTTCTCACTTGACGCCTTTCCACTTGGAATCGTCTCACTCGGTACCATTCCACTCGGGAGTGTCGTACTCGGAGACACCTCACTCGAAAAATCACACAACTCGGAGATACTCTACTCGGTCACTATTCAAAATATCTCGGTCCGAGAAGTACTCATTCGAAATCAAAGCTTCTCTTTATTCGGAAGTACTTCTCTCGGAAACAACTCATTCGGAAACGTTTCACTCGGAGACGTTTCACTCGGATTTGCCTCACTCAAAAGCGTCTCATTCGGATAGTGTTTTTCTTAACTCAGAAATGATTCTCTTAATAATGTTTCACTCGGAAACATCTTAACTTTTCTTGGAAGTAGTTTTATCGGTCATACTTCACTCAGAATCGTATCACTTTTCACTCAGAATGTCTTATCTCAGACATTATTCACTCAGAATTTCATTTGGAAATTCTCCATTAATCCTTAATAAATTATTTTTCTAAGAATCATAAATTTTGGGATGTTACAGTTTCTAAAACCATCTTCTTCTCTGGCGGTTTATAAATACTGATTAGACACTTATCACCCCTGACCACTAATTTTTTTCAAAACAAAAACCTATAAATTTGTTTAAAAACTACCCCGCATTGGTAAAAACCCTCCACTAGAACTCCTTGCCCTTCTTAATTTTGTTGTTTAATTATTATATTAATAATTAATAATTACCAATTGCTTAATTTCCTTGACTTTTGCAAAAGATAATTTATTCATGAAATTATCTTACATACTATTTCAATAAAAAAATTAAATATTTTTATGTTTTCAAGATAATATTTTTATTATTTAATTTGTTATTTATTACTTTTAAAATAGTAGGAGGATATAATATTTCTTTTTCTTTTTCTTATAGAGGAGAATATAACATTTCTCAATTTATATCCTATTTTTAAATTATATTAAAATATAAATATTACTTCAAACCACTAATAAAAAATTAATGTATTATTTAATATTAGGGTATGACTTATTAGATTGAATTTATAGCAATAGGAATATGAAAATTTTTTACCATAAAATTTGAGGTTTCAACTTGCAACTTCATGCTAAACTACTCAAATTACTCCTCACTTGAACCACCCTAGGAGATGTAATAAGGAAAATAAATTTGATCTTAAGTTATGTTTACATTAGTAGATAATCAAATGGTGTTGTAAATAGCAATATGGGTCGTGTAATTCCTAATTAAACATTTTTATAATTTATAGGAAATAAATTCTTATAGAACGCATGTGCAAACGATGTCAGTCGCCAATTATATAATCAATATATTAAGAATCAAAATGCCAAAGTAGTAAAACTTAATTTTAAAAAACGGATATTTTTTGGTAAAAAAACAAAATGTTTTAATAATTTTACTTAAATTTATTAATATTTGTATCGATATCTAAGGTTTAAACCAATACAACATAGAAGATCCAGTATATGAAGATACTGACCAACTAATGTTGCAAATTTTCTGTAATTTAAAAAATAATACTAACATTATCATTATAGGGATTTATTCTAAAATACTATAATAATTAACGCATAAATACATTAATTTGATCTTTAACCTTAAATTTTGATATCTTATATTAATTTAAACATCAACCTATTTCTTATCCAAAATAATAATCAAATTAGATAAAATATAACATCATTGATACTTTTGATCCCTCAAAACTTAAGGACATAAAATATCATATCCCTGTAATAAACTCAAGCATGCCCTGTTTGCTAGTATCTTTAAGGGAGATATCATAATGTTAACTTTTATTTCTTAAATTATTGAAATAAAACTTGAATTTTAATTAGATAATAATTACACTGGAAATACATATTGAAAAAAATGTTATCGTGAACTTCTTCTTTTTATAAATTTGACATGTTTAGATGAGATAATGATCTTGTAATATCATAAAAATTTCATTCTCATGTATGATCATTTTGATTTAGACCATCAATATGATATTATCCATTTTATCTCAACTTTCTACATAAATTTTGGTTAGGACAACATCTTCAATTTAACATTTACCATGGTAAATAATTTTAACTTTATACCTTAAGTAAAAGTTAATCAAATAACTTATTACCTACTTCCTTAGTTATTAATTTCTTTCTTTATTTTTTCCATTTACTCCTATCAAATTACCACATACTCCATTCAAAATGCGTCATCTTGTACACATTTTACTTCCTAGTTAGAATCCAAATTTGAAAATATGGTAAACTACAAAGTTGTTCTTCTTCTTCGTAGCTTTCCAACAAGACTAAATTCATTAAAATCCATTAAAATTTGAGAGAGATATGCCCAAAATACCGAAACTATTTCAGAATTAGTATTTTACTTCAATCATATCATCCTGTTCATATTTTAATTCCTAGTTAGATTCCGAATTTGAAAAAGTGGTAAACTACAAAGTTGTTCCTCTTTGTCTTAGCTTTCCAAAATGACCAAATTTATTAAATTCCATTAAGATATGAGAGAGATATTCCCAAAATACCAAAGCAGTGTCAGAATTGATATTTACTTCAATCATACAAGCTACATTATGTAGGCTATGAAAATGGTCAACAATCCAACCCATTTTTCTCACCTAAAACCTCCATTGTCACCACAATTAATGTACCTAACATCTCACTACAATCCCATTATGAAAAGCTTGTCCCCCACTTGTCATTTGCATGATTAAACCAACACTACATCTTGTTCCCAAGTCTGAATTCTTAGAACAAGTTGAAGTTAGTGAAGTCTCTCTCTCATTTTCTTTCTTTTCTCTATCAAAGTCCTTCTCAATCTGAAACTAGGACAATAAGAAAACATTTTCAACCACTCTAGGATCCTTCATCAAGGTAAGAGGGGATAGGATTGTGAATAAATATGGAATGGGTAGAATTGTATGCTGTTCTAGGATTTCTAGATTTATTTTCGTAACTAGTTACTTAATTTTGAAGCTGAAAACATATGAATTTGATTTTACTTATTCATCAAAGTTGTAGATCTATGTGTTATATGAATTTTGAGCTTTGAATGACATGATTTGGATGCCTATAGCTCGAGTTATTGCAAAAATGCTAAAGTATGTCTGCTTTGGAATATGTATCTTCTATTTTGTGTAAATATTGAAATTCTGGGAATTATAAATACATATTTAGACTTTGATGTCTTCATAAAAGTTGTAGATATTTATGTTATGAATCTATATAAAGTGGTTTCAAGTTAAAAGGATATTTTTAGCTCTAGTTATACCTTAAATACATGCTGAAAACCTGTTGACGTGATTAACTATTTATATTTTTAAAACTGAGAATTTTGTGATGAGTATCAGTGTTTTAGTGTCTTCATAAAAGTTTTAGATATTTGTGTTATGAGTAATTTATAACTAGTCTCATGCCAAAATTATTTTTGTAGTTCTAGAAACATTGATTTTACCATCATATGTACATTTTGTTACTTTCTTTGAGATAGTTTAGTATCCTATGAGTTTGTGATATTTCTATTTGGATTTAGAATTTTTGGTCTTCATGAAAATTATAGATAATGGAATTATTGAAACACAGAACTTGGCCTAATTCAAAAATTATTTTTATACCATGAGTTATAGCTAATTTACTCAAGATTATCAAACCAGGAAATTTTCCAGCAATTGATGATAATGAAAAATGATAACCTATTGACTATTATGTGATTATGTGATGTTTTTGTTTGGAATTTAAAATTATGGTCTTCATGAATATTGTAGATAATTTTGTTATAGAACTATAGAAAATAGAATTACTAAAAAAGGATTTAAATTGCTCATGTTATGGCCTTTTTACTAATGTATGTTGCTGTTGTAAATTTCTAAAATTTACCTATGATGATTATTATTGATGAAAATGATATTTTCCATGTGGATATTGATTTATTTATGAATTATTGAAGGATTATTGATCATTATGGATGTTATTGAGTGTCCTATGAATGTCATACAGTATGTATATTTTTGTGATGAATAATTATGAATGACTAAATTAATGTATACATGAATGCCTTGTGGTTTATTGAGATTTGTTATTGAACTGTAAATCAATGATTTTGAGAATTGATATATGTGATGTGTCATTTGAGGACTTGTGGCTTTCCAAGTGATTATGGAAGTATTGATATTATGGTATGTTAAATTGATAAAGAGAATTAAAGACATTCATGCATCATAAGCATTTGGACGCACCATGGAATTTAAGGGTTCCATGATTGCCGGCCCTAATGGGGGGTTACTCTATGATGAGTTAAAGCCTTATTTTTGTTGAGCGCCATGAAGGGTAGGGATTCATGGTTTATGCTAAGTCCTACTTGTGTACTCCGGTACTTGAACGCTATGAAGGGTAGGGATTCATGGTATATGCTAAGTCCTACTTGTGTACTTCGGTACTTGAGCGCTACGAAGGGTAGGGATTCGTGGCATTATGCTAAGTCCTATTTGTGTCTCTATAATACTTTTTACTGCAATATTCCCACTAAATCAAAATGGATCCAGCATGATATCATTTGACTAAATTAAATATTATTAAATGTAAATGACCTTGTTTGACATATTCATCATATCATAATTGTTTGTTGATTGTGTTTGTGTAATTTTACTTATTTTATATTTATTTTATATTTTATTTCACTCTTACATTATTTTTACAGTGCACGTTTCACAGAATGACGAGTGGTGCAATTAATGAAGCTTTTATGTTTTATTGCTTAGACTTTGACTTCATTTGAGATTTAATGTGTTGTAATAATATTTTGTACCTCGTACTGCAATCTTATTTATCATTTCCGCTATATAAATGTATTATGTTTTATTCATTCACGACTAGTATGCATGATAATATTCCGCATTTATCAATTTTTACATGACCTCAGAATTTAAATTACAAATTTCAAAATGATTCTTTAAACGCAAAAAATTTATTTCAAAAATTTAGGTTAATTAATTAGAATTTGTAATTTGGGTTTTGGGTGTCACAGATCTCATTATCTCTATAAGTATAGGGTTATAAAACAAACTCATGCACATCAATAAATGTAAATATACTTGTAACGTCTAGTTATAAATTTATTAAATGGTAATATGAGGTTACATTACCCATCTTACAACTATTCAAATACTTATAAATATTTGTTTTTGTATTAGATATATTTAATATTAAATTTTTTATTATTTTATATTAATATTTTTAATATATTAATTTGCAATTCTATTATAGTATATTAATTAATAATATTTCATACTAAAATAATATAATAGGTAATACATTATGTATTATTTTTTATTAATTTTAAAATTTTAATAAATATCTACAAATTATCCTTACAATTACCAATAAATTTGGGTATCTGAAAATTTTAACATCTATAACTATAAATATTATAGTACCCTATCTCTACTAATGTCATCATGATTCACGCATACCCCAGAAATATAATTTGTTTTTAAATTTTTAAATAACCAGGGAGAATGAGAATCCAAAGAGAGTAAAGAAGGTACGCCACGTAATCAAGCAGTTCCATCGTTCCTCTTCCCCCATGGAACTTTCCCGAGAAACCCCGAAAATCCAATCCAATTCACTCGCACACAGAAAAATAGAACGTTCCAGAGACCAACCACTCATATAAAAAACAACCATCGCTTCGATTTCGTGCAATTCAAACGAAAACGTATTTCATTTTACTTAATTCGTTTCCATCTCCTTTGAACTCAGTAACTCCTTACAATGCCAAGCCGATCATCGGGTACCATTACCCAAGACTGGGAGCCCGTGGTGCTACACAAGTCGAAGCCCAAGGCCCAAGACCTCCGCAACCCAAAAGCCGTGAACCAGGCCCTCCGGTCCGGCGCGGAGGTATCAACGGTCAAGAAGTTCGACGCCGGTTCGAACAAGAAAACCGGTCCGCTTGTAAACCCGAGGAAGTTGGACGAGGGGACTGAACCGGCGACTCTGGAGCGCGTGGCGGGGGAGGTGAGGCACGCGATACAGAAGGCGCGTGTGGAGAAGAAGATGAGCCAAGCTGAGCTGGCGAAACAGATAAACGAACGGACGCAGGTTGTGCAGGAGTACGAGAATGGTAAAGCCGTGCCGAATCAGGCTGTGCTCGCCAAAATGGAAAGGGTTCTTGGAGTGAAGCTCAGGGGCAAAATCGGAAAGTGACGTGTTTTCTAATGGTTTGTCTGTTTTCTTGCGAAGATGAAAAATTTGTAGAATAACGGTTACCGAGTGTGATGAAATGACAGTGTAGATAATCTTCATCTATGGTCTCGTTTGTTCCGTTGTGTCATGTTTTACTGTTCTGTTGAGGAAAAAGAATGACTCGTGACTCCCTAATTCCATGTTTGTTTTACGGTTAGAGCCATTTCAAACAGAGTTTACACGATCAGCAATGGTTTGAAGTTTAAACCAATTTTTGCTTTTGTTTTTATATCTTTCAATTCCATTATTAATCGTGAACTGTTCAATCTTACTTTTGCATGCAGCTAATTTCAAAATCTTGAATTGGTTATATTGTTCATTACGTTATCCTTGCAAAAACTAAAGCAGAGAATTTATTTAAAAGATGATTTTTAGCACTTTTTTTAAGAATTTTTTTAGTATATTATATCAAAATACTTAAAATTGTTTTTATGCATTTCGTGAAAAACATTAGTATTCTGTACAAATAAATTAATTGAATAAGTGTTAAATTATGCTGTTTAAATATACAATGGACCCCTTTTGTAGCCTTTTCGAATTCAGAATCAGAGTACAAAATGATCATGTTGGCATCAATACTTTACACTCAAGTGAAACATGGGATCAATACTTTACACTGAAGTGAAATATTTTTTGAGCTCTATGCCAAAACAAAACCAAAGGCGAAGAAAGTAAATAATACACATCCATTTCAAGTTTGAACCACACGTAAAGGCAGAAGCTTCAAATTTCAGAAAAACACAAAAATACTACAATTCTAAGAGGTGTAGAATAATAATCAAATATGTAAAATAATCAAATATGTAAATATACACCACTTCATGACAAGCAATTTAATGAAACATGCCCATGATGGCTAGCTCTGGAGCCTTGGAATAAAAATTACTTGTAAGCTAGAATTGAACAATTTTGGATTGGTATGCAGTGATGAACGCTGTGAATTAACATGCTTGTAACACCACTGCTGAATGGCCAATTTGGTCAAATGGAGCCTAAAAGTGAGACATATTTTAACAGGTGTAGTAATTGGGCCAAGGTTTGATTGATTATATGAAGAAGCACATGCAATTACACAGAGCATAGCCGCTCAATCCTTTAGCGACTGCGATAAAAGGACCAGTCTCAGCTAGTTTCTTAATGCACCTCAACAAGAGCTCAACAAATAAATCATAAAATACAGAAAGATCAAGTTAAGTAAGCACCGTAACAAAAAGTGAACAAACTTCATATCCAAAATATATATATATATATATATATATATATATATATATATATATATATATATATATATAAAGACTTTCTTAAATGAGATTAAAAGTTTATGGTTCAGATTTACTTATTACTCTTGATCCGGTCTTGATACTAGCACATGAATAAGGATGTAATTTCATCCGTCCTAATTACCAATATTGCAAGTAAACCTCCGGACTCTAAACCTCAATAGGTATTCTCACCAAATCTGATGATTTATTCTCCATGTTCACTTATAAATAGTTAATTCTCACACTCAGAAAATGTTACGTTATTCATTCCTGCTATATACTATTCTATTGTTTGAGTTCTCTTAACTTGAATTCTCATTCTAGTTATTGACTTGCGTCGGAGAATCTTTGTAGGTGACACCACCTTTCGTCCATCTTCAACATGAAAGCTTGGTGAGAAGATCTCCAAGACAGCAATACCAGTATCACCCACTGAGATATCAGATTATAATACCGGACAACCACTGTACCGATGTGGCCGGATCTTTGAACCCGGTTCAGACCATTTTAACTCTCATCTAATACAATTTTTCTTGTAAATATAAAGTAACAATAACACAACAAATTCTCTATAACAATTTTAAGTATAATATTAGGCTTAAAAGTTTTATTAAAAATTCATCCGTTGGAGAAAACTTATAAAATCTTAAGAACAAGAAGATAATATGTTTCTAAGTATTACTGTAAAAAATCATACAAAATATCGAGCTCTGTCTACCATTTTTTATTTATTCGGATCTTACACTAAATATTTTTTTTAAAAAAATTGTCTCTTCCCTTTTAGAAAACTTATGAAACTTTAAGGACAACCTTATAATGCTTTTCTAAGCACGACCACAAAAAAAATGCAAAAATTCATCAGCTCAGTATGATCATTTTTTCATAAGCATTATACTTCAAAAAATTATTAAAAATTTATCTGTTGGAGAAAAATTATGAAACTTTGAAGATAAGAAGATAGGGTCATGCAAAAATTTGAGTTCTGAATACTATTTTTCAGATTTTACACTGACTACTTCCTTTTTAAGAAATATGTCTCTTCCATTGAAGGAAACTAATGAAACTTTGGGGACGATCTTACAATGTCCTTTTAAGCATGACCGCAAATAATCATGCAAAACTTCAACGATTCAGTTTGGTCATCTTTTTCATGGGGCCTTAAAATTTTATTAAAAATTCATCATTGGAGAAAATATATGAAACTTTGGGAACTACAAGATAGCATGTTTCTAAGCACTGTTGTAAAAAATCATGTAAAAATTCCAGCTTCGGATACCATTTTTCATTCGTAGGGATGTTACACTAAATATTTTTGTTTTAAAAAATCTTGACCGCAAAATGAAACTTTGAAGATAACCTTACAATGCCTTTCTAAGCATGACCACAAAAAATCATATAAAAATTCAACCGCTCGTGGGCATGCCTTCAAATTTTACTGAAAATTTATCATTGAAGAAAAATTATGAAACTTTGGGAACTAGAAGATAACGTGTTTCTAAGAACTCCTGTAAAAAAATCATGTAAAAAATTGAGCTCCAGGTATAATTTTGTTCATTTACTTGGATTTTATACTAAATATTTTTGTTTTTTAAAAAAATCTTTCCCCAATGAGAAAACTACTGAAACTTTGGGGACAACCTTACCATGTCTTTTTAAGTATCACCATAAAAATTCAACCGTTTTGTATGGTCATATTTTTCATGGGCTCCTTCAAATGTCCTTTTCTTTTGTCTTTTTCTTTTGGAGAAAACTAATGAAACTTTTAGGACAACCTTCAAATGTATTTCTATGCATGGCTATAAAAAATCATGTAAAAATTTAATCACTCGGTTTGGTCATATTTTTCGTGGGCATTGCCTTCAAATTTTATTAAAAATTTATTGTTGGAGAAAAATTATAAAACTTTGTAAACAAGAAGAGAGCGTGTTTCTAAAAATTACTGTAAAAATCCATGTAAAAATTCAACCGCTTTGTGTGGTCATTTTTTTATGGGCGTTAACCTTCAAAATTTTATTAAAAATTCATCTGTGTGAGAAAAATTATTAAACTCTGGGAACAAGTAGATAATGTGTTTATAAACATTGTTGTAAAAAACCATATAAAAATTCGAGCTTTGGGTACCATTTTCCAGTTATTAGGATTTGTCTCTTCCCTTGTGAAAATAGATGAAACTTTAGGGACAACTTACAATGCTTTTCTAAACATGGTCATAAAAAATCATAAAAAAATTCAACCATTCAGTATGGTCATCTTTTTCGTGGGTATTAACCTTTAAAATTTTATTAAAAATATAATTGTTGGGGAAAAACTACAAAACTTTGGTACAAGAAGATAATGTGTTTCTAAGTATTGCTGTAAAAAACTATGAAAAAATTCAAGCTTTGAGTACTATTTTCTATTTATTGGGATATCACACTAAATATTTTTTTAAAAAAAATGTGTCTCTTCCCTTGGAGAAAGCTAATAAAAATTGGGGACAAACTTACAATGTCTTTCTAAGCATAGCCGTAAAAAATCATGTAAAAATTAAACCGCTTGGTATGATAATCTTTTTCCTGAATGCCTTTAAATTTTTATTAAAAGTTCATCTGTTGGAGAAAAGTTATAAAACTTTAGGAACAATAAGATAGTATGTTTCTAAGTATCTGACAAAAAAAAACCATATAAAAATTCAAGTTCTGACTACCATTTTTCATTTATTGAGATTTTATACTAAATATTTTTTTTAAAAAAATAAAATCTGAGTACCAATTTTCATTTTAATATTTATTCATTTATTTATTTTTAAATTTTAAAAGTAATTTCTTTAATCATCGTTGTTGTGATTTCATTTTAATTTTTATTTTCATTCATTTGATTCAGTAATTGAAATACAACTGTTCTTTTTCTTTTGGTTTTATTTTAATGTATTCTTTTATTCTTCAAGATCCCTCCAACGCCCCATTATTTTAGGAAAGTATCTTTATTTCTTTGTGATTTTAGGAGATTATTGATAATTGAAAATTTTTGAACCGAAGTCAAGGGTCATTTTTTACTATATAAATAAAGCCTTGGAACCCCCTATATTTTTAATTGACATTTTAAATAATAAACTATATTTTCTTATAATAATGTTATAGAATTTAACATCTACACATTGATAATGAACATCTTTCATTAAAAGAATTATAATCAAGGATTAATGCCTCCACTTTCCTTAAATGATGAAAAGAGTCTTGTACCTATAAAAGTAAAATTGGTTGATCCTTCAAGTAATAAATTGCACCAGTGTCATTAAATCTATACATTGTACTTATTTTGATGATAAATATGGAAATTTCAGACAAGTTTATGAATTGTATGATAAAAAATGGATTACTTTGTTTTATATTGGTTGCGGTGAAATCTTGTTGAATTTCGGGATATAAAATTTCAACAATATTGATTACTCTATCAGCTATTACAATGGATATCCAATGATTTAATAATGAGATCAGTAAAGATACTAGTTCAAATAAATAATATTAAATCAAGGTTAAATTATGCTTAAACCGGTAGTACGAAATAAATAATATGAATCAATCACGTAACCGGTTCACAGTTTAACGGATCATACTAATCAATCCAGTCCAATCCAATTTTGATTCACCACAACTCTATTTTTTTATTTTTATTGAAAGAGTTGTGTAGAGTTTCAGGATTGAATTTTTTAGATGATGAATTATTTATAAAAATAATTAACTCAAGTGAATATTTTTGACTTGAACATAATTAGATATAGTTGTAAAAAAGATGAAACTCAAATTTAAAATACATTAAAAGAGAAGGTTAAATATAAATATTAAAGTGGTGAGAGGTGAAAGAATTATTTTTTAATCACGAGTTATTTTTTTAAGTTAATCTTACACGAGTTACACACATTTATATTATGATGAGGTAACTTTAATAATTAGTATTTGTTTCGTTTACAAAATTACAATGTATTTTTACAATTAAAAAAGCATCTTTGAACCCTCAAGTAAAAGCCCCATATATATCAATTTAGTATTGATTCTGTGACCGTCGATTAGAAAAGGCAAATAGAATGTGATTCTAGATAATGTGATATCACAAAAGAATCGAACACCTCTAATTAAATTGAAGTTCATCAGCACACTAAAGCACTCACCAAATTAAACATGGCAACTATAGGAGCAAGATGCAGAAACTGTGGAAGCATGCTAGTGCCATCAGATCGTGTCTATAACGTTTTTTATGTTACCCTTGTGTGTTCTGAATCATGTGAATTATTCGCATCCAGTATGTATTTTGTGCATGTGGATGATATTAATCATGCAAAGCGTCCTATTGTGAATGCAGGTACGTACTACCTCTTCAACTACATATCATCAATTCTCATTCTCATTCTTCTGCATACATATAAACTGTTGTATAAGTAGGCTAATACTATAAATTATTTTCATCAAATTCATACACTTAATTAAGAACGATGTTTTAAAAACCCAAACAACCATTAAATCGGATTCAAACTATAATTAAACTGATAATATTAAAAAATTAATCTTGATTGATCAACTAACCAATTTCTCAATCAAAAATTAGTCAGACCAGTTTTTTAATATTATCAGTTTACAATTCAAGCATTTGTACTAGTTAGACCAGCTAGGTTGATAACAATACCAAAAAAAACTCACTTTTTTCAGAAAGAAAAAGGTCCAAAATATAAGGTATATCTAGTTTCATTTAATTTCGTTTCTATTTCCATTTCGTTTAAGTCCAACTTCTCGAAACCCGAGACTGGAAGCCCGAGGTGCTACACCTACACAGGTCGAAGCCCAAGGCCCAAGCCCTACGCAACCCAAAAGCCGTGAACCAGGCGCTCCAGTCCGGCGCGGAGGTATCGACGGTCAAGAAGTTCGAGGCCGGTTCGAACAAGAAAAGCGGTCCGCTTGTAAACCCGAGGAAGCTGGACGAAGGGACCGAAGCGGCGGGTCTGGAGCGCTTGGCGGGGGAGGTGAGGCACGCGATACAGAAGGCGCGCGTGGAGAAGAAGATGAGCCAAGCTGAGGTGGCGACACAGATAAACGAACGGACGCGGGTTGTGCAGGAGTACGAGAATGGTAAGGCTGTGCCGAACCAGGCCGTGCTTGCCAAAATGGAAAGGGTCCTTGGAGTGAAGCTCAGGGGTAAAATCGGAAAGTGATCTATTTTCACTGTTTGTTGATTAAGGAGTGTTTGGTTCTTGTTTGTTCTATTACTTCATTTTGAGCTTGCAATCATGAATGTTACTGTTCTATATTGAAGAGAGCATGACTTGCAGTCCTAATTGCTTTCTCGTTTTAAACCAATTTTAAACAGACTTTACACGATGACCAATGGATTTATGGTATGTTTGATCGTTTGGTTGTTGAAAAAAATTACAAGAATAAAGTGTAAACAAATTACGAGAAAGAAATTAATGTAAAAAATATGAGAAAACAAAAGTTGTTTAGTTGATTACAAAATTATGAGAATTTGTGAGATTATTCTTTTTATAATTTATGATTGATGGAAAAGGTTTAGAAAAAAGGTATTCTCATTTTTGTTTGTTATGATATTTTCATAATTTTCTTATATCTTTTACGGAGAAAATAAAATATATAGGCTCTACATCAGGGGTGTTTACGGTCCGGATCGGTTCGATTTTATAACAAAATATCATCCGATCCGATCACTTTAATAAGTTGCGATTCGGTTCGGTTGAAATAAATGATACCATCCAATTCGATCCGATCAAATGCGGTTTGGATTGGATCAGTTTATACGGTTTTTTTTCTCACTTTATATTTTTTATAAAATCAAATAAATATTATACTTATAGCAAATTCAAAAAATATTTTAAGTTCTCAACGATAGGAGAGTCATTAATAAGTAAAACAAGACAAATTTTCTACGATAAATAATGAAATAAAAAATTAATTAAAATTAATAATGTGCAGGGCAACAAGACATAGAAGTTTATTGATATGTCAATTAAAATTAACAATGTGCAGCACTAGCAATCAATTAAAAGTAAGTACTTAACAGATTCAATACATAATGAAATAAAAGTAAGTACTCAACAGATAAAGTAAGTACTCAGCAGATACAATTGCTTCATTGTTAACATAATACTACATGTCAAAACTTGACACATAGAAGCAAGAAGAAATAGATACTGATAAAAACATTTATTTTCTCAAGTACTAAATCCTTAAATTGATGTTCACAATGCGGTATGTTCAGGTTTTTCAAATGTCGTGTAACCTATAATTAGAAACTAGCTTAAGATTTGTGTGTTGTGATACGTTTGTGATGCCTCTTTATAAAGATGATGTATAGTATATTTGAAGATGCTATTATTATTGTGATTTTAGAATTAAAAAACAGCACTGCTAATTAGTAAAACAACATTTCACACGAAATAATAAACTAAAACATAAAAACGGAGGAGATAAGAAAGACGGAAATCACAGACGCCCATTGCGTACAACGATACAGAGGCTGTTTGGTTCGCTTCATTTTCCTCCGTTCCCCTCCGTCGCGGCGCGTTGAACGGCGATTCCTCCGTCGGCTGCAACGGCTCATCGTTTGGCCATCCTTGTCTCCTCCGTTCCGTCAACGTGAATGGAGCTCCGTTGGCCAGAACCCCCGTTGGCCAGAAGGAGCTCGAAGCCGCCTCCACTCAACGCCGTTGGGGGAAAAGTCACCCATACCCCTCCCAACGGCCATAAAGCTCTGAAATAGAGGAGCCACGGCATTCCCTTCCTCATCTTGATTCTTTTTTCCCTCCGGCCTCCGAACATCTTCCTCCGGCCTCCGATCTGAGGTAAAAAACCTCCATCTTGATTTTTTTTCCCTCTCTATTTTTCCCTCTCTGTTTATCTCTGGTTGTCTCTGCAATTTACGTTTTGTGGGTGGGATGGGGCCTATCCGGGGTTTGCCGTGGGTTGTTGGGGTGAGGCTGCAGGGAAGGGGGGATGGATAGGGGGCTGGGCTCGGGGAGTGTCGTCGGGGTGTGTTAAAATGAAGAGGGAGACAGAGAAAGGAGGAAGAGTGAGAAACCGAGAGAAAGAGAGGGAGATCGGAGGAGACGGTGGCGGAAGGTCCCCGGTCGGCGTGCGTGGAGGCTCAGGACCGCTGCCGGCGTCTTGTGGCTTGGAGGCCGGCGTCGGTGCAGTCGCACAGGTGATGCTGCTGGTGTATTGTAAAAGTTCCTTTTTTATTTTTGATTTTTTAGTTAATTTAATTTAATTATGTAATTTTTTGTATATTTTGTTATTTATGAATTAGTTAATTTAATTTAGTTTAGTTTGTGTAATTATGTAATTTATTGTGTAATTTAATTTAATTTAGTTAATTTAATTTAATTATATAATTTAGTGTATAATTTAATTATTTTAGAATTAGTTAATTAATTTAGTTTAGTATGTTTTTAATTTAGTCTAGTTGATTTGTTAAATTTAGTTTCTTTTTAGTATTACGCGTAACGGATAACGGATAATAAGTGACGAAACATAGAAAATCGTAAACTTTTGCGTAGTTGCGATAATTTATTCGAGGTATAAAAAATATTTACTAATTTTAATATATATATATAATATTTTAAATTTATTGGGTTTAATATATTAATTTATTTATTAAATATGTATTAATAAATTTAATATTCATATATATATATATATATAGTTTAATATTATACATTTAATATTAATATAAACAAATATACACATAAATTATATATATTTAAATTCATACCCTTTTTAGTAATTTCACCATCAACTACCATTTTCTAAACCCAATTCTACTACAAACCAAACAAAATCACTACAACTCAACTCACTTTAACTCAACTGTCAACCAAACAAAACTTCGTTTACAAAACACCAGTTTTCTAAACGCCATTTACAAAACCTCAGTTTTCTAAACTCAGTTAACTTAACTTTGTACCAAACATCCCCACAATTTCCATGGTTAGAATTTAGAGTGTTTTGATACTGTTGAAGTCAAATCAGTGTTATTTTAATTTTCGTGTTTAATTCCAGAAATTTGGTTTGTAGCCATAATGTTCCAAAAATTTTCGTGTTTAATTCTAGAAATTTTCGTGTTTAATTCCAGAAATTCGTGTTTGCATCATATATTAATAAAAGAGAAGAATACAATCAAGATCAATATGAACAGATTTTTTCTCAAATTATTAGGAAATATTAATAATAATTCAATAGAAAAAATAATGCTCAGAGGGATTTTTGATAGGGAGATAATGCAAGTAGCATACCTGAAGCCCTCTTAAGCAGGAACTATGATTGGCAAAGGGTAAGAATCAATTTGAAGCCTTGGCCTAGCAATTTGGAGAAGCTGAAGGACCCAATAATGGCAGTGCCACAGTGATGCTTGCTGGTGAGCCTGACCGGGTGGTGGCAGGGTCAAGGTGTGACCCTAATGGTTGCCAAAGACTTCACAGGGATGCAGAGAAACAAGAATACGGAGAAAGAGCGTCACTGTTGTGACCCTGATGGTTGCCAACGAATTCACGTCAAGGTAGACTACATGGTGGTCGGAGAAACAAGGGATGTTGTCGCGCCGCCGTATGAACGAGAGAAGAGAAGGGTTTACGTTTATTTTGGTTTCACAGGTTTCTTTCCCTTACGCGTTTAGGGTTGGGTTTCAGCAAGGTGAAAGATTTTGAATAGGCTGGGCCTTATTCCATGGACTAAATGAAATTAGAATATTAATCCATAAATCATGCGGCTCGGTTCGGTTCGGTTTTCAGTTATTGAAACCGAAAATTGAACCGAACCGCTTAAGAAATGCGGTTTTTTTGTGGTTTCGATTTTTTTGGTTTTCGGTTTGATCTGTTTCGATTTTTTTGGATCGGGTGAGCGGTTTTAAGTGGTCCAGATCGGTTGATGAACACCCCTACTTTACATTGAATATTTTTCCAACGAATAGAACAAATTTTATTAATTTTTTTCCCACACTTTTATACAACCCAAACACTTAATTAAAGTTTAAACCAATAATTTTTACACCAAAGTCTTTTTCCTTTCAAATCAATGGTGATTTAAATTGAAAAAAAAATAGTACAAATTTTTAACTTTGTAGTAAGTTTAAAGTATTATCTACCAAAGCATTCAAGAAAATTATTATAATGAATTTTACAATTAATATTATTCTTTGCATAAAAATGTATGAATATATAAATGTTAATGAGTATCCAAGGGCATTTGTTAATGAAGTAGAAGAAATGATCTAGTTTGTATATTAGTCCAAAGACTTGATACTTAATCATGTCTAATGTGACATACCGGGTATTGTTAACGGTGGGGAGTGATCGTCGTTGCATAATCACAGACAAGGAACGGCTCCTGACAGGTTTCCAGTGGGATGGACACATGAACGAACCAAATACATACCATAATGAGAAATATTCAAAGACTGTATAGGTATGAAACTATACAGTTAAAGATAGCTTAAAGAAATGAATTCGTACTACCTATACCTACAAATGCATGCATTAGCCTTTTCAGTGGCCGATCACTTAAGGACTCCAAGGTTTAGTGTGCTTAACATGGAGAAATTCTGGGATGGGTGACCTCCTAGAAAGTTCTCGGAAAGTATGTAAGTGAGGACAAAAGCACGCTAGAAAGGTCTCGTGTTGGTCTGTGGGGAGAGTTGTTCATTCCTAAAAAGCGATTGGGGCGTTACATCTAAAACCATAGAAATACATTCACACACAATACATAATGATACCAAAGGACCCCCGATAAAGAACTTATCCCATGACTGGAGTCCTTGCAGATTGGTGTCATATCGAGTCTGGCAGGTGCACACCGATAATTAACTTATAAAGGGCGTCTATGTGCAAGTGTTAGCTCTCTTATAATTCTTAGAGTCATACTGACACAATGCTATGTAAGACTCAACTCTCACTCACCATTATAAATATTCCTTATTTATAACCCATTAAGGTACGGTGCATTTACTAACGGTAGAAAATGTAAAAACCCATGGGAGTTGTTTCTTGGCGATGGAAACAAAGCAGAGAGAAAAGGAGTTGCAAGAGTATTGGGAAAGATTTCAATAGTTTTCCTCAAAATGAAAATTGAGAGGAGAAAAGACTTATATACAAGTTATGAATGAGAACGCGGGAAAAGAAAAGAAACTCTAACTAACAATTATATGGGAAAAGAAAAATAACAACCTAAACTAAGACTTAATTAGAAAGAGGTTAAGTTAAAAAATGTACAGTGTAACACTAACTTATCTGGGTTACCGTAATGTGTGACAAGTATTGGTATCAACAAATGGTCCTAACAACTCGTGCATTTATTCTAATTATTGGGATATGGAGGAGCTTCGACCAGGTTTCAGAATCTGTGTAGGAAAGGGGAATGTTTCTTTTAGGTATGAGTTGTGGCTTCTTGGTGAGTTGTTGTCTTATTTGGTGGCCATGTTAATATTCAAGACATAAATAACGTGGTGAAGAATGTGTTTTATGATCATGCATGGCATTGGAATAGCCCGCTCTTTGATGATACCAAGTCAAGTATCTCCAAAGTTTTCATTTATGATGTGTGTAGTACCTTGAATGTGTACGTGTGGGATATAGCTGTCGATGAGGTTTATGGTGTGAAAGTCAATTACATTTGGTTGTTAGAGAGAAATGGTGTTTTATTGAATGATTCCTTTATTTGAATAACGCCTTAAAGACTTGAAAAAATATCCATTTGTTACACGACTGATTTCCAATAATGTAGTTCCTACAAATTTAATGGGCCTCAATCGTCTTTTGTCTATCGTGTCTAATTGCCCACGATGCCTGAGAGTGAAGGTGTCAACGGATCAATGTTTATATGAGTACCATAAGGTAGGAAACATGTGTGAATTTTACCTTTTCGATAAAGAAACGACTTTTATAATTAAAAGGTGATTGATTGGTTGAAGTGTTTTGCTCATCATGATAGAGCCAAACTTTTTTTTGGTTATTCTTTGGATGATTTGGAAATCTAATAATGGTTTTATTTTTAGGGGTGAGGATTGGTCTTTGTATGATTATGTGATGAGAAGTAATTCTTTATGCCATTAACTTAGAATAAGGTGGCCTAATACCTATGCGTCTCTTCTCGATTTTTCCGTTTTGTTGAATTTTAACATGTAGGGGGTTTGGTTGGCAATCCAAGATGTGCAAGGATTAAGGTGTTTTTCGAGATAGCAGGGGTGATTAGATAGTAGGGTATTCTTGTAGTCTTGGCATTGCTACTAGTCTTGAAGAGTTGTTTTCTAGTTAGGCAATGCAAATCATTAGTTAGGAGAGAGGATTCAAGAGATTATTTAGCATGTGCAATTCTTTGGTTACTGTGGACCTTATTATTAAAGGTTGTGAGACTTATCACTCGTATGTAGCAATTGTTAGTAATATTATCACTGGTGGAAAAAAGGGTTTTAAGCACGGTTCTGGAGGGCTTTTAAGCACGGTTCCAGAACCGTCCTTGTTCCCACCGTGCTTGTAAATAAGGGCTTTTAAGGACGGTTCTCAACCGTGCTCGTAAGTGGCTTTTAAGCACGGTTGAATTTAACCGTGCTCGTAGGTGGACACTTTTAAGCACGGTTACTCCAGAACCATGCTTGTATGTGGCACTTTTAAGCACGGTTACTCCAGAACCGTGCTCGTATGTGGCACTTTTAAGCACGGTTACTCCAGAACCGTGCTCGTATGTGGCACTTTTAAGCACGGTTCCTCTTGAACCGTGGTTGTTTCTGCTGGACTTTTAAGAACGGTTAAAGCGTAACCGTGCTTAAAAGGGTGACTTTTAAGCACGGTTAACACCATAACCGTGCTTAAAACCTTAATTTTTTTTTTAAAAATTTTATTTGAATTTTATTCTTTCCCAGAAACCTGTAAACAGTCCCAGACAGTCCAATGATAAATAATAATGAACATTAAAAGAAATTCAATCAAATTGTCTAAACATCAAATATGGTATATAAAATACACAATAAGTAATTAAGCTACACTAATAGGTATATAACTGATCCGGTCCTAACACCGGCCCCCAAGAGCATGGCTTCAATGCCTTGCCAGATCAGCATTCGGAATAAAGAGAAGTACTCTTCAAATACACTACAAATACTATACGGAGTGCATACCGCCAGGGCAAGTAACACCGCCAAGGTTCATGACTCCGCCCAGGCACGTTACCCCGCCAAGGAATGTAACTCCGTCCAGGCATGTTACTCCGTCAAGGAATGTAACCTCGCCAAAGTTGTTACTCCGCCAAGCCATAGGCTCAACTCAGGCGGAATACTGAATTTCCCACACTGCGTAGCGAGCCCATACTCACAACCCCGGCACGAGATTGACTCTGTCTTGAGAGGTTAATAATGGGAATCACGCTGTCACGCATAAAGGGAAATAACAATAAAATATTAAAGCACTAACGCTTTCCAGACAAGTTGTGATACCTACTACAATAATGGTGCTAGTAAACGGCGCAGGGACCCACTACCTTTTCAGCATTATGCCTGGAGACAAGGAGCGGGTCCTACCAATAATGCAGCACCCGTGACAGGTATATAAACCTCTCTTGAAAAGGTATAAGGGGGCAGATTCCCATTCTCTGAACCTTACACTCTATTACTTGCATAATCTTCTCTGATTATCTTTCTAAGTCTCTAAGTATTCTGAGATACTGACTTGAGCGTCGGAGAACGATTGCAGGTACCACCCCCAATTGGGTCAAGGCAAATCAGATCCCGTCAGGCGGACTGTGACACCGCCCCGCAGTACATTACACTCCGCCTCAACATACGAAGACTCTTTGTATTTACATTTATACATACATTGCTTTGTATCAAAACACATTTATATGTATATTTTGAGTTGTTCTATAAGCATACTTCTACACCCCCTGTAAAGAACAGTTCATTGGCACGCCCAGTGGGACCTGTAAACTAGGTAATCCCACAATCGTGATCAATCTTTATCATCAATGGAGAGACAAGGACCAGAGAGGCAGAACGAGGATTCTCCTCCACGCAATCCCAGACGTCTTAACTTCGATGATGGTGCTCTGAAAAAAGCAACACAAGCTGATTCTCTAGATCCGAGAGATGACATGATTCGGATCTTGAGAGAAGAACTTGCAGAACTTCGTCGTGAAAAAGCAAACCCAGCGCATGAGAAAGCTGGTCCCGCAAGACAACCACATCATGAATCACACATGCAGGAGGAATCAAGTACTCCTCACTACTCTCGTATTCCTACATACATGGAGGAGCAACGAAGCCTCCCACTGGTGAATGCTCAGCATCAAGAAGGAAGGAGAGCAGGCTCAAACGCTTCCCCCTCAGGATATAAGATGAGTATCCCATTTTCCAAAAGGCTCATGAATGTACATGTACCCAGACACTTGCAAACCATGCAGCCCATTTCTATAGGGAAATATACTGGGGAAACAGATCCCTCTAAGCATTTAGATGCTTATATCTATGAGGCCATGTTTCTAGGAGCTGAGGAGGACATCATGTGCAGAATGTTTCCCAGAACCCTTACAGGTGAAGCTCTTAGCTGGTTCAAGAGCTTACCTTCAGGTTCCATTGATTCGTGGGAGGAGCTGGCTTCAGCTTTTGGAAGCCACTTCGTGATCTCCAGGGATGCACCCAGAACCTCTCATACTTTGGCTCAGATCAAACAAGGCGACAAAGAATCCCTGAAAGATTTCCTTAGGAGATTTTACAAGGAAGCAGCCATGGTCCCTGATCTGACTGAGGCAATCCAGTTGCATATTCTCATAGAAGCTATGCAACCAAAGTCACCTTTCGCTTTGTCTTTGGCAAAGGGACCTCCAACTACGATGGAGGAATTTCGCAGGAAGGCATCTAAGTACGTGGGTATTGAGATGCATCTGGAAGCCACTGCATCTCGCAGTAAACCACTCCCTACAACTCCACCTCAAGATAAAGGGAAAGATAAATTGTTGAAGAATGACAAGTCCCACCAAAGGGACAAAGTGGGGAACCAACCTTTCAAACAGCAGGACAGACGCGTGTTCAATTTTGCTCACTATGCACCACTGAACACAACCTGCGAGCAAATCCTGCGAGAAATAGGATGGACCACCCTCAATGTTTATGGAATTCAACGTCCACCTCCAATCAGGCGCGGTGGAAACCCAAGGAAATATTGCGAATTCCATGAGTCAGTTGGCCACACCACAGAAGAATGCAAGCAACTCAAAAATACCATTGAGGTGCTCATTCGAGAAGGTAAACTGAAACATTACCTGTTCAAAGGCAAATCTCATGATGAGCCAGAGAAGTTTGAAAAGCGACATCGTGATCGTTCTCCGGATCCTGATAGTACTCGGGAACCAAAACGTACGACGGTGTCAGATAAACAAAAAGGCATTGTTTTGGAGTCCGCCCAACGAGAACCGAGCCCTGAACCTAGGTCGCGAGGTAAAAGGCAGGTGGTGGACATGATTGCTGGAGGCTTCGCAGGAGGCGGACCCTCAAACAACGCCCGGAAAAATCATCATCGTATGATCTTATCTGTGCAGGGCAAGAACAAAGAATATCGCCCATTCAGGGACGGAGTTCAGACTCCGCCTATAACTTTCACAGATGATGATTTTGGCCCAACCATCCCTGAGGGAGATGATGCAGTAGTGATCATTGCGGTGATCGCTAATATGGATGTAAAACGCATCCTAGTTGACCAGGGAAGTTCCTGCGACGTTATTTTTTATGACTGTTTTAAACGCATGGGACTGACTGACGCTGATTTGCAGCCTTACACACAGGACCTCACAGCCTTTAATGCCGCCAAACAGCCTACTAAAGGCTACTTGGACACAAGGATTACCTTCGATGGTGAACCTGGAGCAAGGACTGTGAAATCCAGGGTCCTCGTCATTGATGTTAAATCCCCATACAATGGCATCATTGGGCGGCCTACTCTGAATGCCATGGAAGCCATCGTTTCAACCCCCCACTTGTTAATCAAGTTCATTGATAAAGATAATCAAGTCTCATCCGTCAGGGGTGACCAGGAGATGGCTCGTTACTGTTACAATTTAAGTCTTAACATGGTGAAGCTTGAAACCATGTCTAAGAAAAGGAAATTGAATGAAGGAAACAGTGCGGCGGCATCCGTCAACTTGGTGGATCTTGATCCCAGGGCGGAGTCTTCTATAGACCCACTGAACCCTTTGAAACCAACTCCTGAAGGTGGTTCCAAGTCTATTGTTTTGGGCAGCACCCCGGAGCAAATAACTAACATTAATGACAAGCTGGAGCCTAACATGGAAGCGAGACTGATTGCACTCCTCCATGAATATAAGGAGATTTTTGCCTGGACAGCCGCAGACATGCCTGGTATGGATCCTAACTTCTGTTGCCACCGCCTGGCGGTGTATCCTGAAACTAAGCCAGTGGCACAAAAGAAACGGCGTATGGGTCCTGCTAAGCAAAATGCTGCTTGCGAACAAACCGAAGAACTCCTTAAGGCGGGGTTCATCAGGGAACTCCGTTACTCTTCTTGGCTGTCCAACGTGGTTATGGTGCAGAAAGCCAATGGCAAATGGCGCATGTGCATAGACTACGTTGATTTGAATAAATGTTGTCCCAAAGATCCTTATCCTCTCCCCAACATTGACAGGCTGGTTGACGATTCATCAGGATACAAGTATCTATCCTTCATGGATGCTTACTCCGGATACAACCAAATTCCAATGTGCGAGGATGATCAGGAAAAAACAGCATTTATCAACGACAGAGGGGTCTTTTGTTACAATGTCATGCCATTTGGGCTGAAGAACGCTGGGGCCACCTACCAGCGCATGATCAACAAAGTCTTTGAGGGCATGCACACAAAGCTGGTGGAAGTTTATATTGATGACATTATCGCCAAAACCCCAGAAGGAGGAGACCATGTTGAAGACTTACGCCTCATTTTTCAACGCCTACGGCAATACAACATGAGACTCAACCCACTAAAATGTACATTTGCTGTGCCTGGAGGGAGATTTTTGGGTTTCATGTTAACGCAAAGAGGCATAGAGGCTAATCCTGACAAGTGTCGTGTGATACAAGAGCTGCAGAGCCCCAAAACATTGAAAGAGGTACAATCCCTCAATGGCAAAATCGCTGCTCTAGCACGATTCATGCCAAAAATGGCTCATCGCTCTCTCCCCTTGTACAAGATGCTGAAGAAGGATAAAAAATTCAATTGGGGCCCAGAGCAAGAGGCGGCCTTCCAGAGCTTGAAAAATGTCTTAGCCAGCCCTCCAATCCTGGTAAAACCAAGCCCAGGTGAGCAACTCATCGTTTATTTGTCTGTTTCAGATGAAGCGCTGGCAGTGGCACTGGTCAAAGAAACAGTCGAAGGCCAACGACCGGTATACTTCACTGGTAAAACATTGCATGGTGCGGAGTGCCGTTATCAGAAGATTGAAAAGGCAGCACTTGCAGTTGTTTGGGCCTCGCGACGTCTAAGACCATATTTCCATGCACATCCCATCCTGATTCGCACAGACTTGCCACTCCGTACTATATTGTTCAAGCCAGACTTGGCAGGAAGGATGATCAAATGGGCCATAGAGCTCTCTGAATTCGACATATCCTACGAACCAAGAACTGCTATTAAGGCACAAGTCCTAGCAGATTTCGTAGTTGAATTAACAGGCTCTAGCCCAGATGCAGATCATTCACACTGGACAGTATACGTCGATGGGTCTTCAAACAGCAAAGGATGTGGGGCAGGAATCGTTATAGAAAGTGATGACGGGGTACATCTTGAAATTTCATTGCACTTTACCTTCACTACGTCTAACAATCAGGCGGAGTATGAAGCCTGCTTAGCCGGACTCAGAGCAGCACAAGATATTGGGGCCAAAACTGTCACCCTATGCAGTGATTCTCAACTAGTCATCTCACAAATTCTTGGTGAGTATCAGGCTAAAGAACCTCTACTGCAACAATATCTGGACTGCGTCAATGAGCTGAAACAGCGCTTCGATGAAGTAACTTTCAAGCATGTACCTCGCGAAGAAAATACGCGAGCTGATATCCTGTCCAGGTTAGCCAGCACAAAGAAGGCGGGGTGTACAACCACGGTTGTACAGAGTACTTTGGCCGAGCCAAGTATATCCCTTCCCTCTTCAATTCATATGATTAAAAGCCGCCCCGTTGATGATAACTCCTGGGTAACACCAATAGTTCGTTATCTTGTTAATGGACAATTACCCACGGATGTTCTTGAGCGAAAGAAGCTAAGGAGGGAGGCACCCTATTATACGCTCCTAGATGGGCAGCTATACCGCCGAGGAATTTCTGTCCCATACTTAATTTGCATAAATGAAAACGAGGTGCAAGCTGTTTTGGAAGAAGTCCATGAAGGGCAGTGTGGACATCATCCAGGGGCACGAAGTCTAGTGAGAAAAATCCTCAGGGCGGGGTATTGGTGGCCCACTATGAAGCAAGACACTGCCTCATATGTTCAAAAATGCGATCAATGTCAACGATTCGCAAATTTTCACCATACCCCAGCTGAGGAAATGTCATCATCAGTGACACCCTGGCCTTTCTATCAGTGGGGTATGGATATTCTAGGTCCATTCCCAACTGCGCCCGGCGGTATCAAATACCTGATAGTTGGTGTTGATTATTTCACCAAATGGATTGAGGCAGAGGCAGTGGTGCACATAACGTCAGCCAGGACTCGAAGATTCGTCTATGAGAATATCATTGCACGTTTCGGAGTCCCCGAACGCATAGTCACTGATAATGGCACCCAGTTCACAGATCGCAAGTTCACTGAACTCTTAGAAAATCTCAGCATCACGCAGATTTTCTCTTCTGTGGAACACCCTCAAACCAATGGACAAGCTGAGGTCGCCAACAGAGAAATCTTGAAGGGCCTCAAAAAACGCCTTGGTGAGGCAAAGGGAGACTGGGCAAATCAGTTATGCCACGTTTTATGGGCATATAGAACCACCCCACACTCCACTACGAATGAATCTCCATATCGGCTGACATATGGAGTCGAGGCGGTCATTCCCATTGAATTAATAACCCCCTCAGCTCGAGTCCTCTATTTCAATGAGGAAGCCAATCAACAGAACCTCGCACACGAATTGGAGGTTTTGGCGGAGTTGAGAGAGGAAGCCTTTGTGAGAGATCAAGCTGTCAAAGCAAAGGCCGCCAAACGGTATAACGCACGCATGTGTGAACGCCGTTTCCAAGAGGGAGATTTGGTCCTGAGAAGGGCCAACATTGGCAACAAATTTGCGCACCAAGGCAAGTTGAAACCAAATTGGGAAGGTCCATACCGAGTCACCGAGGTCTTGGGCAAGGGTACATACCGCCTAGAGAACTTGGATGGCACTCCGGTCAGAAATAAATAGAACATTTTGAATTTACGCATATATTACAGTTAGTTGGGTAATACGGTATGATCTTTTCTTCCTAACTCAAGGATCCTCCTCTGTATGCTTTCCTTGAAAAGGTTTCGAAAAGATATCTCCCAACTCAATCTTTTATGTAATTCCATTCTCAATGAAATGCCTTCCTGCATTTAATCTTCACTCTAACTCTGAATTGATTATCCATGGCAGAATTTATTCCCATGCAGATAAAACGACTCTAAAATTGAAGCACAAACGCATAACTCTTTATTCCATAAAGATCAACCAACATGCAACGCCGCTTCACAAACGGAGTCAACAAAAACTCCTTGGGGGATTGGTGTCTCAGCTATATGCTGCACCAAACCGACCCTAAGGTACAGAAAACTCCTTGGGGGGAAAGGATTGGTGTCTCAGCTATATGCTGCACCATACCGACCCTAAGGTACAGAAAACTCCTTGGGGGGAAAGGATTGGTGTCTCAGCTATATGCTGCACCATACCGACCCCAAGGTCCTGCAGGCCGCCTATGGAAAGAACTAGTGTCACAGCTATATGCTGCACTAATTCGCCCCCAAGGTCCTGCAGGCTTCTTGTGGGAAGAGCTGGTGTCTCAGCTATATGCTGCACCACGCTAACCCCAACCAATTTCTTGCAGGAAGAGCTGGTGTCTCAGCTATATGCTGCACCACGCTAACCCCAACCAATTTCTTGCAGGATGAATTGGTGTCACAGCTATATGCTGCACCATACCGCCTCGAAGGAGTCACACTCCAATCAAAATGCAAAAGGATGAACATTCCATCCAAAACTTGACTCTGCTTAACTCCCAGCGTTTTACGGAGTACATGAGAAACAAACTCAAGCACTACCCAACAAGTTCAAGTAAGTTCAATACTTGTAAAATTGTGCTTCATTGAAATTCCTAAGGGGCAACTCCGCCTCCTTGCGGAATACAACTTCATTGAAATTCCTAAGGGGCTACTCCGCCTCCTTACGGAATACTATTTCATTGAAATTCCTAAGGGGCTACTCCGCCTCCTTACGGAATACTATTTCATTGAAATTCCTAAGGGGCTACTCCGCCTCCTTACGGAATACAACTTCATTGAAATTCCTAAGGGGCTACTCCGCCTCCTTACGGAATACTATTTCATTGAAATTCCTAAGGGGCTACTCCGCCTCCTTACGGAATACAACTTCATTGAAATTCCTAAGGGGCTACTCCGCCTCCTTACGGAATACTATTTCATTGAAATTCCTAAGGGGCTACTCCGCCTCCTTACGGAATACTATTTCATTGAAATTCCTAAGGGGCTACTCCGCCTCCTTACGGAATACTATTTCATTGAAATTCCTAAGGGGCTACTCCGCCTCCTTACGGAATACTATTTCATTGAAATTCCTAAGGGGCCACTCCGCCTTCTTACGGAATCTATTCATGGAAATTCCTAAGACGCCACGCCGCCTTCTTACGGAATCCATTTCATTGAAATTCCTAAGAGGCCACGCCGCCTCCTTACGGAATCCAATTCCCTTTAAATTCCTAAGAGGCCACTCCGCCTTCTTACGGAATCTATTTCATTGAAATTCCTAAGAGGCCACGCCGCCTTCTTACGGAATCCATTTCATTAAAATTCCTAAGAGGCCACTCCGCCTTCTTACGGAATCTATTCCTTGGAAATTCCTAAGAGGCTACTACGCCTCACTATTAAAATCATTTCAACGAAATTCCCACGAGGTTACTACGCCTCACTATTGAAATTACTTCAGTTAAATTCTCAAAAAGGCCATTCCGCCTCGTTATACTTAGTCATATTTCATTAAGTCCTCAGATAAATATTCCGCCTTCTCAATATCATTATACAAGGCATAAATACGACGGACTTAAACACTACATCTATGAACAAGTATACATTTGCAGGAAATATACTTTATTAATATTGTCAAGAATTGATAAAAGTCCAGAGCCTATCCTGGAACAAGGCAATATTAACAAAATTCAAAAAATAAAAGCTGGCGAAAGTCCTCAGGAGCTGGTCTTTAAGGGTTGGACGGCGTCCCTTCTTGTTGGACAGAGGTGGCCTGACCTTCACCAGGTTTGCTTAAACTTTGAGAGGGAGGCAAATCCGCCAGAACATATTCGTCATTGGGCGCAGGAGCATGACCCCCATGAACAGGCACCATCAATTCTCCATTGATGAATTCATAATAAGGATGAATGCCTGTGGTGGTTAGAGCAACACCTGGATTGCGGTAACGGAGTTGACGAACAGCCATGCTGAAAGCATCATCAATCGCTGCCTCAGCCGCATCCAGCGTGGATTGTAAATCCTTGTCAAGCTTTTCATTGACGGCCTCAGAGGTAGCTTTTTCAGCTTGCAACACTTCAACCTGTTTTTCAAGGTTAGTGTACGCAGTAGCTGCTTGGTCTAACTCCGCCACCCAGGTATCTTCAGCAGTGGCCTTATCAAGTTCAAGAAAAATCAACCTCTGCTGGAGCTCACTTGCATCCTCGCCCAACTTTTGCTTCTGTTGAATTAAGTCTGAGATCTGTTGTTTTAGCAGATTATTGTCAGCCCTCACCTGGGTCAGGCCATTCACCTCCTCGCCCAGTTTTTTGTTTTGATCTTTTAAGCCGGAGACCTGCTTCTCCAGCAAAGCGTTATCAGCTCTCACCCGAGCCAGCTCCTCCTCCAGCTTCTTGGTGTTAGCGTCGGCGGTGTCAAGATGTTTATCCTTCGCCTTGATCACCTCCGACAGCTGCTCATTGTCATGTTCCAAGCTACGAATCTTTTCCACAGACTCGTGATAAGACGCCTGGAACATGTTGGCCTCGGCAGCAACGTCAGCTATCCGAGGGACAGAGGCCAAGAAACCATCTATCTCTGCAAGGTGCCACCTCGCAGCTGCTGCTCCCTCCGGAATCTCGTCAAAGTCGATGTCGGGGCGGAGGATGTATTCTGGATCACGCCTCTCTGCTTGGCGGGATCCTATATTCGTGAAGTACAGAAAGGGATTCAAGCGAGACCCCGCCTCAGGCAAAGAGACCAACCGCCTGGATGATTCCCCTGGCACATCAATCGGGAAAACTGCTGTACCTCGAGTGGTCAAACTCAGGGCGGGATCCTTAGACGGGCGGACTGGGGAAATTTGAATTCTCTCTGTCTCGTCCCCCATACCTTGGTCAGAAGTAGCTTGGAATCCCTCCGCTTGCTCCCCCCCGACATCTTCTTCGAGAATGCCTTCAGCTCCGCCCGTAGCAGCAGAAGTACCCACAACAGCTACTTCCGGAGTCTCCTCCAAATCAATGGCGGCATCAATTGACGTCCCCGCCTCAGCCCTCCTCTTGCCCTTGGTCCTCCTTCTTTACAAAGGCTGGAGGTCTATTTCCTCTTCTTCTTCTTCAGCAGCTTCTGGTTCTTGGCGTTTTTTAGAACGCCTTTCAACAGTAGCTGCTGAAGATCCTGCACCACCTTCAAAATTTGCTATGTTGGTGGAGGCAGGGAAGGGAAGGGTCTTTGTGAGAGCAGCAGTCAAACTCCTCCTGGGCTGCACATTATTCTCCGCGTTCCTTTCCCTGCGGCTCATTTGCATCTGCTTAATACGGTCCATCCCAGGGAACTCCGCGATTTCTCCTGCAAAATAACAAGATGAAGATTCAGTTAGAAAATGCAAGGTAGAGGAAACACTCAATCACATTGCAAATTGTTCATAGTATTACTCAAATATCCTTGAGCATCCCGCCCAAGCAGCCTTCGACAAAGAATCAGCTTGTGGACGGAGTTGTACTCCTTCAACATCCGGAGTACTTCCACAGACGCCGCCGATAGAGCACCCTCTTCAACCTCATACGCTTGTTTGGTCAAGAGAAAGTGCTCATGCGTCCATGCCACTGGAAATTTATCAACACCCTCCTTATTTCGCCAAAAAACAGGTTTGTCCTTCCTGACGGATATCTTCACGAAACTCATCCTGAAGTGAAGTCCGCCTTCCTTGGCGGAGTCAGCAAACGCCTTAAAGTTTAGAATCTTTGGCTCCGCCCGGAGAGTCACAAAACCCATGCCGCCGGTTTTCATATTTACTCTCCTCATAATGCGGCAGAAGGAGAAAAACAACGCCACTGTAGGCGTAAACCCCAAATGTTCAGCCATTACCTCAAAGCTGCGCACTATTCCCCATCCATTCGGATGCAGCTGGGAGGGGGCACAATCCAAGAACCTGAGCACACCCATCTGGAATTTATTCAATGGGAAGCGCACCCCTAACTGGGTGAACAGAATATCGTACATATATATGGTACGATTATCCTGAGGACGATGGCAGACCCGTTCATACGTCTTGGGTGAATGGACGATGAACCTATCCTCATACTTCTCGTCCTTCCAAACAGGAACAGACAACTCCACTACCCCTCCGCTTGTCGTCGCATGTCGAGAGGAAGCATCCTTGACATCTTCCTCAACCCAACAGTAAGGGTCATTTTCGAGTGTTTTCTCCCAATCCAACCCATGCAATACAACATTTCTGCACTCTGCCATAGTCAGCACTTGTGTATGGGAAACACCTCCTGACACAAATGAATGTACAGCATTACTAAAGTACTCCACGCTGCTATAAAACGTCGAGTCCCTCCCAGTATAAAAAGCATCATCTCCACTCTCAATGTCAGAAAACATGGGACGAACAGAAACCCTAGAACGTGACCCTGCCCTCTTTCCTCTCATCTTCCTTTTTACAAACACACAATAAGGGGAAACAAAGCTAACCCAAAGGAAATGAAGAAGCAAAGAAGAAGAAGAAGCAAATACCTTAAGCTTCTGAAAGATAGAAGAACTCCAAACACCAGTGAACTTGCAAAAGAATAGCAAAAACACTTTCAGCAAACAAATACGAACAGAGAGATGAAGCAAAACATTCCCCTTCTGAGAGTTTACCTATTTATAGGCATGGCTTGGGGGGAAAATAAGCGAATCCTCAAAAATTTCGAAGATGTGTTTGCAGCCGTTAGATGAATCTCGTCGACGGTTCTAAAATTGAAACATGCGATTACAACCGTTGGATTTACCCCACTGACGGTTCCTTTTTTACTGAAACCAATAGATATATCTAAGGGCAGATATTTCATGGGCCACGTTTTCAAAATCCAAGGCCCACGGTAATAACCTCGAAAACGGTTCTCAATTGCCATCACGCGCATTTATGTCCCATCATTAGAATGGCAACCGTTACGAGGGCATACGTGGCAATAGGAGACTGAAGAACAAAAAACGTGGTTTCGAGGCGCATTAATGACAGGCGTGACAAGTGATGACAGCTAATAAATGCACGAAAGCACTTGTCCACAAAACCCGGACTAGCAAATATCGCCTAAACCCATGCCTACAAAAGCTAAACTTAAGTGTTGTAGCTTATTAAAGTGACTCCGCCAGTCACTATAACAAGCTAGGGGGCATATGATCCGGTCCTAACACCGGCCCCCAAGAGCATGGCTTCAATGCCTTGCCAGATCAGCATTCGGAATAAAGAGAAGTACTCTTCAAATACACTACAAATACTATACGGAGTGCATACCGCCAGGGCAAGTAACACCGCCAAGGTTCATGACTCCGCCCAGGCACGTTACCCCGCCAAGGAATGTAACTCCGTCCAGGCATGTTACTCCGTCAAGGAATGTAACCTCGCCAAAGTTGTTACTCCGCCAAGCCATAGGCTCAACTCAGGCGGAATACTGAATTTCCCACACTGCGTAGCGAGCCCATACTCACAACCCCGGCACGAGATTGACTCTGTCTTGAGAGGTTAATAATGGGAATCACGCTGTCACGCATAAAGGGAAATAACAATAAAATATTAAAGCACTAACGCTTTCCAGACAAGTTGTGATACCTACTACAATAATGGTGCTAGTAAACGGCGCAGGGACCCACTACCTTTTCAGCATTATGCCTGGAGACAAGGAGCGGGTCCTACCAATAATGCAGCACCCGTGACAGGTATATAAACCTCTCTTGAAAAGGTATAAGGGGGCAGATTCCCATTCTCTGAACCTTACACTCTATTACTTGCATAATCTTCTCTGATTATCTTTCTAAGTCTCTAAGTATTCTGAGATACTGACTTGAGCGTCGGAGAACGATTGCAGGTACCACCCCCAATTGGGTCAAGGCAAATCAGATCCCGTCAGGCGGACTGTGACACCGCCCCGCAGTACATTACACTCCGCCTCAACATACGAAGACTCTTTGTATTTACATTTATACATACATTGCTTTGTATCAAAACACATTTATATGTATATTTTGAGTTGTTCTATAAGCATACTTCTACACCCCCTGTAAAGAACAGTTCAATAACTACACAGTAATAATATAATTAATGACAGAAGTCTATTGGGCTCCTTCCTTGAGTTGAAGAAGGCTGGAGGCCCATTGGTTTCTGATTTCGTCAATGTATCCTTCAGGGAACATTGAGGAAGAGTCTCGAAAGTGCTATAAAGAAGACATAATCATTAATAAGTGAGCAACAAATCATAATAGTAATATGTCAAAACCCAATAAATTAAAGTAGGCAGCAAAAACTTACAGTTGTCCATCCGTCTACTATACCAGATTGGACAATGGTGAGCATCGTCTTCATCACAAAATACCCACACTCAAAGCTGCCATCCTGCCGATAAGACTACAAGGTACCATACATTGATTTCATAATTAGTTATTGTTTTTGTTACTAATTGAGGTAACTTTAAAAGTAATGCTTATTAATTATTGAAGTGCTTACTTTTGGGAAGACCCACTCTAGTCTTTTCTTGCTCACTTTGCCGCGTAGTAGATGGTACCCAATTAAAGCCCTGTAAGAGAATAAAACATCAGTTTAGTTAATAGAATGACTTAATCAAATATGTAAAGTTGTTTTATTTTTTAAAAATCAACTTACCCGTCGAGTATTTTCATGTAGTCCGCACCAGGACTCCCATACAACGAACAGAAGCATGCAGCAATGTCGTCCTTCGGGCAAATGACCAACAGTTGCTAGTGAAGGCTGCAATGTACCATTGAATATTAACAACACAATCTATTATTAAATTGACAAAAATAACTAAATATTTATTAGACTCTTACTCTCTATGAAGTGGTGCAAGGTACACAGTCTTGTTCGAGGCATGCATCCAATTCTGGATGTATGCCTGAATCTCCTCCTTGCTGTTCCCACGAAGTTGTATTAGAGAGGGCTCCAGGAAACCATAAGTGTTATCGACACCTCTCTCTATGCAAAGTCTATGTAAAAACCTAATCAAATTTGTAGACGTTTAGTGTTGTAAAAATATAAATTTAATTGACACTATCATTGAATAAAAAACATTATACTTACAGCTCCCAACACTGAATCACTGAAATGTTCAACATCGTGTTCCCCACTAGGACCTCACACAAGTCAGGTCGTGCAATGTACACTGGGATAGCACTAGGGAAACCAAAAACGGATTCCTCCCATGGGACCGGGATAGTGCAATTACGAAGCCCAGCCGATATGTCCCATAGTCGTTCTATCGGATTAAGGGGGGGCTCTGGCTTCTTTGATGGGGCAACACCCTGTTAAAATAGTTAAAAAATTAGAAGCAACTTATGATTATTGAAACCATAACTTAATATATAGTTGATGCTTGGGTAAAGAGCATACCTGGGGACCAGAATCTGACAAAAGTCTGGTCGGCCACATAAGGAAGTGTCCTACAGCCTGGCCGACCAGATGTACCTCAGATGTTGGAATGGGAACAACTGCATCTGCCTCAAGGACCTGTACAACCGAAATCCTTGACACACCATCGGGCAATTTCTGATGGTGAACCAAAGGGCCTTGGTTATACACTGAACCAATGGCAACTGGCTCTTCCACTCCATCCACAAATAGGTCACACTGACGGCCATCTCCAAGATTTACGTCGTCATCATCACCGTCAGGTGCAACACATGACCCCTTCGTGCTGACCCGCCTAGTCTGCATAATTACACAACATTTTAAAGTTATTCAAGAAATAATGATAACGAATCACAGGTGAGTCAATTAAATAATGTACAATGTAACCTGTGGGTCCACCACTGGTGGCGTAGGTTGACATTGTTGACTGAATGACGCCATCATCTCACTCCGAAACCGTGCCATCTCTTCCTGAAGCAGCCTCTGCATTTCCTCCTTTGCCTCTGCCTTTACTGCAGCAACCTTCTCCTCAACGGTCTTCTCCAAATCAGATATGGACTGGGAAGAGGTGGCTGGATGGCCGAAAAAGCTTCGGAGGCCTGCAGAGAAAGAATAATTAGAAATAAAAATGTTATCATACAGAATCTAAGACTATTAATGTAAACGTACCATGACCTCGACCAGCTGCACGTACACGTCCAGGGTGCTCTGGTCGACCGATGGCGGCGGTCAATATATCATCCCTACCATGTGGGACAAATGACCCTTGGGTCGACTGCTCAACCAAGGAATCCTGCAACCAAAAATCAGTGATCAGTGTTAGGGTTTGATGGATATTTAATGTTTCATAAAAAGTAGTGATAAGCTTTATACTTACAATCCTTGAGACAACCTCCTCAACATATGATGAAGTGTACTGACCACTCTTCTTCGTCCTGGCACGCTTCCATTTTTCATGTCGTGTGGGTGGAGAGGGGGGATCCACAATAGTGGCGTCAGGGTGGCTACCTTGACGCTGCATAGCTTTCTCCTGCACTATCCGATCCTCCAATAATCGGTAACCCCCACGTGACAACGTGTGAGGGCAGTCATTATTCCCCTTAATTTCCTGTGCTTTCATGCGTCTTGCCTGCATCAAAAACAATTCATGTCCATTTATACGTTATACATTCTCCGATAACTAGAAAAACATACATACCATAAACTCGTCCGTGTGCCTGGATGCCACAAACACATCCCAAGTCTGCCGATCTATGGATGTGTATCTATCTCCAGGAAACTCACCCTGCTTCTTCCCGTAGACATACCTATAATTACACAATATTTGAATTAACTAATTGATAACTTAAAAAATGATGAGTTTAAACATTTATATTTTAAAATTAAAATATACGTGGAGGTCAGGTTGCTCTTGAATGTCCTCCATCGGTCAGCGATCTCAGACATGATCTTCCTGCGTAGTGTATCAACTGCAGGAATATCCCAAGCATCCTACAAGTGCACAATAATCAAGGATGAGATTATTATGCATAAAAAACTACAATACGAGTAAATAAATGTATAGATAATTATACTTACAACAACATCAGCCCAAATTGCATTCTTCACGACCTCCTCAACACTATCCCAATCAGGGATAATGATGGACACCTTCGTCCGTGCCAAGACACCTAAGTAACTCTGAAACTTGGCGGCGTTGGGTCCTGAAGTCCTCCCGGTGCAAATATCAATGTCAACATGGGTCCTCTGACCCTGACGGCGCCTAAGTGCAACACCGGTCATCCGAGTAACACCTCTCCTCCTAGATGAGGAATCTGTGCTCTGGGAGTCAGATCTCACATGTGAATCCTGATCAGCCATAGGTAACTGTTCAAAAAAACAATAATCAATTTATAAACATGGTGAATGATATATAAACATGATGAATGATATATAAACATGATGAATAATATATAACCATACCCTATGTTTCCCATAGACCCTCCTGGTGGTCATTTCAAGTCGCAACTATATCATCTATGAGATCTTCCACAACATCTATTGGTGTACGTGTTGTTAGACAAGGTATGTCTAGGACATCAAGACATGGATCCTCAATGTTGTGTCTACCTTGAAGAACAACTTGAAGTTGCATATGTAAGTATGCAAAGTAGTTTTGATGAATGACAAAGTATTCATGATGATGATGGAATGGCAAAGGTTCAGAAACAAGAAGGTTCAAGAACAAAGACAATGACCAAGAATAAAGAGATGAAGATGCCTCACAAAGAGTTAAAGAAACATGAGCTATGGAAGACAAGGTTGATGACATGAACTTGTAATTTTATGTTGATGTAGGTTTTGATAATGACACAACAAATGGAGGATCAAGATCAAACATATATATTTATGGACAAATTAATTATGTTTGATGAAGCAAAATTGATGAAATAGTTCAAGGCATTTATAAAGGTTTAAAACAGGTGAAATAAATTTATCAAAATGCCTAAGGATCAAAGGATTGGAGCCATGATTGAACAAATATCAAAAGGGGTAAAACAAAGTGCTGGAATTCATGCAACAGGTGCATGAATCGATTCATGAAGCAACACAAGGCCACATGAATCGATTCTTACGTGAAGAAAGGCCCAGAATTGGATTTTGCATAGCATGAATCGATTCCCTCTATGTGTGAATCGATTCACACGTGTTTCTTGGCCCAGGAAGCTTAAAATTGAAGCTTGAATCGATTCCTATATTAGTTGAATCGATTCATTCGATTAATTATGTCCAGGATTGCATTTTAAGTAGCTTGAATCAATTCCCACCAAGGCTGAATCGATTCACATGCTGATCAAGGCACAGATAACACTAAATGAATTGATTCATTTAGAGAATGAATAGATTCATTCTATTTGAAATTGAAGCTGAAAGCTGGACAACCTGGAATCGCATATGGAAAGCACAAATCGCACTATGACAAATTTAAAGTTAGCAAAGCTACGCTCCACTATGTCATATACAATGCTGAAGGAATTATTAAATGCAAAAATCAGGTTCCCTGAAGGCTATAAATAGAGAGGAAAATTGAAGAAGAAAAACACACCACAGGGAAGCATTTCCTCTGTTCTTCTTCCTCCCTCTCGTTGCAATTCTCTCTATGTTTAATTATTTGGCATATTCCTCTTGATAGTTTATTTAAGAGTTAGAGAGAAAATATTTTGAGTGAGCTAAATTTGTATATCCTCTCTTTGAGAGTTATTATTTTTGAGAAGCTTCAAATTGTAAATCTACTCTAGTGAGAGAGTCATCATTGTAATCATTAAAACACCAAAATTCCTTAGAGGTTTGGGTTGAGGGTTCAACCTTGTAATTGTGAGATTGAGAGATTGGGTGGGGTGCCCTTGTACTTGTGAGGATTGGGTTCTTGAGTGTGGGACACTAGGAAGCCGCGATTGCTCAAAGTTGTATCTCTAATCTCCAATAGTGGAAATCCTTCAAGTGGGTTGCTTGAAGGCGAGACGTACACCGGTGTGGTGGAACTCGTTATATCGGTTTGCAAATTCTCTCTTCCCTTAAACTCTTTATTGTTATGAACTTAATTTGCATGCCTAAATACTTATATCAAATTGGTTTGGTAAAATTGAATCCTTGAATCAATTGACTTAAACATTGTTGGATTTAATTATTGAGGAAGAAAAATATTAGTGTTAACAACTTGGTAAATTATCATGCTTAATTAATTTGTTAGAAGTTGTTTAAGTTACACTTATATTGGAATTAATTATTGCATGACAAAGTGTTTCAAGAATTGCCTTAGCTAATAACTTGCCTTATTTATCAAAATCAATTCTTGAATATTGTACTTTTAACTTAAAGTATTTTACTATGAAATGTACTTCATAATTATCATATCTTTTATCTTGCATCATTTGTGTACTACTAACCGTTTTGAAAGGGATTCCGCGCGAAAATTTGAAATACTCAATTCACCCCCCTCTTGAGTATCGAGGCCTTGGCTAACAATTGGTATCAGAGCTTGACTCTTGGAAGATCAAGCTTAACCGCTTCAAGAGATCAAGATGGCCTCTACTTCTTATGATGCATTTCCACAAGGTGAAATAATAAATAGACCACCAATCTTCAATGGTAAAGACTTTGTTATTTGGAAAGAAAGGTTGAAAATCTTTATCCAAGCCTATGACCTCAAGGTATGGAATGCTATTCAATTTGGTCCTTTCATTCCTAAATACATTGTTGATAATATAGAATGCATGAAGCCCATGAACTTATGGACTAAGGAAGAAGAAAGAAAGGTACAATTTAATCTTAGAGCTAAAATTCTTATCACATTAGCATTAGAACCTAATGATGTTTCTAGAGTTATTACTTGTAACAATGCTAAAGAAATGTGGGAAACTCTTGAAACAATTTATGGAAATACTAATGATGATAAAGATGCAAGAATTAGTACTCTTTCTAGTCAAGATGAAGAATTCGAAAGAAGCGTTGAAAAAGAGACCAACGAGAAGGAAGAAGAAATTGCATGCCTAATGACAAAGCACTCTCAAGATGATGAGGTATGCTCTTTAAATGCTTTTAGTGATGATAGTGATGATGAAATTGATAAAGATGAATTGCTAGAAGCTTTTGAAGAGTTGCATGAAAAATTTGTCTTGTTATCAAAGAAATATGCATGCTCTAAACAAACCATTTTGACTCTTGAAAAAGAATTGCATGATGTTCACATAGAAAAAGAATATCTTAGAGTTCAAAATGATGAATTAGTAGCTTCAAATGCATCTCCTAGGACTTGTAATGGAAATGATAATTGTATGTTTATTGATAAATGTATGCTTCTTGAAAAAGAGAATAAAGAACTAAAAGAAGCACTTAGTAAGCTTACAAGTAGTCAAGAGTATCTAAGTGCACCTCTTAAAGATCAAAGGCATACACTTGATAGAAGAAAAATAGATCATTACAAGAACCATTTTGCATCCTACAAAGAAAAATCCAAATCCTCTCTAAGATGCACAAACCATGAAAGAAAAAGAAACTCTATGTCTAATTGTTGTATGAACCATTATAATTCTAAAATGACTTACTCTTTGAATGCAACATGTTTTCATTGTGGAATATATGGTCATATATCTTCTAATTGCTTTATAAAGAAATCCCGTCAAAAGTGTACAAGAAAGGTATGGATTCCAAAAACAAATTTGAAATCCCAAACTAACAACAAAGGACCCAACTCTTAAAGGGTACCATAAAACTTGACATTTTTGTAGGAACACTTTAAATCGACAATCTCTCATTGACGAATGGCCAAAAGAATCAAGATTCATGATCTTCACTCCAAAGAACAAAGGATGAAAAAGACAAGGACATAAATTTTGTAAAACTCCAAGGTACGATCGGATCCTTACTCTAGTTAATTAAATACCATGTTGACTATATGTTTTGTATGCTTAATTATGTTGAACAATATATGAACTTGGTTGATATTTTATTCTATACTTGTTTATAATGAATTTTGATGTGTGAAAATCAAACTTTGATTTGATATATTTGAGTTTGAACATGAAAGGTGTAAAGTTTTGAAATGAATAATTGAAATCTTAGGATCAATGATGTATATCCTTATGATTTTTGATGATTGGTGCATGATTGCTTAAATAACATGTTTTACTTGAGATTAAAGTTGTTTGCATCCATGTGTGTTAGGAAGAATTGAGACATGAAAATGTTGAAATACTAAATCTTGTTGCTTAGATTCAAAGTCCTAAATGATGCATAAACTCTTAATGATATATGATGTATGAATTCTTGAATGAAACATGTATGAATCCTTGGTAACATATAAATTCCTAATGATGCATGTTGGTTAGCTAGTGGTATCTAAATAACAAACATCTTCCTTTAACAATGGTATCAATTGAATTAGTAAGAGGAAGAGATCATGAGGACATATTCTTGATTAGATACTTGCCACTATGCTTTGATGATAAATACATATGTTGTATACAAGTGGTATTCATGCTTTGATAATTTATGCATAATTTGTTTTAACAAGTGGTATGTCATTTTCCTAACAAGCAAGTATCTTTTCATAACAAGTGGCATTGAACTTCATATTAAGAAAATGTTATGCCTAGTTGATTATGACAAACCTTAAAGTTGCTTTAAGTTAGGACTATGTTATGCTTACATGTTTTACAAAGTTGACAATCTTAGGCAAAATATTTTCTATGCAATTATATGTTGGTTTTGATAATGCCTAAGGAGAAAGTATGTATGCTTTATGCCTAGACTTTAAATTCATGACTAGTATTATGTTAAATGATAATGTATGATATGTGATAATACTTGGTATATTAAAGGACAATGCATTATTATACATGACATGACCTTCCTTGATACACCATGCTTGAGTAAATTGGCATCTATCTTAAGTGACATATATGTTTGATGATACATGATCTTGAATGAAAAAAAAAAAAAACTTGAATATATGCATCGTTGAGATTGAAAAGAATGTTTGAACAACATTATGATGTATGCTTGAATGTCAACAATCTTGTGATAATATGCTTAAATGTTTATAATTGATATCAAGAGCTTATCCATCTAGTGATATCATGCCTAGATACTAGTAACAAGCGGTATGGACAATGAATAAGTAATAAATGGTGTTGATCAAGAAAAGAATGCTTGACATAAAAAGGGTCATAGATATATTGGCATGTGTTATAATATAAATGCATGAGTAAGCCAACAAGTTGTATTAATCATTCCACCATTGCTATGATACCTACATTTGAGTGCATATTGTTGAAAATTCTTCTATGATTACCACCTTGATTGATGATTGACCAATGAATTTTATATACAATTGGTATCTAACTTTTGAGTGATATCTATTCATATTGTTATTTCTATTGGTTGAATAAGTGGCATCTATTGAAAGAAGTTGATCATATGCTTAAGAATTACATCAATTAGCTTAACAATTGGTATTCAATTACAATTGGTATTCAATTACATGTGTTAATAACATTTGGTATTAGACTTGATCAAATTAGTGTAATTGGGTTCATAACAATTGGTATCAATATATGTGAAAAGGGGAGAATATATCATGACATCTTAGTATCTATTAAATGACTAAGGAGGAGATATTATCTTGCATGATACATTATGATCTTCTAACAAATTGGTATATCCTTCAACAATTAGTATCTATTAAATGCATGACATGTGTTCAATAATTGGTATCAAACTTCATCAAATTGATTTCACATGTTAATAAGTGGTATATGTTTTTACAAGTGACATCAATTACAATAGTAAGGGGAAGCATACACATGAATGAATATCCATCATTTTACCTCTCTATGATTACGTTTATGGCATTTATGCTTACAATTTTATTCTCCTATATGCCTACTTGGAAAAATCCTTGTGTGTTTGATAATGCCAAAAAGGAGAAGATTATGTGCTTACTTGAAATGATATGTATGCTTATTTGGAAAGAATCATGTGACGCTTACCATACATGAAAGTAATATCAATTACATGATTGAAAATGAGTTAGTAATCAATTATATGCTTACTTGATGAATGAATTATGTGAGTGATTATTGACTCTAAATGCATCAAATTGGTATATATCCTTGATCATGATATGAGCTTTGATTTGAAATCCTTTTCATGAAATATTTGCTCTAAATCTCTCTTATTCAAATAGATGAGTTTATTGATGGCATAGAATATAATTAAGATGATAATCTTTTTGATGATGCCAAAGGGGGAGAGATTAGTGAAAGGATTAGTAAAATGTTATTTATGCCAAAAAGAGGAGAATTACTATGACTATTGTTTTATCACAAGGAAAGTTTTTGATGATGCCAAAGGGGGAGAAGGTTATAGGAAGATATAGTCTTTTACAAAGGGGGAGAGATATAAAGAGAGATATATATAAGAAAAGGGGAGAAGATATACACTATCACTATGCTCTAAATTAGATGATTGATATCTATTGTATGATTAAAGGGAGATGATTAAGAAGGAGAGAACATATATTAAGGGGGAGAGACCTTTGTTTCTTAAATACTTTCTTGATTTCTTGTGTCTATGATTTCATCAACAATTGGTATCAAATTGTATGTGATAGGGCAAGTCTTTCTTGAAATATATTTGAATTATTGTGATACTAACACCCCAAGAGACAAGCATTTGTTGTCATCATCAAAAAGGGGGAGAATGTAATTTTATGTTGATGTAGCTCTAAATTAGATGATTGATATCTATTGTATGATTAAAGGGAGATGATTAAGAAGGAGAGAACATATATTAAGGGGGAGAGACCTTTGTTTCTTAAATACTTTCTTGATTTCTTGTGTCTATGATTTCATCAACAATTGGTATCAAATTGTATGTGATAGGGCAAGTCTTTCTTGAAATATATTTGAATTATTGTGATACTAACACCCCAAGAGACAAGCATTTGTTGTCATCATCAAAAAGGGGGAGAATGTAATTTTATGTTGATGTAGGTTTTGATAATGACACAACAAATGGAGGATCAAGATCAAACATATATATTTATGGACAAATTAATTATGTTTGATGAAGCAAAATTGATGAAATAGTTCAAGGCATTTATAAAGGTTTAAAACAGGTGAAATAAATTTATCAAAATGCCTAAGGATCAAAGGATTGGAGCCATGATTGAACAAATATCAAAAGGGGTAAAACAAAGTGCTGGAATTCATGCAACAGGTGCATGAATCGATTCATGAAGCAACACAAGGCCACATGAATCGATTCTTACGTGAAGAAAGGCCCAGAATTGGATTTTGCATAGCATGAATCGATTCCCTCTATGTGTGAATCGATTCACACGTGTTTCTTGGCCCAGGAAGCTTAAAATTGAAGCTTGAATCGATTCCTATATTAGTTGAATCGATTCATTCGATTAATTATGTCCAGGATTGCATTTTAAGTAGCTTGAATCAATTCCCACCAAGGCTGAATCGATTCACATGCTGATCAAGGCACAGATAACACTAAATGAATTGATTCATTTAGAGAATGAATAGATTCATTCTATTTGAAATTGAAGCTGAAAGCTGGACAACCTGGAATCGCATATGGAAAGCACAAATCGCACTATGACAAATTTAAAGTTAGCAAAGCTACGCTCCACTATGTCATATACAATGCTGAAGGAATTATTAAATGCAAAAATCAGGTTCCCTGAAGGCTATAAATAGAGAGGAAAATTGAAGAAGAAAAACACACCACAGGGAAGCATTTCCTCTGTTCTTCTTCCTCCCTCTCGTTGCAATTCTCTCTATGTTTAATTATTTGGCATATTCCTCTTGATAGTTTATTTAAGAGTTAGAGAGAAAATATTTTGAGTGAGCTAAATTTGTATATCCTCTCTTTGAGAGTTATTATTTTTGAGAAGCTTCAAATTGTAAATCTACTCTAGTGAGAGAGTCATCATTGTAATCATTAAAACACCAAAATTCCTTAGAGGTTTGGGTTGAGGGTTCAACCTTGTAATTGTGAGATTGAGAGATTGGGTGGGGTGCCCTTGTACTTGTGAGGATTGGGTTCTTGAGTGTGGGACACTAGGAAGCCGCGATTGCTCAAAGTTGTATCTCTAATCTCCAATAGTGGAAATCCTTCAAGTGGGTTGCTTGAAGGCGAGACGTACACCGGTGTGGTGGAACTCGTTATATCGGTTTGCAAATTCTCTCTTCCCTTAAACTCTTTATTGTTATGAACTTAATTTGCATGCCTAAATACTTATATCAAATTGGTTTGGTAAAATTGAATCCTTGAATCAATTGACTTAAACATTGTTGGATTTAATTATTGAGGAAGAAAAATATTAGTGTTAACAACTTGGTAAATTATCATGCTTAATTAATTTGTTAGAAGTTGTTTAAGTTACACTTATATTGGAATTAATTATTGCATGACAAAGTGTTTCAAGAATTGCCTTAGCTAATAACTTGCCTTATTTATCAAAATCAATTCTTGAATATTGTACTTTTAACTTAAAGTATTTTACTATGAAATGTACTTCATAATTATCATATCTTTTATCTTGCATCATTTGTGTACTACTAACCGTTTTGAAAGGGATTCCGCGCGAAAATTTGAAATACTCAATTCACCCCCCTCTTGAGTATCGAGGCCTTGGCTAACAATTGGTATCAGAGCTTGACTCTTGGAAGATCAAGCTTAACCGCTTCAAGAGATCAAGATGGCCTCTACTTCTTATGATGCATTTCCACAAGGTGAAATAATAAATAGACCACCAATCTTCAATGGTAAAGACTTTGTTATTTGGAAAGAAAGGTTGAAAATCTTTATCCAAGCCTATGACCTCAAGGTATGGAATGCTATTCAATTTGGTCCTTTCATTCCTAAATACATTGTTGATAATATAGAATGCATGAAGCCCATGAACTTATGGACTAAGGAAGAAGAAAGAAAGGTACAATTTAATCTTAGAGCTAAAATTCTTATCACATTAGCATTAGAACCTAATGATGTTTCTAGAGTTATTACTTGTAACAATGCTAAAGAAATGTGGGAAACTCTTGAAACAATTTATGGAAATACTAATGATGATAAAGATGCAAGAATTAGTACTCTTTCTAGTCAAGATGAAGAATTCGAAAGAAGCGTTGAAAAAGAGACCAACGAGAAGGAAGAAGAAATTGCATGCCTAATGACAAAGCACTCTCAAGATGATGAGGTATGCTCTTTAAATGCTTTTAGTGATGATAGTGATGATGAAATTGATAAAGATGAATTGCTAGAAGCTTTTGAAGAGTTGCATGAAAAATTTGTCTTGTTATCAAAGAAATATGCATGCTCTAAACAAACCATTTTGACTCTTGAAAAAGAATTGCATGATGTTCACATAGAAAAAGAATATCTTAGAGTTCAAAATGATGAATTAGTAGCTTCAAATGCATCTCCTAGGACTTGTAATGGAAATGATAATTGTATGTTTATTGATAAATGTATGCTTCTTGAAAAAGAGAATAAAGAACTAAAAGAAGCACTTAGTAAGCTTACAAGTAGTCAAGAGTATCTAAGTGCACCTCTTAAAGATCAAAGGCATACACTTGATAGAAGAAAAATAGATCATTACAAGAACCATTTTGCATCCTACAAAGAAAAATCCAAATCCTCTCTAAGATGCACAAACCATGAAAGAAAAAGAAACTCTATGTCTAATTGTTGTATGAACCATTATAATTCTAAAATGACTTACTCTTTGAATGCAACATGTTTTCATTGTGGAATATATGGTCATATATCTTCTAATTGCTTTATAAAGAAATCCCGTCAAAAGTGTACAAGAAAGGTATGGATTCCAAAAACAAATTTGAAATCCCAAACTAACAACAAAGGACCCAACTCTTAAAGGGTACCATAAAACTTGACATTTTTGTAGGAACACTTTAAATCGACAATCTCTCATTGACGAATGGCCAAAAGAATCAAGATTCATGATCTTCACTCCAAAGAACAAAGGATGAAAAAGACAAGGACATAAATTTTGTAAAACTCCAAGGTACGATCGGATCCTTACTCTAGTTAATTAAATACCATGTTGACTATATGTTTTGTATGCTTAATTATGTTGAACAATATATGAACTTGGTTGATATTTTATTCTATACTTGTTTATAATGAATTTTGATGTGTGAAAATCAAACTTTGATTTGATATATTTGAGTTTGAACATGAAAGGTGTAAAGTTTTGAAATGAATAATTGAAATCTTAGGATCAATGATGTATATCCTTATGATTTTTGATGATTGGTGCATGATTGCTTAAATAACATGTTTTACTTGAGATTAAAGTTGTTTGCATCCATGTGTGTTAGGAAGAATTGAGACATGAAAATGTTGAAATACTAAATCTTGTTGCTTAGATTCAAAGTCCTAAATGATGCATAAACTCTTAATGATATATGATGTATGAATTCTTGAATGAAACATGTATGAATCCTTGGTAACATATAAATTCCTAATGATGCATGTTGGTTAGCTAGTGGTATCTAAATAACAAACATCTTCCTTTAACAATGGTATCAATTGAATTAGTAAGAGGAAGAGATCATGAGGACATATTCTTGATTAGATACTTGCCACTATGCTTTGATGATAAATACATATGTTGTATACAAGTGGTATTCATGCTTTGATAATTTATGCATAATTTGTTTTAACAAGTGGTATGTCATTTTCCTAACAAGCAAGTATCTTTTCATAACAAGTGGCATTGAACTTCATATTAAGAAAATGTTATGCCTAGTTGATTATGACAAACCTTAAAGTTGCTTTAAGTTAGGACTATGTTATGCTTACATGTTTTACAAAGTTGACAATCTTAGGCAAAATATTTTCTATGCAATTATATGTTGGTTTTGATAATGCCTAAGGAGAAAGTATGTATGCTTTATGCCTAGACTTTAAATTCATGACTAGTATTATGTTAAATGATAATGTATGATATGTGATAATACTTGGTATATTAAAGGACAATGCATTATTATACATGACATGACCTTCCTTGATACACCATGCTTGAGTAAATTGGCATCTATCTTAAGTGACATATATGTTTGATGATACATGATCTTGAATGAAAAAAAAAAAAAACTTGAATATATGCATCGTTGAGATTGAAAAGAATGTTTGAACAACATTATGATGTATGCTTGAATGTCAACAATCTTGTGATAATATGCTTAAATGTTTATAATTGATATCAAGAGCTTATCCATCTAGTGATATCATGCCTAGATACTAGTAACAAGCGGTATGGACAATGAATAAGTAATAAATGGTGTTGATCAAGAAAAGAATGCTTGACATAAAAAGGGTCATAGATATATTGGCATGTGTTATAATATAAATGCATGAGTAAGCCAACAAGTTGTATTAATCATTCCACCATTGCTATGATACCTACATTTGAGTGCATATTGTTGAAAATTCTTCTATGATTACCACCTTGATTGATGATTGACCAATGAATTTTATATACAATTGGTATCTAACTTTTGAGTGATATCTATTCATATTGTTATTTCTATTGGTTGAATAAGTGGCATCTATTGAAAGAAGTTGATCATATGCTTAAGAATTACATCAATTAGCTTAACAATTGGTATTCAATTACAATTGGTATTCAATTACATGTGTTAATAACATTTGGTATTAGACTTGATCAAATTAGTGTAATTGGGTTCATAACAATTGGTATCAATATATGTGAAAAGGGGAGAATATATCATGACATCTTAGTATCTATTAAATGACTAAGGAGGAGATATTATCTTGCATGATACATTATGATCTTCTAACAAATTGGTATATCCTTCAACAATTAGTATCTATTAAATGCATGACATGTGTTCAATAATTGGTATCAAACTTCATCAAATTGATTTCACATGTTAATAAGTGGTATATGTTTTTACAAGTGACATCAATTACAATAGTAAGGGGAAGCATACACATGAATGAATATCCATCATTTTACCTCTCTATGATTACGTTTATGGCATTTATGCTTACAATTTTATTCTCCTATATGCCTACTTGGAAAAATCCTTGTGTGTTTGATAATGCCAAAAAGGAGAAGATTATGTGCTTACTTGAAATGATATGTATGCTTATTTGGAAAGAATCATGTGACGCTTACCATACATGAAAGTAATATCAATTACATGATTGAAAATGAGTTAGTAATCAATTATATGCTTACTTGATGAATGAATTATGTGAGTGATTATTGACTCTAAATGCATCAAATTGGTATATATCCTTGATCATGATATGAGCTTTGATTTGAAATCCTTTTCATGAAATATTTGCTCTAAATCTCTCTTATTCAAATAGATGAGTTTATTGATGGCATAGAATATAATTAAGATGATAATCTTTTTGATGATGCCAAAGGGGGAGAGATTAGTGAAAGGATTAGTAAAATGTTATTTATGCCAAAAAGAGGAGAATTACTATGACTATTGTTTTATCACAAGGAAAGTTTTTGATGATGCCAAAGGGGGAGAAGGTTATAGGAAGATATAGTCTTTTACAAAGGGGGAGAGATATAAAGAGAGATATATATAAGAAAAGGGGAGAAGATATACACTATCACTATGCTCTAAATTAGATGATTGATATCTATTGTATGATTAAAGGGAGATGATTAAGAAGGAGAGAACATATATTAAGGGGGAGAGACCTTTGTTTCTTAAATACTTTCTTGATTTCTTGTGTCTATGATTTCATCAACAATTGGTATCAAATTGTATGTGATAGGGCAAGTCTTTCTTGAAATATATTTGAATTATTGTGATACTAACACCCCAAGAGACAAGCATTTGTTGTCATCATCAAAAAGGGGGAGAATGTAATTTTATGTTGATGTAGCTCTAAATTAGATGATTGATATCTATTGTATGATTAAAGGGAGATGATTAAGAAGGAGAGAACATATATTAAGGGGGAGAGACCTTTGTTTCTTAAATACTTTCTTGATTTCTTGTGTCTATGATTTCATCAACAATTGGTATCAAATTGTATGTGATAGGGCAAGTCTTTCTTGAAATATATTTGAATTATTGTGATACTAACACCCCAAGAGACAAGCATTTGTTGTCATCATCAAAAAGGGGGAGAATGTAATTTTATGTTGATGTAGGTTTTGATAATGACACAACAAATGGAGGATCAAGATCAAACATATATATTTATGGACAAATTAATTATGTTTGATGAAGCAAAATTGATGAAATAGTTCAAGGCATTTATAAAGGTTTAAAACAGGTGAAATAAATTTATCAAAATGCCTAAGGATCAAAGGATTGGAGCCATGATTGAACAAATATCAAAAGGGGTAAAACAAAGTGCTGGAATTCATGCAACAGGTGCATGAATCGATTCATGAAGCAACACAAGGCCACATGAATCGATTCTTACGTGAAGAAAGGCCCAGAATTGGATTTTGCATAGCATGAATCGATTCCCTCTATGTGTGAATCGATTCACACGTGTTTCTTGGCCCAGGAAGCTTAAAATTGAAGCTTGAATCGATTCCTATATTAGTTGAATCGATTCATTCGATTAATTATGTCCAGGATTGCATTTTAAGTAGCTTGAATCAATTCCCACCAAGGCTGAATCGATTCACATGCTGATCAAGGCACAGATAACACTAAATGAATTGATTCATTTAGAGAATGAATAGATTCATTCTATTTGAAATTGAAGCTGAAAGCTGGACAACCTGGAATCGCATATGGAAAGCACAAATCGCACTATGACAAATTTAAAGTTAGCAAAGCTACGCTCCACTATGTCATATACAATGCTGAAGGAATTATTAAATGCAAAAATCAGGTTCCCTGAAGGCTATAAATAGAGAGGAAAATTGAAGAAGAAAAACACACCACAGGGAAGCATTTCCTCTGTTCTTCTTCCTCCCTCTCGTTGCAATTCTCTCTATGTTTAATTATTTGGCATATTCCTCTTGATAGTTTATTTAAGAGTTAGAGAGAAAATATTTTGAGTGAGCTAAATTTGTATATCCTCTCTTTGAGAGTTATTATTTTTGAGAAGCTTCAAATTGTAAATCTACTCTAGTGAGAGAGTCATCATTGTAATCATTAAAACACCAAAATTCCTTAGAGGTTTGGGTTGAGGGTTCAACCTTGTAATTGTGAGATTGAGAGATTGGGTGGGGTGCCCTTGTACTTGTGAGGATTGGGTTCTTGAGTGTGGGACACTAGGAAGCCGCGATTGCTCAAAGTTGTATCTCTAATCTCCAATAGTGGAAATCCTTCAAGTGGGTTGCTTGAAGGCGAGACGTACACCGGTGTGGTGGAACTCGTTATATCGGTTTGCAAATTCTCTCTTCCCTTAAACTCTTTATTGTTATGAACTTAATTTGCATGCCTAAATACTTATATCAAATTGGTTTGGTAAAATTGAATCCTTGAATCAATTGACTTAAACATTGTTGGATTTAATTATTGAGGAAGAAAAATATTAGTGTTAACAACTTGGTAAATTATCATGCTTAATTAATTTGTTAGAAGTTGTTTAAGTTACACTTATATTGGAATTAATTATTGCATGACAAAGTGTTTCAAGAATTGCCTTAGCTAATAACTTGCCTTATTTATCAAAATCAATTCTTGAATATTGTACTTTTAACTTAAAGTATTTTACTATGAAATGTACTTCATAATTATCATATCTTTTATCTTGCATCATTTGTGTACTACTAACCGTTTTGAAAGGGATTCCGCGCGAAAATTTGAAATACTCAATTCACCCCCCCTCTTGAGTATCGAGGCCTTGGCTAACAGAACTAAATCATGAAGAACAAGCTCATAAGTTGAAGAAGAATCAAGGAAACAAGCATGAGGATCAAAGGAATAAGCCATGGGTCAATATATATCAAGAACATATCAAAGACCTTGAAGAATTGTATCAGGTACATGTCCTAATCGATTACCATACTGGAATAATCGATTACCATAACTCTGTTTATGGTATAATCGATTACAATAAGAAGGACAATCGATTGCAAGGGTTCTGGAATATATCTAATCGATTACAAGGGAGAATTTAATCGATTACTGAGCTTCTGTTTTGTCCCTAATCGATTGCACAAGTACCTAATCGATTACCATGCTGTGAGACACAATTAAGAGCATCAGGTATCATTCATAATCGATTACAAGGAAAGGAATAATCGATTAGAAGGCTTCTGTTTCTAAGATAATCGATTACAATACAAATGCTAATCGATTACCTGCTGCATAACACTGAAGATTCCAAATTGTAATCGATTACAGCTCGAAGGCTAATCGATTACCATAGTGTCAGAACGTGGGAAAATGCTTTTAAGTGGAACTCCAGCTCATTTCTTCACTCCCACTTTATGCCCATGCTAAGGTATCCGTTGGAGAAAATGTGCAACGGCTGGAAACCCTAAAAATGGCTATAAATGAAGCATGGATTCAAGCAAGAGGAGAGGCACCAAGAGGGGAGACCAAGGCACAACACAAGGCAATCAATTTTCTTCCTCTAGAGGTCTTTTGATTTACTTTCTCTTGTATATTCTGCAACTCTTGTTTCTAAACTTGCATATTGCTTAAGAGTTGTTAGATTGTGAGTTTAAATTTGCATATCCTCTCTTGTTGAGAGTTAAATTTTGAGAGAGCTTTCATTTGCTTATCTACTCTATTGAGAGAGTTTATTGATTGTAAACCAAAACACCAAGGTTTTTCACTCTAGGTTGAGTGGTTGTTTCACTCTAGGTTGAGTGGTCACAAAGGTTGGGGTTCAACCTTTGGGTATTGAGAGATTGTGAGATTGGGTGGGTTGCCCTTTGCTTGTGAGGATTGAGTTCTTGAGTGTGGGACACTAGGAAGCTGCAATTGCTCAAAGCTTGTATCTCAAATCTTCAATAGTGGAATCCTTCAAGTGGGTTGCTTGAAGGCGAGACGTACACCGGGTTGGTGGAACTCGTTAAATTGGTTTGCATTTCTCTCTACCTTGAACTCTTTATACAACTGCGCATATAAACTGTTTGTTGAAATGTTTAAGCTGAATGTGTGAATCAAAGTTGTTGTTCAAGTAGATAACTAACTCTGCATGCCAAGTGTTTGATAATTTGCTTGAATCAATATTTGGTAAAGTTCTTGAAAACTGAAATTTGTTTTAACTTGCCAAGTATCTAGATCATTGTTTCCTATCAACTCTTGTGTGATACTTACTTAATTGCCTTCACCTATTTCATGCACACAAGCTGTTTGATATATTGAATGAGCTGAACCCTTATAGGAAACATCATATCATTTCTTAAATAAATCCGTGCACTCTAACTGTTTGATAAATTGTTCAAACCAATAACTTGCTTGCTTATCACACTTTAAGCCTTATATTGTCATTACACATAAAGTGTTTCATAGTGTGATATGTGCATAAAAGTTATTGTATCTTCATTATTGCATCATTTGTATATTACTAACCATTTCCAAGGGGATTCCGCGCGAAAATTTGAAACACTCAATTCACCCCCCCTCTTGAGCGTTGAGGCCTTGGCTAACAAGTGGTATCAGAGCTTCACTCTTGCCACAAGGCTTAACAGCTGCAGGAGATCAAGATGGCCTCTACCTCTTATGATGCATTTCCACAAAATGGCACAATAAGTAGACCTCCAATCTTCAATGGCAAATACTATGCTATTTGGAAAGAAAGGATGAAAATCTTTATCCAATCCTATGACCTCAAGGTATGGAATGCTATTCAATTTGGTCCTTTCATTCCTATGCATATTGTCAATAATATAGAATGTATGAAGCCCATGAACTTGTGGACTATGGAAGAAGAAAGAAAGGTACAATTTAATCTTAGAGCCAAAATTCTTATCACATTAGCATTAGAACCTAATGATGTTTCTAGAGTTATTACTTGTGACAATGCTAAAGAAATATGGGAAACTCTTGAAACAATCTATGGAAATACTAATGATGATAAAGATGCAAGGATTAGTACCATCTCTATTCAAGATGAAGAATGCGAAATAAGTCTAGAAGAAGAAACCAACGAATCGGAAGAAGAAATTGCATGCCTAATGACAAAGCACTCCCAAGATGATGAGGTATACTCTTTAAATGCTTCTAGTGATGATAATGATGATGAAATCGATAAAGATGAATTGATAGAAGCTTTTGAAGAATTGCATGAAAAATTTGTTTTGCTATCAAAGAAATATGCATGCTCTAAACAAACCATTTTGACTCTTAAAAATGAATTGCATGATGTTCTTATAGAAAATGAAAATCTTAGAGTTCAAAATGATGAGTTAATAGATTCAAATGTATCTCCTAGGACTTGCAATGATAATAATGATTGTATGCTTATTGATAGATGTATGCTTCTTGAAAATGAGAATAAAGAACTAAAAGAAGCACTTAGCAAGCTCACTCATAGTCAAATACCTCTAAGTGCACCTATTGAAAATCAAAGGCATACACTTGATAGAAGAAAAATAGGTCATTACAAGAACCCTTTTGCATCCTACAGAGAAAAATCCAAATCCTCTCTTAGATGCACAAACCATGAAAGAAAAGGGAACTCATTGTCTAATTGTTTTAAAAGAAAGCACATAATAGGAACCATTACCATCACACCATGACTTATTCATTGGATGCAACATGTTTTTATTGTGGAATGAATGGTCATATATCTTCTAGTTGTTTTATAAAGAAATCTCGTCAAAAGCATACAAGAAAGGTATGGATTCCAAAACAATCTTGAAATCCCAAACTAACAAGGAAGGACCCAAATCTCAAAGGGTACCTTAAAATTTTGAAATCTTGTAGGCAAACTTTGAAGCAACAACTTCTCATTGATGGGTGACCAAATCTCATGGCCTAAGGAGATATCAAGTATCTCAAAATCTATTCCAAAATACAAAGGAGAAGAATAAAGCAAGCCAAGATTATGATGACTCATCATACATCTAGAAGGAAATTGAAGCTCTTGTAAATACCATTCAAACAAAGAGATAGTCAAGAAGCTTCAATGTGACTCACACAAGATGGATTGCACCAAGACAAAATCCAATGGACAAACACTAAAGATGATACAACAAGAGGTGTAAGTACTTATCATACAATTTATATGAATACTCATTCATAATAAATCTTGATATATGAAAATCTTACCTTGATTTGATATGCATGCTTGAGCATGAAAGGTGTTAAGTTTTGAGATGATAAATGAATAATCTTAGGACCCCTTCAACTCATGAAAACCTTAGGATCAATAGTGTTTGTACATAATGATTGATGATGATTGATCATGAGTTTGATGAATGATTGTTTGAATAAGATGGTACATGAAAAACTTGAGATATATTCATCCATGTGAGTTAGAAAGGATTGAAACATGATGCTTAGATTCAAAGTCTTAAATGATGCATGAACTCTTGATGTATAAATTCTTGGATGATGTATGAATCCTTGAAAATGTATGAACTCTTAAATGATGCATGAATGATTAAATATGAATTCTTGATGATGTATCATTAATATGTTGGTTAACTAGTGGTATCTAAACAACAAACATCTTCCTTTAACAATGGTATGAATTGATTTAGTAAGAGGAAGAGATCATGAGGACATAATCTTGATTATATGCTTATCACTATGCCTTGATAATAAATACATATATTGTGTGTATAAGTGGTATCTATGCTTTGACAATCTATGCAATTATATTCCTAGAGATAAAAGCATGTATGTTACAACAAGTGATTGCCTAGACTTTAACTTCATGATTGTAACATCATAGGCATGAACATGATGATATGTTAAGAAACAATGCATGATATGATAAGTGATAATGCATACCATGATCATGCTTGGGCAAGTGATATCCATCTTGATTGACCTTATAATTCTTATCTACACCATATGTTTGATGATGCACAATCTTGATTGTGAAAAGAAATTTGAAAGTATTACATCATTGAGATTGAAAAGAATTTTTGAATAACATGATGAACAATGATGATTGCTAAAAATCTTGTGTTGAATGCTTAAATGTTAGTAATTGATATCAAGAGCTTAAATTAGCAAATCCATAAAGTGGTATCAACATCTATATTTATCCTTGTTAAATTGCATGATTAAGGGGAAGTTACATAACATTTCTCTATAACAAGTGATACTCATTGATGATATGTTATCTTTTTATCAAGTGGTATGAAAAATTGAGCAAATCCTTTTTAGAAAACTCTCTTTCCAAAACAAATACTGCATCAAAGACCCAAAATTGGTATAAACTCTTGTGGACTCAATGCTACTAACAAAAAGCTTTGCAAAGAGTTTGTTAAGGTTATGCAGGATGACTCAAAATGGCAAATCAAACTACTAAACTGGGCGAACAAAGAATTGATCAAGGAATGCAACATGGATGAAGCAAAATGCCATACAAGGATGTGAAAAGGGATATAGAACTTGCAAAATACCAAGGTATGATCGAATTCTTACTCTACCATTATGCTCTATGAATTATACAAATCATATTAACAAGTGGTATGAATAACGTATTTCACAAGCTGCATATATCACTTCATCCCTGCTCTGATACCTATATATAATCATACATTGTTGAAAAGCCTTCTATGTTACTACTCTGATACCTAGAAATGCATCAAGCAGTATCAATGAAATGATTAACAAGTGGATTGTTATATGCAATGGTATCTAACCTTTGAGTGGTATTTATTCATATTATGGTATTTATTGTTTCAACAAGTGATATCTATTAAAGAGGAGATCATATGCTTAACAAGTAAACAAATGGTATCAGACTTGACTGAAATGACTCACAAGTGGTATTAGACTTGATCAAATTAGTATCACACTTTCACACACTAATAGGTGGTATATTTCACAAGTGGTATCAATTACAAGTAGTAAGGGGGAGCATACACATGAATGATTATCCTTGACTTCACCTCTTTATGATTATGGTTATGACACTTATGCTTATAATTGTATTTCTTTTCTCCTATATGCTTACTTGAAAAATATTCTAGTGTTTATTTGATAATGCCAAAAAGGAAAAGATCATGTGCAAACTTGAGATGATTATGTGCTTATATGCCTTTCCTAATTGAGAAAATTACTTGCTTACTTATATGTGACTTATGTGCAAGTAATGATATGTATGTGCCTACTTGGAATGATATGCGTGGTTATTTGGAAAGAATCATGTGACGCTTACCATACTTGAATGATATTTACTACATGATTGAAAATGAGTTAACAATCAACTTTCTACTTACTTGATGAATGAATTATGTGGTTGGTTATTGACTCTAGATATAAACATGTGATATGCAATAAAATGGTGTATATATATCTTTGATCATGTTATGAGCTTTGATTTGAAATCTCTCTTATTTACATACTTAATTGTTGATGGCATAGATTATAATTAAGGTGATGATCTTTTTGATGTTGCCAAAGGGGGAGAAGATTATGGAAAGATTAGTGAAAGGATTAGTAAAAAGAGAAGAATTACTATGATTATTGTGTTATCATAAGGAAAGTTTTTTTTTGATGATGCCAAAGGGGGAGAAGATTATGGAGATTATATGTATACACTTTAAGTAGCTATGAAATATTTTGTGGTATTTATTGTATGATTAAGGGGGAGAGAGAGAGAATACTTACGCATATAATGTCATAAATATGTGGTATCAAATTACATCATATAGGGGGAGAATACATACAAATATTGATTGTCATTATTCTGTGAAACTAACACCCCACGAGATGAACATTGGTTGTCATCATCAAAAAGGGGGAGAATGTGTTTGAATGTTAAAACAGGTTTTGATAATGACAAACACAAAGACTAAGGCAAAGACTCCTAAAGGAAGAAAGGATATTACCATGAAGCCAATATGATGAATTTGCAACACATGAATACAAGCAACATGTAACATCAATTGCCATCATCAAAAAGGGGGAGAATGAAGTTGCATATGTAAGTATGCAAAGTAGTTTTAATGAATGACAAAGTATTCATGATGATGATGGAATGGCAAAGGTTCAGAAACAAGAAGGTTCAAGAACAAAGACAATGACCAAGAATAAAGAGATGAAGATGCCTCACAAAGAGTTAAAGAAACATGAGCTATGGAAGACAAGGTTGATGACATGAACTAAATCATGAAGAACAAGCTCATAAGTTGAAGAAGAATCAAGGAAACAAGCATGAGGATCAAAGGAATAAGCCATGGGTCAATATATATCAAGAACATATCAAAGACCTTGAAGAATTGTATCAGGTACATGTCCTAATCGATTACCATACTGGAATAATCGATTACCATAACTCTGTTTATGGTATAATCGATTAGAATAAGAAGGACAATCGATTGCAAGGGTTCTGGAATATATCTAATCGATTACAAGGGAGAATTTAATCGATTACTAAGCTTCTGTTTTGTCCCTAATCGATTGCACAAGTACCTAATCGATTACCATGCTGTGAGACACAATTAAGAGCATCAGGTATCATTCATAATCGATTACAAGGAAAAGAATAATCGATTAGAAGGCTTCTGTTTCTAAGATAATCGATTACAATACAAATGCTAATCGATTACCTGCTGCATAACACTGAAGATTCCAAATTGTAATCGATTACAGCTCGAAGGCTAATCGATTACCATAGTGTCAGAACGTGGGAAAATGCTTTTAAGTGGAACTCCAGCTCATTTCTTCACTCCCACTTTATGCCCATGCTAAGGTATCCGTTGGAGAAAATGTGCAACGACTGGAAACCCTAAAAATGGCTATAAATGAAGCATGGATTCAAGCAAGAGGAGAGGCACCAAGAGGGGAGACCAAGGCACAACACAAGGCAATCAATTTTCTTCCTCTAGAGGTCTTTTGATTTACTTTCTCTTGTATATTCTGCAACTCTTGTTTCTAAACTTGCATATTGCTTAAGAGTTGTTAGATTGTGAGTTTAAATTTGCATATCCTCTCTTGTTGAGAGTTAAATTTTGAGAGAGCTTTCATTTGCTTATCTACTCTATTGAGAGAGTTTATTGATTGTAAACCAAAACACCAAGGTTTTTCACTCTAGGTTGAGTGGTTGTTTCACTCTAGGTTGAGTGGTCACAAAGGTTGGGGTTCAACCTTTGGGTATTGAGAGATTGTGAGATTGGGTGGGTTGCCCTTTGCTTGTGAGGATTGAGTTCTTGAGTGTGGGACACTAGGAAGCTGCAATTGCTCAAAGCTTGTATCTCAAATCTTCAATAGTGGAATCCTTCAAGTGGGTTGCTTGAAGGCGAGACGTACACCGGGTTGGTGGAACTTGTTAAATTGGTTTGCATTTCTCTCTACCTTGAACTCTTTATACAACTGCGCATATAAACTGTTTGTTGAAATGTTTAAGCTGAATGTGTGAATCAAAGTTGTTGTTCAAGTAGATAACTAACTCTGCATGCCAAGTGTTTGATAATTTGCTTGAATCAATATTTGGTAAAGTTCTTGAAAACTGAAATTTGTTTTAACTTGCCAAGTATCTAGATCATTGTTTCCTATCAACTCTTGTGTGATACTTACTTAATTGCCTTCACCTATTTCATGCACACAAGCTGTTTGATATATTGAATGAGCTGAACCCTTATAGGAAACATCATATCATTTCTTAAATAAATCCGTGCACTCTAACTGTTTGATAAATTGTTCAAACCAATAACTTGCTTGCTTATCACACTTTAAGCCTTATATTGTCATTACACATAAAGTGTTTCATAGTGTGATATATGCATAAAAGTTATTGTATCTTCATTATTGCATCATTTGTATATTACTAACCATTTCCAAGGGGATTCCGCGCGAAAATTTGAAACACTCAATTCACCCCCCCTCTTGAGCGTTGAGGCCTTGGCTAACACAACTGACCACCGTTTATCAGATGGGTCAACAACGTAGAAAACTTGTTTTACTTGAGCTGCCATAATGAAAGGCTCCTCCTTATGACCAACCTTGTTTAAGTCCACTAACGTAAAACCAAAATCATCTATTTTGACACCACTTTTGCTATCAACCCATTTACATTTAAAAACAGGCACTGTGAAACGACCGTAATCAACTTCCCATATATCTTCAATGACACCAAAATAACATATCTCAGCCATGACAGGGTTTTTGTCCTTTGAAGTGGAAAAATACATTGATTCGGCCACAACCATAACTCCAGAGTTCTGCACCGTACTCTTGTCATCTTGACTCCTTGTATAGAAAGAATAATTATTTATGTCATAGCCATAATAAGTGATTACATCAAAGTTAGGTCCTAGGGCCAGTCGATGCAACGTCTCAGAAGCAGATGTATCTTTAAGAAGGGTCATTTTGAACCACTGCATGAACGTTTTGTTGTGTTCGTTCAACACCCACTTTTCAGCCATTCTAGGGTTGTTTCTTTTGACTATATCTTTATGTGCAGCTAAATACGGGAGCACAGCGTCTGTGTTGTTCAAAATATAAAAGTGTGCTTGGAGTACTTCATCACGTGACATGCTTTTAATTTTTTTCCCAATAGTACCTTTCCCATCCAACCGCCCTTCGTGACGAGTCTTCGGAATACCAATGCTTTCAGCCTGTGACATATAATCTGTGCAGAACTCAATTGCTTCCTCTGCAATGTACCTTTCTACTATCGATGCTTCGGGACGACGTTGGTTCTTCATATAACTTTTCAAAATTTTCATGTATCGCTCAACAGGATACATCCACCTCAAGAACACTGGCCCACACAAACGGACCTCCCTCACTAAATGGATGATTAAGTGTACCATTATGTCAAAGAATGAAGGAGGGAAATACATTTCCAACTGGGATAGTATAAGAAACCCTTCCTGTTCCAACGCTTCCAACTCATCGTGGGTGATTACTTTGGCACATATGGCATTGAAAAATAAACACACCCTTGTTAGCACATGTCTGACATTTTGAGGGAGAATGCCACGAATGGCAATGGGTAGAAATTGTTGCATCAGCATATGACAATCATGTGACTTCAAACCAACTAACTTCAGATCCTTCAAGGAAACACAAGTGTTGATATTGGAACCGTACCCAGATGGAACTTTGACAGTACGCAACGATTCACACAAACTTTGCTTCTCTTTTCTAGACAAGGTATGACATGCTGGCGGTAAATATGTTCGTTTGCCCTTTACTTGTGGGTGCAACTCCTCACGTATACCCAACAACTCCAAGTCCAGACGCGAATTCAGGCCATCCTTTGTTTTTCCAGGTATGTTTAACAGGGTTCCAACCAAACTATCACACACGTTTTTCTCCACATGCATCACATCAATACAGTGCCTCACATCAAGCTCTTTCCAATATGGCAGATCGAAAAATATTGACCTTTTCTTCCATGTGTTTTTTGAGACAGACTGCTTCTCAGACTTACCAAGAACCACATTCACTTCTTTCACCTTTTCATATACTTGTCGACCAGACAACGGCGGGGGAGGTATTTCAAACTCTTGTGCACCATTGAACGACTTCTTCAACCTACGAAGTGGATGATTAGGTGTGAGAAACCTACGGTGTCGAAGATAAACATTTTTCCTTCCATGATGTAGTCGATCAGAACTAGTTCCCTCCTCACATACAGGACACGCTTTATGTCCTTTGACGCTATAGCCCGAGAGGTTACCATATGCTGGAAAATCATTGATCGTACAGAATAACATGGCCCTCAAATTGAATGATTGTCCTGTTAGCCCGTCAAACACATCAACCCCCTTTACCCACAACATTTTCAGGTCTTCAACTAACGGAGATAAGTATACATCAATGTCGTTCCCTGGTTGTCGTGGACCAGAAATCATCATTGATAACATAACGTACTTCCGCTTCATGCACAACCACGGCAGCAAGTTGTAAACAAACAACAAAACAGGCCAAGAACTGTGGTTTGTGCTTTGGTTCCCATATGGGTTCATACCGTCTGTGGCTAGTGCAAGCCTAACATTTCTTGGGTCACGGGCAAAATCTGGAAACATCGTATCCATTTTCTTCCACTGTAATCCATCTGCCGGATGCCTAACTAATCCGTCAACAATCCTTTCATCAACGTGCCATCTCATAAGCTTCGCATCATCTGCATTGGCAAATAGACGCTTCAGTCTTGGAACTATAGGGAGATACCATAACACCTTCGCAGGAGACCCTTTTTTGCAGAAATCATCAGAATCAACCTCTTTCTTCTTATACCGTGACACCCCACACCTAGGACATCGATGCAGCATTTCGTACTCACCACGGTATAATATACAATCATTTGGGCATGCATGTATCTTCGTATACTCCAAGCCCATAGGACACAACACCTTTTTAGCCTCATAGTTACGATTTGGCAAAGTGTTACCAACTGGGAGCATTTCTTTCAACAACTTAAGCAAGTCAGTGAAGCTTTTATCTGTCCACCCATTTAGCGCTTTCAAATTAAATAATCGTAAAACTGCTGACAACCTCGAGAAATTAGAGCAATTCGGATATAACGGCTTTTCAGAATCCTCACATAGACTTGCATATACGTGAGCTCTCTTAAAACTTTCTACCCCTACATCACGGATCATATCCTCAAGTCGGTCATCCATGTCATCATCAACCTCATGAGCAAAGCTTTGGTCTTTTGTTTGAAAACTAGTACTTGGCACCTCAACATGTTCACCATGCCATATCCATCGCGTATAACTCTGAAGAAATCCATCACACAACAGATATTCTCGAACAACTGTCAATTCTAGTCGGCGCATGTTTAAGCATTTAACACAAGGGCAAAAATACGTCCCATTCACCTCTTCAGCATTTCGTATCACGTACTCTATGAATGTTTCGACTCCACCCTCATATTGTGGACTTATACGTGATGCTGTTATCCATGTTCGATCCATACTCACTGTTTACAATACCAGTAAATTTAACGGTGCTATGAATCTTACTTTCTTCACATAGGTGGTGGTCCTACCCATTCAGAATGAACATTTTTCTATACATCATAACTACATACCACCTAGGAGTTATTTCAAAATTTGATAAAATTTCGGCAGCATTTCGCATTGGTCTCTAAGTACACAAAATGAAAGTGGTGACATCAAATTCAACTACAATCAAATATGCACCCAGAGAACAATACAAAATTGTGCAAACCAAAACTTTATCAAATTTTAAAATTACTCCTAACTTGTACATAACAATAATGTATAAAAATTTGTTCATCCCAAACTGTCCAAACGGACAATTCAAGATTCAACACAAATGATGAAATCAATTAATTTAATTATCACTTGTGTCGAATCTCAAACGGGAAACTATGTTTCACTCATTTACAATTTAAAAAATCACAATTCAAAGGAACTATATAAACTTATCAAAAACAACAAAAATAATAAATAAAAATTATTAACTACATTTAAAAAACATATTAAACTACATTTCATTTGTCTTATGTAAGAATCTTTATCTAAAAATCTAAATCTACTAATAGTACTAACTACATTTCATTTGAGACATGATAAAGTTTTTAATATTTAAAATTTAACATAATTGTGTGTAATTTTTATTTACTTTAACATATCAACCTTTTTGTATTTAATTTTTTTTAATAGTGTAACAAATATTACTAATGTTTATATATTTAATCTAAGTATTTAATCTAACTTGATTAATCTATAACTTTTAATCTATAACTAAGTAACAATCAATCAAAGTATTTAATTTATATCTAACAAAATTCTAATTTCCGAATATATATTTATTTTCCTAAAACTAAGCTTAATATTAGCTTAATATTAACAGAGCATACAAAATAATTTTAACAATTACTTAATCTATAGTTAACAATTAATTTTACTAATATTTAACTAACTAAGCCTAACATTGCATTAATCTCAACCATAAGCATTAAAAATGAAAAGTGTGGGGTTTTAGAAAAAATACCTCTTTCGGAATGCCCAACGTCAATGGAGATGGAGGAAGCAAGGAGGGAAGACCAACCACTTGCAAGTATGGAGGGAGCAAGGTGGAAGAAGACCAACCACTTGCCCAACGTTCAACGAGTAGGAAGAGAACGAAGAAGGCTCTAAAGATCCGGTAATGGAGGAGGGAGGGAGGAGGAAAATCGTTAATGGAGGGAGGGAGGAAGAAACGTTTTTGTAATGAAGGGAGGGAGGAGGAGGAAGAAGACTTGGGAGAGAGAAGGAAGAAGACTTGGGAATAGGAACACTTGGGAGGCCGAAAATGAAATGGAGGGAGAGAGAAGGAAGAACACTTGGGAGAATGGAGGGAAATGATGCCTGTACGCGAGTTACGAGTAAAAGTTAAAAGGCACCCCTATAAGCACGGTTCCCCTCGGAACCGTGTTAGTATCTCCCCTTTTAAGCACGGCTCCCTGTTTAACCGTCCTCGAAGAGCAATTTTTTTTAAAAAGTTTTAAGCACGGTTCCCTGTTTAACCGTGCTAGTATGGTTCCCTGCCTTTTAAGCACGGTTCGCTCTACAACCGTGATAGAAGACTCAAACCTTTAAGCATGGTTACTCCAGAACCGTGCTAGTATGTATGCCTTTAAGCTCGGTTCCTATTAACCGTGCTAGTAACCTCACTTTTAAGCACGCTCCTCCCCAACCGTGCTAGTATCTATGCTTTTAAGGACGTTTGCCTTATAACCGTGCTCGTATATGACGTTTGAAATTAAAACACATTTGTTCCTATTTACAAAAATGCCACCGTGTCGTTTTTAAGCACGGTTATTGAATAACCGTGCTTGTATCCTGTCATCATAGGCGTTTTTTACACTAGTGTATAAAGTCATTCTTAGAAGATTTGAAGGACTATATATTGTCCATTGTCTTTGGGAGGCAAACTTTTGTGTTGATTCTTTAGTCAAGTTAGGTGTCAATCAAGGAAGGGATATGTTTTATGATATCAGCATCCACCTAATATTGTTGTTCATTTGTTTTTTTCACCAAAATAGGGTTTGTTTATCCTTATCCTTTGCATTGCTTCTTTTTTTTTCTCACTTGTTAAAAAATCTACATTGGGTATAAATTAATAATTTTTTATTATATTATTATTTTTTCTATGTCAAAATAAATGTTCAAATGTCAAGTGAAAAACAACATAAAAAATTCGTCTAAAATACCTTAATGTGTATCATCTAATTTCCATTCAAGGATTAAAAGAGACGCGACGATATATAATATCATTACATAAATCTAGATGCAACATAAAATGTCCTCAATTTTATTGTTAATATGGAGAATATTCAATAGAAACTTTGTTTTTCAGTAAAGTTCACACAATACGCCCTTGTCTCACATATGAGGCATTGGTTCAAAGCCAAGGAGATTTATAAATGGGTGTTACAACCGATTTAATTTGTAGGTACTTGTGAAGAGCTTCTAAGCCCAAATCTCTTCCAAATCCACTCATTTTATAACCCCCGTAAGGAATGTCGCTTCCAAAGGCAAAATAACAGTTAATCCAAACAAGACCTGCATGAATCGACCTTGACATAGTATTTGCTACATCTAAATCTTTTGTCACAATGCCTGCTGCTAGGCCATATCTTGTGTTGTTGGCACTTTTAATTGCTTCCTCCATGGTCCTACTCATATATCATAAATTCAGAGGTTCTTTGCTTAAAAGTTATATAAATAAAGTTAGGAAAACTAAGGTTTTATAAACAAGTTTAGAAAAATGAGGTTTGTAAGTAGGATTTGTGTTTAGAGATGGAGAACACTGAACCAAACAGTCTCTTGGCACATGTTTGTATTAGGATTGAAAAAACAATCTTTTTTAAGAAAACTTTTACAATCATCGGATAATAAATAAAATGGGAAAGTTTTCATAAGAATTTGTGTTGGACTTGCATTGAAAATTGTGGTGGACTAAATTTCTGATAAGAACTTTCTCTTTTTCATATCATATAATATGCAATGCTTCCCAAAATTTAAAAACAAAACTGTTAATAATAAAATATATATATATATAAACTTACTTAAACTTCATAAGTGCCATAACAGGACCAAATATTTCATCTTGTGCAATCAGCATGTCCTCCTATGCATGTTGTTTAGAAGAACAAAAAGACAATATGATGGTTAGTTGTTTATTTCTCCTTAAGAAACTTCATTCAACACTTGGACTTGGAATTCACCTTAACATTAGAGAAAATCGTGGGCTCAATGTAGTAGCCTTTGTTACCAACTCTTTTACCCCCAGTCAAAAGGGTGGCTCCTTCTCTTTTTCCATGCTCGATGTAGGAAAGAATTTTTCCAAATTGCTTCTTATCAACCTACGGTAAAAATTGTTAGTCAAAAGAAAAGATTTAGTATTCGTTTGGTATGCTGGTGGGGAAATGAAGTTTTAAAAATAAAAAATTTTAAAATTAATATTAATTTTTCACACTCAAAGCAATCTAAAGTTTATTTCATCGTAGGATTTAAAATTTATATTTTCTAAATCTTTGTTCTGGAATCAACACAGAAATCGGAGTTTTTGAGGGTTACTAAAAGTCAAAACAACTATAGATACGCTTCACTATACACATACCTGAGGTCCCTGTTGAACTTTAGGATCAAAAGGATCTCCAACGACCCAAGTTTTTGCCTTTTCCACCAACTTCTTCTCAAATTCATCATATATTCCTTCTTGAACAAATACACGAGAACCCGCAATACAAATTTCTCCCTAAAATTAGGCAAGAAGAGACAACAAATATAAAAAGATATACAAAAATAAAGCATGATTTAATGAAAGGAATTTTACCTTATTGTACACAACACCCAAGAAAGCAAGCTCCACAGCTTTATCTACATCAGCATCATCAAAAATTACAAGCGGTGATTTGCCTCCTAATTCAAGTGAAACTGGTTTCAAATTGCTGTTAGCTGCAGCACGCATAACTTCACGACCTACTTCCGTTGAACCAGTGAAGCTAACCTATACATCCATAATCAAACTCAAGTTAATCTTATAGTATTATTTTTAAAGCTTAAACATATTTTTGTTCAATCTTTTTATACATTTTATTGATTTTAATCCCTGTGTACTTATTTATTTTAATACTTCATATTACCACTTAATGACAATAAGCATGCATTTGTACATATAATATTATCAATTATGCTCAGGTGAAATGTGAAATGACTTGTCTAAATGTTTTTACATGACATAATTACGTAGTTAAGATTTGAAAATAGCAAAATCATAAAAAAAATTGAAAGGCAAAAGCGAAAGTAACTGCACCTACATAGATTTAAAATACATTTGATATGCAAGTTATTACCATATCAATGTTCATATGCGAGCTTATTGCAGCCCCTGCAGATGAGCCATACCCGGGTACTACATTAAGAACTCCATCGGGAATACCAGCCTTGTAAAAATAGAAAACAAAAAACATGGAAAATCAATCAAATCACCTTAACCTTTAAGAAAGTGTCAGTTTGGTTTGGTATGTAGTTAAGAAACAAAATTATAAAAATGAAAAAATATAAATATTGACTTTTACATTGTTTGACACAGTTAAAACTCATATAATCTTTTTTAGAGTTGGTTAAACTTAAATTTAACCAAACCCAACTGCATTCCAAAGCCTCTCTAACTTGTATGTGTCAATCATGTTTTTAAAAGGAAATTGGGCAATAATTTTTAAACATACCAACTTAGCTAAATGGGCATAAAACAAAGCTGAGAGAGGTGTTTGTTCAGCAGGCTTGAGGACCATAGTGCAACCAGCAGCCAAGGAAGGACTAGTCTTGGTAACAAACATGAAGCTAGGAAAATTCCAAGGAATGATATGTCCCACAACTCCAATCGGTTCGAGTAAAGTATATGCATGCAGCTCTTGAGATGGTTTCAATACTTCTCCATGAATTTTATCAGCAGCACCAGCATAGTAACGTATAATATTTGCAGCTGTAGGGATTTCAATAGCCTTACATTGATGGTACAGCTTTCCAGCATCGATGGCATCTAATGCTGCTATTTCTTCTGCATTTTCATCAATTAAATCTGCCCATTTCATCATAATTTTTGCTCTTTCCTAATTGTCCACCATATGTCAAGTTCAATAAGTTGCAGAAAGTAGATGAAAATTGACTTGTGACAAGAGATAATGAAGTACAAAACTTCTTTTCTATTTTGTGATTAACTTTTAAAAATCACTAAAAAATATTTGACCACAAAGGTAATTGAACTTTTCATCCTTAATCTAAAATTTATTGATCCCATCTGAATTCTACCATCAGAATATCAAATCACTCCCACATGATTTTTTCTTGACTTGCTCAATTTGGATAATGATGCCGGATAATATAGAAACCACTAAAGTTTCTAAATTCATTTCCTCTCTTAATGATGATGCTTCTGTTGTATTGTGATATTCATTTCAATGCGTTATTTGGATTATGAATGGAATTAGAGTGGAAAGAAATGATAATAAAAAGATAGGAAGGTGATAAATAGAAGGGAAGTAGGATAAATTTTTTTTATTTAAATGGATAGAAATGAAAGAGAAAAAATGAAAAAAAATCTTTAACTTATTTAGATGAGAAAAAAGATGAAATGAAATAAATAAATTTAATTAAAAACTAAATTTAAATATAAAAATAGAATTTTTAATTTTTAATTTTATGAAATTATTTATTCTTTAAACATATAAATAAATTATTTAATTTTTAACTCAAAAAAAAAATTCAATCCCCATTTTCATTCCAAAAGAGAAGATTTTGTTTTAGTGTGAGACTCGTATTTTATACTTCGTTCATTCTTTTTTAACTCAAATATATAAATACAATATATTATTTTATCTTTGATTACTTCATCCTTATTCTCACCATTCTAATTCTATCACAACTAAACAAAGGCAGAGAGAAACTTCACAATCTAAAAAGAATTTAATTTAAATATATTGTTAGTGTAAAGTTTTTTTTTCACACTAACATCTAATCAATCATCAACGATTTCTATAATAATTACCTTAAAAGTTACATCTATGATAAGTTCTGATTAATTGATAATGTAAATTTTTTCACTGATAATAGAGTTAAATTAATCTAAAAATTAAAAGATTTGATAAAAGTATAGACATTGTTAATTTTACTTTAATCTTTTTAAAGCTAAATATTAATGTTTTTATTATCCAACACTCTTTTCTCCACCTACACCTTAAAAATAATATTAAAAAAATTAGAACTAAAAGGTAAATAATTTATATTTTTTATGTCTAATTTGCCCCATTTTTAACAGTTCTGTTAGAATTATTGAAACGTGTGACTTAGAAGTTAAAACTTATACAAAGAAAGAAGTGATAACATACAACGCCGGGCATGCGGGGCCATGAACCGTTGTCAAAAGCCGCACGTGCCGCTTTCACAGCAAGGTCAATGTCTTCTTTTCCTCCCTCTGCGATTCTTGCAATTACCTCTCCTGTTCTTGGATCTATTGTCTCGAATTCTCCTCCTGTTTTCTCAGTTTTTTTTAAACAATATAATTACAAATATATAATTAGGATTTAAAATTGGATACATTAGAATTTAAGAGTATATACAAAAAGAAGTATAAATGTTTATTGTCATTTATCTTAAAAAACAAACATACAGAGCCAAATAATCTCAGTGGTGGTCCCTTTTCGCCTGGCAGCCTTTAAATTTTAAAAATATAATTTATTGTTAATTAATGCAAAGCTCATCTTAACCTACCCAATGTAGATATTAATTAACTAATTTTGCTTGATCATCTATGATCTATTTTCTGCTATTCTTTTTATGAAAGTATTTTTAAAAGCTTTTTTTTTGGGTTTAAATGTGTCTCTGAGTATTTATTTTTGATCATGATGATTAATCTTATCGTTATTTTGTAAGCCTTTGATAAAATGGATAACTAATTGAAAGCTCTATATCTTAGACAAGTATCGAAAGTTGGAGTGAGTTTGGTTCCTTGTTCTACAAACAAAACGAAGATTCTCAAAAGCTTAAAAAATATATATCCTGAAGTCTTAAGTGTTTTAAAAGGTATGAATGATTAATATTAACTTTTAAATTTTTTTTATTTTTATATCTCTATTTTCTCAATTATATACCAACCAGACACTCAACACTTAACATTTCCTTTAAACCACTTCCTTAACTTTCAAACTCTTTCTGATCGTTATGAGAAGCTTATTTTTCTTTTTCAATTATATTAAGGAGGAGAAAGAGTGCTAGAATATTTTAAGTGTGATATTCCATCTACTGTTAACTTCAATTTAATGCGAAAACATCGGAAGAAACATAAAGTTGGTAAAAGATTCAGAGATCTTGAATGAATTTGGGATTGGAGCGAGCAAGAACCCATAATATAAAAACAATGAAATGAAATAACAAGATAAATTTTAATGTTTTTACAAGGAAGATAAAAATTTTGTTGAATGAATAAGACATATCCAATAGAAGAAAAGAAAAAATTGTGTATTATGCAAGTTAAGATGAAGAACCTGAAAGAGAGTCAAGAAATTGTCCATTGATGAAGAGCTTGGTGAACTTGATGGAGAATGGGAAAGGAGTAGAAGTGTGGACATTGGAGTTCTGATCAGTCATGTTTTGGTATAATGTCTCAAACAGTAGAAACCTATTTGGGGTTTAATGATATGAACTAAGAAATGGACTCTCTAATATATAGAATTAAACCAACCACCACCGTCGCATAATCTTTTCAGGGATAGTTTGATTTTTTATTAGGGTTGGTAAAATTTTGGTTTGATCAATTTAAGAAAAAAATTACAATTAAACAAAACTTTAACTATTTTAAATGATGTGAAGAATCAATATTAACTTTAAAATTTTTCATTTTTATAACTTGATTTATCCAATTATATACCAAACAGATAAACTACTATTCTTTTTATTATTATTATTATTATTCCAGCATGTGGTAAGCATTAATGAGAGCTTATTAATAAAGAAAAGTATTTAATGTACACCTCGATTTGAGTAAAGTGGGGAACAAAAGACAACACAAATACAAGTAAAAATAGAAAGGTCGGTGTGGGTGTGCTGTAATTCACTAATCAATAATATGATAGAAGAAGAGGTAGTAAAGAAGATTTAAATTACGAAAAACATATATTTTTTTTTATGAAAAGCATATTTTTTGTAATCATAATCTCATAAAGTCTCGAGAGAAACACTTCTTTTGGGAGAAACGTTAGTGTAATCAATGTGCTATGTATAGATATTGTTAGAATTTGAAGTATCATTCCTCTAAACTCTTAAGCTTTAAAAATGGCTCATACAATTTAACTCATTACAACTATCAATGCTTCAACTGATAGATGGAGTTTAAATGTCTGTGGTCAGATTGTGAAAGGTCTTCCAATCTACTAATTCAAAACTAAGCTTTTTGAACTATCTTAGCAACTTGGATAGGCTTAATAACCGAAAGAAAATTTTGGTGTTGGTGTTGCACAGAGTGTGTTTAGTGTAAACAAAATGGAAAATAGGATATTTGACACAAAATCTTTTGATTTTTCTCAATGTAATAGGCAAGTCATCAACACCTTGAGAGAGAAAAAAGAAATGTCTAAGGCTTCATAATTACTTACCTCCAGTTTAGACAATTAGGATTATTGTTGGACCAAGTCAAAGTTTTCACCTTCTTTGGTACATAAGTATTGGACCAATTATAACCTGCTTAATGATAGATTTAGTTTGAGCCTTATCTGTAAGTGCCTCCTAAGTCGTATTAGAAGAATGTGTCGAGACTTACGCATGTAGAGAGATAAAAAGATGATAAGACAATGGTTCAAAAAATGTACCACAGAACTCAGAAATAAACTTAGCTTCCAACCGATTCTCCCCCTAAAGCTAAGGACTAGAGTAAATAGACTCACCCTCATGAAAGGTAACATCCATTGAGACATAGGTACAATGACTAAAGGGATGATAACATTTGTATCTTTTTTATTCGAATGTTAACTAATGAAAATACACTTTAAGGCTCGAGGGTCAAGCTTACCATGATGTTGGCTATGAATATAAATAAATACAGTACAACCAAACACACGACACTTAAAACTACTTATAATAGGAATAAACAAAAGGAAAAAAAGGATAAAACTTGGACAAAACTAACTCCATTAAGGACGCAAGTGGGCAAGTTATTGCTCAAATAAGTTACTGTTAGGATAGTTTCTCCCTAATACGATTTAGGGACAGATATCTAACAAAGAAGAGCCCCATCAATTTTCAAAAGATGATGATTTTTTCTTTCAACAACTTCATTTTTTTAGGGAGTATTAACACAAGTGAACTCAAGGATTAATTCCATTTCTTTGAAGAAACTAAGATTTTGGTTGACATATTCAATTCTATTGTCAAGTCATAACCTTTTTTTAACTTTTTTTTATTGAAGTAGTTTGAATCATATTATAGAAATTTTTAAACAATTGTACTACCTCCGTTTTATTATTCATTAAAAAAAATCATGTTATACATGATTAACCATCAATGACAAAACAAACCATTTTGCACCAGAAATTTTTGCAATAGAAACAAGACCCAAACATTTCTCCTTGGCATTGCTCCATATGCTCATCTGGTATTGGTCTCAATGGTATCGGCAGGGTCTCTATCTTCAGTCACTAAAACAACAGTAAGGGTAAGTGACTGGTAATATAAGTCAATGCAAATAATTCAAAGTTTATAGGAAAAACATAAGCTAGTTAAGTTTTCATTTAATTACATATTTAATTAGTTAAGTTTTCATTCAATTCCATATTTAATTAATTTATTCTTATTCAACTTTCAATATAACTCAAAATCATCAATTTCATAATTAGCAATCCAATTTCTCAATACCATATTTAATCTAACAGGTCTCATAATTAATCCAAACAATTACACAATTGATCATCAGTTAATATGATATAGGACTCTCTTGTAACTGGATACTACATTGGATTGGCCGTCAGCTAAGGGTCTTACCCGACCACCCGTGAACCTTACTTGGTCCACCAAGCCCTGTCTGGCTCCCCACCCATCCTGGATCCTATCTAACTCTTGGTAGCTCAATTGGGTCATGCTTCACCACTAGAGCCAAGAACAAGGGATAAAATATATCGATCAACTATCCACACCATGCAATATGCACATATAACAAATATATCTCAATATCAATTTATTCAATTCATAACACATTGTCCCAGCACTACGACCATCACCCTAGGACCACTTCCAAGCCACTCAGGCATGTTCATCTCTTATATTTCATTCATATCACATTTCATTTTCTCAAATTAACAATAATCCATATTTTATCACATGATGTCATATTAACAAGTCAATAATTTTCAACAATTTAAAATTCATTCCTATTATACTTTAAACACATAATCTCTACCATTTACACTATAATTCTCAATATACTGATGCCTTTAAAATTATAAGTCATCATCTAAGCAAATTAAGATTCACATTCTCAGGTTATTAATCATACTCACATTATCAATCAATTCATCACTCATCACTACCATTTAATTTATTATATTTAACATTATATATATATATAGAATTTAATACACTTAATTTATCCTACCCTTTTCCCATATGCCGAAATCATCATTAATGTTATTTTCATTAATTCGTACACCAAGTACACCCCTTACCTCACTTCCAAGCTTTTAAGACTTTTTCTTCAATGTCAAATATGTCAATTATCTAAAATTTCAAGCATTCACATATCAAATTAATGTTTCAACCTTTGATATGAAAACTTATTACACCGAAACAACCTCAAATGCATCCTTAAAGCTTCCAAAGCTGACCTTTACTAGTTTCGTTCTTTTTTACAAGGTCCACCTCGACAAACGACCCATCGGTACTTGGTTTGTCACCTAACGACATTGAAACAGAACCCTATTAAGCGTTTGTCGACACCCATTGCATGAAGCCTTATTTGCAAGCATAAAATGCTCAATTCCAACAAAACGAATACCCCCTAGATTATGCCATTTTCAGGTTTTAGAGAAAAAAGTCGAAACTAGAAATTGAAGCTACCATTTTACTTACCTCGTTTCCATAATTTCAAAAATGCGTTCAATTTTGAGTTTCAATGAGAAATCAAGTCCCAATCCACGCCTAGACACTCACGACTATTGATGGAGAAAGAAAAGCCTCTCACGCGTGACTTGATGATGGAGAAAGGAAATAGGGGAAATTATTTTATGCATAAGGGCATAATGGTCTTTTCACTTATTTTCTTTTTCCTTTTTACATTTTCTTTTCTTTTCTAATTTCAATTTCTCTTTTCTTTTATTTCTCTTAAATGAAATTTACCTTTACCTTATGGTAACTTATAATTTTACCACTATAATTTAATTTAAATATAATTTCATAATTAATCACCCTTAATTTATTATTCAAATTTTATTGCTACTTAAAAATTTTCAATTAATTAAATTTAATGCTCAATAATATTCAAATAATTCAATAATTAATTTTATACAACACAAATAATTAATTCTAATATCAGGATGTTATAACTACCCCATTTTCCAACGAAGTAACAATACAAGATAACTACTGAATCATGCCATGGTCACTTATAAAATCAATGAATGATCTAGAGAAATAGTCCTTAACATTATCACTACTAAGAATGCACACATTAGTATTAAATCGAGTACAAATTCCAACACAAAAATTACAAAATATAGAAAATAACTCAAATCTATATTTCATTAGAAATTACCAAGTTGCATGAGAATAATCATCCATAAAAGTAACAAAATACTTAAAATCAATTTTAAAAGTTACTAAAAAAGGACCCCAAACATTAGAATGAATAACCTCAAAGGCGGGCTTGAACCCTTTTATGAAAACCTGGTGAATAAACACCACAATGATGTTTAGTAGATTGACTAGACTCACATGAAAGACTAGATAAAGACTCTAAACCATGACATAATTTGGTAAGAACTCCTAAAGGCAGGTGACTCAAACGACAATGTAGCTGAAACTGAGACATCTTTCCACTCCTAGAGGCGCTTGATGCAGGTAAACTTCTAAATGTAGTTGAAACACAGACACCGTTCCCTGCCAATAATCCTATGTCAGTAGATCCTGGAAAATACAATAATTAGACAAAAGAAAGTGTTGGAGCAATTCAGTGAGGAAGTAAGTTGACTAAGAGAAAACAAATTTAAAGGAGATTAAGGCAAGTACAAAACAGCGGATAAATGTAAGGTGGAAACAAGCCACTCCCCTTAATAGAGAAGACATCGGTGAGGTTTTCTACTAGTTTGCTTGACAAATTTGAGACCGAAGCACTTCATATTGCAAATCTAGCCTAAAGAGCCAACTCAAAGCAATGCGTTTATTCTGTTGAATTATCATTTCATCAATGGTTTTGCAAGTCAAAAGAGACTTCATTTCTTCAGTATATAGTATGAATAATTAGATCCAGAATTCACCTTAAAGGAAGTTCCTTTTCAAGTCTGGCTCAAGGATCTCAACGGTCAAGAAAATGTTCTTGTAAGCATGCTTAAGCAAAGACCTACGAAAAGAAAGAACGACAAAGCAAGACAGTCTACGCTTTATCCAATATAACGTCAAGTCTTTCACCTGTGTCTTATAAATTCAGAGATTCTCCAAATATAAACTTCCTTCTTGGTGAAACTTACGCTACCTACCCTGCCTATGATTGAACGCATCTCAAAGCTCTTTAGTCTATAATTACATGCTCAGAACGTCTCTCTTTGACAAAAGAAAGCTTTTTGCCTGTTGTGTAACATCCTTCTCCTCAAACATATCGTCTCTCAATGGATCTACATCTAAAAACCCTTTCTCGGGCTCTATAGAACAATATATATATTGAACTAATCTCTTCAGTAAAAGGAGAGCTAATATAGATCGCAAAAGCAAGTTCTAAACATGAGTGAAAATTATAAAGAATGCATGAAATCAAAAAGAGAGAGATCCCATTAAAAGAAAAAGAAGATGGGAAAGACACACTAAAGAAAGTGTGAGCAAGGAAGAAGAAATATGAAATGAGCATCTGACATTCATGCACAACAGCCCAGAAAGAAGAATAAGATGGCAGTCTGCTCGAAGAACAAAAGATCAAATCTAGAAGAACTGTCTTGAAGTTCAAGAAAGCTCGCTATGTGCATTATTTTTTCTCTTAAGAGCTATAGCAACCAGAGATATGCCACCAGCTCATATCTGTCTGCTCTTTTAAGAGCATATCATCCCTGGTCATGCTTTCAGACTCAATACCTCCTATACCCATCTTTCATAATACACAGGTACTGAGTCTATTTAATGAATAAGTCTTTCGTCATGTAATTGATCACTTAGCTTTGCTAATTTAGAAAGACTTATTCATTTGAAATAACTCTTCATACCCTCTTGAGGTCTGAAGTGTTGCCAGACTCTGAATAGGTTGGAAAACACTCTTGGCTTGGAGAGGGTTTGGAAATAATACAAGGTTCGAGCCAGGATTGGCTCATGAAAGAATACTTGGGTCTACCCCAGCAGTGGGTGATGTAAAATAATACTCATAGGAATTAAGAGAGGTCTGATGTATTGAAACACGAGCTGTGCTTAGGCCAGGAGTAGCCGGAGTCAAGAATACTTACAGTCTGCCCCAGGAGTGAGTGCGTGCAAAAGAATACTCGAAAGCACAGGGTGTGCTTAGGCCAGGAGTGGCTGGACTCAAGAATACTCAGAGGCCAAGAGTGGCCGGACTCAAGAATACTCAAAGGCCAGAAGTGGCCGGACTTAAGAATACTCAGGGGCCAGGAGTGGCCAGTGTCAAGAATACTTTAAGAACGGGTTATGCTTAAGCTAGGAGTGGCTGGAGTAAATAATACTTGTAAGCTCGGTCTAAGCTGTTTATGTAAAAGTTTTTACATTATGAAAACCCTTCAGATTTGAAGGCACTAAATGTAGTCTCCGCGTTGGAGGTGAACCAGTATAAATCTCGTGTGTAGTGTCTTTTTCTCCCTTACCCTTTACTATCAAAAGTCTGGTGCATTTTGAATGTTAATCTCGATAGTAAAAGTCTGGCTAATATAAACGCTTCTTCTCTCGCTCACTAAATCAAAATAACACGCTATCTGCCTCCTCAAAAGTCTGGTCCGCTGCATAATGCTCTAAAAGTTTAAATATCACTTTTTGGTCTGAAAAAGTGAACAGACTTATTTAACCCCCCTTCTAAGTTTGTTTTCTGAACCATCAATTAACATCCAAGCAAAACTCCATTTACAAAACTCCGGTTTTCTCAACTCCGTTTACAAAACCCTAGTTATCTCAACCAGGTTACCCCAATTGATAACTAAACAGATCCTAAAAAGACAATTGTTAATTAATCATTTGCATTCTCTATTTGAAAACTACTAGCTACTTTAAACAACTCAAACAACATTCATTAGAGATGGTGAGAGAGAGAGAGAGAGAACAATGAGGAGAGAGAGGGTGAGGGACAGGTACAAGGACAACGATGACTTTATCCGAGGATAGGATGACGCATATTCCGGGGGATTGACGCGTAAGAGGGTTCAATAGGCAAAGGTTAAGGACTTTAGTGCTATGAATGGAAGGGTAATTACCTCTTTTTTCTTTACGAATTTTTTGGAGGATTGGAAGTATCAAGATTTATGGCGCATGTTTCAGAGATGGGGTCGAGTATGGGAGGTGTTCGTACCAGAGAAAAGAGACAGATTTAGGAGGAAATATGGGTTTGTAAGATTTCTTGATGTGGCAAATCCCGTGTCTTTGGAGAAAGAGTTGGATCAAGTGAGGATTTGTTGTTATTTGGTATGCTATTGTTTGGACGATTTGGGAGTATCGTAACAATGTCATTTATAGGAATCAGGGTAATTGTGTGGCGAAAATGTTTGGACTAGTACAATTTCGTAGTTGGGTTTGACTTAAGTCTCGTTGAAAAGGTTTTTCTAGAGGATTAGTGGAGTGGTATATGGAACCTTTATTGTGTCTTGTAATTGTTTGTTCTTTGTATATGGGTTGAAGTACCTCTTGTACCTTTTTTAATATTATTTTCTTACTGATAAAATAAACTATAAGCAAAAAGGAATTTTATTTCAAGAATAGTAAGCTTCAGTATAAATGTTTCAATTTGTCATCATTAATTTAACTATTGGTTTGTTGATTTAATTTTTAAATATATCCGATTCTATTCACACCCGTAAGTCTTAATCCAAAAAGATAAGCAAAATGTTACAAGAAAAAAGTTTCAAGAGTGGGTTTTGGTAAATTAATTAAGAAATACATACATGTAAATTGGCTGCATGAAACGCTACAAGCATGCTACAATTTTATTGCTTTGATGAATTATATATGTAAAAGCTTATAAATTCTTCACCATTGCTTATAACACAACCCAAGGAAGATATTTAAAGCCAGGGAGAATTGTAGATGGGAGTTACAACAGATTTAACTTGTAGATATTTATGTAAGGCTTCTAATCCAAAATCTCTTCCAAACCCACTCATCTTGTATCCACCATAAGGAATGTCATTCCCAAAGGCAAAATAACAGTTGATCCATACAATACCCGCACGAATCGACCTTGACACAGTGTTTGCTGTATCCAAACTCTTTGTTACAATTCCTGCTGCTAGGCCATATCTAGTATTATTGGCACCCTTAATTGCATCCTCTATTGTCCTGTTGTTCATTATTATCCTTGAATTTAGTATTCACAAACAAACTCCAAACAATTTTTATGGATATGCTTACAATATATTAATAAACAAACAAGAGAGATCTTAATCAAATTGATAAGTTAAAAGTGATTTTTTATTATTTAATGTTATTATTTACACAGTTTCCTTTGTTTTCAAGGCAACCCCAACATTATTCTCAATAAAAACTTTTTCTTTTTAAAATAGGACCCAAAAAATTAAAAGCATAACTTACTCAAATTTCATTAGAGACATCACTGGTCCAAATATTTCATCTTGTGCTATAAGCATGTCTTCCTAAACATGCAAGATACAATGTGATGGTTAGCTATGTAATTATCTTAAGGAAATAAGTTAGTTGATACTTTTGTGAAGTTAAAATTCACCTTGACATTGGAGAAAATTGTAGGCTCAATATAGTAACCCTTATTGCCAACTCTTTTACCTCCTGTCAAAAGGGTGGCCCCTTGTCTCTTCCCATGCTCAATATATGAGAGAATTTTTTCAAATTGTCTTTTATCAACCTATATCAAGAAAACAATTAAGCAAAGTTCTTGAAACATAGTAATTGGTAGGTCACTAGGAAACAAATGATATATATGCTACTAAGACTATATATTATGTTGGTGCTATTGATTCAAACCTGGGGCCCTTGTTGAGAATTAGGATCAAAAGGATCACCAACCACCCAGGCTTTAGCTTTCTCCACCAACTTTTTCTCAAATTCATCATAGATCCCCTCTTGAACAAAAACACGGGAACCCGCAACACAAATTTCTCCCTGAAATTGGACAACAACGACAAAGTTAGAACCCATGTAATTGAATCGTTTTTATAGAAAAGGACAAGATTTCTTGAAGAAATTTTACCTTGTTAAATAGGATGCCCAAGAGAGCAAGTTCGGCAGCTTTGTCAACATCAGCATCATCAAAAATTACAAGAGGTGATTTTCCTCCTAGTTCAAGTGAAACTGGCTTCAAATTACTACTAGCTGCAGCATGCATTACTTCTCGACCAACTTCTGTTGATCCAGTGAAGCTAACCTGCACATGCACAATCATGACAATTTTATTAGTCTTCACTTTAACAAATAATGAATAATCATAACTTCTTCAAAATGTTTAACACTTTAGCTTAGGACAAAACTTAGATACAAATTAATATTCCTTATATGTTTTTTTTTGCCGTTATGTCTCATTAGAGTTGTGTTTCACTTTAGTAACCTATGTCGACCATTGATGTTAACATTTATTTTGCAAAATATCAAAGTGAAACTCTAATTATGGTTAGCAAGCAACACCAAAAACACATAAGAACAACAATTAAGTTTTGTTCCTTAAGTTCAAGGGTGAGTGTGGTTTCCAAATAATTCACATTTAATAAACTAACCTTATCAATGTCCATGTGTGAGCTTATTGCAGCGCCTGCAGTTGGGCCAAATCCAGGTACTACATTGAGCACTCCATCTGGAATTCCAGCCTAAAAAAGTTTTTAAAAAAGTAGTCAGCTTAGCCTATAGTAACTAACTTGCCAATGCCAATTATGCTTGAAAAGAAAATGAAATGAAGTATTTGTTGAAGAAATGTACCAACTTAGCTAGGTGAGCATAAAACAAAGCTGAGAGAGGTGTTTGTTCAGCAGGCTTAAGGACCATTGTGCAACCAGCAGCCAAGGAAGGGCCAACCTTGGCAACAAACATGGTGCTAGGGAAATTCCAAGGAATAATGTGCCCCACAACACCAATTGGTTCTAGCAGAGTATAAGCATGCAACTCCCTAGATGGTTTTAAGACCTCTCCATGAATTTTATCAGCAACACCAGCATAGTAACGTATAGTATCTGCTACGTTAGGAATATCAACTGTCTTGCACCAATCGTACAATTTTCCAGCATCAATGACATCTAATGCTGCTATTTCTTCTACATTTTCATCAATTAGGTCTGCCCATTTCATCATAATTTTTGCTCTTTGCTAAAAAAATCACATTAAATAAGCTTAATAATATGTTCTGAAAAAGGATGCATGTTTAACAACAACTCTCCTTCCCCCTTCTAAATACAAAATATCCAAATGAATTTTGTTCATTATTTTGTTTTTTTATATATATTTTTATGTTTAATAGAAGCATTGTAGTTTAAATCTTGGACCTCATGCAAGTTACTCAACTCTCCCCACTAAATTGATCCCAACGTGTATTCACAGTTTTATTTTATATATTGCAAGAATACTCACGAAGGAAAAGTGAGTGTGCATGTAATAGGACCTATGTAGAATAAAAAAAGTGTCATATTCTTATTAAGAAAACGGGATATCACCGCCATTGTTCCATGAATTAGGACCTGTTTGGTAATCATTATAAAAATGAATAATTTAATACACTGTTTAAGATAATCAAATTTTTGTTGAATTAACTAATATTTTTTCAGGCTAAATCTAATTTGGTTGAAACAAAAGGTACAAAGTGAGATGAAGTTACGTGTCTTTTGGAATACCGTTGAGGAAACAGAATTATGAAAATAGAAAAATTTAAAGATTAATATTAATCTTTCACACTGATTGAGACAGTCAAAACTCTTTTTGACTGTGAGATTTTTAATGGTTTAACCAACACTAACAGGGAAACCAAACGTAACCCTACATCGTTTTTGGTTGCCGAGTCATTTTACTGTGTTCTAGCAAATCTTTGGAGCAGATCTACACATACGTTTTAATAAAATGTTAAAATTATATTGAGGGCACAAAAAGATTAATAATTTGGTAGTGTCTCTATCCTTTAGGAGTAAGGAGGTGCAAGTTTGAACCCCACCTTTCCTCTTTCTACTTCTCTTTCCTATGGACCAATGAAATTTCACATGGGTTGAGGCCCAATTTTGTTTTATGAGGTAAGTTTTTATTTTTTTTATTTTTGTTCATTTATTTTATTTTATTTTATGATAAATGAAAAAATAATAATAAATAATCCCTCTTTCCTGTGATTATGTTTGAACTTTATGCTTCATTTTAATTATCATTTTTTGTCGATTATTTTCATCTTAAGAAATAAAAGAAAACATGTTTGTGGTGTTTTAAATTAAATTTGGATCATTTTGTGAAAAAAAAGAAAAAAACATTTTCATTAAATAAATTATGTAACAATTTTATAATTATGTTGTGTAATGTATTTTACCCAGACCAATATTATAAGACTGTGAAAGTAGATAAGTGTATATAGTATTTTGTCTGGTATTTTCTTTCGGCATAAAACTTTTAATTAACATTTCAAAAAAAACTTTTATCAGAATAAAAATGTTCTTTACAATATTTAAATTCAATCCATTTCAAATAAAATTTCTTCTTAAATGAAAAATCCAAAAAAATATACAAACTTCTTTTCAAAAAATTAAAATGTTTTTCTATTAAAAATAAAAATTCAAAAATATATTTTCTTTGAATAAAAATTGAAATTCAAAAAAATTAAAATAATTTTCAAAAAACAAAAAATAAATTACAGGTCCTTGTACTGATTTCCTACTGTATTTGGAAATATAAAAGGGCGGGCCCACTTTTTCTTTAAATAATATTTTTTCTCAAATGATATTTGTTTATTAAGTCAATTTTAAAGTTATCATACAAATTACACGATTTAATTTTAGATGCTATTTTTAGGAATGGATGAATAAATGCTAATAGATTTCATATTCAGGACCAACTCTAGAACTTTAAAAGATTTTCCCTAATATTTTACTCTTTAAAAACAAAATAAAATTTTGATGAAAACTCCACATTTTAAACTTGAATTTCAAACCATTTTTTTCTTGATTGTTGCACGTCGCGAGATCCACATCGTGACAAGTATCATTCAACTTCAATTAATAAATCTAAAACATATAAGAACAACAAGTATACCATTAATTAGGTGAACAAAAAACTCATTTACCCGATCTGTCCTCAAACAACAACTTTAGCATATTAAAATTATATAACTTGGTTAACTAAACTACTATTATAACATATAACAAAAGCATAAAAATCTCCAAAAATTTTAATTAGTGATGGCAACAGGAAGGGTCGGGACGGGACCGCGTGAAAATCGATGTAAGTTTGGGTGCACATATAAAAGAAACAGGTTTGAAATTATGCAAATTAAACTCAACTTAAAATAGTATATATATTTTTAATAAAAGTCATATTTATCTAATACATTATAGTTTAGGTAATATTTAAAAATATTTTAAAAATCAATAATAAATACTATCTTTGTTCCTAATATAAGACTTTTTACCTAATTTATAGGTATTAAGAAAATTGATTAGTATAATTAAAATCATTAAGACAAAGTTAATAAGAAGAAAAATTAATTTTTGTGTCACTCAATTATAATAGGAGAGATAAATATTTTAAGTAAGGTGATTCATTCATTATCTTTTCAAACTCTAATAAGAGTTACTTATTTAATAGGGTATTTTAGTATAAAAATAAATTTAAAATAAGGTATTATATTAAAAGATAAAAAATCTTAAAAAATTCTTATATTTAAGGGAAAATATGGTAATAATAACTTAAGATGTATATCATATTTTAAAATAAATATATATTATTAATAATTATTATTATAATTTAAAATCAGTGAACTGTATCTACGCAAAACAAAAGAAACTATTTTAAATTCCCATAATAACTACTTTTATATTAAATTATATATTTGTTTGGTTAACAATTAAAAAAAAGAATTTAAAAAAAAAAATTAATAATTAATATTTATCCTTCATATCATTCAAAACCTTCAAAATTTCATATAACCAACAACTCTAAATGCATCATTTTCCTAACCCCCTATCCTCTGCTCTATTTCCATAACAGAGAAGTAAACAGATGCTATATTTTATGCTTAGCGAAAAGAATGTAAAACGTACAAACATTTGCGGGTGAATCTCTAATTAAACATATCTTACCCAAAACCACTATTCTACATACATAAGCTGGCCTAGGTTTTTGCACCAACGATATCATAACCGCACCACGCATTGATATGTCAACGCTCAATAATATTCACAACCATATACTTTTCGTTGGTCTTTTTTTGTCCTCGGTTTATTTTGGTTCTGAAAAAAATTATTTTTTAAAGTTTTTAAAACTTATTTATTATTTCTTTTTGTTATATTTTTACTTAAAAAATAACTAAATACTAATAGTATTAATAAAAATTTAATTTAAGATAAAAATAAAATAGAAAAATAAATATAAAAATATTATAATTTAAAAATATTAATTATTTTTTTAATTTATGTAATTTAACCTTAAAAGTGACGTGATATTTAACATTAATCAAAGTTGAAAAGATGTGTGTGCCGTTTCGCGTTTGCCCAGTATTTATGGTGTGGATTGGACCATAAGTAGAGTCCGAGAATTCAAGTCAAAATCAAAAATGAAAAAAATAATCTAGAGTCTAGAGTCTAGACTCATGTGGATGTATAGGACTAATTGACTTTCCAATTTTGATGTGATACACAATAAATTCTAAAATTCAAATTACACATCTTTCTCAAACTGACTAATTGTTTCAACCAGAGGAAAGAAAATAGGTAGAGAAAAAAATTCATAATTTTTTCCTTTCATTTTTCTCTCTTCCAAATATTATAAAAATACATCCTTTCAAAGTGATTATTCTTTTCAATACTATCTTTTCAAAGTCTGGATTACATTTTTCAAGGACGAAATTTTCAAATACTTACATAAGCCAGCGTAATTTTAATACAAAATATTAACAATATTAGATAGTTAGATAGAATTTTTTCTATAAATATATTGTTACTTATATTTGTAAATCATTTTTTAATCATTTAATACAATGAGTAATTTCTTATGTCTTTCCCTCTAATTTTAAGAGTACTATGACAAATAAAGGAAATTCCTCGAAGTCCCAAGTTTCATATAACAAAATGCCTGCATTAGTTTATTTAAAAAGTAAAAGATGCTTTAGCAAATCAAACAATTAAAAGAATAATCAAACATTTGTTCGAATTTGTTAATCGATTTCCGTCGAATCCAATAATGGACGACACATATTAAAAACACTTTTGCTTAAATTGATTTCTAATAAATCCAAAATGTTTCTGTTTCATGTGTCAACTAATAGAAGAGAGATGGACCCGTGCGATATGCTTGTAGCTCGACATAACAAGTGGGAAAAGAAAATCAATACGGTATCGCAATAATTAATGCATGAGACTAATGAAACCTTAACTAGAGAGAGGAAGTCAAATGAAATTGTTGCGTGCGACTTCAGATTCTATTTAAATGTTTTAGATCGAAAAGAAATATGCATATTAATAAATATAATTAGTATTATTAATTTTTAAAAAATAAATATTTATTTTTCATCTTATTCATATCTCTTTTATTTATTATTCTTAGAATTTTCTTCACTTTAATATCAATAAAAATATTATTGGAATAACAATAATTAGTACCATTTTGAAATTTTAAATAGACAATCAATACTATCTTGAAACTAATTAAATAAAAATAAAATTTTGATTTTTGATAGTAAAATAGAAACGGATGAAAGTATTATATTGAAATAAAAAAGTTGTTTACCAAAAAGAAGTGCCTCATTAGTATCTACCGACATAATTTGAGAAATTAAAAGTAGGTTATTTAAAAATTATAGTAGGTGGACATTAATAATATTTTTAAATAAAGAATTTTCAATTTTATTCCCTTAACTACTCGTGTACTTCGAACTAAGTTTAGGTGTTTCTTTTATTATTACTATTCCCACCTTTTCAAAATAGTTGTTGTTTAAGATTTGTACACCTAATAAATAGGTTAGTTTGTAACTACTACTTATATCAGTAAATACTTTATCAATATTTATTAAGTTAGGGATAAGAGTGAGATCAAAATATAAAAATTGCATTATTTTTTGCTTTAAAATCTTGAAATAGAAACAGTATCTATAAATCGACTTTAAATTAGTGTTAAAAAAACCGGTTCAGACTGGTCAGTCGGACTGGTCAGACCGGTAACCGGTGGCCCAACCGGTCCGAACCCTTAATCAGATCGGGAATGTATTTGACCCGGTGTGACCCAGGTTAAACCTGTCAGTTTTCTAAAAAACCGGTGACCCGGTGATTGAATCGGTCTAATAAATTATTTTTTCATTTATTTAGCATACTAAACTACGAGGTGTGGATTTGACAGTGTTTCATTAAAAAATTGAAAAAGCAATGCGCAATTCACGTGCTGCAGCATATGCACTTTAACTTTCTATCTTTTCATGAATTTTTAATCTTTCTTTTCTATTTCTTTTATCAACTTATTTCCAAAAGGGCATATTTGTGTGAAGGATTTTGTTGTGCCGGAGCTATGATATATCTAATATATTTATTTGCATTAACATCACCATCATTGTATGAAATTTGATATTTACTTTCATTAGATACTTTAATTTAGAATATGAAATACTTAAAACTTTAAAAACACAGGTAGTATTTTTTATTTTTATTTTTTAAAATAAACTAAGTCAATTGATTCAACCAATGAATCAACCAGTTCAACCATTAACCTATTAACCTAATAGCCAGACCGGTTCCGGTTTTAATAAAACTGCTTCAAATTATGAGAAACGGCAGAAACAGTTAGGAAGATCGTACTAAAAAGGGAAGGAGAAATGATAACGTACAGCGCCGGGCATACGAGGCCATGGACCATAGTCAAAAGCGACACGTGCCGCTTTCACAGCGACATCAACATCTTCTTTTGATCCTTCTGCGATGCTAGCAATTACCTTTTCCGTCCCTGGATCTATTGTCTCAAACTCCTTTCCTGTTTTTTACCCCAATTTTAGAATAAAGCAAAATTCAAAAAACAGAAAACTTAAGCACAAGAACCCAAAATGGATTTCACAATATTCAATTGTAAAATATATTTTACACCACCATTACTTCCTCCTCCTTCTTCTTTTGTCAACACAACCCTTATTTTATATACCAAAGAAAGCAAAATAATCTAATAATCAACTGTGCAAATGAATATTATGCAAATGTAAAAATTTAATATTAAAAGTTAATTTTTTATTAAACTGATGATTTTTTTTATTGATGAAATCTCGAATGAGTTTAAAAGAGGGATATGGATTATAAAATTGTCATACAAATAGTTGTGTTTGTGTTAATTAGGTGATTACATGCATTCTCTATTTTTTTTATATGCTTTCGAAGTTAAATAAAAATTACTACTCCACTCTTTACTCTTATACTTAAACTCAAGAGTGCTAATTTATAAATATTCTTATATATTCATTTAAGACTCTTATTTATAAAAAAATCTCTCTCATCATTTTTTTCTATTAAATCTTTTCCTTTATTTATTTTTCTCTCTCTAAAAACAGTAAAGCCCTTTCTAGAGATCCCATTGAGGTGTTTATGACCCACTTTAAAATTAAAGTTGAAACCATTTGACAAAATTCACTTTTCTATAAATACTATACTATTGAATGAATATGTGTATGTAGTTGCATGGTTGAGAATTACAGTTGGGGCATGCCTTATCCATTCGGCGCTGTACTTGTCCAGCCATTAAACCTAACCTAACCATATATAGCATTAGGATCTATTTGATTTTCAGTTTGAATAATATATTAAATTAATATTAACTATTAAATAATTTAATAAAATTGAATTTCTATAATGCCAAACAAACTGATAGCTAATTTCTATTATCATGTAATGATCATCTGTCTAAAATCTGTCCTCGGAATTGCCGTTCAATGCTTCGTACACTGCTAGAGTATACTATTATCCCCACAGAGAAAGCAAGCTAAATAAAGATAAAAGTTAAATTCAATTGTATTTCCATAATTGATTATTAAAAATGAGAGGAAACGTTTAAAGAAGAAGAAGAAGAACCTGAAATGGAATCAACGAATTGTCCATTGATGAAGAGCTTGGTGAACTTGACGGAAGGAGTAGCGTGGCCATTAATGGAGGGGGGAGGGGTGGTCATGTTGGTGCGTGTGGCTTACGAAAGCAGAGACGAGATCGATCGCAAGGGATCTTGTGGAAGCGAAATATAAATGGTTTTGAAATTTGAATTGGAGAATGAAGAGAACCTTTTCTTATATACACACTCAAGGGGTGAACAGAGCCGCCCAGAAAGAAATCTCAGCGGTGCCAAACTCGACACGTTCGGTTAGGTCTGTCTTCTATTCTCATTTTTTTTTCTAATAAAACAAAATTATTATTTTATTTAAAAATTTATATTACAATAAAAACAAGAAACAAAAACAATAAATGAAAATGTAAACTAAGCGATATGTTAGTTTTCTTTCTGTTTTTCATTTTTAATTATAAAACGGTTATTATATTTTTTGTTTTTAAAGATTTATAAAAATAACCACTGAAACTCATTTTTTTCTGTTTCCTGATTTTATTTTTACTCAAAAATATCATGTCAATTTTGTAATTTAAAAAAAAAAACTAAACACGTCCTAAATTAAGTTTGCGTGACTTTCCATGTCAGGTTATTTTATTTTACAAAAAATTACATAAAATATTCTTTAAATTCGTAAAAAAAAGTATTTCACCATATAATTTAAGTAAAACTTTTCGAGACATTTTAAAAAAATTCTGAAAACGTTCCTCGCAATTAGATTAACGTGTAAATTTTTCTTAAATTTTGAGCTAAAATGTAATTTTAACAAATTTTAAGGGTGTTTTATGAAAATCATTCATGGTGATTAATTATTTATGATGGGTAGTATTTTCTAGACCTAGACACTCAATATTTTTCTCTGGATCTTTTTAATTTAATTACAGAAAGAGGCCGTTCCTTTTCTTTGGCTTGCACAACTCCACAAGTAACTCTAAGTCTATGATTCCGAATTCCAATATGAAACTGTCTTTTTAGATGGGGATTGAATTGAATAGATCGGGAGAGAGAGAGAGAGAGAGAGAGAGATATGAAACTGTCTTTTTAGATGGGGATTGAATTGAATAGATCGGGAGAGAGGGAGAGAGCGAGAGAGGGAGGGAGAGAGAGAGAGAGGAGTGAAAATAAATGAATGAACTTTGTTGTTTTAATGAGTAAAATAAAGTGTTAAAATAAATTCACCATTTAATTAGGATGAGAAACTAGGGATGTCCAATTTCGACGTTATCCGTGCGAACTCGAGCTATCCGATTTTAAAGATAAGAACGGGTCGGTTTGTAACGAGTTTTTGGGTAAAAATAGGTCATTTAAGTGGTTTATTGTGACTAAAAACGGACGGATTCGAGTTAAAAAAAGTAAACCTGAAGATACCCATACCTGACCGACTGCTACTAGGAATATCATGCAGTTATTTCTCTTTACTGATTTCTAGATATATTGACGATACTTTTTTTAAGATTGGTCTTTGTGTGGTCAACTTGAAGTCATACATGAGTTTATTATCAAATCATCATATTCTAAATGCATGTGTTAGATCTAAACACTTTATAACTTTTAAGTTCTTTTCTGGTACTAGTACAATCTATGATTAAAAAAAATAATCTAATAGAATTAATTCCTACTGCTTCAATGTTCTGTCACTTTCATATTCCATAAGGCGTTGGTTCTAAAACATAAAATACATCATTTTTATATGCAAGTCTTTGCTAAAATTATTTTATACGTAAAAGGTGTTTGGCAAAAAATAAAAATTAAATTTTCCTAAGAAACTTAACCGAAAAACCCGACCGAAAAAATCGAGAACCGCAATTAACCGAACCCAACCAAACCGACCGTAGTATTGGGTGAAAATAGGTTATTGTTTGTGTTTTATGGATAACAACGGGTAGACTCAAAAGTAATCGAATTCAACCGAACCCGACCGATGGACACCCCTATGAGAAACCTCCCAGAAATAGTGTCCAGTCTCGTCACATAATAATGAATGATTTTGTTCTTTTAAATATTTTTGTTGCATTATTTTTTAATATTAATGATATACAATGTATATAGTAATAAATTAACGTCTCATGAATGAGTATAGAGGCTATTGTACCCACACTCTCTCGTCCCAACAACACACTTTTATTTTTGATATATTAGGTATATAATATATAATTTTAAGTTTTTTCTAATAATAATTTGAGTAATTTATTTTTAAGACTGCAATGTGTAATTTGAAACGATAATTTTTTTGGAAATGGTGGAACCTAACCCATTATATTATGAAGAATTACTAAAATACAATCGTGGAACTACTTAGAGGCTATTTGGTTGGACCCTAAGACCTTGGTTCCGCTGCGTTGAACGACCCTTTCTCCGTCGTCGTTTCTCAGTTGCACGACTGCTTCTCTTTAACACGCTTTTACTCCTCCGTTCTGTCGAGCCCAACTACGTTGCGTTGGGCTCAACCTCCGTTGGCCAGAAGCAGTTCCCATTAGCCTCCCTTCAACGCAGTTCGCCCTTGACCACTTTACCCCTCCAACAGTAAAAAGCACGCAAGCCATGACAAGAGCCATCACGCGGGTCTCCGATCTGACCAAGGGGGAAGCTTCCACACCCGATCTGAGGTATGGCACCACCCATCTCTTTTCTTCTTCCATTGCTTGGTTTTGAGGTCTGTGAAGCGTTGGTGGCTGCCACTGATCCATTTTCTTCTTCCTCTATGGGGTGGGTTTTGGGTTGGGGTTGGGGCGGGTTATGGGGATGGGGTTTGTTGGGTTGATGATTTGTGGTGGGTTGGGGTGGTCCTGGCCGTGGATGGTGGTGATTGTAGGTAATGGTGGCTGTTGGAGGTTTGCTGGAGGTGATGGCACTTGGGATGGACGGTGATGATGTAGTTCAGCTGATGGAGGGACGTGATGGGTGTGGTGCATGGGTGAGGTGCTGTTGTAGGGTGTATGGTAGCATTGCCTCATTTTTATTCTAAATTATATATATATATATATATATATATATATATATATATATATATAATTTAGTTTAATTATGTATTGTGTTGTGTATATAATTTAGTTTTTATATATGTTGTTTAATGATGTAAAATGTAAGGTTAAGGTTGCATGATGTTTAGTTATTTGTTGAAGGATTTTTAGACTTAGGTAATTTAATTTAGTTTTGTATTTGTAAAATTAAATGTTTATGTATAATTATAGTTTAGTGGTTTAAAATATGTTTAGATTAATTTTAGTTATTACGCGTAATGAACGATAAATAACGAGCAGCAAGACGTGAGAAATTGTAAACGTTTGCGAACCTATGATAATTTTAGTTATGTTACATAATTAATGAAGAGTGGGAGGGACGATTAGTTATAACCAAATTAAGTTATAATATGTGTTTATGACAATATTTTTATAAAAAATGTCAGAATTTAATATAATTTTTATTATAACTTAATTTAGTTACAGAAGCAAAATTAAGGTCACTTTTATTTTGTGGATGCAAAAGTAATATAACAACCATTTAATTTGTAATTTTTTAGTTTTACTATATATTAAAAAATATTTTAAATTTATTAGTTTTAATATATTAATTCATTTATTAAATATATAATTAAATTTAATATATATATGGTTTAATATTATATATTTAATATTAATATAAACAAATATACACACAAATTATATATATTTAAACTCATACTCTTTTTGGTAATTTTATCCTCAATTACTTTTACTATTTCCCCAACCCAATTCCACTACAAACCAAACACAATTACTATAATTCAACTCACTTTAACTCAACTGTGAACCAAACAAAATTCCATTTACAAAACCCTAGTTTTCTTAACTCTATTTACAAAACCCTAGTTTCCTCAACTCCGTTGACTCAACTGTGAACCAAACACCCCCTTAGCATGTGTTTGGTTACCAACAGAACGACGTTCCGTTAGGGGTTAACAGCGAAATCCTCTGTTGCAGAAATGGTGTGGTGCTTGGCTCCCCCTTCCTCTTCGTTCCGTGCATTCAACAGCCGTTCCAACTTCGTTTGGCGTTGGTTTTTCTCCGTTGGGTACAAGCGTGCCGCTAGTTCCCTCAACTCAACATGGTTCAGCGAAAACCCTAAGCTACCCTTACATTTAGGGTTAAAACGCGTAGCCTCATCCTCAAAGGCGGAGACTTATACCCTGTGAGCGATGCCATTTCACAAGGAGGAAGACACAAAGCCACCCGTCGCAAGTAACATTCGAGTCCTTTGGTTTTGGATTTTTGGTTTTGTGGGTTAGGATTTCTGGTTTTCTGTGGATGTTGTGGGTGCTGGGTTTACATTTTCTGGGTGTTGTGGGTGCTGTGTTTGTGGTGGGTGTAGGGAGGGTTATGGGTGGGCTGCGGGAAGGGTTGTGGGTGGTGCGGTGGTTGTTGGGTGAGGCGTTGAGTTAAGGGTGGGTTGGCCGTGAGGGTGGGGTTTCGAGTTTGGGCCTGGTGGGTGTAGGGAAGGTTGTGGATGGGTGTGGCCGTTGGGTTTGGGTGTCGGGTCGGGGTGGGTTAGCCATGGGCATGGGGTTTGCTGGTTGTAGGTGGTGGGTGAAGGGATGATTAGGGTATTGGTTATAGTGAGGGGGTGGTTTAAGGTGTGGGTGAGAGGATGGTTATGGTGATAGTTGCTGATTGTGGGTTGTAGGTGGTAGGGATGGTTATGGTGTGGGTGGGGGGTTGGTTACGGTGAGGCTTGAGGGGTGGTTTAGGGTGGGGCGTGGGTGGTTACTGTGAGAAGGTAGTAGGTGGTTTAGGGTGGGGGTGGGGTTGTTAGGCCATGGGGAGGGGGTTGGGTGGTGGATGGTGGTGGGTGATGGGTGGTGGTTGTGGTTAAGGATGGTAGTGATGAGTTTAGGTGGGGGATGAAGGGTGCTGATGATGAGGTGCATGAGTGTGGGTTGTAGGCTAGGATGCATAGTAATGGTGAATGAATGGTGATGGTTAGAGGTGTATGGGTGTTCTTTGAGAGGTAGGGTGTACAATAGTTATTTTTTAATGGTGTTAGATTTAAGTATATGGGTGTGTTATTTTTGGTAAGGTGTACCCTAATATTTTGTTATAAAAACATTAAAATCAGATTAAATATATTATGGTGTTATACCACCTTAGCATGCGGGATACCGATCCTGAATGACGGTTGAAGGTCAAGTGACCATTGCTTGTCACACTAAATTAATAAAAACACAGGGGAAATTTTTTTGAAAATTTTCACATCCAACCTAGGATATCCTCACATGACTTAACGAGTCCTTAATAACATATCCTAGGCTTGAGAGTTCCAAAATTGCCTAAAGAAAATTTTCAGCACGTCGATTCCCTACGCACTGCATAGTAATTTACGTCAAATTGGAGTTCCACAACTCCAATTGAGATGAATCAAATTAGTACACCTCCGCAATATAAATACCTACAAATGTTATGAAGAAGTCAATGGCCAATTATGCCCTTAAGACCAGGGATGTCAATGCGGGTTACTCGTCCCGCCCCGCCATTAACCCGCCAAAATATGGGGTGCGGCAGGTTTGGCCCCCTACCATGGGCGGGTTTGGCCCCTTACCAGAGACGGGTTGAATTTTTTGACTTGCTTCGTTTTGATGGCGAGGTGGGGCGAGATGGGTTAGCCCGCCAACTTTTAAAAAATTTTAAATTATTTTTAGTATTTTAAAAAAAGTTTTTAATAGGAGGTTGGTTAATGGTTGGTCCACTTAAAAATATAAAATAATAGAAATAAATATAAATTTATTTTTAATAAGAAAAAGTTAATTAAATTAAGAAAAAACAAAGTAGTATACCACTAAAATAAAAATTTTAAATATAATTATATTAATATTTCTAACTCAAACACTAATCAAACTAATATGCTAAAATGAAACAATCTCAATCCTCAAAATAAGTTAAGATAATAAATAAAGACTAAACATTTAAGTTCCGCTAATATTCAATAATAAAAAGTTCAATATCTTTCTAAAATAAATAGTCAAACCAACATCAATCATAAAACTAGTCAAGTTCATAAGTGATTAAAGTTATCAAACTACCACCACTAATTAGAAAATTTTTTATAAGAAATTATTAATATTATATTATTATTTTTTAATATAAAATATTATATAACCTGTCGGGTCAACCCTCCCTGCCCCGCCATAAACCCGCAAAAATGCAGGGCGGACCAATTTTGAATCCACCATAGAATAAATTTTGTCAACTCGTTCCGTCTTGTTTTATGCAGGCTGTCGGGCTGGCCCGCCAGGTTCAACCCGCATTGACATCCCTATCAAGACCGGATCATATTGAATATTTTTTTTAGTCTCTGTTTTGAATTTGAATTTGTTAATTGTTGGTATAAGAATTTAACTAATACATTAACTTATTCATATAGTGTTGACATATCCAAAAGGTTATTAATATGTTTAAATGTAATTTTCGGTCATTAAAAAATCAATAATTATATTTTCTGACAATTTTGAAAGCAAGTTGAATTATTAAAATTTGTATTTTAACTTGTTATAGTCATTGTTAATAATTAATTAGATATGTAAGAATCATATTAACAAGTTAACGTGTAATTTAATTATTTATATATATAATTACCGAATTTTAATTTAAAGTAGCAACAAAAGTAAAATATTATATATAAGAAGAAATATTTTATAAAAATAAAAACAAAAAGGCATTATTTTATAAAGACACAAAAACGAAAAAACCGTAGAGTTAATTGGTCCCTCCTAACTACAACTATAATGAAATGAAACCGCTGATGATGACATGATTTTTGCATTAAACTTTTGTTTGACATGTCGTTTCCTTTCACGGAAACCTCACAAGCAGACAATTTGATTGGTGATGAATTAAATCAAGAAATTTAAAAACTCCAAGCTACAGAGCGGTGCAGACCAACCAAAGTGGAAAAGTTTTAACTTCAACATACCTTCATATTAAAAATACTTAGTACTGAGTTTTAATTATGGATAATTGAGATACCTAATCGCTTGTAAATGCATGAACCTAAACTAGGTTTTAGGGTCTGTACTAACATGATCCTGTTAGAATAAAAAATTTCAACCACTGATAGTTTATTGTCTCTTATAGAAGCCTGGGTTTTGTTTTGATGCAAGGTTATTACCTTTGTTTAGATTTTGGTATGTTAATCTATGAATCTGATTTTTGATGACAAACAAGAAAATTAAGTTCCTATAGAATAGTTAATTTGATAGATGAGTTTAGGTTTATATTTAATATTTCTAGTTTAATCTTTGATTTAATCACGATTTATTCAAACTATAAGTTTAGTAATTGGTTTGATTTTTTAAAATTTTGTCCAAACCAATAATTAGTTAAATGCTATTTATAAGTTATATATCAACTAAAAATATGATTAAAATACACTTTATAAAGTTTAAAACAATTTTTTAACTCAAAAACTAATTTTTTATTTTAATTAAGACATCAACTTTTAAATATGGATATCGAAGCTTGACTCATCTTACAACATCAATAAACAATTCCTCCACTTTAAGCCTTTTTATTAAATGAAAAAAAATCAATCAACAATCATGTGTGTTACTATTTAGATGATTTGAAGATTCGGTAACAATGTTATTTTTAGAAATGAAATTGTTTATTTAAATAAAATGTTTGAATTGATACAATATAAAAGTTGAGTTTAACTTAAGTCTCGAATAAAAAAATTTTCTAGAAATTTTGTTGAATAATATAGCGAATCTTTTTCATACATTTCAAATTTGTAACGGTTTAAATTTATACATGTATCAAGATATATTCTTTTATTAAAAAAAACACGTGTGTTTTCTTCTTAACTACAGCCATGACAACTGAATTTTGTAGTTTTTATATTAATTTTAATTAATACAATTAATGCGGTGCATTTTATTTATTAATTAATCAATACCCTTATGACAATTCATATTTGTAGTTTTTGGGTAACAACTTTGGTAAGGGTTTAGCGGTTAGCATGATCAGTATTCTTTATTATAAAGGACAAAAAAACGTTAATTTATGTATCTCTTTCCACAAAAGCTATCTGACAAAGGGTCCTTCGAATTAATTTAGGTCAACGTCAGCGTCTGTAAATGATTTAGTTATTTATCAATATATTTTTATAATTTTATAATTGTGTATCTAGTTCTTTAATTTTTAAAAGTGGTTGATTTTTGTTTCAGGGTTAATTGTCTATCGAGTTATTAATTAAAAACTTATGTAAATGAGAGATGATGTGTTACTTAATACGATGACACATGTTTTTTTCGAAGTTGGTTAAATTTGATGGAAAGTATATTGGGATCAAAATTGAACACGTTAGAAAAAAAATTGAGGATTAAAATTACATATTTAGGAGTTAGAAATATAGAATAGTAAAAATACCATAAATAAGACACAAGTATATAATTAAACCTTATGAAAAGAAATTACATCTACAAATACAAATAATTTTTTATTCTTATTTTTGTTTTTTAGTAAATTTTAACGAATACAAATATACTATCCAACTACAAAATACTAATACATTCAAAATATAAATTTTTTTGAATTGAAATCTAAATTATCTTTCCTTTAACTTAATCAAATTCAAAATCTACATCGAGTCAATTCAAGCATTTTTTCTAAACCCTTTAAATATTACATCATTTAATGCACCTTAACTAGTCTAAACAGTAACAACAACTATTTAAAACAAAAATCCTATTTTGTTCCTATTCTGAAATAACAAGAATTAATAATAATAGATTAAAAACAAATTATCCTATGGTCAAAACCAACAATGTAGCAGTGCGTATTTGCAGAATGCAGTGTGAAGTGTGAACATGTACGGGGCACAGGCCCAATAATAGCCCATAGTCAACGGTCTTAAGATAATGTCTGGCCCACTCTTCCCATTCCTCCTTAGAAGAAAAACATATTTTTATCACATTATTATTATAGGTTTTTTCATCTCAAACTTTTAAATAATTAAAAATAACAATCTTTACTATTTTTAAAAAGAAAATTATCACTTTAATGACTTCAACTCAACTCTTAAACATGACCAATAAAGTGAATTATGAGTAAACAAAGCCAACTTCCTTGGCCAATATTTTACTAGATATTATATAGTATCTTATATAATATTTAGTAAAAAATATTAATATTCCATAGTATCTTATATAATATCTTAAGAAAAACCAATTTGTATAGAATGACAATGAATATGTCTTTTAGCGAAAAGGTAAAAGACATTTTATTATCTGTTATAAAATCAAGGAAAATAAGAATGGAGTAAAAAGGAGGCAAAGACTTAAGAGAGAATTAGAGAGAGATGAAGAATGAAAGATTAAGAGTGAAAAGAGGTGTGTTTTTTTATGTATCAACAAGAGCAAGGGGGAGTGGGTATTTATAATAGGGAGAGGTGGACATCCACCATATAAAATATTCATAATACCCCCCCTTGGATGTCCACATTTTAGAATGTGTCTCGTTAAAACTTTACTAGGAAAAACCCAGTGGGATAAAAACCTAGTGAAGGAAAAAGAGTACAACATTCTTTACAAGGTAAATAAATAATTCAATGTACGAGTATTTAATTCTCCCCCTCATCAGAACATTTATTTAAGCGTCGAAAACCAATCTTCTGTACTAGTTGCTCGAAGACTTTGGTTGGCAATGATTTTGTAAACATATCTGCCAAATTTTCACATGATCAGACTTGCTGGATATTTATTTCACCATTCTTTATGAGATCACGAGTAAAGAAAAAATTTGGTGAAATATGCTTTGTTCTATCTCCTTTAATATAGCCCTCCTTTAACTGAGAAATACAAGCTGCATTATCTTCACATAAAATTGTTGGTAGTAGTTTTCCAACATGTAAACTACAAGTTTCTTGAATATGTTGAATCATAGATCTCAACCAAACACATTCTCGACTTGCTTCATGCAATGCTAGAATTTCAGCATGATTAGATGATGTTGTTGTGATCGTTTGCTTTATGGATCTCCATGAAATTGCTGTACCACCACATGTGAACAAATATCCTGTTTGTGATCGACCCTTATGAGGATCAGACAGATACCCCGTATCAGCATAACCAACTAGGTTTGCCTTAGATACATATGGGAAAAATAAACCCATGTTCATTGTACCTCTAAGGTAGCGAAATATGTGCTTAATCCCATTCCAATGCCTTTTTGTGAGTAAAGAACTATGTCTTACTAATAAATTGACAGCAAAGGATATATCAGGTCGTGTATGACTAGCAAGATACATTAGTGCACCAATTGCACTGAGATATGGTACTTCAGGACCAAGTAGTTCTTCATTTTTGTCTTGAGGTCGAAACGGATCTTTGCTCACTTCAAGTGACCTTACAACCATTGGACTGCTCAATGGGTGTGATTTATCCATATAAAACCGCTTTAGCACTTTTTCTGTATAAGTCTTTTGGTGCATCATAATTCCTTCCTTTAAATATTCTAATTGTAATCCGAGACAAAACTTTGTTTTTCCTAAGTCTTTCATCTCGAATTCCTTTTTCAAGCAATTTACAGCTTTTGAGAGCTCTTCGGGAGTTCCGATGATGTTTAAATCATCCACATAAATTATAATTATAACAAACTATTTTCCCAATCTTTTCATAAAAACGCATGGACAAATCGGGTCATTTTTGTACCCTTTTTTTCAGCAAATATTCACTGAGACAATTATACCACATTCGTCCAGATTGCTTTAGTCCGTAAAGAGATTTATGCAATTTAATTGAATAACTTTCTCGAGGATTCGTCTTATATGCTTCAGGAAAATTAAATCCTTCAGGAAGTTTCATATAGATGTCATTTTCCAGTGAGCCATATGCAACAACATCCATAAGGCGTAAGTCGAGCCTTTCACGAATTGCCAAACTTATTAAGTATCGAAAAGTAGTTGCATCCATCACTGGTGAATATGTTTCTTCAAAATCAATACCAGGTCTTTGTGAGAAACCTTGTGCAACAAGTCTTGCTTTATATCGTACAATTTCACCATTTTCATTTCTTTTTCTCATAAAAACCCGTTTGTACCCAACTGGTTTTACACCTTTGGGTGTTTGGACTACAGGTCCAAAAACTTTTCGTTTTGCAAGTGAGTTTAACTCTTCTTGCATTGCATCTTTCCATTTTGGCCAATCATTTCTTTGTACAATTCTTTAAAAGATTTTGGCTCATAATCCTGATCATCATTTATAATATCAATAGCTACTTTGAATGAAAAAATTTTATCAACATCGACTTCATGTCGATTCTATTGTATTCCATCCATGACATAATTTATAGAGATCTCTTTATTCTTATCAATTTCAGGTACCTTGGATTCTTCTAGATTTGAAACCCTGATTATGTCAGAAGACTCTACTGAAGTCTTTATATCCTCGTTTCGACCATCTTCTTTATTTACTTTTCTTTTCCGAGGATTTTTATCTTTGGAACCAACAGGTCTGCCACGTTTTACTTTGGCTTCAGACTCATTTGTAATTTTAGATTATCCTACAGGGATATCAATCTTTATTGGAGTATTAACAGCTGGTATATATGATTTAGTCACTCTTTTTGGATCAGTAAATGCATTTGGTAATTGGTTTGCTAAATTTTGCAAACTAATTATTTTCTTAACTTCTAGTTCACATTGCTTTGTTCGAGGATCAATATGAGATAAAGATATCTCATTCCAACTAATCATTTTATCCAACTGTTTATTTTCTCCCCCTAATGGTGGGAAAACAGATTCATCAAAATGACAATCAGCAAAATGAGCTGTAAATAAATCACCTGTTAAAGGTTCAAGATATTTTATTATAGATGGACTTTCATATCCAACATATATTCCCAACCTTCTTTGAGGTCCCTTCTTAGTGCGTTGTGGAGGGGAGATAGGAACATATACCGCACTCCCAAAGATTCTTAGATGGGAAATATTTGGTTCTTTACCATGAACCAACTGTAAAGGGGAATACTCATGATAACTTGTAGGCCTAATGCGAATAAGTGTTGCCGCATGCAAGATTGCATGTCCCCAAGTTGAAATTGGGAGTTTTGATCTCATTAGCAATGGTCTTGCTATCAATTTCAAACGTTTAATCAATGATTCAGTAAGTCCATTTTGTGTATGAACATGTGCTACAGGATGTTCAACATCAATTCCAATAAACATACAATAATAATTAAATGATTGAGATGTGAATTCACCAGCGTTATCAAGGCGTATTTTCTTAATTGGATAATCAGGAAAATGAGCTCTTAAACGAATTAATTGAGCTGTAATCTCGTAAACGTCTGGTTGCGAGTTGACAATAAGCAAACATGTGACCATCTAGTTGATGCATCAATTAAAACCATAAAATATCTAAATGGTCCACATGAAGGGTGTATTGGTCCACAAATATCTCCTTGTATACGCTCTAAAAATGTGAGTGATTCACTCCCAATTTTCATTGGTGATGACCGAGTAATTAATTTCTCTTGAGAGCAAGTAGCACATGAGAAATTATTAGTTTGGAGAACTTGTCTGCTGGACAAGCAATGACCATTTTTTGTATCATAATTGTTCCGAGATGGCCTAATCTTTCATGCCAAATAACAAAATCATGTTTATTGTAAACTTTTGGTTTACTATAGCATTTGTTTCAATTGTACTAATATAAGTATAGTATAAATCGGAGGAGAATGAAGGTAATTTTTCCAATATATATTTCTTATCAGAAATTAACTTTGTTATGTAAAGATATTCATCATTTCCTTCATTTGTCGTCTCAATATGGTATCCATTACTACAGATATCCTTAAAACTCAATAAATTTCTTCGAGTCTTCATAGAATATAATGCACTTTCAATGTGCAATTTTGTTCCTTCAGGTAACAAAATACTGACTCTACCGGAGCCTTCAATTATATTTATACTATCAGATATAGTATTAACATTGGCTTCTTGTTTTACTATATGGTAAAAATATTTCTCATTCTTGAGAATAGTATGAGTTGTTGCACTGTTTGCGAGACATATATCTTCGTCATTCACATGAGCATTCATTCTTCAATTAATAATAAAAAAAATCATGAGTTAAAATATAATTAACAACAATAAATATTTAACATAAAATTTTATTGATAAAGACAGAATTTATAACAAAACAAATTATATGAAACATTAAAATAATCTATTTAGGGGCACTTCTTTCTCCAACCGATGGTCAATCTCTTCTTCAGGAAGAGTAAGAAAATCATCAACACTAAAATAAAAAAAAATCATCATTTATACCAGTAAAATTTGTCTTTATTATTTTCCCTTTATTTTTAAGAAATTTTTGGTATAGATCTATGAGATATTTTGGTGTGCGACAAACTCGAGACTAGTGTCCCTTGCTACCACAACGATAGCAGATATTTTTAGTTTGTTCACTATTTTGAGCATCTTTCCCTTTTTCCACATGTTCTCTATTTTTCCATGTGAATGATGATTTCTTATCATTTCTACCATGACCACGACCATGACCATATCCCCGACCATGACTAATACCATGTCCCCGAGCATTACCTCGTCCGCAACCGCGACTACGGCCACGACCACGACCATAAGTATAATGATCATGTGTTGCTACATTCACTTTTGGGAATGGAGCAGTTCCAGTTGGACGAGACTCATGATTTTGCATGAGTAATTCATTATTTTGCTCAGCCACAAGGAGACAAGTAATCAATTCTGAGTATTTAGTAAAGCCCTTTTGACGATATTGCTGCTGCAGGAGCATATTAGATGCATGAAAAGTGGAGAATGTCTTTTCTAAGATATCACTTTTAGTGACATTTTCTCCACACAACTTCAATCTTGAAGTAATTCTAAACATTGTAGAATTATATTCATTTACAGATTTAAAATCTTGTAAATGCAAATGCATCAATTCATAACGGGCTTTTGGAAGAATTATATCTTTTTGATAGTCGTATCTCTCTTTTAGATTATTCCACAAAACAAGAGGGTTTTTAAGTGTTAAGTACTCATTTTTTAACCCTTCATGGATATGGTGGCGTAAAAAGATCATGGATTTAGCTTTATTTTGACTAGATGCATTATTTCCATCTTTAATGGTGTCTTCGAGACCTTTTGCATCTAAATAGATTTCAGCATCCAATGTTCATGATAGATAGTTCTTGCCAGTAATATCTAGGGCCACAAACTCAAGGTTGGTAATATTTGCCATACGTATTTCTATGGAAGAAATTATAAATAAGTTAGATAATACTTCAATAAATATATTAACTATAATTATTATTATAATAGTAAAATTATGAATACAGTGGAATAACAATTATTAACGGGGCAGGTAACACAAAGGAGGTACAAGCTATTTCACTAGCTATAAAATAAGGATAAAATAATCATGTTTAAATAATGGATCCAATAGAATCACGCACTAGCAAATGGGCAAATGGAATCACGTAGTATGTAATAAAAGTGGATCTGTAGCAATTGCATATAAAATAATATATATTTTTTAAGTTGAATCAGCACAGCAAGTGCTATATAGCAATTGAAATAACCAATCAATAAAGCAATTTACGTGAATACATGATGCAATAGCAATTGAAGTATATGATAAAATTAGTGCAAGTTATAGGCAATAAAACAATCACAAGTTATAGTATAGGCAAAAGCATAAGTAACGGAAATAATTCAATACAAGAATATAATGAGTAATCAATTTATTTATTTGTTTTATATATAATAAAATATATTACATTAAATACCAATTCTGATAAAATAAATATTTAGTGATATAAAATCAATAGTAAAGTAACATTGAATTGCAATATTATATGGATTGTAAATTAACTAAATAGCAAGCAGTGAAGTGGAAAGCATGAAGTTATATAAATAATGGCAGCATATTAATATATATTATAAGCATATAAATAATAACAACATATTAGTATATATAATAAGCATAGCACGTGAAGCGTGAAGTTAATAATAGGTAATACATACAATAAGCATCACGTGAAGTTAATAATATCAACAGTAGCATAATAAATCACAAATCATGGTATAGTGATTACGCTATAGTGCAGGCTTATATATAATAGAACGAGACCAGCAGTGCTATATTAGGTGAGACCAAGATAAGATCATGCAGTGCTAAGCTAGCAAATTATTAAAATGATATATTAAATGCATAAAATATAATTTTATGATCATATATATATATATATATATATATATATATATATATATATATATATATATATATATATATATATTAGATTGTCATAGTTCTTCAGGAACTATTAATAAATATTTTTAAGAATTTTTCAAGAACTCTGAGTTATTTGACTATTAATTTTATACATCCTATAAGGATATTTTATAAATAAGTTTTTCAGGAACCTATTTTTTTAATATGATATAGATATAATATTATACATCCTTCTGAGATGTTTAAAATATAAGTTCTTCGGGAACTTTTATAATATATATTATATATATAATATAAGGTATATAAATTGAAATTATCAAGAATAACAATAACAATAATAATCATGTATTACCTCTCGTAGTCTTGACTATATTTCAGTTGGTCAGAATCTCGTACTGATAACATGTTATAAAATCAAGCAAAATAAGAATGAAGTAAAAAGGAGACAAAGACTTAAGAGAGAATTAGAGAGAGATGAAGAATGAGAGATTAAGAGTGAAAAGAGGTGTGTTTTTTATGTATCAACAAGAGCAAGGGGGAGTGGGTATTTACAATGGGGAGAGGTGGACATCCACCATATAAAATATTCATAATATTATCTTTATAATTAGTGATATAGAAGAATATCTCTATTGATTATAATCTTTAACTTAAACAAGTTTTAATTTTCTTTATTCATTTTATTATCACATTACATCTTTTGCTTTATGAATCGATTATTTTCATAATATATGCATCTAAATAAGTGTTTATCGATTATGATGAGCGTGATCGGTGATGGATACACTAAGGGTCCGTTTAGTTTCCAGTTGAGGAAACAGAGTTGGGGAAATGGAGAAATTTAAGGGTTGATATTGATCCTTCACGCCGTTCGAGATAGTCAAAACTCCGTTTGACCGTAGGATTACCAACCAAAGGAGCAATCCAAACGGGCTCTAAGTTACACTTAAACTCATAAAAACAAGTGTTCTCAATGTTTATCTTATCTCTTTATGTAAAAGGACATTTGGCACATGAAATTGTTTTTTAATTCACAAGAATCATATTTTCTAGAAACTATAATTACTAGAAATATTAAAATATGTTAATGGGTTTAACAAATTTATAAGAATGATAAAAATACACACTCCGTCCTGTATTTTTATTAAACTTCTAATTTAACCTTTAAATTATGTTCTTGTCAATTTTCTAATGTTTTAAATTTTTACAAATTTTTCATTGAGTTAATTTTCATAACTTTGGTAAGTTTAATGTTGGCCTAGTCATTTAAATGTAAATGATACTTTCTACATTCTCAATATCTCCATCCAATATTTTGATAATTAGTGGTTTTAGGTATGCGAATTTGTGCTTACACCCATAATTAGAGTAGAATACTCCTCGAGACCACCACTTCTAACTCATAAATATGGAATGAGCTTCCATGTTGAAGAAGGAAGAAAAATGTTAAATCATAATAAAAAGTGAAATTAAGACAAAGAAAGATGAAGAAGAAACTATATTGATTGATGCAAATAACAATGGAGAATTCAGGAAAGGTATAATAAAAAGGGGAATGAGCCCTAGTCAACCTTCATTTTTCTCATTCAACAAACAATTTAGCTTTAACCTCTTGATACACACGTTAACAAAAAAAAAAATTTGCCAAGATAGAGCAGGAGAATTAACATATAAAAAAGCTTCGTAAAAATAAAAAATTGTTAGGGACTAACTTGATAAGAAAAAAATTAAAAGATAAAATCTTAAATTTAATAAAACATACAATATCAAAAATATAATTTTATCCCTAAGAATAATAGACAGTTTCCTTAAACCTAATCTTGAGAATGTTAGGCATATTTTATAAAAAGGAAAATTCTTGGAAAATATGGATCGCTAATTTTTTTTTTTATATAGAAAAACTGGTACAAAATACAGTAATCTAATATTCTTGAATTAGGATTCTCAAAAAAAAATTTAAGAGAATCTCACACCAAATGTCCCCTGAAAGCAAAGGAATAAGAACATATACATGAATAATTTTAGCATGATACTGCACTCACCACACAACACAACAAACCTACTTTTCAAAAAATAATTTATAATTATTTCCATCAAATTGTATTACATTATATTTTTAATTATTGATTTCTTATTAATAGTTATAATTATATATTTCATCTTTTAAAATGCTTTCTCATTTTGATGAAACCAATGATGACTATTTGAAGAAAAAATGTTTTTTTAAACTAAAAAATCACTTAATGTAATTTTTTAGATGTTTGTGTAAATTTTTTTAAAAAAGAAAAAACTTTTAAAAAATAAAAACAGCTTATTTGAAGAAGCTACTTTAAACAGGTTCTCCAAATAAGTTATTGAAAAAACTGAAATAATATACCAGCTTATTTTTTAAAATGCTTTTTATAGTCCTAACCAAATAGAGAAACTTTTTTAATAATTATTTTTTTTATAAATATTACTTATAAATAAATCACTTTTTTAAAAAATAACTTAGCTTTAAGGTTAAACAAACTCCCTAAATTAATGCAATTGTTAGCCTTTTATACCCCGAAGCATTGGGTGGTTAATTATCAATATATGTTTCTTAAAAAACAGTAGTGGGCTACAAAGAAACAAGAGCCCAAGGATCTTGGCCCAACAATCCAGTAATATACATGGCCAACAAATGAAACCTAAAGCTCGGCCCTGTTTACTGGAATACACCCAACGACCCAACAGAAAACCCAGAGAGGAGGGTGTCACCCTAAACCACATAAGAATGCCAAGGCGTTTAACCTAAATATCATCTTTTGGAATCAATTATGTTCGAGCAAAAAACATCTACATCATGGTAAGGTTAACTTTTTTAGTGAAGATTTTTTTATCTACAAAATTTGAACCTAAAATAAGCAGAATTAAACATGTATCACTTAAATCAATCATCCGTTGGTCAGTGGAGTATAATTCCTCATTTTTTTTGAACACCAAAAAAACTGCTGAACAGGCATTACGGCCCAACTTCTGGGCCTGAATAACCCATACAAGTGGCATGAGGTTGAGCCCGTCTACATGTATATTTGGCCCAAATTAAAGAGTGGCCCCGTTCCTGAAGAAAAACTAGTTTTGACTCGGAAAAAGAAAAAACCGTGTTTCAGGCCCAAAAGAAAATACCAAAAAGGAAAAATGAAGAAAAACCAATTTAAAAAGACCAAGTTGAATAGTATTTGAAATGTTTTTGTTGTAAGTGAACGCCATCTTAGTTGAAGCAAGTCATACTTGATGGGCTGCTATGGTTATTTGAATCAGAAATTCAGAAATTGTATTTGTCTTAATGATCAACAAAAGATTGTGAGGAAGAGAGAAAATAGCATTCATGCCACTACGGGAGATGAATTAAATTAGAAGAGAAAGATGGCGAACCGTAATTGCAATTTACATGCATAATACAGGAATCATTTGAAAATAATACCTTCTTATAGAAAATATTGTAGTTATTTTATAATTATACTTGATATGATAATTTTATAGTTAATAGTAAAAATAGAAAATATTTTCTGAAAGTAAACATGTCGGTGGTTTTTATTTTTAGCTTTAATTATAGAATTGTCATTGTCTATTTTAAAAAAATTACATAAAAATGTAGTTTAATTTTTGGTTCAATTTCTTTTTTTAGGTTCTCTTAAAATTTCTCTAATGTGTTAGTGTGGCATGTGTAGTATCCCAAATTTAATTTTTGGGTAAATTATATTAGCCAAATAATTAAATTTAATGAGTTAAATTATTCCCAGACGGTTGAATTAATTTTTAGAAATTATTAGGTTAAGTTTTGGATAACTGTTAGTTACCCGGTTGATTTTAAAAATTAACTAAACACATAAAATTACAATTTCACCCTTAATGTCAAATATGCAAAAATTCAATTCCCTAATCTTATTCATTCCATTCCTTCACGCATGCAACAGAGGAGCTTGGCATATTTATTTCTTCAATTCCGCGGCACCACCACTCTAATTCCACTTCTCCTTCTTCAAATTGGAGCAAGATTTTCACTTCCTTCTCGTGTAGCAACCATGGGAGTATGAGAAAAACTTCAATTTCTTGATTTGGAGGTAAGAACTGTATACCCAATCTCGGGTTTTTGCGAAATTCGTGAACCTCACTCCTAATTCTTATGAATTCGAGCATTTCAAGGTTATTTGGACTGTTTTTCGCTTGTGGTTAGCGTTCAATCATTGTAGGGGTCTTTGATTCCTTTGTTTTGGTGAGTCTCGAAAGAACTCATTGTCTTTAGTTTCTATTTCCACAAGTTTAGGCTCCGAATATATAAGTTACAAGAATTTTTAGGGATTCTAAGCTAAATTTAATTTGTGGACAACTTATGTACCTCATGGTTTTTGGGTTTCTTTCATTTCGGAAGCGATTCAGAGTTTAGGCATGTTGGGGGTTTTACATTTCACGATTGTTGGTGAGTTTCAATGGTACCCATGGCTTATAGCTTCCCATTTCAAGAGTTTAAAGCTTAATAATAATCATTTGCATGAAATTAGGTGGTTTTCAGAGTGTTTTGAATTAGTGGGCAACTTTGGGGTTATCCCGGAAGCATGTATCGTAACCGTCGGCGTATTCCAGTGAGTTATAAATTACCAAATGAGTATCGATTAGTAGATTGTGGCATCACATTGCGAATTTAATGACTTATAAGTTATTAAAATTAGTGTTAATGGATTTTAGAAATTTTTGAGTTGCCTATTGCTGATCAAAGAGTGTTGGGCAATTATATTTTAAATGCATGGTTTATGAATGGGTTAGAGGTATACTCGTATATTTATATGTGATTAAACTATGGTGTTATGGAAATTGATGATATTGTGACTAAGTAAATTGTATGGCTAATTGTTTGAATGACGTTATACCCTTTGTTAATATGTTATTATGAGATTTGATGAATTAAAATATATTATATCTCCGTTCATACTTGCTGTGTTGTTATATTGCATGAGATGCAAGGAAATGATTGAATTGATGTTATTATATAGCATGATATGCTTACTATTGATGAATAAATGAGAAATAAAATTTATGTGTTGGTGGTTTCTTGGATTCCACAAAAGACCTTGGGTGGGACTCAAGGCAAGCCTTTTGAGTGGGACTCAAGGCTAGCCCACAACAATGTCGTTGTCATTGAGAGTGATTGTGTTGTATGAGTGGGCAAACAGTTTGGTACCTGTAAAACGGCCAGATTCAGCTGAAAGCTGAGATTAATTGATATGTGGCTGAGAGCCTTTTAGTTGCAACAATATAATATCATGTGTTTATTCAGACCCGTGTGAATATATAAATTGACATGTGTTATTGAGAATATTATAGCCTGAGATGACTTACACATTTGATTGAAATTGAGAATATTCAATAGAACGTGTGTTAAGTGAATGACAGTGAATTAAGAGTTAAATTGTGGTATATCTATATATGATATAGAGATGGATAGGTTAGAATCTGATTCAATAACTGTCGTTTAACATATAATATGCTTACCCCTATTATGTGGTTATATTTCAGTGGATTTGGATCGTGATGGTGATTGGTGAAGTGTCATCATACTTGTGTGAGAGGCATTGTATATATATATATATATATATATATATATATATATATATATATACACACACACACACATATGTACATGCTATGTATGACTTTTGGTGATACAGCCTTAGTCGGCTCATTGTACCTAACTTATTTTGATGATGTGCATATACTATGAAGTGGATCTAAGATGACTTCACTGGAAGCCTATGTTATACTTTGGAATCATGTATATGATGATTATGTGATGTTATTTTTATTCTTGGATGTGGTTGACCATGGATGGTCTCACACAATTGCATTTGATGTGTTACGCCTAGGAAATTGAGTTTTGGCATTTTGATGCATTTGCATGATTCATATGGGCAGGAACTGTACATGCATTGTATTGGAATTAATTGTGCATTAGAATATGGATTAATGATATGAAGTTGGAATATAATGGTTTAAAGTGGATTTTATGCATAAACCATGAACTGGGCAGGTCATATTGCATTCTGTGATATTTGGATACTTTAGGATAGTTCTAATACGCCATTGTGTGATTTAAAATCTGTGTGATTTGAAATGGACAAAATCTAATGGGAAATGAACCTTGAATTGCATATTTTTGCCTTAAAACGAGTAATACATATTTTTACGCATAAGTCCTTTATTTTTGAGTATTTTTGAGTGCGGTCGGTAGCCACATATCATAAATGTTGCATTTTAGGTGGTGTTAAAGTTTGGTGGTGATTGAATATCATATGGAGAAATTAAGGTGCATGGAAATTGGAATTTTAGACATTTTTTTGCATTCCGCATTCTGCATGATTTAATCGATTAAGGGAAGGGCCTTAATCGATTAACAACATTCTGAGTTGGACTTTATCGATCAATGCTTGCCCCTTAATCGATTAAGTGCATTCTGGAATTTAGTTAATCAATTACCATATAAGGTTAATCGATTAACCAAAACATTGTAATCGATTAATGGCCTGAGTAATCGATTAAGAAGCTTCTGTTTTAGTATGCACAGAACCTATATTATAATAGTAAATTTCAACATTACTTATAATTATAATTTACAAATAAATATGACAGGATAATAAAATAGGATATCAACATAATAATCTTTCTTCTATCTATTGTTTCATGTACATCATGATAGAATATAAAAATATATAATAACATTATCATTCTAATAATTAAAAAAATAAGCATATAATAATAATAATAATAATAATAATAATAATAATAATAATAATAATAATAATAATAATAATAATAATAAGGGTGTATTTCTTCTATTAACACTTAACGGTCCAGGGTATTATCAATGGTCAAATATTCCAAAGCACGTGGTATTCAACTTGCATAATCGACTTAATTAACCATTGGTAGTTAATTATAAATTTATATTGATCATTAGCATTTAATTAATTAGGTAAACCACATCATGACATATTGAAAGCAAAGCACCGGCTAAATGGTTGGAATAAATATGATGATTAGGTTGGTGAAAGAAACTTTCAGTAATTTAAAAATGGTTAAATTGACACTTAACCTTTGTGTATAATAGTGGTGCAAATTATTTCTCTCTATTCCAAAATCCCTCAACACTTTATTATTGGTTAAATGATGAAACACATTCAAACTCATTATTTTGCAGTAAAAACACAAACCCCAAATCATTTTCTGCCTAAGCAAAAAAATTAATTTTGCCATAGAAATGGAGTTTTCTTTTGATTATGTGTCAAGTCTATGTTTCACTGGTTGTTATGTCAATCAATTAAGTTGGATTTGGCAATTTTTTTTTTAAAAATTCTTGACCCAATAAAAATTTAATTATTTTAAATGTTGTATAATTAAATTGGTTTAAATTAAAACCTGCAAAAACTACTACTAATCATTAACATAAAAAAATTACTTATTTTGATACGATTTGATTTGAATCAACCTAAACCACTCATTCATGTAATATCTACTAATTTCTATTAATACCCTTAGCATTAAGATTAATCCTAAGCACACCAAGTCATAATTTTAGAAATTGATTGTGATCTGTGAGATAGTGACTTTTTAGTTAGGTGGGTGTGTATTTGCTGTTAAATTCATGATATGGTTGTTTTATTTTGAGTGCCCTGGTACTCTTTTTTTTATTTAGTATATTGCTAGTGGTTTTTTCCAAAAAAAAAATAATGTTCTTATTTTTAGTTGTTTACTAAGTTTTTTTTTATTGTTATGAATTTATTCTGCAAGTATGAGTTCTAATGTTTAAAATTTAAGATATACATTACTTTTATAATGTTTTAACCTATTTTTTTTCTGACAAACTTAACTATGTTCTTCGGTCTCAAACTATATAAATTGATTTAAATTACATATACTAACAAAGTTACAATATTTATAATTTGAATTAAAGGCTGATTTTATAATACTTGGTATTTATTAGATGTTTGGTATTTCAAACTATAGTGAAAAACAAAATTAAACAAGTCAATAAAATTGTAAAGGATTAATATAGTTTGGTTTAAATATTAGATTTTATTTTTTATTTGAAAATTTTATATGTCATTTCAATTGAATCAGTTCAAATTATAAATATTTTTATTAAATAAATTGTTTTATTTTTTATTTATAACCAAACTGAACCACTATATGAACCCAAGTTGTATTAACAAAAAATGGTGAAAGAAAAACAGCAAACAGGAACTATGCAAGTCTTTCGAGGAATATTAATCTGGGGGGATATTTTTTCGTCTTTGAAAATTTGATCCTACATTTTTACTTTCTTCTCAATGAAACTGTGTATTTGTCTTTCCTTGATCTTTGTTAACCTTTGTTGAGTCGTTCATAGAATTTGAAAAATTTCTTCTTTTATGCAATTTCATTGAAATGCTGTGAAGAGTGTGAAAATTCCAATTTTTTTAAAAGTGTATTTATTTGAAAATTTCATTTTCTATGTTTCTTTTTTAAAATCTACATCTAACAAGTTGACCAATAATATTAATAATAATTTTATAATTTATATCAGATTTTTAAATTTTCATACTTATTAATATTTTTAAAATTTTAAAGCTTCGACTATGATGAATAGTGTTCACTTTCTCACTTTTATTTAAATTATTTTACTATAACATAAAAACTTAAATAAATTTTAAGGAAAAAGATGATTTTTTAAAATAGCTATACAGATAAATAAGTCACACTTGGACCATAAATTTAAAAATTGAAATTTATAACATCCGAATGTAAAATTAAGGGATAGCTTATCGGTAACCATATAATTAATTGAGAATTGATTAAATTTGGTTTAATTCTAATAACTTCAAATTATAAGATAAGTTCCAAAAATTAATCAAATGAATAAAAAAACTAAACTATCCTTACACCTCCCTAAACTAATTTCACTCTCCTTACTAAAACAAAACAAAAACAAAGAAAGGAAAAGAAAAGTTTTTCATTTCCCCCTTCTCCCTCCAAGTCATGGAACCCTTACCATCCTTACCATTTTAGTTCTCCTTTAAGTTGTAGCAAGCAAGGTAAAGGCTTCCAGTCATCTCTTCTTCTCTTATGAGCAAGGAGAGCCAGGTTGCAAACTTTTCATTCTCCAATTTCCATCAATTTAAGGTTAGGTCTCAAGAAACCCACCTTGGGTATCTGGTCCCAATTCTAGAATCCACCCTGCATTCTTGAAATTTCGCATTGGAGGGAGTATCCTACACTTACGAGTGTCGTCAAAGCTTTGATTTGCTTCTGAACCCTAAACATCAAACTTGTGAGGTAAGTAAAAAAATGTTGAAACCATTCTTATTAATTTTCATTAATTATAGATGTTTTGGGTTTCTGAGTAGCTTAAATTAGAATGAATTAGCTAAGTGTCGTGAATGGTTAATTAATTAATGAAAGTCGATGTGTTGAGCATGTAGGTTGTGCTATAGAATCAAGTCGCCATTTGGAGTCAATATGGAATACCTGATTCTAGATAGAAGAAGAGTGATATATTTTAAATGTATAAATTATGAATGGATGAATATATGATTACGTGTTGGTAATGTTGTTGATGATGTGAGTATGCATTTATGTTAATGAATGTGCATTGTTGGCTGTTATTAATGATGTTGAAATGACGTCGATGATGTGAACTTGATTATGATAATCTTGATGATGTTGTGGAAATGAAATATGAATGTTGCTGATAAATAAAGATGAGTTATGATGTTGACATTTGTGATGATGATGTTGTTGATGTTGTTAATGACATGTCATGTGGCAGGTAATAAATATGAGAAACCCTTGATGATGACAATCAAGATGTGACCTTTGATGATGGTAATCAAGAGGTAAACATTGATAATAAAGATGTTTGAACGTAACATATGTATAAAGCTACTCACAAGATATAGGGGTCAAATGGGAGGACGACCTAATGATAAGGCACAAACCCCGTGGTGGTTCCTTAAGGAATCACAACTGCTTTAAAACAAGATTCTAGGGTCAGCCCGCAACACCGAATGAGTTGAGATGCCACAATCATTGGTGAGTGACAATGTTGCAAATAGGTGGTGGTCTAGTACTAATAAAAATTATATATGGTGAAATATTAAATACTGTAGTATATCCCACAGTAGTGTCGACTTTGCATGCATCTGCATTAGTTATGTATTATTGAGCTAGGTGGGCTGCAATGCAGTTGATGATGATTGATGGATGTGAGTGACTATGATTAATGTTAATATATTAAATGATAATGTATGTTTATACTGATGATGTTATGTTACTTGACTGGATCGTTTGCGCTTGGTGTAATCCGGTCAATATTTTTCATTTAACATATAGTTGTTCACTCTCCTACCATTTTTTTTGTTGAATTACAATGAATTTCACAGATGTTGAAGAATAGTTCTAAGAGCACTTTAGCATTGTACATGACCATATCTAGTTTTTGGTTTAAGATAACAGTTGTATGCCTTGGTCGACACTGTTAGAAATGATAACTAGTATAGGTAACTGGTTATAGACTCACTAGAGGTCGAATATAGTTAGACGATAATGTATATAGTTATGTAATGGTTTTGATAGTTGAATTATGCCATGTTGCGCCACGGGATGATCCATGCATATTAGTATATGATGAGATGATGTGTTTGACCTAAGTTTATGATAATTCTATAGGCAAGGTCTTAAATGTTGATTTGATGATGTATGAAGTTAAATATATGCATTTGCCTATGAATGTCAAGTTTCATATGCTAGAACATATGTAAAGTAGCAAGATGCATAAATTGTTGTAGATGATGATATAAATTGCTTGATAAAGTGATGGTCAAGTCCTAAATAGTTATGGTAATGTATGTGTAGTGAAGGCTTGGTACCAAAGCCATCCTAGCTGGATTTCACATGGTGCCTAAAATGGACTTTTTTAGCTTAAACCCTTCAGTGCACGTGGAGTCTAATTGCGAAGGTATTTTGGCACAGGACTTGGACCAATAGTTAAGAAATGTATGTACTGTGTACCAAATCTGGTAAAGTTTAGACAAGGATTGAATAGACTAAAAGGCTGGCAAAGTTGACAAATTCTATCATTTGTTTGGCTTGCCTAGGCAAGTATATATACAAATGTTGCTCTTAAGTCTTGTGTAGGACCTGAGACCTAATGAGTGGCTCGCCTAAGCGAGTGGATTAAGCGTGAGTAGGATGCTCTCAAGTCCTGTATCCATTGGTGTCTCGCCTAGACACTTGACTCTTACCTAGGTGAGAGGGTGAAAATATGGGTGGCTTGCCCAAGAAGTTTGCTTGTTTTTTCTTGGCTTGTTTTCTCATTTGAGAACCAACTAGGAGCCCCTTGGGCTATGTGATGATGTTGTGGGTTCATTTACGTGTTTGTATCGCAAAAAAAATTTTGGACCCTGGAAAGTTTAAGAGAAAACCAGATGTTATAGTTTAGTGGTATCGAAGCGTTGTAATTATTTTAGAGTTGACACTTTGAGAAATAATATCACAATTTAGGAGTATCAAAGCGTTGTGATTATTTTCAGTTAATGTTTTGGAAAATAGATCTCACAAGCTCAAATCCTCATATTATACTTCATATTTCTAGGTTTTTTATAATTTTTTTAATTTATAATGTGTATTAATTTTTTTTGGACCCATAACTTTATTAATTATATATTATCTTTTGATATTAATAGAATTAAGTGATGAAGGTTTGACGAAAAACACCAAGACACACTAACAAGAGTAATAACAGGTTTTAACGTAATTAAGGTAATCCATGGTTCAAATGCCAACTTCATTTTCAGTTAAACATTTTGGCTTAAGCTATCACATCAAAATAAAAACTTTGATAATTTGTTTTAACAATAACGTGAATAAAAAATTTCGTTAACCTACTATAAGGACCGGGTTTAAGTAATTCAAATTTGTAATTTTTTATTGAGAATAATCATATTTATTATATTATAAAAATATGTATTTATTGTAATTTTGTTTTTTAGTAAAAAAATTACATTCATCTCTATAAAAAAAATTGTAACTTTAGGTGATTTAACTTACCCTAACAAACCCAACCTTTAGACTGAATTTAAATAATTAACTCACAAAAATAAAGTTGTATTAAATGCGTTTATTTTCAAAATAAACTTAATATACCTTTAATGACTTCATATATATTTAAAGCCTAGTTAACAAAATCGTGTGTTATTTCGATGTATGTGAATCACTTTTTCTATTGTATAGATCAATAAAAGTGAGATTTGTCTACCTCGTACGATCTAATTGAAATTAACAAATAGTTTTTAATTGGAAATCATAAGTGATCATTAATAATTTTTTAAAATATTTTTTTTTTATCTTAAACAAAACTGTACTGGTAAGATAAAGTCATACAAAGGAATGAGTTAGTTTATGCTTGATAAGGTAATTTAGTTGGCTGAATACTCTTTTGTTTATTATTTATTATTATTATAAATGTTTTTGTATCAAAATTTTATAAATATATCAAACTGACTGAAAAATACTTATATGAACAATCTTACTTAAAATTATATATTTTTTATTTATATATCCCATGAATTTTTTTATAAAGAAAAAAATCTTAAATAATATTTTATTAATTTTGATATTAATTAAAATATCTTTAAAAAGTTATAAAATTGTGTATATATAAAAAACAAGTTTTGTCTCAACAATTAAACATGTCATTTAATGTCGGTTTATATTTTATAATTACTGAAACAACTAATTTTACCAAACACTTCAAATACAATCAGCTAACTTATCAACTTTAAGTTTTAAACAGCTTTACAGTTTTCAGTTTTGTTTTTCTGGACATGTAGGTGTGACTCGGTCCACTTTCCTATTTTTTGGTTTTTAAAGTCTTTTTAATTTAAAACTTGTTTTTATAATAAAAATAAAATGTTTTGGTGGTTTTTTTGTAGTCCCTTTTAAAAAATACCATAGAAAAAGGTATTAAAATAACCACTAAATTATTACTTCTTGTGCACCTTTGCTGATCGAACTTCATGTATTGAAAAGTTTCGGTGGGAAAGAGAAAGAAGAAATGAAGAGAATCTGTCTGAATTATTTAACCACACTGTTTGCTTGCAATTAACTACCCATGTTCTTTTGATATGTATCCCGCTTAAAAATATAAAATCTTCATTAAAACTTTTGTTAAGTGTAGTCTCTCAATGTAATTTCTAATTTTCAAGATCTAATTACAAAGACTTTTGAGGTTAAATTATTGATACCGATTGATTGGCTATTTAAGCTAAGATAAAATATCTTTGTTACCCACAAGATAATTTATGTTAATAAGTTTTTTAAAATATTCTTAAATTTTTATACAGTAAATATCAAATATTTTAAATAAAATTATTAAATAGTATATTAAATACTTAAGATGTAATAATAATAATATTAATAATAATTGATACGGTTAATTAATGATTTAATTCGTAGTCTTAAAATCACATGTTTAAATCTGTCAATATAAGAACCTTTGTAGGTGATTTGTAAACACTTCTAAACACTCATTAAATTAAAACTTAAGGCATATTTCACTTTAATCAATCTGAAAACTTAACTCATTTATACTTTAATCTACAAGGTAAAAAAAATAATCATAATCAATTGGCAATTTGGCATGTAAGAATAGACGGATCAATGACATGACCCTTTTGTTTCCTTCCAGTTTACTTTTCTATTGTTTTAGTGTTGCACCATATTCTTTGAATTGTCCACAAATTCTGACCCTGATGTGGCATTCAAAAGTGTAATACGCAAAAGGAAAAAAATGAAGGTGAATTCCATGTATTAGGGGGACGCCAATCACCACCAAACTAAACTGTTCTTAGTTTGAAATCTGTCCACCTTTTCCATTCACCTACCATATTATGCAAACAACCAATCTACCACCATAAGGGCACAATAAACATTATGCAAACTCATTAGTGAGATATTGTGCATGCGTTTAAGTGTTTTGCTGCATATAAATAACCTTTGTGCCCCTTCAAAATTGTTCCACAAACTTATTTGGTACTTGGCACTGAGCAGATCAGTCAGAGATGGCAAATCTCAGCAATGGCAACAGCCACATAGACTCCTCTGTCAAGATTCCAACAGTAAAGTTCACAAAGCTTTTCATCAATGGAGAATTTGTAGATTCAATTTCAGGTTCTAATTAGATTTTCTTGGCCATTTACCTCTATTCCATTGTACTACTCAGGCACTATTTAGTTTTATTCGTTCAGAATTTAAATAAATTACATATTGCATTAATCTTGAATATACTCTGCCCCTAGTGAATTTCCTAAATTCAACTCAGCAAAACTTTTTTTAACAAAAATAAAGTGTCACCTTTTCACATTAAACAAGAGCATATCTATCATTGGAAATTCAAATTGTGATAGTTGACCAAAAGGTAAAAAAAAAAGAAAAGAAATTCAAACTGTGATTTGCTATTGTGTGGAAGAGTATCCCCTTTTACTAAACTCAATCTCATAGTCATAGGTTACAAATCTTCAGTTTTTATTTTCAGTTACAAATATGAGCTAGATGTCACGTAACACACTGTTTAAACATACAAAAGACAAAATGTCAAAGAGGAACAACTCAACTGAAATGAACCAACTTAAGCTATAAAGAAATGATGCTTTCATGAGCTTAATGTGAAATATTTTTTGCTTATTAACTTGCCAAATCAAAGATTAGAGTGTGATTAAATTGACTTGTTAAACTTACATGAATTTTTGAAAAAAAAAATTAAATAGGAAAAACGTTTGAGACTGTTGATCCAAGAACAGAGGAAGTGATTACTGAAATAGCTGAGGCTACCAAAGAAGATGTTGATATTGCTGTTAAGGCTGCACGTGAGGCATTCGACTTTGGTCCATGGCCACGCATGACCGGTGCTGTAAGTTCCAATCTTCGCCTATCTTTTATTTTACTTATAACTGAAGTAAAGCCTCAAATTAATCATCTAGATTAGATGAATCATGCACTGATATTTTAAAAATCTCAATTTAATTAAGGACAGTAAAAACTAAAGTATTAAAGTACTTAAAATGAATAACCTTTTGCAATATCAACCAATAATTGAAGTTAAAGGTTTTAAAATCTCAGAGATTAAAGTATTGCGATTCACTCAATCTTGAGCACTAACTCAATGATTTACTTGTAATAATTGATTTAAAAATATGCACTCTTCTTTACCAGAAAAGCTAGAGTTGTGAATTCTCAAGGTGATCATGATGATTATATATTTTATTGGGTAAATGTCCAAGGTGATCATGATGAAATATATGAAGTAAAGAGTTTGAGAATGGTTCTACAATTGTCTAACATAGGCAATGTTCTTGGGCAATGGGCAATACAAATTAATTTGGTATGAAAATTTGATGTTTGATAGGAGAGAGCAAAGATTATGCTGAAGTGGGCAGAGCTAATTGAAGAGAACATAGAAGAAATAGCAGCATTGGATACCATTGATGGTGGAAAGCTATACAGTTGGTGTAAGGCAGTGGACATTCCTGCAGCAGCCAACATCCTGCGATACTATGCTGGTGCTGCTGATAAAATTCATGGACAAGTGTTCAAGACATCTAGGAACCTCCATTTGTATTCACTTATGGAACCTATTGGTGTTGTTGGACACATCATCCCTTGGAATTTTCCTACCATCATGTTCTTTGCCAAGGCCAGCCCTGCCTTGGCTGCTGGCTGTACTATGGTCCTCAAGCCCGCTGAGCAAACACCTCTCTCAGCACTTTTTTATGCTCATCTTGCTAAGCTGGTATGTTTAAACACATTGGTTGAGTCTTTGAGTCTCTTATATCAAACTTAGTTCCGTAGGTACCGACAAACACACAGAGTATGTTTGTTTAAATGTTTCTGCTTACCAAATGGAGTTGGCCTGTAGATGGCTTGATAATCCATTGGCTCAATTCGTTCAATTTTCATTTGAGTTTACCAAGCTCCGTTTGGTGGTTTAACCAAACAAGCACACCAATCAGTTGACAGAGGATGTTCTAGTTCAAAATGTGGTTTTGATTTTGAGTTTTGATAAATGCGGTGGCATTAAATTTCGGTAAGGAGAGCTTTAACACTCATAATAGTCCTGTCTAGCTTGTGCCTAGATATGGTATATCAAACCAAAAAATAACTTAGCCCTTTGGGTGGTATTTGGTAGATGTGTGAGAACAAAATGAGTTCTATTTTATGTTTGGTACATCTTAAACATGAAACTTAGTGTCAAAAAGTAGTACATTTTGATTTCAACCTGATTAATCATTCCATTTTGTCTTGTCTTTGCATCAAATGCTACCTTAGGAACATTAGCATGTGAGATATCTTGGTAGCTTGGAAATTTATGTTTGGTTTCTTAGTATCACTAACACATGGATGGAAATTTATCTTGGTGTTACTTGTTCTCCCTTTTCATCAAGGCTGGTATTCCAGATGGGGTGCTCAATGTTGTACAAGGATTTGGCTCAACTGCTGGAGCTGCTATAAGTTCTCATATGGACATTGATGCGGTAATTTGAGTGTAAAAGCATTCTGTGGCATTGTTTAAATTGAAGATGTATAGAATTTGATACCAACTACCAAGTTTTGTGGTGATTATGTCATATTACAGGTCAGTTTTACAGGTTCAACAGAAACCGGGCGTAAAATAATGCAGGCTGCAGCTATGAGTAATTTAAAACCTGTTTCACTTGAGTTAGGAGGCAAGTCGCCGGTCTTGATTTTTGATGATGCTGATATAGATAAAGCTGTTGATCTTGCTCTCTTTGGCATCCTGCACAACAAGGTACGGTTTCTTCCAAGGAAAATCTTGTGATATGAAAAAAGAACAAAGACTTATACCTTTTGAAAGTGTTTATAATTTTCAGGGAGAAATCTGCGTTGCATTTTCCAGAGTTTATGTTCAAGAAGGAATTTATGATGAGTTTGAAAAGAAGGTGGTGGAGAAGGCAAAAGCTTGGGCAGTAGGGGACCCTTTTGATCCTAAAGTTAAACAAGGACCCCAAGTAAAATACCTTAAATTGCACAAATTCAATCGTTTGCAGCAGTAGTAATCTATAAAGCACATATCTTGATATGGACACAAGACACGAAACGGACATGGATACTTTGACACAGTTATTTCTAAAACATAGAACGCAAGGACAACGCACACACATATATACATTTTTAATATTTTATATGATAATATTATAAGTTTAACTTTTTATGCAGATTAAAAATAAATATATTTTTAATAATATGGATGTGTATTCATCTATTTGGAAATTTTAACTCAAGTGCCTAAGCTATCAAAAGTATGAGACTATCAACTCAAGTGTTTGACCCGATGACAAATAATTGTTTTTACTTGAACACAACACTTGTAAAAGAGTGTTAAACACATATACAAGTGTGGCTGTCAAAAACCTATCTGACACAAGAAGCGTGAAAATAGAGAGGTGTCTATGCTTAATATAACCAAATCATCATGTTCTATTTCAATCTTTACGTAGCTGCGAGTAGAGAAAGATTCATGTTAAAATTATTCTCATCTGCAAATGATTTTCTATTGCAGACTTGTAAGGCACAATTTGATAAAATTCTTTCCTATATTGAGCATGGAAAAAGTGAAGGAGCGACATTGTTGACTGGGGGTAAACCAGTGGGAAACAAGGGATACTATATTGAGCCCACTATTTTTGCCAATGTTAAGGTGTATTTCAGCTCTACCAGAAGCATGATTTGTAGTCCCTTTTTTTTTTATCATTATTGAACAAGTAACCTTAATATTTTCTTGTTCTTAAAAAAATCCATTTAGGAGGACATGCTAATATCACAAGAAGAAATATTTGGACCTGTGATGGTACTTTCTAAGTTCAAGTAAGTCCATCTTGTATTCCTTTCACTTTTAGTTCAGAAACATGTTTAAGATTCTGCACCTGAATGTTGAACTAAGTATGGTATACTCATAACAGGACCATGGAGGAAGCAATTAAGAAAGCCAACACCACCAAATATGGCCTAGCAGCAGGGATTGTAACCAAGAACTTGGATATTGCCAACACTGTATCAAGGTCTATCCGTGCAGGCATCATTTGGATCAACTGCTTCTTTGCCTTTGATATTGATTGCCCTTTTGGAGGGTATAAGATGAGTGGATTTGGAAGAGATTATGGACTTGAAGCACTTCACAAGTATCTTCAAGTCAAATCTGTTGCAACTCCAATTTACAATTCTCCCTGGCTTTGAAACGTTCATCTTTGGGTGCTTGTAAATGCTAAACATATCATAATTTATAATTTTGGATCAACTTTTAGATCGTTTTTAGATGCTAAACTATGTACTTTTAGCATTATCCTGGTAATAATGATCTATACCCTTTTGCACTAGTGCGATATTGAACCACTTTGAAGAAAAGTAATGGGAACAAACAATGTTTTGTGAAAATTGAGATATAGGTAAAATATTAACAACGGTTTTCCTTGTGTGAATGAAAGACATCTTTTGTATAAATGAAAGCAATCATACCTCTTAAGGTGTTTATTATAGCCCCTTTAACAAATAGTTTCTAATAAATCATACCTCTTAAGAATAGACAAGAAGAAAACTAAGGTGACAATATCTATCCGACTTATCAAGTCTTAACTTAATAGATGATAAGATCATTAACTTCAAAACCAGGTAAAATTTTTACAACCATTATTCATATTCACCTCAATAGTATTCTTATCAGAAGACAAATAATTAAAAAAAAAAACACTAGGCCTAAACTTATGATAAGTTCCACAACCTTAAGAAATGCATATATTCACATGTGGTATAAGCTATAAAATACACTGAGAAGTGGTTACAAACACATTAATTCAGCACTTTTAACACTGCAATCAGAGACAGTAGAAGCACAAGTTTCCATAACCTTGTCTTAAACTACCCTTTTCTTCACAAGTACTCTAGAAGTAGAAGGATCAGCAAACCGGACAGAAAAAGATCTAGAGAGGTTATCTGGTTCATCCTTTGCAGTCCCTTGGTCAAAATTCTGAGAATAAGTGTATGGATTATAAGGGACCTGCAGGGGTGATGATGATGATGAGGATGCAGCCTCGAACAGCTTCTTCTTCTCTTTCTTAAGCTTCATCCACAACACTTTCCACCTCATCTTACTTGATCCAATGGCTGAATACCTTTTCTCATGCTCAATCTCACCAGAACACCTTCCTAGTTCATTGATATTTCTCTTACTTGAGTGGCAACAATTTTTAATATCCATAACTTATCTAGGACCAATAGTAATGTTAGTTGAACCTTAGAAGCTATGTGATACATAAACACACCAGAGTATGCTACAAATAAAACTGTGACAAGTGAAGTGAGGATACTTTGAATATAAAGCAAATTAATGGTATTATATTTGAAAAAGTGGATTGGTATTGGTATTGGTCACTCTTTATCACTTGTTTTCTTCTTTTTTGGTTTCCAAGAATGGTGTTGTTCACTTAGAAAGTAGGAAACTAAAGCCAATGAAATAACCTTGAATGAACAAAAACTAATACTATCCTTTTACTCTTTAATCATAACCACCCTGCCCCAAGAGCTACATCACCAAATATTTCTACCAAGAGCACATGATGCACGTGAGAGACTTTATGCCATTGCCTTCTTGTCGAATTGTTTATGGAGCAACTTGCCATGTGAAGTTATTTTTCTGGAGCAACATTGGTATAAGTTACTGTTTTCTTAGATTTTCAGTTGGAGACATATTACTTGGCGGAAATTCTTAGACCCTCTTTGTTTTTGACGTATTGAATGTCTCATACTAACAATATCTAGCAAAGTATAGGTTATTCGTATTATTTTCTATTTTAGTGGCATTTTTAATGTTGTTGACTCTGCAAGAATTTTTTAAAGTTTTAACACTACATGCTAAGAGAAAAGGGAAGCATTTTTGTTCCAATTTTCATGGTGTTGCATTTGTATACAGATAGGCTTAGATTATCAATTAATTAGATATATTAGTGTCTTAATTTAGTTGTTATTAGTTAGATTAGTATTTTAGTTTATATTTGGACTTATATTTCTATATTGGCCCAACTTATAAGAATTGTTATCCTTTTTATTTGTTCATAATAAAAAAATATCAATGAAATGTTTCCTCCCCTTCTATGTTCGGCTCTTCCTCTTCTCTCTGTTTCTCTAATTCTCTCCCTCTCCCTATAAATTTATATTCTGTTGTTGTAATTTCTGGTTAGTACCTCCGTAGGCTAACTTGGAGCCTATCATATACCAATATCATAGCAACATTGTTATGATCAACATACTCTGTTTGGTAATCAATAGTGAAATTAAAGTTGTAAAAATATAATTATTAATATTAATTCTACATGTTGTTTAAGTAAATTAGCAGATTAAAAATTTGCATTTGACTAATTACAATTGAGAAAATTTCAACTAAAAAATCAAACCTGCCATAACCATAAGTGTATGTTTGAATCATAGTGCAAATCATAGTTTTGTTACAATTCTTTTTGGTTAATAGTTTTGTTACAATTGAATTACAACATCTATCCTACTATTTTGTTTGGGGGATCAAATTCTATCCTTCAATTGGAATTTACAAATGAGCTTTTAGTTTTAGTTTTTGTCAAAAGTCCAAACAAAGTGAACTACCCAAAACAAACAAATAAACATTCAGGCACAAAAAACCGTTAAACAAGTTGTTTTTTATTTCACTTTTGAACGATTTATTATTTGACAAAAAAAACGAGTTATTATTATTTTTTCTTATTAAGCAATGAGACTTTTAAAAATATTCAGCATTTATTTATTATTTATAATTTTTATAAAATATTATTATTTAAATCTAAATTTCAATTTATTTTTTTTATTTTGATTAGCTAAATCAAATTAATTAAAGGAATTCTACACTTTTTATGAGGGCATGAAGAATCTAAGATTTCTCAAGTTGTATTGCGGATACACGTATTTTGTACTAAAAAATTAAAAATATATTTTAAAAATATCTTAATTTTAATCAATCTTAATTTTAGTTGTATTTTTAATCTCACATCAAATCATTAAGAGTTATATGTTTTAGTAAACCAAGCAAGTACATATCCTAAAAGTAATCACAATTGGTGTATAACACAAATATAACACTCTGATCTCAATATTTATTCTCCTCCATTTTACTGTTATGTTAATTGATAAAAAATATAAAAAAATTCCCATAATTTCTCATTCAGTATCTTAAATTTATTCTTAATCAATTTATGAAAAATTGTGAAAAATCAATTTATTAAAATTATAGTAATAATATAAACATCTAATACTCACCTAACTATGAAACTTTATTATGAGTAAATGGTTCCATCACTTATATACTTTTTAGTTTCATGTATTTTATTTAACTTAATTTTAACGTGTTTCTTAACAAAATTTAATTCGAGCTCAAATAACAAAACTGTACACTCCATTTGCTTGATCCTTCTTTGCCACCAAATATAACTTTTTTGTGATTTTTTAAATCAAATTATAAGCAATCATTCTTTATAGTTGAATAAACCAAATTCAGAAATTCGATTTAAATAATACTTGATATTTTAAAATTTGAAAATTGATTAACTATATGCAAGTTCATAAAAAAAATGAAAAAAATTAAAAATTAACATTAATATTTTACGTTATTAAAAAAAACTATTTAACTTGTAAAAAATTTTTTAGAGTTAGCCGTTTAATCCTTGTGAGTCCAAATTCACAGGGTTGACCATTTTGTATGCGTGTAAGAATTGGGAATCGATTATTTTATACAAGTCGTGTATATGATAGGAACAACACATTACTACCAAACTTTACATAAGATTCTTTTCACGCATCCCACAAAGGTAAACGCAAAACCGCGTATTTTAAAAATGGAAGCATAAAATTTAATAACAATAAAAGAGAAAGAAGAAGAAGAAAGAAGAAACCATTCTGTGAAGTGAATGTCATAATTAATATTAAAGAATAGTAATTACAGTATCGAAAAAAAAAATCCTCAAATTTCCTCGATAAATATAATAAAAACTATTATATGTAAGTAATATCTTATAATAAAAATAATCATGACCAAAGAATCAATGGAGCGTGTATGTGATCCCCAACGCCACCAACATAAGAAGATAAGCAATTCCTTGATCAATTGCCGTACCTACCACAAACAAAACAATTAAGAACATAAGAACTAAGAAGAAATAAAAAAGAAAAAACTTTAACAAAAAAACATGTTTTTTTTTCTTTAATTTTAAAATTTGTCATTCATCGTTAGTGGTTTTAACTTTGTTTCTTCTTTTAAGATAGAAATATAACAGTGACATTAAATTTAGAATTGATTTAATATCACACCCATAAAAACATATTTTCTAGTAAGAAAAAATGTAATTTTTGAAACTCACCATCACTGGTTGGAGGAGGTGCTGGAGAAACAGCCAAGTCCTGAGCATGACCCATATGAGAGATTGCCATGAACAACAAGCTGAGAAGTGGGAGGGCAAAAAGCTTCATTGTCCTCATTTCCAAAAGATGTGTTTTTTTTCCCGGGAAAAGAAGAGAGAAAATGATGGGAAAGTTGAAAAAACAAAGGAAAGAAGAGAAATTCTCAGAAGGGTGTGTTTTGTGTATGTGTTTCAATGCAGGGAAAGAAGGGTTTTGAAGCATTTATAGGTGGGAAAGAGAAGAAGGAAATGTGAAAGAAGAGTGTGGTGGCGTCTATGAGAAATTTCAAAGAAAGAAATGGGAATGGATTCAGTGTGTACTTCATCTTCATGCATTTGACTGATCAATAAACGAGAGTCGTTCGATAAAGATCGACGGTTCCAATTCTTTTATCTTATGAGTCATTGAGATCAAATCTGAATGGTCGATGTTAATCTAACGGTTACTATTGGGTGGATATGCGAGAAAACCAACTATGGGAAATTCAGACAGGAACACTGAGTTTGAAGACGCGTCAGCAGTTCCAACTCGGTTGGCGAGTCGTTGACTCGGGTAGGGACGCAGAAAGGAAAAGAAGAATATGTTACATGTGTTTAACTGTATTTTTTATGCATTACAAGTTTGGAAACACCTAAAACTTAAAATGGGTATTCATATAATAGTCAAATTTAATATAAATTGTAAAATCGATTTTAAAAAATTGAAATTCAAAAAAACTGATAAATGAATTAACCAAAAATCATTAAAATCGAATCATTTTTACTATATCAAATTAAATTCTAGATATATGTTTAAAACTAATTTAAATTAAAGTTATCCTTTTATATATATAATTTTTATAAAATAAATTTCTCATTCATATTTATATAATTATATTATTTATTTATTTATTTAACTTTTAAAGTTGTTTCATATTAATATTATTTTTTGTAAGATGTATCTTAGTATTTTGATATATTTACAAATTTGTTATCAATTTAAATTTTATTTTATTTCTCATATTTTTACTATTTAAGTTTTTTGTTTTATATAAAATTAATATTTACTAATAAAATAAAAATCATTTCTTAAATTTAATTGCACAACCAATAAAAATATTAAAAACCTATCAATCTAATTCAATTGAAAAAACTAATTCAACTTGTTCACAATGAGAAAATAAAGTACAAAAGCCCTAGAGAATCACCACCTTAAGAGAATTAGGTTTTTTTCTAGTTCAACTTGTGTCACTTGAATTACAAGGAGGGCTTCAAGGCATTTTATACAATCAATAATAGAAAGAAAAAAGAAAATGGAGCCATTGATACAGGCCCAAGATAACGAAATAGTAACAATATTCGTATAAGATTAAGGGAAAATCGAGATTTCCTTTAATTTTACCTAAAAAATAGGAGAGATGGAGGGTAGTGTGAGCCCCTCTAATCTAGGAAACGGTACAAATTTAATTTAAAATAAAATAAAATTTTATAATCCGATTAAATGATTTTATATTTTAAAAAATAGATGAATCCAAACAGCATACGCCCATATCTAAAATTCAACCCCAAGTTTTCTAGAACATGTCGTCGATGCATTAATTTGTCAGTACACACAAATTGATGCACACCTCAATATTTATTTTGCTTTTTTTTGTTACCTGTAATGACCTCAACATTTGTTTTCTCATTCAGTTATTAACCTCCTTAAATTCTTTTAAAAAATTATTAACTTTATTAATATATGTTATTTAAAAGAGTAAATTATCATGGTTTTCTTTCAAATTACATGTTTATTTGGTCATTTAATTAAAAAATAAAAAATATAAAAAATACATTATTTAATAATTAATATTAATCTTATACGTTGTTTTAAATATTATCTAACCTCATTTGACAACATATAAAAACCTATGAAAACTTCAATTATGAAATTTAGAAATTCTTTATTAGTTTATGATTTTATAAGAAGACAATTATTCTAAATTTAGAAATTCTTTATTAGTTTATGATTTTATTTCAATTGAATTGAATTTGTTAGCTCAGTTAATTGAAAGTTTAAAGAATTTTTTTTATTAATTGTGAAGTCAAATTGGTCGTTCGGAGATCTCAAACAATGGATAGTCTAACCATAGAGGGTTTAGAAAAGAATTATGTGGAGTCCCAATGTGTTTCAACAAACTATGGAGGTCCTAAAGTGTTGTGTAATCCATTACACCAAGTCCTGTAATCGACTACAACACTTAAAACAAGATTCTAGAATCAGGGCATGTTTGGTAATTGATTACCAAAACCTGCGTAATCGATTACCTAAGGCATTCCTGCGCAATCTTGCTCTTCTGCTCTTTGGTAATCGATTACTAGCATGACAGAATGTAAAATTATGTAGCCAATTTCTGCATATCCTAACTTCCCCAAATGACCTCCAAGCACTACCAAACCTTGACACTACCTAAAACACTCCATTTATGACTTGTGGCAACCGGTCACACCCTAAAATTCTTAAAATTGAGCAAGTTATGTGTGAAAACTCGATTTAGCTAATTTAGGTCGTTCACATGCAATATGACTTACCATTTCCCATCCAAACGAGACCATTCCAAGTCTCACAAGTTCAAGACATCAAGTACGAGCTATTGAGACAATCTGGAGGCTCCAAAACCTCACAAACCTGTCCAGTTCCCATATATGCATCAACTCACAACATAACCACATGTTATTCATCAAGTCCAATGGTGCCAAGCCATTTCCATCACATTCAACAATCTATATACACTATAATAATCATAATCCTTGGCCATAATATCAATTCAACATGATATGCAATCAGTAACAGTTCCTGGGCGTAACACATTTCAATATAATCATCATAAATTTATCCATGACATCCAATCTAAGTCATCATCAGCAATATGAACATCATCATCATAATTCTCATTTTAAGCATCAAAATTAATTCTAGGCCTCCTGTGAGGTCATCAACTACCTATATTAACTATGTACATGTATTTATAGTATCCAAAATGAATCGACCAAGGCTATAACAACAAAAGGCTATACAATGATCCTATATACAAGTGAATTCACACTAGGATTCATCCACCACTAGCTTCTCCAACTTTCAGTAACCATCCTCGCAGTCTAAGTTCACTACAAGAAAAAAATTAGTGCAGGTTGATATGTATTAAATGACAAATACATAAACAGATTTGACATTCCACATAAGATGTAATCAATCCAGTTCATCACATCATTGTTGTCATTTAATCTAACATATGAGCACACATTCATACCATCGCAATATCATCAAATAATGTCAATCATCCTTAATAGCTATCTCAACTTCTCATGATCATACTGGCTGCCTTGTGTCGCACTAATTAATAAAATACAGTAGAAATTTTTACAAAAATTCACACATCCATCCTAGGATGTCCCCACATGACTTTATGGGTCTCTAATAACATATCCTAGGCATGAGAACTCCAAAATTGCTTAAAGAAAATTTTTCAGCACACCGGCTCCCTATGCATGGCTCAGTAATTTGTAACAAATCGGAGCTACACAACTCCAATCGAGATGAATCCAATTGGTACACCTCCGTAACATAAATACCTATAATATGAAGAAGTCAAGGGCCAGTTATGTGTGTCGCAACCTGGATCACAGCGGGAGGCCGACCGTAAAAAGAAAATAAAGTTTCCCGAGTTCCCTCCGGAAACCGTGGAGTCGCCACTAATGTTTTTAAGGTAAAACTTCAGAAAAAACCTAACGTGAAGGTACTAGTCCTAAATTAAGATTTTAAGTTCGGGAGTCTAATTACAGGTGGGGAAGGTATTAGCACCCCACACTGTCCGTTTTAAACGGTTACCCTAAATCGTTTAAGTTTGAATAATCCTACTAATTTATAATTTAAACCTCTTAGAGATGCCTCATGGATTTGTTGTTGATTTAATAATTTTTAAAATTATAAACTTTACGATTAACAGGACGTCTTGTCCAAATTAATCGAGTTATCGTTAAAAGCATAATGATTTTATTTTTACTAGTAAAAGGGATATATATTTTTTAAAATTTAGGCCCGACAGGAATAATTGTTCCCGCTCCTACGTATTCCCCAAGCGTTAGGGGAAATCAGGGTTACGTAGTTCTTTGTGTTATTTTAGAAAATTCGAAGTAGATTGAAAAACGTCGAGATTTAAAAAATATTAATCAATAGGACGTCTCGTCCAAATTGATTTCAAGTGGTGTATTATTTTTAGGAAAAAAAACCTTAGGTTTTATTGATTTTTTATTATATTTTTAGAAAGAACCTTAAAATTAATTTAAGAATGAAAAGCTTGGCTAGGGACCTAGATTAATAGGACGTCTCGTCCAAAGAATCTATAGAGATATTTGATTTGTTAAAAAATATTTCTTATGGTCTGAAATTAATTCTGAGACAATTAAAGACTTATTTTTATTTGAAAACTTAGGCCAACAGGGCGTCTCGTCCAAATTGGTCCCTAACGTGAATATATTAATTTTTGTTACCTATTAGTATTACTAACAATACTTTATACTCTAGTAATTAAGTATAGGTTAACGGGACGTCTTGTCTAGACCAATCCTAGCATAAAGATTTTAATTTTAGGCACATACCAATATTAATTTTATTTCTCTATTTTACAAATAAAATACTCTAAACTTAGTAAGTAACAAACATTAACAGGTACTATATCATACTAATTATTAGAATATTTCTAAAGGGGAAAAGATTTTATAATTTAATTCTCTAAGAGGCTAGGATTACATATAATCACAACAAACAAATTGAAAAGGAAATATACCTTACTGATTTTTTCCTTTGTAATGAATTTTATGTCAAAGCTTCAACCGTTTTCTTCCTTATTTGCTTTAATGACGTGAGTGCTTGGGATTTCTTTTTTTCTTGCGTGAAATCTTCCTTTAGATCAGAGAATTCTCCTTTCAATCGTAAATGTACTTCCTCTTTCACGCAACTGCACGTGAATTGGCTGTATTTGCCAATTGAATTTTTTTTGTTGCCTCACGTGGATAGTATAATGAGCTTCCAATGTCTCCAAAATCTCTCCCTGATGGCTTGCGTGAATCTTTTTCTTTTTTCGAATTGTATGAATTTCCTATCCAATTTCCCCCCTCTGTAGTGTGTATCCCCTTATATATATATATATGTATTCCATTTTTAATGCCTAATATCTTGCCCCCCTGATTCACGTTTCTATCTTTTATATATTTTATAATTCCTTTATCTCTTTAGTGAACTCTAATATATACTGTTATATCAAAACTGATTTTGTTTCTTTTTTTTATGTATATGTATATCTCTTAAAGGAAATTGATAACAATGTATATGCTTTAAAAGAAAAAAGAAAATATCAGTGTCGTCCCTTTTTTATATAATAATATATCTATGCATGGCAGTTTTTTATTTGTATTATTATATAGTACAGGATATGTATATATAATTATATAATTTGATAAGTTGTTTTTGATATATATATCTTTAAAACTTTATCTCCTTTTAAGAATCCAAAAACTAATTTCAAAAGCTTTATCTCATTTTTATAATATATTTATTTAAAAACTTTATCTCGTCCTATTCAAAAACTCTATCTCATTATTTTCAACAAATTCTCTATCATTTTTTCTCTAATCTCTTAAAGATCTGATCCTTTATAAAATTTAAACTTTAAACTTCCTTTTTAAAATCTCTCTAAGATTAAAAATTCAAAATTCAAATTTTATGGTTTTGATAAGAATTTAAAAATTACAAAAATCAAAGCCTGGATTTAAAATTCAAACAAGCCCACAGGTTCACTTTTTCTTAAAAAATAAATTATTTTTTTATTTTTTTTATTTTTTTTGAAAATTTTAAATGGACCCAGACAAAATTGGGTAGCAACAGCTTGCCCCTCTTTACTTTTCCCTTACTGTGTTACAGTAAGGGATAAGTAAAGACTGAGCGGAACAATTTTGTCCAGGGCACTAGTTTTAAAGAATGTCGTGTTTGACGACGAAGAAATTAAAATGGTGCCTCACTCGGCGACTGAAAATTTAAATGATGCCATGCTCGGCGACTGGAAATTAAAAGAGTGCCCCGCTCGGCGACTGTAAGTTTAAAAGATACCATGTTCGGCTCTAGGAAAATAAAATGATGCCCCGCTCGGCAATTGAAATGGTGCCCCGCTTGGCAATTGAAAAGTAAAATGGTGCCCCGTTCGGCGACTGAAAATTTAAATGATGCCATGCTCGGCGACTAGAAATTAAAAGAGTGCCCCGCTCGGCGACTGTAAGTTTAAAAGATGCCATGTTCGGCTTTAGGAAAATAAAATGAAGCCCCGCTCAGCAATTGAAATGGTGCCCCGCTTGGCAACTGAAAAGTAAAATGGTGCCCCACTCGGCGACTGAAAATTTAAATGATGCCATGTTTGGCGATTGGAAAGTAAAATGGTGCCCCGCTCGACAATTAAAATGGTGCCCCTCTTGGCAACTGAAAAGTAAGATGGTGCTTTATTCGGCTACTGGAAAGTAAAATTGTGCCTCATTCGGCGATTGGAAAGCAAAATGATGCCCCGCTCGGCAATTAAAATGGTGCCCCGCTTGGCAACTGAAAAGTAAAATGGTGCCATGTTTGGCGAAAGGAAATTAAAATGGTGCCCCGCTCGGCTACTGGAAATTAAAAGAGTGTCCCGCTCGGCGACTGGAAGTTTAAAAGATGCCATGTTCGGCTCTAGGAAAATAAAATGATGCCCCGCTCGGCAATTGAAATGGTGCCCCGCTCGGCGACTGAAAAGTAAAATGATGCCATGTTTGGCGACAGGAAAGTAAAATGGTGCCCCGCTCGGCTACTGGAAAGTAAAATTGTACCTCGTTTGGCGATTGAAAAGTAAAATGATGCCCCGCTCGGCAATTAAAATGGTGCCCTGCTTGGCAATTGAAAAGTAAAATGGTGCCATGTTTGCCGAAAGGAAAGTAAAATAGTTCCCCGCTCGGCTACTAGAAATTAAAAGAGTGCCCCACTTAGCGACTGGAAGTTTAAAAGATGCCATGTTCGGCTCTAGGAAAATAAAATGATGCCCCGCTCGGCAATTGAAATGATGCCCCGCTCGGCGACTGAAAAGTAAAATGATGCCATGTTTGGCGACAGGAAAGTAAAATGGTGCCCCGCTCGGCTACTGGAAAGTAAAATTGTGCCTCATTCGGCGATTGGAAAGTAAAATGATGCCCCGCTCGGCAATTAAAATGGTGCCCTGCTTGGCAATTGAAAAGTAAAATGGTACCCCGTTCGGCTACTGGAAAGTAAAATTGTGCCTCGTTCGGCGATTGGAAAGTAAAATGATGCCCCGCTCAACAATTAAAATGGTGCCCTGCTTGGCAATTGAAAAGTAAAATGGTGCCATGTTTGGTGAAAGGAAAGTAAAATGGTGCCCCGCTCGGCTACTGGAAATTAAAAGAGTGCCCCGCTCGGCGACTGGAAGTTTAAAGATGCCATGTTCGGCTCTAGGAAAATAAAATGATGCCCCGCTTGGCAATTGAAATGGTGCCCCGCTCGGCGACTGAAAAGAAAATGATGCTATGTTTGGCGACAGGAAAGTAAAATGGTGCCCCGCTCGGCTACTGGAAAGTAAAATTGTGCCTCGTTCGGCAATTAGAAAATAAAATGATGCTCCGCTTGGCAATTGAAATGGTGCCCCGTTCGGTGACTAAAAAGTAAAATAGGGCCATGTTTGGCGACAGGAAAGTAAAATTGTGCCTTGTTCGGCTACTGGAAAGTAAAATTGTGCCTCGTTCGGTGATTGAAAATTAAAAAAGTGCCCCGCTCGGCGACTGTAAAGTAAAATGGTGCCCCGCTCGGCTACTGGAAATTAAAAGAGTGCCCCGCTCGGCGACTGGAAGTTTAAAAGATGTCATGTTTGGCTCTAGGAAAATAAAATAAAGTTTAAAATCTGGGGAGAAACCTTTAGAACTACAATCTTTATAGATTTTAGATTTATACTCATGGGTGAAATGGATGAACGAGGTGATTTTCTCTTCTGAGCATGTATTCAGCGCGGTCCTTGTGATACTTGTCTGAGGTGCTAACAAATAACAGAAGCTTCTCATTCCCCTGACTTTCCTTTTTTCTTTTTTATGAAAATAATTGTCATTGCCTTGTTTTATTTTGTTAAAACACATGTTTTGTCACATTAATGAAGCTCATGTATAAATGCATATTGAAAAGGTAGCACCTTTATGTAGGTTGATCAAGTACCGAAAAAGACAAAGGGAAATCAAATGCAAAAAAGAAACAAATGTGGTTAAAGAGTTTGGTAGTGAGGGATGTAATGGGGTTTGCAGATCCTCCAGTGAATCCTTGAGAACAGCAAGAATCTTGATCCTGTATCACGGCGACGAGTTTATCCCTTGATTTTGCTTCCGAGAAAGTAATTCAGCTATAGTCCTTGTGCCCCAGTTGGATCCTATTCTGCTTGTACATAAAATTTTAGTTCCTTTGCCAATATCTTGACCCTAATTTTTGCTTAAGCCGTCTTTTTAGGTTTTCGACTCACCGGGTCGCTCTAATTTTTTGCCTAGACCGTCAGGTTTTCAGCCTAGCGAGCTTTTCTTTCTTTTTGACATGTTTTTTTTTTAAAAAAATCAAGGTTGTATCCTTCACAATAAAAGGTTTAAGCTGATTATACTGAAACCGAACCCGCTTGACCTCCTTTGATTTACTTTCATCCTTTTGGGGACAGATATCACTTCAAATAGGCAACTTTACCCCAACGCCATGTACCAAAGGAAATGAGATCAGCCTCTTTTTCTTGCCTTAATAAAAGGACCATTCCGAGTCTCTTTCTTTTGCTTTTGTTTTTGTTCTTTTTTCTTTTTCTTGATTTTTCATTTTTTTCTCTTTTTCTTTTGACCTTTGAATGATCTCCTCGGTACTTTTGTTTCTCAGCATGGTAAACCATTTCCTTGGTTACATTAGCATGAGGAGTAGCTACATCCCCTTAAGGTTGATTGCAACGGGGATGAAATATTTTTTTTTTTGTTGTTGCGTTTTTGGCTTGATGACATCCATTCCCCATATAGAAAGGTGACGACTTACTTGGTGATCTGGATATGCCCCAATATGGTAATGCGAGAGCATCAGCTTGCCCCAGTTGGTATGTGCATAAGACACTAACCTTGACTTTTTTTGTTTTTGTTTGTTTGTTTGATTTTTTTTTTGGCAAAGCATCTCTTGATTACGTCTGTATTTATGGGCATCAAAAAGCCATCTCCATCCATGTTGGTCAATACCGAAGCTTCCTTAAATGATAGATATGCCTCTGTTCATCATGTCACACCACTAAAAAAACAACTGATAGCGACGGAAGGAATTGGTCGCTAATCCATAGAATGGCCGTCGCTAAAACCATTAGCGACGGCATCTCAGACGGAAAAAAGGACGTCGCTAAAACCCTCGTCGAAAACACATCAGCGACGCCACACTTGCCGTCGCTACCATATTGACGGCGTAAGGCCGTCGCTAAAATCGTCTCTGTCCCAATAACCCCAGCCGTCGCTAAGTGTTGCCATACAGCGACCTCGAAACCCCGTCGCTAATAACAGCCATCAGCGACCACCGTATGCCGTCGCTACATGTACTCATGTAGCGACCACCCTCGGCCGTCGCTATTTCTAACAAGTACAGCGACGACAGCATCCGTCGCTAGTGGTTATGATACAGCGACCACAAGGTTCCGTCGCTAGTGGTTGTGATGTAGCGACCAGAGCGTCCGTCGCTAGTGTTAATAATTCAGCGACGGTAGTGGGCCGTCGCTAACGGTCATTTTTAAATTTTTTTAAAATTGATTCAATGATAGGTAGGTTTTGTTAATTTAACTTTAAAAATATCTTAATATTTTGTATTTTGTATTGGCTGATAAAATTTTATAATTAAATTAAAATAATTTTTTTGAACTAATAAATTATTATTAAAAACAAAATAATAGATTAAATTAATTTATCAAATAGGTTGAATTACTAATGATAGGTAGAATAAGGCTTTGTGATTTGAATGTAATTACCAATAAATATTGACATAATAAATAAAGAATGACAAAATAAATACTGAATGAAAATATAACATAACTAAAAATCAAATATACAATGTGTATAAATAAAAGAACTACAATCAAGGTGGTGGGGGATCCTGGGGTGGTGGTGGGGGCGCCTGGGAAGTGGGGGGAGGTAGCCTCGCCATCAACTGCATCAGTAGCTCCTGCTGCTGAGCAAGTTGCCGACGAGTCTCGGCGTGCTGCTCCTCGGCCTTCTGTCGGTCCGCCTCGTGCCGCTCCAACAGCAACTGCCTCTGACGTCGCTCCTCCTGTAGCTCATCGTTCAGGTTTTGAATTACCTGAACGACCTCAGTCGGAAGACCAGAGGAAGACGAAGAGGAAGGGGTCTTCCCCTTTTTCGCCAGCTGCGTGCCGACGCCACCCAATCCAAACACCCTCCCTTTCTTGTTCACACCGCCAACAGCCTCCATATAGATGGCGTTGTCGTCAGAACAAGATAGGGTAGGAGGAACCTCCCCTTCAGGAGTGGAAGCCACCAGGTCCGCCTCCTTCTCGGCCCTCCTGGCCTGATACGCCTCCTGTAAATTCAAAAACAACGATAAGATTAGTAAGCTGATTTGTAAATTATAAGCATGTGTCAGTTAAAAGTAAATACCGCTAGCTCCGTAGTCTTCTGGTTTACCCATGCACCGGCTTTGTTCTTCTTGGTCATTTGCATGACCTCAAACAAAGAAGGCTCCCGGTGCTCCCTCTGCTCCTGTGGTGGACAAAAAACATTGAGATTATTATTTGTAAACATGTAAGACAAATCATAATAGAAATGTTTAACATAAATATACTTACAAATCTTTTCTTGTGCTCGAGGGTTGAAATGCTACCCCCAGTGTAAACCGAGGCTGCAGCATCGGCGGCTCTGTTGGCCCTATTCCGAGCACTCGCCTGCTGGAATGGGACCCCGCCCCACTTCTGGACCATCCCGTCCCAATGGTCCTCCGGGATCCAACGAGGGCGCTCACCCTTGTCCCTCACCTTCCAAAGGGTACTCTTGATGATTTTGGAGGTCTTTGTGGCAAAGACCTTCCTAATCTCATCAATCATACCCTCCGCCCACTGGTAATCACGCTGTAAAATGAATTGAGAAATCAAAATTAATAACGGGTCTATTTTACAAATCAAGTCACAATAAATGAGCTAGGAACTTACCGAGAAGGTGTCAAACCACCTATCTTGCACAACCTTCCCAGCATCTGTCCAAGATATATATGGACCATCCCACTGGGCCTTCAAAACCTTAGTAATCGCTTTGGTAGTGCGACTACTATCAACAAAGCTGTAATGACAACAATTATGTTAGGAGTAAAACAACACACAATCTAGGGAGACACCCAAAATTTCGGCAGAGTCTCCCCTGTAAATGTAACATTTTCAAGTTTAAATAGTTACCCTATTACAAACAGAAGAGTGCCCAGTACAATTCAATCTATACAAGTACTAATTAAAGTAACATCCAATAAACCAACAAGTCTTTCCACTAAACCCTAATATAAAGTATCATACAAATAACATAAAAGTATATGAAATTTAGTCACTTACTCGTCTCCGGCCGGCACGGGTACCAACATGGGCAGAGGGGATGCCGGAGGTGGGGTCGCCTGATGGCCATGGTCCTCCAAGCCACCAACTCCAGGAGTCTGCTCTGGGGTGGTCAGCTGTGGGGGTGTTAGGGTGGTTTGCTGTGGTGGTGGTGATGGAGTGGTCTGCTGTAGTGGTGATGGAGTGGTCTGCTGTGGTGGTGGTGATGGAGTGGTCTGTTGTAGTGGTGATGGAGTGGTCCGCTGTGGTGGTGATGGAGTGGTCTCCTGCCCTGGGGTAGGAGTCCCCAGACGGGAAGCCAGGGTCCTGGACCCACCACCCCTACTGAAGGGCAGTCGACGTCCCGTCATCTGTGGATAAAATCATGAAAAGAAAGGTTAGTCTCAGGATATATATAAACCTATGTATATATGTTTAACAACTACATACTCTGTCTCTGTTTCAGTTTCAAATTCCCCCTCAGTTTCAGTGTCACTGTGGTTATCTGTTTGAACAAGTTCATCAGTATCCAAATCAGCCCTAGACCGTTTTGATCGAGAGACAAGGTCTTTGTCAATGTGTTCACCCCCCGTAGTGGCGAGTGTCTCATCCATTATGACTGGATCAATGTTGAACAACAAATTGGCATCGTTGAGCTCGTGTGGTGCAAGCTGATAAGCATCATCGACCTCCTCGGAGACATTGTCAGTGATCTGACTTCGGGCCTTGGCCTTGATTACTGCATACCAGTCCCGATGTCCTCCCGGGAAGTCGGTGTAATAAACCTGCTCAGCTTGTTGGGCAAAAATGAAGGGATCAAACCCTTTATATCTACCATTCTTCTTGACCTCAACTAAGCCGTAGTTGTTGTCAACCTTTGTTCCAACACCGATTGTGTTGTCGAACCAATCACATTTGAATAGAACAATATCTCTTCTTAGTCGTCCAGAGAATGAAACTTCAACAATCTCCGTCAGCACTCCATAAAAGTCTTCTTCCAACTGACCGGCGGTGCCTTTAACACAAACCCCGTAGTTATGGGTGCGCATCCCTTCACTCCATTGAAGAATATTAAACTTGTAGCCATTTACGTAGTAAATAGGCCATTTTTTAACAGTCTTCACTGGCCCCCAAGAAAGGGCTTGGAGTAAAGAATCTTCAATATGGTTGTTAGGGTCTTGTATCTATGTACAACATAAGAAGTAGGTCATTGTTACCATATTGACGGGAGTTAGAAGCAAATAGGCTTAAAAACACTTGGTATACGGGTCTTACATGTTGCGCGAACCAACCAACGAACTTGGATGACACCTCACTATGAATTTGGTCATCAGTTAAATCATTTTGCTCAAGTTTTAGCATATCTGTGTATAAGCTATTGAAAGAAACAAATAAGTTTAATATAAAAGCTACGTTAAGAATGTATAATATAACTTCTATGACTTACTCAATAAAGGGTTCCACTTCTGGGCAATTGAGAAGAATGTACAAGTGAGCCGCCTTTCGATCTTTCTCATCAATGTAACATTTTGTGAGCCTGCCCCCCGGGTGACCAGGATAGTTGAAAATCGACGTTTGTTCATCAAACCCTGTGCGGCTGGCTACCCCAAGATTGCGGGGAATTCTACTCATTCTAGTTTCTATCTCCGTTGGAAAATAGAAAGAAGCAAAGGTTGTCATTTCTTCGACTAAGTATGCCTCACAAATTGAAGCTTCAACGCAGGCTTTGTTCGACACTTTATCTTTTAAAGAGCGTAAGAATCTTCAACATCATTAACAAGATGGTGTTAAGTTAGAAAATACTATTATAAGCACGATTTGCAAGTAAATTAAAGAGTTCACCAAGCATTCACCTTTCGAATGGATACATCCAACGATACTGCACTGGGCCACCAACCAAGGCCTCGTACGGTAGATGGATAGGCAAATGCTCCATGGAGTCAAAAAAACTTGGTGGGAAAATATGCTCCAACTTACAAATCAATACCGGGATAGTTTCTTCCATCTTCACAAGTTTCTCCACACTCAACGAAGTAGCCGTCAACTCCTTAAAGAAGTGACTCAACTCCACTAACGGTTTCCAAATAGGCTTCGGTAAGGCATGAAACGCGTACGGGAGTAGTTGTTGCATAAACACATGGCAATCATGACTTTTCATGCCAAACACCCTGCCCTCCTTCACGTCGACACATCTACTCAAGTTAGAAGCGAATTCGTCAGGCAGGGTCAACCCATTCATCCAAATACACACAGCAATCTGTTGTGGTCTAGTTAAAGCATACTTTGCATGGGGTTTAAACATTCTTCCACGTCCCGCATCCCTCAACTCCAACTCCTTCCTAGAACACCAAATCAGAAGGTCTAGACGACTCTTCTCGTTGTCCTTTGTTCTCCATATATTCATGAAAACATTACGTTCAGTGTGCATGACATCAATGTTGTGTCTTAACAACAAGTCTTTCCAATATGGCAAATCCCACAACACACTCTGCTTCACCCAGTGGTGTTCCTTACCGTAACCCGCAAACTCCTTAACACTCTTGTCCCAGATGTAAGGATACTCTTCGATCCTCTGCCAAACCCGTGCACCAGATAACCTACGGGGTGGAGGTTCATTAACAACCTTGTTCTTCTTAAAAGCGGTTTTGTTCCTCCTAAACGGGTGATCCAACGGTAGAAACTTTCTATGACAGTCAAAGAAACTTGTCTTGCCACTAACAGGGAGTGATTCCCCCCCAGTATGTTCCATGCATACAGGGCAAGCAAGCTTCCCAGACGTGGACCATCCAGAAAGCATACCATAGGCCGGGAAGTCGTTAATAGTCCACATCAAAATAGCACGCATCATAAAGTTGTTCTTCAAAGACACATCGTATGTTATTACCCCGACATCCCATAACCGTGATAACTCTTCAACCAACGGTTGCAAAAACACGTCTATGTTCGCCTTTGGATTTTTGGGTCTTGGAACCAGTATAGATAGAAACATGACCTCCCTCTTCATACACATATCAGGCGGCAGATTGTATGGGGTCAGGATGACTGGCCAACAAGAGTAAGCCCTTCCGTATTGACCGAAAGGGTTAAACCCATCAGTACATAAGCCAAGTCTTACATTTCGCGGCTCGCCAGAAAAGTCCGAATATAGCTCATCCAAACACTTCCATGCTTTCCCGTCGAAAGGATGGCAAAGAAACCCCTCTTCTGTTCGGTTCAGAGCATGCCAACGCATGTGTTTTGCCGTGGACAATGAGGCATACAGGCGTTGAAGACGCGGTGTTATAGGGAAGTACCACATTTTCTTCCTGGCCGTCCGGGTTACCTTCCCTCTCCTTTTAACGGTCTTGTAGCGTTCCTCATTACAATGCAGACATTTTGTGACACTCTCGTATGCAAACTCATTTCTGAATAGCATACATCCACCAACACAACACTCTATCTTCACACAACCCAACCCTAAGTTTGCCACTTGTTTCTTAGCACGGTACAGGTTTGCTGGCATTCTGTGATTACTAGGCATGGTGGAACCCATCAGATTGACCATCCTATCAAAACAACCTCCAGAAAGATTATAATCTGCCTTTAGGCTTAAAGCAGCTAGGGAGGCGGACAACTCAGTGTGACTGTTGCACCCGTCCCACAATGGAGTCTGAGCCGCCGCCAACAAATCATAAAATCTCTTCACCTCCGGATTAGGATCCTCCTCTACATTGTCAGAGTCTCCATGACCTGCTTGGTCATTATGTTCCAGCATACGCCCGGTGGAGGGTCCAACATGATCCATCACCATTTATTCTATGTTGTTGTACGTATCCCTGTTTCCTCCAACCTCGTAGTAAGACTGTTGCACGGGTACGTCTGATGGTCTACGCGGTAACTGCTCACCATGGTTGTACCAGCAGTGGTATGTTTCCATGAACCCTTTCTCAGTTAGGTGGCACATGACATCATCCGCGTATTCAAAACTCATGCATTTGCACCTTGAGCACGGACAACGAATCTTCTGAGTTGCTTTAAATCCAGGCGTGTTTGCCGTAGCGAACGAAATGAACTCCAATAGCCCCATCATAAACTCCTCAGTCACTCGCCGATTGCGATCTAGTCGGTTGTACATCCATCGCCGATTTGCCGGTACCTCCATTTATAATATCTAACAAGCACGATTTCTGTTACGTCACACGTTTAAATTTTTATTTAACTATCGATTGTGAATCACTCTATCTCTTTGATGTTGCAAATAGGTGTGGCCCTATCCCATTCGGGATGAATATGCAACCATCTGTAACCCATCGATGTTGTATGTGGTCTATCTTGTGTCGTTGATGTTCATTTGAAATTTCGGCAGCATTTCGCATTAGTCCCTGAGTACACAGAGATACGTACGGTATGAAACACCACACGCAGACATGCACCCTGGGGACACTACGAAACACCATAACCGAAATTTCATATGAACATTCAACGTCTTAAGATAGATTATATACAACATTGATGGGTTACGCCCTACTGGTTACAAATTCATACCAAACTGTCCAACTGGGACAATTCAAGATCCAACACAACACAGTACATTAGCCGGTTGTTTTGAAACTTGAACGGGAATCTAATGGGTACACACACGACTAAACTCTACATTATTAAATCATGAGTTTCATTTTTTAAGTTTCCTAAGAAAGGGAGCCTGTCAAAATTTTGGCAGAGTCTCCCCTGTAAACTGGACATTTCCCAAATTTACGAACGACCTGTTACATACAGAAAACTTTCCAAAAATGATAAATATTACACATGCATAAAGATTCATGTTATCAGCACACAAAACCAATGCCTAATGAGCTCTGCTCTCCACTAACAAACATTACACATGCATAAAACTCATTATAAACACATCAAAACCAGTTCCTAATCTCTCTACTAACAAACAACAATTGACATGCATACATATATCGAGAAAGTCAGCGTTAGGGGATTACCTAGCGAAAAAAGTCAGTGATGAATTCGGAGCTGAAGAGAGACGATCAGAGACCCCGCGTGATCTGTGTTACTCTGTATGACAAAGCAAGAAGTCGTTAGAAAGTTACAAGTAGCAAGGAAACTAAACAAAGAGAGACACGCAAAGCAAATAATAGATTACACAGCCACGACTTCTTAGTGATCTAGACACTTGGGATCCACGTGAGAATGAGTCCATGAGAGACGCAACAGAGACTACATTTGCATTATTAAACATTCTAAACGTTATTTGTAAAGACTCTTCTTAGATGAGTTAATTTATAAAGACTCTTCTTAGATGAGTTAATTAGTTAAAAGACCCAAGTTGTTTCAGGTCAAAACGTTATGGGGCTGTTGCAGGAGGGTGCAGTTGCTGTGTGGGGTTGTCACCGGAGCCAACAATGGCTATTCTTCCTCCTTGTAGCTTGCTGAAAGCTCGCCGGAGACCAAGAGGCAGAAACAGAGCCTCCACCCAAGAATAAAAGAAAGAAGACAAAAACAAAAACCTTCACCCAAGAAGGGATTTGTCCGCTTAATTGATTGGATGAAAGATATAAGAGAATGAGATTTGGAAGGTTTGAAAGTGATGATGGCAGCTCACCTCCAATATTGTTACCACTCAAATTTATTTCTCCAAATTTATTTAAGGACTTTTGGGTCGAGAAAAGATTTTCTGTTTTGACTTTTAATTATAAAATTATTGCTTGTTATAAAAAATTTAAGTAAGAAATGATAAAACAGCTCTTAACTTTTTCATGTTTTCAAACTTACCTTGTTGTAGTTTAAAAATTAGCATGTGCTTAGGAATTCATAATGTGTATTTTGATTAGCTTATTTTGGAGGGAAACAATTTCTGGGAAAATGAATAAATAAAGTGCTTGTTATTTCAAAAAAAAGACAAAACTTATTTACAGTTTCTAAAGTGCCTTGAGTGTTGTTCTACAATGAGAGTTGGAGTTGTATCTGGGTAAACCTTGAAATAAAAGTTGCCATTAATGATCGTTGGGTTGAGTTACTGAGGAGAAACTTAGAACACATCTGTTCTATAATGGAGATCTTGGTTTTTCTTATGGATGTCAATATTAGTTAAGGATTGTTTATATCTTAGAGGATAGTGATCCTTTGTTAAATATTTCTAATTGTTTGAAAGATGTATTACTATTACTGCTACTACTATTATTTTTGGCTATTCTTAATTTACCAAATGCTTTGCATTTCATCTAGTTATTTTGACTTTCTTTCTGTCCTGGTGGAGCTTATGAATGTTTGATATGCAAACAAACAACTAAAAAGATTAAAGATAACAAACAAACAACTAAAAAGACTAGAACATGATAAAGTGCCTATTTGATACCAATATAAAATTATCCAAATAAAAATGTTTAACTGTTAATATTTGATAGATCATAAAATTATCAAGTGTTGATGTTCTTGAGCTTTGCATTCCTAAATTATACAACTAAGTTATCATATGACAGAACCATGTGAATTACTATATTAGCAGCTACTGCATAAGTTTCAATTTTACAATACAAAGATGATAATTATTAGTATCTTGTAGAAATAGAATATAAGTTTCTAACTACCTTAAATATTAACAGTACAAGCAAATAAAATTCTCCATTTTCAGATTTGAATCATTGCCAAAACTCTAGACAAATAACCCACACTACTAGAATCTACTAATCATGAATTCCCCCACATTGCTCAACTATGCCTACCAAGTGCAGTAACAGTTTAAAATAGCCCCAAAAATACATAATAACCTGCCAATACTATGTGCTAGGTCCTTATATAGTCACTAAAGTTCATGTCATAACACATGGTCCAAGGTAAAATATCAACCAGTCACAAACTCATCCATATGATATATGTATATATATTCTGCAGCAACAGCACTATTGGCTCAATGCCAAGATTCCATAAAAGTATATTGCCAATTACAGTTCTATTAAAATCTAATAACTTACAGCAACTTGCCCATATATAGTCCATTCAATTATACAGCAACTTACATATATGTGTATTTATATAGCTCCATGCCAAAAACATCACTTCACATAACACAACCTATAGTTTAATCAACATTTAATAGGACTTGTGAAAATCAGAATCTAAGTATCACCCGCCACATCCTACCCCATGAAATCAAAAGGTACACATGTATATATTTACCAGAAAGCTATCCAAAAATACTATAAGAGGATCAGTTCATGTTAGAAACATAAAAAAAATCAGCATCACAAATAGAAACATGAAGAAAAAATCAAAGCCAACACTGCACATGATGAGAACTGACTTGAAGGGTTCAATGTGAGGGCCTCGACATTGATAGAAGAAGCTCCACGGTGAGAGCAGATTCAGGCACGTTGCTCGGTGGTGATGGCGCGATGCTTGACGGTGATGGTGTGATGTTTGATGGCGAGGACGGTGCACAACGATGAGCCAACAATGGAGCGCTCCGGATTTCAGAGGGAGAAAAGATGGAGAAAGAAACAGGAGGGAGGGAAGAAGGGAAGGAAGGCACGAAGGAAGGGATGCGAACGGAGGGAGGAACGGCACGGAGGGAGGAGGGACGGCGGTGGCTGAGGGTGGAAGGCAGATGAACGTAGGGAACGAGGGAGGAGAGGGAGACGACGGCTGGTTAGGGCAAGGAGGAGAGGGAGACGGCGGCTGGTTAAGGAAGGAGGCAAGGAAGAAGAAGGGGAAGGTTAGGGCGAGTGAGAGGGAAAGGGGTGACTGTCGAGTTAGATTAAAATATTAGCGACGGCTGAGAGCCGTCGCTAACAACGTCACTATAATTAAAAGGATTAGCGACGGTCAAACAACACCGTCACTAAACTCCTGAAAAGTAGCGACGGCAAAACTAGTTCCGTCACAAACCTACTGAACCTTAGCGACGGTCCCATACCACCGTCACTAACTTAAAGAAAAATATGGAGGGAAGGCGAAAACTATGGCGACGGATACGCTAGTCCGTCGCTAGACTCCTGAACAGTAGCGACGCTATCTGCCCACCGTCGCTACCCTCCATTATTAAAAGAGGGAAGCCAAAATATTAGCGACGGCCCCATACCACCGTCACTAACTTAAAGAAAAATATGGAGGGAAGACGAAAACTATAGCGACGGATACGATAGTCCGTCGCTAGCCTCCTAGACAGTAGCGACGGTATCAGCCCACCGTCGCTACCTTCCATTATTAAAAGAGGGAAGCCAAAATATTAGCGACGGTGAAAGACTTCCGTCACTAGTACAAACCATAGCGACGCAATGTTACCGTCGCTACTATTTAGCGCCAACTGATAAACCCTGGCGGGAAGCAAAACAAGGTGAAGCTACAAAATAGCGACGCTACTAGCGCCGGTGCTTATAATTTCTAGCGACCGGGTCCCCTTTCCGTCGCTACATGAGTCGCTAACATCTTTTTGGTCCCTTTTCGTACAAGGAGGTCGCTAAGTCGGTCGCTAATTAGCGACGGGGTGATGTGGTCGCTAATTTGAGGTAGCTGTTTAGGGTTTTTTAGTTGTGTCATGAAACAGGGTTACCATTGTCTTCTGATAAATTGCCCCAATGTTTTCAAACAAAGGACATCAATAACCTAATCAATTTCCCCTATTGTTCTTGACTCAGGGAAATGTCAATCTTGACCTTTTTATCTTGATGATCTTGATTACCTTTTGATAGGGCTGAATTTCTCTAGCCTTTTGTTCCCTGGTTAATTTGGGCGAGGGATCATAGTCTTCCTTACCCTCTTCGTCAGCGCAATCAACTGAATACTCAAAGTCGTGAAATGGGATCGTGACCTTACTATCTTCAAGTGGATCATTTTTGGCTCTGCATTTGGATGAATGGTCGAATGAGGGATAAAGGGAAGGGGAATCGGTAAAAAAGTGCAAAGAAAGAGGTATCCAAATTCAAATACACATTTATTAACAGAAAAAATGACAAAACATGCTTCGCCCTTATTATAAAATGAAAAGACCCCAAAGCCTTGAGCATAGCAATGAGAATATTGAGTTATTAAGGCAATTACAAATTATTTTGAATCAAAAATTAAAATCGTAGGGAGCTCAACAGCTTCCCAATTACAAAATTAAGTGCCCGGTGAACAGGGGGCACACAAAGCTTGCATTATCACAGGAATCGTCTTTAATAACAGCTACTTGATCTTCTTCCACAACATTAACCCCAGAGCCCTCATGGTTAGGCAAAGGATTTGTAGCCACATTCGGATTTCCTTCCCGGAAATTAAGCCACTTGGCTTTAATCAAGTCTTGCACTTTATGTTTCAAGGCCAAACAGTTTTCTGTTGAGTACCCTGGTGCCCCGGCATGATAGTCACATTGAGCATTCGGATCATATCCTTTGGGATAAGGTGGTCCAAGAATTATGGAAGGACAAGGCACCACAAGGGAGTTCTGGATAAGGTGCGGCAATAGTTCAGTGTAACGCATAGGGATAGGGTCAAACTGAATATGGTTGCGATCATTGTTCGTCCTTTTCTGATTAGGGTTAGGGGGTCGAGTCCATTGTTGCGGTGGTTGTACTGGCATGTTGTGATGATTATGTGGTGGTATGGATGACTAATAACGAGGTGGTTGAGGGGAAGGTGGAGAATGGTTATTGGTAGTAGTAGCTACTTGAGGATATAACGTGAATTTATAGGGGTTATTCTGGGGAAGACATGTAGGGTTGTGCGACTTTTGAGGAAAGTTCCTTAAATCATAGGTGATAGCATTAGCCCCACCTTCCTTTCTTTTTCCAGTTTGCATATGTTTTTTCATGGAAGGTTCCCCTGATACAGTTTGGGCAATCTTCCCTGTCCTTACCCCATTTTCCACTCTTTCTCCAATGGTAACGATGTCAAAGAAATTTGATGATACACTCCCAATCATTCTGTCATAAAAAGGAGCTTGAAGTGTATCGATGAACATTGCCACAACCTCCTTCTCTAGCAGCGGGGGGTCCACTTGTGCAACCTCTTCTCGCCAACGCTGGGCATACTCTTTGAAAGACTCATTATCTTTCTTAGTCATATTTTGTAATTGCATCCTGTCTGGTGCTATGTCTAGGTTGTATTTGTATTGTTTCAAGAAGGCATCAGCTAGGTCTCTCCAGCAGTATATGCGAGCACGTTCTAGATGCATATACCAAGTCAGGGCAGCTCCCGCCAAACTATCTTGGAAACAGTGAATAAGCAGTTTATCATCAAGGGCATGAGAAGCCATCTTTCGACAATACATGGTCAGATGATTCCGAGGACAAGTCGTGCCCTGATATTTATCAAACTCGGGCATTTTAAATTTGGGGGGTATCACCACATCTGGAACTAGGCAAAGTTCAGATGCGTCTGTTGGTCTAAACCTCCCACACCTTCCATGACGCGAAGGCGTTCCTCAAGAATTTCCATCTTTCCCTTAGGCTCAGCGTTTGCAATAGCAGGATTGGTGGTTTGCACGACGACAGGGCGAGGTACCATATACCCATAAGGATAATTATGTTGTGATTGGAGGTGAGGAAATTGTTGTGTTTGATATGCCAGATTTGACTGTGTCGTCCCTTGTGGGTTCGTAGTAAGTGTAGTTGCCTGAATTGTAGGCGGCTGAGTGTTTCGAAGCTCAGAGGTCTGTGGGCTCGGGACTTGATTTTGAGCCTGTGGGTTTAACGGGGGTACTACATTCCCATCTTGTGGACCCGAGATTACAGGAGGAAAATAACCAGGTGGTAAACCATACAACAGAAAGGGTATGAGGTTACCATCATGATCAGTGAAGGTTTGAGGAGGCATGCATCCATATGGCATGCCATAAAATGGTGGTTGCATGGTGCGGGGTTCAGCAGTTTTGCCCTGGTTTCCGATATCGTTAGCAGGTGGCGTATCCTGGCCAAGAGTAAAACCAGGAGGGTACACCGGAGAAGTTGGTTGACGCTCGTTGTTTGAGGATGGGCTCTCCTCTGTGACCCTTTTTTCTAGAAGCTTGGTCAACTCAGTTATCTGCTCCCTTAAATAGTTGACCTCATTCCTTAAGTTCTCAGTCTCGTTATCTGTTTCAGCCATGAGTCTTGTCTGAAGCCGGGTTCTATAAGGATGTCCCCCGTGATTTCTTTCTTTCTTTCTTGTTTTTTAAATAAAATAAAAAAAATAAATGTATTAGTGAAAAGAAAAAAAGAAAAAGAAAGAGACCAAAAAAATAAACAAATAAATAATAAAAAAATAAAAATAAAAATGATTGAAGCCATCATGAGCCTTGGCGAGCATCCTTTTACCGTTCCTTAGAACGTCTCATTCAAAAGTACTAAGTTAAGCAATATGGAAACTAATATGGTATCATTGTGGACGTGAAGCAATCATTTTATTACTTTAATAAAAACAGTCATTACATCCAGCAGAAATAATCAGTCTCTCCTAGCTCGGGCAATCATAGCCTTCATTTCATTAAGCCGATTTTTACAATATTCTAGGAAAACTACAATCTCCTTGGGGGTAGTGAGGGGATTTGTCATTCCATCGGCCTTTCTCAGTAGTTGTGGGATGTCTTCCAAAGTTCCGTTTACCAAATACACTAGCTGGTGGAAGCGGCGTATCCATGAGTGAATGATTTCATCCTGATTTGCTACTTCAACTCTCATAGACTGTATCATCTCCTGACATCTGTTCTCTATCTCGTATGCACGCCATTTCTCATCATTTATTTCTTGTCGAGATGTTTCTGTCATATCTTTGATTTGTTGCTCCATGATAGTGATTTGAGATTGTAGAAAATCTTTTTCTGCCACGGCCTTCTGTTCATTTTCTCTTGCTTTCTCCATCATCTGTTTCAATAGCTGTTTGTCTACAAGAATAACATCTCTTTCTTCATTCTTGGCTTTTAGCTGGGAGTTAGCTGCTCGGAGGCATTGATCTAACTTCTGCCTATGAATCATTTCGGCCTTTTTCTTTCTACTAATGTCCTCATAGGCTTGTTCATTTTCATGATTTTCCCTCTTGAAAAGAGCACAATCTTGATAGGCTTTTGTCAAGTCATCTTCTAACTTCTTGTTCTTGGCTTTTAACTCCTCTATTTCTCTGGCCCTTTCATCTTCAAAAGGGGGTCCAGTAGATGACTCATACCTCAGAGGGGGATCGAATGTCCTGAATGACAGCTTGACGATAGAGACCCAATTTAGGATCCACTGATAGTATTCTTCTTTAATACCATGACTTCTGACACCTAACTCTTTCCCTTTCTTGCAAACTTTCTGCTAGGCACCCCTTATATGCTTGAGGGTAGAAGCGTATTCCCCGTTTGTGTAGTAGAGGACAAAGGGGGTCAATGACTCTTCACTTGGTGGTCCGAGCAAAGGGTAAGCCAATTGGCGTTTGGATATGACTGGATTATAATTAATGTATCTGTGAGTGCCTATGAGCGGGACATTCGGATAACTTCCACAATGGTGAATGATGGTGTCAACCTTTAGCCATTGCGGATACCATCTTACCTTTTCAGCAGTGAGCCTAATAAGATGGCTGGCCCATTCACGCCCACTCTTCACAGTCAACTGGCACCACTTTAGATCTGATATAGGGCATTCAACCTTGCCCATTTGGCTGAAGACATGTGATGTAAGCCACACATACAAAGAAGGTGAGCAACAAATGATTCTTTCCCCTCCTTGAGTATGGCAATAGTCCATGGTATAGTAAACATCCACCAAAAGTGCAGTAATAGGATTTTCACGATAAAGTTTACGGGCCAGGAAAACATCTATAGCATCATAGTCTACATAATTCTCGATTCGAGGAAACAAGATGATACCATAAAGGGTAAGTGCTAAGGTATCCATGAAAGTTTCCCAATCTTTATTTTCAGCCAAACTGTTCATGTGTTTTTCCAAATATGCCCTGGTAAACCCTGGTATCTGATTCCTGCATAGTCGCGCTTCTTCTAGCTCGGTCGGACTAATCTTCAGTATTGAAGAAAGGGAGGTGACGTTAGCATACTGCCCAAGTCGTCTGTAAGGTACCTGCCCCTCTAATGGTAAGCCCAAAATCTGCTCGAACTCTTCCACTGATGGCGCTAACTGGAAGTCTCGAAATGTGAAGCATCGAAGAGGTGGGTCGTAAAATTGGACTAAAGCAGTGAGTGCTTCGACCTGTACTTCCACTTCCAAAAGCAACAACATCAATTATTTCTTTATTCACACACACACACACGATCCTAAATCGATCGGTGTGTACATTCATACGTACATTCATATACATATTCACAGTTTTCATTCAGCATCAACTCTCACTCGGTTCAAAAGAAAGGAAGAAGGTGAGGTAACAACTTTTAAACGGTTCAAAAGACTTACCTTGAAACCACTGTCACAGCTATGTAATTATTTCAAGGTGTTGATGTAAAATGAACCTTCCTTCGAAGCTTATAGCTCTCAATCAATGGAGGAAGAAGAAGAAGAAAAGTAGCAGATGTTCTTCATGTGAAAGAGAGTGAATGATTGCGCAAAATGATTGAAGAAAGAGAAGGAAACCATTATTTAAACTCATGGCAACCGTTTACCTTCTCAACCGGTCACTTCCAATCGGTAACCTCTTCAACTGGTCATTCTTCCAATTCCTTTACAATTTCTTTAAAGATTTAAATTAAACCTCTCTTCTTCTAATCAACCTTTTATAATTAACCCATAATTCATAAAAATATCAAATAAATTCCTAAAAATAATTTTTAATATTTTCCACTTCTCAAAATTTTTCTATAAATATCCAGGATGTTACAGAATAATAACGGTAAATAGTAAAACAAGAATAGTAAAGATAAATAGTAATTTACTATTTGAATAGTAATTTACTATTTGTAATAGTAATTTACTATTGACATAATAATTTACTATTTAGAATAGTAACTTAAAATAATATTATATCTAGTATAATAATAGATTGTTAAGTGATATAAAAACAATCTTTATAATGATAAAAAGAATATAAAAAAATTTATTATTACCTTAGAATTTTTACAGAACCTCTTTCCTTTGGAAAATATCTCCCTCTCTTCACTTAGTATTCTCCTTCCAACACTACTAAGTTTTCAAAATTCAATGGTTTCCTCGGTGCCTCCCCCTCTATTTATAGCATTAAGATTTACTGTACATTTCGATATTTTATTATAAAAATAATTTTTTTATAAATTCTGAAATAAATACTAATCAAAAATTTAAAAGGTCTATTGTCAAATTCCATCAAGATTTTAATATAAAATTTATGTAATCAATTAAAATAAAAATAGGGATGTTACACCTGTGTACGTCCAAATATGCAAATGCTATGCAAACACACATCCATGATTCTCATACCACCTGATTACCATCATTAAGGGCCACCACTTGATTACCATCACCAAGGGATTCTAGTCAATTCTATAATTTTGCATAACATGTCAATCAATCACAATTATTCCATATTTACCATTTAAGCTATCCAGAGCTATCCATTCATCACATTTACCATAATCAACATTAATTCCATATCATTAATCATGATCATAGCATTTCATCACAGTCCAAAGAAATCAACAACATTGTCACCGACCAATATCACAATAGCTTACAAGGGGTATAATGCCAATCACATATTATAATAATCATCATAATTCACATCAAAGCATCATAATCATCAATATCACAATCATTAACATAAACATGAATATATACCTCCATCCATCCATAATCTATACATTTAAAATATAATTGCCCCCTACCTGGAATTGATGATTCTAGAAATTTCCAAAGCTCCCAAAAATTCTTCAATCACCAACACAAAACCTCAAAAATTCCTAAAACCACAAATATTTATTTTTAGTACCTCATAAGCTATTAAAGTCATATTTTGGTGCCACAAATTACTAATCCATAATTATTCGATAATTTACAACTCACCAAGACACGTTGACGGTTCCAATACACACTTCCAAAGCGATTTTCAAGCTGTCCAACAATCCTAAAATACTTCAAACCCTCCTAAAGCCATGGAAACAACATTGTAAACACCCAACTTCATGGAAACAGAAAGTTAGAAGCGGTGGGTACCTTTAGAGCTTATCGAAACATAATGAAATCAAGGATTCCTTCGCACCCAACGCTGCCCCAACAAGAAAACAGCTCTAACAACCTTCAAATGCACAAAATCGAAGGAATTAAGGAGTAGGTTCAAAGATTTTACAAAACAAATAAGTTCAATTCTTACCTTCAAGAAACTAAGAAATTGAAGGTTTTCTTACGCTTCTATAGTTGCCACGCACAAGAGAAGGGGATAGGGATATGCATTTTTGCCTTAGCTTAGTAGAAATTGAAGAAGGAAGAAAGAAATTAGAGTGATGGAGCCGCGATAGAGAAATGACAATGGTCCCTTATTTCACTATTACATGCACGTGAATGGAGGTAGGAAAGGGAGAAGGAGAATTAAATTAGAAAGTGAATTTAGGTGTTAATGTACGTGAGGACATTTCGGTAATTTCATGCATTAAGTTACTTTCTAAAATCAACTAGGTAACCAATGGTTACCCGAAACTTACCCTAGTAAACTTTAAAAATTAACATAATTACTTTGGAATAATTTAACTCTCCCAATTTATTTATTTGGCCAATAACATTAACCAATAACTAAACACAGGATGTTACACCTTGCAACTTCTAGTGCTCATTAATAGTTGTCCCATAATATATCAATGTTACAGTGGCCACCTCACATTTATAATCAATGTATATGGATCCGTCTCTAATGATGGGATATCAATATACAATAATATATCACAACTCCCAGCTGATTCAGATATTTTACAAGTACCAAGTCGCTTACCCATTCATGCAACACAATCACTCCCAGCGATAGCGGTAGTGTTGTAGGCTAGCCTTGAGTCTCAATCAAGGGCATCTATGGAATCCAAAGAAACCACCACAGGATTTATGCCTACCCAAAGGCAACCCTCCCATCTGGGCCATCATTACAGACCCCTGTAATCCTGTAAGCCCTCATATGTAGATGTTATACACAAACATCAATCATATTTCATCTTCATTATCAATTTAGCTACTTTAGCTTGTCAACAACATCAAGACATTATATACCACATTATCTCAATTTAATCAATCATAGCAAGCATGTTGAGTCATTTATCATCATCAATACATCATACTATTAATCATATAAAATGATAACCACACTCAAATCATCATCTCATTAATCATCACTATCTTAGAATCAAACACAATAGGGGATAGTTATATAATCATCACATACCAAAAACAAACACATTCATATATATATATATATATATATATATATATATATATATTGGTAAGTTCTAACCGCTTTCTATCCCCCAAAGCTTAAATGCTATCTGACCGCTTTCTAACCCTTTCCTTTCACTAGCTCCCAAAGCCAATGATTCCTAAAATTCAACAATAATTATTTTAATACTTAATACACTACAAGTTACATACATTGGAGCTAAAGTCATCACTCCCTAATAATTTTGGTAAGTTCAACTTACCGATTTGCACTAATATGGTTTAGACACTAACCTCTAAAACTTTGAAGCTGCCCCAATGTTGAAATAGCTCTGAAACGGTTCCAAACCATGAAAATCACACAATTATAGCCCAACTCCATTAAACAAAACCATAAGAGACAACAGGTCATCGTCATACTTACTGGTAATATAGAATCAAGAAACCCCAATGCTTAAAAGCTACCCACACACCAATTAGCTTGCAACAACCTTTAAATTCCTGGAATTGAACATTTCAAGAGTGGATGTCAAAAAGAAGCAACCATAACCGAAATGGGTTCATGGATTTACCTTAGAATTTAAAGAATCTAAGAACTCTTTTGCCCATGCAAAGGTGTCGCGAGGAGGAGAAGAAAGTGGAGCTTGAAATCCTTGTACAAATGGTGGAATCAATGGTGAGAAGGAAGATGGGATTTGAGAGTGATGTCGCAGGTGAGAGGGAAGAATACAATGGCTTCCCTTTCCTTTCAGCATGCAAAACATGAGAGTAAGGGAGAAAGTGGAAATTGAAATTGATATTAAAGGTATTTTCATCATTTTACGCGTTTAATTAATTTTACTCAACCGCCTATAATTAATTAAACATTTCTAATTTAATTATTTGATTAATAAAATTAACTAATAATTAAATCTAGGATGTTACAGAATTGACCATCATTCCAAATTTTGTAATATTATTACAACCCCAAGAAACAATAATAGTAATAAAAGTTAGAATTAGTAAAGAATATTTAATTGAAAATAAAATAATAAGTATGCCATATAATTTTTAGTGACAAAAATAAAGTCGATAGTAACGTGTTCGGTGAGAATAACAAAGTTCTTTATTCTCTTGCTTTCAACTACTTAGCTTTTAGGACTAAAAAAATCATCACAAATGATATTAGAGGGATGTTAAAATTGAAAAGTATTGTAGAGTTATAATATACTTTGATTTTAAAATAAATGAATAAAATCATCAATTAAATTCATGAAATTATTGACGGTCCGGTAAGAAAAAGAATATAGAGTTCATTGCTACTTTTTGATCTTTGGGTTTTAGTGTCTTTTTGTTTTTTACAATATGTTGGGAACTAGTAATTTTGAGAAGACAAAATCCATGAAAGAGATTTTGTGAAGAAAATTAAGTTGTTTTCTAATTTTGATTTGTCTTGTATTTGTAAGAGGAGAAGAAATCATGTGATGGGTCCCTTCTCCTTGAACTAAGATTTAGTGTGTGAAACATCACTTTTTGCATGCAATCTCCATTTCACCCTCAGAAATTGAGTTTTAATTTTTAAAGGGATAAATATGCAAATAATGAATTAAAAATAGCACCATTTTCTTCTCAATAACTGAACCAAACATGTAAAAATCATTTTTTTAAAATTTCTACACATCCAAACAACTTATCCCATTTGGACCGTGAAAAAGTTTCATGTTTTTATTTTTTGTTTTTCAGTTTTAATTACAAAACTATTATTTTGTTTACTGTTTCTAAAATTTTATATAGAAAATATTGAATTTTTTCCTGTTTATATTTTTAATCCTGTTTTCACTTTTTTCAGTATAAGTTTTTAAAAACAGAAAACATGATGATAATTTTATAGTTAAAACTAAAAATAAGAAATAAAAATAGAAAACATTTTCAAAATCTAAATATGACCTTATTTTTCTCTCTTACTTCTCTTTATTTTTTCTTTCTGTTTCTCTTGATCTTTTTTCTTTTTATTCAAGTCTTGTCACTTGTATTATTTTAGTTTCCCATGTATTATTTTATTTCTTAATTTTCTAGTCCCTTTTTTTATTTTAGTACCATGAAAAAAAAAGAAATAAAGACAGGAATCAAAGTAAAAAAAAAAGTAAGGATAGAAAAAAGGAAGAAACCAAGGTTGAAAAAAAATAAGTGTAGTAATTAAGAATAAGAATAAATCTAGGTCATTTATTTTCCACATTTCTTTTATACTATATATATATATATATATTTCAATTTGGTATCCTATATTTTAAAATATGTCAATACGATACTCGTGATTAAATCCATTAGGAGTTAGAGGTGTCGACAATACCTGAATTGAGGTGCTGCTATCACTTAAAGTGACTGGTCTTGTAAATGGGTGAACAGTTCAATACCGGTAAGAAGATCTATTGGTATATGTTGAGAAAATTTTAATACCGTGATATTTATCCCATCAGTAGAGTCAGATCCACATGCATATGCATTGATATATAGACTTTGAAATTAAGATAAGATGTTGTGAGATAGTTATTGAAGATTGTGATTGTAATTGCATCTGGGTTGATGTAAACATATATGTTTATGTTAAATGGCAATTGTTGAGGATGATAATTTATGATTACATTGCATGACCCTTATTTTTGGTAATTATATTATATTGGGATGAGAATATGCTAGGCCGCCTATCAAGGCCTACGATCTAGCCTATTTAAAGCCTAAATTGGCCAGTTCATTTAATATAAAGGTTAGATCAAAACTTTTCAAAAGTCTATTTAATCAATTAGGTTAAATTTGGACTTTTAAAAAAACTTTTCTAACTTGTTAGGCCGACGTTTTAAGATCTTGTATATAATTTTATAAATAAATATAATTTTGTAATATATTATAATTTATAAATAATATGATATTTCCTATGAATGATAGTTTATAAAATTAAATTTCGTTAAAATCACTTTTAATATAAAAATTGATAATTAAATGTATATTGTACTTACGCTATTAGACTCAGGTATTGATCCAGTGTGTATACCGACTCCTAAAGGCAAACGACACCAGTTATTATAAAATATAAATAAATGCTAAGGCAAATCAAAACCTAGTCGGAGTACCTCGAAATCAACCTAATAACCAGACTCAGGTACGGATCTGAGAACCTGATCCCGGGTGGAAAAGCTGACACCTAAATTTGAGTAAGATGCAAAAACTATAGCAACCGTTCATTGTCAGGGGCCAAATCACAACTACACTAAGGGAAGTTCTATAAATAGAAGTCATTCATTAATTCACAAGTGACGACATTTACTACCTTTTAACTACCTCCGTAATCTCTTTATTTATCTGTAATTCTCATACTGACTTAAGCATCAGAGTCCCTTTTACATGTGTACCCCCGATGTGTCTCATCACTTCGGTTCAGAATTGACTGAGAGACAAACTTGGACTTGAAGGGCACAGTGTTCCCCTAAACATGTGTTTATAATACAGGACTCTCATTGAGACTGTGTAAAATAGAGAGCGAGAGGAACGTTTGACGCCACTTGTACGAAGAGAACTTTGTATCTCAGACATAACATGTACATTGATTTGTTTAAGATAAATTCATTGATCTATTTAATATATATTTGTTTGCATTTTTATTGACAATTACTTAAATCAAATTTTTATATAGGCTATCAAATTAAATTAAGTTTTTAAATAAATTAAGTCTCGTATAAAAATATAACCCATATCAAACTACAAACCTAACTTATACCTCAAAATTAAATAACAAATCTTCGAAAACCCACCCATTCCTATCTTATTTGTATATATTACTCTGTTGAATATATACCAACGAATGATCTATTCGATTTTCTTTAACTAAATCTTATGAATGGAATAAAAAAATTAACCTCATATGGTCTAGTTGAAAGGGGAAAAAAAAAGGCTATATTTGGTGAATGATATATGTGATGTACCAAAAAAAGAAACTAGTGAATAAATGTTAATACAAAAGCAATTACCACAGCATAAAGTAGCACTATTATAATGATTCATCCCACCGAAACAAAATCGAATGCCTATGAAACCATTTTCATTTGTGAGGCACATGCCACGCAAGACACCAAATGCACCCAGGTGGCAACATCAAAGACAGATGCCAAATGAGAGATGCTTGTTCACTTATGGTGGGGTCCACACTAGTTTGGAATTTTTGTTCATCTAGTGGGTTTGGTCTAACCAAGGGTGTGGTGTAGGCTTGGCCTCTTTTAAGACATAACACAATGAAAAAACAAGTACGTTTTAAAAAAATTTAGTATATGTTTAGTATATAGTTAAAGAAATAAAATTATAAAATATAAAAAAATTAAAAGTTAATACTAATTCCTTATATTATTTAAAACAATCAAAATTTTATTTAAAAAATATTTTTTAATTAATCAAACCAAAATTTAACCACCTAACATAAAACAAACGTCCAGCCATTTGCAAAGCAAAACACAAACCTTTGTCCATAGGGAATCTAACTAAAAGCCCTTTATGCTAAACACCCAAGGCCTTTACTTATCCATCACCTTTTCCTCTTTCTTCTCTTCTTCTACAAAGTCATGTCATATTACCCCCTCAAGATTCCTTTCTTTTTCAGCTCTTAACATGAGAAAGTAAGGCATATATATACACATACATACATTTTATTAACAAGAGTTTGCAAGCACAAAAAAGAATCAATGTGTCACCCTGCAGTTCCTTTTGTGAACCGTGAAGCCTTCATTGTGCATAGAAGATGGATTGTGGTACAAGGGACAGGACATGCGTCAAGGCAGGTTCGGGGCGGCGGTGACGGTGGCGGCAGTGGTGAGAGTAGCTCAGTGAAGCGGTGCGTGTGCTCACCGTCGCAGCATCCGGGGTCATTCCGGTGCCGGCTGCATCATGGTGAGTATGTGTGGCGTGGCAGAGCAATTAAGTAGCGGTGATCCATTGGTTCCATGAGATGTATCCATTTCTAGTCGTACATAAAGGTTCCAGTTTATGAGCATGCATATAAATGTATGTTTCTAGATAAAAATTATATGCGTATATAAATATATATTTCCTCTTCTTTCACGATTCTTTTGATAGAATTCGATATCACAAAGGTTGCAATTACTAGCATTTGGTAATAAATCATGAAAAATATGGGTGTTTTTTTCTCTGGTTTGTTGGTGTCATGTGTCAGCTAAAGCAAGCTGCAATATTTTTTCATAACTAGGATTTGGATTAATAAATGATTTGTTTTTTCAATAATTATTGGTTTTCCTACACACATATTGCATTAGAATGATATAATTTAAAGGAGAGACAGAAAATAATCTAAATAGAAAGAGGTTGAAAAATGATTAGGGAAGAGATAGAATAGCTGCAATTTTGCTGCTTGGTATCTACTTTGTGACTGTTCCTCCATTTTCTATTAATCACCTTAGAATCTTTTCATTTTGCTCTTTTCCCTGTTTTTTTCCACTAGTCTCTCCGTTTTTTTCTCTCTTTTACACCAGATGGAATGTGAAAATACCATTATTATTATTAAAAATAATAAAACTGTTTAAGAAATAATTGTATACACGTATAATATTTTGGGAAAGAATTCAGTGCACATACTAGATAGTACCAATCTTAATTAACTCAAACTACATTATGCTTTAGGCACAACTTAGGAATCAAGATGGTAAAATATTGAAGTCAAAAAGTATTTTATTTGGAATGGCATTGCATGGTTCTTTTCACCGTGGGAATAAAACAAATCAAAATCTTAGTTGACTCGATCAACTACCATCACTACATGCATTATTAAGGAATCAGAGTCCAAACCATATTTTGTTTGTGAATGATATCAAGAAAAGGCACTGCATACTTTCTTTTACCGTGAGAATAAAACATAAATTAAAAGCACCAAATCTTTGAAGTGCAATAAATGAAACAATGATTGATACTCTATATTCCCTTCCAATCGGGGCATATTTGGCACCACATGTTGTTTTTCCCATTTGCTAGAACCCACCAAGAACAGAATATTTGCCAAAAACAGAGTGCTAACAGAAATTTGATGCTAGATAGCAACCCATTAACCACTGATGACGACGATATTCCACCAATTAACTGAATTTCAAAATTCAATTCACCAATTCTAATATTCACCATTTCCTTGTGACCAATGGGAAACACATTTACAAAAAAAAAAACTCCACTAAAACCCAGGGTGTGAACTGTGAATATGAAAGCATGGCATTTTAAAGGGAGAATTAAATTAGCATTTCAGGAAAACATTTTATTTCTTAACTACAGAACTGAAACTCCCAGCCAGGTACCACTTTCATTGAATTTACCTCGTACGACAATAGATACAGAATGGAGGTCAACCATAATTTACAAGGGTGTGGATCCATATACAATGATACAGCACGTTTAAAGTAATGTAACGAAAGAGCACCACCAGCGCTGTATAAACGAAGGATGCTAAAGATTAACATCACATCATGTATCTCCAGCTCCAATATATGCGTTCTGATCCAGTGGATCGCCCAAAGACTGAAACAGATGAATAATGGATTAGCGAATATGTATATCCAATGTAATTAGAAAATGTAGGTAGTTTTGTGAAAATGTTTCTCTAGTTCAAGCATGGAGCTAGAAAATGAATAAATAAACCAGTTAAAAGAGATTAATTAAACATAGGCAAAAGAGTATCATAACATTATCTATGTGAGGGGCAAATAAAAAGGGAGCTATGTTGCTATTCAAATACAATTCACAAACAAAATGAGAATCCAATGCTTCAGTCTAAAACAATGAAAACCAAGTAGTTAATGACCACAGTTTTGCATATAGGAGAATCCTATGATCACTATGCCTTTCGTATGGTATTTAAACTTTGGATTCCTCTTTTTAAAACACAAATATAATTAATTGAAGACAGCCCTCCATCGTAATAACTAATAATGCATGCTAATTAATTGAAGTTTAAGTTGAGCAGTTTCTTAAAAATTTTGGTTTTTGTTCAGTATTAACACCTATGTTGGCATAATAGCTAAGCCATAAGAGATTTCTAAGAACTAAGAAGATAAGATATGTTAAGCTAATACCTGCTTAGCACTAGTAGCTACGTATATTATAATAACATCTTATTAGTTGTTTGAATTTTCAAAAGTTTGACAGGAGAATGGAGGCAAGCAATGATTTTAAAGAAATAGTAGACAGCTCAGTGGTTATGTTCCAGCTAAGAAGAAATAGCCTTAAGTTCCAAACTTCTAATGCATGAAAAGCCCCAGACAGGTTTATGCAGTTTCTAACATAACATAGAAGAGGACCCAGCATTCAGCAACATGGCCTCTCCTATTCTAGTTCCACACTGGCTTCCCTTGCCTTTTAACTCTCTTTACAAAAATGGGAGTAGCTAATGTTAATGTAATCATCTAGGTTGTAAACTACAAGCAGACAGAGTGCCTGGCAGTCAAATTGCATTTGCACCTAATAAATTTGTAGCCAAAGTATAAATCCAAAACAAGTACACATTCAGCGAAATAACGGAAAGGAATAGTTTCTACACACAGATCAAAAGAATCATTCCTTGGCCAAATAAATATGCAGAAAATATCTCAAAAAATCATTTGATGGAAGATGTAAAGATCCTCACCTCAGGATAGCAGTTTTGATGTACAATAGTTTGCTGGCTCATATTCACATACACTTCACACGACACCGTTGCCTGGATGACACAGAAGGTATCAAATAGACAAACACACACCCATTTAATCATGCCAATGAACCAACAACATCAAGAAACAAAAAAAAACACATAAGCAATTATAGGTCATCATAGTCTTTTAGTAGTAATTTTAAGGACTAAATGAGTAAACACACAAGTTAATACCTGAGAATTGAGATTGTATGACTTAGTAGGTTTTACTTTTTCACGCCAATGGAAAGGAATTGATCTTTTTCTACATTATTCTTAATTGTGGTTTTTACACTTAAAAACACTAATTTTGCAAACTAAATTGGAATTTTCAAAATCTCAAACTAAACTGTTTGACCATACAATCTCAAGAACCAATTTGGGGATCTACTCAAATAACTGTCCTCTGGTAACTTATAAAACAATCATTGTTTTCTGATGTCATATGTCATGAGCCGGTTCAAGTCGGACAAGATCATTGTAGATAACAAAGTTCTCCTTATTGAATTAGGGCAACTAAACTTGAAGTCGCAAGAACGACTGGATACTAATTTAGATAGAATAACTTTTCCCAGTTGATCCATGCCCTTAATGATTAAAACATTCATGGTATGACAATATCAGGATAATTTCGAATTTCAAATAACGTGTTTCATTTTGTATAAGCTCAGACAGTAAATTAACCTATGCTTGCAATTTAAATCATCTCAAAAGTTAGCTTATAAGTCAAGGTTTGTCTCAAACTATATTCCTAACAAACGTGAAACTTAACTTATTATCTTAACACATTTTCAATTGCTAATGCTAATTCAATGTATTACTCTAGTAATCAATAAACTTTATAGCGTGAAAAGTCCAGACGAATTCAATTAACGGAAAACCCTAAACTTAAAACGAAGCTAGCCACAATGGAAACTGAATTGAAAAGAGAATTGGAACTGGAATAACCTTGAGAGGAATAGAGAAGAAGAAAAGGCCCAATTTCCCTTTAACACGCGTATCAGTATCGAAGGGAATGACACCCCTAGCGATGTCTTCGAGCAAGTAGAAAGCATCGTAGATAACCTCGAACGCGTCGACGGTGAGCGTGGTGTCGACGTAGGAGGATCCCCGGGCCCTGATACGGCCACCAGCGGCGGAGGTGACAACGCCGAGCCTGCGGCCGCGGTAGCCGAGGGTGACTTTGAGGGAGTCGTAAGAGAGGGAGAAGAAGTCCCTGTTGCGAACCCTGACGGTGACGGAGAAGGAGAGGTCGAGGACGGGCGCCGGAGAGGTTCGGATGGCGATGTGGTTGAGGCGGATCCGGGCGAGGCGGATCTCGGGGTCGGAGGGGTAGAAGAGGAAGACGGCGGCGCCGAGGAGGAGGAGGAAGAAGATGACGGCGGAGTAGATGATGCAACGACGGCGGCGACGGTGGAAACGTGTGTGGTAAGAAGGGAGGAGAACGACGACGTTTTGGTAAGGATTGGAGTTAGGGTAGGGATAAGGGTTGGAATAACAAGGGCTAGGTTCGGAGGGAAGGGGCGAGTAGGAAGGGGTGAACTCTTCCTTCCCGGTCATGTTCGAAGTCCTTTCAGTGCCTTACCACGAACCTACAAATTAAAGCAAAGAAGACCATTAACAATAATCTGTGATTATTCTTTAATAAATTGTTTTATGCTAGGAAATAAGAAGAGTAATCTTTCATTTTTATTTCAACATTATAATCATATCATATTCGTAGGACTTAAGTTATAAATAAGCACTTATGCATATGGACATTCATATAATAATATATCCATAACACTCCTTCATGTCCTTTTTATTTTTCTTTTTTGTTGAAATATACTTTATTCTATCTTCATTTATATAACTCTCCTTTATCTAAGAAATATATGTAGTATGATCTTAATATAAGGTTATTGAAGGCAATTTTTCAGGAGACAAAGCAAAGTTTCTTAATCATTTTGAAACATGTGTCTCATCTAAACTCATACTTGACTCATTTCACGTAACACTAAAATTTTTACATGATTAGATTATGTAACTGTTATAGTTTGTTTTGTGAATCACCATAAAATGGTTGCACCAGCACATGTAAATAGATATCTTATTTGTGAATGAGCATAAGATGAATATCTTGGATTTACATAACCAATGAGGTTTGACTTGGGCGTATCTAAGGGGAAAACTTATATCTGTTGTACCTTTAAGGTAATGAAATATTTGTTAAATTACATTTCAATGCTTTGTTGCAGGTGAAGAACTACATCTCATTAGTAAAATAACAATAAAAAACATGTCAGATTAAGTATGAATTGTAAGACACATTAATGACTCAATTGCACTAACATATGATACTTCAAAATCAACTAGTTCTTCATCATTTTCTCCGAGTCTAAAAGGATCTTTATTCATATCAGGGGACCTTACAACCATTGGATGGCACAATGTAGGATCGAGTAACGAGTCAAATTTACCTATTCAACTGTCCAGTCCAATCCAACTAAGCTGGACTGAATTTTTTGGTAATCATATCATAATTGATTCAATCCAACCAAGAATTTATTGTAATCATATGAGATATCAGAATTAAGACTCGTAAATTTGAGTACTTGATTGTTACTCGACCTGAATTTATAATAATAATATTTAACATTTTTGTTTCATACAGTCTAACCTAATGTTAATGTTCATGCCACGGAGAGGAATGGAAAGGGAACCACACTCAAGCAATGAAGCAAGCCTAGGAATTTAATTTGATAACTTAGATTTGTATTTCTTTGTGTTAGAGACTTAAAGAAAATGTTAACATATGATTTTGGTTTGGTAGGTTTACATAGCAACATCCATGCTTTGCTTATGGTTATGTTGAGTGGTCATGATTTTGGTTTTCATAGAGTTTTGTAATTATGATATTAAATGTTTGATATGAATTTGTGATGTTTTAAGTTTTTTTATATTTCTGTTTTCATAAAACTTATAACAAATAATTAATTGCATATATGATCATTCAATTTGATTCAAACTAACTTAGATCGAATGAAATCATATAAAATTTTTATTAAACAAATTACATAGCCCAATCCTATAACATCCTTTTTTAAACTATTATTATTATTATTATAAATCATTAATTGCTTTTTATTTCTTTAATTAATTCCTTATGTTTCACGTTTTCACCCCGACATTCGTTTCTTTCTATTTAACTTTCCTTTCATATCAATTTTATTTTCTTTTCTTAATTGCAAGCATTCATTATATATATATATATAAATCACTTGTCACTTACTCTGTTGTCTCATCTCTTTTTCTCCGCATGGCTTCCTCATGGATGCGTCCCTCTATTTCTCTCGTCAATGCTTCCTGCACTCCACGCGTCCAATCTCTACCTCTCAATCTATTTTTCTCTATTTCTTTAGCAAGGGTCCCTTCCCTTTTAATTTTTAATTCTAACTCTCTTTTCATTCTCATCTCTCTCTTTTCTCAGCATTCCGTATGCTCTCTTTCCCTCAGAATGTAACTCTTTTATATATAATTCCCGATTCAAGTCTCTCCATTTCTCTCTCTCTCTCACCCCATCTCACACGCCACCCCCATTTTTTTTATTTCAACTCTTATTCACTCACAAACAACAAACCCCCTTTCTTTGAATTTCAGTTTCCTTTTCGTCTCTCTGACCACAGAATTACACTCTCTCTATTGTAGTAAGTCCACTATCTCTTAATTGCATTTTGATTTTTGAAGCAAAGAATTTAATTTCAGTACATGAGGATTTTGATAATGTTCTTCTTCAATGCATAATATGACTGTTGTTGGTGTTGGAAGTATTAAAAATTTAATTGGTACTTTGTAAATACTCATTATGTATTTAGTTTTAAAAGTTTCAGCTAAGAAGTTATGTTTAGCAAAATAAAATTATGGTGATGATAAAAATTGAATGGTAATGGTGTTAAAAGATGAAAATTTAAGAGATTTAAAATTTAAAGTTTTAACAAGTGTAAAAAAGTCAAATTTTGGGTGGTATTAAAAATAGATTTTTAGAAAATTAAAGAGTGGATTTAGATGTTAAAAATTGAAATTTTTGAGTTTATAGGAATTTTATTATATATCTATTTTATGAGAAAAAAGATTTTATATGAAAAGTATAGTTTAATTGAAAATAATGAAAATTTACAATATATTTTATTTACGGAAAAAATTATTATATAATAATTAAATATTTAAATAAAGTTTACATTATATTATATGTTATAGTTGAAATTTTCAAAAGTAACTAGGCAGAAAATATTTTTGAAAAATCTTGTATTTGATATCATTTGGGTAACAGATAATTATACTACATCCGGTTCTAAATATAAGCAAATATACCTAACTTCACACATATTAAGAATAGTAGTTGGAGGTAGTTATTTGCATTAATGTTACCACATATTTGATTTAATTTTTTTAAATACCCTTAGTATCATTTATTACATAAAGAATTAGTGGACTTGGAAATATATATGATGAGGGCATATTTGGTAAACAAGCATTTAATGACATTGGGAAAGTCTAATTTTGCTTATATTAAGGGACCAAAAAATTCCACTAAAATTTGCTTATATTTAAAACCGGAGGTAGTATTGAGAAAGATTTATTAAATAAAAATATCGCTATAAGATATAGAAATTGTGAAGTAATATATATATATATATATATAATTGTAGTTTTGGCGATTAATGAGTTAAAATAATAAGGGTTGTTTATGTAAACGCCAAAAAGGTGATTTTTTTAGTAGCGTATAAATTGTTAAAATAATTACTATTAATTTATGAATTTTTGGCCTTGGAAACTCAGAGCGTTTTGAGCTTCAAGAATCGAGGATTCTAGGTAAGGGGAACATTATATTTTAAATGCATAGATTATGAACAGATAGGGGTATATATGTTTGTTTATATTGATTTATACTTGGGGATTTCTTGCATTTTGAGCCTGGGGAAGTGAGGTAGGGCGTGGAGAACCTTTGATTGCATGTTTCTTCCTCTCTCAAAAACCAAATTGCATGTTGTGGGGGAGGCTTTGATTTTGAGTTTTATGGACTTGGGAAGCTTGGATTATGAGTTTGAAAGGGCAAGGAAGGTAATGTACTAACCGGATTGATGTTTCGGTGACCGTAGGTGTCAGAACGAGTGTTAGATGGGCGATTGAGGAAATGGGTGTCGAATTTGGAAGAGGAACCGTGAACCAAGTGACCGGAGGGCGCAATCGGCTCCAAGAACAAATTATTAAAACTTGAAATCGAGGTAATGGGGTGTTCGGGTCGTAATTAATTAGGATTGGTATGTAAATAGGTCATGGGAAGATTATAAAGTCAGTAAGGATTATTAGATAGCCCGTAGAATGGCTAGGGAATATTTTTATAAATATATGCATGCGTGTATGTGTTTTTTGGTAATTATTAAATTGAGAATGAGGTGAAAGTTATGAAATATAAAGGGAAATGACGATTTAGTTAATTGAAAGTAATGATTTAAATTATAAAAATAATACATGTGTGTGGTGATTACATTTTTTGAGATGTCTATGCATATGTGAGCAGCAGATAGTGGTGGATTAATGTGCATTGTGGTATGATATGTGATTACTATGCGTTGTTGATAAGTCACATGATGTACGATATGTGATTGATGATGTACATGCATGATTATATGGTGTGGGATGACCGACGGTATGTATAGCCCCTTGTTTTTCTGGCTCCCATGGTTTTTGTGTCCAGTTGAGCTACCTAGTGGTCAAGTCGGACCCAATGGTTGAGGTGGAGAGCCAAATCGGGCTCGGTGAACCAAGTCAGGTTCACAGGGTGTCAAGTCGGACCCCCAGCTGAAGGTCGATCCTTTAGTATCCGGATACTAAGTGTCGAATGATATGCAAGTCAGTTATGATGTTGATTAGATTAATTATGATACATGATGTCATGTGTATGCTTTATTGTGATTGTTGATTATAACTTGCATTGTAAGAATGATGAAACCTGTATGAGGTTAGGTAGCATATGGGTATGCATAGGTTGTACGAAATTTATAAATGTAAGTTAGCTTTTATGATAGCAGGAATCATAAACGTATGATGGAAATGATGAACTAATATTAGTTATAGTACTTTAATTAATCAGGTACATTCTGTTATTTATTTAATTACTGTTCTAGATTAATTATGATACTCTAAACATTCACCCTTGTTGTGGTTTATTTAATTTTAGTGACCAGTGACAGTGAGGATGTCAATGCCCCAGAGGTACGCCAAGCAGAGGATTGATGCCAAGAAGCGATTGAAATTCATGAATTTAAACTAATCATTTAAAGTATGTAATTATGTGACTTGCTTTATGTGATTGATAAACTAGTATAGTATATACTTGATGGGATTATAGTGTGATATTTGTTGTTGATGAATTTATACTTGAAGTGCGATATGATGATAATGTGCGTTGATGACTGATGATGATAATGAGTTGAACTACGATGATTGGCATGTTGATTAGATATTAATAATTATGTTAAAAGTGTGAAATATGTGAACATGGCATGGAGCCATTTGTGTTTGAGAATTGATATGGGCAGGTACTGTTTATGTGTATGCTTACGATAGGATGAGATTATGAAATTAATGGGTGTATTGAGGATTTTGATGATTTGTTAGAATTAAGTATATAGTGATTTATACAAAAACTAAGAAACTAAACAGGTGATCTTGAGATCTGGTGGGTTTCGGGACTCCCGAAAGGCACCAATATATTCCCTAGGACATTTAGAAACTGTACATATAGGCCTTGGACCTTTTGGTGTCCATTTTGGAGGTTTGGCGTAAGGGTTTTGCACCTATTTGTCATAACTCGCGTGTATGATGGAATTTTGGTGAACGGGCAGCGCCAACAGTTCTGGAATGGGGAAAACATGTGACCTGCGAAGTTTAATGACAATCAAACCTGAAACGGGCCAATTGGGTAGGTTAGAAGTTGGCTGATTGGCCTAAAACGTGTAACAGCAACAGGTGCTGGTATGGTGTGCCGACGTTGGGCGTCAGCCTGACGCGTAGCGTCAGGGCTGCGTTTGAGGTCCCACGTGTAGCATGCGCCTAACGCGTAACGTGGTTAGGCCCTTGTTTCTGGATTTGTGTTTCTTTGGTTTCATATGGCTTTTGAGGTTTTTAAATCATGATATACTTTATGTTTTGACCCCTTTTATCGAAAATGACTATTTTTTTTATAAATATAGAATAGTTAAATTAATTAATTGTGAAAATTTTATTGTAAATTTTATTTAAACGATTAAAAATATATGTGAAATGATGCGGGACATCACACATGTAAGTTAATCTTGAGTTATGAGTCACGCAAGAAGCAATCAAAGCTTTAAGAATCAAGTTCAGAACCCGTTGACGTCGTTCGGTTTGTTGCTGGGACGCAACGTCTGAGCGTGATCGGGGAACAAGGTTTTAGGGTTAGGGACGTTAGCTTGGGATCTTGGATTCTAGGTAGGGGGAGCATTATATTTTAAGTGCATGAGTTATGAATGAATAGGGGGATGAATTTATATTTGTTGTAACAATTTGGATGGTATATGTGATGAAGTGATAATTATGTACTTCGTGTTAGAAATTGTTCACTCGTTATGGTATGGTATGAAAATTGATGATTTAATTATGATTTTGTTCATGCATGTTGATATTGGAACTGATGATTATGATAATACTTGCATGAGGTTGCAATGAATGAATATGTTGTGTGATGATGATAAATGATATGAATTGAGATTGTAAATGATTCGTTGCATGTCATGTTGTGTTTGAATAATTTGGATATGGACCCTTGGTGATGATAACCAAGAGGTGGTCCCAGATGATGGTAATCATATGATTTATTGATGATGGATGTTTGTTAGCATGACAGTTGCATAAGGACGCATACACGACTGCATAGGCTCAGATGGAAGGGCGGCCTTTGGATAAGCACAGACCCTACGATGGTTTCTTCGGATTCCATAGACGCCTTGATTGGGCTCAATGCCGACTCGCAACACCTAAATTGTGATGTCGCTATCATTGAGAGTGACAGGTGTTGCATTATGGGCGAGTAGTTTGGTACCAGTAAAAAGATTTATGAATATATGTCGAGAAAATTTAAATACTGTAGTATTAATACCATCAATAGAGTCTGATCTACATGCATATGCATTAGCATATAAATTATGATTGATAAGTTATGAGACAGCCATCGAGGATGTATGATATGTGCGAGGTAGCTATTGATTTACTACTGTGTGGTATACATCTGGGACGGCTTATATGTATGTTTTAGTATGTTAAATGGCAAAATTTGTAATGACGTGTATTATGATTGGAATGATGAATGATATATGATGATTATGAGTATTATGTTGATTGATTGAACTGGATTAGGTATTTAGGTATGCTGATTGATATCTACTTCAATATTTATCCTTTAACATATATATGCTTACTTTTGCACCAATTTTTATAATGCAGTGAATTTAGAACGCGAAAAAGATTAGTAAAAGCTTGGGAAGCTTGGTAGAGGAATCCCAAGGTAGGTTCATGTGCGCTTATATATATATATATATATATATATATATATATGAGTTGGCAATGCGATGAACGATGTTTAGTAATTCCCATCCTTATATAATACAAGCATAAATATAGTATAAGCTGAGGGTTGAATCTCATACTGGATCCCTCATGCCGAGGTAAGTGAGTTTAGAAAAATTCATTATGTTTCTATTATATAAACATTTTGTCTAAGCATTAGTTATTCACATCCATAGTCAAAAATTCATTAAATACAAATAATTTTTTATGTGATCATTATACGAAGGAAAGAGTGAGAAATAGCAAAACTTAAAGAAATTTTGCAAGTGAAAATTCAATAACAAAAAAGAAATCACCGTAATTTAATTTTGAATAATTAATATAAATGATTTTTAAAAAAAATAATTTCGTTCTCATCCATAGTTGTTTGTCTCATCCATTTGTTACATGGATAAGCTCCGGTAATCACTAAACAAGAATTCAAGTTTCATCATATTTGTGAATCATGTGATAGTGACGTTTTCAATTATTTTGTTAACGTTATATGACTGTTTCTTTTAGGTTTTCGAGAGGACTAAAAGGATTGAAATAATGAAAGTGGCTTAGAATATCTACATCAATTCTAGTTTTTTTTAATACATCAATTATAATTTTTTAAATTAACTATCTTTAATTCTATTAGAATTATATATCATAAGAAAACTAATTCTCCACGACATGAGACACTTATTGTTTAACAGTATTTAATAGGATGAAATAAAATATTACTATACGTCTTTTCTTTTTCTTTTTCTTTTTCTTTTTTTTTTTTTAGTAAATTTACTATACATCTTTAAGATGATTCCACGGATTTAGGTCCACCTTGTAGAAACACATCATTAAATTCCATGTGAAGGAAATAATTAGGTAGAATGTACATGATTGCCGCAAGATCAAGTATTAATATAATCAAATTATCACCATAATCATCACCTTTGATCAATTTGTAATATATTTTGTTTTTAAAAATTAAACAGTTATTCCAACTTTAACTTTTATAAGTAAGATGAACTAATTCAATTGATTAAGGAAAAACTGAGTTACTGTAATTTAAACCTACCCAAACCAAAAAAAAACACTGAACTTTTAAAAATACAACCACCTTAAATTTTAGTGAAAAGTTTTATAACTTATAATAATCACACTTGATCTAAATAATATATATCAAATTAAGGAAAAATAAAATAGGTAGTCCAAAATTCACGCCCAGAGATAAGTGCTGCAAAATACTGGTAGGTTCTAGAACTCTTTATGCCCAGGTGTAAAATTAATCCAATTTTCATGCTCAAATTGATTTTTTAAAACCCACATTTATCTTCTTTTTGAATCAGAAACATTTACATTTTCAGACAAGGTTCAAATCCAAACTTTACTTAAGGAAATTAATTTCTACTTTGAACTAACTAAATTGATATTCAAATTGGTTGTGTATATGATTATTTTTTCAGCTACGGATAATTAATATCTAAAGATTTTTTTTTATTGTAAGATTTATATTGGATATCCTTCTGGCCGTAAGTATAAAAATCAATCTCTAATTTCAATAGTTAGTTCCCTAAACACTAGATAATGATCAAACCTAATCATGTTGTTAAGACTAGTAACTAATAATGTCATATTCTTTAATCTGATAAAAGTTTTAACAAAATTATCGAATAAGGTGACAACTTATCATAAAATATGAACATTTTAAAATGTTTCTCCATTGACTGTAAGTAAATCCTTATTAATAATATGAACCGAAAACAAATCCTTATTAATAAGGATAAATTATGATATATTATTTTAGTGGAGTATCGCATAAAATATTGTTGTATATGCCTCAACTTTTTGAAAGTTAGCTAGAAAGGATAATAATCCATTCCCATTGATTTTCAATTGTAAAATACAAGTTGCATGGATGTTTCAATGCATTTTGATTCTTAAAATATTGAAGATAGTGGAAAGAGGAAGAAGGCGACAAAGAGAAAAGAATTGCACTGTCTTCATCAAGATTCAAGAGCCATTGGTTTTCTTGGGTGGTTTTAATTTCTTGTATTCTGACTTATTAAATACATGATTATCTTCCAATTTCAATCTCATCCTATCAAATATATTGCTAATTAATTTCTAAAATCACAAGCCATTCAAAGCCCATCCAAAATCTTGTCCAGAAAAAAAAACAATATCATTAATCAAATTAAATTGGTGAACCAAGAGAAAATAAATGAATGATCATGTTTCTTCTGAATCTAGATCACTCTTTCCCTTTTCTCAATTTCTGGTGGATGCAAAAAAAAAAAAAAACCCAATAAAATTAACAGTAGCCAAATTTTTTTTATAAGAAAACTGAAAACCAATCATATATATGATGTTTTAAAAATAAACAAATAAAAATCTTCTCTTCTCTGTATGACTCTGTTATCTGGAAAAGTGAGCTTCCCCTTTTGCATTTTGAGTTTGATGATCATGTTTATTGATATGAATCTCATGATTTCTTGGAATTAATATTCTTGAAGAAGAGAAAAAGATCTTTATCAAAACTCATCTAAAGGGTATATATCTATAGGATCATCTAAAGCATAGAGTATATCTAAATGAACTTTGTAAACTTCATTGAAATTCAGAACTTCATTTGTTTCTTAGTATGAGAAGAAAGAGGAAACAAAGATTATATATATATGTGATTAAATTAAAAGAATTAATTAGTTAGATGAGGATAGCATTATATGTGATACTATATCAAAATCAGAGAAGAAAATTTAGAACTCCATGATCCACCCAAGAATTGCATTAGCTACATCTATATAGCACTATAATTAATTAATAATCATAGGCAAATTGAGAGTATAGGAACAGAAAAGTTCCAAGGTTAATAATTTCTAAGTCCAAGTAATCAAGAGTTGCAAGCAAGGATTAATTCATTTCATAAAGGTAATGAACACATGAACACAACTCACAATAGCATATATGTGTGTCATCATATCATAATAATCATCATTATGATCATGATCATGATCATGTGGAATCTGAGGAGATAACAACAGGCTTATTAGCAGGCATGGATTTGGAGCGTTTCATCCAAGTTGGTGGGGTGGTTGTTGTAGCCCCTCGATGCAAACGACACCTGAAGGACCCTTCATGTGTTGTTGGAGAACACAAGCATTGCCCTTTTGGCAAGGATCCTGTTCCGCCGCCGCCGCTACCACTGCCACTATCGCTCTTCGGAGATGTGGAAACCACAAGTTTGTTACTTTGAGCTTGATACTGGGATGCCATAGATGATGATGATGATGGTGTTGGATAAGAATTTGATTGTGAAAAATGAGGAGCTTCCTTTACATAGAAAAAAAAAATGCACCAAGGTAAGGATAGGCCTTTTTATATATACTATGTGTCCGTGAGAGAGAGAATGAAAATGATATATATATTCTATGAGTGAGTTTTACTCTACATATTAAATTATTTTTTGATAAGTATTTCTTTATTAGTGTTGATATTTATCTATCTAGACATTATTCGAAATCTTTATCCATTTCTACGAGCTCGTTGAATTTGAATTCAAATTTAAAGTACACCTATCTAAATTAATGTCTACTAATTAGGTTTATTAATATTATATTGGAAATATTCTCCATTAGAATATAATTGTTTTTCATGAAAGATACTTCAACATAAAAAATTCTTTTTGGATAGATTAAAAAATCAATCTACTTTTTATTTCTATACATATGACAAAATTCAAACTCTATTTAAATAAGAAAAGTATCTACTAATTATGCAGGATTTTATTATAATAATGATATGTATAAGGGATTAATTGTGGGAGGAGTCTTAATTATTTTGTTGGGGGAGGAATCAAATCTTAAGAACATGGGCAATGGATGAGAGAGGGAAGATGAAGAGTATAAGGGTAGGCATGTGGGAAGCTCATGGTTTCATATGGTTGATTGAACACTTGGCAAGATCTTAAGCAAAATCAAATTAAAATATGTAAGAATATTCAAAATGTATATAATAAAAAGAAAAAACAAATCCATGAAAAGTAAAAGGAATTTTTTTTTGTGGTCACAACATTCTCAATAACACGACACGGAGCGTAGTGGCAAATGGGTTACCTCTTTTTCTCAGGCACACCAAGTTGGATGTCATCACCCACTATTTTATATAAAAACATTAAAATAACATATTTAATTCTTCTTAATTATGCACATGATAGATATTTATGAAAATTTAATTGTGCAATTATATATACAAATATATATTCCTAAATTATTGTAACACATAACACATACCATAGTAGCTTTATATAAAATCAACTATGCATAATCCATTTAAAGTAATCAACAAAAGTAAAAGTGTATCTAAAGAGAGACGATCTATGACCGTTATGTGATCAAAGATGAGTGTATACTACTCTCTATCTGATTGCCTTGATTCCCCCACATCATATAACTCTGTCTGAGATAACTAGTATATATAGGCTTATAAGAGTAGGAACTTCTTACTGTGACACATAGGATGGACAAACTCATCATGGAACCATCCAATCAAAGAGTTTAACCATTAAATCTATCTGATATAACTAGATAATTATATTTGTATTATTTTATATTATAATTAACAAAAAATCTGATATAATTATAACAAATTTAATAATGTTACTCTATAAATTAATATAAATTATATATTAATATTAAAAAATCCAACAAGATAAAATAAAAACCAATTAAATAACAACTAATGTAATTTATATCATTCATTATATGTGCATGTTGGTGGGTGGTAATTAATTCTGTTAATATATTTCAATTTTTAAAAATAGAGCATTAGCCAGATAAGTTTAGAATATTTGTTAGAGCACTTCCTAAAATTAATGTAACTTACTAAGACATTGCTTTTTTTTAAAAGAAATTAAGTGGAGAGGTGCTAAAATATCTCGACCTGTTTTAAGAAAAATACATTAATTTACAACATAATTTGATAAAACATTTTCAAAATCATATGATTATGTAACTAGTTATTAATATGCTACTTTTAAAATTTAAATAAAATATCTTGACAACAATACATGTCCTTGTGCATGTATGTTTTGATGATAAGTAAAAAAAATTATTAATATAATATCATGATATTTTTATAATCAAATTAAACAAGGTGCATGTGTGAACTTACGATTTTTTAAGATGTAATAAATAAATATAAATATGACGTAGGAAAAATATGTAAATGTTCATTAAGTTGAGAGATATTTTCCATCTTAGAATAGAGTATAGAATTGTCCTTCTAAAATGTTTGTTTTAAAAAATAATTGACACAACCATTTCAGATATGAAAAATGCTAATAAAAATCTATCCAAAGTATTCTTTTCAACACATTTTAATGTTAATTTTACACAGATTCTTGGAACAAAAAGTGGATCCCATAATTTATTGTGACCCATAATATGATTTTTAAAATTGTAAAAAAATATCTTAGATAATGTGTTATTGATATTTTTCTTTCACAAGTAGAGATGTAATTTTGTTACCCGTAATGTATTTTATTTTATTTTTTTAATCTCATCTAAAAAAGTTATTTTAAGTAAATTAAAATGTGAAGATCTTAGACCAGTAAGCAAAATATTTTCGTTTACTTTAAATTAAGAGGGGCCTTACAGTACCTTCTTCTCTCTATCTAATAGAGATTTTGACCCCTTTGATCTTAGGAAAATACCATTATAGTTAGGTCATTTGGGCTCGGGTCGAAAGCCCTCATTTTTTTTATTCTATTGCTGTATAAATACAATCAAGAGGAACCATTTGTATTTTTTAAGTGACATTTTAAATATTAATCATAATTCTCCTACAGTAATTCTCTAAAATTTTATGTCTTACATAACAATTCCTATTTTTATATATTCTATATTTTATTTACCTATAAAACTAACTAAAAAGAATATCGACAACGGTGAATCAAGTGTATGAATCTCTTTGATAATTATAAAAATAAAATCATTCGATAATTATCTTGCATATCATTTGAAGTTGAAACTTCAATTAAAAGCCGGAGCATTAAAAATATCATAATAAAGCTATTAGTCGATTTACATAAAAATTATATTATATTGTTATTAATCAATTTGTTCCACTAAAGAATCATCACATAAGGGAATTCAAATACCTACATTTCAAATTATTATGCCAGAAACTCTAACTTGTTATAGGTTCGTTGTGACATCCCGACGTTGTTGAGGGCGGCGAGTGATCGTCGGTGCATAGGCATGGACAAGGAGCGGCTCCTGGCAAGCTTCCAGTGGGAGGGACACATGAACGAACCGAATACATACCAGAATGAAAGGGATCCAAAGACTGTATAGGTATGGGAGTATACAATAGAGGATAGCTTAAAGGAATGAATTCGTACTACCTATACCAACAAATGCATTAGCCTTTTCGGTGGCCTATCAGTTAAGAACTCCAAAGTTAAGCGTGCTTAACTTGGAGTAATTCTGGGATGGGTGACCTCTTGGGATGTTCTCGGAAAGTGTGTGATTGAGGACAAAACACACTGAAAAGGTCTCGTGTTGGTTTGTGAGGAGAGTCGTTCATTCTTGAAAAGCGGCCGGGGCATTATAGTGGTATCAGAGCCTAGCCTCTCCTAGTACGATATGGTTCGGGGACGAACCAGGCAGAAGCTGGTGGGCATGTGATATCTCGGCGCTATTGAGGGCGGGGAATGATCGCCGGTGCATAGGCACGGACAAGGAGCGGCTCATGGCAGGCTTCTAGTGGGAGGGACACATGAACGAACTGAATACATACCAGAATGAGAGGGATCCAAAGACTGTATAGGTATGGGAGTATACAGTAGAGGATAGCTTAAAGGAATGAATTCGTACTACCTATACCAACAAATGCATTAGCCTTTTCGGTAACCTATCAGTTAAGGACTCCAAAGTTAAGACTTGGAGTAATTCTGGGATGGGTGACCTCCTGGGATGTTCTCGGGAAGTGCGTGATTGAGGACAAAGCACACTGAAAAGGTCTCATGTTGATTTGTGGGGAGAGTCGTTCATTACTGAAAAGCGGCCGGGGCATTACATTCGTACTCTTTTTATTCTTTTTTATTTATTTTAATTTTAAAAATCACTTAAAAAATTATTAAATAGTTTTAAATTACATAATTATATCATCTAATTTTCTATTTTATCCTTATATTTTTATATATTATGCGTTGTAAATTTTGCTTCTTATTCCTCCCCCTCCTCATTGGAATTTATAAAAGTAAGTTAGTTATTTATTTAAAGAGCAAGTGAACTGGTCTGGACCGGGGTCTATGATCCGGTGTGGGACCAGCTACAAGAGTCAACGGATGACTAAGATTGGATACCGGTATAGTGAGTATCTGAACTGTATATCCGGTATCTCATTGAGAGAAAGCCGGTCTTGACGTCCTAGAGATCCTGTACACCGACCTCACGCATTGACGTGGACGAAAGGTGGTGCCACCTGTGAAGATTCTCCGACGCTCAAGTCAGTGATTGTATTCCAGAGAAAAGGAATAGCATAGAGTGATCTCAGACAAAATGGGTTCATTGGATATACAGAGAATACTTGAGAAAGTTTTTAAATACCTGATTGGCTCATTTTACGAGGAATCGATAGTGATATAACCACCGACCTCCACTACGTGGATAAATGGTTATTTAATACGCACTCACCTGCATCATTAAGGCAAGTGGTAATTTTATAATTAAGCGTAGAGAATTGTGGGGCTAGATTAGGGGACAAGATACCCATTTCCAGGAGCATGTTTTAGTCTCGTAGTATGGAAAATGGAATCCTTGTCGTTGTCCCTGTAGCAATACACATTATCTTTTGTCAAGTGACGTGGATGTATCCGGTGTGCATAGTGTTATCCTGGACAGACCGGTATAGGGAGAACGCCTGATACAGATTTAGAGTCTGGATGTATACCTACCACACCGGTGACACATCAAGGAACAGTCAGATGACGTTATATATAAGTCCTAGTCTGAATACCGGTATCTAAACTGGATCAGCAAGTATATAATAAAAAAATAATATTAAGTGTTTTCTTGAACTCTTAAAATAATATTAAATAGTTTTAAATTACATAATTATATCATCTAATTTTCTATTTTATCCTTATATTTTTATTTATTAGCATTGTAAATTTTGCTTCTTATTCCTCCCCCTCCTCATTGGAATTTATAAAAGTAAGTTAGTTATTTATTTAAAGAGCAAATATATAATAAAAAAATAATATTAAGTGTTTTTTTGAACTCTTAAAATAATAGATAAAAATGATCTTAAAATGATTATGTCAAGTAAAAAGAAATAAATGAAACAATAATTATCTATAAACACTATATAAAAAGCATTAAGAGAAAAGGAAAAATCATAATATTTGATATTGTTTATATATCAGACTTAACTAGTCAGTGTCTAATCTAGAATAACTTCAAAATTGATTGCAACACATCATGTAGAAGCCACACAAAGTTGACAAACTAGTTTGGCAAATCATTTGTTAACTTCAGAATTATAAGCTCCAATAATTGTCCTTGAGGGAAAGGGAAGTTGATAAAATTTGATAGAGATCATTTATTGTATACACGTGTCACTTTACTAGCACCCTGTCTTTTGAGTGATAGCAAAGACAAAGAGTTCTTCCAAATTATATGGATACCCAAAGTCTATAATCATTTTATTTGCTTAATTAATGTGTTTATACAAGGTTGGTTCATCCAACACAATTTTATATCAAAAATGAAAAGATGAAAATTCATATTATAATTTATAGAAAATCATAGCGTAACATATTAATGTTAACTCCTGGTAAACGTTTTTTCACTTTTAATTATATATGAAGATTCAAAAATGGTCTTCATTATCATCACTTCAGACATAATCATTTTCATATTGCTAATGGAAAATTAGTTAGTAAAGCAAAGCTTTTTCTTTCCCTTTTTTATACGAATTAAGTAGTGGCGTTCTACTGTTCATTGATGCAATGATCGCTTGATAAATAACTCGACGTGGAACCCATGCTAAGCCCAAGTTATAATATATTATTATCGAAAGAATTACGCCTATTAAATAATGAATCACACATAGTAAATAGTTAAAATTAACTTAAATTAATTCAAATAACATTAAGTAAGAGTAGGAGTAGCAAATTTGAACCGTTAAATTTTATCACACATGGTCGATATTAAAATATATCAATCATGTGATTTTTTAAGTGATTATGTGATTTTAAAAATCTTTTAATCATTACCATTAATTTATGGTTGTATGACACATATTTGCTCATCTCAAAAGAATTTTTCTCATATGATACATCCTACATAGACTGTCAGGCTCCGACTTGATTTCAATATTAATTATCCTAATTGGATAAAATTTCACTTGTTGTTTACTTGCCTTATAATTTTTACAATTAAATTTTTCACGATTGGTCCCTAATTTAAATCACCTACATCAGTTATGTTATAGATCATTCCTATTTGCAAGGCAGAGTGCATATATGGTAAATTTTCCAAGGATTATGATTTTTCATCCCAAAAAATACCAAGTTCAAGATTTGGAACAGAACCTGGGCATATGGACGCTCAGGGTGGCGTACTAACGCCCAAACGCACAAGGAATAGGTGAAACGTGTGTAATTGAGAGAACCAATGGGCATTTGGGCGCCCACTTCAGCATGTAGACGTGTGCAGGAAGTGGACCATGGGACACAAGGCATAGCAAATTTGAGGAACATATGGGCGTGTACACGCCCACTCTAGTGTGTATACGCGCCAAAAGTAGTCAGACAATGGGGAACCAGCGTTCGAACACCAGAATTGGCGTAGCAACACGTGTACAGTAGTTGGGACATAAGGCTTGAAATTTTTTGGAAGATGCATGGGCGTGTGAACACCTAAATTGGCGTGTATACATGCGACATGGAAGGCAAGACCATGAAAAGGTGAATTTGGAAGACCAAGCAAACTCATAACACCACATGGATTAGGAAAGACCCAGGACCCATTAGCGTTGACACCCGCTACTGGCATTGGGACGCCCAGCACGTAAATCAAACACAGTCTAGGCGTTGGCATGGCCAAACCAGCGTGTATATGCCCATAACAAGTACCATTTTTTGATATTTACATTCTAGTCCCTGCACATAATTATCAAACTTCTAAGGTTCCTAAATTTTTCGTTTCCAGTCCGATTATCACAATTTCATAGACTGCATGTTTTTGACATTTCAAATTTGTTGGCGAAGTCCATTCACCAAAATTCTATCATATGGGCAAGTTAGGCAATGAAACGCGTTATGATAGCTTTAAGCACAACTCAGGATACCAAAGTAATATTATGCACTTCAATCCACACATACAATTTTAGTATGCCTATTCTAACATGGAGAAACACCTTAGGGAGTCTGATTCCCTCAAAAACTCAATTTGGCATATCTAGACCCATTCATATACCGTGTGACTATGCAATGTCCCACTCACATTATCCAAACTAAATTTTCAACTCATATGCATCTAATCAACAAAATTAGAATTCCACCTAAGTAAATAAAATCCATATATATACATCGATGGTTCAACATGTATTCCATATGAATCACAATTCCCCATGAGACGTCATAACATAATCTCATTATCAAGTATATTAACCATTCAAGAGGGATCCAATCAATTACAGAACCTGCCTAACATATGTCTATAACGTAGTAAGATTGCACAATGGCTCAGTGCCGAAAGTTCATCAAATCAAAATGAAACAATCATATATCTCATTATATCACATACAACTAATCATGACATAATCAATTGCATCATATATATCACCACGACATTCATTCACATGATTCCAAAAAGAGAGTATACAATACCCTGCCCATATCATATCACTCACACTACAATATCATAAATGACTCCGTGCCAATTCATCATATATAACATCCTATTTTCAACACAAAGAGAAAATAGATATTAACATATCTCTCATGAGAAATACTTACTATAAGTTAGTTTATTATTATCATTTTTTATGAAATTTTGGCATTTATATTTAATTATTTATTTTTTTAAAATAAAATAAAATAATAATAATAATAAAATGAAAATATTTATGAATGAGAATTTTAAAATGACTTAATTAGTATTTATTGATTAATGAAATTATATTAAGAATTTTGAATATCTTTATTATTCACAACTTTTATTTTATGTTTATGTTTTTACATGTTTATGATTTAACTCTTATTAGAATTTTAAAATAAAATTTTGAAGGAATTAGACTATGGTTCTTTAGAACTTTTTGATCTACATAATATTTATGATTTTCTGGAATTTTTTAAAAATTTTGAAATATTTTAATAAAATAATATATTTTAAATAATTTTAAATTCATATAAAGTTACTTAAAATTAAAAATATTTACAAGAAAGTGAAGTTAAATTATAAGAAAATTTTCTAAAATCTATTTCAAGTAGACTTATCTAAAAATTATCGGCTTGAGTAAAATCTTGATTTTTACCAATCGTAAAAAAATCGAAAACGTACCGATAAATTTTTATTAATAGAAAATTTTAGATTTTTAAAATTTAAAATTTATATTTATTATCATAAAATTAGTGAGAACTGATATAATATCGCTAAATTTTGAAAATGGTCGATTTTGAATATTTAAAATATACCGAGTGAATGGTTATTATTTAGCTTAATAATTCAGTCGATATTTACTATGCAAAACACTGTGCATGAATAAAAATTTCAAACTTGTACAGTAACCAAAAACAAAATTTTCAAAAATTGCACAGTACTTTTATAATAAAATATTCAAATACATAGTGAATTTTTCTACTATAAATACCAAAGGATTTCTGAAGGAAAAATCACAATTTTAGTTTAAATTTTCTTAATATAGTAGTGCTAGAGAGATAGTGGTGGGAGTAAGAGAGGGAAATAAAATTTTTGAAAGGAGGTTCTGCCAAAATCATAAGGTAAGAATAACTCTCTTTTATACCTTTTAGGTTTATTTTCATATCGTTTTAAAAATATATTATTATACTGGATATAATATTATTTTAAGTTACTATTCTGAATAGTAAATTACTATGTCAATAGTAAATCACCATTATAAATAGTAAATCACTATTCAAATAGTAAATTACTATTTACTGTTACTATTTATCTTTACTATTCATATTTTACTATTTACCGTTACTATTCACATTTTACTATTTACTGTTACTATTCATAATTTACTATTCACTATTCACTATTCAAAATTTACTATTTTTGTTTTAAGTAGAAATCTTAATTTTCATCTTATGACTATATTAAAGTGAAATTGGTATATTTTAGAACTCAGAGACGAGGCGCGCACGGACTTTTCATAACGAACCAAGATACAAGAGGTAAGGGGAGTGAGATAGGAATATAATATGAAAAGTGTAACATCCCATTTTCAACACAAATAGAAAATAGATATTAATATATCTTTCATGAGAAATACTTACTATAAGTTAGTTTATTATTATTATTTTTATGAAATTTTGGTATTTATATTTAATTATTTGTTTTTTTAAAATAATAATAATAATAATATTTATGAATGATAATTTTAAAATGAATTAATTAGTATGCATTGATTAATGAAATTATATTAAGAATTTTAAATATATTTATTATTCACAACTTTTATTTAATGTTTTTATATTTATGTTTTTACATATTTGTGATTTAACTCTTATTAGAATTTTAAAATAAAATTTTGAAGGAATTAGACTATGGTTCTTTAGAACTTTTTGATCTACATATATTTTATGATTTTCTAAAATTTTTTAAAAATTTTGAAATATTTTAATAAAATAATATATTTTAAATAATTTTAAATTCATATAAAGTTACTTAAAAATAAAAATATTTAGAAGAAAGTGAATTTAAATTATAAGAAAATTTTCTAAAATCCATTTCAAGTAGACTTATATAAAAATTATCGGTTTGAATAAAATCTTAATTTTTACCAATCGTAAAAAAATAAAAAACATACGAATAAATTTTTATTAACAGAAAATTTTAGATTTTTAAAATTTAAACTTTATATTACTTATTATAAAATTAGTGAGGACTGATAGAATATCGCTAAATTTTAAAAACGACTGATTTTGAATATTTAAAATATACCAAGTGAAAGATTACTATTTGGCTTAATAATTCAACTGACATTTACTATGTAAAATACTATGCATATACGAAATTTTCAAAAGGTGCACAGTAACCAAGATTGAATTTTCAAAAAATGCACAGTACTTTTATATTAAAATAATAGAATGCATAGTAATTTTCCTTCTTATAAATACCGAAGGAATTCTTCTTTAGAATTCACAATTTCAGATTAAGTTTTCTTAATATAGTAATGCTAGTGAGATAGTGGTGGAAGTAGGAGAGAGAAATAATTTTTTTGGAAGAAGGTTCTGCTAAAATTCTAAGGTAAGAATACCTCTCTTTTATATTTTTTAGGGTTATTTTCATATTGTTTTTAGAAATCTATTATTATACTGAAAATAATATTATTTTAAGTTACTATTCTAAATAGTAAAATACTATTTGAATAGTAATTTACTAATAAAATAGTAAATTACTATTCAAATAGTAAATAATATTTACTGTTACTATTTACCTTTACTATTTACGCTTTACGATTTACCGTTACTATTTACAATTTACTATTTATCGTTACTATTCATGATTTTATTGTTTACCGTTACTATTTATGTTTTACTATTTACTGTTATTATTCATGATTTACTATTCACTATTCACTATTCATTATTCACTATTCAACATTCACCATTTCTGCTTTAAGTAGTCATCTTAATTTTTATCTTGTAACTATATTAAAATGAAATTGGTATGTTTTAAAACTCGGAGACGAGGCGCACACGGATTTTCAATAATGAATCCGTATACAAGAGGTAAGGGTTGTGAGATAAGAATATAATATGAGAAGACATAAGAATAATGGGAGGAGTCCCCTACTCCTTTAAAATTTAATAATATTATTATTTTAAAATAATAACTATTTAACTTAAAAATTTATAATAAATTTTAAAATTGAGTATCTTGTGTAACATGATCTGAATACTTGGATAACCTATGCGAACTAGACTAAACCTATGCAAGGACTTGGACTATTATGACCTGTATGGATTGAACTATACCTATGCAAAGACTGTATTATATATATGGACTTATATAGACTTGTGTGAGGAACGGACTATAAGGACTCAAAATCAACTCTACTAATTTAAATAACCATTAAAATTTGAATTATATTTATGAGCGATATTTAGTTGATTTGATTTGATTATAATTAATAATATTTAATTTTGATAATGATATTATGATTTATAATACTAGACTGTGATTAATAATATTTGTGATTTGATGATATTTGATTGTGATTGATGATATTACAATACTTGATTGTGATTGATGAATGATTGATGACCTTGCGATATGGAGTTTGAGCATATAGCAAGCATGACGGAAAGTTAAAACTCAGTAAGAATTTTCTTACCTTACTCTTTAAATTTTTATTTTAAGAGAAAGTATTTTATCATTTTTTTAGTTTTTTATTTCTTCTTAGAAATAATTTTCATTAACTTTATTTTTAATTTCTAGAATAAAATCTAGTATTAGAAAGAAGCTATTTTATAAAAATCAAAAGTTGAGATAATTAATACTTGAATTAAAAATTTTTTTTTATAGTTTTAAGTATTCTTAGTTAATGATTTTAAAAATTATTTTCTTTTAGAAATCAAAAATTTAAATTGGTTTTCCCCAATGAAATAACTAAAGGATTTTTGTTATAGACGAGATTTCTAAACTCAATCTAGTTAAAATTCAAATTGGGAAAAATTATGTAAATATGTGAAGTTTTTAAGAGAAAGTTTTGAGATATTTAAGGCTTGGAAACTTAATTTTGGTGAGATCTGAATTCGAAGACTGTACTAAATTTATTTCTGTATAACAGAAGTTCAAAGAAGAACTTATGGGAATGTACAGTTTATTGAGATAATTTTGTGAACCTTTATGGTATTTAATAATTGAGTTTCTAAAAGTATTAACCAACTAAATATGCGAGTAGTTCATGCATCATGAATCATTAAAGAGAAATAAGATGTGATATTGCATGGGGACGGATTATAGAAACCGAAGATACATTAGAGGAGGCTTAATTGCGAGCCTTGGGATGAGAGGGTGTGAAAGGGTGCTTCAAGTGACCTGGGGTCGCTCCCTAGTGTCGGGTACTTTCACAATAAAAACTTTCTTAGTCTGACTAGTCTTTAAGTGTTTCCACGCCAGTTAAGTTGTTCATATGCCATGAAGGCATTTATGTTATTATTATCCGGAATTATAAAATAGTGTAAACTCCTGGTTGGCCCAGTGTAAACTAAAACTTTAAGGGCCAACATGCATAAAATGAATGAGATGGTAGTATTAAAAACATTGCATGACATTCATGTGATTGTGACATTCTATGTGGGTGATTGTGAATGAAAGTATAATTGTTATGTTATGAAAACTCTACATTCATAATTGATTATGTATATGATTGTGTTTGAAATTATTATATTAGATTGTGAAAGCTCTTATGCTTATGTCTTATCTGTAAAGTATTATATTCTATTTCTCACTCCTTCTTATTTGAATTTGTGTCCAAAATATATGTTATATGATATATAGCTAGCAGTTTAAGATGAAATGATGAAATTACAAGAGGGTAAATTGGTCTCATCCTCAATCGGATAGGAGAAGAGATATGACAAGAGTAGGATTCCAAAATCACATGGTTTGAAGATAAGGAAATGATTAGTTACAGTCAAAGTTGTAACATCCCTGATGTTTTAATAAAAAATTATAAAAGTGGAAAATGTTAGTAAATGTTTTAGAAATTTTATTTAGTATTTGTTCTGTCGGAGCCGGAGTCGAGAAATCCGGCGATGAGGTCGGTCTCTGAAGCGCGGGTAGACGGGGTTGAAGATCGGTTGTACAGGAGAAGAACGGACAAAGACGTACGGTCTTGGACTAACCGGTGTGAGGAGGGCGCCTCACTCGAAGCTATAGCCCGGATCAACCTCTTATGATGACTAAAACGACGGGTGTACACAACCAAGAGGTGAGAGCGGATGAGATATCCGACCTCTCAAGCGGTAGCCCGGATTTCCAAGGTGTGGGCACTATGTTAGGACACCGGTTGGCCGGTATTCGTACTGGGCCTACACTCTTACGAAGTAGTAGAGAAGTGTGAATAATTAAACGTTGAGGGAATAAATAAGTGTAGTTTTTGATAAACTATGAAATAGTTCAATGTGGTGAAATTGATTAAAATTTAATGAGAATACAAATAAAATAAAAAGACGATCCTGCCCCTGAACTTTATATATAAAAGGAGATTCTCTTCCTTCCCTCTTCATTATTTGCGAGTTATTTCTTCTGTTGGTCTGCCCCTTCTCTTTCGTTTTCTCCTCTCTTAACACTGAGTTGCATGTGCTGGAGAAGGACTCCATTCGTGTCTGAACTTCGATCGAAACCCATTCCTGTGATCGAGGCCTCAAGGTGAGTCCACTGTTCCGTTTTATTTGTGACCCCTTATCCCATTCGTTTCCCTGGTGGTCAAGGGCCATGCATGGCTGTATTCGAGTCCGTTCTCCACTCCTTTGGTGAGTGTGAACCCAAATGCGGCCTATGAGTCAAAGGCGTTGAAGTTAACGGGCTTTACCTTCTGACCCGTAGGTAGTAGGTTAAGCAACGAAAGACTGAAGGACGGAGCTGAGACTGCGAACCCAGTGCTCAAAGGAAGGGATCGACACAGGGAACAGATTATCGAAGCGTGGGACCAAGGTAAGGGGGATGTTCGGGTTATGATTAATTAGAATATGATTTATTCCTGTCCGAGTTACTGAAATATATGAGCAGAGTAAGAAAATGTTATCGAGTAGTGGAGTGTGCTTATGTTTGTGCGTGTGTCATTGTGTGCATCGGCCAGCTGAAGATCGGGTGTGTGGTAGAATTAATCTTGTTACGAAACTTAAATTGTTTAATGTTGAAGTGATGTGGACATGTTGTATGTAAATACATGTGTAGATAACTTATAATAGCCTGAAATACGTGATGATTGAGATAATCAGTATGTTCTGTTGAGGGGTTGGACGAGTCGGTCACCCTACGCTGTGAGCACAGGATAGTTTTTGTCAGTTGCCAGCAGTAATCAGAATGATATGTTTATGCCTGTGAACACCTCTTTTGGTCTGGTCCAAGTGGAACGAATCTTTTATACTGAATTCTGATGTAGAATGGTCAAATCCGGGTAGAATGGCTCTAAAATGATCAGATCCGAGCAGGATGACCCTGATGGAAGCTTTTCCGAGTGGAATATTGCCCTGTTGGAGACAAATCCGAGCAGAATGACTCAAAAAAATGATCAAATCCGAGTCATAATGAAGCATTTCCGAGTAGGAATAGTCTCCTGTTGGGGAATCCGAGCGGAATGACACAAAAATGATCAAATCCAAGTAGAATTACTCAGAATAAGTCATTTCTGAGTGGAATACTATTGTTGACTGAAGTGAATCCGAGTGGGAGCTTTCTGAATGCAAGTAATCTGAATGAAGAAATGCTGATTAAAGTGAATCTGATTGAGGAATGTGTTTTTCTGGGCAAAACCGAGTCCGAGTGAACACATCCGAGGGGCGAACGTTGATTGAAAGCCCTTTGGTTGAAGTGTAAAGGCTGATTCCGAGTGAAAATGCCAAGTTTCCAAGTTCTGAGTGGAAAGAGAGCCAGTTTCGAGTGAAAACAAATTTTGAGAACCTATTATTGAATGAAGCTCTCCTGACTGAAGTAAAAAAGATCGACTCTGAGTGTAACTGAGTGCTCAGACTCAGACTGGAAGGAAAGCCCGACTCTAAGTCTATCTGAGTGGTCAAATTCTCTCAAGTACCAATTTCTGAGAGGAAAGAAGGCCGAGTCCGAGTGAATATTCACCGAGTGAGCCATTCTATAATCATTTCCGAGTCCTGTTCAGTCAGATTTCCGAGCCAATCTTCACTCATCCTTCAAATAAGGGCCGATTGAATCATTGGCCCCAATGCCGAGTCATCACCCTTCAAACCAATTCCGAGTCGTCCTTCTTCAGACCCATTCCTGAGCTTTTTTTTAGCCAACCATCACCGAGCCCATTTCCACCAATTCTAAGCCACCGATGACCGAGTCCCCTCCTTTCCACCCATTCCCGAGCTATTCTTTTAGCCATTACCGAGCCACCATTTTTCAGTCAGCAAAGGAGTCCTCTTCAGTCAAATCCGAGTGACATTTTTCAGTCAGCAAAGGAGTCCTCTTCAGTCAAATCCGAGTGATATTTTTCAGTCAGCAAGGAGTCCTCTTCAGTCAATTCCGAGTCACTTTTCACTCGATCTGATTGAAATTCAATCAGAATTGCTTTGTTTGTCCCCTCAATCCAATTGCTTTGCTTTTCACTCGGATTCTCCTCACAAATAACCCACCACCGAGCGAAACCTCCACTCGGCCTTCCATAAAAGGGCTCCTCTCAGAAGAATTCTTACTCGGAAAAGACCATTTTCACTTGGAAAACCTTCATTCCTCTCGGAATTCATTCCCACTATGGATGAATGCTGACTGAGAGGCCAATCTGAGTCGTCCTTTCTCAGATTTCCACATCCTCTCTCGGATTTCCGTCATGCCCTCTCAGATCGCAAGTGCTGACTTGGATTCCCACAATCCAAGTGGATCCAAGAATCCTGGGAGTGGCAGACAGCTGGGCGGAAGTGGAGAAATTAAAAATTCTCCACTAGCCACTGCTCCCCATTATTTTAGCCAGGCTGTCTCCACTAGGCACATGGGTGAGTGGAGACTCGTGCTGTCAAAGCACTCAGCCCATGTCCTAAAGCCTCTATAAATGCCTCAATCGAAGAGGCACAGGGGGCTGGATTTTTTGAGATTGGATCTTGGTGGGTTGAATGAGGGTAGAAACTCTGAATCAGCAGCATTGTTCTACCTCTGCCAATTATCTCACCAATTGCATACGGATCCATAACCGAGTCCTCCATACCATCTAGATCCTCACCAACTGCACCCTTCTTCCTTATGTTACCCACATTGGACTTGCTCTCCCTGCAAGAAAACTCTGCCTCCTGAGTTCTCCTTCTCCTCTCTCCCTACACCGTACAGCCCTTCTCTCATCTCCACACCGTCCTCCTACCCATCAACCTCGTCTTCTCCTAAACTCCACACTATCCACCTCCTAAATCCACACCACACTGTCCATTCCTCCTTTAAATCCACTCCATCCGACCTCTTCTAAACCCGCACAACACCGACCCTCACCTCATCCCACACCATCCGACCTTCTCTTCCTCAAACCAGTACCATACAGCCCCCCTCCAACTTACACCGTCCTCCGTTTTCCATAATAATAATCCCTCAAATCCTCATCACACCGGTTCCACTCTCCTCTTAACTCCAACACCGTCTCTCTCCATCACTCGGTTTCCCAACTTTCACTCGGTATTTTTATTTTTCACTCGGTATTTTCATTTTGCACTCGGTTTTCTATTTTGTTACTCAGTTTTTCCATTTTTACTCGGTTTTCCCTTTTTTCTCACTCGGTTTTCTCTTCTCTCACTCAGTTTTCCCTCTCTTTTCCGAATTTACTATTTCTCTTTCTCTCCTGTAGCTTCTGTTATCCTCCATCCTTTGCTTCGTAGTTTTTTTTAAAAAAAATATTAAAGGGAAATGGATGTTTCATGTGTTTTCTTTCAAATCTAAGTAAAATCAAAAATCAAAAAAGAACAGAAAAAAATCATTTTTAGTCAGTGTCGTACGGAAAATACTTCCATCTACACAACCTCTATAGGATCCGTACACGTGCGAAGAACTTCGTCTTATATGAGTTCCTCACCAAAATGATACCCACCAACATTTTCCCAATCTTTTCCTAAAAGAAAAACACTCAGAACTACGTAACCCTAATTTCTTGATAATTCAAGAATACGTAGGAGCAGGACCTCAACTCCTGTCGGGCCTATCTTTCTTGTTTCTTTTTACTGATTTATTTCCTCACTTTCGTGTTTCTTTCATAAATGTTCTTTTTTTGTCGCTTCCGTAAAAATCAATTTAGACGTGACGTCTTGTTGATTTCCCCCTAGTTTTGTTCAAGCCTCGTCACAATTCATAGGGAAGGGATACTTAGGACGAGACGTCCCACTTATCTCTTTCCTATCCCTATTCCTATATTTTTAATCCGAGGATGTCTAATTTAGACGTGACGTCTTATTAGCATTCTTTTCCCCTCTCTGTCTCATATCGAAGTCGAGTTTGATCCGGATGAAACGTCCTGTTGACCTCGCTTCGACATTCTATGTTTGTACAGTTCTCTTACTCCATTCCGTCGTTTTCAAATAAAAAAATACAAAAAGGGAAGAAACCATATTTTATTTAAGGCTATTTATATTGCGCTTTCAATCTTGGTACTGTTTCTGACAGGCGATGTAGGGTGCTAATACCTTCCCTACTCGTAACCGATTCCCGAACTTGAATCTCATTTTTTAAACCAGTGCTTTCACTGAACTTAGTTTTTTTCCAATGTTTTTCCTATGGATAAAAATGTTGGTGGCGACTCCCTGTTTCATCAAACCAGGTTTCTCTCTCTCGCCGCGCCGTCGCGATCCAGGTTGCGACAATGCCTATATAATGAAAATTGATTATGTGGTGGAGGACGATCAACGGTATGAATTACCCTGTTTTGGCTTCAGTGGTCAAGTCGGACCCAGTTAAGCTACCTAGAGGTCTTTGACCCAGTGGTTGAGGGGGAACCAAGTCGGGCTCGGTGAACCAAGTCGGATTCACGGGATGTCAAGTCGGACTCCCCACTGAAGGTCGATCCTTTTAGTATCCGGATACTAAGTGTCAAATTTTATCTAAGAGTCAGTTATGATAATTGAAAAGTTGTGATGCATATATTTTCCGAGTGATATTTCTTATATTTTCCGAGTGAAGCCTATTCTATTGGCCAAAGTATGAACTAATTACTGAGTATGATGTGTCATGATTGCCGAGTGAAGAAAATGCAACTGGGCGTACTCTATGTATATGTATATATGATTTGTTAAATTTTGTTCTATATTAATTATAATGCCAAACACTCACCCTTACTGTTGTTTCAATTTAGTAACCAGTGACAGGGAGGAGGGAGGAGCCATGGAGTCGCGCCAAGGGGGAGATCGATGCCAGGGCCCGAGTGACTTTGAGTGATTTAGTAGAGTTATATGCGTGTATGAGTAATTTCCGAGTGTTATTGTTAGCTGTATGTTGACTAAGACTGAACCGGGTGCGAATTTACATTTTAAAATACATTGTTATCTATTTACATACTCTCATAGTTGCTATGGCGACTCGTTAGCTGACAGAATCATTCCCGAGTGAGGGTAATCAAACGAGTCGGGGAAGGCTAGGAAGTTCCGAGTGAGATTGGCTGGGAAAGAATTCCGAGTGAGGGAAATATATAGAGGTCCCGAGTGAGGAGGAATTAGACGTGCCGAGTGGAAATTTGAATTTCTCCCGAGAGAAGCGAGAATAAAGTAGTCACAGAGTGAGGGTATCTAGAGAAGCAAGAAACGAGCGAAAGAAATGAATTATTCCCGAGAGAGTTGTGATCGAATGAAGTTTCTTAAGGTAGGAGTAGAAATGAGTCAATTGAGGAATGTCCGAGTGAATGGAAGTGGAGTGTTTTCCGAGCGAAACCCATTTGCCGAGTAAACCATTTTCCGAGTGAAATCTCACAAGAGTCCGTTAGTGCGTGTTATACGTCCAGATTTCAGAAAGGTATTCGCTCAAGCGAGTCGACGCTCGCTTAAGCGATTCTCGGGTCGTTTAGGTACCTTGGGAGTTCGCTCACGTGAGCGATCTTCGCTTTTCTTCTTCTTCCCCTCTGTTTCTTTTCCTTCCTCCGTTCTTCTTCTCCTGTCGCTCCTAATTCCACTTGGTCAAATGAGGTATTTCCAATTGGATATTACCTTGCATTCGTTTCATTAATATGTCAAGGGTAACTAACGCCATTGTGTATTAGGAGCGGGTGAAGCAGTTTCGGATCGGTTGTCAGTTTCATTGGGTTTAAAAGGAGTAGGTATTATTTTACATTAAGACTTAAATATTTAATTAAAGCGAAAAATTTATTGTGAAAAATTAACTAATTAAATATAAATAAATGCAAATTATCGAAGGATGTTACAGAAGTAGAGGTATTAAATCTTTAGTTTTAGTTTACCTTAATACAATATTAAGTTGGATGATTGTAATTCAAGGTAAATGTTAAACTTTAATAAACCTTACTCTTTGGATATGATACTGTAATCTTTGATCACTTATGATTTTCTGAAAGTTCATTTTATCATTCTAAATAATTTGAAACTTTTTACTTTCAAAATTCAAAGAAAATCAGATGTATATACGTCCTTGTATACGCGAGATAGGAACTGATAAATATGTATATCTTTCTAAAAATTTTAAAAGCAAGAAGAATAGATATATCTCGTGTATATAAGGGGGTGTTACAAAAAGACATAAGAATAATGAGAGGAGTCTCCCACTCCTTTAAAATTTAATAATATTATTATTTTAAAATAATAACTATTTAACTTAAAAATTTATAATAAATTAAATTGAGTATCTTGTGTAACTTGATCTGAATACCTATGCAAATATCTGGATAACCTATGCGAACTGGACTGAACCTATGCAAGGACTTGGACTATTATGACCTGTATGGACTGAACTATACCTATGCGAGGATTGGACTATATGGACCTACATAGACCTATGCGAGAAATGGACTATAAAGACTTAAAATTAATCTTATTAATCTAAATAACTATTAAAATTTGAATTATATTTATGACTGATATTTAGTTGATTTGATTTGATTATAATTAATAATATTTGATTTTGATTAATGATATTGTGATTTATAATACTAGACTGTGATTACTAATATTTGTGATTTGATGATATTTGATTGTGATTGATGATATTACAATACTTGATTGTGATTGATGAATGATTGATGACCTTGTGATATGGAGTTTGAGCATATAGCAAACATGACGAAAAGTTAAAACTCAGTAAAAATTTTCTTATCTTACTCTTTAAGTTTTTATTCTAAGAGAAAGTATTTTATCATTATTTTAGTCTTTTATTTCTTCTTAGAAATAATTTTCATTAACTTTAGTTTTAATCTCTAGAATAAAATCTAGTATTAGAAAGAAGCTATTTTATGAAAGTCAGAGGTTGAGATAATTAATTTTTGAATTAAAGAAAATTTTTATAATTTTAAGTATTCTTAGTTAATGATTTAATATATATATATATATATATATATTCTTTTAGAAATCAGAAATTTAAATTGGTTTTCCCTAATGAAATAATTAAAGGATATTTTGTTATAGTCGAGATTTCTAAACTTAATCTAGTTAAGATTCAAATTTGGAAAGATTATGTAAATATGTGAAATGTTTTAAGCAAAAAGTTTTGAGATATTTAAAGCTTGGAAACTTAATTTTGGTGAAATCTAAATTTGAAGACTGTGCTAAATTTGTTTCTGTATAACAGAAGTTCAAAGAAGAACTTATGGGAATGTACAGTTTATTGAGATGATTTTGTGAACCTTTATGGTATTTAATAATTGAGTTTCTAAAAGTCTTAACCAACTAATTATGTGAGTAGTTCTGCATCATGAATCATTAAAGAGAAATGAGATGTGATATTGCCTGCGGATGAATTATAGAAACCGAGGATACATTAAAGGAGGCTTAATTGCGAGTCTTGGGATGAGAGGGTGTGAAAGGGTGCTTCAGGTGACCTAGGATCGCTCCCTAGTGTCGGGTACTTTCACAATAAAAACTTTCTCAATCTGACTAGTCTCTAAGTGTTTCCACGCCAGTTGAGCTGTTTATATGCCATGAAGGCATTTATGTTATTATTATCCGGAATTATGGAACAGTGTTAACTTCTGGTTGTCCCAGTGTAAACTAAAACTTTAAGGGCCCGCATACATAAACTGAATGAGATAATATTAAAAGCATTACATGTCATACATGTGATTGTGATATTTTATATGAATGATTGAGAATGAAAGTATGATTGTTATGTGCGTGAGAACCCTATATTTATAATTAATTGTGTACGAGATTTTGAATGATATTAATTTATTAGTTTGTGAAAACCCTTATTCTTATGTCTTATCTGTAAAGTATTATATTCTGTTTCTCACTCCTTCTTATTTGAATTTTGTGTCTAAATATATGTTATGTGATATATAGCTAGTAGTTCAAGATGGAAGGATATGTAATTACAAGAGGGTAAAGTGGTCTCATCCTCAATCAGATAGGTGAAGAGATATGACAAGAGTAGGATTCCAAAACTCGATGGTTCAAGGACTAGGAAATGATTGGTCACATTTGTAGTAGAGGTATAATTTAGTCTTACCTTGCCTTATTACAATATCAAGTTAGATAATTGTAACAAGGTAAATGTTAAACTTTGATAAACTTTCTCATTCATATATAATACTGTAATGATTTATCACTTATGATTTCTATAAATTGTTTTATCATTATGGACAAATATTGAAAGACAATGTTTTTTTTGCTTTCAATATTCAAAGGAAATCAGATGTATATATGTCCTTGTATACGCGAGATAAAGAGTGATAAATAGGTATATCTTTCTAAAAGTTTTTTATATATATATCTCGTGTATATAAGGGGGTGTTACATTATATGCATAAGTTACAATATTCATCCATCAAAAGGCATTGTAAGTCCATAGTTCATAATATCAAATCACGCACCATTCACTAAAATGCAATTCAAGTATCTAATTCAGGATATCAAAAGACACATATTCACATCAAGGTTATGAAAATGTCAAGACTACGCTATACACATCTAGATAGACATGTATATATACATCTACGGTTATATCCACTATGGCTTTGCGATGCATTTTCCATATCCAGATCATTGGACAAATTCATCCCTTTGCACATTCACTGCAAAATCCATGAATTTAGAGGGTGAGTACTATTCAAATAATACATAGTAATTATAATCTAATGGTTCGCAGACAACGTCTTATAAACATACAAACACGTATATCATGGCGCAGGTATTAATAAACAATAATAACTTCCAATAGAACACACATCAATTACATATGCGTCTTCAAACTCATAATGCAATAATGATATGACATAATCTTTACTTTCACTTATGCACCAAACAATGAAATGTAGATCTAACTTAACAATATAAAGCAAGTGCCAAGATAACCCACTTAGTGAACCATGTCACTATAATCGAGGGGCATCTAGTAACCACATAGTGAACCATAATACTATAAGCAGTGGTACCCGAGGACTACCAATGAACCATGGCACGATAAGTAGTAGTCTCAAAAGCAACATGCTATAGACTGCATAGTGAACCATAGCATTATAACATGACAGTCTTTTCAGCAAACCATAGTGTTGGAAATGCATATGATGTTATGAAATGAAATCCATGTTTGAAATGCGAACTATAGCGCATAAATATACCATTTCATCACAACTTAACTCAGCACATATATATTTTATCAAACCAGAGAAGTCATTCATATTTACCAACAACATCATTTCCATCATAAAAAACCCTAAACAATTATAATTAACATGGAAAGGTTATAAACTCATCATGGATTCAAAAGCACAATAGCAATGGCAAATATATATATATATATATATATATATATATATATATATATATATATATATATATATATCTATATCAAATTCAGACTAGTGCAATATCACATATCTGTCATACATAGCATACTTTTAAATATTTTTTCTACCGCAAATGGAATTCATAAATTACATAAGGCCTAAACCCGGAACCTAATTCCTATTTACTACTCGAATAGTAAACCCCTCATACGTATGAAACGTACTTGAACCCGATTCGCTCCTTTGATTACACCTCGGATCCCTAATCCGGCAATGTGAAAATCCTAACACCATATACCCGACACTTTAAATACACTTCGAAGCTCCCAATTGCTAATACCATAATTAATAAAAATTTTAGGCATAGTTTTGGGTTACCGAAACTTACCGGGATCAATAAACGTGCAATTTCTCACTCCGATCAGTTTATGGGCTATAATTAGAATCCAGGCATTACACACAGTGGGGAACAAGCAAGATGTTGAAAATTTGGGAGAATTAGAGACTCCATACCTCAAAACCTTCAAAATGAAAATTAATGGTAGTCTGGGATTTTCCAACGCTAATGTTAGGAGAAAGGGGTTTCACATATAGTGTCCGTGAGTTGAAGGAAAGAAAAAAAGTAAGAATTTAAAACATGATATTAATTTAATTGGATGATTTTAAGGCAATGAAAAAGCTTCTATTTTGTCTAAGAAGGAAAATGTGTGCACGAGAGAAAGGAGGAGCTAAAATGTAGTAATTCATTTAGGAAATGAACTAAAATTCAGAAATTAGCTTAAGAGTTTTAATAATAATAATAATCAATTTTAGCAACCACGAAGTTAAATTTGTAGTTGTAAAAATTAATTTCTTCCCAATTGGTAGGAATTAATGTTTATATCTAACATTAAAATTTTGGATGTTACACAGACACACACATTATAATTTTTTATTTATATAACAACAAGTATTAAAACAATTTAATAATATATTTCATTATTACATAAATAATGATAGATGAATTTTATTATTATAATATTATCTTATAGCAATAAAAATATATTAAAAATGAAATTATTTTTACATATTTTATTTTCATTAATTACTTTTATTATATTAATACAACAATAAAAAATTAAGTAATATAACTGAATAATAATTTAAAATATAATATTACGATTATTATATAATAATATCAAAAGAATAGTTCTATTGCTCGAATATTAACAATATTATTATAACTATTATTATTATTATAGTTGACACATGTTATATATATATATATATATATATATATATATATATATATATTAAAGTTTAATTTTATAAAACTGTAAAATATAATTTATTTAAATAATATAATTTTTTTTATTTTTATAAACGTTTGCTTTTTAAAATTATATTATTTAATTTAAATACAGAATAAAAATAAGATAAGTGTAATTAGTAAATCATGATTTTTAAAGAAATAAGTGAATAAAATATGTAAGCACGTGTCAAAGAAAAACAGTAACAAAACAATGTGTAAATTAACTTCATTCGCATTATGTTTTCTTCTCTCTGCAACTAAGCTTTTTAAGTACGGCACGGCTTTGTGCTATATGTGTATAATTTGCTTTTTAAAATCTATTATAAAATAATAAAATAGTATTTGTTTTAAAAAAATTATATATACACACTAATAATTTATATTCTTCAAACATAGTGATTGATTAAAAAAAGAGTATTCCAAAATAGAAATATAGTATAAAGTAAAATTTAAAAATTTTGTTAAAATAATACTTATACGTTAAATGTAACATAGCCCTTAGCAATATAACCCCATTAGGGTCAATCTAGCGATAGAGTTTGAGTGATCATTTTTGGATTTCAGGGGTTCAAAATATAATTTTACATTTTAAGAAATGATATCCTTGAGAATAATATAATCAGGGACATCATTCTTGAGTAATTTTAAAAATATATTTGGTTAATTTAAATATACCCTAAAATATTTTTTAAAATTTAAATAATAAAAGATGAAAATGAAAGGAAAAATAGAAATTGTAGTTAAAAAAATGTAACTTCCTTTATTGCCATGAGAATCTCACATTCTCACCCTCACTATTGAGAATAAAATGTTAGTAGAGCTTGTGATTATAGTTCATTTGGGAATAAGATATACTTGCGTTAAAGTTTGATAACCACATAGAATGATGATGATCTAAACAATTTGCCGACGGTTACCTTGGAGTCAAGAAGATCCAACAAAGAGAGACGTAAACTATCATACTTAATAGACTATTACTACACTCAACGAATGTCAAATTCATTAGTTAACCATCCTTCTATCGGGTATCCATTCTTCTCTTTCATCTCATATGACTCTTTTTCTTCCTCACATACACATTATTCCCTTGAAATTTCTTCTGTTAATGAACTAAGATCATATAAGGAAGCTATCTAAGAACCTTTTTGGCAAAAGGCTATTGAGTATGAATTGCATGCTTTGGATGACAACCACACTTAGGTCCTAACTCCCCCTTCTCTAGGAAGAAACCGATCAAGTGAAAGTGGATTGTCAAAGTTAAACATACTACGGATAGAAGTGTTGAAAGGCATAAGGCCAGACTTATGGCAAAGAGAGGTTCACTCAAATTGAGGGCATGGATCTTCTGGAAGCCTTTAGCCTTGTGCTAAAGATGACAACCATTAGAGTTTTTTTTTGTTGCCTCTGCACATAACTAGTACCTTCACCAATTGGATGTCAAAACATTACATTCCTGCATGGTCACTTGGATAAGGAGGTTTACATGGAACCACCTTATGTCTTCATCTACCTAACCTACATTTGGTTTACAAACTCACCCCTAAGTCTCTTTATGGACTCAAACAAGCCAATAAAAAATGACATGACAAATTGACAAAGGTCCTTCTTACTACAGGCTTCACCCAATCTAAGGCAAACTATTCTTTATTCACCAAAAGCACTCTAAGGGTGTTAATAGTCACTTTTGTCTGGTTACCAATTTTTCATCAAAGTTTTATTTTTATTTTTATTCTTATTTTTATCTTTATTTTTTAGTTTATATATCTATTTACTTATATCTTTTCTCTTTCTTTCTCTTGTTTGCTTTTTCCCTTGTTTTTTATGCTTATTTTTATTTTATTTTTATCCTTTGTGATTTTTATAAAAGAATGAGTCAAGGTTGTTATTGTCATGGAAGAATGAGTCAAAGATAGATCAAGTCAAATTTTGTTAGGATTCCTATTAAGGTTTAGGATTCCTCTGTAAATACTACATAGAGAAAATGAGGCTAGCCACCATTAAGATGAGAGAGATAAAAATTCTCTTTTCATTTTTATTTCTCTTTTCTTTTTTTTTTCTTCTTCTTCTTTTCCCTTTATCAACACTAATTACCACTACCCTTATCACCACCTTAAACCAACCACTACATAATGGCTACCACCCAAACCCCTTTCCCTTAAAACCCAAATCCACTATCACCCACTATCTAAACCACCAAAAAACCACCACCCACGTGTTCATCACCAAAATCTCACCACAACCACTATCTTCCACCAAACCACTAAACAAACTCACCCAAATCTCAACCTACCACCATCACCATAAACCCACGACCCTACCTAGTCACCACCACAATCCTCCCATCACCTCTTCCCTCCACACACACAACAACCTCTCAATCAACAATCCACAACCGAGGAGGCCAATAAGGCTCATGTTTAGACTGAGGCTTATTTTTAATTTTTTATTTCTTTTTATGCTAAGTTGGCTAGTGAAGCCAATATAAAGGCCTAGTTCTTATTTTTATTTATTATGTTTTATTTTATTTCATTTTTAAATGTAACATATAAAAAAACTCAAAACTATTTATGAATATTTCTTTTTTCCTTCTCATAAATAAAATATAAAGGAAATATTTAGTTTTTTTATTGCTAAGGACCGCGTATGAGACCAATTTTTATTTATTTTTATTTCAAACATCAAAGAATAAATGGACCAGTACTTTTAAAGAACGACAATGACCATTTGAGACAAGTTTTTTTCTTGTGTTTTTTTTCTATATTTGGTTTTAATTTTTTAAATCATCTTAATTATTTGAGTTTTCTTTCTTGTTTAAATGAAAAATAAAAAACACACATTGATTTTATTAAATAAATTATACAATAAGTTTATAGCAGTTTTATATGATGTACTCCATCTACATCAATTATATAAATTTATGAAAGGAGAGTAAGTGCATAGATTTCTATCTCACACTCCGCTTTTGGCATGAGTCTTTTTTAAAATAAAATAAAAATGTTAATGATTATTTAAAGATATCATTTTCATCGAATAAATTATGCAATAAGTTTATAGCTGTGCCATATGATATACTTCATTTACATCAATCCTATAAATTTATAAAAGAGAGTAATTGTATAAATTACTCTATCTCATACTCTTTTTTGGCATGAAGTCTCTTTTAAAAAATAAAAACAAAAACATATCTAAAAAACTATGCAATAATTTTATAATGATGTCGTATAATGCACCTCATGCACTAATTTTATAAACTTATGAAGGAGGGTAGGTGTATAAATTACTGTATCTCGTACTTTTCGTTGGCATGAAAGTCCTTTTTAAAAAAGAAAAAATAAATTTTTAAAAAAGCTTTAGTAAAAACATGCAATAATTTTATAGTGGTATCGTATGATGTAGTTCATCTACACCAATGCTATAAAATTATATGAAAAAATAAGTGTATAGACTACTCTATCTCATAACCTTTAGGATGAATTCTTTCTAACAAAAAAAATCCAAAACATCTTTAAATCACTTTAAAAAAACAAGAAACATTAATTTCAAATTAATTACAAAGAACTATGTAACCTTGATTTTGATACACCTAAGAATACATAGGGGAAGGATCGATTCCTGTCGAGCCACTTTCCCTTTAAATAATTTTTTTTACTGTCATTTGCTTGTTGGGTCAATTTTAAAGTTATCATTAATTAAGTTGTACGATTTAGTTCAAGTTATTGTTCTTCAAAATGAGCGAGTGCTAATACTTTCCCTACTCATAACCAACTCCCAAACTCAAAACTCTAAAGGTTTTTACTAAATTTTTACCTTTTAAAAATTAAAAAAATGGTGATGACTCAACATTTTCAAACGTTTAACCCATATATAATTGAGAAATTCTTGGATACCCTCTTTAAATTGAAGGTTTCAATACCTCTAGTCATGTGTCATGCCACATGTGAAAATTGTGTGTGATTTAAATAATTAGAATTAATGCCTTTATCCATGTGTCATGCCACGTCGAAATCATGTGTGATTTAAGCAACTAGGATGGATAGACATGATTGTGTCTAGTAATCGATCACTCATAAATAGTCAATGCATTAAAACATTTTATATGCTAAAATTTGAATATAACAAGGCTTGAGATCCCGCAACACATTAGAGAAAAAATAAGAACCTTACCACTAAACTATCTGACACATTTAAAAAATATGATGCAACTATATATAGTTATATTATATCTGTAGAATGTATATCCGTTAATAAAATCTATCTATGAAATAAACATTTTTGTCTTTTTTTCATTTTGTATAAAAAGTAAAATTAATGAATGAAAAAAGGGCGGGAATATTTATTTTGCAAATAAATATTATTAATATATATACATTCTACAAATATAATATAACAATATATGGTTATATTACATCTCTTAAATGTAACTCAGTGGTGGGGCTTTTCTTCTATCTCTTACTCAAATCAAACACTTCAGATGTTATCTTAAAATCTAAACAAAAATCATGATTTTGTAAAACATGTGGCATAGACAGAGTTGACATGTGGCTAGAGACTAATACATGTGGTATAAATTTAGTTGACACGTGGCTAGAGACATCTATTCCAATTGCTTCACACACGTGACTGTAGGCATCTATTCCTAAAAAAACCAATGATATATGCCTCTAATTTGCTAAGGCTCATCTTCCATCTCTTATATATACGTTAGGGGATCAAACCTTGTTACACTTAAATTTTAAAATATAAATATTTTAAAACGTTGACTATTTACGAGTGACTAGTTTGACCGGTTGTTAAGCGCATTAATTGAGGGTTCTAATGCTCCTAGCCTCCTAGTCACGTGTCAATTGAATTTATGCCACATGTATTAGTCTCTAGCTATGTGTCAACTCAATCTATGTCATATTTTTCCAAGTCATCATTTTTGTTTGGATTCTAAGATAGTATTCGAAGCGTTCGATTTGAACAGGAGATGGAAGAGTAGCCTCACCACTAGGTTACATTTAAGATATGTAATATAACCATATATTGTTATATTATATTCGTAAAATGTATATTTGTTAATAAAATTTACTTGCAAAATAAATATTCCTACATTTTTTCGTTCATTAATTTTAATTTTAATTGTTATACTAAATGAAAAAAGACAAAAATGTTTATCTTGTTAATAAATTTTATTAATAGATATACATTCTACAAATATAATATAACTATATAGTTGGTCATAATTTTTAAATATGTTAAGTAGCTTAGTGGTAAGACTCTTTGTTTCTTTCCCATGTGTTGTGGGATCAAGTCTTAACACTATCAAATTTTGGCATCTTAAATATTTTAATGCGTACCATTTATTTCGACATGTGGCTAAGGGCATCAATTCTAGTTACTTAAATTACACACAATTTTCACACATAGCATGACATATGGCTAGGGGTATTGAAACCCTCAATTTAGAGAGGGTACCCAAATAAAACCCTATATAATTTATTCGAGATTGCTACGTGTCACACTAAAACCCACGTTACTATAAAGGGGGTTTACAACTATATTCACTTATGTTGATGATTTAGTCTTAACTAGAACTTGGATGAAATTACCAGAATCAAACAATTGTTGCATCACACATTTGGCATTAAGGACCTTGGCAGTCTCAAATTCTTCCTTGGCTTTGAGGTTGATAGATCATACCAAGACATCTATTTCTATTAGAGAAAGTATGTTCTTGATATGCACCAAGGCGCAGGCCTTCTTGCTTCCAAACCATACTTCATGCTCATGGACACCAACAATACACTTTATAAAGACTCCTAAGGAACCCCTTACAAACATCACCGACTATAGAAGACTCATTGGTAGACTAGTCTATCTTACGAACAAAAGACTTAATCTCTCTTTTGTTGTGAGTATGAGGTTCATCCAACCTCTGAGCATTACCAAGCTACAACCCGTGTTCTTAAATACATCAAAACTACATCTGCCAAGAGTATTTTCTTCCTTGCATATCTAAGGCTCCTTGGTTATTTAGATTCTAATTGGGCTTTCTGACACTAGAAGATTTGTCAACGACTTTTACTTCTTCCTTGGCCAATCTCTCATATCTTGGAAAAGCAAAAAAATAACGTTATCTCTAGATCATCTTTTGAAGTCGAGTATCACGCCTACAATGGCTGGTTTCTCTCTTACATGTCACTCTTTTTTGTGATAATTAATTCACTCATCACATTAATCCTGTTTTTCATGAGAATCATGCACATAGAGATCGACTGTCACACTACTAGTAATGAGCTTCAATTTGGATTATTCATTCATCTCCTCCCTACCTCCTCCAAAGAGCAACTAGTCAACCTCCTCACAAAACCTCTTGCACCAGGGCATTTTCTTTCACTCATTTCTAAGTTTGGAATGTTTGAAATACACATTATAGTTTGAGGAGGACAGTTAACCATGTATTTATTATTTTTTTCCATCTTTTTTGATTAGCTAGTTTTAGTTTTCAGCAAGTTTGTTAGTCTTTTCCCCGATAGTTTTATATAGCCTTTCTCTCTTATTTGTTGATTTCAGCTTTCAATCAATAGATGAAAATTGTACAATCTCAAAGTCTGCATTTCTTTCATATCTTTCTCTCGCAATGGCATTCCCTGGTTTTGACAATCAATGCTAAAACCTTGAAGCTTCTTGTGTTCCAGCAGAAACAAAGTTGTCCTTACCGAAGTGGGCTTAGGACAACAAACCCAAAGTGACATTAATATTGTGTTTGTTTTTAGCCTTCAACGCATTTTTACCTTGGATTCATAACACGAGGCCCCCTCAAAATCTGAGAAATATCATTTTTAATTTGATTTGTATATAACAAAGACAAGGAAAGAAATATATAATTTTTTCTTGTAATTCACGTGCTTCAAAATTCACGTGCACAATCTCCCAACCCCAAAAATCACATAAAGATAATGGGAAAATTAAGAGCTTGTCTGCTACTGTTACTGGGAATAGCAACAAGTTCCTATAAAGACCAAGCAAATACAAACATACACTATGCATTTCCCTAATGTAAATGCATTTATATAGTAGATAGATATAAGGGTGACATTGTTAGAAGAGGAATGGCCATGCCTGAAAAGTAGAAAGTACTTGTAGCTTTGTCTTTCCTTTTCCTGCTGAGTTGCTACATCTGATGTCATTAGACTAACAAATATTAGGAATAAATCTTAAGATTTGTTTTACCAGCCCATATTCTTCGACAGGGTTCTTTTTACATGCTACTTAAGAAATTAAAGACAAAAAAATATTAAAATATGTTCTAGAAAATTCACTACAGTAATATATTCATAACATTTTTCGAAGAAAAATATATTTAAGTTTGTGCCATAGAACTAGAGTTTTGAGGTAACTTACATAGTAAAGAACATTAAATAAATATCATCACAATTGCAAATTACCAAGTTAAAAGTCCAATTTTTGATTATATACCAAAGCTAAAAACAACCAACGAATTTCACTAAGTGACCTACCAAGTAATTAACAGAATAAATTCAAGAGAAAGAAAGAGCAAAAGCTTCCAGAGTCTAACTAACTAGGCTTTTTGATGAACCACATTCACCATGAAGGAGAAGTACAAGGGGAACCAGATGAGGAGGAAGAGGGGCCATTGATGCTATGAGAATCACTGCCAGAGGTGGCCAAGGAAGTGGCATCTCTAAGAGAAACTGAACTAGCCTCTGCAGGGAGCTTCTTCATTGGAGTAAGAGGAGGTGTAAAAGAAGATGAATTTGCATTGGCATCGCAACAAGGAGATTTTTTACCATCACCATCATCATCATGGTTCTCTTCCTCAGAAGAACCATTTCTATCTAAAAGAGAAGGTGAAGTGTGTGGTGTCTCAAAAGGAGTAGTATTGGCCCCACTTGTTTTCCCTTCTTCATTTTCATAAATGGGGTTTGAAATGTACATAACAAGGTTACTCTTTTGTTCAGCACCACAAGGTTTATTATGATCATGAGCACATAGAATTTCACTGCCACCTTCTAGTGTGTCTTGTGGGGGTGCTCTGGCCAAGAAGGATGCAAGTGATGATGATGATGGTGGTGTAGCAGTAGTAGTAGTAGTGATAGTAAGAGGAACAAGGCCAATAATGCCATGCGGACTTGCATTTGGTTCTTGTTTATTCTTTGCTTCAACCAAGTCATTTTTGCATGGGAAAAGGAAGCTTCTTGGGGCTTGGAGGACCCCTTGTGAGTAAATGTTGGAGAAGGGTGGTGGAGGAAGAGGAGAATGTGGTGGTGTGTGTGAAGAAGGGGTAGACGATGTAGTGGCTATGGTTGTGGCGGTTTGAGGGGTGGAAATGGGGATGTTGTTGGATTTTTTGAGCTGGCGGCGGCGGAGTAAGAGAGAACAGTAGAGTTCAGCAAGGAGTACTATGATGAGGCCTAGCACAACAGCAAGGCTTACCACCATTACCAAGGTTGCTCCCATGATGACCTTGGAAGTGCCCTTCATTTTTCTTTTGGAGTTTGGTGACTATTGATGATGGAGTTTATGTTCTTTAACTTGCCTTTGTTTGGTTTTTTCTTAGTGCTGGTGGAACATGTTGTGGTAAAAAAGAGAAAGAGTGATATAGGGGGGGGTGAGAAGATGAAGGACTTTTTTTGGCGGGAAAGGGTACTTTACCCTTTGACAAGGAGTGGTGGTGGTGAATGATAGCTTAAGGATGGGAATCTTGGAAAGGGCTGATGGTCCTAGGGAAGGGTAAAGGCTTCTGGTTCTGAACTACATAGGACAATGGTCAGATTGGTGCTGGTTTTGCTAATAAAGATAAGAAGCATATGTTCAGGATTTGTTAGGTTTAATTTGGGGAAAACAAATTTTAGAAAAAGAAAAGATTGGTGTCTAAGGAATTATCTTGTATTTAAGAAAAATGTTTTCAAAAGTACTACAAGAAGAAAAATTGATTTTACTGGGTGATATTGTAAAATAGTTTTTAAACTGTAATACTTATTAAATTTTTATAAATTTCATACTTGTAATCAATCTTAAAGGGAATGGGTCCCGCATGAGATAACCTAATGGCTCAAGGACGTTTGTATGTTTGGCTGGGGCAGGGTTCCCCCTCCCATTTACTATTCCATTTAAAGACTGGGAAAAAAATTAAAGGGAATGATTTAAAAAATTTAATATTGAAAACTATTCAATGCAAAATTTATTTTGCAAAGCAGAATATATGTTTACATTATCTTCATGTCTAAAATTCGTGCGAAATTTTTTTTATCCCATCTGCTGAAAATATATTAAAATTGATTTTCACCTCAGCAGGGTAAACCAAACCAGCTCTAAGAAGCAAAAGATCAAAAGATCAATTTTTCTTGAGCCAAGGGAGGGAGAGATGAAGAACATGTGAAATTTGAATTTGGATTAGATACACTTATAAAAGGGGTTGTTGTTGCAGTCAAGCTTTTAAAATCGATATTTCAAATAATCAATTTTAAAAGCTCTAAATGTACCATCAATACCCCTTTTGAATATTCAAAAACGAGATCCATGAAATTTCAATGGGTACAAATTCCGTCCTATAGCTTGCTATTGACCTATGTTTATGAATCTCGTTTTTTAAATTTCATGGAAAATTTGTAACATATGTAGTTATCCACACACGCTACATAACAACAAGCCTCCCCTGCATCTTACATTGGGTGTTAAAAGTCTCACATTGTCTGCCTTGTAATATTTTATATAGTTTCAATATTTAATAAGCCCCTCCAACTATAACCAATTAATTTTGAAATGTAACCTTTAACATGGTATTAGAGTTGAAACATAATAGTACTCATAATTATAGAATACTTCAAATCATGTAATTTTAAAAAAAATTAAACGTCTTTAATTAATAAACTGTTAATATTACATTGCTCATTTCAAGATCAGTTGAATAAAACCACTGCACCAATTGAGATCCTGTAACTTGAATGAAATTCATGTTTGCAGGTGTGGTATAACAATATGGTTGAGTAAGAACTTGGACAAAAACAACACATACCAACTTCGCTTACTCAACAAGAAAAGAAGGAACGCCAATTTCTGCCGTCACAAACACTTACACAATCATAGGGTGAAAAAGCTTGAATCATCTTTGCGTATAACCACCACCAGCAAAAATGGTGACAGCACAGCAATTGTCAACAAAGCAGGAACGGCATGGCTGATAAATAATACAGCTGTGGCGTAGTCAACAATTGGAAACCAATGAAACCCAACAATATCAACGCCAACCAAACATATGATGATAATCATTGCAATCATGCGGGTAAAGGAGGAGTTCTTCAATGTGCTTCTTTCACTTACGTTCCTCTCAAGGCTGCAATCCTAGCAGCTAAATCTTCATAGTCGGGTAAGTTGGGATGCACATGCCGAGCTTCATTTGATCTATCTGGCTGTAATGAAGCAGCACGAGCATATACTTTGTTAACTTTCACCACTTCTGTTTGTTCATGAGGAAGTGACACTGATCGTGGTGGATGAGTAGCCATCTCAGGTGTCCCATCAGGTCCGTGTCTGCTTCCATTCTTCAGGGATTCATGGGTTGAATCATCTATATGATTTGCATGGCGACTTTTAGACTTTCTTCTTGCTTTTTCAGGCATAGGGATGGATGGCTTGTTGCTATAATGGATCAGTAATCTATCTATTATCCTTTCCTCTTCATCTTTTTTATGTCGCTCATCATCAAACAAAATTTGCAGGCCACGTTTTTGTTCATCTCGTCTTCTACTCCTTATTTTGCCTACAACTTCTGCACCTTCGTTGCTGGCATCATCATGAATGGATCGTGATTTTGAGTGTTTCCGCCTTATGGACTTTGGTTTTAATACAGGGACTTCTGTAGCATCTTCCTGAGTAGAGAGTTCTGTTTCACGACCCTGTTTACTTGGTCTTGCATGTCTAGTGGCCTGCAAATCCTGTTCAGAATCATCCATACCTAATTGGATCCTGTCTGTTGTTGAAGCAGCACCAGGCTTTTCTATCAAGGAATATGTAGGGATCCCATCAGTATCAATATGAGAAGTTACTGAATTGGTTCCAGGCATGCTGTTCTTCAGTTTAGAATTAGGTTTTACATAAGGAGGTGGAATGGCATTATTGTAAAAGGACTTAACCCTAGGAGTTTCAGCCTTTTGAATTGTTCTCTCGGGGTTATTGACATCAGATAGGCCACCAACAGCAAGTGGCTCGTTCACATTGTTCTTCAAACGAAATCCCCCTACATGACCAGGAGACTTACTAGCAGTGGCAGCATCCTGACTTTCTTTTACACGCATGGCAGTCCCCCAATTACCATGCAGATTGGAACCACCTTCAGATTGTTTCTCTCTTTTATTCTGGGAAGAACATCCAGTTGGTTTTCGCCTACTACCATCCTTGCCTTGAGCTGGTTCACCATAGTCAGTCATGTGGTCAGACTTAAAAGTATTGTGGCCCTGCACAAGCATATGTATATTTTATACACACAAACAATTAAAAGCAATTCTAAATACAATTTTACTTGCATTCCTCAAAATGATTTCCCAGCTCAAAAATAAAAACAATTAAGTATTTTTTGTTTATAAAAAAGAGGAAAAAGATAACAAAAATTTTGGGGAAAAAGGAGAAAAATACCTGTGCAGAGGCAGGGGATGCGGAGGATTTCGACATCCTCAGCTCAAAAGCTTTGGAGTCCCACTTTATTGAGAACTCTGAAGCAATATCATGCATCAAGCGAACCTTCTTCTCCAATGTAGAACACTTTGAGTTCAAATTTGCAGCAAACTGATGATTAGCAATATAATGAGTCAGTTCAGAAGTGGATCACAAATATATAAACTTCTAATGAAATCATTTTAAAAAGTGGCAAAGAGTGACCTCTTGATTGACATAACATTCTAGAGAAGTTTCATATCTCTCCTGAAATATTTGCCGAAGCTCACGTAACTCTGGTAGATCAGAAAATCTTGCAGCAGCAAACATCAGAGATGATATAGCCTCCCTGCACTCCTCAGGGCATCCACTACAAAAGACATACGAGGAAAAGTTTGAAATGGCCCAAAGAACTTAAAGGATATTTAGACACTGCATGTGTCTAAACAATGGATATCAGCATACAGGAAAGAGAAGAATTGGCATTTAGACACCACCAGGGCTCCAGAAAAATAAACTATTGGAGAACATCCCTACTGTTCCACTCATATTAAAAGAAAACAGGAAAGAGAAAAGTGCGATTGGTGACTAATATGATAATCAGCTCACAATAAATATGACAAAACATAACAATCAGATATGTGCTGGCAGGAAATAAATATTTCTTGGCCATTTGTTCATCCTTATGTACTTCGCAGCATTACATCACGCATTTTTACTTATTACTTTTAGTTAAACATCATTGGCATTCTTGTGTGCATAGTCTAATACATAAATTCAATTACTAAACCTAGATTATAGAGCAATTCCAAGTATAAGATAAAAAAGGTCAACCTTTACCTGAACCTATGCTCAGCAATGCACTGCATCATATAGAAGGACTGTGGCCTAGCACTTAAATCCTATGCATGCACACATAAGTTAATCCTGTTTTCTTTCCAGTTTCCAAAATTATGACTTGGCAATGGCATGAGAAGAGGAAAACCTTTCCCTCTAAAAGTGACGTGTTTGTACAATTGTTGTTGTCTTGCATGCAAGAAGGAAAGACAGCTTATTGACAATTTCAAAAGAAAGAAGACAACCAACTAGAGCATAGTCATAATCCAGTGCCTGAATGTCATTGAATGTCTTGATCCAAAATGAATAAATCTTCACAAAAGAAAAACTTAGAACTTTCAGCTTAATATTGGAAAGTGGCACTTAACAACAATGTGGGAGATTTTGTAAGAACACTTCTACATATTAGACACAGTGAAATAGTCCTAAGGTTTATTCTCCAAGTAATAAAGATTTTAAATGGGAAATCACGGGACTATGAAACCAAGATGTTAAACGCCATTGTACACTCAATTCAGATTGGTACACATTTAGAGAAATTGGATAGACCAGTTTGAGAAATATGCAAGCTTGATTATTTCTTTCAGATAAACACCAAAAAGAAGTCCCTATAATAGACACATAAAACCAGGTAAATTGCCTCTATCAATTATCAGCATGGTTCATTATAAATAAATAAATAAATATCAATACCTGAAGCATAAATCATTAAAATACATTCATACCTCACTTTCTGCAATACTGAGAGGTGCTTCAACGCAAACTCACAAGATTGTTCAACAAAATCATAACAGGATGATAAAGTCAACTCAACAAAGAGTCCTTCAGCCTGTATAACCACCACCAAGTAGGATAATACATAAATTGATAAAATACTATGTTGCAAAGGCAATAATCAAGGCCAAAATGAAAAGTCCTCATAAGTCATAAGTCCCTCTCAAGTTTCAATTATACAATAACTATATACTAGATAGGAATTTATCATCCTGATACTTTAAACAGAAAAATAAGCACATAAATAAGTAAATAAAGAAATATAGTTCCCCCAATCACCTCATAAAGTTCCATTTTAAACCCAAAAAACAAAGTCTGGAATCTGAATGCACCAAAATATTATTATACTCCATTATGCACCTTTTTACGGTGGAAGATCCTCACCTTCACTCTTTCAATTTGTATGGAAAAAGTATATGCTATCATAATTTGTTAATTTAAATATAAACTCCTACATATTAACTTACCACCAACAAGAAATTTATTAAATTTAAATGTTCATTCTTGGTTCTTGAGAGTAAGGATTTCACAGGAAACTCTCTTCCTCAATATGACCAATTGCTTTTTCTATATCATGTATCCTGCTCCTGCGACTTATATTTTGTCAATTTTATTCTCCTCTCGATTAGCAGATTGCGTGAATCCTTTCTATTCAATAATGTTTTATCCAGTTCTTGAAGCAAAAACTTTTCCGAATATAAACTTACATTTAATATATTCAAATTTTGACGCCATATAAAATTAATAATCTATTTTCATAATTAACTATACCCTTTCAAAAATCCTCCTACATGACAATGAGTTTATCTCCTATTATTCTGTACTATTCCTGCTTAACTACTTGACAACAGTGACATACATACAATCACGTACACAGACACACATATATATACATATAAAATATAATCTAAAGGATTCTTTACTAGATTTGGCCCTCGCTCTCTTATTTCTGGATCTGTCCCTAACCTTTGACTGTTGATAGAATAAAGTAAGACCAAAACTGAAAACTCCCAAGCTATGTTAACATCCAAAGATTCTAAACCATTGGCCAGATTTTGATTTCCAGTGTTGCACTATATATATAATATATATACTAAAAAAAAGTACTTACCCTTCCATAAGCGTTGACATCTAACCCATTGGCGAGCAGATCAGCGATATCTTTCTTGAGGAACTTCTCCGTCGCCTTCCTCTTCCTCCTTATAACATCGATCCGATTCTTCGTCAATTTGATTAACGATTTGCTAAAAAAATGCACAAAAAAAATCATCATGATCATCATAACAACATTCTCAAACTTATCCGCAAATTCCTAATCAGAAACCGAATCATGTAATAACTATCAAGAAGCAAAAGGAATCGCAGAGCCGAACCATTTCGCGGCGAATCCTCGACCGAGCAAGCCGTCGAACATGCTGCGAGATCTGCGTCCGTGCGAAACTTGGCGACTCGACTCGGTGGGCGAGTTGACTCGGAAGCTCAGAGCTAGAGATTCGCCTCTGACGAAGCCACTTTCGCGTTCGGTTCAGAGAGCAATAGCACAGAGCTCTATGTAGTGGAAGAAGAAGTAGTGAAAAAGAAGGAAAAAAAGAGAAGAAAAGAGTGAGGGGAAAAGGTTTTTTTTTATGACTAATTTAATTACGAAAATGACCTTGGGGTTTTTTCTGGTTGATGAGACTGGTCTATTTAGTTTTTTTAACTGGGTTGGTAAGAGACAATTTTTTATTTATTGGTTAAGTTTTATTTAACTAATTTTATAGTTGTACAAAATTAAATATTAATTATTGAATTATTTTATTTTCTTAACTCTATTTTTAGAGTTAATTATTAAACGACCACGTTAACTTTATCAGGAATGAAAATTTGGATGACATGAGATGGGTGACGTTGACATTTTGGGTTTGGTGACTTTTTGAGTGTGGTAAGCATGATGGACGGTGATGATTCTAAGTGTGTGGAAACGATTGAAAAATTAGAATCTTTGAGCTGAATTGGATCCCATTAACGGTTTTAATTAGGTGCTGTGATCAGTGCTGTAGGGTCCGTTTGGTTACCCGTTGGGGTAACCTGGTTGAGATAACTGGGGTTTTGTAAACTGGGGTTGAGAAAACTGGGGTTTTGTAAACGGAGTTGTGTTTGGATGTGAAAAAGTTTGGTTGGGTAAAAGTGGGTTGAGAAGTAGTGATTGTGTTTGGTTAGAGAAAAAGTTGGGTTGGGTAGATGGTGGTTTGGTGAGAAATTACCAAAAAGGGTATTAGTAAAAAATATATTGAATATGTATATATTAATAATGTAAATATATATTATATCAATATGTATATATATATATATTGATACATAATACAATATATATTACAAAAATAAATTAAAGTTATATATATTAATTATAATTGTTTATTTAAAAATAGATTAATATATTAACATTACATTAATCAATTAAAGTTATATATATTAAATATGATTATATTTATTAAAAAATTGATTAGTATATTTACGTTATAAAAATAAATTAAAGTTGCATATATTAATTACAATCATACGTATTAAATACAATTATAACGTATCGTCACTCGTTATCGATTGTTAAGTATCGCCACTCAGTTATACATCTCATCGACACGTATTGATTTCGATACTTATATTAACAGATCGACTAAATTAAATTAAATTTAATATATCTACAATAAAATAAACATAAATACATATAACTATAAATTAGATTAGATTATTAATTAAATATATAGATATTAATTATAAATTAAATTAGATTATATTATAAATTAAAAATATATATTAATTATAAATTAGTTTAGATTAGATATATATATATATATATAGATATTTCTTTTTTATAAATTAGATTATATTAATTATAAATTAGATTAGATATATATATACATATTTCTTTTTTTATAAATTAGATTAGATTAATTATAAATTAGATTAGATATATATATATATATACATATTTCTTTTTTTATAAATTAGATTAGATTATAAATTAAAAGATATATATATTAATTATAAATTAAAAGATATATATATATATATTAATTATAAATATATTTAATTTAAAACAAAAATCTTAATTTTCTAAAAAAAAAGTTACAGTACACCTACTGCACAGAGGCACACCCATGCTCCATCTTCCTCCACAAACCCCACCCCATCTGCACACCACAACCCCACCACACCACCATCCTAAATCACCAGACCACCACCACCACCCCTCCCCTGACCCCGACCCCCACCCCCAACCCGAAACCCCCACTCCCATCCTCAACCCTCATATCGAAACCCCCACCCACCACTACATCCCCTCCACCACCGCCCCCTGCATAGCCACACCGGAAAACCAACCCAACCCCACGGCCAAACCACCCCAATCCTGACACTGAAACCCAACAACCACGCCCCATCCACATCCTAAATCCCCACTCACCCACTCAACCCTCACCGTAAACCACCCACAACCCTCCCCACACCCACCACGAACAATGTAACACCCCTAATTTCGTTATTTCTTATTTAAAATAAAATTTCAAAGGAATTTAATTATAGTTCTTTAGAACTTTTTGATTGTTATATAATTTATAAAATTTTGGAATTTTTATATTTTTTTCATTTTTTTTAGAATGACAAAAATACCCTTAACCTTTCATTTAATAACCAAAATGCCACTGTCGACATCATCGCTTACATCATCGCTTACATCATGAATAGTAAAATAAATAATTAAATAATCTTAAATAGTGAAATTTTCTTCCTATAAATAGATGGCTCATTTACAACATTTCCACACAAAAATTAGAGAGAGAATCTAGAGAGATAGTGCGTAAGAAATTAGTGGAAAGTAAATTCTTTTGGTAAAAAGAAGTTCTGCCGGAGGTGTAAGGTAATAACTTTCTTCTATATTATTTTTATAATTTTAGTTTATTTTTTTTAGCACTCTTAAACCATTGATATACTAGTGCTATTATGAATAAGTTACTATAGTAAAAATAAATTATCACTGTGTTATTTTTACTATTTACTGTTACTATTCAAAATTTACTATTTACCGTTACTATTCAAAATTTACTATTCACTGTTATTGTTCATAATTTACCATTTACCACTACTATTCAAAAAGTTACTATTCATAATTTACTATTTACTGTTACTATTCAAAATTTACTATTTACCATTACTATTCAAAATTTACTATTCACTGTTATTGTTCATGATTTACCGTTTACCACTACTATTCAAAAAGTTACTATTCACAATTTACTATTTACTATTACTATTCAAAAATTACTATTTACCGTTACTATTAATGACTTACCATTTACCGTTACTATTTATTATTACTATGCACATTTACTATTTATCATTCTGATAGCAATCTTAATTTTCATCTTAAGCTTATACTGAAATAAATTAGTATTAATATTTTGTTAGAACTTGGAGGCGCAGAGCGAATTCACTTTTGGTAGCAAATCAAGGTAAGGGGGGTGAGATTAAGGATATAATATGAAATTACATAAGAATATTGGGAGGAGTCCCCTACTCCTTTTAAACATAACAATATTATTATTTTAAAATAATAACTTTTAACTTAAAATTTATAATAATTGTTATTAATAAATTAAGCATCTTGTGTAACTTAATATCTAAAATATTTAAGAACTTGAACTATTATGACCTATGCGGACTGGATTGAACCTATGCAAGGACTTGAACTATTACGAACTTGACTGAACCTATGCAAGGACTTGGACTATTTATGACCTATATGGACTGAACTAGACCTATGCAAGGACTGGACTATCTTGGATTTACATAGACCTGTGCGAGGAATTGACCATAGAACTTAAAACAAAATTTATTAATTTAAATAATTATTGAATTTTAAATTATCATATTTATAACTAATGTTTAATTATTTGATTTGATTATGATTGTTAATATTTATTTATGCTTTATGATGTTTTGATTGTGATTGACAATGTTTGATTATGATTGATAATCTTTTATTGTGGAGTTTGAGCATATAGCAAGCATGGCGGAAAGCTAAAATTCAGTAAGAAATTACTTATCTCCTACTTCTTTATTTATTTTTTTTATTTATTCAAATTACTTTTAAGAAATTTCTTAGAAAACTACATAAGTTTTTAGAAATCTCTTTTTATCTTTTAATATATATGTATATATCTTTACTAAAATTTAGATTTTTAGTTAGTTTATCAGAAGAAAAAGAAAGAGAATTTATTTTATAAAAATAATTTTTTTTTTAATATATATATACGTATTATTTAAATGTATAAAAATATTATACAAAATTTTTAAGTACTAAGGTTTTAAATATTGATAATTCCAAATTTAAGTTTTTAGAAATTAATTTTGAATTGACAGGTTATGAAATATATTTAAGGCTTTGACACTCAAATTTATAAAGAGATTTGATTTGTGATTTGAAAAGGAACTGTACTAAAATTTTATGTGCGTATTTGAGAAGTTGAAAAAGTACAGTTTACTGGGGTGGCTATGTCATGATCCATAGGCCCTGATAATATAATTGAGTTTCTAAAAGCCTTAACCAACTAAATACGCGAGTAGTTCATGCATCATGAATCATCGAAGAGAAACAAAATGACATTGTCTGGGGACGGATTATAGAAACCGAGGATACATTAGAGGAGGCTTAATTGTGAGCCTTGGGATGAGAGGGTGTGAAAGGGTGCTTCAGGGGACCTGGGGTAGCTCCCTAGTGTCGGGTACTTTCACAATAAAAACCTTTTCAATCTGACTAGTCTCTAAGTGTTTCCATGCCAGTTGAGCTGTTCATGTTATTATTATCCGGAATTATGGAACAGTGTAAACTCCTGGTTGGCCCAGTGCAAATTAAAATTTAAGGGGCCCACATGTATAAATAAGTTATGATGAAGATATGACATATCATTCATACATTCATAAATTGATTGTGCTTGTGATTGTGATTGATATTATTATACTAGTTTGTGAAAACCCTTTATTGCTTATGTCCCATTTGGGAATATTATATTCTGTTTCTCACTCCTTTCTCTATGTTTTTGTTTCATATGTTTTAAATTAATGGTTCGTACAGAGGGAAGGATCGAAGAACATTGACAGTATATATAGCACGTTCTAGAAAGGGAGCTCGGTATGAATACCGTGGTCCAATGAATAAATAATGTCATTAGGCAACTGCTCTTGGGCCATGGAGTTTCCTCTCTTTCTTATAATGTTTAATGTTTATTTTCTTCGGATGAATGTACAAATACTTTATAAAGTTTTAATAATATTGAGGTATTTTAGAAATAATGTATATAATTTATTCCGATAGTTTCTTTTTAACAAACATATCTTTAGTAAAAAAAAAATTTATGAATTTTTCTAGAATTTATTAAGGTGTAACAGAGGGTGTTACAAAGTGGTATCAGAGCAGTTAATCCAATAGGCCTGGGGAAAAGGTCTATCTTGCTTTGTCCGTAAACTCTGTATAGCTGATAGAGAATAGAATATCTGATTTGGTAGTAACTGTGATTGATGTGACAAATCTCAGTTACTGTGAAACAGGAAACTAATGGCTGGAAACGATCTTGCTGGAGTTGTAGAACGCTTAATCAATGCAATGGGAGCACGTGAAGGTCAAGGTAACGATGCCTTGAGAAGGCTGGACCTATTTGAAAAGCGCAATCCACCTCGTTTCAAGGGAGGATATAACCCTGATGGAGCACAAATCTGGATTCGAGAGATAGAGAAGATCTTTTGAGCATTGCAATGTAATGACGCTGATAAGGTAGTCTTCGCTACTTATGCCTTATCTGAGGATGCCGAACATTGGTGGGATAGCACGCGTAGACAATTTGAAGTCAACGATGTGGAGATCACTTGGGATTATTTCAAGGATATGTTTTTGGAGAAATACTTTCCAGCTGATGTTAAAGAGAAAAGACAATTCGAATTCCTGTCGCTGACCCAAGGAAATATGACCGTTGGAGAGTACGCATCCAGGTTTGAAGAGCTATCTCGTTTTCATTCTCATTATAATGATGCTACTAATGAAAGAGATCGGTGTGCAAAGTTTGTAAATGGATTGCGGCCAGAAATTAAGGAAGCTATACGAATGCAGGAAATCCATGAATTTTCTGTATTGGTAAATCGCTGCAGGATCTTTAAAGAAGATCATAAGGATAGAATGACTAAAAGTCGTGAGCCCATTCACAAGGCAGGAGAAATGAGAAGTGGAGGACCTCACCATCACCAAAGAAGAGACTTCAGGAGAAATAAGTCTTACCAAACGCCATTTCGCCGGTTTGGAGCAGCATCTGTTCCTAACAGACCCCAAGCTTCAACTGGAAGCTATTACCCAACATCTGCACCAAATTTTAAATGTTTTCTCTGTGGAGGACCCCATTTGAAAAGGGATTGTCCTAAAAACACTTATGTTTGTTTTAAGTGTAACAAACCAGGACATCACATCAAGGATTGCCCAGAGATGAAGAGGGAAAACCCTGAAGGTGCAAGCATAAATACTCAAGGAGGCGCGCACAGTGCAGTCGGAAGGCCGAAGGCAAAAGGAAAGGTTTTTGCAATCACTGGAGAAGAAGCATCTCATTCTGATTCCATGGTGCAAGGTAAGTGTATCATTAATAAGATTCCTTTAACTGTTATGTATGACTCAGGTGCATCACATTCCTTTATTGCCAATGACTGTGTAGAAAAACTAAAATTACCTGAGATAGAACTGCCATTTGACTTATCTGTACATACTCCTGGAAACAATCCCATTGTCACTTCTAAAGCCTGTTGGAAATGCCCTATTGTCATAGATGGTAGGGACTTTAAGGCCAATCTTTTCTGTTTACCCCTTTCTGGCTTAGAAGTTATTATTGGGCTAGATTGGTTGTCTGACAATTATGTTCTAATAGATTGTCATAATAAAACCATAATGTTTAAAGAACCAGTGAATTTGAATCCTGAGGATTCGAGATTTCTAACCGCCAACCAAGTGAATGCCTCTTTAAAAGGAGGGGCTCAAGGATTCATGCTATTGCTTTCAACAAAAGGAGAGCAAGAATCAAAAATCAAAAATCTGCCGGTTGTGTGTGAATTTCCTTACGTTTTTCCTGAAGATATCCCTGGTTTACCCCCAGAAAGAGATGTGGAATTTGCCATTGATCTAGTACCTGGAGTTGGACCCATTTCAATTGCACCATACCAAATGTCACCTCTAGAATTAGCAGAGTTGAAGAAATGTAACACCCTGGAGCCAACTTGCAAATCCCAAGATAATTACCGTCACCATATAAAATTTCTTAGATAACTTATTTTTCCATATGATAATTATCAAGAGATTCACAACCTGATTCCAAGGGTTACTGATATAATATCAGAGTACGCAACCCTTTACATAATTAACTTGTTTATTATTATACATAACATAAGAGTTTCATACATATTATATTTTACAACAGGCACCTAGATCTTATAAAATATAAAGACGTACAGTACCAACAACATAGTATACACATAATACAGCCATAGTAGACATGCAAGCAAACATCATCATCAAAAGCCTTCATAATTCATCCAAATTAGGCAGCTTCCACTTTGTCACATATCTTCCTGGTTAATCACTAAAAGGGGTTGCCACAAGTAACAGAAAGAGTGAGATAAAATACCAAATAAATAGAAATCAAATTAGAACAACCGCAACCACAAGTAGGATGCTATGTGATGCAGATGCCAAACAAGTGTTTTGTATTATATTACGTTCCTTTTTATGAAAATGCATGATGGATCCATTCTAGTGGGAACATCTGCAGTGATTTCCAACAATAACATTTTTACGGATATCCAACCGATACCGCGCCCCATAATGCAACACCACATCGGATAACAACATCATAATATCAATAACAAGTGTTGCGGGACCCCCCTTAAGGACACACTGCTTAGCCCTTAAGACGGCCGTGGTATAAAACCACCGCAGAGGTCTGTGCTCAACAGAGCGCGTTCCCCCACCGGGAACCCCCTCAAAGAACCCCTCTGCGGATTCTTTGAACGGCCAATGCATATGATGCATGAATGCATTACATTATCAAATTCCTTTATAACTAATTTTAACAATAAAATTATTATAACAATCAATTAAGCATACTTTATTTATAACTCAAGAATATGGAAACACATTTTCCATATTATTTATATCATAATTCAATCATACAGAAACACATTTCCCATAATATTCATATCATATTTTAAACATATGAAAACATATTTTCCATAATATTTCATATTTCAAAGAATATGGAAACATATCTTCCATGTTATGGTAATTGTTTAATATCATATTCCAAACCATTTGCATCCATTTCACAATTTAGTTCAAATTAAATTAAAGTATAACTATATGAGTTTCTAAATAATTAAGCAAGTAATTCTAACTTAATTTCTATGTATTTAATATCCTATCCCCTCTTTCTTACCTCAAGTGAAGATCGTTAAACTTTCCTTATGCTAAACTCCTTTGTATTTCTTCAAATCTTCAAGTTTGCGTAATTTCTCCTTATGCGAAAATTAAAGAAAGAAGGTTTTGAGAGCTTGAAGAGGGAGATGAAAGGTTATAGGATTAGTGAGGTTTTTGGTCTGAGGAAATGTGGGAGGTTGAGGCTCTATTTATAGGCTTTCAATGTCGGTACTGTAGCAAATTACTGTAGCAAATTACTGTAGCAAATCACTGTAGCATCTCGAAATTGACATGAGGCGGTGGAAAGTTGGAGAATTCTCACGAATTCTCTACATTCTTCAACATTTTTCATGTGACGTTACTGTAGCATTTTACTGTAGCATTTTACTGTAGCATTTTACTGTAGCAGATTTTTATTTTATTTTATTATTCTATTCTTCATTCCATTCTCGTTTATTTCCGTTTTAAGTCAGACTGAAAATATCCTTGTATTCATAATTAAATTTCCTATTTTCTATGATTCATTTCTTATTTCTTTGAGAAACTTTAATTTTTTTTCACTGTTTAATTACTGCTTAAAAATTGGGCTGTTACACTCTTCCCCCGTTATAAAAATTTCGTCCTCGAAATTTAAACGTACCTTGTTAGAATAATTTAGGATATTGACTTCTCATCTCATCTTCTCGTTCCCAAGTCATGCTTACTTCATTTCCTTGTTGCCAAGCCACTTTCACCAATGAGATCTCCTTGCCTCTTAGTCGCTTGATGTCTCTGTCCATTATCTTTACTGGTGTTACTGGAATTGTAAGGTTTTCTTTAACTTCTATATCATCAGTCTCGATCACATGGTCTGCGTCAGGTACATACTTTCGTAATTATGAGACATGGAACACATTATGAAGATTGGAAAGGTGAGGCGGCAATGCGATCTGGTATGCGACTTTACTAATTCTTTTCAGGATCTCATATGGTCCTATATACCTTGGAGTAAGCTTCTTGCTTTTCAACACTCTTCCGACTCCTTTGTTAGGTGATACTTTTAAGAATACATAATCTCCAACTTGGAATTCTAATGGCTTCCTTCTTTGATCATAATATGACTTCTGCCGATCCTGTGCAATTTTCATCCTTTCTCTAATCATCTGAATTTGCTCTGTTGTTTGCCGGACAATTTCTGGTCCAAGAGTCAGGTGCTCACCTGTCTCTAACCAACAAATTGGTGTCCTGCACTTCCTACCATACAATGCTTCATATGGTGCCATCCCAATGCTTGAGTGATGACTGTTATTATATGTGAATTCGATTAGTGGAAGGTAATGTTCCCAGCTTCCACCATGTTCTAATACACATGCTCTTAGTAAATCCTCCAGACTTTGGATAGTCCTCTCTGACTGTCCATCAGTCTGTGGATGATAGGCAGAGCTTAACTTCAGTCTAGTACCAAGCTCTTTATGTAAGCTTCCCCAAAATCGAGAAGTAAATCTAGGATCTCTATCAGATACTATGCTTGATGGTACTCCATGTAATCTTACTATTTCTTTTATATACACCTGAGCCAATTTCTCAAGTGAATACTTCATATTGATTGGAAGAAAATGGGCTGATTTTGTTAATCTATCGACTATCACCCAGATAGCATCATTGCCTCTTTGTGTTCTAGGCAAGCCTGACACAAAGTCCATGGCAATGTCATCCCATTTCCATATAGGGATTTCTAGTGGTTGTAATCCACCAGATGGTTTTTGATGTTCAACTTTACTTTTCTGACATATTAAGCAAGATGAAACATACTCAGCTATCTCCTTTTTCATCCTCTTCCACCAGAAATCCTTTCTTAAGTCTTGATACATCTTCGTAGATCCAGGATGAATACTAAGCATGCTTTTGTGGGCTTCATCTAGAATCATCTTCTTTAGTTCTGCATCCTCTGGGACACATATTCTTCCTTTCATCCTCCATACTCCATTTGAACCTTCTTGTAATCCCAGATCTTTTCCATTATGTTGTGTCTCGATCATTTCTTGGAGACATACATCCGATCTTTGTTTTTCACCCACCATTTTTAGAAAATCATTAGTGATTTTTAGAACTCCAACCACCATATTTACTAAAGATTTTTCCTCAACTGCTATGTTTAAGTCTCTAAATTGCTCAATCATTTCTAATTCTTTTATCATTAAAGCTGCCATATGAATAGCTTTTCTACTAAGCGCGTCAGCAACCACGTTGGCTTTCCCCGGATGGTACTTCAATTCAAAGTCATAGTCCTTGAGAAATTCCATCCATCGGCGTTGTCTCATGTTTAATTCTTTTTGGTCAAACAGGTATTTGAGACTCTTATGGTCACTATAAATTTCGAACTTTGCACCATATAAATAGTGCCTCCAAATTTTTAAAGCAAAGACAATGGCCGCCAATTCTAAGTCATGAGTAGGGTAATTAAGTTCGTGTGGTCGTAATTGCCTTGAAGCATAAGCAATTACTTTTCTTTGTTGCATTAGTACACAACCAAGTCCCAACTTTGAAGCGTCACAATAAACTTCAAAGTTTTCTTGGAGGTTTGGTAAAGCTAGAACTGGTGCAGTTGTTAATCTTTTCTTTAATTCTTGGAAACTTGCTTCGCATTTTGGAGTCCAAATGAAAGGTTTGTTTTTACAGGTTAATCGAGTCATTGGTAGGGCAATTCGGGAGAATCCTTCAATAAATCTTCGGTAGTAGCCCGCGAGTCCTAAGAAACTCCTGATTTCGGTGACAGTCTTTGGCCTTTCCCAAGCTATTACAGCTTCAATCTTCGCAGGGTCGACTGACACTCCATTCTTAGATATCACATGGCCTAAGAATTTTACTTCATTAAGCCAAAACTCACATTTGGATAGTTTGGCATATAGCTGCTTCTCCTTTAGTATTTGTAGCACTAAGTATAAATGCTCCTCGTGCTCTTCCTTGGTTTTGGAATAGATGAGAATATCATCTATAAAGACAATGACAAATTGATCAAGGTATGGGTGGAATATCCGGTTCATATAGTCCATGAACACGGCTGGAGCATTAGTTACACCAAAAGGCATAACTAAATATTCATAATGGCCATAGCGTGTTCTAAAGGCTGTCTTTGGAATATCTTCTTTCTTTACGCGAATTTGATGGTATCCCGATCTCAGGTCTATCTTGGAGAACACAGTAGCTCCTCATAGTTGATCAATGAGGTCATCGATCCTTGGTAACGGGTATTTATTCTTAACCGTCACTTTGTTCAGTTGGCGATAATCGACGCAAAGTCTCATACTACCGTCCTTCTTCTTGACCAGTAGTACAGGTGCTCCCCAAGGAGATACGCTGGGTCGTATGAATTGCTTTTCTAATAACTCATCTACTTGCTTCTTTAGTTCAGTCAGTTCCATTGGAGACATTCTATAGGGTGCTCTAGCAATGGGTTCTGCTCCAGGAATTAGGTCAATAGAGAATTCTATCTCTCGTTCAGGAGGTAATCCTGGGACATCCTCGGGGAATACTTCTGAGAATTCACAGACTACTGGTATTTTACTTACATCAGGAATAACTTTCCCTTCTGTAAGTGCAAATACCATGAATAATTGGGCTTCATTGTTCAAGGAATATCCTATAGGGTTTTGTAAGGTATCATACTCCTGACACTCCATGTTGTCAGGTGGAAAGATCACGGTTTTATTACGGCAATCCACAAGGACATGGTTAGCAGATAGCCAATCCATCCCCAGAATGATTTCCAAGTCCTTTAATGGTAAGCATACTAGGTTCACGTTAAAATTTCTACCTCCTATATGTATAGAACAGCCTTCACACACATTAGCTGTCCTAAGATGGTTACCAGTAGGAGTAGAGACAAGCAAATCATATTGCATAGATTTCATAGGTAAATTCAGACGCCTAACACATTCTTCAGCAATGAAAGAATGTGTCGCACCAGAATCAAATAAGACAGATAAGGTAGTGTCGTTAAGAATGCACTCACTTTGTACTAAGTCGTCTGCTTGTGATGCCTCTGATCCACTGATTGCAAATACTCTGCCAGCTGCAGGTGATTTGTTCTGATTATTCACTAGCTGTCCACTTTCTCGTCCTCGACTAGCTGTGCCTTTGACATTAAGTCCTCCGCGACCATTGGTATTACGTCCATTTCGAATGTTGGCTCCTCCTCTGTTGGCTCCATTGTTGTTGTTTTCAGTTTTAACATTCATAGTGTCAGTGCCTTGGTGAAGCTGTGGGCAGTTAGGACGAATGTGTCCCTTCTGGTTGCATTGGAAACAGGTAACATCTGTCTGTGTGCAATCACGTGTTCTATGATTTCCTCCACACTTATAGCAGTTCCATGTGATTGGTTGGTTCACGCGTCCTCCAGATGACGAAGTTGATCCTCCTCGAAATCGATTCTGGTTAAATGCTCCTCGCCTTTTAAAGTTCACTAGTTGAGGTCTCAATTGTTTACTGCTTCTCTCCTGCTCAATCCTAGCCTGATGGTTTTCTTCAAAGATTCTGCATTTGTTGATTAAAGTAGGAAAACTCCTAATCTCCTGATGTCCTATGGCTTCTTTAATTTCTGGCCTCAAGCCATTTTCAAATTTGACGCATTTAGAAGTCTCGGTTCCAGGCTGTTGGAAAGGAGGATAGAACGATGACAGTTCCTCGAATTTGGTAGTGTATTCTCCGACAGACATATTCCCTTGCTTTAATTCTAAAAATTCTAATTCCTTTTTGCTCCTAACACTGGCAGGGAAATATTTCTCGAAAAAGGTTTCTTTAAAATTCTCCCAGTTAAGTAGCCTACCAGCTTCCAGTAACCTATCGCGAGCAAAGATCCACCAATTTTCTGCTTCCCCTACCATCATATAGGTAGCGTATTCTACCTTCTGGACTTCAGTACAAGGTAAGGATCGGAAAATATGTTCCATTTCCTTAATCCACAAGTAAGCCACCTCTGGATTATAGTCTCCTTTGAATTGGGTAGGTTTCCTTTTCAGGAAACGGTCAAGTCCATGGGTTCCCTCGGCTAACCTTTGCTGTTCCTGTCTTTCAAGGATCTCAGCAAATCGATTGAATGCAGCAGCCATGGCATCATCGTTCTGACGTCTAGCCATTTCTTATCCTACATGTACGAGTACCACTGCATTCAGTTACTGAGTATCTAATATACTCAGAGTTCTAATAATTTTTATGGTATCTAACTAGTAATTATACTAAACAGAAACATACAAAGAGCACACATAACACACAAGCACACAAATTTCAAACAAATAGCAATCAAGTTTCATACACTTCAAGCTATCTTATGTTATTCTCTAGTTAATTCCTAAGGTTTTCTTTATATTTTATAAACCTTTGCTCTGATACCACTTCAGTTGTAACACCCTGGAGCCAACTTGCAAATCCCAAGATAATTACCGTCACCATATAAAATTTCTTAGATAACTTATTTTTCCATATGATAATTATCAAGAGATTCACAACCTGATTCCAAGGGTTACTGATATAATATCAGAGTACGCAACCCTTTACATAATTAACTTGTTTATTATTATACATAACATAAGAGTTTCATACATATTATATTTTACAACAGGCACCTAGATCTTATAAAATATAAAGACGTACAGTACCAACAACATAGTATACACATAATACAGCCATAGTAGACATGCAAGCAAACATCATCATCAAAAGCCTTCATAATTCATCCAAATTAGGCAGCTTCCACTTTGTCACATATCTTCCTGGTTAATCACTAAAAGGGGTTGCCACAAGTAACAGAAAGAGTGAGATAAAATACCAAATAAATAGAAATCAAATTAGAACAACCGCAACCACAAGTAGGATGCTATGTGATGCAGATGCCAAACAAGTGTTTTGTATTATATTACGTTCCTTTTTATGAAAATGCATGATGGATCCATTCTAGTGGGAACATCTGCAGTGATTTCCAACAATAACATTTTTACGGATATCCAACCGATACCGCGCCCCATAATGCAACACCACATCGGATAACAACATCATAATATCAATAACAAGTGTTGCGGGACCCCCCTTAAGGACACACTGCTTAGCCCTTAAGACGGCCGTGGTATAAAACCACCGCAGAGGTCTGTGCTCAACAGAGCGCGTTCCCCCACCGGGAACCCCCTCAAAGAACCCCTCTGCGGATTCTTTGAACGGCCAATGCATATGATGCATGAATGCATTACATTATCAAATTCCTTTATAACTAATTTTAACAATAAAATTATTATAACAATCAATTAAGCATACTTTATTTATAACTCAAGAATATGGAAACACATTTTCCATATTATTTATATCATAATTCAATCATACAGAAACACATTTCCCATAATATTCATATCATATTTTAAACATATGAAAACATATTTTCCATAATATTTCATATTTCAAAGAATATGGAAACATATCTTCCATGTTATGGTAATTGTTTAATATCATATTCCAAACCATTTGCATCCATTTCACAATTTAGTTCAAATTAAATTAAAGTATAACTATATGAGTTTCTAAATAATTAAGCAAGCAATTCTAACTTAATTTCTATGTATTTAATATCCTATCCCCTCTTTCTTACCTCAAGTGAAGATCGTTAAACTTTCCTTATGCTAAACTCCTTTGTATTTCTTCAAATCTTCAAGTTTGCGTAATTTCTCCTTATGCGAAAATTAAAGAAAGAAGGTTTTGAGAGCTTGAAGAGGGAGATGAAAGGTTATAGGATTAGTGAGGTTTTTGGTCTGAGGAAATGTGGGAGGTTGAGGCTCTATTTATAGGCTTTCAATGTCGGTTACTGTAGCAAATTACTGTAGCAAATTACTGTAGCAAATCACTGTAGCATCTCGAAATTGACATGAGGCGGTGGAAAGTTGGAGAATTCTCACGAATTCTCTACATTCTTCAACATTTTTCATGTGACGTTACTGTAGCATTTTACTGTAGCATTTTACTGTAGCATTTTACTGTAGCATTTTACTGTAGCAGATTTTTATTTTATTTTATTATTCTATTCTTCATTCCATTCTCGTTTATTTCCGTTTTAAGTCAGACTGAAAATATCCTTGTATTCATAATTAAATTTCCTATTTTCTATGATTCATTTCTTATTTCTTTGAGAAACTTTAATTTTTTTTCACTGTTTAATTACTGCTTAAAAATTGGGCTGTTACAAGAAACAACTTGAAGAGATGATAGAGAAACAATTTATACGACCCAGTGTATCCCCCTGGGGTGCACCAGTGTTGTTGGTTAAGAAAAAGGATGGTAGCATAAGGTTGTGTGTAGATTATCGGCAACTGAACAAGGTGACGATCAAGAACAAATATCCTCTGCCAAGAATTGATGACTTGATGGATCAGCTGCGTGGTGCCACAGTGTTCTCCAAGATTGATTTGAGGTCTGGATACCATCAAATAAGGGTGAAGAAAGAAGATGTACCAAAAACTGCTTTTAGAACACGTTATGGCCATTACGAATATCTAGTAATGCCTTTTGGTGTAACTAATGCACCAGCCGTATTCATGGATTACATGAATAGGATTTTTCATCCATATCTAGATAAATTTGTAGTGGTGTTCATTGATGATATATTAGTGTACTCTAAAAGCAAAGAAGAACATGTTGAACACTTGAAGGTTGTGTTGGAAATCCTGAAAAAGAAACAACTGTATGCAAAGTTGTCGAAGTGTGAATTCTGGTTGGAAGAAGTAAACTTTTTAGGACATGTAATTAGTCAAGGAGGAATAGCTGTAGACCCTTCCAAGGTGGACGCAGTTTTAAAATGGGAGAGACCAACCACAATCACTGAGATCAGAAGTTTCTTGGGCTTGGCTGGATACTATAGGAGATTCATTGAAGGATTTTCAAAGCTAGGATACCCATTGACCAAGTTAACACGGAAAGGACAACCTTTTGTGTGGACGACACAATGCGAAAATAGTTTTCAAGAGCTGAAAGATCGACTTACTTCTGCGCCGGTGTTAGTACTCCCCGATCTACATCGAAGTTTTGAAGTTTACTGTGATGCGTCTAAACAAGGACTAGGAAGTGTACTCATGCAAGACAAGAAGGTTGTAGCCTATGAATCGCGCCAATTAAGGCAACATGAGATTAACTACCCTACCCATGACTTAGAATTAGCCGCTGTAGTCTTTGCCTTAAAGATTTGGAGACATTATCTATACGGTGCAACATTCGATGTGTTTAGCGATCATAAGAGTCTTAAGTATTTATTCGACCAAAAGGAGTTAAACATGAGGCAACGGAGGTGGATGAAGTTCTTAAAGGATTACGACTTTGAGTTACAGTACCATCCTGGAAAAGCGAACATAGTAGCTGATGCTTTAAGTCGAAAGTCTCTGCATGCGTCCACAATGATGATTAAAGAGCTGGAATTGATAGAAAACTTCAGAGATCTTAACCTAGCAGTAAAGGTTAATGCTAATAGCTACAGATTAGGAGCGTTGCAAGTGACAAGTGAATTCCTGAGGCAAGTTTTAGAGGCTCAAAGAGATGATGAATTCCTGCAAGAAAAGAAAGAACTCTTGAAACAAGGAAAAGAAGTCGAGTTCAATGTAAGAAGTGACCAATTGCTGAGGTATAAGGATCGAGTGTGTATCCCTAATCAAGAGGAGTTGAGGAAAGTAATTCTGGAAGAAGGCCATAAAAGTTATATGAGCATTCATCCTGGAGCTACTAAAATGTATCAAGATTTGAAGAAGTTATTTTGGTGGCCTGGAATGAAGAAAGCAGTGGCAGAGTACGTAGCTGCATGCCTAATTTGCCAGAAGGTTAAAGTGGAACATCAAAAACCCCCTGGAATGCTACAATCAATGGAAATACCAGAATGGAAATGGGATAGCATTACCATGGACTTTGTGACTTCTCTACCTAAAACTCCATTAGGACATGATTCAATATGGGTAATAGTTGATAGATTAACCAAATCTGCCCACTTTATTCCCATCAATATTCGTTACTCTATGGAGAAGCTGGCAAAATTATACATCGAGGAGATTGTGAGATTGCATGGAATTCCTTCAAGTATCATTTCTGACCGGGACCCTCGTTTTACATCACAATTCTGGAAGAGCTTGCACAAGGCTTTGGGAACAAGACTGCGTCTAAGTTCAGCATATCATCCTCAGACGGATGGACAATCAGAAAGAACAATCCAATCTCTAGAGGACTTGTTACGAGCTTGTGTGTTGGAGCATAAAGGAAGTTGGAATCAATTCTTACCATATGTGGAGTTTACCTACAACAACAGTTTCCACGCTAGCATTGGCATGGCACCTTTTGAAGCATTATATGGAAGAAAATGTAGGACCCCGCTATGTTGGTTTGAGACTGGTGAAAACTTGATGCTAGGACCAGAGTTGGTACAACAAACCACGGATAAAATCAAAATAGTTCAGGAAAAGATGAAGGCAACACAGAGCAGGCAGAAAAGTTACTATGACAAAAGAAGAAAGCCGCTCGAATTTCAAGAAGGCGATCATGTATTCTTGAAAGTCACACCTATGACTGGGGTCGGTCGGGCAATGAAATCTCAAAAACTAACTCCTAGATTTATTGGTCCATATCAAATAATTCATAAAGTTAGTCCTCTTGCCTACCAAATAGCATTACCACCTTTTCTTTCTAATATCCATAATGTTTTTCATGTGTCAAACTTACGAAAGTATATATCTGATCCTACACATGTTATTGAACCTGATGTCATACAAGTTAAAGATAATCTTACATATGATGCACCACCTGTCAGAATAGCTGACAGAAGAATAAAAAAGCTAAGAGACAAGGAAATTCCACTCATGAAGGTCATTTGGAGTGAAACGAGAGAGGAAGATGCTACATGGGAACTAGAAAATGAGATGAAAGAGTCTCATCCCCAATTGTTTTACTAAAAAGTGTAAATTTCGAGGACGAAATTTTTTTAGGGGAGTAGAGTTGTAACACCCCTAATTTCGTTATTTCTTATTTAAAATAAAATTTCAAAGGAATTTAATTATAGTTCTTTAGAACTTTTTGATTGTTATATAATTTATAAAATTTTGGAATTTTTATATTTTTTTCATTTTTTTTAGAATGACAAAAATACCCTTAACCTTTCATTTAATAACCAAAATGCCACTGTCGACATCATCGCTTACATCATCGCTTAATTACATCATCGCTTACATCATGAATAGTAAAATAAATAATTAAATAATCTTAAATAGTGAAATTTTCTTCCTATAAATAGATGGCTCATTTACAACATTTCCACACAAAAATTAGAGAGAGAATCTAGAGAGATAGTGCGTAAGAAATTAGTGGAAAGTAAATTCTTTTGGTAAAAAGAAGTTCTGCTGGAGGTGTAAGGTAATAACTTTCTTCTATATTATTTTTATAATTTTAGTTTATTTTTTTTTAGCACTCTTAAACCATTGATATACTAGTGCTATTATGAATAAGTTACTATAGTAAAAATAAATTATCACTGTGTTATTTTTACTATTTACTGTTACTATTCAAAATTTACTATTTACCGTTACTATTCAAAATTTACTATTCACTGTTATTGTTCATAATTTACCATTTACCACTACTATTCAAAAAGTTACTATTCACAATTTACTATTTACTGTTACTATTCAAAATTTACTATTTACCATTACTATTCAAAATTTACTATTCACTGTTATTGTTCATGATTTACCGTTTACCACTACTATCCAAAAAGTTACTATTCACAATTTACTATTTACTATTACTATTCAAAAATTACTATTTACCGTTACTATTAATGACTTACCATTTACCGTTACTATTTATTATTACTATGCACATTTACTATTTATCATTCTGATAGCAATCTTAATTTTCATCTTAAGCTTATACTGAAATAAATTAGTATTAATATTTTGTTAGAACTTGGAGGCGCAGAGCGAATTCACTTTTGGTAGCAAATCAAGGTAAGGGGGGGGGTGAGATTAAGGATATAATATGAAATTACATAAGAATATTGGGAGGAGTCCCCTACTCCTTTTAAACATAACAATATTATTATTTTAAAATAATAACTTTTAACTTAAAATTTATAATAATTGTTATTAATAAATTAAGCATCTTGTGTAACTTAATATCTAAAATATTTAAGAACTTGAACTATTATGACCTATGCGGACTGGATTGAACCTATGCAAGGACTTGAACTATTACGAACTTGACTGAACCTATGCAAGGACTTGGACTATTTATGACCTATATGGACTGAACTAGACCTATGCAAGGACTGGACTATCTTGGATTTACATAGACCTGTGCGAGGAATTGACCATAGAACTTAAAACAAAATTTATTAATTTAAATAATTATTGAATTTTAAATTATCATATTTATAACTAATGTTTAATTATTTGATTTGATTATGATTGTTAATATTTATTTATGCTTTATGATGTTTTGATTGTGATTGACAATGTTTGATTATGATTGATAATCTTTTATTGTGGAGTTTGAGCATATAGCAAGCATGGCGGAAAGCTAAAATCCAGTAAGAAATTACTTATCTCCTACTTCTTTATTTATTTTTTTTATTTATTCAAATTACTTTTAAGAAATTTCTTAGAAAACTACATAAGTTTTTAGAAATCTCTTTTTATCTTTTAATATATATGTATATATCTTTACTAAAATTTAGATTTTTAGTTAGTTTATCAGAAGAAAAAGAAAGAGAATTTATTTTATAAAAATAAATTTTTTTTAATATATATATATACGTATTATTTAAATGTATAAAAATATTATACAAAATTTTTAAGTACTAAGGTTTTAAATATTGATAATTCCAAATTTAAGTTTTTAGAAATTAATTTTGAATTGACAGGTTATGAAATATATTTAAGGCTTTGAAACTCAAATTTATAAAGAGATTTGATTTGTGATTTGAAAAGGAACTGTACTAAAATTTTATGTGCGTATTTGAGAAGTTGAAAAAGTACAGTTTACTGGGGTGGCTATGTCATGATCCATAGGCCCTGATAATATAATTGAGTTTCTAAAAGCCTTAACCAACTAAATACGCGAGTAGTTCATGCATCATGAATCATCGAAGAGAAACAAAATGACATTGTCTGGGGACGGATTATAGAAACCGAGGATACATTAGAGGAGGCTTAATTGTGAGCCTTGGGATGAGAGGGTGTGAAAGGGTGCTTCAGGGGACCTGGGGTAGCTCCCTAGTGTCGGGTACTTTCACAATAAAAACCTTTTCAATCTGACTAGTCTCTAAGTGTTTCCATGCCAGTTGAGCTGTTCATGTTATTATTATCCGGAATTATGGAACAGTGTAAACTCCTGGTTGGCCCAGTGCAAATTAAAATTTAAGGGGCCCACATGTATAAATAAGTTATGATGAAGATATGACATATCATTCATACATTCATAAATTGATTGTGCTTGTGATTGTGATTGATATTATTATACTAGTTTGTGAAAACCCTTTATTGCTTATGTCCCATTTGGGAATATTATATTCTGTTTCTCACTCCTTTCTCTATGTTTTTGTTTCATATGTTTTAAATTAATGGTTCGTACAGAGGGAAGGATCGAAGAACATTGACAGTATATATAGCACGTTCTAGAAAGGGAGCTCGGTATGAATACCGTGGTCCAATGAATAAATAATGTCATTAGGCAACTGCTCTTGGGCCATGGAGTTTCCTCTCTTTCTTATAATGTTTAATGTTTATTTTCTTCGGATGAATGTACAAATACTTTATAAAGTTTTAATAATATTGAGGTATTTCAGAAATAATGTATATAATTTATTCCGATAGTTTCTTTTTAACAAACATATCTTCAGTAAAAAAAAAATTATGAATTTTTCTAGAATTTATTAAGGTGTAAGAGAGGGTGTTACAAACAACCCCAAAACCCCATCCCCGCCACATACCTACCCACGAACAGACCCGACGACCCCCACCCCCAACAGCAATGTCCCAACCCCGTAAACCCGATGACCACCGTAAACCCATCCCCCAAAACAGAAAATTCAAACCCAGAAAACAGAGAAGAAAGAAACACAGAACAGGAAAAAAGCAAAATCAATTGAGGGCATTCACGACATTTCGATGAACTGCGTTGCCAAGAGGGAGCCAGACCCATGCCTCTACGAAACGGAGCTTTCTAGACGCGAACGGCACCCCAACGGAGGTTCATTTGACGGAACGCAGAGGGTGGGAGGATCCAAACGCATGGCCGTTCAGGAAACGGAGAAAAAGAGGGGTTCCGTTAACGGAACCTCAAACGGAGAAATAACCAAACAGGCACGTAGTGTTGTCTTTTGACGTTGGCGTTGTGGGTTCTAACCGCCGTCATGACGGCTCTAATTGTGTAAGAACAACACTACTAATACTACTCTCGTCGAGTAGTAATATTTTATCCTATTAAAAGGTGTTTTAACTTTTAACATACATTATTTAAAAAAATTAAAAGTAAATTTTTTATAAAAATTATGTTAGAAATCTTAAAAATTAAAGTGGGTAAGTATTAGTAATAATCTGATATGGATATTTTTATTTTACGTCACATACTTTTAATGTTGGTGGATGGTCATATTTTTATAAATATTCATCAAATTATATTTTAATCTTGATAAAGTATTAAGATTTAACTCATCTAAAATTATATATATATATATATATATATATATATATATATATGAGATTTAAGGACTAAAATAATTAATCATTAACAAAGTTGAGGAGAAATTTAATATTTTAAACAAGTTTAGGACTAATTTGGTGACTTAAATAAGTATTTTCCTTAAAAAAAATTGCTTCGTCCTTGTAAAATATTATTTACATGCATTTAAATTAAACCCTTAAATGGAGATGTTAAATAATTGTTTTTTGCAAAAAAAAATTACCACATTTTTCACAAATAATTTACGATTTTGACTCAATTGTTTTCTTACACATGGATTCTTTTGGCTATTGTCATCAAGGGTGTTTATACTTTATGATAAATCCAATAATTCTTAAAAAGGAAGAAGAAGAAGCTAAAAATGTTGTGTCTTATTAAGAAAAAACCAAATCATGTGAAATATTGGTTTAAATATATTATTTTCCTCAACCATATATAATAGTTGAATATGATATTAACTTAATTTATATATGATCATGATCTTTGTATTAATAGAATCTCGACATTTACCTATATCCTATTTTTATTTTTTTCTAATTTTAATTATAAAATAATTATCTATTTTTCTTTCAAAATTATATACATGAAGCATCGAAAACAAGTCTTTTTATTTATTTTTTCTTTTTCAATACAACTTTTTTTTAAAAAAAGGGATAACAGTTTTATAATTAAAACTAAAAATAAAAAATAAAAAAATAAATCAAACCTATTTTCTTTTTTTTATAATTTAAATTATAAAATTATCTTTATATTTCCTGTTTTCCAAATTATACATACGAAGCATTGAAAACAAATTTTATTTCTATTTTCCATTTTCATTTTTTTCCATAAAGCTTTAAAAAAAACAGGATATTAACTTCATAATGAAAAAAAAAAATCAAACACGTTCACACTTTACTATCCCTAATGGATCAATATACTATCAAATGGTTTTTTCAACTAGCTTCGTTAGTCAAACCACTTTCATAAAAAAGATTTTTTATAGGTTTTTAACACTTGAAAACTATATATAAAAAATTTAAATATTATTCAAACACTGTAAAAAAATCTAAAATACTATCTAAACATAACAAAAAATAAGACATCTTTTTATTCAACTGTTCAAAATTAACAATTATCGGTTAGACACATTCGATTATATATTAATTTAATGGATTGGGCCTCTTTAGGCCCACTTTCATTGGGCCAACAATAGGTAAGTTTTAAAAATGTTATAGAGGATATATCCAAGTATTCCATTTAAGAATTGTCCAAAAAAAAAAGGTATTCCATTTAAGAGCTGATGACAGAAAAAAAAGGTACATTTTTACATGAGTACTTAATGTATGGATTTGACCATAAAATTTATTAAAATAATAATTTTGATAAGTTATAACAGGACACTTGTTAAAATAAATTAAAAAAATAATTATGAGACTTAAAGATTACTTTGCATAAACTATTTATAAATTATTTCAAACACACTCAAAGAAGTTGTTGGCGTGCATCAGAGATGTTTGATAGAGCCAATTGTTCAATCATTGTTCATGTAATCTAGGTGGGGCAGAAGTGTATCCAGGGTTGATCAAGCAATGGAAGTGGAATGGATTCAACGAACTTGCATTAATTGCTTGCATTGTCGCATTGTAGTAAAAAAATATTAATTAGAATAAATTAAGGATGCAAGATTAAAGTAATGTTAATTCTATTATGCATATCCCAGTAGCTGGAATACTGGACTATGCTTTCCGCAAATGTATCTAGGTTTAGGTTCTTCAACATGGATCTAGTTAACTAGTATAATAAGGGTATTGTTTAAGAAAATAAAAGTTTAATTTTTTTTATTGAATTTATGGGGGAAATGTTTAAAAGTTAATGTGAAAAAAGTTTTAATGATGTTTTTGAATAAAAAAATTTATTTTTATTGACTTACTTGTTTTTGCAACTTACAATAAAATATTAATTAAGTCAATTTAACTCTTACATTATGTTAGAATATCATAATGATTACACATACAAAATTTTAGAAAAATCAAATATTTATATATACATCATCTTGATAGTCAATATTTACTTATATTGTAAATTATATAAATTCTGTTTAAATTAAGTTGACTGATGGAATATCGAGAGATTACTAAATTATATGAATTTTTATACATGTTATTTACTTAATGAGATTTGTTTACTCAACAGTCATATTAATGAAATTCAATTTATAATTTAAGTTTTATTATAAATTATAGAGTAGGGTAAGTCTTGATGTCTTACCCCGAGAGTAAGTAGATCTCTCCTTATAAGAAGGAGGATAGACCTAAGGGGATGTTGTTATGCGGATTTTTTTTAGTTTTATAAATTCTTAACTTAAGAATTTTATTTTTCATATGTGTTATATTTTTCTTATAAAACATTATAAAAAAAACTAATGTTCAGATTTTTTTATTATATTTTATAATTTTTACAACAAAGCATTCTTAAATGAGACGAGAATCTTAGTTAGCTGAAAATTTTTTGTCTTACTTAAAGAATATTTCCATAGAACTTTTAAGCATGTCAAACACGTTTTAACATTTCTAGTAATTATGATTCTCATAAAATATGATTATTAAAAAACACAATTCCCATAATTTTAAAAGTATTCCAAATACCAAACACCTCAAAATGGTATGGCTCTCTTTGTGAATTTCAACATCTATATAGATGATTAAATTGTCAATATATTACTCCCTCCATTCCTTTTTATTTGTCTCTATTTTGAAAAAATTGCTCTTTTTTATCTATCTCTTTAGAGTTTCAAGAACTTATTTATTATTTTGTTTCTATTATACCCTCACCTAGGGAATAACCAAACACTAATAGCATTAATAAAGATTTAATTGAAGATGAAGATAAAGTATGAAAGTAGATGTAAAAATGTTGTTATCAGTGAGCATTAATTATTTTTTTAATCTATGTGATTTAACCTTAAAAGACAGATAAAAAAAAATGGAGGGAGTAATATGTTTTTAGTCTCTATGGAAGATGTCTTCTAATTTTAGTTCTTGAAAAATATTTTTCATTTGTATCCAACTAATATAGGATATATTATGTTTTTGATTTTTTGTTAACTTTATACGAACTATAAATAAAACTTGTACATTTTACAAGGACAAAAAATGAAATTGCATATTTTTGTGATCTTTATTTTATTGTCTTTTACTCTTGAAATTCAATTAATTTCCAAACAAACAATATATGAACAAAACTTTAAATATAATTTATATATATCCTTTGTGATTTTTAACTAAATATTGAATATCTCACAAGTCCTTATAAATTATATAACTCTTAAATACTTATCAAAACTACAATCGATTTAGTACATTTGTCAAGTAACCATGTGAGTGTAGTTTGTAATACCCTTAGTTTCTACAACAATTACATAACTAAAATTTTTAAAAAAAAACAAAGACTTAGATTTTTTTCTTTTTAAGTATGATTGATAAAATATAAACACCCATTTGTATAAAAATAATTGTAAAATGTTCTTTAAAAGAACCACTAATTATTGAATTTAAAACAAAGTATTTTTTTTAGAATTTAAACGTGATACTTAAATATTAATTTCCTTAAATTTTTCCAAGATATTAATACAATGACAAATAACATTAACATTTTTAGCATCAAAAGTTAAAAAGTAGTATAACATATTTGTAATACAATAATATATTTTTAATACTATGTATATATGTATAAAAGGTTGTAAAGGTTAAGGATATATATTTTTTTATAGTAATTCCACTAAAATATGATTTAAGTTGGACTTTAATTAGAATATCAATAATTAGCACTATCCATCAAGAGGAAGAACTCTATAATCATGAGTAGTTATATTGTAACATCCTATTTTCATCACAAATAGGAAATAGATATTAATATATTTCTTGAGAAATACTTACTATAAGTTAGTTTATTATTATCATTTTTTTTGAAATTTTGGTATTTATATTTTTATTATTTGTTTTTTTAAAATAATAATAAAAAAAATGAAAATATTTCTGAATGAGAATTTTAAAGTGACTTAATTAGTATTCACTAATTAAGAAAATTATATTAAGAATTTTTAATATCTTTATTATTCACCATTTTTATTTTATGTTGTTATATTTTTGTTTTTTTTTTTACATATTTAAGATTTAACTCTTATTAGAATTTTAAAATAAAATTTTGAAGGAATTAGACTATGGTTCTTTTGAACTTTTTGATCTACATAATATTTATGATTTTCTGGAATTTTTTGAAAATTTTGAATTATTTTAATAAAATAATATATTTTAAATAATTTTAAATTCATATAAAGTTGCTTAAAATTAAAAATATTTACAAGAATGTAAAGTTAAATTTTAAGAAAATTTTCTAAAATCCATTTCAAGTAGACTTATCTAAAAATTATCGGTTTGAAAAAAATCTTGATTTTTTCTAATCGTTAAAAAATTAGAAACGTATCAATAAATTTTTATTAACAGAAAATTTTAGATTTTTAAACTTTTAGCTTTATATTACTTATTATAAAATTAGTGAGGACTGATATAATATCGCTAAATTTCAAAAAGGACTCATTTTGAATATTTAAAATATACCGAGTGAAAGGTTACTATTTGACTTAATAATTTTGCCGACAATTACTATGCAAATCACTGTGCATGTATGAAATTTTCAAAAGATGCACAGTAACCTGGAATAAAAAATTCAAAAATGTATAGTACTTTTATATTAAAATAATGAAATGCATAGTAAATTTTTTTCCTATAAATACCGAAGGATTTCTTCTTTAGAATTCACAATTTCAGATTAAGTTTTCTTAATATAGTAGTGCTAGTGAGATAGTGATGGAAGTGAGAGAGAGAAGAAAAGTTTTTGGAGAGAAGGTTCTGCCAAAATCCTAAGGTAAGAATACTTCTCTTTTATATTTGTTAGGTTATTTTTATCGTTTTTAGAAATCTGTTATTATACTAGAAATAATATTATTTTAAGTTACTATTCTGCATAGTAAACACTATTTCAATAGTAAATTACTATTTCAATAGTAAATTACTATTCAAATAGTAAATTACTATTTACTGTTACTATTTACCATTACTATTCACGATTTACTATTTACTGTTACTATTCACGTTTTACTATTTACTGTTACTATTCACGTTTTACTATTTACTGTTACTATTCACGATTTACTATTCACTATTCACTATTCACTATTCAAAATTTACCATTTTTTATTTTAAGTTGTAATCTTAATTTTCATCTTGTAATTATATTAAAATGAAATTGGTATGTTTTAGAACTCAGAGACGAGGCGCGCATGGATTTTCAATAACGAATCGGTATACAAGAGGTAAGGGGGAGTGAGATAAAAATATAATATGAAAGACATAAGAATAATGGGAGGAGTCCCTTACTCCTTTTAAATTTAATAATATTATTATTTTAAAGTAATAACTTCTCAACTTAAAATTTATAATAAATTTAATATATTGTGTAACTTATTCTGAAATATCTATACATAGATCTGAATTATTATAACTTATACGGACTGAACTAAACCTATGTAAGGACTTGGACTATTATGACCTGTCTAGACTGAACTATACCTATACGAAGACTGGATATATGGACTTATATAGACCTGTGCGAGGATTGAACTATAAGGACTCAAAATCAAATCTACTAATTTAAATAACCATTAAAAATTTGAATTATATTTATAAGCGATATTTAGTTGATTTGACTTGATTATAATTAATTATATTTGATTTCGATTAATGATATTGTGATTTATTATATTAGACTGTGATTAATAATATGCAATTATGATTGATGATATTTGATTGTGATTGATGAGATTACTATACTTGATTATGGTTGATGAATGATTGATGATCTTGTGATATGAAGTTTGAGCATATAGCAAGCATGATGGAAAGTTAAAACTCAGTAAGAATTTTCTTACCTTACTCTTTAAATTTTTATTCCAAGAGAAAGTATTTTGTAATTATTTTAGTCTTTTATTTCTTCTTATAAATAATTTTTATTAACTTTATTTTTAATCTCTATAATAAAATCTAGTATTAGAAAGAAGCTATTTTATGAAAATCAGAGGTTGAGATAATTAATTCTTGAATTAAAGAAAATTTTTATAGTTTTAAGTATTCTTAGTTAATGATTTTAAATTATTTTCTTTAGAAATTAGAAGTTTAAAGTAAATTATTCTGGTTTTCCCCAACGAAATAACTAAAGAATATTTTGTGGAGATTTCAAAAACTCAATCTAGTTAAGATTCAAATTGAGAAAGATTATGTAAATATATGAAGATTTTTAAGAGAAAGCTTTGAGATATTTAAGGCTTGGAAACTCAATTTTGGTAAGATCTGAATTTGAAGACTGTACTAAATTATTTCAGTATAACAGAAGTTCAAAGAAGAACTTATGGAAATGTACAGTTTATTGTGATGATTTTGTGAACCTTTATGGTATTTAATAATTGAGTTTCTAAAAGCCTTAACCAACTAAATATACGAGTAGTTCATGCATCATGAATCATTAAAGAGAAATGAGATGTGATATTGCCTGGGGACGGATTATAGAAACCGAGGATACATTAGAGGAGGCTTAATTGCGAGCCTTGGGATGAGAGAGTGTGAAAGGGTGCTTCAGGTGACCTGGGGTCGCTCCCTAGTGTCGGGTACTTTCACAATAAAAACTTTCTCAGTCTGACTAGTCTCTAAGTGTTTCCACGCCAGTTGAGCTGTTCATATGCCATGAAGGCATTTATGTTATTATTATCCAGAATTTATGAAACAGTGTAAACTTCTAGTTGGCCCAGTGCAAACTAAAACTTTAAGGGCCCACATGCATAAACTGAATGAGATAGTAGCATAAGCATTACATAACATTCATGTGATTGTGACATTCTATATGGATGGTTATGAATGAAAATATAAGTGTTATGTATGTGGAAACCCTATATTCATAATTGATTGTATATGAGAATATGACTGATATTACTATATTAGTTTGTGAAAACCCTTATGCTTATGTCTTATCTGTAATAAATTATATTTTGTTTCTCACTCCTTCTTGTTTGAATTTTTGTGTCCAAAATATATGTTATGTGATATATAGCTAGCAGTCCAAGATGGAAGGATATGTAATTACAAGAGGATAAAGTGGTCTCATCCTCAATCGATTAGATGAAGAGATATGACAAGAGTAGGATTCAAAAACTCGATGGTTCAAGGACTAGGAAATGTTTGTTCACATTTGTAGTAGAGGTATAGTTTAGTTTTATTTTGTCTTATTACAATATCAAGTAGATAATTGTAACAAGGTAAAGGTTAAACTTTGATAAACTCTTTCATTCGGATATAATATTGTAATGATTTATCACTTATGATTTCTATAAATTATTTTGTCATTATGGACAAATATTGAAAGACAATTTTTTACTTTCAATATTCAAAGAAAATCAGATGTATATACGTCCTTGTATACACGAGATAAAGAGTGATAAATATGTATATCTTTCTAAAAGTTTTTTTTTATCTCGTGTATATAAGGGGGTGTTACATATATCATACTATAAAAGACTACTCATGCATATAGAGCACAGAGTGAGAGTTCTCAACAAAATATAAGAATTGGACTATTTACATTCCCCTAACGGTCATGTCATATCACCCCAATCATGCTCTACTATGGAATGATTATCTAGCGACCCTCCATCTTCGTCTTCTTGGTTTGTTGGAAAAGGTAAAGATGGTGGAATAACAAGAATAAAAGAGGTCACTATCATGAAAGTCTAATTTCAGTCTTGCTCAAAACACGATGGTGAGTGCTCAGGATAAGATACATCGACTATGGCTTGGGATAGTCTTAGAATGACTATCCCATAATAGATATGTAAGTGTCATATTTGGTGATGTCGCCGCCTTTCCAGTTTTAGCTAGTGGGGCTTGATCTTAATATCAACGATGGAAGAGAGATTGGCCATGACAAAGATTTATCGGGTTCATATATCTAAATTCATCATAAGACATAAACAAGAAAAATGTGAAAAAGAAAAATATCAATATCATACAAGACATATACAAATAATAAGTTTTCATAAATAATTATGTTTACTTAAAATTTGTCACATATAATATTTACATGCACATCAATAAATATGATAGTATATATTACGATTCACTAGTTCCCTTTAGTATTCTTTTCTTATTTTATAATTAGTTTATTTCTTAAATTTTTAGCAACGATAATACAATATATGCGAACCATTAAGTTTTATTTTATTGAAAGCAATCAATAGTTGATATTATTTTAAAACAAAAGTCAAATTCATCGTATAATTACCGCCCTCATGGCAAACTGAATAGTTTCACTGACCTTCATAAACCCTTAGGAGGTGTTTGGTACCCGGATCTTATTCTGATTCATAGGAATTGTAACTCAAGAATCTTTTATTCCTTTGATGTAACCATTTTAAAAAATGTTTCTGGGAGATTAAGATTCTTGGGAATTAATTTTTATTAATAATTTTCACTAAAATTTTCCCACTAAAAAGGGTAGGAATAGTAATTCCCCCTAGTCTGGAAAGTTTTTTACAATTAAAAATATAATTATGTATCATATATAAATTTATTTAAACTTGCATATTGAATTCTCACATAAAATTCAAAAGATTCGTCTAATTTTCCCATAAGCATTTTAATCATACCAAACAAATTTATAACATTTTTGGAAAATATAATTCCTAGGAAACATAATTTATAAGATTTAAAAAATACTCGTATACCAAACACCACCTCGGGGTCTAATTATATTGAGAAGAGCTTATTGTAAATTTACCCGACATTATGGAGCAACCTTGAGTCTTTCTAGGTTTATTTTCACACTCTTTTATTCTAAGGTTCGTAATTAAACCACTCCTAATGCGTTTATTAGGTTTTAACCCATATCTCCCAAACACATTTATATATTATATGAAGCATGTCCTACATTGTGAAATTAAAATTATGCAGGCTTTTAAATACTTAAATTCATAAATCTTTGTAGGTTTTACCAGAAATTTGACAAATTCTTCCTTACAAATTAGATGTTTCCCAAATTCAAAATATAACCTGTTACACTCCATACAGTTTATAATATGTCCACGTCAAATATATCTCTTTAAATTAAGTATCAAAGCTTCCAAATCATTCAATCATTTAGTGAATATTGAGGAAATAAAATTTTATTTATTGATATGTAAAAAATTTCAAAGCTTAATGAAGATTATTTGTCTATATATGGGAAATAATTAAGTAGATAAATTATTCTATAATTTCAGCTCTTTTAAAAATTACAAAATTTTAAGCTTTATAAATTAATTAAAGTTATATATATAATACTTGTGATTTAATGTTATGCAATTTCCTCAACATGCCCAATATATGCATACATCAAATATGTTGCATATTATCACAATCTATATACTAATCTAGAATAATTTCAATTATTCTCAATTGAAAAACAAATAACATTAATAATTACACACACATATATAAACTCACACCTCAACAAAATTATAAATAACTAAAGTATAAATACTTTGTTGAAATATAAATCATATATATGTACATATATACATATATATTACAGAAAAATGATTGAAATATAAACAATATATATATGTATATATAAATATTATATATATATATATAGGTACACATTATTATAACGACTGAAATATGAATAATGTTTGAGTTTATATGTGCATAATTATAATTGACAAAAATATAAATATGTATAACACATATATAGATTTAAAAAGGAGTATGTGGCTCCTTCTATTATCTCATACTCAAGAAGTTCCTATCCCATCCTTCCTTAGCCGATGAACTTGATTCAGGTTCTAGGTATTCTAGAGTTTAAGCTAACTAGCATATACACACAGATTCTCAATGTTAGTGTCTTGAGTTATTCAATTATAAATTTTACACAACTTTTTTATTTCATGTGGGAATGGGGGAGAAAGAGAGAAAGAGAATAAGTCTCTTCTCATAAGGATTTTTTGTCTTCTGGACTTCTTCTCATCTTCCTTCACGTCAAGTAAGTCTTTTCTTTCTCTATTCTTTCATTTTATTTTTTTCTTTCTTTTACTTTGCATCTACTTTTGTTATCATTTTTTTATGTTCCATTCCAAATTATTGAGTATTGTTGCAATGCTTCTTTTACTTCCTTCCTACTTCTCCTTGCGTCATCATATTGTTGTTATTATTATTATTATTAACTCTAAGCATGAGATAAAATATTGTCTAAATTTTTAATTAACTAACTCAAAAACATTGACATTGAGAATCTATGTGTATGTATTACCCGGTTCGAATCTTGGAAAACTTGAAGCCCAACCCAAATCAAGTTCTCAAGCTAAAGGAGGGTGAGATAGAAATTTAACGAATGTGAGATGATAGAGAAGTCCCTTACTCATTTTTAAATCTATAATTGTGTTATTTAATTCTTGCTATTTATTAGTTACTAACTTTATTCGACCTTATATTTATTAAATTATTATATTCCTGTCATTTATATTTCAGCATATATATGTGTGTGTTGAAATGATCGGTATGCGGGGCACACAGGTACAATCGTAACCAATGCAAAATCTCTTAGCCATTCTTCTTTTTACATTGATTCAGTGAAAATCTAGTATTGTATAACACGGACTCAGTGGGAGTACCGTGCCTTATGCTCTAGAGTTTTGGTACCTCATATTGTTAATGCTGAAACAGGTGGTGGTTGGATCTGCAATGATTATCTGATGCTTAAGTCAGTTAAGATTCAAGATAAACCATAAGAGTGATAGAGTAACTCGACTCATAATGAATGATAGTATTTATAGTTTAACGAAGGTCTAACTCTTGATTTGACATTTTACTCTTTCACATGCAAGTTGCTCACTTGGTTATGAAACTCTTACTTACTCATTGACAAGATTTAAACCAGGGTCCATCAGTAAGCACATCGGTTTTCTTTAAAAATCTGGTCAGGGTTTCTTACTAGACTCACATCTTTTCCCTTATGCCGATATCTCTCTCATTGGGGTCCGATATTGATATCAGATCATGTATGTATATACATATCATATATATTTATATTTTTGTCATTCTGCACGTATATAAATATATAATATTTATATTTTGGTTATTTTATTTTTTATTATATATATAATTTATATTTTAGTAGGGTATTTATATTTCAATTATTTATAATTTTATAGAGGTGTAAGTTCATATATTTCTATAATTATGATGTTATTTTGTTCTTGATCCGGTCCTAACACCGGCCCCCAAGAGCATGGCTTTAATGCGTTGCCAGGTCAGCATTTTGAATAAAGAGAAGTACGCTTCAAATACATTACGATTACTTCTATACGGAGTGCATACCGCCAGGGCAAGTAACTCTGCCAAGGCATGTTACTCCGCCAAGAAACGTAACTCCGCCAAGGCATGCTACTCCGCCAAGGCATGCTACTCCGCCAAGGCGCCTTACTCCGCCAAGGCATGTTACTCCGCCAAGGAACGTAACTCCGCCAAAATTTGTTACTCCGCCAAGGTGGAAAATATTGAATATCTTATACACATGCATGAAATGTTCCCAATGCATATTACTCCGCCAAGCCACAGGCTCAATACTGGCGGAATATTGAATTTCCCATACTGCGTAGCGAGCCCATACTCACAACCCCGGCACGAGATTGACTCTGTCTTGAGAGGTTAATAATGGGAATCACATTGTCACGCATAAAGGGGAATAACAATAAAATAATAAAGCATTGACACTTTCCAGACAAGTGGAGATACCTACTACAATAATGGTGCTTGTAAATGGCGCAGGGACCCACCACCTTTTCAGCATTATACCTGAAAACAAGGAGCGGGTCCTACCAATAATGGAGCACCATTAACAGGTATATAAACCTCTATCAAAAAGGTATAAGGGATCCCCAATTCTGAACCTTACACTCTTTTACTTGCATAATTCTCTCAGATGAGCTTTCTAAGTCTTTAAGTATTCTGAAACACTAACTTGAGCATCGGAGAACGATTGCAGGTACCACCCCCAATCGGGCCAAGACAAAGAGTACCACCGCCCGCGCATACTGCACTTCGCCTCAACATACAAAGACACTCCTTATCTGTACATTTACGCACATTGCTTTGTATCAGATTGACATTTTATATATTTTTTGAATTGTTCAACAAACATACTTCTACACCCCCTGTATAGAACAGTTCATTGGCACGCCCAGTGGGACCTGTAAATTTGGTATTCCCACAATCTTTGATCAATCTCCATTACATTCATCATTAATGGAAAGACCAGGATCAGAAGTGCAGACTGAGGATTCTTCTCCACGCAATCCTAGACGTCTCAATTTTGATAACGATGCTCACAAAAAAGCAACGCATGCTGATTCTCCAGATCCGAGAGACGACATGATTAGGATGCTGAGAGAAGAAATTGCTGAGCTTCGACGTGAAAAGGCAAATCACACTCACGAGAGAGCAGGTCCTGCAAGACAGCCGCATCATGAGGCGCATGCACAAGAGGAATCAAGCACTCCCAGCTACTCTCGCATCCCTACTTACATGGAAGAGCAACGAAGCCTTCCACTGGCAAATGCACAACATCAAGAGGGGAGGAGAGCAGGCTCAATTGCATCCCCCTCAGGATACAAGATGAGTATCCCATTTTCTAAAAGGCTCATGAATGCGCATGTCCCCAGACATTTGCAGACCATGCAACCTATTTCCATAGGAAAATATACTGGGGAAACAGATCCTTCTAAGCATCTAGATGCTTACATCTATGAGGCTATGTTCCTAGGTGCAGAAGAAGATATCATGTGTAGGATGTTCCCTAGAACCCTTACAGGTGAAGCTCTTAGTTGGTTCAAGAGTTTACCTTCAGGTTCCATTGATTCATGGGAGGATCTGGCTACAGCTTTTGGCAGCCACTTCGTGATCTCTAGGGATGCACCTAGAACCTCTTATACCTTGGCTCAGATCAAGCAAGGTGATAAAGAATCTCTGAAGGATTTCCTTAAGAGATTCTATAAGGAGGCAGCCATGGTTCCTGATTTGACGGAAGCGATACAGTTGCATATCCTCATCGAGGCTATGCAGCCAAAATCACCTTTTGCTCTGTCGTTGGCAAAGGGACCTCCATCCACAATGGAGGAATTTCACAGGAAGGCGTCCAAGTATGTTGGTATTGAGATGCACCTGGAAGCCACTGCATCACGCAGTAAACCACCCACCACAACTCCACACCATGACAAAGGTAAAGAAAAATCATCCAGGAATGATAAGTTACCTCAGAAAGACAAAGCAGGGAACCAGCCCTTCAAACAGCAAGATAGACGTGTGTTCAATTTCGCTCATTATGCACCCCTGAACATGTCATATGAGCAAATCTTGCGTAAAATAGGATGGACTACCCTTAATATTTACGGGATTCAACGTCCACCTCCAATCAGACGCGGTGGGAACCCAAAGAAATATTGTGAGTTCCATGAGTCAGTTGGCCATACCACGGAGGAGTGCAAGCAACTCAAAAATACCATTGAGGTACTCATTCGTGAAGGCAAACTGAAACATTATTTGTTCAAGGGTAAATCTCACGATGAACCAGAGAGATTTGAGAAAAGATCTCGTGATCGTTTTCCTGATCCTGATAACACTCGGGAGCCAAAACGTACGGTGGTAACCGAAAAACAAAAGGGCGTTGTTCTTGAGTCCGCCCCAAGAGAGCCAAGCCCAGAACCCAGATCACGGGGTAAAAGGCAGGTTGTAGATATGATTGCTGGGGGCTTCGCTGGAGGCGGACCCTCAAACACCGCCAGGAAAAATCACCATCGTATGATCTTGTCTGTGCAAGGCAAGGGTAAGGAATATCACCCATTCAGGAACGGGGTCCAGATCTGCCCATAACCTTCACAGATGATGATTTTGGCCCTACAGTTCCTGAGGGAGATGACGCAGTAGTGATTATCGCAGTAATCGCTAATATGGATGTAAAACGCATCCTAATTGACGAGGGAAGTTCCTACGACGTTATCTTCTATGACTGTTTTAAACGCCTGGGACTAACTGATGCTGATTTGCAGCCTTATACGCAGGACCTTACAGCCTTTAATGGCGCCAAACAGCCCACTAAAGGCTACTTGGATACAAGGATCACTTTCGATGGTGAACCTGGGGCAAGGACTGTGAAATCCAGGATTCTTGTCATTGATGTTAAATCTCCATACAATGGCATCATCGGGCGGCCTACCCTGAATGCCATGGAAGCCATCGTTTCAACCCCCCACTTGTTAATCAAGTTCATTGACAAAGATAATCAAGTCTCGTCTGTAAGGGGTGACCAGGAGATGGCTCGCTATTGTTACAATTTGAGTCTTAACATGGTGAAACTTGAAACCATGTCTAAGAAAAGAAAACTGAACGAAGGAAGCAGTGCGGCGGCATCCGTCAATTTGGTGGATCTTGACCCCAGGGCGGAGTCTTCTATAGACCCACTGAATCCTTTGAAACCAACTCCTGATGGTGGTTCCAAGTCTATTGTCTTAGGCAGCACCCTGGAGCAAATTACTAACATCAATGACAAACTGGAGCCTAACATGGAAGCAAAATTGATTGCACTCCTTCATGAATACAAAGAAATTTTTGCTTGGACCGCTGCAGACATGCCTGGCATGGATCCTAACTTTTGTTGTCACCGCCTGGCGGTGTATCCTGAAACTAAGCCAGTGGCACAAAAGAAACGGCGTATGGGTCCTGCTAAGCAAAAAGCTGCTTGTGAACAAACAGAGGAGCTCCTCAAGGCGGGGTTCATCAGGGAACTTCGTTACTCCTCCTGGCTGTCCAACGTGGTTATGGTACAGAAAGCCAATGGCAAATGGCGTATGTGCATAGACTACGTTGATTTGAATAAATGTTGTCCCAAAGATCCATACCCTCTCCCCAACATTGACAGATTGGTTGACGATTCCTCAGGATACAAGTATCTATCTTTTATGGATGCCTACTCCGGATACAACCAAATTCCAATGTGTGAGGATGATCAGGAGAAGACAGCATTCATTAATGACAAAGGGGTCTTTTGCTACAACGTCATGCCATTTGGGCTAAAGAACGCCGGGGCAACCTACCAGCACATGATCAACAAAGTTTTTGAGGGTATGCACACAAAGCTGGTAGAGGTTTATATTGACGACATTATTGCCAAGACCCCGGAGGGAGGAGACCATGTTAAAGACCTACGCCTCATTTTCCAACGCCTACAGCAATACAACATGAGACTCAATCCATTAAAATGTATATTTGCTGTTCCTGGGGGCAGATTTTTGGGTTTCATGTTAACACAAAGAGGCATAGAGGCTAATCCTGATAAATGTCGAGTAATTCAAGAGTTGTAGAGCCCCAAAACATTGAAGGAGGTACAATCCCTCAATGGCAAAATCGCTGCTCTAGCACGATTTATGCCAAAAATGGCTCATCGCTCTCTTCCTTTGTACAAAATGCTGAAGAAGGATAAGAAATTCAATTGGGGCCCAGAGCAAGAGGCGGCCTTCCAAAGCTTGAAAAATGTCTTGGCCAGCCCTCCAATCCTGGTCAAACCAACCCCAGACGAACAACTCATTGTTTATTTGTCTGTTTCAGATGAAGCGCTGGCAGTGGCTCTGGTCAAGGAAACAGTTGAAGGCCAACGACCGGTGTACTTCACTGGTAGAACATTGCATGGTGCAGAGTGCCGTTACCAGAAAATTGAAAAGGCAACACTTGCAGTTGTTTGGGCCTCACGACGCCTAAGACCATATTTCCATGCACATCCCATCCTGATTCGCACAGACTTGCCGCTCCGTACTATATTGTTCAAACCAGACCTGGCAGGAAGGATGATCAAATGGGCCATAGAACTCTCTGAATTCGACATATCTTACGAGCCAAGAACTGCTATCAAGGCACAAGTCCTAGCAGATTTCGTAGTTGAATTAACAGGCTCTAGCCCGGATGTAGATCATTCGCATTGGACAATATATGTCGATGGGTCTTCGAACAGCAAAAGATGTGGAGCAGGAATTGTTATAGAAAGTGATGACGGGGTACATCTTGAAATTTCATTACACTTCACCTTCACTACGTCTAACAATCAGGCGGAGTATGAAGCCTGCTTGGCCGGACTCAGAGCAGCCCAAGATATTAGGGCCAAAACTGTTACCCTATGCAGTGATTCTCAATTAGTCATCTCACAAATTCTTGGTGAGTATCAGGCTAAAGAACCCCTGCTACAACAATATCTGGACTGCGTCAATGAGTTAAAGCAGCGCTTCAATGAAGTCACTTTCAAGCATGTACCCCGCGAAGAGAATACATGTGCTGATATCCTCTCCAGGTTAGCCAGCACAAAGAAGGCGGGGTGCACAACTACGGTTGTACAGAGTACCTTGACAGAGCCAAGCATTTCCTTTCCTTCATCAGTACATATGATTAAGAGCCGCTCCTTTGACGACAATTCCTAGGTAGCACCAATAGTTCGTTACCTTGTTAATGGACAATTGCCCACGGATGATCTTGAGCGAAAGAAACTAAAGAAAGAAGCACCCTATTATACACTCCTAGACGGACAGTTATACCGCCGAGGAATTTCTGTTCCTTACCTAATTTGTATAAATGAAAATGAGGTGCAAGCTGTTTTGGAAGAAGTCCATGAAGGGCAGTGTGGACATCACCCAGGGGCACGGAGTGTAATGAGAAAAATACTCAGGGCGGGGTATTGGTGGCCCACTCTGAAGCATGACTCCGCCTCGTATGTTCAAAAATGCGATCAATGCCAACGATTCGCAAATCTCCACCACACTCCAGCGGAGGAAATGTCTTCGTCAATAACACCTTGGCCTTTCTATCAATGGGGCATGGATATCTTGGGTCCATTCCCAACTGCGCCCGGCGGTATCAAATACTTGATAGTTGGTGTTGATTATTTCACCAAATGGATTGAGGCAGAGGCAGTGGTGCACATAACGTCAGCCAGGACTCGAAGTTTCGTGTATGAAAATATCGTTGCACGTTTCGGAGTCCCTGGACGCATAGTCACTGATAATGGCACCCAGTTCACAGATCGCAAGTTCACTGAACTTCTAGAAAATCTCAGCATTCGCAGATTTTCTCTTCTGTGGAACACCCTCAAACCAATGGACAAGCAGAGGTTGCCAACAGAGAAATCTTGAAGGGCCTCAAGAAACGCCTCGGTGAGGCAAAGGGAGATTGGGCAAATCAACTGTGCCATGTTTTATGGGCATACAGAACAACCCCTCACTCCACCACGAATGAATCTCCATATCGGCTGACATATGGAGTTGAGGCTGTCATTCCCATTGAATTGGCAGCCCCTTCAGCTCGAGTCCTCCATTTCAACGAAGAAGCCAATCAACAGAACCTCACACATGAACTCGAGGTTTTGGCGGAGTTGAGAGAAGAAGCCTTTGTAAGAGACCAAGCTGTCAAAGCAAAGGCTGCCAAACGGTATAACACACGCATTTTTGAACGCCGTTTCAAAGAAGGAGATTTGGTCCTAAGAAGGGCCAATATTGGCAACAAATTTGCACACCAAGGCAAATTGGCACCAACCTGGGAAGGTCCATACCGAGTCATCGAGGTTTTGGGCAAAGGCACATACCGCCTAGAAAACTTAGATGGCACTCCGGTCAGGAATAAATGGAACATTTTAAATTTACGCATATACTACAGCTAGTTGGGTAATATGGTATGATATTTTCTTCCTAACTCAAGGATCTTCCTATGTATGCTTTCCTTGAAAGGGTTTCGAAAAGATATACCCCAACTCAGCCCTTTATGTAGTTCCATTATTAATGAAATGCCTTCCTGTATTCAATCTTCACTCTAACTTTGAATTGATTATCCATGGCAGAATTTATTCCCATGCAGATAAGACAACGGCTCCAAAAATTGAAGCACAGATGCATAACTCTTTATTCCATAAAGATCAACCAACATACAACAACGCTTCACAAACGAAGTCAACAAAAACTCCTTGGGGGGAAAGGATTGGTGTCACAGCTATATGCTGCACCATACCGACCCTAAGGTCCAAAAAACTCCTTGGGGGGAAAGGATTGGTGTCTCAGCTATATGCTGCACCATACCGACCCTAAGGTCCAAAAAACTCCTTGGGGGGAAAGGATTGGTGTCTCAGCTATATGCTACACCATACCGACCCTAAGGTCCAAAAAACTCCTTGAGGGGAAAGGATTGGTGTCACAGCTATATGCTGCACCATACTGACCTTAAGGTCCTACAGGCCGCCTATGGAAGGAACTGGTGTCACAGCTATATGCTGCACTAATTCGTCCCCAAGGTCCTGCAGGCTTCTTGTGGAAAGAGCTGGTGTCACAGCTATATGCTGCACCACGCTAATCCCAAAATCCAACAAATTTCTTGCAGGAACAATTGGTGTCACAGCTATATGCTGCACCATACCGCCTCAAAAGTTCAATCAATTTCTTGCAGGAACAATTGGTGTCACAGCTATATGCTGCACCATACCGCCTCAAAAGTTCAATCAATTTCTTGCAGGAACAATTGGTGTCACAGCTATATGCTGCACCATACCGCCTCAAAGGTTCAACCAATTTCTTGCAGGAACAATTGGTGTCACAGCTATATGCTGCACCATACCGCCTCAAAGGATAAGAGGCTATTCCGCCTCCTTACGGAATCCAACTCCTTGGAAATTCCTAAGAGGCTACTCCGCCTTCTTACGGAATCCAATCTCATTGAAATTCCTAAGAGGCTACTCCGCCTTCTTACGGAATCCAATTCCATTGAAATTCCTAAGAGGCTACTCCGCCTCCTTACGGAATCCTATTTCATTAAATTCCTAAAAGGCTACTCCGCCTTCTTAAGGAATCCAACCTCATTGAAATTCCTAAGAGGCTACTCCACCTTCTTACGGAATCCAACCTCATTGAAATTCCTAAGAGGCTACTCCGCCTTCTTACGGAATCCAATCTCATTGAAATTCCTAAGAGGCTACTCCGCCTCCTTACGGAATCCAACTCCATTGAAATTCCTAAGAGGCTACTCCGCCTCCTTACGGGGTCCTATTTCATTAAATTCCTAAGAGGCTACTCCGCCTTCTTACGGAATCCAACTCCATTGAAATTCCTAAGAGGCTACTCTGCCTCCTTACGGAATCCTATTTCATTAAATTCCTAAGAGGCGACTACGCCTCATTATTGAAATCACCTTAATGAAGTTCTCAAGAGGCCACTCCGCCTCATTGAAGAACATTCTTCGTTGAAATTCTCAAGAGGCTACTCCGCCTCATTATTGAAATTACTTCAGTTAAATTCTCAAAAGGCTATTCCGCCCCATTACTGAATTTGTTTCATTGAAATTCCTAAGAGGCTACTTCGCCTCCCTACTGAATTTTACTTCACCAGAATTTCAAAAAGGCTATTCCGCCTCGTTATACTTAGTCATATTTCATTAAGTCCTCAGATGAATATTCCGCCTTCTTAATATCATTTTACAAGGCATAAATACGACGGACTCAAACATTGCTTATATGAACAAGTATAGATTTACAGAAAATATATTTTATTGAATATTGCCAATATTGATAAAAATCCAGAGCCTATCCTGGAACAAGGCGATATCATTGAAATGCAAATAAAAACAAAGCTTGCAAAGAGTTTCAGGAGCTGGTCTTCAAGGGTCGGATGGCGTCCCTTCTTGTTGGGCAGAGGTGGCCTGACCTTCACCAGGTTTGATTAAACTTTGGGAGGGAGGCAAGTCCGCCAGGATATATTCAACACTGGGCGCAGGAGCGTGACCCCCCTAAACAGGCACCATCAATTCTCCATTGATGAATTCGTAGTAAGGATGAATGCCTGTGGTGGAGAGAGCAACACCTGGATTGCGATAACAGAGTTGACGAACAGCCATGCTGAAAGCATCATCAATCGCTGCCTCAGCCGCATCTAACGCAGATTGTAACTCCTTGTCAAGCCTTTTACTGGCGGCATCTGAGGTAGCTTTTTCAGCTCGCAACTCTTCAACCTGTTTTTCAAGGTTATTGTATGCAGTAGCTGCTTGGTCCAACTCCGCCGCCCAGGCACCTTCAACAGTAGTTTTATTAAGTTCAAGGGAAACCAACTTCTGCTGAAGCTCACTCACATCCTCGCCCAATTTTTGTTTCTGCTGAGTCAGATCCGAAACTTGTTGTTTCAGCAGATCATTGTCAGCCTTCACCTGGGACAGTCCACTCACCTCCTCGCCCAGCTTTGTATTCTGCTCTCTTAAGCCGGAAACTTGCTTTTCCAGCAAAGCTTTGTCAGCTCTCACCCGAGCCAGCTCATCCTCCAGCTTCTTGATATCAGCATCGGCGGTGTCAAGGTGTTTGTCCTTGGCCTTAATCACCTCCGACAGCTGTTCATTATCATGTTCCAAGCTACGAATCTTTTCAGCAGACTCATGAAAAGACGCTTGAAACATGTTGGCCTCAGCAGCAACATCAGCTATACGGGGTACAGAGGCCAAGAAGCCATCTATTTCTGCAAGGTGCCACCTCGCAGCTGCAGCGGCGTTCGGAATCTCCTCAAAGTCGAGGTCGGGGCGGAGGATGAACTCTGGATCACGCCTCTCCGACTGGCGGGATCCCATATTTGCAAAGTACAAAAAAGGATTCAATCGAGACCCCGCCAAAGGCAGAGAGACGGATCGCCTGGATGACTCCCCTGGAACATCAACGAAGAAGACTGGTATTCTTTGGGTAGTCAGTTCCAGGGCGGGATTTTCAACTTGGTGGCCTGGAGAGGCTTCAGTCCTCTCTGCCTCATCTTCCACAACACGGATTGGAGTTTGAATTCCCTCCGTTCCCTCCGCCACAACGTCTTGTTCGAGGGCGCCTTCAACACCGCCCATATCAGCAGAAGTACCCACAACAGGTACCTCCTGAGTCTCTTCCAGGTCAATGGGAGCATCAATTGATGCTCCTTCCTCAACCCTCTTCTTGCCTTTGGTCCTCCTTCTTTGCAAGGGCTGGAGATCTACTTCCTCTTCTTCCTCCTCAGCAGCTTCTGGTTCTTGGCGTTTTTTTGAATGCCTCTCAACAGCAGCTGCTGAGGATCCTGCACCACCTTCCAAATTTATTATATTAGTGGATGCAGAGAAAGGAAGAGTTTTTGTCAGAGCAGCAGCCAGATTCCTTCTGGGATACACATTATTCTCCGCGTCAATCTCTGCGCGGCTCATACGAATCTGCTTAATACGTTCCATCCCAGGGAATGCAGCAATTTCTCCTGCAAAATAACATACATGAATATGATTAGAAGCTGCAGGAAACAACAGGAGTAATATTCAAGCAAAAAGTCTTAAAGAATTACTTAAATAATCCTCAGCATCCCGCCCAAGCAGCCTTTTGCATAAGATCTGCTTGTGGACGGCGTTGTACTCCTTCAACGTCCGGAGCACTTCCACAGAAGTAGCTGACAAGGCACCCTCCTCAACTTCATAAGCTTGTTTGGTCAGGAGGAAGTGCTCATGGGTCCACACTACTGGGAATTTTTCAATTCCCTCCTTACTCCGCCAGAAAACGGACTTGTTCTTCCTGACAGAGACTTTTATAAAGCTCATCCGAAAATGAAGTCCGCCTTCTTTGGCGGAGTCAGCAAATGCCCTGAAATTTACAATCTTCGGCTTCGCCCGAAGAGTTACAAAGCCCATGCCGCCAGTTTTTGTGTTTACTCTCCTCATAATGCGGCAAAAGGCAAAGAATAACGCCACAGTAGGCGTAAACTCCAGATGTTTAGCCAACACCTCGAAGCTGCGAACTATTCCCCAACCGTTAGGGTGCAGCTGAGAAGGGGCGCAATCCAGGAACCTCAGTACGCCCATCTGGAATCTGTTCAGTGGAAATCGTACCCCCAACTGGGTAAACAAAATATCGTACATGTATAATATACGTCTATCTTGAGGACGATGACATATACGTTCATACGTCTTGGGTGAACGGACGATGAACCTCTCCTCATACCTCTCATCCTTCCAAACCGGAACAGACAACTCCACTACCCCTCCGCTTGTTGTCGCATGACGAGAGGAAGCACCCTTAACATCTTCCTCAACCCAACAATAAGGGTCGACCTCAAGCATCTTTTTCCAATCCAACCCATGCAACACAACGTTTTGACACTCTGCCATTGTTCTTACTTCAATCTGAGGAATACCTCCTGATACAAACGAATGTACAGCATTACTAAAAAACTCCACGCTGCTGTAAAATGTTGCATCCCTCCCAGTATAAAAAGCCTCATCTCCACTCTCAATATCCGAAAACATGGGACGAACAGAAACCCTAGAGCAAGACTCTGACCTTTTTCCTCTCATCTTCGTTTTAACGAACACACAGAAAGAAAAAATAGAACCAACCCAATGAAAATGAAGACAGAAAGCAGAGGAAGAAGCAAGTTACCTTAAGCTTCTGAAAGAACTGAAGAACTCCAGCACCAATAAACTCGCGAGAAAGTAGCAAAAACAGTTTCAGCAAACAAATGCGAAGTGGAAGATGGAGCAAAACATTTTCCTCCTAAGAGTTTACCTATTTATAGGCATGGCTTGGGGGGAAATAAGCGAAATCTCAAAAATTTCAAAGATGTGTTTGCAGCCGTTGGATAAATCTCATCAACGGTTCTAAAATTCAAACACACGTTTACAACCGTTGGATGAATCTCACTGACGGTTCCTTTTTTGATGCTGAAACCAATAGATGAATCTAAGGGCAGGTATTTCCTGGGCCGCATTTTCAAAATCCAAGGCCCACGGTAATAACCTCGAAAACGTTTCTCAACTGCCATCCCACGCATTTATGTCCCATCATTGGAATGGCAATCGTTACGAGGGCATACGTGGTAGTGGGAGATTGAAGAGGCAAAAACGTGGTCTCGAGGCGCATTAATGACAGGCGTGACAAGTAATGATAAAGCCAATAAATGCATGAAAACACTTGTCCATAAATCCTGAACTAGCAAACGCCGCCTAAACCCATGCCTATAAAAGCTAAACTTAAGTGTTATAGCTCATTAAAGTGACTCCGCCAGTCACTATAACAAGCTAGGGGGCATATGATCCGGTCCTAACACCGGCCCCCAAGAGCATGGCTTTAATGCGTTGCCAGGTCAGCATTTTGAATAAAGAGAAGTACGCTTCAAATACATTACGATTACTTCTATACGGAGTGCATACCGCCAGGGCAAGTAACTCTGCCAAGGCTTGTTACTCCGCCAAGAAACGTAACTCCGCCAAGGCATGCTACTCCGCCAAGGCATGCTACTCCGCCAAGGCGCCTTACTCCGCCAAGGCATGTTACTCCGCCAAGGAACGTAACTCCGCCAAAATTTGTTACTCCGCCAAGGTGGAAAATATTGAATATCTTATACACATGCATGAAATGTTCCCAATGCATATTACTCCGCCAAGCCATAGGCTCAATACTGGCGGAATATTAAATTTCCCATACTGCGTAGCGAGCCCATACTCACAACCCCGGCACGAGATTGACTCTGTCTTGAGAGGTTAATAATGGGAATCACACTGTCACGCATAAAGGGGAATAACAATAAAATAATAAAGCATTGACGCTTTCCAGACAAGTGGAGATACCTACTACAATAATGGTGCTTGTAAACGGCGCAGGGACCCACCACCTTTTCAGCATTATACCTGAAAACAAGGAGCGGGTCCTACCAATAATGGAGCACCAGTAACAGGTATATAAACCTCTATCAAAAAGGTATAAGGGATCCCCAATTCTGAACCTTACACTCTTTTACTTGCATAATTCTCTCAGATGAGCTTTCTAAGTCTTTAAGTATTCTGAAACACTGACTTGAGCGTCGGAGAACGATTGCAGGTACCACCCCCAATCGGGCCAAGACAAAGAGTACCACCGCCCGCGCATACTGCACTCCGCCTCAACATACAAAGACACTCCTTATCTGTACATTTACGCACATTGCTTTGTATCAGATTGACATTTTATATATATTTTGAATTGTTCAACAAACATACTTCTACACCCCCTGTATAGAACAGTTCAGTTCTCTTTCAAGAATAACTAAAGTTATCCTAAATTGTTGAAATACTACAAATTGTTGAATTGCTCCAAGTTGATATTAAGATCGTGATAGCATACAAAAGCATTTGATGCATGCATATAGTAAATATGTAGAGGAAATATTATAAACGAAGTCACAGATATTAATGTAAAAATTATATAATATATTTTGAAAGTTTAAATCCTTGTCTTGTAATAATGAGAAAATTTTGGTTCAAAAATAAATATTTATCTAAGTAATTAATATGATAAATTTTATTTCTGTTTTCACTTTTAAATTTGAATAACTATTTGAAACTATGAGATTATTTATTTATTTATCCATTAAATATTGTCAAGTATTCTCCAATGTGTTTTGGATTTTAGATATTATAAATAAAATATTATTTCCTCAATATATTCACTAAATGATTGAATGGTTTTTAGAAGCTTTGATACTTAATTTAAAGAGATATATTTGATATGGACCTATTATACAACTGTTTAGGAATTTTTCGAGTGTAACATGTTATATTTTAAATTTAGAAAATATCTAGTTTATAGGAAAAACTCAAGCCAAAATTTGAATAAACACCTGAGAGTTAATATTTAGGTATTTAAAAGTCTGAACAAATTTAATTTCACAATGTGGCACATGTATCATATAATATTTAAGTGAAATACATGAATGTGTGTGAGAGATACAAGTTAAAATCCGATGAATGCATTAGGGTGGTTTAATTTTGAACATTGGGATAGGAGGGTGTGAAGAAAGACCTAGGGAGACTTGGGGTCACTCCTAGTGTCTATAAATTCACAATAAGCTCTTCTCAATCTGACCATATCCTAAGTGCTTATCAAGGTTAATGGAGTTGTTCATTTTGTCACAAGGGCGTTAATTATACGATGAATTCAGATTGTGTTTTAAAGCAATGTCTACTCCTAACTGCTCTCAATAAAATAAAACTTATGAGTTAGACATACATTGCATTGTCATCGCTAAAAGATTTAAGAAACAAACTAGTTAATCATGAAGTAAGAAAAAAGTATGAAAATTAACTGTCATTTCATACATATTATATTTATTGGTGTACGTGTAAAAGTTACATGTGATAAAATTTGAGTAAGCCTACTTATTTATGAAAACCTATTATTTATGTGTGTCTTGTATGACATTGGTATTTTCCGTTTCTTACCTTTTCCTTATTTATGTATTGTGGTGATTTAAATATATGAATCGGACAGACTTCCATTATGTCAAATCACCATCTAATTGTTCATATTAGAATTAGACCCTGACAACCAGAGCCCGACAGATAGCGACGTCAATGGCCAGGGCATGTGTGACGTCCCGAATAATTTTCCGAATAAATTTTTCGCGTTTTTAAAAGATCTTTTTAAAATTCATAAATTAAAATCAGAGTTCACATAAAGGTCGATAATAGCGGAATATTATCATGCATACTAGTCATGAATAATAAAATTCAAGGAATAATTACATAGCGGAAACGATTTTAAAAATAACAGTACATAACACGTTGTATTTATTACAAATCATAAAATTAGAATAAATTTAAAATCCAAGCAATAATTCACATAGGCATCAACCATAGCATCACTCTTCATTCTGGGTAGCATTCACTGTAAAAATTAATGTAAGAGCGAGACAGAATATAGAATAAATATAAAATAAATAAAATTGCACAAACACAATCAACAAACCATAATGATATGATGAATATGCCAAACAAGTTCATTTATATTTAATAAGTCTTTAATTTAGTCCAATGATGTCATGCTGGATCCATTTGGTTTGGTGGGAATACTGCAGTAAAAGGTCTCATAGAGACATCGGTAGGAATTAATACAGTCATGGATCCCTACAGCCCCATGACCAACACATTGGTAGGAATTTATACAGTCATGGATCCCTACAGCCCCATGACCAACACATCGTAAAAATAGGGCTTTAACTCATCATAGAGTAACCCCCCACCAGGGTAGGCAATCATGGAACCCCTAAAATTCCATGGTGCGTCCAAATGCTTATGATGCATGAATGCCTTTAATTCTCTTTATCATTTAACATACCATGATATTAATATTTCCAAAACCACTTGGAAAACTACAAGTCCTCAAAGGACACATCACATATAATAATTTTCAGAATCATGAATTTACTGTTTCAACCACATGTAACAATAACCATAAGGCATTCATGTACATATATATTAATTATGTCATTCATAATTATTCACCACCAAAATATACAACTGTATGATACTCATTAAAACGTAACAACATCAATAATAAATCATAATTACTCAAGAGTTTAATAATAAATTGTTACTCATAGAGAAAAATATCATTTTTATCCATAATAACCATTATAAGCAAATTTTAGCATTTCCAACAACAACATACGTTAGTAAAACAGTCATAACATGAGCAAATCAAATCCTTTTCACGTGATTCCACTTTCTATAGCTCAATAACATAAATATATACAACTTTCATGAAGACTATAAATTCAAATTCTAAACAGAAACTTCACTTATTCACATAATACAAAACTGCCTCAAAGAGGATTTTTAAAACGTACACAGGTTAGTATTTTCAACGTTTCTAGAGATAAAAAAACAATTTTGGCATGAAACCAGTTCTAAATTATTCTTAACACAAATATCTACAACTTTCATGAAGGCACAAACCACTAATTCTCAGAACAAAATTCCCAGTTTTAAAAATAAGATTCGGATTTCATAGTTAACAGATTTTCATCATGAACATACTTCTGTATTTTGAGCATATCTAGAGCTACAAGAATATTTTTAACTCAAAACCACTTTCTATAGATCTCTAACATAAATATCTACAACTTTCATGAAGACCATACTTTCAAATTCCAAACAGAAACATCACATAATCACATAATAGTCAATAGATTATCATTTTTCATTATCACCAATTGCTGGAAAATTTACTGGTTTGACAATATTTAGTAAATTAGCTATAACTCATAGTATAAAAATAATTTTTGAATGAGGCCAAGTTATATGTTTCAATAATTCCATTATCTATAATTTTTATGAAGACCAAAAATTCCAAATCCAAACAGAAATATCACAAATTCATAGTATACTAAACTATCTCAAAGAAAGTAACAAAATGTACATATGTTAGTAAATTCAACGTTTCTAGATCTACAAAAATAATTTTGGCATGAGACCAGTTCTAAATTACTCATAACACAAATATCTAAAACTTTTATGAAGATACTAAATACTAATTCTCATCACAAAATTCCCAGTTTTAAAAATACAAACAGTGATTCACGTTAGCAGATTTTTAACATGAACATACTTCTGTCTTTTAGGTATAACTAGAGCTACAAAAATAATTTTGACTTGAAACCACTTTATAAGGATCCATAACACAAATATCTACAACTTTCATGAAGACATCAAAGGCTGATTATGCATGTATAAGTCCCAGAATTTTAATATATACACAAAACATAGGGTAAATATTCCACTCTGACATGCTGTAGTATTTTGGCTATAACTTTTGCTATACATATCCAAATAAGTTGATTCAGGTCTCAAAATTCACAAAACAAAAAGGTATACAACTTTCATGAAGACGTCAGAATCCAATTCATACGTTTTCAACTTCAAAACTGAGCAACAAGATACGAAAATAATACTGGAATCCTAAAACAGCATACAATTCTACCCATTTCATAATTATTCACAACCCTGTCCCCTCTTACCTTAATGGAGGTTCCTAAAGTGGTTGAAAGTGTTGTATTATTGTCCTAACTTCAGATCAAGAGTGAACTTGATGGAGAAAGTGAAAGAAAATAAGAGAGAGAGACTTCACTAACTTTAGCTTGTTCTAAAAATTCAGACTTGGGAACAAGATGTAGTGTTGATTTAATGATGCAAATGACAAGTGGGGGACAAGATTTTCATAATGGGATTGTAGTGGGATGTTAAGTGCATGAATTATGGTGATAATAGAGGTTTTAGGTAAGAAAAATGAGCTGGATTGTTGTCCATTTCCGCAGCCTACATAATGTAGCTTGTATGATTGAAGTAAATATCAACTTTGACACTGTTTTGGTATTTTTGGCATATCTCTCTTATATCTTAATGGATTTTAACAAATGTGGTCTTGTTGGAAAGCTAAGACAACGAGGAACAACTTTGTAGTTTACCACTTTTTCAAATTCAGACTCTAACAAGGTAATAAAATATGTACAAGATGATATGATTGAAGTAAAATATCAATTCTGATACTGTTTCGGTATTTTGGGCATATCTCTCTCATATCATAATGGATTTTAACAAATTTGGTCTTGTTGGAAAGATAAGAAAAAGAGGAACAACTTTGTAATTGGCTACATTTCCAAATTCGGACTCTAACTAACAATTAAAATGTGTACAAGATGACGAATTTTGAGTGGAGTATGTGGCAATTTGATGAGAGTAATTGGAAAAGCCAAGGAAATTAATAACTAAGGAAATAGGAAATAAATTATTTGATTAACTTTTACCGAAGGTATAAAGTTAAAATTATTTACCATGGTAAAAGGTTAAATCGAAGATGTTGTCCTAACCAAAAATTTATGTAGAAAGTTAAGATAAAATGGATAATATTAATAATGACCTAGATTAAAAATAATTACACATGAGATTGAAATTTTTGGGATGTTACAGCATGTACACATTTACCATGAAATAATTATTAATTACCATACGACTATCCAAAACTTTAATAGGTATAGTAGCCCTAACCATCACATTTTGAGCAAGGTTGATCTTTAACTTTCGTGATAAGGACTATTCCTTACCTGTTATTCCTCCATCACCACCTCCTTTAATTGATCCGAAAAATTTAGATAGAGATTTGTCAAATGACACTTGTACAGTAGAGGATGACTAGAGTTCTATGAATAACCATTAAAAGGTGTAGATAGTTTAAATTCTTCTATTTTGTCGAGGATGACTTTTTGTTTCATATGCATAAGTAGTCTTTTTATGCATAGTACAACTACTCATGAATATAGAGTTTTCCCTCTTGATGGATACCCTTAATTGTTACTCCATCTGTTCCTTTTTATTTGTCTCTATTCTGAAAAAAATCCTTCCTTTTTATTTGTCTTTTTAGAATTTCAAGAACTCATTTATCATTTTTTTATTATATCCGTACTAGGGAATGACTAAACATTATTAGCATTAATAAAGATTTAATTTAAGATAAGAATAAAATAGGAAAGTAAATATAAAAATGCTGTAATCCAGTAATATTAATTGGTTTTATTAATTTGTGTGATTTAATTTTAAAAGATAGATAAAAATGAACAGAAAAAAAATAATATTTTAGTTGAAGTCTAACTTAAACATACTTCACTGGAATGATTGCACAAAAATATATATATATATATAACATTAACTTTTTATACTCTTTTATATATGGACATAATGTTATAAGCATGATACCGTTTTATAAATATGATGTTTCACTTTCATTTATATTGATCTCTCTATTCATGGCAGAAAGGACTGAGAATGACAGCTTTTTTCATACAAAGTAGACTGACAATGACAAACGTCATAACAGAGTTTGTCCCCTCGGCACACACTTATAAATACCTACATTCAATGCACATTAGGTACAATATTTAATACCCATAATGCTTTTATGTTTAATTTATTACCGACTTAAGTTTCAAAATGTACTTGTAAGTAACACCCAAATTCACCCCTCAACACGGAACTTCCCAGACTTCAAGACCTGAAAACTCTAAGGTCCCACTAAACTTAAATATACACAATATGAGATCCTAATGTGATTAAGAGGAACCAATATCAAATGTTTAACTTAGAATCTCACCCCATACTAAACAATTCAAACAATATTTCGAAAAACACGTAGATCAAATTTAACAATATAGAAATTAAATATAATCCAGAGATGATATCAACTTATTAATATCTTTATGATATAAAAATAACATAATAACTATCAACAAATAAAATACTAAATTTCAATAGTTACATGTAAAATATTGAAACTTTTTATAAATTTCATAAAAACATGTACGCCAAATTTAATAATGTGTTACAAAAGTTAAAGTAAATTATAATAAAGGTATGATTTTATTAATATCTTTACGAAGTAAAAATAATTTATGAAAATTATCAGCGACTAAAAAACGAAAAATACAATATAGGCATACAAAATATTGATAATTATCAATAATATTTTAAAAATATGTATACTTATTTTAATATTCAAACATACAATTGAAATTATTCATCTACGTGAATGCATAATATTTTTAATAAGTATCAGTCATTTAATTAAATAAGTAATTTAATGTTTAAAATAAATAAGAAATAAAAAAACATAAAAATTTGTAGACCTGCAAATGCACGGTCGAAAAAATATATATATATAAAACAGCGAAGAAGGATTGTATAAACCAAGTGGGGCCACGCTCTCCTCGTCAACGTGAAGGCCACACCGCCTACTGTACCTTAGACAATTTACCTACTCGACTATGACCGCTTCAGATTTCATATGTGCGCGTGTTAACCGTTCAGGAGCCTAGCGCGTGTCAATAAATTCAAATTCTTAGGTGGGGTAAAGCAAAGAAACGCAAAGCCGCGGGACACAGGTTCACTTCTTTTTTTGGGAAAAAAAATTAACTGGACCCCTCGCACGCGCTCCCCTTACACGCGCTTCCACTGTTGTACTCTCCTCACAGAAAGAGCGCTTTTCCTTTTGAAGTTTCAAACTCATTTCTCTCTCTCTCTCTCTCTCTCTCTCTCTCACTGTTTGTTTCCCGAGAAATTTTTTTGAAAACAAAAAGACGAGAGAGGAGAAGAAGAAGAACAAGGATAATTCATCCTCGTTCAACTCCGTTTAAATTCTTCATTCTCTGACTCTATTTCAGTATTCCTCGTTTGGTGCGTGTGCAAAATCGTGCTAGAACTTGAAATCCGTTCCGAATTTCGAATTGAATGAGTGTGGTTGGGAAGAGACAGATGCCGCGATTCAGTTCAACCGTTCACCACCAGCGTCAGAGTTCCGATAACGTCATCCTCGATTCATCTTCCCACGGAAGATGGTTCAATTCTTCAGGTTTCGCTCAGGTGAGGTTTTCGTTTTCCGATCGTTTATCTCTTTTTTTTTTCTTTGAAATTCAGATACGGCACGTGCTAAATGTTTTCTGTGTGTTCCGTACGGAACAATTGTTCCATGCAGGAGTTCGGGACTCGATCTTCGAGTTTGAGAAAAAACGACGATGATCGTGTTTGGACCAGTGGACTCCTTGACTTGCATTCATTCGATACTGAACTTTTACCTGAGGTTTGGTGTGTGTTTGAACTAGCGTTTTATGTGCATCGAGAAAAGCTTATAATCAAATAGGGCTTTAAACTGAAAAGCTGTTTAGGTTATGTACAAAGCCTTACGTTCAGTTTGAATTAAGCTGAGTTGCTTGAATTAGTGTGATGTTATGTTAGAGTTTAGTTTATTTGTTGCCTAATTTTTTAATTGAATTGTGCACTAGAATGGCTAGTTAGTTAGGTTTTTGGTGTTCAGCTTGGTGATTTGCGTGAACATGCAAGTGACTGGGGATTTTGATTTGACTTTGAATAGATGTATGATGCTCACAATGATTATTTGTCGAATCATACTCTCCTCCGGGGACAAGGTTTTGATGAGTTTGAGTTGGGCAACAAATTCGCACAAAGTTCTCGCAGTTTGACGGATAGTAATCTCATTAAGAGCGTCACAACAGATAAAGAGAGAGCTAACAATGTTGCCAAGATCAAAGTTGTGGTATGCTTCTGCTGTTTGTTTAATTTTTATGCCCTGTATGGCTTTTTCTTTTATTGATAAGTTGAGGGCCTTCAGTTCATTTAAAATTGCATTTTGACTGACTGTGATGCAATCGGCTCCAGGTTCGGAAGAGACCACTAAATAAGAAAGAGATAGCAAAGAAAGAAGAAGATATCATTACCATAGACTCAAATTTTCTCACAGTGCATGAGAGAAAACTCAAGGTGAGTAAGTGGTAGGTTGTCTTACAAATCTGTGATTCCAGGATGTGTACTCTCAGGAATTTGTTCACACTTCTCGTATATATGTATAGTCAAGTCAAGTTTGATGCAAACTAGTCTATGCTGCTTTTGCTGCGATTTGAATGCATTTTTTTAACATGTAAATACTTTTCACAATCAATTCTGGAACGGGCCAAACTTTTGGACATGATGGCAAATACTCTATGGCTCTGTGCTGCTTTTGTTTCTGACACTTTGTAATCAAACTTCAACATAATGTCATGTGCCTGGTACATTCTGTTTAAAATTATTTAGAAATCAGAACATAAATTGCATCAAAGTTAATTATAACCAATAGAATTTGATAAGTATAAACTTCCTCACGAAGTATTGCCAAAGGTCCTGGAAAATTTCAGTGAAGATTTTGCTCATTTATTTGTTGCATCCAAGTCTGAAGTAACAAGCTAGTTCTCAAAAGTAAAGGTAAGGGAAAAATAAATTAAAAAATATCAAAATATATTACTTTTGACATGGATGATCTTTCTTGTCAATGGTTCAAACTCTAGTGTAGTTGAAGTCTGTATCAATAATTTCAAAATCACTCTTTCGTGTCTAAGTAATTCAAATTGCACTGAATATCTTACAAGTTACAATTACTGTCAGATAGTTTATTAAATGAGATCGGCAAACTTTGTAATCAATGTTGATCCAATCATGCTATAATTTTACAATTGAAACTTCATATTACTAAACTTGGACGTTTAGCTATTGTACTTTTGTCTGATTTGCATCTCCTCTTCATCTGTGTCTGCAGGTTGACTTAACAGAATATGTTGAGAAACATGAGTTTGTTTTTGATGCTGTGCTGAAAGAAGATGTTTCAAATGATGAAGTGAGTATTTAACTAGCCATGGCTCTTGTTATAATGTTGACTGTTTATTCAATGGTTTCACTGGGTTAATCACTATTAGTTGTTCTCTAGGTGTATGCTGAGACTGTGGAGCCGGTTGTTCCACTGATTTTTCAACGAACAAAAGCAACTTGCTTTGCATATGGTCAAACTGGTAAGATTTTGTTTATTGCTAACTGAGAAATGAATAATATTGCACTAACCTCCAAATTGTAAAAGTAAAGATTATCTTTCAACATTTTTAAATTGAACTGAAAAATTACTCTGTTCACCATATTTTAGAATACGAACACCAAATGTTCCTTGAATATATTTTAAAATATGAATTTAACAAATTCAGCTATGAAGCAATGTAATAATAATATTACCTTGAATTCTTGATAATCTTGCATACTATATATCATATTATTAATTATGTATTTCATTGGTATGTGATCTTATATCTGAGTTGACAACTTGACATATATTTTAAGAAATACATATGTACTTGGTCCTAGAGTAAATGGACCTCCCCTTGGAAATGAAGTTAGTTGAATGACAATATTGCTTTTGTTGTATTTTTCTATTTTTAGAAATAACTTATAGCTCCATGCTTTTTAGTGTTACAAACTTTTGCCTTTATGTTTCTTACATTGAAGGTTTGAATCACCAGAACTAGTCTGCCTTATTTCGATCCCATATAATTACATAAACCTATGTGGCTTTCATTTTGATACCCTGGGCTAATATTTATTGCACTATCTGTGGCCTGTCAACTCCATAAAAACATCTCCATTTAATCCATTCTTTTTAGATAGCTGTATAGTACTATTTGGTTTAAACTTGTGCATGTCAAGTAAATAATTCCCCTGGCCAAATAGTGGATTGAATTTTATTTGTGTATACCCCTTTGAAAATTATCTGGATCAATGGTTGAGTGTGCCTGATTTCTTTCTTTCTTTCTTTCTCTTCATTATTTTCATTTTCAAATTTCTTCTCTGAACTCAATAAAAAGTCTTTCTACCTATTGCCTTATTGTGTAACTCCTATTTCCTTTTTAATATTCATTGCACCCTGTATCCTAAATTCCTAATAGCATATACTCTGGATATCTTCTATTTTTGTGATTACTTTGAGTGGATGTCGGTGTTCTGATATATATTGTGGATCTTGTCAGGAAATGCATTGTGCAGTTTGCGAAACACAGACACATACATATTCTATTTGACTTGATTTTCTCCTACCTCCAAAATTTTTAGTTGATATGTGATTGCTTATATCATATAGGGAGTGGGAAGACATATACAATGCAACCATTGCCTCTCAAAGCATCCCAAGATATTTTACGGTTAATGCACCACACATACCGGAACCAAGGTTTCCAATTGTTTGTTAGTTTCTTCGAAATATATGGGGGGAAACTTTTTGATCTCCTCAATGATCGAAAGTAAGTCCTATCAACTTCTGATCCGGAATATGTATTGCTTTGGGGGTTATTTGCTTGATTGGTTTATGATTTTTGCAGAAAACTTTGCATGAGGGAGGATGGGAAACAGCAGGTTTGCATTGTTGGCTTGCAAGAATATAGAGTATCTAAAGTTGAGACAATCAAGGAATTTATTGAGAGAGGAAATGCCACAAGAAGTACGGGTACAACTGGAGCAAACGAGGAATCCTCTCGATCACATGCTATACTTCAGCTTTGTATTAAGAGATCAGCTGATGGGACTGAATCAAAGCCTGCTCGAATTGTGGGAAAATTATCTTTTATAGACCTGGCTGGAAGTGAACGCGGTGCAGATACTACAGATAATGATAAGCAGACTAGGTGGGATTTTATTTTATTTTTTAAACCAAAAGAATTCTTAAATCGTTATCTTCAATCAGAGTTTGCTAGCTGATATGTCATTTGACTGACTGGAAGACTTGCCAAATAATTTATGTTCTATCTCCAGAAGTAATTATGTCACAGTGCCTATTTGGTTTGATTAATTTAATTTTTATTTTTAATTACAGGATTGAAGGTGCTGAAATTAATAAAAGCTTACTTGCTCTGAAAGAATGCATTAGAGCTTTAGACAATGACCAAGGGCACATCCCTTTCAGAGGAAGTAAATTAACTGAAGTTCTGCGAGACTCTTTTGTTGGTGATTCACGCACTGTGATGATATCATGCATTTCACCAAGTTCAGGTTCAAGCGAACATACTCTTAACACATTGAGATATGCTGACAGGTATGTAGTTTGAAATTTTCTGGTCAAGAAGTGATTGCTGATATAAAATAATTTCTAATGGACAGTTACATTTCAGGGTGAAGGGCCTGTCAAAAGGAAACAGCTCTAGAAGGGATCTGCCTTCTTCCTCAAACCCTAGGGACTCCACTGTGTTGCCTGGGCCCTCAGTTGTATCTCACGAAGCCACCTTTGAGGATGAAACAACATATGTTTCCAGTGAGAGGAATCGATTTGGCTGGCCCAAACAGCTTGAAAGAGAACCCTCTCCTCCAAATAATGTTGATCGTGTTCCAAGTACTAGGATGGGGGGGAATTTGGCGTCATCTTATTCTGATTCACAAAAGGGTCAAAGAGGTAGTCAAAGTGACAGAGCCGGAAATGAATTTGATTACCTAGGACTAACAAATGAACAAGACAGAATGAGGAAAACAAGTAAGAGGGCAGATAACAACCAATTATCTGCTGTGGAGGAAAAGAGGAAGATAGAATCTCGTATTAAACATGTGGACGCATCTCATTTTGCAGCTAATCATTTTGATCCTGATGATGATCTAAATGCCCTCCTGAAGGTATAATAATCTTTTGCCACGTTCAAAGAAATGTTGTTTTGACTATTAAAATACTGAATGATGTCTGGTTTGCTCGGTGATTAGGAAGAGGAAGATCTTGTAACTGCTCACCGGAGGCAAGTGGAGGAAACAATAGACATTGTTAGGGAGGTGTGTACAAATCTCTTTACCTTTCTTTGGATTTGCTAAACTTATGCAGGAGATGAATTTTCTTTAATATTGTGAATTTCTTATGCAGGAGATGAATTTACTTGTTGAAGCTGACCAACCAGGAAATCAACTGGATGATTATATTTCCAAATTAAATACCATTTTATCACAAAAGGCAGCAGGAATCTTCCAATTACAGACGCAGTTGGCTCAGTTTCAGAGACGTTTAAATGAGTATAATGTTTTCATATCTTCTGGTAACTGATAGTTCTAATGAAAAAATGATTGATGTGATGTGGATGAAGAATTCTTTATGTTCTTCAGATATGGCTTCTAAGATTTCATTGCGGAGGATTGTTTTTTGATTGTTTAAAATGTTGATATCGAGAAGATGGTTGTGGTTTTTGGAGTGCAGTGACAGGAATCAAAACCTCCTTGTTCTTCACTTGATTCCTTAAGCGAGTCATTATTGTGACTTGAATTAAATTAAATTATATACAAATTTATGTCCACGTGCTTTTTTGGCATACTATCATCAACTGTGGTTTGTACAATATAAAGTCAAATACCCTGTTTGGGGTTGCTTGTATTTGTGACCGGAAATCTTATGATTTTTTTGTTTGTGTAAGGGAAACTAAAAGTTGAGAGAGAATGAAGAAAGGAAACGTGATTTGGGATTTATTCAATATTCAAACTTTCAAGTTGATTACAAGAGGAAAACTCCCCCTATTTAAAGCTAAGCAAACTAACTAAATAACCAACTAAAACAAACAAAACAGAGTTAGTTTTTAACTAACACTGAACTAACTAACTCCTTTTCACCCTCTCTCAAACTCAAATTTCTAAGGAATGGACATTGAGTTTGGGTCTTAAAAACAAACTGCTAGAAGGAGCTTTGGTGAGAAGATCAACAATATGAAACTGTGAGGGAATGTGTTTGACTGTTATAACACCTTGAGCTACCTTCTCCCTTACAAACTATAGATCCAACTCAAATTTTTTTGACTTGGAATGCAAAACTGGATTTCTGGTAAGGAGGACAGCACTTAGATTATCACACCAAATATGAGGTGGTGTAGAAGGACATAAATGCAACTTAGTGAGAAGAGACTTAAGCCATCCAATTTCTGCCACCACAGTTGCTAAAGCCCGAAATTCTGCCTTTGTGCTTGATCTGCTTACAATACGTCCAGGAGACTAAATTCTTTCCCAAGAAGACGCAAAAACCAGTGGTGGATCTCATGTCTGTAGTATGAGAGGCCTAATCAGCATCTGCATCTACATAATCAGTGATGTTTAAGTTGTTTGATTGTTGAAAAAAGAAGACCATGATCCTTTGTGCCATGAAGATATCTTAAGACTCTTTTGGCTGCCTTCCAATGATTCTCCAAAGGGTTGTGCATGAACTGACACAATTTATTCACAGCATATGAGACATCTAGTCCTATAATGGTAGCATGTTTCAGGCCTCCAATGATGCTTCTTTATAAAGTAGGATCCTGAAATCTAGTTGTGCCATTTGCTGCAAATTTGGTATTTGGTGCCAAAGGAGTTTTGATGGGTCTGTAATCCTGCATATTAACCTTTCTAAGTAAGTCACTTATGTATTTTGTTTGGTTGAGAAGAAGCTTACTACCCTTTATATCTTTTGCCTTAATTTGAAGGAAATAGTGCAACCTGCCCAAGTCTTTTAGAGGGAATTGATTTCTGAGTTTAGAAATTATATGTTGAATGACAATAAGTGAATCTCCTGTTACTAAAATGTCATCAACATATATGAGAAAATAAGTAGTGGACAGATTTGTAGTATGTATAAATAAGGAATTGTCACATTTTGCAGGAGTAAAACCAAGGGAAATGAGAGTAGAAGCAAGTTTAGCAAACCAAGCTCTAGGAACTTGTTTCAAACCATATATAGCTCTTTTTAAGTGAGAAACATAATTAGGATTACTGGATACAAAACCTGGAGGTTGTTTCATATATACTTCTCCTTGAAGAGGGCCAATGTCTATTTGCTTGATGGACCAGCCTTTGATTAAGGCAATTGAGAGGATGAGTCTAATAGTGACAGGCTTAACAACAGGGCTAAAGGGTTTCACAATAATCAAGACCCTCTTGAGTAAATTCTTTAGCCATTAGCCTAGCCTTTTGTTTGGAGATGGAGCCTTCTGGATTTCTTTTAATCCTGAAGATCCATTTATTGCCTATAACTTTTCTGTTCTTGGGTAGAGGAACCAGATTCCAAGTATTGTTTTTGTTTAGAGCATTCATTTCCTCCTGCATAGCATTATGTCATTCGGTACTTTCCTAAAAGCCTGAGGAACAAAAGAAGGTCCAATTTTAGAAATTATAACTCTTGGTTTACAAATTCTTGGTCTCCCTCTTGTGGTCATAGAGTGAGTGTTGGTGATAGATTGAGGAAGAAGAGTAGTAACATGAGTAGCAGTAGGCTGTTGTGGTGGAATTTTAGGAAGAGGATTAGGATTTTCCTTGATGTTGGAGAATTAGTAGGGTGAGTTTGATGAATAGATTTTGGAGAAACCAAAGCCATTGAAGGTGGATGAGTCACAATAGTATCAGGAACAGTTTCATCATCTAAGAAGAACCTGTCATTTTGAAGAGGAAAAATAGATTCATCAAATATATGTCTGACAGTATAGAATTTACCAGGGGCATTAATGCATTTGTATCCTTTATGATGAGTGGCATATCCAAGGAATATGCATGGTTTAGACCTGAGTTCCATCTTATGAACATTGTAAGGTCTTGTGTAGGGATAACACAAGCAACCAAAGCATTTAAACATAGAATAGTCAGATGGTTTGTGAAACAATTTTTCAAAAGGACGTAGCATGCTAATAACAGGAGAAGGAAGCCTGTTTATAGTGAAAATAGTAGTTGAAAAAGTGTCAATCCAATTGGTGGCAGGTAAGCATGAGCGAGCTAATAAGGCGAGGCCAACTTCAGTAACATGTCTATGCTTCCTTTCAGCGGAGCCATTCTGTTGATGAGTGAAAGCACAACTAAACCTTTGCATAATACCATTTTCTGATAGATATTTCTTAAAATGAACATATTCCTTGGTATTATCCGTTTGTAAACATTTTATTTTCTTGTTTAATTGCAATTCAATCATACTTTTAAATGATATGGAGGATAAATCTTCAAATTTATTTTGTAAGAAGTAAAGCCAAGTGTATTTGATGTAAGCATCCATAAACAGAATGTAGTATCTATGACCATTTTGAGAAGGAGTAAGGACTGGGTCTTCATATGTCTGAATATACTAATTGTAAAGGCTCAGTGTATCATTGATTCAGAACCGTCTTCGATGCCTTTTGTTTGGTCTTGGGATGATTAGAGAAAGAGTAATAGCTGGATATAAAGAATGAAGGGTCACTGAAATCCCGAGGAGATGTGGAGGGGGTGCATGTTAGAAATGCAAGAATTGGGCTTCAATGTCCCCGTTTGGTTATCCAAATGTTAGAAACAAGTTTTTTATGTCACGGAGTTAATGATGCCTAAAAGAGTATGCATGATTAATATTAATCTTTGGACGATACCTCAATGGAATCAAGTTTAGCTACCTGGATTACCAAACATATACACATACTTACTGCAGAAATCCCCTCGACTAGTCACAATCTGTGGGTTGTACTCTTATTGCTGGTTTTACATGGATATTTTTAGACGCAGATGATAACAATATCAATCGGTTGGGTATCAATGATAATTTCATACATAACTTTGCGAAATTCCAATTGAATTCCTTATTGTCGTTTTGGACATTTGTCCTCTACTTGATTATCATTCTCTTTTTCGTGGCTTTCAAATCAAGACATAGGCATAAGGTAGTTTGACATGTCAATGTGTCAAAATAATTGACCCATTTTATGATAGCTTCACACCCCCAATTGGGATACTCACTGGCCAACATGTTTTCGTCTGTTGTACCTGAAGCTTGGTGTGATGTGTCATTCTTTTTTTTTTTTTGGACCAGTGATGTGTCATTCTTTGGTTACTATTATTTACCTAAACAAAAAGCAGCATCATAGTTTATGGTCGAGCATTGATCATTGGAGTCTCATGCCACGTGTTGTATGTAAAGAACACACTGATCCAAAGTGAAATTTATATTCTTATGCTCGATGCTAGGAAGGAACACATTAATATATTCCTTGAGAATTTTTATCATGCTTTTTTTTTGTTTGCTTGTTAACCAATCACTGTTCTTATTTCCAACTTTTTATTCCTTGGTCATGATAGGTATGCATTTCCCTTTTTAATTTATAAATTTGTGTAAACATTTTACATTGGTCCTAGTGGAAGAATAATTTAGGGCCACGTTTTAAAAAAATTAATGAAGAAAAGGGTATGGTTAGAATTTATTCCCATTGTGAATGTTATCTTTGTCTGTTAGCCCTGTCTTGATGAAGACCTTGCTGCAGTTTAGAGAGACAACAAGCATGACATGCTGATTCTATCTTGCGTTTTATGCTTTGCATGAAAAGTTAACACTTTTCAGATTACGGTGAATTTTTTTGGTCTATGATTGTGGTGAATGTAAAACTTAACTAACAGCGCCAATGCAGCCAAGGAAAAGCTAAAAGGATTTACTTTTATTATTTTTATTATTATTTTTGTTTTCATAGAATTTTTCTAAGTGTCCGATTAGTATACAGTAGGGTAAACGAAATTATGAAAAGGAAAAAAAATCTAAAGGTTAATATTAATCTTTCACGTTATTCAAAACCGTCAAAATTCTATTTGATTATAGAATTTTTTTTTTTTGGGTTTGACAGTTTAACCAAGGAAGTCTTGAACGCCAAAATGTTGAATTGGGCAAAATTGGTTTAACCTCAACGGTAGTAGTAGGTATCATTAAATTTGTTTGAACATTGGATTGGATTAGAAAAGATAATTTAACATAATTGATTTTCTTATGATTCATTATATTGATTTAATTTAAAATGCAAATACGATCCAAACTAAATCATATTAGATTCACTTAATTTCAATGTTTGATAGAATTTCTGATATTTGTAAAACTTTAATTTTATTAAACATTTAATACGAGGTTAAATTAATTCATAGAAATGCATTACACATAAGTTTAGGTCAAATCATCAAAATATAAATTATAATATAGCTGTATATTAATTATCAATCTTAAATTATATTTAAATGTGATAGAGAGGATGGAGTTTAACAGAAGGGTATAATGAAAATGAATTAATTTTGACTATAAAACTGATCAGGTTTTTCTTTTCTTAATTGCACAGTTTGGATTTTGAATGAGTTGGTTGGATTTAGTATCACTGTTTACTGTATCTATTGACGCCAGAATTGAGCAAAATAACTATAAGTCTAAGATCATGTTTACCTACCAAAACTAATAAAAAGGCATAAAAATAGAGGTTGTTACTTGTTAGTGTGAACATTGTTGGTAAACATCATTCAAGTAGCCTGCAATGCATTAGATCCATTTTGCATCATCAGAAGTTTTGTCAGCAAGAAAAATGCAAATTTGGGCACTTAATTTTATATTTGAAGTCGGTGGACATGGTTAACCGCTCATGAAATTCAAAACCAAGTGCATAAAAGTTCTAGGGTATCCTTTGACTGTTGAGATATGAGAATCTATGCTGATTAGTGACAGCCACCACTTGTAATTAGGTTAGTAGTTTATCCTCCCACGTTGCACGCTGTTTCCTTTGTTGTCTTGTCTTGTTCTTCAATGACACCATGAGAACCTACACAGAATGGAGCAAGTCAAGGTTGAACTTGTGAAATTGTTATTTGTCAAAACCTTTTCATGTCTTTGAGTTGCTTGAAAATTTGGTAACACCCCTCACACTCACACACAAATGCAAACAGTGAAACTACTTGTAATCAACAAAATAGTATAAGATTGTTTTTCCTAATTGTAGTTCTTAAAGTTTAAACCGTCCATTATTTTTTTGGTTACCCGGCAAATTGTGTTTTGTTAAAAATTGTTAGTAAAAGAATTTAAACATGCATCTGCTCCCTCGTCCTTCTCCAAACTAGAAGTGTCTATTGGTCCTTTTAAGTCCACCTGTTGTTATCTATAAAAGATAAACAATAACCAATTTTCATCCAATACTACGGTCGGTTTGGTCGGGTTCGGTTAATTGTGGTTCTTGGTCTTTTCGGTCGGTTTTTCGGTAAAGTTTCTTAGGAAAATTTTAATTTTAATTTTAATTTTTCGTCAAACACCTTTTACGTATAAAATAATTTCAGCAAAAACTTGCATATAAAAATGATGTATTTCACGTTTTAGAGCCAATGCCTTATGGAATATGAAAGTGACATAGCATTGAAGCAGTAGGAAGTAATTCTATTAGATTTTTTTTTCTAATCCTAGATTGTACTAGTATCAGAAAAGAGCTTAAAAGTTATTAAATATTTAGATCTAACACATGCATTTAGAATATAATGATTTGATGATAAACGACTTCAGGTTGACCACATAAAGACCAATCTTAAAGAAAGTATCGTCAATATATCTAGAAATCAGTAAAGAGAAATAACTGCATGATATTCCTGGTAGCAGTCGGTCGGGTATGAGTGTCATCGGGTTTAATTGTTTTAACCCGAACCTGTTCGTTCTTAGTCACAATAAATCATTTAAATGATCCATTTTTACCCACAAACCCATTACAAACCGACCTGTTCTGACCTTTAAAATCGGATAGCTTAGGTTCACAGGATAACGTCGAAATTGGACACCCCTACTCCTAACCATGAAGTTAATTTTATAACTTCTCTTGACAGCTTGCTTCTTTAGATTGCTAAGGGTTTATATATTTGGGGCAATATTTTTTTTGGTTATAGCATGTCTTTATGGTGCTTAATGAGCATATATTCTTGTCACATAATTTTCTTTTACTACCGTTTACATCTAAACACAATTTAGCCACCAATATTATTTAATAATCAATGTTAATCCCTACATAGTTGAATATTTAGTGAATTAAAAAATTATTGATTCTATTTAATCCCAATTCGGTAACTCAATTGAGAACAAAACATGTATTAAAGTGTTTGTTTGATTCTGGTTAAAATTTTTATATCAAACTGATATTGATTAAAATTAAGTTTTTAATCCATTAATTAAATAAAGTTAAAAAATATTTCAAACGATGGACAAGTTCAATATTATATGACGTCATCAAACTTCATTTTAATAACTAATTAATTATTTGTGAATTCCTCGGTTGAATTTTACCACATGGGTCAAACAATATGATGAAGGGTAATAGGATGAATTTTATATATGGTTCTAGATATCTAATTAATCTAATATTTTAATTTGCATTTGTAAATGAGTTTGGGAATCACTTATATCGTCATAATAAATTTGTTTTCTTTAGGCTTGGCTAGATTCAGTTTGATTTTGAGATTGGAAAAGCCACATGATTTGTGTGTAAGCGTTATATAAAGTTATGTTGCATCATATGACTCATACAGTATCTTATGAAAAGTATAACATGGAAAATTAACCAAACAAATACAGATCCTCTGATCCCCTTTGGTGTTTTCTTTTAATGAAGTGAGGTTAGGTACACATGTATCCCACCTTACTTACCACCCTGCAAAAATCATGAGAAAAGCAAGTTAATTAAATCCAATGTCATGAAGGTTGAAAATCAAGTGTGAATGATGTGGATAAATAAGTTTCATATCGAATAAAAATGAGTAAGTGAAGTGACTTATAAATATATAGATCCATACATTAATTGGTTTTGAATTGTAAAGTGGTGTCCTATACTTATTTGTACTTCCGTCTAAACTCCTCCAACAATAATAGTGACTAATGTAGCTAAATAATTCACATTTGAGGCAGAATGAACATAAAATATAATTAGAATAGTCCATTCTGTCTCAATGGATAAAAAAGATAAAAAAGAATGCATCCAAAGAAAATTTTCTTGAAAACAACTTCACTCTACACGATTCAAACTTTTAAATCATCTATATAAAGAACTTACTTGAAGTCAGACCCTTCCCTATCATATATATATCTTTCGTACTTATTATAGTTAATGGTAATGTGGGCATAGAAACATTTTAATTACAAGTCGGTTTAAGAAAACTTAATTAATTAGTTATGAGTAGTTAGTGCTTATTATGATAAGACCCTAAGACTTTGTGTAAATGGTTCAAAATGTTTTGGTGTTACCGATAGTATTGTGTATCATGTAATCATTCTAGAATATAAATATACAAATTTAAAATATTCTGATCTAAAATAATAGTAAAACTCAACTTACTAATCTTTATTTAATGATTCAATTCTTTTACTATCATTTTATTAAGAAAGAGATAATGTGAATAACTTTTAAATAGAGAAAAAAATTATTATTTCTGTAATTAATGATTGAGATAATTAAAAAATTGTAGTTTAATCTTTACTAATATTAATTGAAATAAACTAACATTCTTAATCCGTAAGAATTAGTTATTTATTATTTGTATTTGAGATGAGAGGGAGTAACATTTTTCTTTTGTCTCTCAAAACTTCCTTAAATTCATTTACATTAATATTGTTGACCATCATTCAAGGTTATTGGCTACCAAATCTTGAAAAATAAAATATTTATGTAATAAAGCAAAATGACTCTTTTTTTAATCTAATATTTGACTTTCGTGTTGAATATAAAACAACTTTAAAATTTTAGATTAGTTGTCTCACTTTTAGAATTTTTACAAACTAATAAAAATAAAGAAAGTAGGATAACACAATGGTTAAAGAGGTGAAGTAGATGTATCACACAGTTTGAGTTATGATTATCCTAGATGTTCTACACTATGCATCTTGAATCTGTAATATAAGTCAAAGAAACTGTGAAGTAAGATATGAGGGGAAATTTTGTATTCCCTTTTAATTAATTCAAGCTATCTTATTGGTGGACTCACTAATTCATGTGTTGGAAATCTTGTTCTAGAGTGAGTTGTTTATCAAACTTAGACCCTAAGAAAACGTTAAGCTGGATTTACTAAAAAAAAATTAAACCAACCAATCAGTTTCTTAATCTGCTTCATTTCCACTCAAATCAATTTTTCTGATCACTTAACCAACTAATCAGAGACTGGAATCTACTTCACTGTGTTGTGCCATGGTTTATTTTCTTGTTTTCTTTTGAGACAGGACAATTAATGAAAGGATCGTCACTCATTTATTACGTTTACCTAAACTTCATTATGGGACCATTTTTTTCCAATCACTAAAATGATTAGATGTGATAAAACTAATTAAATTTGGCACATTTCAACTTCATTCTGATTGTAATCAAAAGAAGGTGCTTTTCTTTTCTTTTTATTTTATGAAAAAAAAATAGGTGAGTTAGGTCATATAAGCTCTCCAATGTTAACATATGTCTTCAGACTCAATGAACATTTATAGTTATAAAAGGAATATGGATCTTTTTCTAGAGCAAGCGTCTCGAGCACCCTTTTACATATTTTAAACCATTGGATATGAGGTTGTGAATGATATTTTCACCGGACTGTTAAAAATCATCCATATAAAAAATATTTGATAGAAATTTTTACATCAATTATAAAATAAATTGGTTTAAAGAAGTATTTTTATAAACAGTATAAAAAGTACACCACTAAAAAAACAACTGTTAGCGACGGACGTAATTGGTCGCTAATCAATGGAATTACCGTCGCTAAAACCTATAGCGACGGCATCGCAGACGGGAAAGGGGACGTCGCTAAAACCCTCGTCGAAAACACCGCAGCGACCACATACACACCGTCGCTAAATTATTGACGGCGTTAGGCCGTCGCTAAATTCGTCTCTGCCCCATAACTCCAGCCGTCGCTAAGTGTAGCCATACAGCGACCTTGAGTCCCCGTCGCTAGTAACAGCCAACAGCGACCACGCTATGCCGTCGCTATAGGTAGTGAGACAGCGACCAAGACATTCCGTCGCTAGTGGTAATGTGTATAGCGACGCCAAAGTCCGTCGCTAGTGGTTGTAAGGTAGCGACCACAATGTCCGTCGCTAGTGGTTGCCAGGTAGCGACCACAACGTCCGTCGCTAGTGGTTTCCAGTTAGCGACCACAACGTCCGTCGCTAGTGGTTGCCAGGTAGCGACCACAACGTCCGTCGCTAGTTGTGGCCAGGTAGCGACCACAACGAGCCGTCGCTAACGACAGTTTTTAAATTTTTTTAAAATTGATTCAATATTGACTGGTTTTGTTAATTTAGCTTTGAAAATATCTTAATATTTTGTATTTTGTATTGGCTGATAAAATTTTATAATTAAATTAAAATAATTTTTTTGAAGTAGTGAATTATTATTAAAAACAAAATAATATATTAAATTAATTTATGAAATAGGTTGAATTATTAATGATAGGTAGAATAAGGCTTTGTGATTTGAATGTAATAACCAATAAATATTGACATAATAAATAAAGAATGACAAAATAAATACTGAATGAAAATATAACATAACTAAAAATCAAATATACAAATGTGTATAAATAAAAGAACTACAATCAAGGTGGTGGGGGATCCTGGGGTGGTGGTGGGGGCGCCTGGGAAGTGGGGGGAGGTAGCCTCGCCATCAACTGCATCAGTAGCTCCTGCTGCTGAGCAAGTTGCCGACGAGTCTCGGCGTGCTGCTCCTCGGCCCGCTGTCGGTCCGCCTCGGCCTTCTGTCGGTCCGCCTCGTGCCGCTCCAACAGCAACTGCCTCTGACGTCGCTCCTCCTGTAGCTCATCGTTCAGGTTTTGAATTACCTGAACGACCTCAGTCGGAAGACCAGAGGAAGACGAAGAGGAAGGGGTCTTCCCCTTTTTCGCCAGCTGCGTGCCGACGCCACCCAATCCAAACACCCTCCCTTTCTTGTTCACACCGCCAACAGCCTCCATATAGATGGCGTTGTCGTCAGAACAAGATAGGGTGGGAGGAACCTCCCCTTCAGGGGTGGAAGCCACCAGGTCCGCCTCCTTCTCGGCCCTCCTGGCCTGATACGCCTCCTGTAAATTCAAAAACAACGATAGGATTAGTAAGCTGATTTGTAAGTAAATTAAAAGCATGTGTCAGTTAAAAGTAAATACCGCTAGCTCCGTAGTCTTCTGGTTTACCCATGCACCGGCTTTGTTCTTCTTGGTCATTTGCATGACCTCAAACAAAGAAGGCTCCCGGTGCTCCCTCAGCTCCTGTGGTGGACAAAAAACATTGAGATTATTATTTGTAAACATGTAAGACGAACCATAATTGAAATGTTTAACATAAATATACTTACAAATCTTTTCTTGTGCTCGAGGGTTGAAATGCTACCCCCAGTGTAAACCGAGGCTGCAGCATCGGCGGCTCTGTTGGCCCTATTCCGAGCACTCGCCTGCTGGAATGGGACCCCGCCCCACTTCTGGACCATCCCGTCCCAATGGTCCTCCGGGATCCAACGAGGGCGCTCACCCTTGTCCCTCACCTTCCAAAGGGTACTCTTGATGATTTTGGAGGTCTTTGTGGCAAAGACCTTCCTAATCTCATCAATCATACCCTCCGCCCACTGGTAATCACGCTGTAAAATGAATTGAGAAATCAAAATTAATAACGGGTCCATTTTACAAATCAAGTCACAATAAATGAGCTAGGAACTTACCGAGAAGGTGTCAAACCACCTATCTTGCACAACCTTCCCAGCATCTGTCCAAGATATATATGGACCATCCCACTGGGCCTTCAAAACCTTAGTAATCGCTTTGGTAGTGCGACTACTATCAACAAAGCTGTAATGACAACAATTATGTTAGGAGTAAAACAACACACAATCTAGGGAGACACCCAAAATTTCGGCAGAGTCTCCCCTGTAAATGTAACATTTCCAAGTTTAAATAGTTACCCTGTTACAAACAGAAGAGTGCCCAGTACAATTCAATCTATACAAGTACTAATTAAAGTAAGCAACAATAAACCAACAAGTCTTTCAACTAAACCCTAATATAAAGTATCATACAAATAACATAAAAGTATATAAAATTTAGTCACTTACTCGTCTCCGGCCGGCACGGGTACCAACATGGGCAGAGGGGATGCCGGAGGTGGGGTCGCCTGATGGCCATGGTCCTCCAAGCCACCAACTCCAGGAGTCTGCTCTGGGGTGGTCAGCTGTGGGGGTGATGGGGTTGTCTGCTGTGGTGGTGGTGATGGAGTGGTCTGCTGGAGTGGTGATGGAGTGGTCTGCTGTGGTGGTGGTGATGGAGTGGTCTGCTGTAATGGGGATAGAGTGGTCCGCTGTGGTGGTGATGGAGTGGTCTGCTGCCCTGGGGTTTGCATCCCCAGACGGGAAGCCGGGGTCCTGGACCCACCACCCCTACTGAAGGACAGTCGACGTCCCGTCATCTGTGGATAAAATCATGAAAAGAAAGGTTAGTCTCAGGATATATATAAACCTATGTATATATGTTTAACAACTACATACTCTGTGTCTGTTTCAGTTTCAAATTCCCCCTCAGTTTCAGTGTCACTGTGGTTATCTGTTTGAACAAGTTCATCAGTACCCAAATCAGCCCTAGACCGTTTTGATCGAGAGACAAGGTCTTTGTCAATGTGTTCACCCCCCGTAGTGGCGAGTGTCTCATCCATTATGACTGGATCAATGTTGAACAACAAATTGGCATCGTTGAGCTCGTGTGGTGCAAGCTGATAAGCGTCATCGACCTCCTCGGAGACATTGTCAGTGATCTGACTTCGGGCCTTGGCCTTGATTACTGCATACCAGTCCCGATGTCCTCCCGGGAAGTCGGTGTAATAAACCTGCTCAGCTTGTTGGGCAAAAATGAAGGGATCAAACCCTTTATATCTACCATTCTTCTTGACCTCAACTAAGCCGTAGTTGTTGTCAACCTTTGTTCCAACACCGATTGTGTTGTCGAACCAATCACATTTGAATAGAACAATATCTCTTCTTAGTCGTCCAGAGAATGAAACTTCAACAATCTCCGTCAGCACTCCATAAAAGTCTTCTTCCAACTGACCGGCGGTGCCTTTAACACAAACCCCGTAGTTATGGGTGCGCATCCCTTCACTCCATTGAAGAATATTAAACTTGTAGCCATTTACGTAGTAAATAGGCCATTTTTTAACAGTCTTCACCGGCCCCCAAGAAAGGGCTTGGAGTAAAGAATCTTCAATATGGTTGTTAGGGTCTTGTATCTATGTACAACATAAGAAGTAGGTCATTGTTACCATATTGACGGGAGTTAGAAGCAAATAGGCTTAAAAACACTTGGTATACGGGTCTTACATGTTGCGCGAACCAACCAACGAACTTGGATGACACCTCACTATGAATTTGGTCATCAGTTAAATCATTTTGCTCAAGTTTTAGCATATCTGTGTATAAGCTATTGAAAGAAACAAATAAGTTTAATATAAAAGCTACGTTAAGAATGTATAATATAACTTCTATGACTTACTCAATAAAGGGTTCCACTTCTGGGCAATTGAGAAGAATGTACAAGTGAGCCGCCTTTCGATCTTTCTCATCAATGTAACATTTTGTGAGTCTGCCCCCCGGGTGACCAGGATAGTTGAAAATCGACGTTTGTTCATCAAACCTTGTGCGGCTGGCTACACCAAGATTGCGGGGAATTCTACTCATTCTAGTTTCTATCTCCGTTGGAAAATAGAAAGAAGCAAAGGTTGTCATTTCTTCGACTAAGTATGCCTCACAAATTGAAGCTTCAACGCAGGCTTTGTTCGACACTTTATCTTTTAAAGAGCGTAAGAATCTTCAACATCATTAACAAGGTGGTGTTAAGTTAGAAAATACTATTATAAGCATGACATTAGCGAGTAAATTAAAGAGTTCACCAAGCATTCACCTTTCGAATGGATACATCCAACGATACTGCACTGGGCCAGCAACCAAGGCCTCGTACGGTAGATGGATAGGCAAATGCTCCATGGAGTCAAAAAAACTTGGTGGGAAAATCTGCTCCAACTTACAAATCAATACCGGGATAGTTTCTTCCATCTTTACAAGTTTCTCCACACTCAACGAAGTAGCCGTCAACTCCTTAAAGAAGTGACTCAACTCCACTAACGGTTTCCAAATAGGCTTCGGTAAGGCATGAAACGCGTACGGGAGTAGTTGTTGCATAAACACATGGCAATCATGACTTTTCATGCCAAACACCCTGCCCTCCTTCACGTCGACACATCTACTCAAGTTAGAAGCGAATCCGTCAGGCAGGGTCAACCCATTCATCCAAATACACACAGCAATCTGTTGTGGTCTAGTTAAAGCATATTTTGCATGGGGTTTAAACATTCTTCCACGTCCCGCATCCCTCAACTCCAACTCCTTTCTGGAACACCAAATCGGAAGGTCTAGACGACTCTTCTCGTTGTCCTTTGTTCTCCCTTTGATGTCCATAACAGTGTCAAAAATATTCATGAAAACATTACGTTCAGTGTGCATCACATCAACGTTGTGTCTTAACAACAAGTCTTTCCAATATGGCAAATCCCACAACACACTCTGCTTCACCCAGTGGTGTTCCTTACCATAACCCGCAAACTCCTTAACACTCTTGTCCCAGATGTAAGGATACTCTTCGACCCTCTGCCAAACTCGTGCACCAGATAACCTACGGGGTGGAGGTTCGTTAACAACCTTGTTCTTCTTAAAAGCGGTTTTGTTCCTCCTAAACGGGTGATCCAACGGTAGAAACTTTCTATGACAGTCAAAGAAACTTGTCTTGCCACTAACAGGGAGTGATTCCCCCCCGGTATGTTCCATGCATACAGGGCAAGCAAGCTTCCCAGACGTGGACCATCCAGAAAGCATACCATAGGCCGGGAAGTCGTTAATAGTCCACATCAAAACAGCACGCATCATGAAGTTGTTCTTCAAAGACACATCGTATGTCATTACACCGACATCCCATAACTGTGATAACTCTTCAACCAACGGTTGCAAAAACACGTCTATGTTCGCCTTTGGATTTTTGGGTCCTGGAACCAGTATAGATAGAAACATGACCTCCCTCTTCATACACATATCAGGCGGCAGATTGTATGGGGTCAGGATGACTGGCCAACAAGAGTAAGCCCTTCCGTATTGACCGAACGGGTTAAACCCATCAGTACATAGTCCAAGTCTTACATTTCGCGGCTCGCCAGAAAAGTCCGGATATAGCTCATCCAAACACTTCCATGCTTTCCCGTCGGAAGGATGGCAAAGAAACCCCTCTTGTGATCGGTTCAGAGCATGCCAACGCATGTGTTTTGCCGTGGACAATGAGGCATACAGGCGCTGAAGGCGCGGTGTTATAGGGAAGTACCACATTTTCTTCCTGGCCGTCCGGGTTACCTTCCCTCTCCTTTTAACGGTCTTGTAGCGTTCCTCATTACAATGCAGACATTTTGTGACACTCTCGTCTGCAAACTCATTTCTGAACAGCATACATCCACCAACACAACACTCTATCTTCACACAACCCAACCCCAAGTTTGCCACTTGTTTCTTAGCACGGTACAGGTTTGCTGGCATTCTGTGATTACTAGGCATGGTGGAACCCATCAGACTGACCATCCTATCAAAACAACCTCCAGAAAGATTATAATCTGCCTTTAGGCTTAAAGCAGCTAGGGAGGCGGATAACTCAGTGTGACTGTTGCACCCGTCCCACAATGGAGTCTGAGCCGCCGCCAACAAATCATAAAATCTCTTCACCTCCGGATTAGGATCCTCCTCTACATTGTCAGAGTCCCCATCACCTGCTTGGTCATTATGTTCCAGCACACGTCCGGTGGAGGGTCCAACATGATCCATCACCATTTGTTCTATGTTGTTGTACGTATCCCTGTTTCCTCCAACCTCGTAGTAAGACTGTTGCACGGTTACGTCTGACGGTCTACGCGGTAACTGCTCACCATGGTTGTACCAGCAGTGGTATGTTTCCATGAACCCTTTCTCAGTTAGGTGGCACATGACATCATCCGCGTATTCAAAACTCATGCATTTGCACCTTGAGCACGGACAACGGATCTTCTGAGTCACTTCAAATCCAGGCGTGTTTGCTGTAGCGAACGGAATGAACTCCAACAGCCCCGTCATAAACTCCTCAGTCACTCGCCGATTGCGATCTAGTCGGTTGTACATCCATCGCCGATTAGCCGGTACCTCCATTTACAATATCTAACAAGCACGATTTCTGTTACTTTAAATTATTGTAATTTTATTTGACTGTCGGTTGTAAATCACTCCCTATCTCTTTGATGTTGCAAATTGGTGGGGCCCTATCCCATTCGGGATGAATATGCAACCAACTGTAACCCATCTCTGTTGTATGTGGTCTATCTTGTGTCGTTCATGTTCATTTAAAATTTCGGCAGCATTTCGCATTAGTCCCCGAGTACACAGAGATACGTACGGTATGAAACACCGCACGCAGACATGCACCCTGAGGACAATACGAAACACCATAACCGAAATTTTATATGAACATTCAACGTCTTAAGATAGACTATATACAACATTGATGGGTTACGCCCTACTGGTTACAAATTCATACCAAACTGTCCAACTGGGACAATTCAAGATCCAACACAACACGGTACATTAGCCGGTTGTTTTGAAACTTGAACGGGAATCTAATGGGTTCACACACGACTAAACTCTACATTATTAAATCATGAGTTTCATTTTTTAAGTTTCCTAAGAAAGGGAGCCTGTCAAAATTTTGGCAGAGTCTCCCCTGTAAACTGGACATTTCCCAAATTTACGAACAACCTGTTACATACATAAAACTTTCCAGAAATGATAAATATACATACCATACGTATTGTATATGATATTAAGAGTTATGAATACGATCGAGAGACAAGGTTATCAGTACATAAAACCAATGCCTAATGAGCTCTGCTCTCCACTAACAAACAACATTACACATGCATAAAGAATCATGTTATCAGCACACAAAACCAATGCCTAATGAGCTCTGCTCTCCACTAACACACAACATTACACATGCATAAAGAATCATGTTATCAGCACACAACCAATGCCTAATGAGCTCTGCTCTCCACTAACAAACAACATTACACATGCATAAAACTCATTATAAACACATCAAAACCAGTTCCTAATCTCTCTACTAACAAACAACAATTGACATGCATACATATATCGAGAAAGTCAGCGTTAAGGGATTACCTGGGGAAAAAAGTCGGTGATGAATACGAAGCTGAAGAGAGACGATCAGAGACCACGCGTGATGTGTGTTACCCTGTATGACAAACCAAGAAGTCGTTAGACAGTTACAAGTAGCAAGGAAACTAAACAAAGATAGACACGCCAAGCAAATTATAGATTACATAACAATGACTTCTTAATGATCTAGACACTTGGGATCCACGTGAGAATGAGTCCATGAGAGATGCAACGGAGACTACATTTGCATTATTAAACATTCTAAACGTTATTTATAATGGTCTACTGATTCACTTCAGCCAAATAATGAGCGTGTATACTGTGTAACCGGGCCAGGGCTGCTTGACGATTTTATTTATTAGTCTTTTAACTAACATACCAAATTAAGTTGGTTAAGATATATAAAAATATGATCTAAGAGATAGAGTTTTTAATATGAGACTTGAAAAGTTAACGAATGACAAAAGTTAATTGAAATTATTGTTCTAACAATTCAAACAATGTGTAACATCAATCTTCTCTAATAGGTAGTGTCTTTTTTTATAAGGGATACCGAACAAACACTAAAATTCACTAAATTTTAGATTAAAATGATTTTATAAACTGATTTTGTTAAAGCAGAAACTGTAAGGAGGAGTGACTTCAACCAGAACATGGTTCTCATGACTAGAAATCAATTTGGGAAGACTTTCTAAACATATACAATTGCAGTGAAACATGTTTTTAGAAAGTGAAAAATAATTTTAGGCTAATGTTAGTTTGTTAGAATATATTAGAAGTGTTAGTGGAAGAATTCGAACTTACAACCTCTCCCCCTCTTCCTTCTCCCTTCACCCTTCCAAACTTGAAAAGTGAATTTGAAAGGAAACAATGTAAAATAGTGGTCGTGAAAAAGGGGGATCAGGAATCATTCAGAAAACAGAACCTAAACTAAAGCTGTGTGTATAACTCAGGAAATAGAGATGCTAAAATTTCTCCACCATTAGGAAAAAAATGCATTTCAAGGGAGTGGAGTTGAAAGTTGAAACAGAGGTAATGTTAAATACTTCAAACATGCGGTAATATAGATATCAGATCAAATGCTATCCGAATGATAGAGTGCTCCTAATCCCAACAGAAGAAAAGATGCTGCAAATGCCAGATGCAAAACACAAACTTAAGAGCAAGAACCACCAACTTTGCTACTCAACAATAAACTAGAGGAACATCCATAATGCTTAATTTCATTCTCTAGTCATAAACAGGAATCACCGAATGAGCCATTATAAGGGACAAATGAGAAAAGAGATGAGAGGACGAGAGAGTGAGTGAGAGACAAACCTTACCCTGCAATGGCACACGGAGGCTCGACGGAGGAAGAAAGGAGTAGACGTCAGAGAGGGCTTCCGAGGGAGGAGAGGGGGGACGGCGGGTGAGAGGCACACGAACAGGGAAAGGAGGTCCGACGGTGAAGGGAGGGAGGAGAGGGAGACGACGGGTGAGGTAGCAGGTCCGACGAAGGGAGGGAGGAGAGGGAGACGGCGCTGCAAGAGGAATGGGAAAGATAGGGCAACTGACAGGGAAAGGGGTTGCTGTCGAGTTTGATTAAATACTTAGCGACGGCTAATTACCCGTCGCTAACAACGTCACTACAATAAAATGATTAGCGACGGTGCTGTTGCAGGAGGGTGCAGTTGCTGTGTGCGGTTGTCACTGGAGCCAACAATGGCTATTCTTCCTCCTTGCAGCTTGCTGAAGGCTCGCCGGAGACCAAGAGGCAAAAACAGAGCCTCCACCCAACAATAAAAGAAAGAAGACGAAAAGAAAAACCTTCACCCAAGAAGGGGAACTCGCCGGAGAAGAAGGGAACTCGCCGGAGAAGATGAACGGAGCTGCCGGACCATCATTTCCACTTATGTAGCACGCTAGACCAAGAAGGAAGAGATCTGGAGCTATACTAATTTCTTTACTTTCCTTGGTTGTGAACAATAAATAGGTAAAGGGGAGTGTTCTTACCCTTGCTTAATAATTTTTTCATGCATTAGGTTGATATAGATTTCCCTAGAACTTCTATTGCTGTGAGGTACCAAGAATAGTCTTGTTCCTAAAGAATTAAAAGCTGAATTTATACTTAAAATCACATGCAATGGTGAAGACTTTATGAAAATGAAATGGTGCTCTTGAAACTACTCTTGGCTGTCACTTTTGTCTTGGCCTTCTTCCAAATTTTTGTGGTTTAATTCAGTATTTGTTAATAGAAATACAAGTCCAATGGTATAGATAGAAATAAACATGAAACTTTAAATCACCATCAATATTTTTATCAACAAATACCAAGGCAGAACAATTATAAGGTAAATTAATAATAACAAATAGGGTCCTATATGCTGTCATACTCCACTATGAATGTATCTGTCTAACAACTATGAATGCACAGATCATAAGCAGAAAAACTTAATGTCAATCAATGGAAACATCATATAAACACCATCACAGCCAGTAGACAACTGAAACTATCTTAAAAAAGCCTTAAAAAAGAAATATCTGAGCCATTATATGATAATACAGTTATGATGTATTATCTCAGCTATTATATGATAATACAGTTATGAAATATCTGAGCCATTATATGATAATACAGTTATGAAAGATCTCAGTATTATGTGTTCTAATGAATCTGAATAGTATTTCAGTATTTCAGTTCTGTTGGGTGGAAGGGAGACAAAGGACTAAGTTATAAAGGATTAAACATCTTTTACCCTTAAATTATTAAAGATAAAATTAGTTACATTTATAAGGATTAAACATCTTTTACCCTTAATTTAAAATAGAAAACAGAATAAATTTTGGAACAAAACAAACCATCATTAACATTTTCGGTATTGAGAAACCCTTTTTTTTTAGTATTGGGCCCCAAGCAACATATTGATAAAGGCTTGTTTCAAATTTTCAATTACAAAGTTACCAAAAGCAATCCATAAGAAAGGTGCTAAGTTATAAAGGATCACTCTGAAAGCTACTACCTAAGTACAATTAACTAAGTATATAGAATCAAGCCAAAAAAACTACATAGAAACCAAGAGAACATAAAAATACAGCAAAGGGAACAGAGAGTTCCAAGAGCAGAATTCCTAGAGCTATGAAGCACAGAAGCCAACAAAGGCAAAGCCATGGTGCAACCTTGGTCCTCACAATCATTGTATTCATTACTTATTCTAGAGGACTCGAATATCAAGTAGCTCAGTACAATTAACCCCTATGGCATTTGTTAATCCATTAAGCCAAGCCTACTTACTGCAATAAGGTTTGGATACTATAGTTGTGTTCAAATTAGACCTAGTTAAAGGTTAGACTATAACACCAAATACAGTGATTTATTGATTTATGTATTTTGAAATTTGTTTTCTATTTTCAGAAACCAACTTATTTAATAAGAAAAGTTTCCTAAAACTGTTGTAACAAAAATATATCTGTTTTAGATTTTAAAGCCCAAAAACCAAAACATCTCTAAGTTGTTTTTGTTCTCTACTTCTAATATTCCATTATTCGTGTCGAAGACAACTGTTTTAAAAAACAATATCTCTGTTTTAGATTTTTAAAACCCCAAAACCAAAACTCTCCAAGTTCTTTTAGTTCTTTACTTTTAACTTTCTATTATTCATGTCCTTTTGTGTCCAATTTCATCTTCTCTCTTGCTCTCTTCCAACACTTCTAAAAATAGTCTCAAAAATTGCTTTATAGAATACTTTTTGAAACAACAATCAAATGAATAGCAAAGATTGAATCAACTTAAGTAGGATTAGAACCACAATCAAATTTCCATAAACAAACAAAGATTGAATCAACATAATCATATGAATAGCATTAAAATCAACCAGTCAATGCATTAGAAACATCAGAATGGACCGGCCAAAAAATAAAGTAGAGCAACAAAAACAGAAGAGAATGAACCTGGGTGTATTGGAAATTTGTTGAGGGAGGGGGAACCTGAGAGACAGATAGAAAGCTAAGGGAGGGGGAACCTGAGAGAGAGATGGAAAGCTGAGGGAGGGGGAACCTGAGAGAGAGATGGAAAGCTGAGGGAGGGCAAACCTGCGAGAGAGATGGAAAGTGAAGGGCTTCAATGGCTTCGACGGAGAAGAGACAGAGAACGCAATCAAGGGAGAGGGAGAGGGAAAGTGAAATAGGGTTTAGGGATTCTGAAAATGATGTAGAAATAAGATAGAAAAGGGAAGTGGTGGTATCAGAGACGACGGAGAGGGAGACGGTGGAGAAGACGACGGATGTGAGACGGTGGCTCGTGAGAGAGAGACGACGGAGAAGAAGCTCGCTTCGTGAGAGGGACTGACGGAGGCGGTGGAGGTGAAGGTTCGGTAGCCAGAGAAGAGAGAAAAGGGTTTAGGGCTTGGGGATAGCAGAAGTGATTGACAGGGAAGGTCTGCATCGAGTAAGTTGTTATACTTAGCGACGGAAAGCATCCGTCGCTATCAAGGTCACTGAATTAAAAAAATAATAATATACCACCACTAGCGACGGATGACGACAGGTGTCGCTAATATAACACCACTAGCGACGACTACATCCGTCGCTAAATTCCCTCCAAAATTTTGAAACCCTTCAGGAACCTTAGTCATAAGTATCCAAAAGTAGCGACGGTCATCGGCCACCGTCACTACCTTGTCCATAGCGACGACATATCCGCGTCGCTGATTTGTCAGAAGACATAGCGACTGCAGTGTCACCGTCGCTATAACTTGGCGCCATATATAACTTGGAGGGAAACCAAAAAAATGGAGGGAAATAACTTTAGCGACCGTGTCAGGGACGGGATATGAGTTAGCGACGGTATTAGTGACGGTTATTTGCCAAATTTAGCGACGGCGTAGTGTTGGTCGCTAATATGGTCACTATTTTCGTATTCGAAGTCCCTTTTCTTCTTGCCGTCGCTAATGCGGTCACTGATTAGCGACGGTGTTGGGCGGTCGCTATTGGTGTGTAGCTATTAGTTATTTTTCTAGTGGTGGTAGTTTTATATTGGTTATATTAATAATTGAATTATTATTTTTTTATCAGCAAGAAAAAAATACTATCCTTAACCCATATACAGAAAATAAACAATTACAACCCTGTAAGACATAGTAACAGCTCCCTATACCACTCCATAAAACCTCTAGAAAAACCTTTTATACGAGACTTAAGCCAAACTCAATTATGATATTGTACCAATTCAAACATCTTTGGACACTAACAATGTGATTCCTAAAAATGACATTATTCCGGCATTCCCAAATCGACCAAACAGTAGCGAACCAAATAACAGCTAATCCATGATGCACACCAGAGCCAACAGGCCCACAAAACCTTTAAAAATAACTTTAGCCTCACCAGGTAATGCTGAAGAGATTCCCAACCAATCAAAACAAGTTTGCCATAAATATATATGAAATCCTGCAGAAGAACGACAAATGACAAGTAATAATAATTGAATTATAAAATAATTTTTTATGTTGTTTGTCTTTATAATCAGTATTAAAATATTTTGTATACCTATTATGAAAATAATTGGTTTTAAGAAAAAGTTTTATTCTAGTTATTTTTATAATCAGTATAAAATCATTTTTTACATCAATTATTTTTAACTATTTGATCAATACATTATGTATTACCTCCATCCAATGGTCCAAAATATGTAAAGGGGTGTTAGAGACGTCTTTGACAAGAGAGGATCCATATCTTTATAGAAGTGCTTACAAATCACCTAATAAATAAAGTTTTCACATAAATACAAGTTTCCTCCTAAACCAAATGAAGAAACTTTTATTAGTAAAGAATATACTTTTCTTTATCTTAATTTTAAAGACAAAGTTTAAGTCATTAAAGTAGTATTTTTTTTATTAGGAATCAACATATTTATTGTTTTTTTATAATGGAATAATTATACTAATTTAAATAATAATAAAAATACTATTTTTAGTAGTTTAAAAGCAACCAGTAAAGTTGAACTTTAATACCAAAACCTTCATAATAATACTAATTAACATGATCCGAACTTAAGAATTGGTGATTTTTGTAAGAGACAATAATAAAAGAAGGAATGATGTTGTTTATCCACTCATTAAGAGACAGCTGTTATGTGTATAAGTCACACCAAAGTACCTTCAAGCAAAGGGCACACAAATACCTGAAAAGAAAACAGATCACAAGCAAACAACACATCAATAAAGGATTTAAATGCATGCATGTTAAAGCTCATTAATTGACACATGATGTTAATTGATGTTTTGGCTTTTTAATTACACTGTGATTGTGTTGCTATTCAAATTTCGGCTTTCAATTAAGGGATTAAAGAGTAACACTGTTAATATATATTTTTAGTTTAATTACACTATTCAAGTTTAAGTATTCTCAGGTCTGAACAATAACTTTTTCATTGCTACTGTAATAATATTCATATATCTTTCATATATAAACTTTTTTTATATGTTAGATATCAACATAGTTGGTATATAATATGGATAAAGTATCCATGCTTAAATTTGAATCACAATTTTTTCATTCTGACACTCATCATTTTTTTCTAAAAACAATTCTTTCTACTTTGTGTGTGTTTGGTAAACATATAAAAATATTTTATTTTGATAAGTATTTATTTCAATAATTGATTGAATCAATTATGTTAGAATTTATTTTGATATTTGGATGTGGTTATGAAAAAGAAATTATTTAGATTATCTATTTTGTTTAGATTGCATTAAAAAAAGTACCTTAAAATTACTAAAATAGATAAAAGAATTACAAATTGAGAAGATACAAATAATAAAAATAGGGGAAAATAATGAGTGTATATTAACAATAAGTACTTTTTTATAACACATCTAAAAAAATTTAAATTCTAATTATATTTATTTTCCTTTTAAAAAATAATTTAATAGATTATAATCTATCTTTTTGAAAAAACACTCAAACATATAAATAAATACTTTTTTCAAAATCTCAAGAAAATAAATACTTAAAAAATTACTCCAAAGGACACACACTTCTCAAATATATTGGTTGGTTGGATTCAAGAGTAAAAAAAATTGTTAAAAGAAGCAAAATTATTGTAGTAATAGGATCAGTTTTTGGTTGTTTAACCTATGTTTAGAAGAGGAGAAGAAAACAATTAAAATTCGAATTGGAGAAAAGGGTTTAAATTTTATTCCTTAAAATCAAACCTTTTACTACATTTAACTATTATAAAAATGCATAATTATCCTTGTTTTGATAGCATAATTAAGGGTAATAATTTGTTTTTCTTTTTGAATCTTAACAAAAGTTTTGTGCATTAATAAATGTTTAGGGGACAGTGCGCGGAAAAGCAGAACAAAGAGTCCAAATACAACAACAAACCCTCCTTATTGTACCCACCTTCCCAAAATATCTTTCGTTTAAGTTTTAAAATTATTTTATTACTTTAAATATTACGTTAAGTCAAATACAAGTGTCTTAATAGATAATATATTTTAATTTTCAGTTATTAGCTATACACTATCTTTACATTACTATTTCTTAATAATTTAAATAATTTCTATTTTCATCCTCTATTTCATTTTAGAAAATGTATAATCTTCAGAGATAATATACATTTTGTATAATGTTATATTCTTAATAAATATTTTTGTTATGGACAAATTTAAAATTATATAGAAATAAATGTTTTCAATTTCTTTATAAAATATTAAACATTGGATTTTTTACTAGGCACTTATTTAAATTAAAAAGTTATTGTACTATATCAAAATTTATTTTTATAATATAAATTAAATATTTTAAAAACCTATAATTAATTTATACTTGAATAATTGAACATGTACTTTTATATCATTTTGTATTTATCAATTACTACAACAACTAATTTTATCAAACACATTTGTTTTAATCAATTAGCTTCTTAATTTTTATTTTCTACTTTCACATTTCAATAATTTTTCATCTTTAGCTAGTTTTTTTTGTTAATTTTACTAAACATATACTTTGTCAGTCCTATCAAAATATTGTATGGTTAAATTTTGTTTTTATTAAAAAGTTTTACCATTCATACTAACATACTCGACTTAAACCTGAACAATGTATATAAAAAAGATAAACCCTTTATTTTTTATTATATATAGTAGTAGGTAACCTTTTTATAAGTATATTTTTAATTTTATTTAATAGACATTATTTTAAAGTATATATTTTTTTTACAGAAAATTTCAAGACAGTTCAGTCATTTTTCTAGACATAAAAATTTGATCTAAAACAGGATGTCTTTTGATTCAGAAACCAGATTGTATTCAAACCTTATAAAACCTAACCCAGTATAATCAATTTTCACTCATAAAGCCCAAACATATAATGAGAAAAATTATTATCATTTTAATAATGTGATAACTACGTATAATAAGATTCTAATTACCCTGAACTATTAACGTTTATTTGTGGTAAAATGTTATCAAGATAGGATCAAATAATATTATATATAGGGGTAGAAAACAATTAATAACCTTTAAACATATTTTGTAACAATTAAACATTAAAATTAACCTAATTAATTATGCCATGTCTTTTTATTGTGGTTGGTAGCTTCAACCTAGGATTAATATGAAATCATAATTTTCATAATGGATCAAAGAAGTAAAAAGAAGAAATTAAAAGTTAATGTAAACATAACATAGTGTTTCTCTAAATCCGGGAGGTTATCCCCATTCTCCCTTCATTTTAGGCAAGGATTTAGAATATTTCAAATCCCAGTTCAGTATAAATATTCCTTTGTACCCTCTGTGTTACCATAGGTCTGAGTCTTAGCCTATTACCTTTCTTTTAATCTTTACATGTTCTCCTAAACATATAGAAGGACTTAGGAGCCTTCTTTGTATTTTTAAGTAATATTTTAAAACAATGAAACCTAATCCTTAAAATAATTCTCTACATTTTTTATGTATATAAAGTCTTATTGTAAATAATGAGATAGACCTATCTAATTAGACCTATAATGTTTTCATTTTTCCATAACCAAAAATGATTATTTTACATTTTAGGGATGGCTGGTGAAGAAATGACCAAGTATTATTTTCTTGGACCCTATGCTTATAAGGCATTTAATAATATTTATTTAGGTTGATTAATATATTGAAAAGCGTGAACTCTCAACAATCAAGTTGACGACACCCTCTCTTCTTTGGGCAAGTAATGGATCTCCCTTTGCCTCTATGAGAGGAAGCAATCATACACATAACTAACAATAAAATATGAGGGTTCTATACATTATAGATATGTGGGGTAAGTAGAATCCCCACACTAATAATCTCATCTTCAAATTAATTATGAGATTTAACTTTTCCTTTGATGTATAAAATATTGATATGTTATTTATTGTCGATTTAAAATGAATTGTGTGTCCCTTTACTTCGGCTCCATTAAAATTTAGTTGGAAGAATTTTGTTATACAAAACATTAATTCATATCCAACTTGAATCTAAATAGGGTATGTTTTTTAAAAAAACTTTATTAACCTTAATTAAACTCAACCCTGTAAGGGATAATGTTTTTACTGAAATTATATATATATATATATATATATATATATATATATATATATATATATATATATATATTGGACTTTTGTTTTCTAATGGAATATCTGCATTAACTCAATAAAATACTATGATTAACTCAAACTCAATTAATGCAATAATTAAAGCCATACCTTTTAAGTTTAGAAAATAAGTCACTCTTAAAACTGGTAAAATCTTAATCAAACCAACTTTGTTTGGGGTTTACCAACACAAAGTTTTGGAATGTAAAAGAGATATAAAATATTGTGGCAACTATTATAATCAAGAACATGGTTTAAATGGATGTATATTAGTTTGAGTTTGAGTTTCTTCAAATAGAACGTACAAATGAATATTGATTGTATGGGTATTATTAAAATATATTAAGATTTTAAAAGTATTGTTCAATTAATTTAATGGATTCAATGAGTGAAAAATAATTAAGTTAATTAGTTATATTCTTTAATTAATTAGATTACTGATTCAACTTTTTTATTAATTGAAATATATAATGAATTAAATAAATGACTGAACTCACTAAAATGAATCGTTATTAATCGGATAGGTGGATCCAAATTTGATAAGATGAATAATGGAAAGCATGGATTAGTTGTATAAACATGCTCCCCAAGGGCCATCGACGAATGAGAGAGAGACACAGCCTTTGAAACTCTATGGCCCACCCACCACCACTCTTTTCACGCGCTCCTCCCGCCACGCCATGCAACCTCTATCAATTTGCCTTATTTCTTAATTAATTATCTTTTTGGTATTTTTTTTTAAGTTCATTAAAAGTTTGACTAACCTAACTTTTAAGCAAACAAGTTATAAGTGTTTGAAAGTTGGGTTTTTAACTCTTATAAATAAAAAGAATTATAGGATCCGTACTGTTTCATCGGTTTATGATAGCATAAATTTTAAACTCATAGCTACCAACTATATGAACAGCATGAGTTTATTTGTGAGGATTTTCTAAGAAATTTTTTAAAAAAATATGCTCTGGAAGTTTATTTTGTGAGAAAGAACTAGCTAAACTAAGCATGCATAGATATCACGTTAAATTGATTGTTGTTGTAAAAAAAACAAATTGTGAGTTATGAAAAAAAAAACAAATCACATTGTGAATATAATCCTTGGATGATTATTGTTTGTCATTTAGTGGATGCACGTTTTGTGTCGGGATTTTGTCCCATTTTTTGGATTGATTTGCAGTTAATCTTGCCACCATCAACAACTTTAAATCCTTACACCCTTATAGAAATTTAATAATTAAAATTAATTTGACACTTTAAATCCCTAAAATTAAGAACGATCACTTGATTTTTGTAATATTATTATTATTTTGTAATATTTTCCAAATAAAATTACCCTTGATTTTTTTCTTATCGTGTTGAAGATAAAAATAGAAATAAGTGAGAAAGCCAGCACAAAAGGGCTGCCTCAGTTGCAACTTTCAACCAAAAACACTCTGTCGTTCACTCGAACGTGTCGCCACTGCATCCCCCACGCGCCATCAATGCGCGTGCTCCTCCTTCCAAAATATCCTCCTCTTCAAAACGTGACTTGTACCAAAGCTCAGCTCAAGTAGGTCCCACCATAATCCCATTTGCAAATATCACACCCTCTCTCGATTCTCGCCACGTGTCCCCTTTGTTACTGTAGATGCATCCCCTTTATATATTCGGTGCTCCCTCATTCAAAGAAAAAACTTCACTTCTCACACCTCTTTTTCTTCACTCACTACACATTCATTATCACTAGACAGGGAAAAAAAAAACCCTCAGAGACCCACGTTTCACACTTCACACACACCATCCCTTTTCTGACACTGTTTCTTCCTTTTTCCTTAATGGGATGGAGCAAAACAACCTCATCAACAACAACTTCACCGCCATTAACAACAACAACAACTACGTTATTGCACCGTTCGTTATAAAAACATATCACATGGTGAACGATTCTTCCACCGATAAACTCATCACGTGGGGCCCAAACAACAACAGCTTCATCGTCCTCGACCCACTCGAATTCTCTCACTCTCTTCTCCCTGCTTTCTTCAAGCACAACAATTTCTCCAGCTTTGTCCGTCAACTCAACACCTATGTGAGTTCCAATTCTCAATTAACCTTCACTCAATTTTCGATTCTAATTCAACCCCACTTCCCAAAATCCAATTTTTCTATCTGGGTATCCCTGAATTTTATATTTTTTAAGGTTAGTTACCCTAAAGATTAGTGACGGGTTTAAATTTCAATAATGTGAAAATCTTATTGAAACGCTAGTAAATTCTCATCAACCCGTGAGGCCAAACTCTTCCAAACCTTTTATCCACAAAAATCATTTACCCTTCACTTCAATTATATTAAAATTTCAATTTCAATTCGAACCCAGTTCCCAAAATCGAAATTTTCTAACTGGGTATCACTTAATTTTCGATATTCTTTCCAGGGGTTCAGGAAGGTGGATCCAGATCGGTGGGAATTCGCGAACGAGTGGTTCTTACGAGGGCAGAAGCACTTGTTGAGGAACATAGTGAGGAAGAAGCACGGAAATAATGGAGGGAGGAACGGTAACAATTTAGGGAAGTTGGAGGATTTGGACGATGAAGCCATGGTTATGGAGATAGCGAGGTTGAAAGAGGAGCAAAAGGCGTTGGAGGAAGAGATTCAAGGGATGAACAAGAGGTTAGAGACAACGGAAAAACGACCACAACAAATGATGGCTTTTTTGTGCAAAGTTGTCGAAGATCCTCACGTTTTGTCGAGGATAGTTCAAGAGAGGGAGAAAAAACACCTCGGCGAGAAAAAGCGCCGCCTCATACCGCCGCCGGCGACGTCGTCCTCCTCCTCCTCCGGCATGGCGGCGACAAATTCCGTCAAGACCGAGTTCGAGGAAGAGGAGGCCACAGTTGGTAACAATATAACATCCTCGTCGCCGGAGACGGGTTTTGAGATTGATAATTTTTGCTCGTCGCCGCCGCATGAGGAGGTTCCGGCGGCCGTGTATTGGGGGGCCGAGCATAGGCATGTGCACGGGCAAGGGGATGTTAGGATTGGGCATCAGGAGTATTATATGTATAATTGCGCCGCCGCGCCTCCGCCGTTGACGGTGGTGTCTGCGGCGGCGCCGGTGATCGGGGGAGCGTATTTGGGGTGTGAGAATAGTAATAGTAGTAGTAAGGGCCGTGGGGTGGTTTTTAGTGAAATGGCGGCGGAGAGTAGTTCGTTGCCACCTTATCCGTTTTCGTTGTTGGAAGGAGGCTTTTAGTTAGAATTTTCTTCGGAGAAGACCCAAAAAAAAAGTTAGATTTTACTTTTACGAATGATTTTATCTTGGATTCTTATTACCTATCTTTTGTATTAAAGAGAAGGATAAAAAGAATCTTTGCTTTCTGTTTTCATTCTGTGTAAAGAAAAAAAATAATTCAAAATGGCTTATGAAAAATTGTTTTATAGTTTGTGTTCAGTTTTGGTTAAGTATCACGAATAAAAGAAATTTCATTTATGAATACCTTTTATTTGATTAATTCTTGTTGTTTTAATTTTTTAAAATTAACTATATTATTATTTTAAGTCTATACAAAATGATGATGATATTTTTTTTTACACCAACAAAAATATTTTTTTAGCATTAACCCACAAAATCCTTTTTCGCAGACAATTCTGGTCAATCATATTAGTATAATAAAACTGCTTCTTAATTATTATAGACCAATATTAATATAATAGAACTAATTGTTTTGATTTTATCACAGAGTTTATTTTAAAAAAAACGACTCTTAAGGGGTTACGAATCGATTATTAAGATAAGAGATGGAAATTGTTAAATTTGTTTTGGTATTTAAAAATACTTTGGTAGGATAGAGCTAATATTTTCTTTTCTTGTTTTTTCTCCCCACCTGAAAAGAAAGGTGTAGTAAGTACTAATGTATCAGACATGCAGTATGAAGTTCGTTAGGAAAGGATAATGAAAAGTGAAAGTGCAACGACGTTGCGTTTACATGACAGTGGAGGTGTCCCTTGGTCACTTTCGAAGAAATCGGGTTTAGAAAAAATAATAAATTTAATAATTAAAATTCATCTTTTATATTATTCGAAATAATTAAAATTTTATTTAATTGTAAGATTAAAAAAATTTCCTAACAAAAATTTCGTTCTGTTCTATTTTTCATCATATCCAAATGAGCTGGAGATCATGTAAATCCGATATTTTTTTTCATATCAGGCAAGTGTAAAATGTGTTTTTGAATATTTAACACATGAATATGAATGATTACCATCCACTTTAAATTTAAAATTGTATTGACGGAAAACAATTTAAATATCAATTGCAAGATATTGGAATTCTTTTAATGTTTAGTTTGTATAAATAATAGGTATTATTATTTTATACAAATATATTCGAAAATAAAATTTATCTCATTTTAAAGTATGTAGGGATGTTGAAAATTATGTTGTGTTTCACAAGTTTTAAATAGAGTGTAACCACACATTTTAATCTCGCTCAGAAATACCTCAAATAACAAAAGAAAAAAAGAAAAAAAGAAAGCAAAGAATCCATGAGTTGAGTAGGAGTTTTTGTGTCCATTTGGTTTCCAGTTAGGGAAACGGAGTTGGGGAAATAGAGAAATTTAAGGGTTGATATTGACCCTCCACGCCGTTCGAGACAGTCAAAACTCTGTTTGACCGTAGGATGTATTTTTAGGGTGGTTTGACCAATCAAAGTCTGTATCCAAACAGACTATTTGTTGCGTCATTCCATCACGTGACCTTCAACTTGCTCCCTATTGGCATATGTTTCAATACAAGTCATAATGACCTACCTTGTAAGCATGTCTAGTCATGAGGGAAGCCTTCAAAGTCGGCCATGTGTCTTTGATCCGAAGGTTTAGGGCCATGTTCCTTTACACTGATCAAGGGTGTTGTTTCATTTGAACGAACGATTGTGATTCAATGTCTCCTTATTTCTCCCCACAGATCCAATAGTTATTGATGCAACGTATAGAATAACGACCATGATATGATCTATGTTTGATCATCGCATAATTGTCACGTGGTTATATTTGAACAACAATAGGTGTGGGTCATTTGCAGGCCATCTAGGCTTCTTTTTGGATCCACTAGAAAGCGGATTGTCAAGCCTTAAGTTAGTAGGGCTTCAATACTCAAAACGAGGCATGGGAGCTCTTAGGCATTTGAGTGGAAACCTTATTCAACCAGTGAAACAAAGAGATAGATGACATGAAGGGAAAATATCGAGTGATGGAGAAGGAGACATTGACGCTCCAAAATAAATCGAAAGAAATATAGCCAAAAATTGAAAAGAGTGTAAGAATACAAAGGTAGATCATCAAGTTGAAGAAGGAGGTTTTGATCTGACACAGTCCTTAGGAAGCATAAAGCTAGATTGTGATACTTTGCTTCTCAAGTGGAATCAAGCAGAATCTTAGATTGAGATTTTAAGATAAAAACAATAGAAAGAACTGAGTGTTGGGAACAACTGATTATACTTAACCTACACAATATCATTACTGGTGGGGCAGATTCCATGTTTGAGGTAGTTGACAGGAAAGTAGTAGACATGGAAGACTCTTAAGAAGAAGATGAGGATGTAGCGGTTAATCGGGTTAAGAAAAATGAAAGTACCCAAAGAAAATGTGTTCGCTCTAGGAGATGCTTAAAAGATCGGGGGTATGCCTGTGGTAAATTTTGTAACTAAAAAAAATTGCTTGCTTGTTCTCTCTTTTTCTTTCATGTGAGGATAATTATTTATTGTTTTGGCATGTTATTTATGTATTTCACTTAGGTTACGTATCTTGGCTCAAATCTTGTGTTTCTGTTTACTCTTTAATTTTGAACTTCATAATATGTGTTTTCAAATATTAGAATCTTTCACGTAGTGTTCTTGTTTTAGGGAAATTTGTCTGGGTCTTTACATGATTCAAACTTAGGAGGATGTACTCTCCCAATCTTTCACCTTGCACCCGTCTTTATTTAGGGGAGCTCCGCTTGGGTCTTTTCGAATTTTGAACTTAATGTAGGGTGCACCCTTGCAACCCTTCGCCCGACATTCCTTTAATGGAACTTTTCTTGGGTCTTATCGAATTTTGATATCAACATAGAGCTCATTCTCATAACTTCTCGCCCAACGTTCCTTTTTTGAAACTTTGCTCAGGTTTTTGAAATTTTAAACTTAATCGTCGAGTGTACTTTCACAACCCCTCACTTGACGTTCCTTTAGTGGAACTTTGTTCGAGTCTTTTCGAATTTTGATATTAATGCAGGATGCACTCTTAATACCTCTTATTAAGTGTTCCTTCATTAGAACTTCGTCCAGGACTTTCAAATTTCAAATTTAACTGTAAGGTGCACTCACATAACCCGTCGCCTGACTTTCTTCTAATGGAACTTTACTCGATTCAAAGGTTTTCTTTAGCCTAGGTTAAAGCCTCCAATGTAACACATATCTACTTACAAACTAGATGGTCCTTTTTATGCCTCTCGTGTTCTCTAACTTCCCAAACAACAACGACCAACAATGGTTTAGGGCGATTATTGGTGGTTATCAAGTGGATGTGGGGGTTTTTGGTAATTTATTCAATTGACATATGAGGACCTATATGACAGAGTAAGAGTGATCATGTGTGTATCAAAGTGTTGTTCAAGATATAATATGACCCAAGTGGCTAGTAAGACAAGGCACGCAAATATTTAAACAATGGACAAAGGATGAATTGAATGTCTCTTACTAAGCGAATATCTTATCCGAGGGGAATGAGACTACCAAACGAATAATAAAATTTCAGATGTTATTTTATGTTTTTTATTAGGTACTTATTATTATGTGTTTTTTATTTGAAAGTTTAAAATTTTAAAATATGAAATACTTAAATTATTTATGTTGTATTTTTATTTTTATTTTTGTAAAATAAATTAACCAGTTTAACCAATTCGATTATTAACTCATTAACTTAATATCTTAATTGATTTGATTACGGTTCCAATTTTTATTTTTGTATTGAATTAATTGAATTAGCAAATTGATGATTATTGAGGATGATGCGTGAGAATATGTGGAATTGTTGTGGCAAGGTGTGAATATATGTATATAAGATGATGATGAGTTTGAATTCAACTTGAATAATAAGTTTGGATGTAAATCTATAAGTATGAACGTGTGAACAGGTGGTATATACCTTTTATAATGTGTAAGAACGTTTGATAGGTCTAAATTTGACTTATAATGAGAACTTCCGAGTGAGAGTGCTTGGAACGAGGTGTATATGCCTCACCTGTTGTATATGATGGTGTATAATTTCGTATTTCCTGCAGGGATTCTGCAGAACTCACTCAAGCGAGTGAGAATCTCGCCCGAGCGAGATTGTTGTAGTATATGGGATTTGCTACTGGCCCAAATTCGCTCAGGTGAATGACCATTTCGCCCAAGCGGGATTGTTAATAGAAGCATGGGTAGCCACTGGACAAAATCTGCCCGAGCAAAGGATCTTGGGGATAGTATTCGCCCAAGCGAGATGAGTGAACGGAGAATGGGTGAGATCCTGGACAAGTTCTGTCCGAATGGGAGTTTTGAAAACAATTTAAGTTGTGGTGAATTTCTGAGTGAAATTTCGAGTGACCTATGTCCGAATCAGGACTTTCCGAGTGAGGGAGTGGATATAATTCCGAGTGAGAGGTCTCCCTGTATGATATCCCGAGCAGTAGAGTTCCGAGTAGGAATTTCCGAGTTCAAAGTGACTCGTTCCGAGTGGAGTCCCTCCGTGTGTGTAGTTCCGAGGGGATGGCACCGATTGGGGATTTATGGTGTGTTGTCCAGAAGTATTCTGAAATAACTTCACTTGTGTGAAAATGAAAGGAAGTCGGTTTTTGGAATAAATTACCGAGTGGAAAACCGAGTGAGAAAAGACTAGGTCTGGAGTGAAGTTGCCGAGTGAAAAACTGATTGAGATGACTCAGACTTGGAATGAAGTTGCCAAGTGAAAGACTGATTGAGACGACTCGGATTTGGAATGAATTGTTGAGTGAATGACCGATTAGGTGTTGAGTCGGTGTTAGGGTGAATTGCCGAGTGAATGACCGACCGAGTGATGAGTCGGTTTTTGGTGTAATTTGCCGACTGAAAGACCGAGTGAGTGAGAAGTCGGTCCTGGAATAATTTAACTGGGTGAAGGACCGAATGGGAGGAATCGGTTCTAGAACAGGTTCACCGAGTAAAACCGATTGATGGGAAAGACGACCTCTGGTCGGATTTCGCTTAAGCGAGTGGGTGCCTCGCTCAAGCGAATGTAGTGGGATTCCTTACTGGAACATTTTCGCCCGAGCGAGTGGCTGGGTGTGTGGTGCTTCGCTCAAGCGAGCCACATGGAAATTTAATACTGGTTGGATTTCGCCCGAGCGAGATAGGTTCGCTCAAGCGAGACTGGGGTCTGATACTTAAAATCCCCTATTTGCTCAGGAAAACTTGGGGCGCTCAAAGGAACTGCCCTCATCTTGCTCAAGCGGAAGTGAATCTCGCTTGAGCGAGATACCCAAAACTTGGGATTAAGCTTTTTCCCTCTGTAATTGATGCCGAGCCCCATTCCCTTATAATTATAGGATATTTATGGAGATGTATATGTGGTAATTATTGATGATATGCCACCATGGGGAAATAAAAATAAATTGATGAATTCGAAATAAGTTATTTGTGATGTTTTCACCACTAAGAGTGGGACACGAGGGAATGATGAGGAGAATTTAATGGAAAGGCTATATGATACACTTTAAGACTATGGTGATAAATAATGAAAGGAAAGCCCACTAAATTAATGTGTAGTAACATTGAAGAATATTACCTAATGACGTAAACATAATGTGATTGAATACAAGTGTTGACTTGCCACACGATATGAAATAGATATATGTGAAATGATGAACATGCCTCGAATTATTCTATGTGTGGCTTGATATTATGATGTTTGCTATGCCCTTTGATATCCATGTGTAGATTGTTATGAATGATGTTGTGGCCATTGAATGCCAATTATATGAATGATGTGCCTTAAAGGGCTAGTACATAATTATATGGTTATTGAAAATGCCACATTAAAAACTTGAAAACAATGACTAAGAAACCAACAATGTTGAAATCCACTAAGGGGTATGGTGGTGTTGGTGATTATGATGATGATGTTTGATGAGTGGCATTTAGGATGCACAGAGTGAGAATGCATTTGATTTGCATTGCATTGCATCCATGGCATATCATAGCCGTCGATGTTGGAACATTAAGGGAGTTCCCTCGGCCGACCCAGTGGGAGGGTGGCTAAGTGCACGAGCAATTTGTAGTATCCCCTGTGACTCGATGTGTAAGTCACGAAGCCGCCCATGTTTTGCTACGGGAAGCTACATGTGGCCGACCCTTGTGGGGGTGGCTCTTGATGAGCAGGTGACCCCGGTGGTCCTTGGGATCACAGCCGCCATGATTTGATATCTGGCCGGCCCGCAACACCATATGTTGAATATGTTGTATACCGCGGTCATGGTGAAAATGACTAGGTGTTGCATGATGGGCGATGCGGTTTGGTACCAGTAAAAATATGGTGAATATGCATGCATTATGATATATGTGTACACATTTTACTACTGCAGTAGGGGCATGGTATGTGATCATGCTTGAACCCACAATTGGTGTTATTTTTGACAGTCAGATCCGCATTTGTTGTCTTTTCCATTGTGCATATGTATTAGCCATAAGAGCATTTGCATATAGCATGGTGATATGCCAGAATATGATGATGATTGATGATGAATGAGATGGTGGTATGGTGTTGATGAGATGAGAAATTAATATACCGGAAGACCATATAAAAGTAAGAAAAGATATGAATTAATGAAATGATGATGATAATTTGTGAATGCCCTTGTTGATAAGTGGCAGGGTGATGGTGTATGTGATTGTGTATATGTTGTGCTTGTTTATGATATGAATTGCGGTTCATGAGGCTTGTATGCCTATTATAATAATGAATTGATGAATGAATGATAATTTAATGATTTTATAGCAAAGCACACATGATGTTGTATGCATATACACATAATCACAATATATATTATTCGTCATTTTGAATGTATAACTCACTCTCCCATGTGGTCTCCTTTTTAGCATTGTGATGCAGGTTGCCATAGGATGAGTTCGGATTTTAATTAAAACTTGGGTGAAGGTAAATAGCGGTAGAGGAAGTGCCTTGACCGACATCATTTATGAGTTCTTGTGTAATGAATGAATTGGATATGAGGATATAGATGATTTAGTGATTGTGAATATGTATAAGATAATCCTTGAATTTGTGAATGGTGGATATATGTGAGAAATGTAAGAGATGGTTTGATATGTATTAGAAGGATTGAAATTGCATGATGAACATTGATGATTGTGATTGTCGGGAGAAGATTCCCGAATGTATATGTATGTATATGTATATATATATATATAATTATATCTTAGGCATTGCATGCTTATGTAATTATGTAAAATCATGATGGTTGTCTATTAGGCTTATGATATGCCATTGCATTCTTTGTGTAACAACCCAATTTTTTTAAGCAGTAAATTAAATAGTGAAAAAATTAAAATTTCTCAGAGAAATAAGAAATGAAACCTAGAAAATAGGAAAATTTAATTATGAATACAAGGATATTTTTAGTTTGACTTAAAACGGAAATAAATGAGAATGGAATGTAGAATAGAATAATAAAATAAAATAAAAATCTGCTACAGTAAAATGCTACAGTAAACGTCACATGAAAAATGTTGAAGAATGTAGAGAATTCGTGAGAATTCTCCAACTTTCCACCGCCTCATGTCAATTTCGAGATGCTACAGTGATTTGCTACAGTGATTTACTAAGTGATTTGCTACAGTAATTTGCTACAGTAACCGACATTGAAAGCCTATAAAATAGAGCCCCAACCTCCCACATTTCCTCAGACCAAAAACCTCACTGATCCTATAACCTTTCATCTCCCTCTTCAAGCTCTCAAAACCTTCTTTCTTTAATTTTCGCATAAGGAGAAATTACGCAAACTTGAAGATTTGAAGAAATACAAAGGAGTTTAGCATAAGGAAAGTTTAACGATCTTCACTTGAGGTAAGAAATAGGGGATAGGATATTAAATACATAGAAATTAAGTTAGAATTACTTGCTTAATTGTTTAGAAACTCATACAGTTATATTTTAATTTAATTTGAATTAAATTATGAAATGGATGCAAATGGTTGGAATATGATATTAAACAATTACTATAACATGGAAAATGTGTTTCCATATTCTTTGAAATATGAAATATTATGGAAAATATGTTTTCATATGTTTGAAATATGATATGAATATTATGGGAAATGTGTTTCCGTATGATTGAATTATGATATAAATAATATGGAAAATGTGTTTCCATATTCTTGAGTTATAAATAAAGTATACTTAATTGATTGTTATAATAATTTTATTGTTAAAATTAGTTATAAAGGAATTTGATAATGTAATGCATTCATGCATCATATGCATTGGCCGTTCAAAGAATCCGCAGAGGGGTTCTTTGAGGGGGTTCCCGGTGGGGGAACGCGCTCTGTTGAGCACAGACCTCTGCGGTGGTTTTATACCACGGCCGTCTTAAGGGCTAAGCAGTATGTCCTTAAGGGGGGTCCCGCAACACTTGTTATTGATATTATGATATTGTTATCCGATGTTGGTGTTGCATTATGGGGCGCGGTATCGGTTGGATATCCGTAAAAATGTTATTGTTGGAAATCACTGCAGATGTTCCAACCAGAATGGATCCATCATGCATTTTCATTAAAAAGAACAGAATATAATAATATCAGTATAAAACAAAATACTTGTTTGGCATTTGCATCGCATAGCATCCTACTTGTGATTGTGTTTGTTCTGATTTAATTTCTATTTATTTGATATTTTATCTCACTCTTTCTATTACTTGTGGCAACCCTTTAGTGGTTAACCAAGAGGACATGTGACAAAGTGGATGTTGCTGAATATGGATGAATTATGAAGGTTTTTGATGATGATGCTTGCATGACTACTATTGCTGTATTATGTATATGCTATGTTTTGGTACTTTACGTCTTTATATTTTATAAGATCTAGGTGCCTGTTGTAAAATATAATATGTATGGAACTCTGATCTTATGTATAATAATAAGAAGTTAATTATGTAAAAGTTGCGTACTCTGATATTGTATCAGTAACCTCTGGAATCAGGTTGTGAATCTCTTGATAATTACCAGGTGAAAAATAAGTTATCTAAAAGATTTTATATGGTAAGGGTAATTATCTTGAGATTTGCAAGTTGGCTCCAGGGTGTTACACTTTACCGAGCCTTTTCTCATATCATCATATATAGGACTAGGCGTGTGCCCGGTATACATATTCTTCCGCTGTAAACTCTATTATTTTCGTATACCGTTATGGGCAAGTTATCTATCGATCCAACTTAGAGTTATTTAATCTCACTCTTTGGTTTTCTGTGATTTGGGTCTTGATGTGATCATGGTGATGTCTTGGAAATATTTTCAAACGCAAAAAATTTACTCGTGTTTTTATTATTTAATTATGACGATCACATCGGGATTTGAGTACAGAAAATCAAGAGTGTTATAAGCACCTCACACTGTCCGTTATAAAACGGTTACCTTAAATTAATTACGTGCATATTAAATAGCCTTAAAATTAGTTTAACTTCTCAAGAAGGAAACCAGAAACGTCGAGATAAGATCAACAGCACGACTCATCCAAATTAATCTTAAATTGATGACGTAACTAAACAGTGAAAAATAATAGTTAAGAAACAAAATAGAATAAAGATAAAAGGTCAACAGGACGTCTCAACCAAATTAACCTTATTTTTAAAAAGATAATATTTTAAATAAAATATTAAAAATATGAGATTAACAAGACGTCACGTTTAGATTAACCTCATTTAAAGAAAACACTATTTTAAATAAAATATTAAAAACATAAAATTATCAAGACGTCGCATGTAAATTAACCTCATTTTAAAGAAATTACTGTTTTAAATAAAATATTAAAAATATGAGATTAACAAGACATCACGTTTAAATTAACCTGATTTTAAGGAAATTACTATTTTAAATAAAATATTAAATAGATAAAATTGATTGCGATAATGACAGAGACATAAAAATTAAACAAAAGAAAGTTTACCCGACACGAATTGATTCCCGCTCCTATGTATTCTCGAATTTTAAAAAAATCAGGGTTACGTAGTTCTTTGGGATAAATTCGAGAAAATACTTAAAACTATATTTAAAATTATTTTAATTGATTTGATTTTTAACAATGGAAGAAAATTTATGAGGAAGGATAAATACAAAGCGAAGAAGATCACACGTGCATAAACCTTCGAAGTCTTATAAAGTACGTGTGGGCAAAGTAATTTGCACACCACTTATAAGATTTTGATTTAGTGTAAAAGATTATTTATTTTTATAAAAGGGATCAATGTCTAGATTTTAGCATATTTTTATTTTTTTAAAATTCATTTAAAATAAAAAATAATAGAAAGAGCTAGTCATTTTATTTTAGAAAAGATATTTTTGGTTTTAAAATTTTTATTTTTTATTATTTTTGTTTGGCCTAAATAATAAATATATATATATATATATATATATTTAAAAGGATATTTGGTTTTTTAATCTTTTTGATTTGACATAAAAGCTTATTTATTTCTCAATTAAAGTTTTTTTTTAAGAAGACAAAAAATAAGAGAAAAGCAATGACAACTCTAAAATAGATAAATAGATAATAATGAATATAATAAATTATTTATTTATTTTTGCTAAAAAAAATTTTAGAAATATAAAGTCCAATAACATAACATTAAATATCAAATGTTTTCATTTTATGTTGATTTTTGTTTGAAGAAAGGAAAAAAAAGGGGTGCTTACCCTTATTGGGCTTCAGAAAACCTGAAGCCCATTAATCAAACCAACCAAAAACAAATGAACCCATTAGGGTCATATTTGAAACAAGAAAGGAAGTTAAGAAAAGAGAGAGGGAGTACTGCAGAGAGTGAAACGGCAGAGAGAGTGACGGAAGAGAGAGAGAAAGAAGATAGGGAGAGAGAGAGGACCGACGGAGGAGGAAGAGACCGGGAGGGGGAGGTAGAGGCGGAGGTTGGCGTCGGCGGAGGAGCTCGCGACGGTGGAGGCCGGAGCTGGTCGGCGTAGGGGCCCTGGTCCGCGAGGAAGAAGACGACCGGCGTTGTGGAGGGCCGGGCTGGTTTGCGTCGGGGAAGAAGATGAAGCCGCGGAGGAGGCCGGTCGACGTCGAAGCTCACCGGGATCTGCTCGGGCGAAGGAGGAGGTTTGCTGGTTGGCTGGATCTGGGCGCTCGGGGTGGCCGGAAGTGCGAAGAAGATGACCGGAGCAGTGGCTGGCTCGTCGGTGGTCAGCGGCCTGTTTTCTGGTTTTTTGTTACTGGTAGAATGTGGGTGATGAAGAGAATGGGTTGTTGATATTTGGTTTTTTGCTTGCTGTAGAGAGGAGAGGGAGAGGTTTTCTTGATTTTTCTATAGAGAGGAGTCTTGTTCTGTAACTGTTGTAATATTGTTTATTTATTAAATTTGGCATTCTATTTTTGTGAACCAAATCTTTCCATTTTTGCTTACAAATCCAAACTCAATCCTGCATAATCTCTGATCAAATCTGCCTCCTAGAGCCCCTCTCCATTGACACTGCACATGGTAACTTCAGCATGGTGGTGATGATGATGAGTAGTTTTTTTAAAAAAGTAAATAATAAGAATAATAATAATAAAAATTATAATCAGAAAAGAAAAGAAATAAATAATAAAAAAAAAACAGTGTTCACAGGAATGATGGTGGAAGGAAGTTATTGGGTCGGGTCGGGGATGACGATGGATTCACGCGAGGAATTGATCATGTGGGGGCTGTTTTGAGTAGCATCGACACGTGTCATAGGAAACGGGACCCACCCCCATTCCAATAATAGAAAAATAAAATAAAATAAAGCGTGAAGTGGGCCTCAACCCTCGTGTATGTATGGGACAAACTCTTCGGTCTTTTCGCTTTTCATGCGGGGACCCCTATCTTGGCTCGTGCAACTCACGTGGGGGCCACTTCAAAATAATAGCACTCGTGTTTACTCCCAATTTGCTCGCTTCACAAGACAATTCTTAGTTTAAAACATTAAAATCTCAAAATTCTGTGTTATCACTCCGCATATAAGGTGTAGTTTTCGGATGATTTGTAACATGTTATATATATCGTCCATCATAATTACTAATTCCTACATAAGAATCTCAAAATAAAGTTTATAGTATTAGAGCATGTTATAAGGTTTTATGGAGTTTTTATAAGACGACTGTAAACAAATTTTTTATATAATGTAATTTTAATCGAAATTCTTTTAAATATAAAATTAATTTTAAAGCAAGTTGTTCCTCCCGGTCCAAGGGGTCTCACTATGACCCTTCTTTCATCTATCTTGATAATAACAAAAGAGATTTCAATTCCCTTTAATTTTAGCAAGTTATAGATACACCCATGTCATTTGGGCTTAAATGGAGCGTCTTCTTTCTTTCAATTCTCCTAAAATAATCCTTTAGGATTTTTATAATCATAGATACTCATTATAAATAAATACATAAAACTAGTAGGTAGAACAGTGAAAGATACCCTAATTGATGATGGGTTTCTCTCTTTTCGGCTCATAATCACATGAGGAATGAGCGGCGATATGGTGCTTCTCTGTCACACACTACTGTGGTGGACGTTTAACCCATCACTTCTATTACTGCTTTGGCTCCACCACGTGTAAGAACTACAGCTTATCCTCCATATCTATCATGTGTTCAAGATTTTTTATTTTTTTTTGGCTATGAAACATTAATTTTCAAATATCCTGCATATATACTTTCAATGTAGTTTTTTTTTTTTGAAAAATGATTTTTAATGTGGATATGGTGAAAGTTAATTAATTTTAACTGTTTAAAATTTTTACCCTAACATGCATGTGCATGTTACATTCTCCATTTGTGATGCATGTCGTTTTAAGTTATCGCACAAGAAATAAGGAAATTTTGTTACAGATCTTTTTTAAACACACTTCTCGTAATTTTATTCAAATGCAGCTTTTTATTTTTATGTTTAACTCTCAAAACAAACCCAATATTGGTACTGCTTCTAACATTTAAGCATATTAACTATTAAGTGAAATAATTTTATAGTTTAAATATTAAATTGAACTTCTTAATTACTCAATGTGATACTTATTTTCTGTAAGAAAATACTAAAGATACTTGTTGTTAATATTAAAAGAGAATATTTTCTCAGGGAAATAATAAAAAATAATGTTAGTAGATTTGTAATATAAACAATTGTATTATTGCATGTGTATCTGATTATAGGAAAATGGGAGATTTGGCTTTTATATTATCTCTTTCATATAATTGCTTTTTTCGGATATGAAAATAGTGAAAAATCTTGTAGTGATCTTGGTTCTACTTGTTATTATGTATTTCTTATGAGTTCGGAAATTTTGGCTTTCTTAAAATCATGTTAAACTTGAATATAATTTAGAAAATTGTATTGTATTTAACTTATCTTTAGCTTTGATATTATAAAATTTAATTATATATTTTTCAATATTTTCTTACGTTTTGTAGCATGAGAAGACCTTTGAAAAGTGGACATTCATATATGGGCAGCCCTTGTATCATGGGTTGCCTCAGCTACCTTTACTTTTTCATGTAGGAATTGAATACATATATTTTTTTTATATGTATAAGGTGAAAATATTTGGTTGTTATAGTTAATTATAATAATCATATAAAACATTGCTCTTTCTATTTTTGACACACAGATAAAACAAGTGTAACTAATTAATATAATATTTTTTCTTTCTAAATATAATCAATATGATTATAATTATAAGACTATTTTATTCAATTCATTGAATTAAAAGAATTGTTTAATTTAATTTAAATAATTAAATATATGTTTAAAATTTATTGTAGTTTTTCAAAACTACCCTTAGGATGATTATGGCTTTTTATTTAATTTTCTCTACTTATTCTCCTCCATTTAATCTCTCTCCATTTGTTACCTAATTATCATAAAAGATATAAATAATGTAATTTTTTATTGCCATATTGATTCTAAAAAAAATATACATTGATTGGGGTATTTTAGTTAAAAAGTAATTAATGACATAAAAATTTAAAAGAGGGTCTTATATTAAGAAACAATTCTTAAAATGGTCTTATATTTAAGGATGAGGTAGTATTATGTATTCAATTCATGTCATTGTTGTATAATTTTTTTTCACATTATAATTAAATGAAGATAATGATTTTATTAGAAAAAATAAATGTTATTATATTTTATATTCCTAAATAAACTTAGGCTACCTCTATTTGTAACATCTTGAGTATTTAATTTAATTATTGTATATTGGTGGAAATTAATACATAATTTTTTTGGAATTAATTAAGATTTTTCTAAAATTTTTATAAATTAATTAACAATTAACTAAGGTGATGAGAATTAACTAAATTAATTTGATTGGTTGTTTATTAAATTTTAAAAATAAAATAAAGAGGTGATGATAAATTTTAAAGTTACCATAAGGTAAAAAGTAAGTTTTATTTAAGATTATAAAAGAAAATGACAAATGACCAGATTGCCCTTGATGATATAAGACAAAAAGAATTCCCTTCTTCTTCCTCGTGCATCATCACACATGTTTCTCTTCTCCCTCACCTCTCATGGTCGTGAGCTTCTAAGCTCTAAGGAGTCCAGTTTCGTGTCAAAACTTAAAATTGGTCACGTTTTTAAGATCGTGGGGGCGAGGTATGTCAATGGGTACCCTCAATTTTTGCTTTTTCCCTTCCTTTTCTCTTAGTCAAATTCGGGTTCCATGGGGTTGATGTAAAGGGTTTTTTATTTTCAATTGTTATGGTATTTTAAAGCATGAAGATGAAGTTTGGTAGGATAGGTGATTCCATTTTCATATTTTTTCTTTTCTCTCCCTTTCTTGGCCAAACTATGTACATGCATGAGGGAGTTCCATTTTTGTTTTTATGGTGGTTTCAAAGCTTGGTAATGGACTTTAAAGCAATGGGTATGTCGATCGACTCATGGGTCTTGTGTTTCGATGTTTGTAGGTGTCGAGATGGGTATTGGCGAGTCATTAAGCGTTGTGGGTGTTGAAATCAAAACCAGAGCGGCGAATAATCAAGTTGTTAGGCAAGACCGACATAAAGAGCAACTAACCAAAGCGACGGATAATCAATTCGTTGGGTAAGACTGACATAAAGAGCAACTAACCAAAGATTGGAATCGAGGTAGGAAGGTGTTCAGAGTTTTAATTAATTAGAATTAGGTATCGACCCTAATCGAGGTTCGAAAGGAAAGTAGCGTAGCCAAGAGAAATTATTGTAATGGACGAAACCTAGGAATTTAATTATGTTATGTAATAGGTCATAATATAGTATGATGTTGATAGAAGAAATAAACAAATAGCGATTTTAGAAATATATAAATTTTTTGAATAATTGGTGGTGTATGATAAATGGAGTTGTATGAACTATATTTGGATTATGTGTTGTGAGGAAGATGAGATTATGGAATTAATGGTGATAACTATGCTTTTGTGTTTTAGAAATTATGGAAAATGTGATTTGGTGTATGTATTAAGGGCCTGGTCTAAGTGGCCGCCCTTTTGTTGTTAAAAGATGATGTTTGATGATGATTTAATAATACGAGGTGTTATAATTGGGGTCGGGTCTGTGTGGTCACCTTTTATAATTAAATATGAGACTTTTATGCCAATTAATTAAGAGAGAAACTTTAAAATGAATGTACGTGATTTGTGTGGTTGGGGACGGTCGCTGGTGTATGTTGCCCCTCGCTTTTGGCTTCTATGGTCAAGTAGGATGCAGTTGAACTATCCGGTGGTCAAGTAAGATCCAGTGGTTGAGGTGAAGAGCCAAGTTGGGCTCGGTGGACCAAGTCGGGTTCACGGGGTGTCAAGTAGGACCCCCAACTAAAGGTCAATCCTTTTAGTATCTAGATACTAGCACGTCATTAGTCAGTTATGCTTTGCATAATTTGATTTCTTGATTGATGATGAATTGGCAATTATTGAATTGAAATGGAATGAATTTTAATGGCATGCATGATTATTGCTTTGATAACATATTGGAAGTAAAATGAATTAGATTGGTGTTCGAAGACTTGTGATAGCCCGATGGGCTTGTGATAATGGAAATGTGATGGTGTGTAGTGATGATTTTGTTATGATCATGACTATTGATGCTGATATATATATATATATATATATATATATATATATATAATAGTTATGGTGGGCGAACTAATGAAAGGTTAAGTTTTTACCCTTTACTGTTTGTGAGTTCTATATTAATTATGATTTCCAACACTTACTCTTGCTGTGGTTTCTTTTTTTAGTAACTAATGACAGGGAGGTCTCTGATGCCCCGGAGGGAAGCGCCAAGTGAAGAGCAAATGCCAAGAAAGGAAATAGAGACTATGTAATTTGCTGTAATGGTGAATATTGATAACTTTGTTAATTTAGTTGTGGTGTGAAAACCTTGAAGTTAATGATGTGTTATGCGTTGAGTTGTTATTATGACGGTGAGGAATGTTGATACTTGTTTATTTTTTGACTTAGTTTGCGATAATGATGTTTTGTGTTTATGTGTGAAAGATTGATAATGGTGATTTAGGATTTGGAACTTGATGAGGTGGAATTAGTATATCTACTGCTTATGTGTGTGTATTTGGCATGAAGTCATTTTGCTTGATGATTGATGCATAACTGATGATGGGTAGGTATTTGTATATGTGTGTGAGATGTATTTTAGTATAAATGCATAGTTATGTGGTGAATGGTGATGAAATTGATGATTTTATGATTGACAGATAAAATTACAAATTAGGTGAGGAATTAGTGAATTTAACAACTCGGAGGGTGATTTTGTGATCTGGTGTGAGTTAGGACCCCTAGAGGGGGCCAATAGGTTTTCCACACCATTTAAAACTTGTGCATATGTGTATTACCAAATTTGGAGGCCATTTGATAAGGTTTAGGCGTTGCATTGATGAAGTTTTAGGTGAAATGCATTTTAGCGCATATCTTGATCATATGTAGGAATTTTGACGAACGGACTGCGCTAGCAGTTCCGGAATAGGAAAAACATAGTTCTCACGAAGTTTCATAGCGATCGGAGTTAAATTTGTCTTTGGTAATCGATTACCAACATAAAAAAACTTGAGATTTTAACATCCTTTCGTAACGTGACCTTTGGATTTCTAGTATTTATTGTTGGGAAAGTCAAAAGTGAAAAATTTCCTCTGATTTTAATCAGATCCTAAAGTAAATTTTAAGAACCTTTAAAGGGATGTCACACAATCCTTTAGTGAATAATGAAAATGAAAAGAAAGAAAAATGACTAAAGGAGTTGTTCATAAATGAAACTAGCAAAGTTGTCTAGTAAACAAATAAAATGTAAAAAAAGGGAATAGTGTGTTTGGTAGGAATAAGAATAATTTTATTGTTTTTTCCTTTAATTAATAAATAACCGAATTTTCTAAATATATTATTGATAAGGGTTTGAAGTGATCCAAAAATATTTCTAAGAGGAGCGTGGGCTTATTAGGTTATGTAGGGGATATTTATGACTAAAATATCCGGAGATGAAATCCAACAAATGAAAAAATAATCAATTAAGACTCATTATCCTCTTCAATAAAAATGTTTAGTAAAAATTAAAGTTAGAATTTTTCTTATATTTTTTTTTATGTATGTTGTTAACTAAGACATTACCGATTGATTTCTACCTTATTTTTGTTTTTATTCATTTATTATTTTATTATTATTATTGGTTGGGGTTGGATATGAGGGTTTGTTTAAGTGATAGTAGCATAGTTTGAGTGTGACACGTGTCTATGGGGGAAATTGTTTAATACAGGGAAAGTCATTGTCTCATGGATTCACACAAAATTGTGGTATGTGAATGTGATGCTTTACAATTATATATTAATAAATTCTGTGACCGTAAATAGCCCACGTTACTCCACGAATAAAATATTACTGTAAAGGACCATTTTATTTCTCCGACAACATGCAATTAGTCAATTATGTGAGAGCCCTTATAAATTCAGAACAACTCTTATAATCCACTACTTTAATATCCGTTACCTAAAATTTTTAGGTCCCACGTAAAAATGTCTCATTACAACCCTTATAATAAAGTAAAATATTTCATGTTTTACTAAATAATTTTAATTCATATATAAATCACACATATATTATATAATAGTTTTTAAATAATTGGAATTTATTATTTTTATTATTCAATTGTTAATTTTAATCCGTGTGTTGTTCAAAATTAGTTGAACTCTGTTTAATTAATACATTAAAAAATAACATTTGGTCGGTCTTGTTATATTCGTGTTTGTAATCTCCTGGTTAAAAGTAATAAAAAGAAAAACCAATATTTCTCGTTTTATACGAATGGGCAAATATTATAAAACATCTAAATGTTTGATTAATGATTCAATATTAATTAAATTTTTAAAATAAGATATTTAAAATTTTAAGCTGTGAAGCATTTTAAAACTGAATTTCAAAACTATGAAAAGGTTGTTTTGGATTATTATAATTTATGTATTAATTATGATTTTTAAGAATTTAATTTCAATTAAATAAATAATTGAAAAATTTCAGTTTTATTTAGTTTACAATTTCATCATCTCACATGTCACAATGCAATAATGTATCATTAAAATGTTTAATTGACTTGCAATAATATATCATAAAATGTTTAATTGACTTTTGTGAAATGAGAGCGATATATACGAGTAGGAAAAAGTAAATCCATTCAAAATTATTATTAATCATTCAGACAACATTATCACACATTTAATATTTTTATTAATTTTTGTACATCACTGTCACCATTTATTCATTATTAGTTATTAGTTATCTTTCTAGTTGGCCATAAACAAGTTGTCTTGCTTTTTGTTCATTTTTGCATTTGGGACACATTTAATAATTTCATATCACTTAATTACTTCATGAAACACATAGCAGATACATTAACGTGTGGTCTCGAGTTTGAATCCTATAAAATACAATTTCATTAAATTTTGATAGGAAATTTTTTTATCTTTCATGATAATTCTATCAACTTCACCTTTTGTTTGTATGTTTCCTGCAAGCTCAATTTCAAAATTTCAACTTCTGCTAAACTTTGTTATTTATTTTTTGTGATCCAATAAACAATAATTTTTTGTTAATATAAACTTTGTTTAATTTGGGCTTTTTGTCGGCAAGCAACTTAACTGGGCTTCTTGTCATTGTTGGTTGGGTGCTTTTTAGGACATTTGTTGTCGTGTTTTTTTTTGGTAATTATTATCCACGAAAATAATTATATTAAAAAAAGCCAATTAATTAAAAACATCGATATTAACTCATATGGTCTATATGTATATTTTCATGCTTAAATATAAAATTGAGATTTTTTTTGTTCTTATAGCATATTTTGTTTTTAAACTTAAATTTATTAATTATTGATATAAAATGTTACATGTTAATTCGTTCAATTGGTTTCTGACATGTCAAATTTACTATTACCATGTGATTTTTTCAGGTTAATATACAATTTTTAACTTTTAAATTTACTTTAAAAATTGTCAAAAAATAAAATTATTAAGATTTTTAATAACTAAAAACTGTACTTCAATTAGTTAGAGTCACTTGTTAGCATTTAGTTAGATATGTCAAAATCATCTATGTGTTATTTGATTACTTATATCAACAATTTTTGTATTCAAGTAAAATTAAGATATTAAATATAAAAGAGATATAAAAAAAAATGATGTTTTAGACTTCAAACCCTTATTTTACATAAATTAAAAACATATTTAAGCTTTTTTAAAATTGATCTATGAAAGATTATTAAATTTTTAACACGTTTGTGATCATATCGATTACACTAATAAATTGGGTTAGAAAGTTATTAGTGTAAATTTAAATGTAATAACAACAAAAAAATCTCTAGGAGAAAAGTTGTACGAGGCACCAAATTTAAATATGTGTTACCAAAAAAATGGTGTTGATAAAAGGTGCATCTTACGTGTCTAATTCTAAGTCACATTAGCAGTATAGCACAATGATTAGAATAAATTGTAATCATATTAATATTATTCTTACAGTCAAAACACTCATAAAGTGACAGGAATATGTTACAATTTTTTTTAAGAGTCAACAAAAATTTATAAAAATATTTATTAAGTTCTTGTATTATAGAATTTAAACTCGTAATCAAGTTAAATTCTTATCAAATTGGACTAACTTTTATTTACAACAGATTTCTTTTTTCTATACATAAAAACCTTCTTTTTCTCATAAACTTGAAGTGGGCCTAGGGCTTAATAAAATGTCTAAAAAGAAAAAGCTTAACGGGCCAGATATCCAAATTTAAAAGTTGGCCCATTAGCTTGGCCTAACATGTGTCATTCCTCTGAGACCAAATTTATGAATGGTTTAATTTCTTCAATTTCCTCTTTAATTTTTCTTCCGACAGAGAAGATAAATGCCCACTATCGTTCTTAGGTATTTTATAAAAGAATTAAACTCATGATATAAAGTGTAAGCAAAAAAGAAGAAGAAGAAGAAGCCCCCATGATATAAAGATGCATCAATCATTAATCTAGATTAATTTGCTTTTGTTAATAATTGTATATTTATAATTAGTGGGGTTATTAGCATTCTTAATTGCTTGTTAAATTTTTTTATTGATTACTTTTATTTTAAAATGTCCCATAGTTACAGGTTCAGATATTATAATAATAATAATAATAATAATAGTTATTATTATTATTATCATTATTATTATTGCTTTAACTTGAATAATTTGTTTAAACTAATTCATTCTTTTACAAAAGTACAGCTATACGAAGAATGACTAAACAAAGTGTTAACAAAATCATTAATATACTAAGAAAATTTGATTAAATTGACATATGGCTAAGTCATTTAAACGAGTCACACATAATCCTTTTAATCAGAGGGCATGAAGCCAACATGCTTGGTATTTGTCCATTTACTGATGTATATGAAGGGTATTTAAATTCATTTATGATAATTTTTTTTTTTAAAATTTTGTGTAACTAAGACTTTTTTAGTCAGTAATCAAAGTTTTTTTTTCTCTCTTTACAGAGTATTTTTATACATATGATAGAATTTAAAATTCTAACAACACGTTTAAAGAATTCAGTTATCTACTAATTTTATGTGTTGGACTTTATTAGTAATTTTTATATCATCCTTTAACAAATTTTGCTTATTTATACTGATTTGTACCTACCTTCTCTTTTTTATATAACTTTCCATTTGAGGAAGGAAAAGAAATGCAGCCCACTATACATGGGTGGTAAGCTGGGTCAACCCGCTTTCATCCTTCACCGACCCGTAAAAAATAATGTGAGGCGAGTTCACGTTCTTTAATATGTTCCGCTTATGAGTTGGTCCATTTTCATGAGAATACTTACAAAAGCCTAATTGAATGAAGTTGTTAAAGGTAAGTTGACCTGTCTAGCTTGAAAAAAATATAAATATAAATTCAAATGAGTAAATAATATAAAAATGATAAAAATTTAAATATAAAATATAATAATAATAATAATGGCTGTGTGCCTATACTTTTAAAGCTTAAAGCATTAAAAATAATTTATAAAAACAAAAAACAATTTGTTAGGTTAATGTGACAAGTCAACTATTAAATAAATTTGTCCAACCTGTTACAGGTTGAGACATGACAAGTTATATAAAGTAACATGTTTGAAACTTTTAATCTATCTAGCTATTTTTAGTGAGTTGAACGAGTTAATTTGATAAATGAAGCCGCTTTACAAACACTAGTACTCCTATATTGTTTTTATGTAATTCTATTGATTTTTAATTGCAATATGTGAATATATCCCTAACTACCTTTCTAAATCCCTAATGGAAAGAAATGCATTCTTAATTAGATTTTTTTTACCTAATACGCGTATGGGTGTTTGATACATTTTTTTTATTACTAGAAATCATATTTCCCAAGAACTATATTTTATGGGAATCATATTTTTTAGAAATGTTATTAATACCTTTGATATAATTAAAGTATTTATAATTTTAAAAATATTTATTAATGCAATTATACCAAACATAAAAAATTAAGATTACTTACTTAAAGTTCCTAAGAATAAAAAAAATCTATATACCAAACGCCGTTTAATTATTAGTGCTAATCACTATGCCGAAGGATCAAAAGTACATCGTGCTTTTTATGTTGTAGGATTTTGTTGATGCTAATCACAAGCTAATTATTATATTATAATGTATATGCATGGTTTGCTAGGTTATTTTGTTATATGGCACGAAGTAATTTTGAAATATAGTGGAAGTCGTTTTCGGCACATATATATGAGATCATGCAATAAACTTGATAGTTAGTTAAATCTTTTAAATATATGATATTCATGATTTAAATTTTATTATGTATATGAAAAAGAGATAAAAAAAATATTTTAATGATATGTATATATCGAAAGATTAGCCTTAGCCTTCAACTTTTAGTTGAGATTTACTCAGATTAAAAAATCAACAACAATGATTGGCAGATGAAGAAAATGCGCTTGAAAACATTGTTTAATTGGTTTCCGCATTTGCATATAAACCACATTTACTTATCTTCGTCAGAAATATGTCCCTGCGAATTACTCCAATCGTCATTTTTATGTAATTGGTTCTTTTTAAAAGGCAACATAGGGGCTGTTAGACAGAAAATCTGAAGCTCATAATCATGTAATTATTGAATTTTTGGATATAAAAATGTGTACTAATTAAAAGTATCTAATTTCACACATATTAAAAATAATAGTTAGAATTATATTTGTATTGATGTTCTCACATTATTTGATTTAGTTTTTTGAAAATATTTTTAATATAATTTATTTCCTAAAAAGTTAATGACCTTAGAAATGTATACAATGAAAACATATTTAGTAAACAAACATTTAAAGACAAAAATATCTTATATTAAAGGACCAAAATATTTCATTAAAAATTATTTATATTTAGAATCGAAGGTAGTATATTATAATTAGTTGGTCTGCGATCCAGGATAATTGAAGAATTGTAGCGAGTTCTCTTTTAATTTTAGCTTTGGAGAAAGAAAATATATAAGAGGGGAGAAGGTAAAATTTAAATTTAACGAAAAAAGACGGGAAAAAAATTAAATTTAAATTCTTAAAAGAAAAAATACGTTGTTTTCCTTTTTTTCTATTATTTTTTCTTCCACTCAAATAAAAAAAAAAGATATGAAAAGGTTAATTAGAGCAATGCAAATATGACCTTCATTGGTGAATACAGATCTATTTCTCTGGTGGGCAGTTTGTATAATATAATTTCAAAAGTTTTGGTTACAAGGTCAAAAAGGTAACTAATGGGGTAATTTTAGAGAATTAGACAGTTTTTGTAGGAAATAAATACATGCTAGACAATGATATGATATTCATATTGGGTTTCTTGAATAAGTGGGTGGGTTGGGCCAAAGAATGTCTTAGTTAGTGGAAGTCTAACTCAGGAATTTGGTTTGGAAAAAAGGTTAAGACAAGGAGACCTAATGGCTTCCTTTGTGTTTCTTATAGTTACTGAAGGGTTGAGTGGTCAGACCACTACACAAAGTTTAACTTGTTCAAAGTTTAATCTAGAGGTAAAAGTAGGATCCTAGTCTCTCACTTGTAATTTGCAGACAACATTTTGATTTTGAGTGAACCTTCAATTTAAAACTTTCTACTTTTAAATGTATTCTAAGATGTATTGAGGTGGCCTTTGGAATTAGAAGTTAATTTCCATAAAAGTAGATTATTTGGATGCGTAGTACCTGTATCTTATTTGAATTATAATGTTTCTTATATTTTCAAGCATCCAAGTTACCATTCACTTACCTTGACAGTGGGGCCAACCCTAGAAATATCTCTATATGAAAGTCGGCCTTGGATAAAGTTAAACATAAACTATCCTTGTGGTAGAAGATAAATGTTTCGTTCGGTAGAAAAATTTTCCTAGTAAACTCTATCCTCTCTTCTCTACCCTTGTTCTACTTATCTTTCTTTCTCACATGTAAAAAAGATATACATAGAGTTCTTATGGGGGTTGGATGAGGAGTCTGAAAAAGTCACTTAGGTTAGTTATGATACTATCTGTAAATCAAAAAAGGAAGGGGGATCGAGAGGTTAAAAATTTAGCATATTGCAATCTAGCTATGTTGAGAAAATGGAGATGAAAAATTGTCTCAAATAATAATTGTTTTGTTTGTAAGGATGTTTTTGCTAGGTATGGTTAGAATGATTAAGAATGTGGAAATATGATTCTCTGGGGAACTATTATGTGAAGTTGACGTACAATCATATACAGAGGGCTGTTCACTCAATAGATAACTTTTTTCCCGAAGTAGATTATACCAACAAAAATATCCACAATTTGTTGGAAAGTTATGTTAGATAAGCTATATACTTTAGACAATCTGACAAGGGAGGCCTCTCAAACTCTATTCCATCATCTTTATGCGCGTTACATTGTGACAAAGAAGAATTTTGTATTTGCTTTATTTTTCTAGCATATAGAAGGGACCATTTATACCGCATTCAAGTTATTTTTGGAAACTTTCCTTAATGTTAGCTTGGTTAACTATTTGGATGGCTACAATTACCATAATTTGGTTTGAAAGGAACAATAGGTTTGTATTTTAACATCTTAGGTTTGTGGTTGGTAACCATGACATTTTTTTGTTAGGGATGGATATCCCTTATACCTTTTTTTAATAATATTTTTTCTTTGTTGAGTAAAAAAGAAAGGGTGATTATAATCAATTTTTTATAATATATTCTCCTTATGGACAGATAAATATCTTCCTTGTCTTAGAATTAAATTAAGTATAAATTTGGGGGATTGATATATATGAATAAGGCAATAATCAATTAAGTAGATTCTAATACCATTTTTTTAACAATTTATTTATTTATTTAATATGTACAGGGGGTATCTAAACTCAACCAAAGTATTACACATATTAAGAAGTTAATAAACATGGTGGAAGTTAGTTATCTCATTCAAATAAAGTAAAAATAAATCCAAGTAACTAGTTGCTAGATAACCAAGTTCGAGATTTGAATATAACCAAGTCCAATACTTAACCTATTGGGGATGTTTTTCCTTTTATTATAAGAAACTACACATGAGGTGTGAGATAGTCCCACACCTAAGCAAAAATGTCCCATGCTAAAGACAAATGGTGTGAGATAATTCTCCTATGCTATTCCCATAGGCAAAGCCACATAGGAGCCTGACTTCCATGCTAAAATTGGCATAGGACTTAATGTCTTACGTTATAGCTACTTCTTTTTGTTGGTGTGGAACTTTGTTTATATTTTTAAAAAGATATTAGTGCGATTTTACTTGAAAACACACTAATAGAGTTTTTAAAATATAAAAAAATTGTGATAACATGCTTCAAAATTCCAAATTGACCCTAACATGCCAATCACACATAAAAAATTGAGCATATTATGCTTCATAATTTATTATTTGATAATATAACTAGGATTAAAATTAGGATAAAAAATGAAAGGGGTAAAAAAATGTAGGGAATTTTTCTTATTTATATCCACAATAGATCCACTAACAAAATTTTACTCACAGTAGTCACGTGTCTCTTACTAATTAACACATGTGAATCAATGTATCGATTACTAACATAAAAGGTAGATAATTTATAAACCTTAAATTTACTTTGCTTTGGAAAGAATTTTTTGAGGAAATTTTATATATAAAAAATATTAGAAACAGAATTTGAAGAATGAAGACGTTGAAAATAAAATTTTCAATAATCAACCTATTTTTAAAACTACTTTGATATAAACTTGAATATAGAACTCAAGGCAAGGATTTGGGGAATGAAGATGTTAAAAATAAAATTTCCTATAATCAACCCATTTCTAAAACTACTTTGATATAAACTTGAATATAGAACTTAAGGCAAGGATTTGAAGAATGAAGACATTGAAAATAAAATTTCTAACAATCAGCCCATTTCTAAAACTACTTTGTTATAAAATTGATTATAGAACTCAAGACAATGATTTTAAGAATGAAGATGTTGAAAATAATATTTCCTACAATCAGCCCATTTCTAAAACTAATTTATTATAAACTTGAATATAGAACTCAAGGCAAGGAAATGAACAATGAACTTACTTTAATGTTCTTGCTGATAGTCATAGTAAGGATCCACTTAGATTGTTGTACAAGAGGTCTCCACATATATTTTCAACTCAAATTGATTAATATACTCTTCTTTTAAAGGGATGAAAAAATGAAAAGCTTTAAATATGTCTTTTCGAATGTATAACAAAAATATGATGAGACCAAAAAAGAAACAAAAATAATGATGCAACAAGGTAACAGATACCTACATAAGGGTTAAAGCTTCAATGTTGCCAAGGGACTGAGGGCATGATCATATAAGGCTGTTATTATTTAGCCGTCTGGCATGCAAATAAGACAATTTAAATGTAGTTAGAAACATAAATTCATAAGTCACTACTAAGGCCAATAACATAAATGGACTAACAAATTTCAGCAACATTTAACATTTGTAAGTAATTGATATGGGCTTGATATTAGCCCAAATACCTATAGGCTATACTGGAATTCTATCAATGGTAAGATAGCTACTTTACCCCCATGCCCAAGATGAAACATCCTAACTAAATTAAATAAAATCCAAGACAAGGGAAAAATTTTCTCAAAAATTCCGAACGGCTAACAGGGGAAATCGAAACAGGAATCCGACCAAAGAAAGGAAGAACCGGGTCAGGATGCCCCCACGTTGGCAAGGCCCAATATCGATTAAATAATAGCCAGCGGAAGAAAGCGCCTAAGCGAACAATGATCGCTGGAGCGAAACCTTACTCGCCCAAGCGAACAAGGCACTCAGATAATTCGACCACTCGGAATCTAAACTCAAGTCCACTCGGTATCCTCTCATGGACGGAAATCAACATGCACCACCACATAATTCATTATCAACACATATCTGGGCTATCACTCAATCGACTAACAACAATCAACATATTACCAATGCAACACAATACAGTAAAGTAATTTTCACCCGGAACCCGTCCATAAACCATGCATTTGAGATGTAAATTAGCCCCCTACCTATAATAAAGATCCCAGAAGCTCCCTGAGCTTGCAGCACCGACTGAACGTTCTTCAGTCACTCGTTCTCAACAGAACGATCCTGCTTCAGTCATCCAATAGCACTCTGCTCTCAGCTTTTTGAAGAACCAAACGCTGCTTCCTCACGAGCAGATCTACCACCAAGACACTCCATGCCAAGCCTCCAAGGCACAACGTCACCCCACACTCAGTCCAGTGGAGGATTCCATGGCCGTTCCCACACACAAACAGACCAGTCCTCACCAACAGTGGAGGACCTCATGCTTCCAAGCACCCATCGTTGCTTAGGCAGAACAGAGGAGGATCTCAGCCTCCAAAACACTTAGCTCCACATGGTTCTCTCACAGCCACACTGTTCCAACTTCGTGTTCCCATTTCCCACTCGGGTTCTACTCAGCGTGCGAGTGGAAGAAGAAGATGAAGGAGAAGACGAAGAACCAGCGAAGAAGAAGAAGAGGCCACAAGAACTCGAGAGAGAAAGGAGGAGTGTTTGCAGCATAAACAAAGTGAGATGGGCAGAGAATGGGAAATGTGTAGCTCTTATCCCTTCACTGCCCCATGACAGCTCCACCCACATCAGCCATCACATCCCATTAATCTCCCATCCCATCAGCGTGGGAATCACGAGGAAGAGAGGGAGAGAGGACCGAAGCTCCTCTTAAACCACCAAGGGCATATGTGTAATTTTTCCTGGCATTATTATTATTATTATTATTCAATAAATAATTTTAATTCCGTAATTAACCTTAATCGGTAATTAATTCTAAACCAGGATGTTACACTATGGCACACCGGTCATTGTCATTATATAAAATTCTGAAGAAAAACATAAAATGAGTAGGGATAAAGGCAAGAGAAGACTTTTTAAAGCATGAAAGATGTTTTGGATCAACCACCAATATTAGTGAAGCCCGACCTCGGAGAAAGGTTATTTCTATACTTGTATGTTTCTAATGAGGCTTTCAGGGTGGTCTTATGAAGGAAATCTTGGAGGGATAGAGGACAGTGTTCTTCACCTGGAAAACCCTTAAGGGGGTAGAACTCCGATACCAAAAGATCGAAAAGGTGCATTGGCAATAATTTAGGTATCCTGGAGATTGAGACAGTATTTCATGCTTCCATTATGGTTTGAACTGACCTTCCTTTGAGGATGATATTGTATAAGACTGATCTTGCTGGAAGAATGGTAATCGACTATAGAGTTATTTGAATTTAATGTATCCTATGAGCATAGAGCCGCTATCAAAGCCAAGTGTTGGCATACTTAGTAGAATACTTAACTAGGAAATCCTATAAGGTAAACGCTTACATTGGATGATATTTGTTGATAGGTCTTTTAACATTAACGGCTATGGTGCCAATATAATGGTTGAGAGTGAGGATCGGGTGCATATAGAAATCTCTTTGAGATTTGATTTAAACATATCCACTAATCAAGCATAGTATGAATCTTACTTAGCCGAATTACGGGCAGCTATGGATGTTGGCGCCAAGGAGGTGACGATGTGTAGTGATTCTCAACTTGTCATCTCCTAAATCTCAGGAGAGTACCAGGCCAAAGAACCCTTATTACAACGATACTTGGCTAAAGTGAATGAGTTAATAGGAGTTTCAACAATATTACGTTTAAGCAAGTCACAAGAGAGGAAAACACCAGAGTCGATATCCTCCTTAGGCTCGCAAGTACCAAGAAAAGGGAGTCAATGACAATAGTGATACAAAGCACATTATCTAAGACCAGCACAATGACCCCAATCTAGATCAACATGCTTTGATCCCATGCCCTTGATGATGACTCTTGGTTTGCACTAATTGTCAGCTATATGGCTAATGGTCAGTTTCCTATTGATCCTTTGGAAAAGAAAAAGTTGAAAAAGGACTTACCCTATCATACCATGGTGGGCAGAGTATTATTTCGACGACGTCTTTTAGTCCCATACCTAAAGTGCCTCAATGAAGTTGAGACTAAGGAAACCATGGTCAAGCTAGATGAGAGAACATGAAAACACCATACCGGTAGCAAAAGTCTCATGTGGAAGATCCTTAAGGTCAGGTATTGGTGATCCATGAGGAAAAAGATACAACGGAGTATGTGAGAAAATGAGACTCCTGTCAAAAGTTTGCCATCTTGCACCACATTATGGGTGAGGAATTATCAACATTAGCAATGCCCTGACCTTTCCATTAGTGGGGGTTGGATATCACAGGGCCTTTCCCTACAGCCCTAAATGGTATCATTTAACCGTTAGCGTAAATTACTTCACCAAATGGATTAAGGTTTAGGTTGTGGTTCATATCACATCGGATAGGATCAGGAAATTCCTACATAAGAACATCATTTCAACATTTAGGGTGCTTGGAAGAATTGTGATTGATAAAGGCACTCAATTTATAGATCAAAAGTTTGTAAACCTACTTTGAAAGGTTGTAAATTCAACAGGTGTTTTCATTTTTTGAGCATCCCTAGACCAATGGACAAGCCAAGGTAGCTAATAGAGAGGTCCTCAAGGGTCTTAAGAAGAGGCTTGGTCATGCAAAGGAAGAATGAACCAATCAATTATGCCACTTGCTCTAGGTATTTTGGGCGACACCTCACTTATTCATAAATGAATCCTTATTCTGGCTAACGTATGACGTTAAAGCTGTCATACCAGTGGAAATAAATGGAGTTTCATGCAGGCCCAATAGTTCTCTGAGATTGCTAGCACTGATCATTTGGGGAATGACTTTGACAAATTGGTCAAGCTATGTGAGGAAACGTTCATCCAGGATCAGGTGATCAAAGCAAAGGCAACATTTTGGTTCAATAAAAAGGTACAACTTCAACGGTTCAACATTAGGGACTATCTTGAGACGTTTGAGTGTGGGGAACAAAATTGTTCATCAAGGGAAGCTTTCCCTAATTAGGAGGGTCGTTATAGGGTAACCAAGGTTACCCCTAAGAGGAGCGTATTGGCTAGAGACTTTACTAGTTGATCTTGTCAAGAATAAATGGAATGTTCAAAATTTATGAGTTTATTATAGCTAACCAGGATCATATAGTATGTATTTTTTTCCTACCTTATATTTTTTCCTATTGGAGTTTGTCTAAGGAGGTTTTAGTGAGACACATTGTAGTGTAACATGATGTAATTTAGAATTAGTGAAACAACTTTCCCATATAACTTGTCTTTTATGAGGATTTTTTTTGCAAGTAGAGTTCACCACTTATGACTAGCCCTAACAAGTGGTGAGGTTAGCTACCTGATATAAGCGCGACTGACCGAACCTCAACGAGCGGTACAAATCAACCTAATGAGTGTGACTGGTCGAACCCTAATGAATAGTACTAATTAGACTCAATGAGTGGCGAATCAGTGGCTTAGTATGAGCGTAACTGGTGGAACCTCGACGAGATGTAATCGTAATCACTTGATACAGTGTGACTAAAAAATGTAGCCTGGTGAATGGAAAGATTAGTTATCTAATATAATATAAGCATAAATAATCCAACCCGATGAGTGGCACAACTATTAACCCAATACTAGGGTCTTTTAGGTAGAGTTTTTAGTTAATTTTGTCTTTATTTCCTCCTGATTCCCTTGGTTTTTGATTCCATTCCATAGATGTTACTTGGGTGTTTCTGTTTTTACAGGTTTTGTGATGATTTAGGTCTATTTGCACAAGAATTAGAAATATAAAATGAAATAGGCATCTTCCGAGACTTTTACATGCCCTAAAGTCACATTTTAGCAAGCTTTGGATAATCCACTGGCTGTGGATGCAAACCACTGGCTGTGGATGCTACTGGATTGAAGGAGTCCCTTAGCAGAGCCATCCACAGGCTGTGGATTTATTTCACTAGCCGTAGAACTCACTAGATTACATGAGGCACTTGGCAGAGCAATCCACAGGCTGTAGGCACCTTGGCAGAACCATCCATTGGCCGTGGATTGCATCAGACACTTGGAAAGTGTCAAGTTTGGAAGAGCATAACCATCAAAGCTCGATCCACTGACCATGGATCCATCCCATAGGCCGTGGATCGAGCCACAAACCCCATATTTCTTGATTTAGGGCCATTTAGCAGTTCAAAAAAAGGGGCACTTGAGACAGAGAAGGGAGACACTTTTTGGAGGAAAAATTGAGAGCTTTTTCAGGGGATTTCAGACGAAGGAACATCAAATTTTTAGATTTTTAGGCAAGGAATTAGAGGACCTAGTGAGAACTTCTTTTCTTTTTTTGAACCCTTGTTTGTAATTTGAGATTTCTTCATGTTAGGAATTGAATTAATGTATTGTGGTGTTGTAATCATCTTTTTTTATGGTGAACTAAACTCCATTCTTGGGATTAAGGGGTAGTATGTTTGTGTACCAAACTTGAATGTTCCTCATTTTCCATTTATGAACTATATTTTCTATTTGATTTCATGAATGCCTAATGCTTCTACAAGACTTAGAGATAAGCATAGATGATAATAAACGATGTGGGTAATCGAGAGGTTGGCATATGGTTTGAATTGCATGAGATTGAACCTAGGGTTTTAGGTTACGAAAGTAGGCAAAACCATTTGAGGGTTAATTAGGTTTTCACAATGCGTAATAGACTTAATTGATAAATTGAACGCGGTTCTTTGGCAATTAGGTACATTAGTAAGGTTTCAAAAGAAAGTTACTAATCAAATTAGGAAAACTCACCTTAGAAATGGAATTTCATAATTTGGGAAATGAATTGCACTAAAATTAGTAACGGCATGTGAACTTTTTAATACTCAAGAGCTTCACTTTGATTGTCTCTTAAAAGAGTATTTTGATTTTTACCTTGAAAGGCTTTGAGTTTTCTGTTGGCATTTTTAATTTTAAGTTAATTTGAATTTTCCCTTAATTGAACTAATTTGTCTAGATAATTAAGTCATTGTAAACTGATAATTAGGCACAATCCCTATGGTACGGAAATCTTTTATATTATTGCGATAACCCGTGTTGAGAAATTGAACGCGGTTCTTTGGCAATTAGGTAGTAAGGTTTCAAGAGAAAGTTACTAATCAAATTAGGAAAACTCACCTTAGAAATGGAATTTCATAATTTGGGAAATGAATTGCACTAAAATTGGTAACGGCATGTGAACCTTTTAATTCTCAAGAGCTTCACTTCGATTGTCTCTTAAAAAAGTATTTTGATTTTTGTAACATCCCATTTTCCACTCAAATAGAAAATAGATATTCATATCTCTTTAATGAGAAAACACTTATTATTAGTTAGTTGATTATTAACTAATTAATATTTTTATGAAATTTTGGTACTTATATTTAATTATTTTGTTAAAATAATAATAATAATAAAAATAAAATAATATATATGTATTTTGAATGAGGATTTTAGAATGACTTAATTAGTATTCATTGATTAAGAAAATTATATTAAGAATTTTGAATATCTTTATTATTCACAACTTTTATTTTATATTTTTATATTTATGTTTTTACATATTTATAATTTAACTCTTATTAGAATTTTAAAATATAATTTTGAAGGAATTAGACTATGGTTCTTTAGAACTTTTTAATCTACGTATTATTTATGATTTTCTGAAATTTTTTGAAAATTTGAAAATATTTAATAAAAAATATATATTTTTAATCATTTTATATTTATATAAAGTACTTAAAATTAAAAATATTTATAAGAAAGTGAAGTTAAACTATAAATCTTTTTTATAAAATCCATTTCAAATAGACTTATTTAAAAATGATCGATTTGAGTAAAATCTTGATTTTTATCAATCGTAAGAAAATCGAAAACGTACCAATAAATTTTTATTAACAGAAAATTTTAGATTTTTAAAATTAAATTTTATATTACTTATTATAAAATTAGTGAGGTCTGATATAATATCGCTACATTTCAAAAAGGACTAATTTTGAATATTTAAAATATACCGAATGAATGGTTACCATTTGGCTTAATAATTCAACTGACATTTACTATGCAAAACACTGTGCATGTATGAAAATTTCAAACTTGCACAGACCATAAACGAAAGTTTCAGAAATTGTACAGTACTTTTATATTAAAATATTCAAATGCACTGTAGAAATCTGCCTATAAATACCGAGGTTTTGAACGTAGAAATTCACAATTTCATATTAAACTTTCTTAATATAGTAGTGCTAAAGAAATAGTGGTGGGAGTAAGAGAGAAAAATAATTTTTTTGGAAGGAGGTTCTATGTTTGAATATGTATTTCAGGTTGAATAATTTTGATAATGACAAAAGCAATTGAAGACTCAAAGCAAAAGGCTCAAGTTACCATGAAAATAGAGAAAACAGCACCAGACCTGCAAAAACACATATGATAATCGATTACAGCATCCAACATAATTGATTACCTAAGTTCTGTTTATCACCTAATCGATTGCATCAATGGAAATAATCGATTACCAAGTTGAGAATTTGAATTAAAAGCATCAGGTACATCTCCTAATCGATTACAAGGTTACCACAATCGATTACCAAGGTTCTGTAAGGTCACTAATCGATTACCAAACCAGGTCTAATTGATTATGAAAGTTCTGTTTGTATACTAATCGATTGCATGAAAGGCATAATCATTACCATGCTGCGTAACACAATAAAATGCATCAGGTGCTACTCACAATCGATTACAAGGCACTGCATAATCGATTAGCAATGTTCTGTTTCTCATCTAATCAACTATATGGGACAGTCTAATCGATTAGAAAGCGAATTGCACTGTAAAATTTAAAGTGTAATCGATTACAACTCAAGGCCTAATCAATTACTATCATGCCAGAAATTGGGGAAAAGCATTTTTAAGTGGGAAACCAGCTCACTTCTCCATTCCAACTCGAATGTCCATGCTGTGCAACGGCTCTAAAGACTTTAGGGCACCTCTCCAAGGCCTATAAATGCAAGACTCCTTCAAGCTACTCAAAGCATCCAAATCCATCAAAGGGAAATCAAATCTTGAGTCTTGTGAGTTCTATTTCTTTGTTTAGTTTCAAGTTTTGAAACTTAAAGCTTATATTTGTAAATCCTCTCTTGTGAGAGTTAGAAATTTTGAGAGCTTTCATTTGTTCATCTACTCTATTGAGAGAGTTTATTGATTGTAAAACCAAACATCAAAACACCAAGTTTATTCAGTCTAGGTTGAGTGGTCACAAAGGTTGGGGTTCAACCTTTGGGTATTGAGAGTTTGAGAGATTGGGTGGGTTACCCTTGTTATAGTGAGGATTGAGTTCTTGAGTGTGAGACACTAGGAAGCTGAAATTGCTCATAGCTTGTATCTTTAAACTTCAATAGTGGAAATCCTTCAAGTGGGTTGCTTGAAGGCGAGACGTACACTGGGTTGGTGGAACTCGTTAAATTGGTTTGGAAGTTTTTCTTCCCTACTCTCTTGCATTTACATATTGCATCTGGCTGGATTATTATTATTGATTGTGAAAACTCCTCTTATATTTGCTTGAACAACTTGTATTAAAGTGTTGCACACCAAGTGTTTGACATATTGCCTAAGTGACATTTGCACATTGTTTTGCATTGATTCTTACACTATTCTTGTTATCTATTGCATATGAGCATATCTTGTGAAAAAGGAATCAATTTCAAAGACATTCTAAAGAAACATTTTTAACACTCAATTCACCCCTCTTGAGTATTGAGGCCACTTGAACAATAAGTAGTATCAGAGCTTGGCTCTTGGTAGATCAAGCTTGATAAGTCTTGAAAAGACTTAATTATTTCACCTTTTATTTAACATAATTCATTAATTATTGTTTAGTTTGGCGTCATTATTTAATAAATAGTTAACAATTCGTATTTTATTTATTTATTTTAAAAGTGCTTTATTTATGTAAGAAAATGATTAAAAAACAGTAATTGGTTAAGAGTTTATGATTATTTTTAATTTCACTAAGCAGCCAGCGTACAAATGCTAGGCAGTTATATGTTTATTGGTGCAGGAACAGGGCGCGCTCAAGCTAAGAAGGAAAATCCGAGTGAAATTCTAAAAAGCCGAGTGACATTTCACAAATCCGAATGAAACTCCAAAAGTCCGACTAGAAAATGCTTCAAGACACCGACTGCAACAGGGAACCAAATACCGAATAAAGAACCCTAGCGAGACTTCAGAATGCTGATTGAATAATCCATAACGCTCAAGCGAGCAAGTTCACACTCAAGCGTGACTCCAAAACATCACTCTCGCCCAAGCTTCTCCATCACGCTTAAACAAGAAAGCGACACTGCAGTGCATATTTCGAGCACGCTCAAGCGAGAGTCTTTCACGCTCAAGCGTGAAGGTAGTTATTTAACACTGACTGTTCCCTCCAAAAACACACTCGGCACCAGTGCTGTTTCCGCTGCCTTCTTTCTTACTTTTGTACCTTAGTAATTTAAGTGTTGAGCTGTAATTAGTTAGTTATTCCGTAATTATGTAATTAGTTAGTTAGTTTAATTATTAACTCAGCTTTCTTAGTGATTAGTTAAGTTAGTTAGTTAGTTAGATGCCTATATATACTTGTACATACTCTGTAACACACACACAGAGAACAGAGCATAATACAGAACACAACTCATTTTCCATTTCCAACCTCTCTCTAATTCCTTTCGCTCTCTAAACTCTCTCATCCATGTCTTTCCAACTTCCTTCGATAGAACCAATGTCGATGGATTTCTAAATCCCTAAGGTTGGGATTGTGAAGGTTTGTGATGGAATCTTGAAGATGTATTGAGGAAGTTGACTTCTAGATCCTGAGGAGAACGAGCTGAGGAGTGGATCTGCTTTGCTGGATTGACAAATCCAGATCTGATGAAGAACTTCACCAGTAAGGAATCATGGTTGAAGCTTAGGTAACTTCCAGCTTTCTAACTAATTCAGGCCTAGCAATTAGGTGAATAGTTAGAGTTCAACCTCTAATTTCGCATTAGATTCGTATGTTAATTGAGCACTTAAGGGATTAAGGTTTGATGCATAGGAATTAGCATTTTTCACCTAAGGAATTAGGGAATAACCACTTGCGGATTGTCCTCTTGATGTTTGAACTCGATTGAACCTCAATTGCATTTTCTTGATGAAGTTGTAAACCAAAGCAATCCTAACCTATCTTCTATCAATCGTATTTCATCCTTAACACTGTCTCTGAAAAATATAAAAAAATTTAGAAAGTATAAAATCAACAAAAACCGAATGAATCTTTTGATCATTGTGTTGGTTCAGCTTGTATCTGTCCAAGATTGAGGTACTTACCACAATCCCTGTGGGACGATCAAATATAATACAATTTTAACGACTGGTGCGCTTGCCAAAGAGTAAATCCTCTGAGAATTACACATCAAGTTAATGACTCGGAGATTTAGCATCAAGTTAATGGCGCCGTTGCCGGGGATTGTTGAGTAATATCAACAATCCTTGGACCGGTACTAGACTGAACCGTTTGCTTTTGTTTGCATTTGGTACATAGTTTGATTTTTGTTTTTAGTATAAATAGTAGTAGTTGTTTGTTTTTGTGTAGCAGTAGCTGTGAATTGCTTTTGTGTTTAACATTTGGTGTATGCAGTCAAGGAACAGAGGAAAGCCTTTCTTCTTTGATCCTGATATCGATTTGTTAGAGCGTAAGCTGAGAAAAGAGAAAAAGCAAAAAGAGCAAAAAGAAATGGAACAGAGGAGAGTTACACTAGGTGACTACTCCAGGCCGACTGAAGAAAGATCGCAATCTAGCATCCTTAGGCCTCCGATTGCAGCAAATAATTTTGAACTTAAACCAGCTTTACTACAATTGGTTAGAAATGATCAATTCAGAGGAAGTGAGGTTGAGGATTCAAATTTGCATCTAGCAACCTTCCTCCAAATTTGTGATACTGTTAAAATGAATGGAGTCCCTGAAGATGCCATTAGACTGAGGTTATTTCCTTTTTCTTTAAGGGATCGAGCAAAAGCCTGGTTGTAGAGCCAACCGAGAGGTAGTATTTCCACTTGGGAGGATTTACAAAGAAAATTTTTGATTAAGTGTTTCCCTCCTTCCAAGTATGCTAGGTTGCGCAATGAAATCACTTGTTTCTAACAAAGAGAGGGTGAATCTTTAATGGAAGCATGGGATAGGTATAAAGAGAGTTTGAGGAAATGTCCTCATCATCAAATCACTGATGTGCAGTAAGTTACTATTTTTTATAATGGTGTAAGACCAGCTACCAGGGTCTTAATTGATGCCTCAGTTGGAGGTTCATTAACGACCAAAACTGTAGAAGAAGCCATAGAGCTGATTGATGTTATGGCTTCTAATGAGTGTCTGGTTAGTGAAAGGAGCCAAATCCCTAAGAGAGGGATACTAGAATTGGAAGCACAGGATGTTTATTTGGCTCAAAGTAAATTGATGACTCAGGCTTTAGAGAAATTAAGTGTACAGATTTCAGAACTCCAAAAGCTGAGTCAAGTTTGTATGGTAAGCTGTGATTTTTGTGGTGGAGATCATGAAAATGGAATGTGTGATCCAAATGTGCCTTCCGAGCAAGTGAATTATATGGGGCAGCAACAATTTCAAAGGAATTATCCCTCTAATTCCTTTAATCCTAACTATAGGAATCACCCCAATTTTTCATGGCAGAAAGGTCCACATTTGAATCAGAACTTGCCACAAAATCAACCCATAAATAGACCACAACAATCCATTCCCCCTCCTGCTAAAGAGAAGTCGAAACTTGAGAATGTGCTTTCTCAGTTCATTCAGGCCACTCAGGCCAGTTTTAAAAATCAGGAGGCATCCATTAGAAATTTGGAAAACCAAGTTGGACAGTTGTCGAAACAACTGGCTGAGAGACAAGCAGGCAATTTCCCTAGAGATACCGAGGTAAATCCAAGGGAACATTGCAAAGCTATAACTACTAGGAGTGGAAAAATTCTTTCTCCATCTCCGAGTCAGGAAGTGAGCTTAGAAAAAGAAAAAGAAAAAGAAAAAGAGAAGGAAACCGAGCAAGTTGAAAATGAAACTGAAAATAATAGTGAAGAAGAAAAAGAAAAAGAAAATCAAGTCCACCAAAAGAAAAAGAAGAAGGTTGATTTGATTTTGGAGGAAGCTTCTAAGCTAACTCCTGAGAAATTAAAAAACGCTCCATTTCCACATAGATTTAGAAAACAAATAGAAGAGCAAAAGTTTGCTAAGTTTCTAGATGTGTTTAAAAAACTTCACATAAATATTCCCTTTGCCGAGGCATTGCAGGAGATGCCGTCCTATGCTAAGTTTTTAAAAGAACTTTTGTCGAAGAAGAGGAAGCTTAAGGGGGATGAAATGATTGCTCTCACTCAAGAGTGCAGTGCAATTATTCAAAAGAAACTCCCTCAAAAGCTGGAAGATCCTGGGTCTTTTACAATACCGTGTGCAATAGGGGATGTTGATGTGGGAAGTGCTTTATATGATCTGGGAGCTAGTATAAACTTGATGCCTCTATCTTTGATGAAAAAATTAGGAATTAATGACCTGCAACCGACTCGCATGTCTTTGCAGTTGGCTGACAGGTCTATTAAATATCCTCATGGGATGCTGGAAGATCTTTTAGTTAAGGTAGATAAGTTTATCTTCCCAGCAGACTTTGTAGTTTTGGATATGGAGGCCGACCGAGAGATTCCTTTGATTCTAGGACGACCCTTTTTAGGTACAGGCAGAGCTTTAATTGATGTAGAAAAGGGTGAACTAATACTGAGAGTCCAAGAGGAGCAAGTGATTTTTAATGTCTTTAATTCTATGAAACATCCAGCTGAAAGGATGGATTGTTTAATGATTGAAGAAATTAAAAGTTATAAGACTTCGATGCTGTTAAAAACCAAAGAAGAGGTCTTACAAGCCTTTTTGAAGGATGATTTTGACTCGGATACTGAAGAGTTAATTGACTCTCCTTCGGAATTGCTGAACCTACTCAAAGTATGTGAAGTAGGTGATTGTGAAAATGAAAAGAATGAAAACTTGAATAAAACTGAACTTGAGAAAGGAAAGAAAGTGTCTGTAGAAGAACATGAATTAAAACCTTTGCCTTCTCATTTGAAATATGTTTTCCTGGGAAAGGATGAAAGACACCTGGTAATTATTAATGCCAAGTTGAAAGATGAGGAAGTAGAGAAATTAATAGGGGTATTGAAGAAATATGAGTCGGCTATTGGCTGGAACATCTCTGATTTAAAGGGAATTAGTCCATCATTTTTTATGCATAAAATTCTGATGGAAGATGACTATTCCCCTGTTGTTCAGCCGCAAAGAAGACTAAACCCCATTATGAAAGAGACTGTGAGAAAAGAGGTGGTTAAACTCCTTGACGCAGGAATCATCTATCCTATCTCGGACAACGCTTGGATCAGTCCAGTCCAAGTGGTGCCCAAGAAAGGAGGGATGACGACTGTTAAAATTGAAAAAGGTGAAGTCATTTCCTCTTGACCGACCACAGGTTGGAGGATGTGTATAGACTATAGAAGGATGAATGACTTCACTATGAAAGACCACTTTCCTTTGCCATTCGTTGACCAAATGCTTGAGAGGCTGTCGGGTCATGAGTACTACTGTTTTCTTGATGGATATTCGGGTTATAACTAAATTGTGGTTGACCTAAAAGATCAAGAGAAGACAGCATTCACCTGTCCTTATGGAATATTTGCTTACAGGTGCATGCCGTTCGGTTTGTGCAATGCTCTAGCAACCTTTCAAAGGTGTATGCTGGCCATTTTTGGGGATATGGTAGAAAAGTTCATTGAAGTATTCATGGACGATTTCTTGGTGTTTGGTAGTAGTTTTGATACATGCCTCAGCAACCTATCTAAGGTGCTGGTGAGATGCCAGGAGGCTAACCTTGTCCTTAATTGGGAAAAGTTTCATTTCATGGTTAAGGAAGGGATAGTCCTTGGCCACAAAATCTCTGCTGGGGGCATTCAAGTGGATAGATCCAAGATAGAAATCATTGAAAAACTTTCTCCTCCGATCAATGTGAAAAGAGTGAGGAGTTTTCTAGGATGTGCTGGCTTCTACAGAAGATTTATAAAAGATTTTTCAAAAATAGCTAAGCCTTTGACTGACTTGCTTGTAAAAGATCATGTCTTTGCGTTTGATGAAAACTGTGTTAGGGCTTTTGAAAATTTGAAATAGAGATTGATTTCAGCTCCAATCCTTGCAGCACCCGATTGGTCTTTACCATTTGAATTAATGTGTGATGCAAGTGACTTTGCAGTCGGAGCTGTGCTGGGTCAGAAAAAAGAAAAATTAACTCATGTAATTTATTATGCTAGTAAAGTGTTGAACGAAAATCAAATAAATTACACCACTACTGAAAAAGAAATGCTTGCTGTGGTGTATGCATTTGATAAATTTCGTGCTTACTTGATTGGTGCTAAGGTCATTGTATATACAGATCACTCGGCAATCAAGTACTTGCTAGCCAAAAAAGAATCTAAGCCAAGGCTGATCAGGTGGGTTCTTTTACTCCAGGAGTTTGACTTAGAAATAAGAGATAAAAAGGGAGTAGAGAACTCAGTTGCCGATCAACTGTCTCGTCTGGAAGGTGAATCGGATTCTGTTTTAATAAGAGAAGAATTTTTAGACGAGAGGTTGATGGCAATTATCACCGGGCCATGGTATGCTGATATGGCAAACTTTAAAAGTGCCTCGGTGGTACCTGAAGGCTGGACATCCCAAATGAAGAAAAAATTCTTTCATGATAGTAAAACCTTTCTTTGGGATGATCCATTTCTTTATAAAATAGGAGTAGATGGAGTGATCAGGAGATGTATGCCTGAATCCGAGCAGGAAAGGCTCTTATGGCATTGCCATGACTCCTATTATGGAGGACACCATGGTGCCTCCAGAACAGCAGCAAAAGTTTTACAGAGTGGCTTTTATTGGCCGACCATTTTTTAGGATGCTAAAACGTATGTTCAAAGGTGTGATAAGTGTCAAAGAAGTGGAGGTCTCTCTGCTAAAGCTGGCATGCCTTTGACAAACACTTTAGTTATGGAATTATTTGATGTATGGGGTATCGACTTTATGGGACCATTTCCACAGTCGTTCTCTAATGAATATATCCTTGTTGCTGTAGATTATGTCTCCAAGTGGGTGGAGGCAATCCCGACCAGAACCAATGATGCACATGTGGTGCTTAGGTTCATAAAGAAGAACATTTTCTCTAGGTTTGGAGTTCCGAGAGTCCTCATTAGTGATAGGGGGTCAGATTTTTGTAATAAAATAATGGAAAAAGCCCTGAGGCACTATAAGGTCTTGCATAAGGTATCTACTCCATACCATCCACAAACTTGTGGACAAGTTGAGCTTTCAAATAGAGAAATTAAAAGAATTTTAGAGAAAGTGGTCGGGAAATCTAGGAAAGATTGGTCGGTTAAATTGGATGATGCATTATGGGCCTATAGGACAACATTTAAAACTCTGATTGGCATATCCCCGTATCAGTTAGTTTATGGTAAGGCTTTCTATCTCCCTGTGGAGTTAGAACATAAAGCATGGTGGTCCACAAAGCTGTTAAATCTGGATTTCGACCAATCTCAAGAGGAAAGGGTTCTGAAACTCCATGAACTTGAGGAGTTCCGACTCAACGCTTATCAAAGTGCCTCTATCTATAAAGAGAAAACTAAGAGGTGGCATGATAAGTGGATAAAGAAAAAAGAGTTTAAAAAGGGTGATAAGGTCTTGTTGTTCAATTCCCGATTAAGACTCTTTCCTGGAAAGCTTAGATCTAAGTGGTCGGGACCTTTTATTGTAAATGAGGTCTTTCCTCATAGTGCAATTGAATTGAAAGACCTGGCCACCGAGAGAACTTTTAAAGTGAATGGCCAAAGACTCAAACTCTACTTTGGAGGAGAGTTTGATAGGCAGAAAACCTCCATACTGCTGCAGGCATCTTCTTAGATGCCAGAAGGTCAAGCTAGTGACCTTAAAGAAGCGCTCTAGGGAGGCAGCCCTACTTTCCGAGTGTTATATTCTGTAATTTTGGAGTCAAAAAAAATAAAATAAAAAATTGAAGAATAATGTTTGAATAAAATTTGTGAAGTTTTAAATAAGGGTTCGGTGATCAGATTTCATCCATTCCTTAGTTCGAATTAGAATCAGTATTTGGTTCACTTGATGGAATCTATTTACGCTCAAGCGTAATTCTTTCTCGGTTAAACATGAATGGAGTCCGATCCTGATTCTTCCATTCTGCTCAGGCGAAACATTTTTAGCTTAGGCGAGAAGCTTCTACTGCTGATTCACGCTTAAGCGATTGCTTAATGAGCTTGAGCGAGAGTGGTATACTCGGGTCACTGTTACTCATTCTTAACCCTTTTCCCGACTGAAAACTCTTCACTCGTCATTCTTCAATAAACTCCCAATTTTGATGTTGAATAAAAAGGGAGACTTTAATAAATGATTTCTGATCGTTGATTTAATGAACGGGTCAGATGATGGAGGGTGACTTGTCTTAGTCGGCCCTTTTATCACTCGGTCAGTCATTCACTCTTTCACTCGGTCAGTCATTCACTCTTTCACTTTCTTCCACTCGTTTTTTCATTCTTACGTCCACTCATTGTTCATTCATTCATTTTTCATTCTCACCTGGTATAATCCACTCGGTATTCATTCACTCGTTGTTTCGTTCCACCTAATTTCTTTCTCGGTTTTCTCACACACCTCTCTGTATTTTTCTTTTTCATCCACTCATTTTTCATTCACTCAGTTTCTCACTCATTCACTCGTCACTCATCCACTCGGTATCTCTTCCACTCATTCTTTCATCCACTCTTTCACTCTTCCAATCATCATTTATTTTACTCGTGTGTTCCTCCACTCGTTCTTTCTTTCACTCGGCCTTACTTTCATTCGTTCTTTCTCCGCACTCGATGTTTTATTCACTCACCACTCGGTATTTCTTTCTCAGTCCTACTCGGTCTTTCATCTATTCAGTATGTGAGCCCGAGCACGAATGCTTTATTAAATACCATTTTTTCTAAAATAATAATAATAATAAAAATAATAAAAATTTATTAATATAATAAAAATAATAAAAGAAAATTGGGCATTGGTACACCAAAATTTCAGCGTACTTACGCATATCTCAGGTAGAGGGTTCAACAATATAAAAACCCTTCAGCGTACAAACCCTAAATTCCTACGCTGAAACTTGGGTTGAAGAGGAAAAGGCACACCTTCTAATTCCTGAGAAAGGTGCCATCTTTTCACTTATTTCTTTCACTTCTAAGTACATGATTAGTATTTTACTGTTTCATTGTTAATATTCTTCCATTGTTCATAGCCATGCATCTTACATTTTTCGATTTGCTATGATTGTTTGGTTTTCTATACTTGTTTTCATTAAGGCTGTTTTACCACCATTTTTACAACTCAAAATGAAAAGAAGATCACAGAGACTCCTGCAAAAACCTAGGCCAAATTTTACAGAAGGAAGTGTGAGAAAAAAGTAAAAAGATAACGAAAAGGAGGTGGCAACAATAAGTATCTCTGATTCTCCTGAACCTGCACCCAGTCAAAGTCAAGCTGAAAGGAATGACTCTTCTTCGGTTCAGAGGTATGAATCTCCTTCAGTCGAAAGGAATGCATCTCCTTCAGTTGAGAGGTATGTGTCCCCTGCAGTTGAGAGGAACGAATCGCCAGAAGTTGAAGGTTTTGACAGGCACCGGTTCAGAGATGCTAAGGCTGCTGAAGAATATGATATAAAGTTTAAAACCAGGGGAGTCATCAGGGATAGAGCTTTGGTCCTTGATGGTGAGAAATATGCCGATGCTGAGGTACAAGCTGCAATGATGCAGAGGGGATGGGAGTTCTTTAATAAAAATTTAGGCAATGGCTACCAGGAGCTCACCCGAGAGTTTTATGCCAACCTGAGAGCTCACTCAAATGAAGCTGAAGTTTCCTTCTCTTCTTTCTTAAGAGGAGTAACTATTCCCTTAACTGGTAATCTGCTGAACGAGCTTTTACAAATACCCATTCTGGAGGAGGAAGCATGTCAATACACATGGAAGGTGGAGATGTTTCATCAGGCTGAGAATGAAGAGTTGAGGAAGGAAATATTGAAAGAATGTTGTGTGAAAGATGCTGCTTACCTGACATGGTCTAATGGCTTACCCAAAGGTATCAGGAAGAATTGTCTGAACAATCTTCCTCTGCTATGGTGCCATTATCTTTTATCATCCCTGCAGCCGGTATTGCATGCGACTGAAATTACCAGTAAGCGGTTGGTGTTGCTGTACTGTTTGATGAAAAATTTGAATGTAAACCTGGGTGAGCTAATATTAGGGGAAATGATGAAAAATTTGGAAAAGAATCTCCAGTTGCCATACTGCTCAGTGGTCACATTGTTGGCTTGAGCGAATCAAGCTGTGGTCAACTATGCTGAGTTGACAAGGGTTAAGCCTGAAAGAGTTATAGCCAGGCAATGGGTGATCAGCCATATTGATAACTTTGTGCCCAAGGAGCCAAAGCGTCAAAAGCAGTCTCAATCATCAGGAGCGGGTCCTTCTTCTGACATTTCTTTGATATTGCAGGAATTGCAGGTCATGAAGAGGATGCAACTTGGAATTTATGATCTAGTTTTAAACCATGATCTTATTCTCAGGAAGATTGCTGCCAGATTGGATGTGGATCCCGCGGAAGAAATGGGGGTTCCACCCAACAGAGATGCGTAGCTGGCCTCTATTGGATTCACTACTCCTTCCGATGAAACGCCTTTGGCAACCGAATTTCCACCCTCCCCTGCGCAAAATAATGAAGAGTCTTTGCATGAAGACGAGGACGATTGATGTTTTATTCTCTGATTCATGTAATGATGTTTATTTCTCTGTGTAACAACTTTATTTAAGGGTTTTCCTGAACAATGAATTCTCTTTTGTTTTAGTTGTAATAAAATTTTCTTTCTTTGTTAAATTGCTTGTTATTATTCTGTTTTTCGAATGTATCGATAAATCCATGCATCCCAATCCGACCACGTGTTTCCCATTCACTGCCACTCAGGTAAAAAGGGAAGTATTCTATCTTTCCGACTCATTATTTGATAAACTATCTCAACTATTTACTCATTATTTAATTTAAAATCTATCTTAATTATTTAATTCTTGCTGATTCTCAGGCTTTATTCAGATAGATGAATTAATTGGCCTTGTTTGATTCATGATCCCTGTCCATAGCTACTTTTCATTATTAATTAATTGTTTACTCGGCATGCTAGTTAGCAATCTGAATGTATGACCTTACATTAAGTTTGGGGACATGACTGGCTGATTAACTGTTATATTCATAGCTTTTGAGCCTCTATTATTCTTTTTCGAGTGAACCTGCATGTTAGTTAGTGAGACAGAATTTACTTTAGTGCTTGCTAATTGGTTTTATGCCTGCCAATTAGACATGATGAAGGCCTTCTTTGTTAAATTAGCCAGGGCCAAAAATTAGCCTTCCTAATATTTTTAATTATCCTTTGACCCAATAATTATGTTTGAGCCTTAGACCCTTTTATTCTGTTTATTCACCTAACGTTACAAGCCTAAATATCTAAGAAAAACCGACTGAATTACCCCTGGATGTTCCACTGATGAATTGCTCAGTCTTACTTATTGCTAGGGACTAGCAAGTTCTAAGTTTGGGGATGAAGAGTGTGCCTAACAGCAATTAAGGACACATTCCGACCTTGGTTATAGATGAATAACTAGAGAAATGAAAGGAGAAATAGAAAAGCTGAGAAGAAAAATGAAAAAAATCAGCGAGGAAAGAAAGAAAAGAAAAAGTCCAAAGGACTAAAAAAAAAGAAGGTGTAAAGCACCGTAAGTTGTTAAGCTATCTTTCACTCGGAAAATAATGGAGCTTGCTAAGGAGAGGCAATTAAGTTAAAATTGAGGCAAGGCATCAGTGGATACATCTTGTAACCCGTCACTGACTCGGAAAAACAATAATAGAGCCTGTAGCCTAGCCCCATTATAAGCTTAAAAAGCCCTTACTGATCCGATTGTGCTGGCATATGTCATGATGTTTAGAACTGTTGCAAGCCTATGTTGATCTAACAATTATGCAGGTGATGAGTGCATATTGCTTAACCTATACACTGAGAGAAGAGAGAAACACAAATTCAGAGAGGAAGGTATCACCATCTTGTTTCCAAAAGGAGATGTGAGTTATTATATTTTCACAAATTGTGAAAAGAAAGCATGGTCGGTATTCAATAATTATAGTATGAATTAAGTTAAGGGAAGGTTGATTGTTTTGAATAACAGCTTGTTAGTTAATTAATCTGAGTATTTGCTTGAGGACAAGCAAGTTTTAAGTTTGGGGATGTGATAAGTCTTGAAAAGACTTAATTATTTCACCTTTTATTTAACATAATTCATTAATTATTGTTTATTTTGGCGTCATTATTTAATAAATAGTTAACAATTCGTATTTTATTTATTTATTTTAAAGTGCTTTATTTATGTAAGAAAATGATTAAAAAACAGTAATTGGTTAAAAGTTTATGATTATTTATAATTTCACTAAGCAGCCAGCGTACAAATGCTAGGCAGTTATATGTTTATTGGTGCAGGAATAAGGCGCGCTCAAGCTAAGAAGGAAAATCCGAGTGAAATTCTAAAAAGCCGAGTGAGATTTCACAAATCCGAGTGAAACTCCAAAAGTCCGACTGGGAAATGCTTCAAGACACCGACCGCAACAAGGAACCGAATACCGAATAAAGAACCCGAGCGAGACTTCAGAATGCTGATTGAATAATCCATAACGCTCAAGCGAGCAAGTTCACGCTCAAGTGTGACTCCAAAACATCACTCTCGCCCAAGCTTCTCCATCACGCTTAAACAAGAAAGCGACAGTGCAGTGCATATTTCGAGCACGCTCAAGCGAGAGTCTTTCACGCTCAAGCGTGAAGGCAGTTATTTAACACTGACTGTTCCCTCCAAAAACACACTCGGCACCAGTGCTGTTTCCGCTGCCTTCTTTCCTACTTTTGTACCTTAGTAATTTAAGTGCTGAGCTGTAATTAGTTAGTTATTCCGTAATTATGTAATTAGTTTGTTAGTTTAATTATTAACTCAGCTTTCTTAGTGATTAGTTAAGTTAGTTAGTTAGTTAGATGCCTATATATACTTGTACATACTTTGTAACACACACACAGAGAATAGAGCATAATACAGAACACAACTCATTTTCTATTTCCAACCTCTCTCTAATTCCTTTCGCTCTCTAAACTCTCTCATCCATGTCTTTCCAACTTCCTTCGATAGAACCAATGTCGATGGATTTTTAAATCCCTAAGGTTGGGATTGTGAAGGTTTGTGATGGAATCTTGAAGGTGTATTGAGGAAGTTGACTTCTAGATCCTGAGGAGAACGAGCTGAGGAATGGATCTACTTTGCTGGATTGACAAATCCAGATCTGATGAAGAACTTCACCAGTGAGGAATCATGGTTGAAGCTTAGGTAACTTCCAGCTTTCTAACTAATTCAGGCCTAGCAATTAGGTGAATAGTTAGAGTTCAACCTCCAATTTCGCATTAGATTCGTATGTTAATTGAGCACTTAAGGGATTAAGGTTTGATGCATAGGAATTAGCATTTTTCACCTAAGGAATTAGGGAATAACCACTTGCGGATTGTCCTCTTGATGTTTGAACTCGATTGAACCTCAATTGCATTTTCTTGATGAAGTTGTAAACCGAAGCAATCCTAACCTATCTTCTATCAATCGTATTTCATCCTTAACACTGTCTCTGAAAAATATAAAAAAACTTAGAAAGTATAAAATCAACAAAAACCGAATGAATCTTTTGATCATTGTGTTGGTTCAGCTTGTATCTGTCCAAGATTGAGGTACTTACCACAATCCCTGTGGGATGATCAAATATAATACAATTTTAACGACTGGTGCGTTTGCCAAAGAGTAAATCCTCTGAGAATTACACATCAAGTTAATGACTCAGAGATTTAGCATCAAGCTTAACAGCTTCAAGAGAAAAATGGCCTCTAATTCTGTAAATCTTTTTCCTGAGGGTGGTGCCACAAATAGACCTCCTGCTTTCAATGGGGAAGGCTATGCTTTTTGGAAAGAAAGGATGAAAATTTTTGCACAATCTATTGACCTTAAAGTGTGGAATGCAATTGAAAATGGTCCTTTCATACCCATGCATATTGTAGATGGTAAACAAGTAGAAAAATTGATGGATGATTGGACTAGCGAAGAAGAAAAGAAAGTCCAATATAACTATAAAGCCAAAAATCTAATCACCTTAGCTTTAGGACCTGATGAATTCTTTAGAGTAGTTACATGTAAATCTGCCAAGGATATGTGGGATACCTTACAAATAACTCATGAAGGTACAAGTGATGTTAAAGACTCTAAGATTAGTACCTTAACTAGTCAGTATGAAAGCTTTAGATTAAATTTTGGAGAAATAATTGTTGATATGCAAAAGAGGTTCACCCTTATCATAAATCATCTCATTACTCTTGGCAAGACCTACACTAACAAAGAACTTATTCATAAAGTGTTAAAAAGTCTCACTAGGGAATGACAACCTCTTGTCACCGCCATCAAACAGTCACCAAGCATCAATGAAATGTCTTTTGCTACACTATTTGTAACATCCCTAATAATTTAGTAAAATCTTGATTAGTGGAAAATATTAATAATTGTTTTAGAGATTTATTTGATGTTTTCAGGGATTATTATTATTATAAATGCAATTATAAATAATTAAATATTGAGAAAATAAATAAATTTATTTGATTGACTAATTATAAAAGGTTAAATGGAGAGTAATTAGAAGGAGGTAAAATTTGAAGTTACCAATAGAGGTGAAAGGTAAAAGTTTAATTAAAACTTTCAAAGAAATTATAAAAGAAATGGGGAAATGACCATTTTGCCCCTAAGTCTTAAATAATGAAAATTCATCTCCTTCTCCCTCATTTTCACGCGAGCCTTTTTCTTCTTCTTCTCCTCACTATTACCGTGAGTTGCATGCCTCAAGGGGAGGCCCGTTTCGTGTCGAAACTTTGAAATAACTACGTTTCTGAGATCGTGGCTTCGAGGTAGCGAAACGAACGTCGGAAAATCGAGTGACGAAGCGGGTGTTGAATTCGGAGGTAGAACCTTGAACCCAACACTTAGAGGACGCAACCGGCACCAAGAACAAATCGTCGGAGCTTGGAATCGAGGTAAGGGGGGTGTTCGGGTTGTAATTAATTAGAATAGGTGCGTATTTTGGGTTCGGGTCATCGAACTAAGTATTAAAATGGTAAGAAAGATTACTAGATAATAATTGTATATGTATGCATGTATGAATTTGAATTGTGTATGGTTTATGATGAGTATGAGATTAAAGTGTTTTGCATTGTGATGATTCGATGTGTATAGTGGCATTGTGATAGCGGGCTTGACAAGTAGGTCGCCCATTTGATGAGTATGATTCATTATTGAAGGCCACTTGATATGTGATATGAGAAATGTGATATATATACATGTATGATTATGTGGTGTGGGACGGCCGACGGTATGTATAGCCCCTCGTTTCTGGCTCCCGTGGTTTTTATACCTAGTTGAGCTACCCAGTGGTCAAGTAGGACCCAGTGGTTGAGGTGGAGAGTCAAGTAGGACTCAGTGGACCAAGCAGGGTTCACGGGGTGTCAAGTAGGACCCCCAACTGAAGGCTGATCCTTTAGTATCCGGATACTAGGCGTCGAATTGATGTGAGAGTCAGTTGTGCTATTTGATGAGATTGTTGGCATTATGTGATGATGTGGATATGTTTGATTGCATTGTTGGTTGTGAATTATACTTTGATGATGTTGAAACTTGAATGATGTTAGGAATCTGTAAGTATAAATGATGGATAAAGGAAAAAGGGAAGTTAATTGCATAAGGTAGTAGTTATGTATTTCGTTCTTAAATTACCATTCTAGATTAATTATGATACTAAACACTCACCCTTGCTATGGTTTTTCTTCAATTTAGTAACCAGTGACAGGGAGGAGGTTGAAGCCCCGGAGGTGCGCCAAGCGGAGGATTGATGCCAAGGAGCTAAGGAAATTATGAAACGAACTATATGTGTAATGTGTATTGTGTTCCATGTATGTTATGCCTAGATGTTGCCTATGTGTGTTGAGTTAATCTGGGATATTGTCTCCATGGTCATGAATGTGATGGATAATGAGTAGAATCTGAATATTATTTGATGAGGATATAAATTCATGATGATGAAATAGTGAAGTGTTGATGGCTATGCTAATTTCCATGAATTGGATGTATACTGGCATGGAGCCAATATTATTGTTATGACCAGGCCTTGTTGTTCATGTGAAGAGTGATTGATGAAAATTATATGTGTGCATTGTTAGTAATTAGATGATGTGGCAAATGAATGATGGATTTAATTATGATGCATTTGATGAATTAGAAATATGATTGATGAGTGTGTGTAAATGGCCAAATTAGGCTAAATAGTACATATGAATGTTTAAGCATACTGATTGTATAAAAATTTTAAGTTTTCCATGCATGTACTGCATAACTCGCTCAAGCGAGATGAATTCTCGCTCAAGCGAGAGTGCTCTGTGTCAGTAATGTGGCCTCTGGCCTAATCTCGCTCAAGCGGGGACCATTTTCGCTCAAGCGAGACATGCATGAATTAGGTGAATGTGGTTACTAGAGGATTTTCGCTCAAGCGGGTTAAGTCTCGCTCAAGCGAAGGACATAGGAATAGGTTCTGGGTTGATTTCGCTCAAGCGAGGAAGAATCTCGCTCAAGCAGACTTAGTCTCTCTCGAGCGAGTACCAGACAAATTGATTCTGTGCCTATTTTGCTTAAGCGAATATCCCTCGCCCCCTTTCGAGTGAAGGAAGGTTAGGATGTTTCCTAGTGAGGCATGACCGAGAGAACCCCTTCCGAGTGAAGGAAGGTTAGGATGTTTCTGAGTGAGGCACGACCGAGAGAATCACTTCTGAGTGAAGGAAGGTTAAAATGTTTCTGAGCGAGGCATGACCGAGAGAACCACTTCCGAGTGAAGGAAGGTTAAGATATTTTCGAGTGAGGCATGACTGAGAGAATCCTTTCCGAGTGAAGGAAGGTTAAAATGTTTCCGAGTGAGGCATGACCGAGAGAATCCTTTCCGAGTGAAGGAAGGTTAAAATGTTTCCGAGTGAGGCATGACCGAGAGAACCACTTCCGAGTAAAGGAAGGTTAGGATGTTTCCGAGAGAGGCATGACCGAGAGAACCACTTCCGAGTGAAGGAAGGTTAAGATGTTTCTGAGCGAGGCATGACCGAGAGAACCCCTTCCGAGTGAAGGAAGGTTAGGATGTTCCCAAGTGAGGCATGACTGAGAGGACCATTTCCGAGTGAAGGAAGGTTCTGGCTTCGAATGAAGAAACATCTTAGGGATATTGCTTGTTTTCTTTGTAAAAGACTGAATTGTTAGTGAATTTTCTTTGCAATTCTCGTAACTCGCTCAGGTTTAAAATGTAGAACTCGCTCAAGCGAGTAGGAACTCGCCCAAGCGACCTTCACTGGTTTCGCTTAAGCGAATCAGGGTCTCGCTCAAGCGAGTGACCCCTGACCTCTTTTTATTCTTCCACTTATTTTAATTAATTCCATTTTATTATTTGATTTATTTACTATTGTTTATTATTTTGAGTATGCTTAAGAAAATAAATGTTATTTTACCTAATTAATTATCATTAAACGTGAAAAATGTATTGTGAAAAATAATTACATGGATATAAATAAAGGTAAAATAACATAGGACGTCACACTATTTGGTAAGTTACAAGAACATGAACAAGAGTTGAAAGAATTGAAGATGACAGAAGAGGAAAAAAAGTCTTCCAAGAAGAAAGGTCTAGCTCTCAAGGCCACTTCTATCAATGAAGAAGAATCCGGTAGTGAGCTTGATGAAGAAAAAGAGTTTGGACTGTTTGTGAAGCATTTTGGAAAGTTTATGAGAAACAAACGCTTCCAAAAGAGCTTCAAACCTCAAGGTAAGAAACCAATCTTAAATGAAAATTCTTCCTCACCAAATTGCTTTGAGTGTGGTAAGGAGGGCACTTCAAGGTGGATTGTCCAAATCTCGAGAAGAAGAACAAAGAGAAAAGAGGAAGAAGAAAAGCTTACATTGCTTGGGATGAAAATGAGATAAGTAGTTCGGACGAATCCGAAAATGAGGAAGCCAACCTATGCCTCATGGAAAATCATCAAGATGAAGATGATGAGGTAAGTCTTCTTGATCTAGATAGAAATGAATTGCTTGATGCATTTGAGGAATTGTATGACAAGTTTGTTAAAATCTCAAACAAGTATAAGTTATATAGGAAGACTATTGATACTCTTGAAATGCATCTTGTAGAACTTGACAAAGAAAATGAATGTTTAAAAAAGGAATTAGCAAATGTTCAAGCATGCTCCAAGAATAAACCTTGTGATTTTGTAAAGAAATGTGACATTCTAGAAACTAAGGTTTTAGACTTAAATAAAACCTTAGAGAAGTTTACAAATGGTAGAGATAATTTGAATGTATTACTTGGAAATCAAAGATGCATGTTTGACAAAACCGGATTAGGATACAATTCTACCAAAAAGGAAAAGCATTACAAAAACTTTTTTGTACCACCTAGAAAATCTTCATCACCATTCACTAAATGCAATCATTGTGGTGCTAAAGGACATAATGCTTTAAATTGCAATATTAGAAAGCTTGGAACAAAATTTGTAAGAAAGATGTGGGTTCCCAAAGGGACATTACCACAAGCTAACCAAGAAGGACCCAACATAAAATGGGTACCAAGTTCTCTAAACTAATTTTGTTTTGTAGGTATGCTTCAAGACAAACAACACCCATTGGTACTTGGATAGTGGGTGTTCAAAGCACATGACGGGAGATATGAGCAAATTCACAACTTTCACTCCCAAAAGAAAAGGAAGCGTCACTTATGGGGATAATACCAAAGGAAGAATACTTGGTATTGGAAACATTGGTAAAAACTCCTCTACCTCAATTAGTGATGTATTATATGTTGAAGGACTCAAACATAACTTGCTTAGCATAAGTCAATTATGTGATAAAGGATATAGTGTGTTGTTTGAATCTAATTGTTGTATAATTGAAAATAAGCTAAACAAGGAAGTTAACTTTGTTGGTAAGAGAATTGATAATATTTACATGATTGATGTTGATAGTTTGTCTTCAAATGATGTGTAATGCTTCATGACTAAAGAGGATGAATCATGGTTATGGCATAGAAGAATAGCACATATACATATAGACCATCTAAATAAACTTGTTTCTAAAGAATTAGTAATTGGTTTGCCAAAGCTCAAATTTGAAAATAAATTTTGTGATGCATGTCAAAAGGGAAAACAAGTAAAAGCATCTTTTTAAGCTAAAAGTATTATTTCTACTCAAAGACCTTTACAACTTTTGCACATGGATCTATTTGGACCATCTAAAATGAAAAGCTTTGGTGGTAATTACTATGGTCTAGTAATTGTAGATGACTATTCAAGATATACATGGACCTTATTTCTTACTCAGAAAAATGAAGTATATCATGCATTTAAGAAACTAGCCAAGGTTATCCAAAATGAACAAAATTCAAAGATTGCATCCATAAGAACCGATCATGGGGGAGAATTTGAAAACCAATCATTTGAAAAGTTTTGTGAAAAATATGGTATTGAACACAATTTTTCAGCTCCTAGAACTCCACAACCAAATGGAGTGGTTGAAAGGAAAAATAGATCTTTGGTGGAGCTTGCAAGAACCATGTTAAATGAAAATAACATTACGAAACATTTTTGGGCCGATGCGGTAAATACCGCTTGTCACGTAATGAATAGATGTTTGATTAGGCCTATTCTAAAGAAAACCCCCTATGAACTTTACAAAGGAAGAAAACCAAACATTTCCTATTTTCATATATTTGGATGCAAATGCTTTGTACTTAACAATGGAAAGGATAATCTAGGAAAGTTTGATGCTAAAGCTGATGAGGCAATCTTTCTTGGATATTCATCATCAAGTAAATGTTATTGAGTATTTAACAAACAAACAAACACTGTTGAGTGTAACATCCCTGTTTTTAGTAGCAGTCTTATTTGGTAAATTTTGAAGTATGGAAGGTCTGTAAGTGAGAGTTGGTAAATAAAACACTCTGTAGATGGTCTGCAATGCTCTAAAAATTTCATTTTTGGGTATAATCATGGAATTTATATAGACCATTAAGGATATTATTCATTTTTCGAGTGAAACATGTCTTAGATAAGACTATCTGAGTGAAGAAGGGATCTGTTCCGAGTGACAGAGAGAAATTCCGAGTGAAGGATTAGAAATTCCGAGTGAAGGTTGAAATTCCAAGTGTAAGGTTATGTTTTCCGAGTAAAACATGACCGAGAGGGCTATTACCGAGTGGAATCCTGGCTTCGGAGACATTTGGAGTGGTGTGTTCAAGAGAACCACTTCTGGGTGAAAATTTCGAGTCATATGTCTTCGAATGACTCATTTCTGAGTCACATGTCTCCGAGTGAAACGTTCCGAGAGAAGTAATTTCAGAATGAAGAAAAACTTAGTGTACTGCTCAGACCGAGATAGTTCTGAGTAGTGAATTCCGTGTGGATGGAACCAAATGTCATTCCCAAGGAAAGTACTTAAATAGAGGCAGACTGACTTTGAAATGAATATAACTCCGAGTGATCAATATTTCCGAGTGAAGGGACTCAGTCAGGGATATATCTGAGTGGAATTTCTGAGTTGAGTATGATGAGGATCAGGTGAGATCCTAGACGAATTTTGTCCGACTGGGGAGTTTTGAAAGAAATCGAAGATGAGGTGAACTTTCGAGTGCAATCCGAGTGAGTTTGTCCAAGTCAGGACCTCCCTAGTGAGGAAGGGGATAGCATTCCGGGTAGAAAGGTCTCCAAGTATGGTATTTTGGGCAGTGGAGTTCCGAGTAGGGGCATATCTGAGCCCAGTGTAACCTGTCCTGAGTGGCATGCCCCCGAATATGAAATTCCGAGTGGAATATAGTGATAAGAGCCCATTCCGAGTAGAATATATATAAGGCTTAGAGCCATTTTTGAGTGAGGCTTATGTTTATGACTCCTTTTCTGAGTGGTGAAGGCCTTAAAGGATTCCGAGTGAAACGTATTTTGAGAAAGGTTAGTCTATGTGTTGCTAAGAGATGAATAGCCGAGTGAACCCCGAGTGGGGAAGGACTTAAATGCTCCTGAGTGGTAAAATCCGAGTGAACCTCTTCTGAGGGAAGAAGGGTTATGATGGTTTTGATTGAGGTATACTCTAGGAGTCATATTTCGAGTGAACGATGTTATATGTATATTCCGATTGATTAAGGGTACCTATTCCGAGTGAATAAGGTAACATGTATTCCGAGTTGCTAAGTATGAAATAAGTCCGAGTAAGACTTCACTTAGTGAATCCCTCCGAGTGATGTGGAGTTTGAATAAATCCGAGTGGACAAGATTTCATTAGGTCTGAGGGAGATAGTTTAGTGAATTCCTCTGAGCGATGAGAGGTCAGAATAATGCCGAATGGAACTTGATGGTGGAGTCCAAGGGTGTAACTCCGAGTGAGGGATTGGCACCTATGGGAATTTATGATGTGTTGTCCAGAAGTATTCTGGAATAACTTCCCTCGTGAGAAAATAAAAAGGGAATCGGTTTTTGAAGTAAATTACCGAGTGAGAAAAGACTAGGTTTGGAATGATTTAACCGAGTGAGAACCATCAGAAATGACTCAGACTTGAGTAAAGTTGCTGAGTGAAAGACTGATTGAGAAATGACTCAGATTTGGAATATATTTCTGAGTGAAAGGCCAAGTAGGAGACGAATCAGCTCTGATTGATTTTGCCAAGTAGAAAACCAAGCAAGATGAGTCGGTGTGAGGGTGAATTACCGAGTGAATGATGGGTCGGTCAGGATTATCTTGCTGAGTTGAAAACCTGTGTGCCTTGAGCCGGTTTCAGGGAGATTCTGTCAAGTGAGATACTTTATGAGTGAGTCCAAGTGAGGCAACTCCGACTGAGTCACCTCCAAGGAAGAGAAATCTGACCGAGTGTTTCAAGAAGAATCAGTTCCGAGTGAGTAACCAATAGGTGGAAAGTCGGTTTCTGAAAGGCATAACCGAGTGGAACTCCTAGTGAGTGAAGACTCGGATTCGGAATAAATTTACCAAGCAGGAAGTCTGAGTGAGAGAAAGAGCTCAGTTTGGATAGGTTCTGCTGAGTGAGAAGAGGAGCACTTGAGTCGGTTTCAGAGGAATTCCAAGCGAGAACTGGATGACTCGCTCAAGCGAGTCGGATACTCGCTTGAGCGAGAAGGACCCCTGATGCATAATCATTCATTTCACTCAGTTTTCTTCACTTCGCCCAAGAGAGGACAGTATGACTCGCTCAAGCGAGTCAGAATTCGCTTGAGCGAGGTGGAATTTTTCCTTGCTGACCCAAGCGTGAAGGGACCACGCTCAAGCGAGCATACTGCGCTCAAGCGTAGTCGGTCCTGATTCTCCTTCTCTTCACGTGCAAGCACCTTTTCACTCTAATCATAACACCTTTATATATTTTATTATATATCCATTCCAATCAATGCAAGCTGACAACGGAAGTGGTCAAAAAACAACTCACCTTTTGTCCAAAAGTCTCCATTATCTCTATTATTCTCACCTAATCCTTCAATCAACGGAAAGCTTGTCTCCCACTTACTTTTCTCATTATTAATCCAATACTATCACCCATTAACTTTTAGAACCCACGGAACTTAGCAGAACACACCCTCTTTCCTATTTTTCTATACGTTCAAGGCCTTTCTCTTCCATTTTCATTTCTCTTCGTTGTGAGCTGAAACAAGGAAATACAGAACGTCTTCTTCTCATCAAAGAACTTCCATTAAGGTTAGGGGGGTATATTCTCGGGTATTCTGGGGGAAAACCGTGTGTTAGGAAAGGGTTAAGGTACCTTTGGTCCTCACCTTTCCAGGACAGGTTCAGGAATTGCTGATTAATATGCTTTAATTTTTATATGTTTGTTTTTATATATCTTTATTGCTCTGAATATGTTCAATTGGCTGTGTTGCTTATTATTAACCATGATGATTCAGTGAATATGTTCGATTGACTGAATTGATTATTATTAATCTTGATGATTAAATGGATATGATTGGTGTTGAATTATGAAAATATTAAGAATCATGGGTGTCTATGTGAATTCTAGTGAAGAATTATAAACAGAAGTCGGAATCAATGATAACAAGCTCGGTTTTGTATAAACCGACCGGATCATCTAAAAGTACATAATTTCACTCAGATGTTTTAGAAAAACCGATCGGATCATTTAAAACAAAATACATGGTTCCACTCGGAATTATAGTTATTTCACTCAGAAAACTCTTTTCAGTCTGATTTCACTCGGAATCATGGTTATTTCACTCGGAAAATTCATTTTCACTCGGAACCAAACTCATTTTACTCGGAAAACTCATTTTCACTCGGAATCATATTTATTCACTCGGAATCACACTCGTTTTACTCGAAAAATCTGGTTTTCGTCATTTTCACTCGGATTTGCATTTAGAAATTCTTCTTTAGTCCTTTATAAATTATTTTTATAAAAATCATAAAAATTGGGATGTTACAATTATCATTATTATTCTTATTTCTATTATTATTACCATTATTATTGTTATTCTTATTATTATTATTAACTATTATTATTGTTATTGATATTATTATTACCATCAATCTTTAAACGAAGCATTATTTTAGTACTTGAGAATAAATAGAAATTGATATATTTTCTAGAATAAGAATAATAATAAAAATTGATGAGACCCAAGGACTTGAGAATAAATATTATAAGACTGGAAACACATAAGATACCCAAGGATCAAATGATAAAAATAATGCATTTCGCATCATGAAAATATTTTTGAGGGAGTAAAACTAGAGCATACACCTGGTACGCTGGAGGACATTCACGTTCGATCTCTGAGGATAATCTTGGGAGTAAGACCAGAACGGAAACCCAATGGCATCAGAGTCGCGCCTGAAGCCGGGTGAGACGATGCAATTTTGGTGTACTTTGACTAAACGATAGAATGTATCTATGATCGTGGAGATCCAAGTCCCAAGAATATATATATATATATATATATATATATATATATATATATATAAATGATGAGAACCAATGAGTTCATTCGTACCTTATGATGAAATAATGAATGGGAGCTTGGTGGACTCCGATCGCTCTAGAATGGAAAATGATGTGCCCAAGAGGCAAATTGAGCAGAATGACTGTAAAAGAATGAGAAAATGGTGATGGTGGATTGGTTTATTGGGCCCACATGCATCATGAGACTTAACCAAAGATAAATCTGTATAAACCGAACTCATGCATTCCATGATAACATCCTTGATTGTTATATTTGTAATTATGTTAATTGTATGATTTATGTGATATTATCTGTTGACTGGATATGTCCGCACCGGATAACTTCAGGGTCTTGGGTTATACTCACCCTTACTGTTGAATATTAACAGAGGAAATAGGAAACCAAGAACCGGAGTACGACGAACAACAATACATTGAACCAACTGGAAGCCCTCATTAAATGAAGATATATATAGTTGAATATTTATTAGAGAATAATAAGACAATGGATGACTATATAATTATTTAAGGGTGCCTGCGTGCCCCATTCTGTTAAGAGTACAATTACTTATAGTTTGTGAATGACTATGTGATTTATCTACTATTTGCTTCCACTGATCTGCCATTATTTTGTTTTTTTTAAAAAAATATTCACTTTTTCTGAAAACTGTTAACACTCTTAGTTAAATAGGATGATCCTATAGAAGGGTCTATCTTATTTAACCGAGGGTGTTACATTGAGGAATCAATTCATGTGAAATTTGATGAAAGTAGCCATAACTCCCTGAGAAAGGAAGATTTTGATGATCTTATAGGTACTTTCCAAGAATTGAACTTGGATGACAAAGAAGAAGATAACAAAGAAGGAGACACAACACAAAGAGTGGAAACTAAACAAAAAGAATGGATTACCTCAAAAGACCATCCATTGGACAACATTATCGGTGATATCACTAAAGGTGTAAGTACCCGACGCTCTTTCAATACTTGCAATCATCTATCATTTGTTTCTCAAATTGAACCTAAAACCATTGATGAAGCTGTTATTGATGAACATTGGATGTTGGCCATGCAAGAGGAACTAAATCAATTTGAAAAAAATGAAGTTTGGGAATTAGTGCCAAGACCCAATGATCACCAAATAATAGGTACTAAATGGGTTTTTAGGAATAAACTTGATGAAAATGGAATAATCACTAGAAAAAAAGCTAGATTAGTTGCTAAGGGATATAATCAAGAAGAAGGAATAGACTATGAAGAAACATATGCTCCCGTAGCTAGGCTAGAAGCCATTAGATTATTGTTAGCCTTTGCATGTTGTAAGGATTTCAAATTGTACCAAATGGATGTCAAAAGTGCTTTCTTGAATGGATACATTCAAGAAGAAGTATATGTTGATCAACCTCCAGGTTTTGAAAACTACCAATTTCCAAATCATGTTTTCAAACTAAAGAAAGCTTTATATGGTTTAAAACAAGCTCCAAGAGCTTGGTATGAAAGATTAAGTAAATTTTTTTTAGAAAGTAATTTTGAAAGAGGAAAGGTTGACACAACATTATTCATTAAGCACAAAAAGAATGATATACTATTGGTTCAAGTATATGTTGATGATATCATTTTTAGAGCTACTAATGAATCACTTTGCAAGGAGTTTGCTAAGTTAATGCAGGAAGAATTTGAAATGTCTATGATGGGGGAACTTACATTCTTCCTAGGACTACAAATTAAGCAAACAAAAGAAGGCACCTTCATTAGTCAATCAAAATATTGCAAGGAGTTGCTTAGGAAATTTAACATGGACAAGGCAAATGATATTGCCACACCTATGGGCACTTCATGCTATTTGGATAAGGATGAGAAAGGTAAGGATGTTGAACTCACAAAATATAGAGGTATGATTGGATCCTTACTTTACTTAACCGCTAGTAGACCGGATATCATGTTTGCTGTCTGTATGTGTGCAAGATACCAAGCATGCCCAAAAGAATCACACCTTACTGTAGTAAAAAGAATAATGAAATATTTGGTTGGAACTCAAGATGTTGGTTTATGGTACCCCAAAGGGGTTGAATGCACTCTTGTTGGATATTCTGATTCTGATTTTGTAGGATGTAAACTTGATAGAAAAAGTACTAGTGGTAATTGTCATTTGCTTGGTAGTTCTCCTGTATCTTGGCATAGCAAGAAACAAGTAAGTGTTGCATTATCCACAGCTGAGGCAGAATATGTTGCAGTTGGTAGTTGTTGTGCTCAAATCCTTTGGATGAGACAACAACTTCTAGATTTTGGTGTTATGTTAGACCATGTGCCTCTCAAATGTGATAATACAAGTGCCATTAATATTTCTAAGAATCCTGTGATGCATTCTAGAACTAAACATATTGAGATTAGACACCATTTCATTAGAGACCATGTGTTAAAGGGTGGTTGTGTGCTTGAACATGTTGAAACCTCTAAGCAATTAGTGGATATCTTCACAAAACCACTTGTAAAAGAGTAATTCATACATATTAGAAGAGAGTTAGGAATCCTAGATATTTCTAATTGTGTTTGAATATTGAATAATTTTGATGATTCCTTAATTTACAGTATGTTTAATAAGTAAGTGATTGATTGATGTATGATGCCTTTGTTTGAAACCTATAAGTTTTAAGTATTTCTGGGCTTCCCTAATCGATTACAAAGCCTCATCTAATCGATTAGTAACTTTCTATTTCATATATAATCGATTACACTCTGATAGCTAATCGATCACTAGCTCCCTGTTTCATGCCAAATCGATTAGAACCTCAGTCCAATCGATTACTGATGTTTTGTCTTCCTGATAATCGATTACCATCTTCTTCTAATCGATTGCCAAGTTTCTGTTTTTAGTGCAATCGATTACACAATCGATTACCCATGTGCAAAATCATTTTAGATTCCCCAAGAAACACACACTAATCGATTAGCCTCTGAGCCTAATCGATTAGCAACGCACCAGGATTGAAATATTAAATGCTTAATCCATGTGACAGCTCTTTCACCCAATCCTAATCCATCCTCTAACCCTAATTTTCCATCCTAAATCCTATAAATACCCCATCCCTCACCACTTCCATCTCACACCACTTCCATCTCTCAAAAATCTCATATTCTTCTACTCTTTCTTCTTCTTCTCAATCTCTCATCATGTCTTCCTCTAGAAATGTGAAGAGAACTCCTCCATGGCCCAAGCCAACAACCCCTTTGATTTCTCAAGATTCTTCTCCACTCCAAGAGACATCCAAAACTTCATCAAGAAATTTTTAGAGAAAGATATTATAACTGCCCATTACATTGATGCCCAAGTTTTTGAGAACCCTTGTCTCACCTTCACCCAACTTCTTCACCACTACAACCTTCTTCCCTTCCTCACTCTCAAGGAAGAATACTACTATCCCAAATTAATGAGGGTCTTCTTCTGCAACCTCAAGATTGTTGATTGAGTACTAGAGGCTAGAGTCAAGAATATGACTCTAAAGATCACAAATAAGCAACTTGCTGAAATCACCTAAATTCCCCTCTCTGATGCTGAATTTGCCGGTGGAAATCCAGAGGATGAGTGGGATTTCAATGTAATTTTCGTACGCCAATCTCTTTGGAAAGTCAACCGTCCACTCAGCAATCACAAACTGGTAGGCCACTTAACTCTCAATAACCATCTCCTTCACTTTTTCATGGTTAAGCTTCTTGTTCCCCGTGGTGGTAATTATGCACTAGTTGAAGAAGATGATGTTCTTTTAATGTGGGCCATCATCAATCAAAAGGAGATCAATTAGATTCAACTCCTCAAGCTCCATATGCTCAAATCCAAGGAGCAACACAAGCTGCCTTATGCCATTCTCCTCATAAAAATTTTCAAAGCATATGGTGTGGACATGGCCGGTGAACTCCCTAAGAAGGTACCCTCCCAAGCTTGCATTGGCACTCACCATCTCAACAAAATGGGCATGGCATTTGTTGGAGGTAGATGGATCTTCAAGAGTGATAGGATTCATGGCAGCAGTCCATTTGAAGAAGATCATCATGTCAACCCTCCCTCACCTGTTGCTGATCCTACTCCTACAACTCAAGGTGAATCATCCGCTCCGGCTGACCCCTTTACCTCTCTTTATGCTTACCTTGACCAACGATTTGAACGAAGTGACAACACTCTTCAACAGTTCCAAATGACCGAGCAGCAGCATTTTGAACTCATGGAACAACGTTATGAAGAGCTTTCTCACAAGATTTCTGATTTGCACTTTTTTAATCCGGATAATTAGATCCTCCTTTATCATGTTCTGTTAGGATACCCTTAATTTTTCACTATTCTATTAGGAATTTTAATTTTCTGCATTTTCCCTTATGTACTTTCCTTTTCTATCAATGAATGAATACAATTTCCCTTTCAATTATATCTCTATCCTATATTGTCTTATTTATTTTTTGATGATTACAAAGGGAGAGAATAATTGAAGTTCATCTAGAATAATTGAAGTGATAATTGGTAGCTGAAAATTTGTTAAAACAACAAGTGGTTAAAATCAATTGATATCTTCATGTTTTTTTAAGATGGCATAAACTCCTTAAGATAAGGGGAGATAATTTTAGAGATCATTTTAAGAGATAACCTTAGAGATAATTTTAGAGATAATCATTGGAGATAATTTTATTTGAACTAACACCCTCATGAGATGAACATTGTTTGTCATCATCAAAAAGGGGGAGAATGTGTTTGAATATGTATTTCAGGTTGAATAATTTTGATAATGACAAAAGCAATTGAAGACTCAAAGAAAAAGGCTCAAGTTACCATGAAAACAGAGAAAACAACATCAGACCTACAAAAACTCGTATGATAATCGATTACAGCATCCAACATAATCAATTACCTAAGTTCTGTTTATCACCTAATCGATTGCATCAATGGAAATAATCGATTACCAAGTTGAGAATTTGAATTAAAAGCATCAGGTACATCTCCTAATCGATTACAAGGTTGCCACAATCGATTACCAAGGTTCTGTAAGGTCACTAATCGATTACCAAACCAGGTCTAATCGATTATTAAAGTTCTGTTTGTAGACTAATCGATTGCATGAAAGGCATAATCGATTACCATGCTGCGTAACACAATAAAATGCATCAGGTGCTACTCACAATCAATTACAAGGCACTGTATAATCGATTAGCAATGTTCTGTTTCTCATCTAATCGACTACATGGGACAGTCTAATCGATTAGAAAGCGAATTACACTGTAAAATTTAAAGTGTAATCGATTACTGCTCGAGGCCTAATAGATTACTATCGTGCCAGAAATTGGGGAAAAACATTTTTAAGTGGGAAACCAGCTCACTTCTCCATTCCAACTCGAATGCCCATGCTGTGCAACGGCTCTAAAGACTTTAGGGTACCTCTCCAAGGCCTATAGATGCAAGACTCCTTCAAGCTACTCAAAGCATCCAAATCCATCAAAGGGAAATCAAATCTTGAGTCTTATGAGTTCTATTTCTTTGTTTAGTTTCAAGTTCTGAAACTTAGAGCTTATATTTGTAAATCCTCTCTTGTGATAGTTAGAAATTGTGAGAGCTTTCATTTGTTCATCTACTCTATTGAGAGAGTTTATTGATTGTAAAACCAAACATCAAAACACCAAGTTTATTCACTCTAGGTTGAGTGGTCACAAAGGTTGGGGTTCAACCTTTGGGTATTGAGAGTTTGAGAGATTGGGTGGGTTTCCCTTGTGCTAGTGAGGATTGAGTTCTTGAGTGTGGGACACTAGGAAGCTGCAATTGCTCATACCTTGTATCTCTAAACTTTAATGGTGGAAATCCTTCAAGTGGGTTGCTTGAAGGCGAGACGTACACAGGGTTGGTGGAACTCGTTAAATTGGTTTGCAAGCTTTTCTTCCCTACTCTCTTGCATTTACATATTGCATCTGGCTGGATTATTATTATTGATTGTGAAAACCCCTCTTATATTTACTTGAACAACTTGTATTAAAGTGTTGCACACCAAGTGTTTGACATATTGCCTAAGTGACATTTACACATTGTTTTGCATTGATTCTTGCACCATTCTTGTTATCTATTGCATATAAGCATATCTTGTGAAAAAGGAATCAATTTCAAAGGTATTCTAAAGAAAAGTTTTTAACACTCAATTCACCCCCTCTTGAGTATTGAGGCCACTTGAACAACAGGTTCTACCAAGATTATAAGGTAAGAAAAACTTTCTTTTATATTTTTTAGGTTTATTTTCATATCGTTTTAAAAATCTATTATTATACTGGATATAATATTATTTTAAGTTACTATTCTGAATAGTAAATTACTATGTCAATAGTAAATCACTATTACGAATAGTAAATTACTATTTAAATAGTAAGTTACTATTTACTGTTACTATTTACAATTTGCAATTTACCGTTATTACTATTTACTTTTTACTATTTACCGTTATTACTATTCACAATTTACTATTTACTATTACTATTCATGATTTACTATTTACTGTTACTATTCATGGTAACTATCTAAAATTTACTATTTATTGTTACTATTTAAAATTTACTATTTATTGTTACTATACATAATTACTAATTACCATTTCTGTTTTAAATAGTAATCTTTATTTTTATCATATGTCTATACTGAAAATAAATTGGTATTAATATTTCTAGAACTCGGAGGCGCAAAGCGACTCACTTTTGGTAGCAATTCTAAGTAAGAGGGAGTGAGATAAGAATATAATATGAAAAGACATAAGAATAATCAGAGGAGTCCCATACTCCTTTTAACTATGAATAATTATTATATTTTAAAGTAATACTTATTATCATCTTAAGTAAATAAATAAAATTTATTCAAAAGTTTAAAATATTTGGATGAATCATATTTGATTAACTTAACATAAAGTTTAAAATATTTAGATGACTCATTAACCTAACATACCGTATCATTGAAATTTGGACTGTTATAGACTTATATGAACTATTATGGACTGAATTATACCTTTGCGTTGATTGAACTATGATGGACCCATATGACCATTGGACTATTTTGGACTTGATATGGACCAACTAACATTAGGACTGAACTACTATGACTTAAAATAAACTTTAATAATTAAGACACCTTGAAATAAATTGTGTAGATTTTGTATAGTAATTGTGTTATTTTTATTTGATTTGATTATGATCAATATTTGATTGTGAGTGATGATATTTAATTATGATTAACAATATTTAGTGTTGATTGATGAATGATTGATGATCTTGTGATGTGGAGTTTGAGCATATAGCAAGCATGACAGAAAACTAAAACTAAATAAGAATATACTTGTCTCTTACTTTTTAAAGTATTAATTTAAAAGAAATTATTTCTCAATGTTTATTCAGATTATTGTTAGGAAATTTTTCTTAACTTTCAATAAAAGTATATAATTTTTATAATTCACTTTTATCTTTCAAAATAAATTATTTAATTAAATTAAATTTTAGTTATTTTATATAAAAAAGAGATAGTATTTTATAAAAATAATATATTTATATATGTATATGGATATGAAAATATTTGATTCTCAAATGGAAATGAGATACTTCAATAATATTTTATTTTAAACATTTGAAAATAAGAGTTTTAATTTCAAAAGTGTTTTGAAATATTACATATTTTTTAAGTATTATAATTAAAGATGGAAAAAGATCAATAATTCAAATTTGTGTCTAAAGTAAATTAATTTCCTATAAATTCTCTAAAGAAGGTTTGAAATATATGTTAAGACTTTGAAACTCAAATCATTTGTGAATGATAAAGAAAAATTGTATTGAAATTCTTCTGCGTGTGACAGAACTTATTTAAGAGTTTGGAAATGTGCAGTTCATCGGGGTGGCTATGTTGTGATTTGTAGGCCCCGAAGATATAGTTTATACTTGAGTTTCTAAAGGTCTTAACCAACTCAATACACGAGTAGTTCATGCATCATGAATTATTAAAGAGAAATGAGATGTGATATTGTCTGGGGACAGATTATAGAAACCGAGGATATGTTAGAGGAGGCTTAATTGCGAGCCTTGGGATGGAAGGGTGTGAAAGGATGCTTCAGGGGACCTGGAGTCGCACCCTAGTGTCACGTACTTTCACAATTAAAACCTTCTCAGTCTGACTAGTCTCTAAGTGTTTCCATGCTAGTTGAGTTGTTCATATGCCATGAAGGCATTTATGTTATTATTATCAGGAATTATGGAACAGTGTAAACTCCTAGTTGGCCCAGTGCAAATTAAAACTTTAAGGGCCCACATGCATAAACTGAATGAGATAGTAACATTAAAAGCATTACATAACATTCATGTGATTCTGACATTCTATGTGGGTGGTATGAATGAAAATATAATTGTTATGTTTGTGGAAACCCTACATTCATAATTGATTATGTATGAGATTATGACTGATATTATTATATTAGTTTGTGAAAATCCTTATGCTTATGTCTTATCTGTAAGATATTATATTTTGTTTCTCACTCCTCCTTGTTTGAATTTGTGTTCAAAATATATGTTATGTGATGTATAGCTAGCAGTCCAAGATGAAATGATGAAATTACAAGAGAGTAAAGTGGTCTTATCAGGTGAAGAGATATGGCAAGAGTAGGATTCCAAAACCCTATGGTTCAAGGACTAGGAAATGATTGGTCATAGTCATAGTAGAGGTATAATTTAGTTTTAGTTTACCTTATTACAATATCAAGTTAGATAATTATAACAAGGTCAAGGTTAAACTTTGATAAACCTTATCATTCAGTTATAATACTGTAATCTTTTATCACTTATGATTTCTATAAATTTATTTTTTCATTATGGAGAAATATTGAAAGACAACATTTTTTTACTTTCAATATTCAAAGGAAATCATATATATGTACGTCCTTGTATACATGAGATAAGGAATGATATATATATCTTTCTAAAGTTTTTAAAAACAATAAGCATACTTATATATCTCGTGTATATAAGGGGGTATTACAATTTTTACCTTAAAAGGCTTTAAGTTTTTTATTGGCATTTTTAATTTTAAGTTAATTTGAATTTTCCCTTAATTGAACTTATTTGTCTAGATAATTAAATCATTATAAACCAGTAATTGGGCACAATCCCTATGGTACAACAATCTTTTATATTACTGCGATAACCTGTGCACTTGTGGAATGACTATCAATATGCAAATAATAAACCTGGAAACCAACACAACTATAACTTAGGCAAAATCATAATGCAAAATGAAGAGTTGTCATTTCAAGAGTTATGGGTCTAATGCCCGATGTACAAAAAAGAAATCAAAATAGAAATGGGTACAACGACCGCATTAATTTAGGAAATGACAAAAATTAGAAATTTTAATCCTTTAGAGTCCATCTCAAAATAAGGCGTTACAAGAGAATTCAAGCAGTTGGAATGACATCAGTCTTGGTACCAACATCGTCCATCTCTGGCACTTGGTCACTTTTAGTATTGAGATGAGTTTCTGCATCATCATCTTCACCTTAAAAAATATCTTAAGCTGACACCACCTTGGGCTCCATGGTTTGACCCCTAGGAAGTGGTAGGATGGGGTAGGGCTTGTCCACGAGCTCATAGCAATTTCCCCGACCCACTTTATAGAGGTGTCCTCCATAGAACTCAGAGTACACCTTGATGCCATTGGTGTTCATAGGTGCCTTGTCTTTATTTCAATGTTCTAATTGGCGGATGGAATTATTGAATTCCATATTGATCATATATTTGTGCATCTCCCTTTTTACGTCTAGGAAACCTCCTTGTCTGCCATCTCCTTCTTGACTGACTCCACCTCGCCCCCAACTTTCCTCTCTATCTCAGCCTTTTCCAGCTTAAACATATCAAAATTTTCCTCTAAGGCCTTAAGGGAGTCTGTGACTTCTAGTCACTGGAGCTTGGCTTCATCTGCCTTTTTCTTAACCAAGATCAGCTTACCTTTAACCTTGCTTCACTGCTCAACCTCTAACTTAAGGGCCTTATCAGCGACTTCCTTAGCGGGCTAGGCTTTCACCATAGCTTAAAGGCATTTTCGTGCTTCAATGAAGATGAGGTAGAAGTGAGAAAGAAATTGAAGGACATTTGCACTCTCTACAATATTCCAAAGTACGCTTAGTGAGTGACCCCAAACCTTTTCTATTGAGAGATCCTCCTTTAGCCGGAAGGGACTATTGAAGGTGGGAGGCTCGACAACCTTGTTCTCTAGGAAGTAGGAGATGCTTGACTAAAAGAAGATATTGTCCTTAATTTCTGCCTAGTTTAGTAGTATCACTTCTTTTTCCGCTAGGGTTGGCTCTACAGCACACGTCGAAGGCTGGACAACAACAACACCAATACCAGCCTTGGTAACCCTCATCGGCTCAGCCTTGGGTCTCTTGGGCTCCCGCACCTTGGGTTCATTCCCATGTCAGCGTTTCTTTTCCTTTGGCCTTTAAGATCAACCTTTATATTCAATCGGCCAATATTCTTTTGGGGAATGCTAACTACACTAGCTAGAGTATGCTTGGGGAGAACACTGTTTTCTCTCTTCAATAGGATTCCCAACTTCATCCTTTTCCTACACCCATATTTTTCCTATATTTTGAAAAATCATTTAAAGAAACTCAATGAGTGTTATGCTCCATTGCAAGCACAATAGCATATACCTTTCACACCAATCAAGACACTTGTCTATCATTAAATTTGGCACAATAGCACAATGAAAAATCATTCTCAAGAACTTTTGGAATCCAAATATTGATGATACTTAGAAACAACTTAAATTATTCAACATGTAAAATCCAAGAATACATTAAGCATATTACTTCAAACAACAGACAAATAAAACCATTGAAAAATAACAAAACTTTATTTACAACCAAATTGAAAAATTTGAACAAAAAATAGACCATATAAAATTCTAGAATGAATTACATGCTTTTAGAACATGAAAATTACATGTTTTTCACAATGAATTTAGTTAGCCAACAGTGGAAATATATGACCAAAATTATATATTTAGTGAACTGTCCTAACCTGGGGTCGATAGGTCCGGTGTCGGGCCAGTCACAAAAGTTAAAGGTTTAGGAATTTGTACATCGGTACAGTGGGTATCCGGTAATATAATCCGACCCCTCAGTGGGAGAAAATCGGTCTTGCCGTCCTGGAGGTCCTATACACCAATCCTCCACGTTGGAGTAGGGCAGAAGGTGGTGCCACCTATGAAATTTCTCTGACACTCAAGTCAGTGATTGTACAATGCTACAATGTAAGATAAAGGTCAAAGAGTTGAGAGGAAAGAAAAGTCCCTTTTTATTTGTGTTCTTGCTATATTTATAGATAGAGGAGAATGATGGGTCTGAATGTCCCAGGGAACAAACCTGACTCTTCTCGGATAATGAGACTTGGGAGTGGAGAATATCCACTTTGTCCTGTCGGAGCATGGGCATATATATATATATATATATATATATATATATATATATTTAATCAGCATGAGGGAAACAAGTATAGGTCAAACGATAACATGCATGCCTCTTGGAGGCAGATATCCATCATGGCCGATTAGAGTTGATGCACTCTGCCCAAAGCCACTGACAATTGATTAATAACTGTTCCGATGTGGAGAACGGGTTACGTCCGATGTGCTAGGTGTCAACATGGGCTTACCGGTATAAGGAGAGCACCTATACGGTCTTGTCAGTCCTATGTCGTACCTACTGGGTCGGTAACACTGGTAGATCAGATGACACGTCACACTTGTCTTAGTACCGGTATCAAGACCGGATCATCTGTCCCCTAGCTTGTGTGAGGGACTGGTAGAGTTGCTCATATAAGCTATACTATCTACGAACGGCCAGGATACCGGTAGGTCTATGCGAGAAATATTTGTCAAAATGTACGTTGGTTCAGTGCTGCTTCGTTACTTGTTGATCCGTCCTGTGAATGAGAGAACCGTTGTCGCATTGCTCCTACGACGGATTTGGACAGAGATTCGATGTGCGAGAATCCTGAAAGTTTTTCAGAACTTGTAAACCCTTGGTATTCGAGTGATTGCTGTAAAGCACAAAACATTTCTCATGATTGGGTAATAAATACCTTTAATACATGTGCCATTATGGCTTTGATTACATGGTTCGTTAACTGCCGCTGGAATTGCTATGGGTCTGAAATTCAAATCTATTTAGGCCCATCATTAGTACTTTTCTGACAAATCGTTGCTTACTTTCACACGTAAGATGGAAACGACAGGGTCGTTTCCTTTTTGGAAAGATGCCTTTATGGGCAAACGACATGTTCCTTAACTTAGCTTTGTAACCGTTCCTTGCCTATGTAAGGGGAACTTAGCAAATTTCAGAGTCCATACTGCTTCGAGTCTCAGTGGAAACTCTGTTGAAATTCTTTCATGAAGAGTTACTGGTGCCATCTTTATGAAGTCAACCTTTCATTTCTAGGTAACCATACTTTCTTCATCTGTTAGTCTTTTCTTCCTTTTCTCGCTTTCCACTTTCCCACCAAAATGCGCCCTAGGCAAAGTCGTGTTAACCCTAACCTCGGAAGGAAGAGATTAGCCTCTCGAACCTTCAGCTACCGAGGGGGAAGAATCCCTGTGATTCCTTCCAGAATTGAGCCGCGTCGCTCGGAAAGGGGATCTTACTCATGGCAGAGAATGATTATTCCCTCCTCAGACTCATCCTCTGAGCATCATTATTCTTCGGATAGTGAGGTGAGTAATGATTATTACCTTTCTAACGATGTGACCTTTTATTGTAGAGCAAAGATTTTCATCCACGCTATTCGAGTCATGTCTGGGGAAGGACCTTCTAGAGACGAAGTAATTTTGAAAACGGCTGAAGGTTTGTGCAACGTTGTTGCACATCGGCTGAATTAGGTGGACCTTCAAACCAGATGGCCATATTGTTGGGTGGCTGACGAATTCAAGGATATGGTCTCTCACCATGCAAGGGAGGACGGAGCCCAAATTCAACCAAGGTTCACGGTCCATTGCTGAGGAAAGGCTGAAAGAATGGTTTCAGGTTTTTGCACCGTTGCCTTCAGAAAGGATTTGTCATGTAGTCCCAGATGAACATTCTGTCTATATACATGATTTCGTCTTTCACTACCTCGGTGTCCGTTTTCCTCTGACGGAATTCCAGATGGGTGTGCTAAGATTTTTAGATTGCGCACCCTCTCAGCTTCACCCTAATGGCTGGGGGCTTATCCAGGCTCTGGAAGTTTTGGGTGGCCACTTTAATTTTACTCCCACTGTGGCCATGCTTTTCTACTATACCCAGGTAGTTCAGAGGGCCAATAAAAGGGGCGGTGTTAGTCTAATAACACTCCAGACCCTCTGCTCCTTTGTCAATTTTGAATCCTACACCGAGTCAGCGAAGGTGGATTGGCGATCCTTCAAATCCTACTATACTAGGATATCGATTCAGGAGAACAAGCCCATTTTCTGGAGGAGCAAAGAGGATGTGAACAAGTTTCCTATAAGCTGGACTTATGAACACCTTCTTCTCACCTCCCAAGCGTACTACACTGACCAATCTGAGCTGTCTACTAAGTCAGCGATGGTGTTATTTGCTCTTGAAGCTTACACCACCTGTTTCAAAGCATTCTCCTGCAGGCGCCTTTTAAGCTCCAGTGCTATCTGAGATGAATACTTACGTAATTTTCTTGCTTTTGTTTACCCTTTTTGTTAATCACATCGGTTGTTTTTTTTTTGTTAATGTTCTTTACTTTCCTGTGTAGGTGAAATAGAACAGAAATCCCCCGACATGAATAAACTGAAGTCTCTAAAGGCCAGAGGGAAAGCTGTTGCCACTGAGAACGATATTCAAGCGAAAAGGAATTCAGCAAGGTTCCTCTCTGAGTCTATCATTCTGACCTCTGCAGCGGATAGGGAGATTCCTTTGGTGGAAGGAAGTTTAGCTGGTGTCGATATGGCTGCGGGCCAACCGAAGATAAGGGAGAGAAGGAGGAAGATCAAGAATGACACTGCTGGAATAGTCATCTCTTCCTTTCCTCCACCGAAAAATCATAAGCCCTCAGTAGTTTCAGAGACGGCGGGTGCCTCCAAGGGGAAATCTGTGGAAACATCAGACACGACTAGAGTTTCTGCCGGACTTCACCGTGGGATACTCTCCGGGGCCTTTGGATCGGATGCTCCGAGCTCCTTACCTACTGCTTCCTTCCTTACTCCGTTCCTCTCATATCAAGGCCCAACTTCGGCATCACTTCCACAGCTGCTCTACAAACTCCGGCCCACCCTCGAGCCTGACGAAATTAAGGATGCTTGCAAGGCTGGAAAATGGCAATTAGTCGAACTCACGGGGTTGCTAGATTTATTCAGTCTGCTAGCTGACGACACATCAGAGGTAGACCGGTTAAGCGATAAGGTGGAACAACTCAACATCACAGCTGAAAAAGACAAAGCCGCCCTGAAATTGGCTGAAGATCGCCTTACCAAGTCTAAAGAGTATGGAGAACTCATGTATGCTGAGACTCTCAGGCTCAGGAGTATGGTTAAAGACTTGGAGGGTCAGCTGGCAAAGAAGGAGGAGGTGGCCAACAATCTGAAAGAAGAACTCTGTATCAGCCAAGTCAAACGAACGGAATTAGAGGAGAAAAGCATGGCTGCTGTGGAGGGTTATTTCAAATAAGCTGAGGAGTGGGCCCAGAAGGAGAAGAAATTCCTTCTTCAGATCTAAGGCCTCAAGACCAGTGAGGCAGAATCCTGTGGAATGGGGAAGAGATCCTCAGCTTACGAGAGGAGTTGGCTGCTGCCAAGACCGAGGCAAAGGAGGCTATTGATATATGCAGTCAGGTTGCTGAAGAGTCCTTCGGCTTGGCGATACGCCAGGTCTTTTACCACAACCCCTCTGTGAAGCTCAACCTTTATAGTATACATCCGTTTTACGAATTCCACGGAGGGAAGTTAGTCACAGTGGTTGACGATCTTCATGAGGATCCTCCGGAATCCCTATATGAGATGCCCCCTCTTCCTGAGGGTCAAACTATGGAGTCGGATTCTACTGCCTCTAGTCTTGAAACCACGACACTGGATGAGGGTCAGAAGGCCAACGAGGAGGAGATTCCGGTGGGAACGAGTGAGGTGAAAGGCCAAAGCATCGTCGTAGAAGAACGAGACAAGATCCTGGGGGGTACTTCCCAAGAGGAGGCTCGGGGAGACGTTCCTCCCTCATAGTTTTCGTGTTTTTCTAAAATTTGTTTTGTTGTGTTCCAGGATCAGCTCCAGTTTTGATTTAATGAACTAGTTATATAGTCTCTATCTCTTATGAATGAAACAAACATTTGTCCTTAAGTATTGTCTCCCGTGCTTATCGTAAGTCTCTTCAATAGACTTGTTAAAATTTCCACCTTTATACGACATTCTAAGTTATCTTGTGAAAGTAACTCAGAAGGGGTTTCAGTGGGTAGAAGTAGTCAGCTCAGATTCACCATAACTAAAACATAGAACGGGAAATTATATATAGACGTTGTTCCCATATAACTGAAACATAGAATGGACAATTATATATAGACGTTGTCCCCATGAGTGAATACGTTTTAAAGGTAAACGCTCGCTGTGAAATGTTGCCTTTAATTTGGTACGAATGGGGGAACGTACCCATCCTATATCGTGGCAAAATCTTAACTCCTAAAGATCTCCTCGTTCAATTTAAACGTATATCATGAATATAAAAGCTTGTAAGAAGAGTACCTTAAACTCAAGAGTGATGTTTAGGCTTTTCATGAAATGTAAAATGACGGAGAATGCTCACACCAGGGGGTACGCCGTCAGCTCAAAGGCTGTTAACCTCCGATTTGGAGTTCGGTTTATGATCCTGCTCTCCAAGCCTTCAACACGGGGTTCAGGGCAAATCCTGGACCTAATGTGCCTGTTACTTGGGGTTCAGCGTGGTCCTAGAGAAGGACCAGCTTACTGCGCCCAGGTCTTCACCGTACTTGGAGTTCGGTTTTTGTCCTGCCCTCCAAGCCTTCATTACCTGGGGTTCAGCATGGTCTTGGAAAAAAGCCAGCTTGCTGCGCCCAGGCCTTCGTCGGTGTTCGGTCGTACCTACTAACCGTACTTGGAGTTTAGTTTTTGTCCTGCCCTCCAAGCCTTCATTACCTGGGGTTCAGCATGGTCTTAGAAAAGAGCTAGCTTGCTGCTCCTAGGCCTTCGTCGGCGTTCGGTCATACTTACTAACCGTACTTGGAGTTCGGTTTTTGTCCTGCCCTCCAAGCTTTCATTACCTGGGGTTCAGTGTGGTCTTGGAAAAGAGCCAGCTTACTGTGCCCAGGCCTTCGCTGGGGTTCGGTCGTACCTACTAACCGTACTTAGAGTTCGGTATTCATCCTGCCCTCCAAGCCTTCATTACCTGGGGTTCAGCGTGGTCTTGGAAAAGAGCCAGCTTGCTGCACCCAGGCCTTCTCCGATGTTCACCCTAGATTTTTCTGTCCTGAAGGACCGTTCATGTAACTGTTGTACTATCAATGGCAACACAAATAAAGAAGGTGAATGAATCATATTTTTACAAGAATTCTTCATTAATTTATGTATGAATTACATGAAAAGCTACGTTGGGGTCATGCCTCGTTAAAACCTTCTTGGAAAAACCTATTGGGAAAAACCCAAGTAAGGAAAAAGAGTACATGCCGTCTTACCAACTAGCTATAATAGATGTGCAAGTTCTGGGTATTCCACTTGTTGCGGATCGGTGAGCCATCAAGATTAGGCGATATGAACCTTTCCCATGACCTCGGACACTCTGTATGGCCCTTCCCACGTTGGAGCGAGCTTGCCTTGGTGTGTGAATTTGTTCCCCATGCTTGCTTTCCTCAAAACCAAATCTCTGACATTGAAAGTTCTGGACTGGACTCGTTTGTTATAGCAGAGAGCGACTTTGGCTTTAATAGCTTGATCTCTAACAAAAGCTTCTTTTTTGAGTTCTTGGATCACATCCATCTCCGATGCCAGGTTGGCGTTGTTGTCTTTCTCGGGGAAGTACTTGACTCTTACAGAGGCAATTTATAACTCTACTGGTATCATTGCCTCGACACCATAAGTCAAACGATACAGAGATTCGTTTGTGGAGGAGTGGGGCGTTGTGCGGTATGCCCATAGGATGTGGCATAACTGATTTGACCATCCGCCCTTGGCTTCTCTAAGGCGTTTCTTCAACCCCTTCAGCACTTCTCTGTTGGCCACTTCGGCTTGACCGTTAGTCTGTAGGTGTTCAACTGAAGAGAATACTTGGATAATGCCCAATCCTTCGAGCAAGTTTGTGAACTTCCTATCGGTAAATTGAGTACCATTGTCCGTAACCACCCGTGCTTGTACCCCGAATCGTGTTATGATGTTCTCATACATGAAACGACGAGTTCGGGCTGAAGTGATGTGGACTACTGGTTCTGCCTCAATCCATTTGGTGAAATAATCAACTCCCACAACGAGGTATTTAATGCCCCCAGGCGCAGTTGGAAAAGGTCCCAGGATATCCAAACCCCATTGGTAGAACGGCCACGGTATGGCCGATGTAAAGAGCTCTTCAGCCGGTGTGTGGTGAAGGTTAGAGAATCTTTGGCAAGCATCACATCTTTTGATGAATTCAATTGAATCCTGCTTTATTGTGGGCCACCAATATCCAGCCCTGAGGATTTTTCTCATCAAGCTTTTCCCTCCGGCACGGTGTCCACATCGCCCTTCGTGCACTTCCTCCATTACTCCTTGCATCTCGCTTTCCCTTAAACAGACCAGATAAGGTACTAAAAATCCCCTCCTGTAGAGGACGCTATCAATCATGGTGAAGTATGGTAACTCCCTTTTAACTCTTCTTTTCTCCTTTTCATCGGTAGGTAGTAGCCCATCGGCCAGATAACGAATGTAAGGGGCCATCCATGTGTTTCCATAATCATTTTTTACGGAATTCAGAGAGGGGGATAAAGGAATGCTAGGTGATGTTAGCGTACTTTGGACCACTATCGTAGTGATTCCTGACTGTTTCGTGCTTACTAGCCTAGATAAGATATCCGCCCTTGCATTTTCCTCTCGTGGGACATGTTTAAACTCCAACATTGAAAATTTCTCTCTTAACTCTTTTACACAATTCAAATACAACTGGAGTTGGGGCTCACGGACTTGGTATTCACCTTGTACCTATGATATTACTAACTAAGAGTCACTGCAGAGGGTGACTTCAGATGCTCCGATGTCGATTGCAGCTCGTAGTCTGGCGAGGCAAGCTTCATACTCAGCTTGGTTGTTTGAAGTCTTAAAATTAAAACGGAGGGAGATCTCCAGATGGACTCCATCGTCGCTTTCTACCACCACTCCTGCTCCACAACCTTTATTATTGGACGATCCATCCATAGAAATAGTCCAATGTCATCGAGGCGCTGTTGGATCTGCCCCTGACATTTCTGCTATAAAGTCAGCCAGGACTTGGGCTTTTATTGCACCCCGTGGCTCGTAAGAAACATCGAACTCTGAAAGCTCGATGGACCACCTAATCATTCTTCCTGCGAGGTCTGGCTTGCTTAGCACAGAGCGGAGCGGTAGGTCCATTCTTACTGTAATTGGGTGAGCATAGAAATAAGGTCGTAGACGACGTGAAGCATACACGACTGCGAGAGCAGCTTTCTCAATCTTCTGGTAATGACTCTCAGTACCCTGCAATGTCTTACTCGTGAAATACACAGGCCTTTGTCCATCCGGGGTCTCCTTGACTAGAGCGACCCCTAACGCCTCATCAAAAATTGCCAAGTATAAAATGAGTGTTTCTCTGGGGTCAGGCTTTACCAATATCGAAGGTTCAGACAACACCTCCTTGAGCTCCTGGAAAGCTTACTCTTGCTCCTGTCCCCATTCAAATTTCTTGGCTTTCTTCAAAACTTTGTATAGGGGAAGTGATCTGTACGCCATTTTGGGCATGAATCGTGCGAGGGCTGCTACTTTGCCATTCAGAGATTGAACTTCCTGTAGGTTCTTCGGAATCTGCATGTTGAGAATGGCCTGGCATTTTCCTGGGTTAGCTTCGATACCACGTTGAGTCAACATGAAACCCAGGAATTTCCCCGCTGTAACAGCGAAGGTGCATTTTAATGGGTTTAGCCTTATGTTGTACTGCCTCAACCGCAGGAACACTTGGCGTAGATCCTCCACATGGTCACCTCCAGTAGGGGTCTTGGCAATGATATCATCGATGTAAACTTCGACCAACTGAGTGTGTAAACCCTCGAATACCTTGTTAATCATTCGCTAGTACGTGGCTCCAATGTTCTTCAAGCCAAAGGGCATAACGGTGTAGCAGAAAATACCACGATCGTTGATGAAAGCCGTTTTCTCTTGACCCTCCTCCCACATCGGAATTTAATTATACCCCGAATACACGTCCATGAAGCTCAGGTATTGATTACTAGAGGAGGCATCCACCATCCGATCTATGTTTGGGAGGGGGTATGGATCCTTTGGGCAGCAGCGGTTCAAATCCACATAGTCGGTGCACATCCTCCACTTGCTATTGGCCTTCTGGACCATCACGACATTGGATAGCCAAGAGGAATAACGGATCTCTTTAATAAATCCAGCTTTCAGTAACTCTTCTGTCTGCTCACATGCTGCTTTCTGCTTTTCTGGTCCCAATCTATGCTTCTTCTGGGCAACCGGTCTCGTCTCTGGATAAACAGCTAACTTGTGGCAACAGAAGTCCGGATCCATACCAGGCATATTGGTGGCTGTCCATGCAAAAAGGTCTTTGAATTCTGGTAAGAGCATAAGCAAGCGTTGCTCCATGATTGGCTCCAGCTTGTCATTGATATGCGTGACCTTTTCTGAAGAATCTCCCAATACAATGTCCCTAGAGCTTCCATCCAGTGTGGGCTTCGACGGATTGAGCGGATCGATCTTCAATTCTAATCTGGGATCTAAATCGATTAGGCTTATGGACCCCGCCGCCGATCCTCCGTTGTTCAATTTTCTCTTCTTGTTGAAGACCTCGAGTTTCACTATATTCAGGCTCAAGTTATAACAATATCTGGCCATCTCTTGATCTCCCCTGACGGAAGACACATTATTGTCCTTGTCTATAAACTTGATGAGCAGATGAGGAGTTGAAACAATGGCTTCCATAGCGTTCAGGGTTGGGCGGTCTATAATTCCATTGTATGGTGACTCTACGTCGATCACCAAGACCCTTGATTTCACCGTCTTAGCTCCTGGTTCGCCCTCAAAGGTTATCAGGGTGTCCAAGTACCCCTTTGTTGGTTGCTTGGCTTCATTAAAAGTTATTAGGTCCTGCGTGTAAGGCTGTAAGTCAGAATCATTAAAGCCCATTCGTTTGAAACAACCGTAGAAAATAACGTCACAGGAACTCCCCTGATCAATAAGTATCCTTTTCACATCCTTATTGGCGATGACAGCCACTATTACTACCGCGTCGTCGCCTCCAGGGACTGTTGAGCCGAAATCATCATCGGAGAAAGATATTACCACACCGTCTCTGAATGGGCGATTGTCTCTGGGTTTTCCTTGGAGTGAGAGGACCATGCGATGATGATTTTTTCTGGCTGTAATGGAAGCCCCTCCCCCAGCAAAACCCCATGCTATCATATCGATAACCTCGCATCGGCTCTGGCGCTGCTGTGGAAGGGTGACGTTCTGTTGTGCAGGCTCACCGGTTAGGATCTCTTTTTGTTTTTCTACAGTATTAAGTCTCTTAATCGTAGTTCGGCTATCGTCGCTGTCGTCCTCACGGTCTCTTCCCCGCTTCCCCATCCGGTCTATCTCATCAAATGATCTCTCTTTAAATAAGTATTGCTTAAGCTTTCCCTCTCGGATCAGAGTTTTGATGGTGTTCTTCAGGGCCTGGCATTCGTCTGTTGAATGGCCGTTCTGCTCGTGGAAATCGCAATACTTTTGCTGGTCTCCGTGCTTTCGAATATGGGGCGATCTTCTGATCCCATATACAATGAGTGTTGGACATCTGACCTCCCTTAAAATTTATGAATGCTTGACACTCAACGGGGCATAATGACTGAATGTGTTCACACGCTTCTCCTGACACCGGGGTACAAGGTTATTATAGGTGTTGCTATGGAATGGTCTTTCCATGCGTTCAAATCTTTATCTCTCTGGGGTTGCTGGTGCGATGTTGGTGCTTTCGCCCTGGCCGTTGTTGCCTCCAAATGCATCTTAATGCCCATATATTTGGATGTTTTCCTTCTGAATTCCTCGAAACTCGTAGGAGGACTCTTTGCCAACGACAGGGTGAAAGCAGAGCTCGGTTGTAAAGCTTCTATCGCGATGTGTAACTGGAGTGCTTCTGCCAAATTTGGAACAGTGACTGCCTCCTTATAAAATCTTTTCAAGAAATCTTTGAGAGTCTCATACTCCCCTTGCCGAATCTGAGCAAATGTATGAGAGGTTCTGGAGACGTCTTTAGAGATGACAAAGTGATCCATGAACGTTGTCCCCATCTCTCCCCACGAATCGATGGAGCCGGATGGTAGCCCCTTGAACTAGCTATGAGCATCGTCCATTAAAGTACGAGGAAATATCCTGCACATAACATCTTTATCTGCTCCCAAGTACATGGTTTCATACACATAAGCATCCAAGTGCTTGGTATGATCCGTCTCTCCATTATATTTCCCAATGGAAAGGGGTTGAGTAGTCTGTAGGTGCTTTGGAATAATAATACTCATCAATCTTTGGGAAAATAGGACGCTAAGCTTGTATGCCCCGTGCATCCCTGTCGGATCCCATCTTCTATCACTGGTTTTCTCTTTAGAGTCTTGAGTTCGTTCCTCCTCTTCATATGTGGGATCTGTGAATATTGAAGACTAACAGATTTTCTTCCTTCCGTCGTATGGTGAGTCCCTTTAGCTTGAGATATTACTTTCCCATCGATAGACTTCCTCTCGCATTTCAACTCCACCAATTCCTCCATCAACTTGCGTATCATCTCATCCCGTGGATCGGGCGTAGGCACTTGCACCATTCTCCTTGAGCTTCCTCGTGGTGATTCAAAAGCCAAACGCCTATTTATTCCTTGTTCCTAGGCAGTGACATCTTCCACATATCCATCTTGCATGTCTCTGTCATGGCCTTCCATGATAAAGACGAGACTTTGAAAACAAAAGGTGGGAATAATTTTAACGGGTCCCACTGGGCGTGCCAATGAACTGTCCTAACCCGGGGTCGATAGGTCCGGTGTCGGGCCAGTCACAAAAGTCAAAGGTTTGGGAATTTGTACACTGGTACAGTGGGTATCCGGTAATATAATCTGACCCCTCAGTGGGAGAAGATCGGTCTTGCCGTCCTGGAGGTCCTACACACCAATCCTCCGCGTTGGAGTAGGGCAGAAGGTAATGCCACCTGTGAAATTTCTCTGACGCTCAAGTCAGTGATTGTACAATGCTACAATGTAAGATAAAGGTCAAAGAGTTGAGAGGAAAAAAAAGTCCTTTTTTATTTGTGTTCTTGCTGTATTTATAGATATAGGAGAATGATGGGTCTGATTGTCCAAGGGAACAAACCTGACTCTCCTCGGATAATGAGACTTGGGAGTGGAGAATATCCACTTTGTCTTGTCGGAGCATGGGCACACACACACACACACACACACACACACACATATATATATATATATATATATTTAATCAGCGTGGGGGAAACAAGTATGGGTCAAACGATAACATGCATGCCTCTTGGAGGCAGATATCCATCATGGGCGATTAGAGTTGATGCACTCTTCCCAAAGCCATTGACAATTGATTAATAACTGTTCTGATATGGAGAACGGGTTATGTCCGATGTGCTAGGTGTCAACATGGGCTTACCGATATAAGGAGAGCACCTATACGGTCTTGTCAGTCCGATGTCGTACTTACTGGGTCGGTAACACTGGTAGATTGGATGACACGTCACACTTATCTTAGTACCGGTATCAAGACCGGTTCATTTAGCAATAGGATTGGATTCAAGAAATTACCCCTATTTTTCTGACGTCTGACACCTAAAAGGAACCACAAAGCCACTAAAGAAGACCCACAATCCTGATCAGATTTTAAACTACATCATAAGCTCATAGCAAAAGGTACTGCAACACTAATTGAAAGAGAAGAATAAAAAACACAAGGGAAGGAAGTATTAAGTCTCAAATCTAACCAAAATAAGGGTTTTAGGGAAGAATAGGTTGAAAGAGAATGAGAACTTGTAGGGATTCAACAATATCACCACGTAGATCAAAACCCATAATTACTACATGAAGTGTCATAGTGCTTCCCTTCTCACGCCAACACCATGGTCACTGAGACACCCCAACTTACCTTTGATAGCTCCTTTTGGACAAATTTGAGGCTCAACAAAGGTTGTTATACTAAGAGCATTGATTCACGTGTGTGATAGAGGGTTGGTGGTGGCTCGATGAAGGAGGAAATATGGGCTTGAGGGAGAAGGAATTGAGATTAAGGATTGAGAAAGGGAAAGAGAAAGAGGAATTATGAGAAAGGAAAAAAAGATCGAAAGTAGTACGTAATCACATTAAAATTGGTGTGGAACAAATATAAAATTTGGTGCGGGAGTTACATCCCACGCCAAAACCAATGTATACATGCCTTTTTAAATTTTAGGTATGGTGTTAAATATATCCCACACGAAAGTCATTAAGTCTCACGTTATTTTTGGCGTAGGAAAACGTTTTACACCAAACTCCCAACTAAAATTTAGTTTTCTTGTAGTGTTTAAATACCTAACTATTTCTTTGTAACCAAAGAACCCAAATTAAACAAACTGATACCATCCAAACAACCCACTAGAGATGATTTAAAGGAACTTATAGCATATTAATAAATTACGAATTTATCTTAATTAAAAAATTAACTTATAAATTACCATTTGTCATAAGCCTTATTAAAAACATATATCTCGTTATATAACTAACTTATGTGAGACTTGCTTCCGTTGGTGGGAAGAATCAAATGTAAATTTTGGGGGTCGGAATAATATGTTATAACTCTCTAATGAAGAATATTTCGTTGCGTGTGTATAACATTTGCGACATTCTTGAAAATGAATATACAAACATATTCACCATATGCCATTGAAAGAAGTCATCGACGAATATATATGTATTGAAATCATATGCTTGGATTCTTGTTTATAAAGCCATCTTTTTCTTTTCCTTTTTTTTTTATAATTTCCTGAACATGGCGCTCATATTTTGATTTTGATTTGCCAAATTTTGTTAACACAATGTACCCATACAAGTGGCTATAATAAGCAAGTGTTCATAATAACGACATTAATTTGTTTGAAAAAGTGAGATGAGACACGCTCCTATATAGCAAAATTATTCTTGTAAAGCGATCTTTTTACAAAGCATTATTAAACGAATTAAAGAAACCTATAAATGGGATAGTAGCTAGTTTATAGGCATTAGTAGCACCTTAAGTACTTGTAAAGGCTATAAGGATTATAGCTAGCTAGTCTTTTACATGGGATTATTATTGTTCCAAGTTCATGCGTGCAACGGAACATGTGAATAATGCTAATATTATATAAATATTTTAAGTTAGAATTGGTCAAACTTTAATTTGATTAACTTCAAAAAAGAAATTTAAAATCAAATAGAGTTTTAACTGTTTTGAACAGTTTAAAAAATTAATATTAACCTTTAAATTTTTAATTTATATAATTTTATTTTTTCAATTACACATCAAATAGACATTAAATATACATAACACTTACATATATACCTATGATAATCATAGTGGAAATTAAATATCCCCCGAATACTGCAAAAGGATATCCCTGACCCACATGGCTACATCGAATACCATAATTTCATTTAATTTTTTACCTTAGAAAATAAAAAGGTGCTGCTTTATGGCTTTTATTTTTAAACCCTCATGTAGATGCATAGCCTTCATTGGTGGCATTATAATAGACGATGGAGTGGCTCAGGTAGACGAGTTTATAGTAACCCAACTCAATATCAAAAAAGGAATTATTCTTTTGATTATAGTTAACCTTTTTAAAAAGGTAGATTATAATTAACCTCAAACATTGTTTTCATGGGTTTGTTAATAATATAAGATCTTCTCCTTTCACCTTAAGCAAGATCCATGACTGTTTTGTAGTTGACTGGAAGAAAATGTGCAATATAATTATTTTAACCCAATGGCCCTAGTTATATATTCTTATGAAATTTTATTATATACCTACTTTGAGAATTTAGGGGAGAAAATAAAAAAGAGAAGAGTACAAAATGTATTTCTATTATACATCTTTCTTGTAAAGGAAATTTAAACTTGTAAAGGAAGTTTAAATTTGTGTTAAACCTAATCGACTTTAATTAAAAGAAACATGATTCTCTAAGTGTGGGAAGTGATAATTGCTAGTGTTGCTAACCATATCCTTAGAATAATCCATCACCAAGTAAATCAATTTGAAAGAGTTGTTTTACATATGCAATTCCTTTTGTATTTGTAGTCTTAATTGTTTTTACTATGGGAGCAACATTTTCGGCTAAAAATAAATAAATAAATTATTATTATATAATTTTGGTCTATTGAAAAAAATTATTTTTGTACTTGTAGTATTAATTATTTTCTAATCAGAATTAAACTTTTACTTCGATATCTTGAGCTGATTATTATAAGCTTCATTTTATAGGTTATATATTAAAGTGAATTCTAATTTTGATATTAGAAAATAAAAAATGCATCTGTACCGAATTTATTAATCTTTCCTTTACTTTAACAATTGTTATCCCGACTATTTAGAATTGTAACTATGTTAAAACTTATTAACAGACTTTTAATCCTTTTCAGATCAAAGAGTTTAATCTTCAGTTCATGTGTAAGTAAGATATTCCTTAGATATCACATGATATAATGTTGGGGAAAAAATGTTAACACACATAAATAGAAATAAAGAAAGAGAAATATATAAATTTAGTGTGATTGAATACTTCTTTCTTACCTTCAAGAATCATCAAACATTACAAGAAATTTATTACTCGTAGAAATTGTCTCTTAAAATAATTACAAGAAACTCTCTCTTACAATAATTATAATTACAAGTTTATCACGCTGAATCTTCAACTTTAAATTACATTATTTTTGTTGTAGTTAAAATAATTTTATTACTCATACAAACCCTCTTACAATAATTACTAGAAATCCTCTCTTACTATAACTACAAGTTTGCCAAGGAAAACTTGTAAACTTTAGAAAAATTTACAAACTCCATCTTTACACATAACTATCCAAATGATTAAATTGTGTGTTGCTATGGAAAAAAAAAAATTCATATTAAACTCACATATTTATGAGTCTTCTATCTCTTCATTTTTCACCCTTTAACGCTTGAATAAATCCTTATTTTTGTTTGCACAACAATAAACCATGGTTTTCTATGTGGATTTCCTCTTTATATAGGTATTTGCTCAACTATGCTCTATGACCTTTAGTGGTAAATATGTTTCGGTGTATGTTTAGTAATCAACTGTAAAAATAAAATTGTCAAAATATAATCATATTTAAAAATTAATATTGATCTTATATATTATTAAAATTGATTAAAATTTCATTTAACTAATAAATTAAAAAGTTGTATTTGAGACCGAAATTAGGAAACCTAATTGAAAAATAAACAAACATTAGTGACAAATGTGGCACATGGATATGGATGAATGAAACAGCAGATTAATAATAAGGGATGTTTTGCAATTGCATATACTGATATACACAAAGATATATATAGCATCATGCTATCGTAAAAGGATTCTCATTGGGAGGACTATAGGGTTTATCTAAGGAAGGAAGGATCATAGACCTAGAAACCCTTTTTCAGACTCAAACGTGATGAATGTCCACCAACAATGGCCTAAAATGTTTGTCATTGTAACCTGTTGCATAACTAGTAATTACTTGCATGACAATTCATGCTACCAAGTCTCTAACATACTCATAAGTTGACCATGTAACATACCTAGTGAAACATCCAATCAAACCTTCTTTCAATGGAAAATAGGCAGCCAACAAAGTCTCATTGCCTCAAAGCTGGACTGCAGAGAAAAACAATGTATCTTTTGAGGGTCCGGGAATAGATACTAATGCCAATGTGGGGTGAGAGTTTTATTTCATATTTTGAATCAATTCTCCAAAAAGTTTATAGGCATGTATATATCATTGAGATAATTAAAACACTCAAAAATGATCCCTATTTCTTATGCTCACCTCAATTCTCAAGAAAAAATTTCATAATTAAAACTCATAAACAATTGTTCATACTTTTTAAAACACAAAAGTTTTGGGGAATTATATCTCAGGGTTTCTAGGAACAAAACATAGATTTGACAAATATATATTGATACTTGAATCGTTTATTAATAAAGTGTTTATATCAATAAAATTTGAATATGTATAGTGTAGTCTAATTAATATATATATATATATATATATATATATATATATATATATATAATCTATCTATTTAAATTGAGTCTCAAACTCTGAATAGTCATTAATATTTGAAAATTTGCATGAGAAATGCATGTGTGTTCAATCAATATAAACTTTTTTTTTTCATATTCCTCTCATTCTTGAATTTAAATACACAAGATGTGAAATTATTTTAAACATTTGAGAATAGCTTTCAATTATATAAAGCATGTACCTTTTAATGTCAACCCAATTTTTGTTTTTCTAATGATCATTTCGGAATATGCCAACTTTAAATAAAGCTACGAGTATATATATGGGAGTCAATTGACAAGGTATCATTAATTGGCCCAAAAGGAATTTAGATATTATATATATATATATATATATATATATATATATATATATATATATATATATATATATATATATATATATATATATATATAATCTAACCTGAAGAAATCATCAAAAGGGTTTTGGTGCACTCCTGAAAAAGGTAGTTCATGGAGGAACCGTGTGTAAGAAAGAACTAATTATTAAGATACGTTAGCTTTTTATATATATTCTGGGTATATTTCTGATCTAAATATAAAATTACCGAATATTATATGTAAGATGGTAAGTTAATTCTCCAAAAAAATATAGGCACATTTTAATTGATAATTCTCCTTAAAAAATTTAAATATGTATATTGAAGAAGAAATTTTATATGTTTTATATAAAGGAGATATAAAGTTTTTTATAGACAAAAACAATGATTTAAGTTTATTAGGTTTAAGTTTGTTAGCTAACAAATTTTAAAAGACTTGTAAAGTAGACTAACAAATTATGTATAACAAACTAACAAACTTTAACACTATCTCTCAAGTTGGTCGATAGGTTTAGTCTAAGAAATTTTTGAAAGAAATTGGATGAAAAAGCTTATTAAAAAGTTGGTCGATAGGTTTAGTCTAAGAAATTTTTGAAAGAAATTGGATGAAAAAGCTTATTAAAAACATTAGCTAACTGATTGTTTAAAGTAAGACAACAAACGAATCAAACACTACTAGAAAACTATCAAGTGCCCACTAAATTTAGCCACAGAGAATATTCAATCGTCATTAATTGTCAACCTTTGCCACTTCTTTTTAGCAACCAAATGTATTTTTGTATATGATTAGTGATGGAATTTGCCACCGAATTGCAAATTGTCACAAAATTTGGTGGCTAATGAGACTACAAAATAAAATGGCTAATAATTAGCCACTGAATGTGTTTTCTATGTCTAACCATAATTTAGTCACAGAATTAACGATAGAATTTAACAAGTACATGAATAAATAATTGCGATGGAATTGGATATCGATGGCAAACACTAAGAAGATTTATTATTTTGTTTTTATTAGCCACAAGCGCTTATTTTGGTGGCTAATATATATTTTAGTTTTGGCGTGGCAACAAAAAGGGAGAGAATTCCAATCCCTTAGTCATTGAATTAACAAGTACATGAATAAATATTTTGCAACGAAATTGGATATCAGTGACAAACACCAAGAAGATTTATTATTTTATTTTTATTTGTAACAGATGCTTATTTCGGTGATTAATATTTTCATTTTGGCACGGGAGAAAAAGGGGAGAGAACTCCAATCTCTTAGCCACCAAATTTTTGACAAAATTCAATAAGCACGTGAATTGATATTTACGACAGACAATGGCAAACACTAAGAAGTTTAGTATTTTGTTTTGTTAGCCATAAACTTTTATTTTGGTGGCTAATATTTTTGTTTTGGTGCGACAACAAAAAAGGGAAGGAATTCCAATCTCTTAGCCATCAAATTTGCAAAAAAAAATCAATAAGCACATGAATTGGTATTTGTGACAGAACTATATCAATGACAAACACTAAGAAGATTTAGTATTTTGTTTTGTTAGCCACAAACTCTTATTTTGGTGGCTAATATTTTCGTTTTGACGCGACAACAAAAAAAGGAAAGAATTCTCTTAGCCATTAAATTTAGCCATGGAAGTTGCAACGAAATTCAACAAGCACAAGAATTGGTATTTGCAACATAACTATATTAGGGGCAAACACTAAGAAGATTTCTTATTTTATTTTTATTAGCCATGAATGCTTATTTCAATGACTAATATTATTGTTTTGGTGTGACATCAAAAAAGGGAAGGAATTTCAATCTCTTAACCACCAAAATTAGCCACTCAAAAAGGAAGGGAATTCCAGTATTTTCGTTTTGAATTAGCCATGAAAATATTTTGTTCAAGCAGCCATGGATTTAGCCATGGATAAGTTTGGTCGCTAAATCATTTAACCTAAATCGTCCATCTAAACCTATCTTGTACCCTTTTGTCCCTTTCCTCTCAATCTTGTCTCTCGTTCTCTCCCCCTACACAGACCCACTCGAATCTCTTGATCTCTTCCTCTTGATAAACCCTTCTACACTACACGTGACTCACCCCTTCACCCTTTACCTTATTTCGCATCTCTCTCGCACTCTCTCAACTTTTTTGTAACAAAATGGTCATTGTTTTCTTCTCCATCAATCCAAAACCAAAAACTTAAATCCCCTCCCCTTTCTCTCATTTCCATTTCAATCACACTTCTTTCTCAACACTTTGTTTATATTGTTGTGTTAGTGTGATGGTGATTCCATGCTCTTTTGTAGCTTATTAATTCAAATTCAAATGTTATTAGATGCCAAGCCAAATTCCAACTCAAATTCTTAGATCTGCTGCCAATGAATTCTCGCTACTTTTTACCTCTCTAATATCTTTCTTTTTTGATTTTACTTGTATTATTGCTTGCGAGTGTGTGTGGACTGTTTATGCAGTATATGATATGTAATATTAGGTGTTTGAGGAAGTAAAAAGCATCTTGTGAGTGTGTGAAGTGTATTCTCTGAGTGTATGGATGTCTCTTTGTGTTATATGTTCATAAATTATTATATTTATTTGTCATGTACCCTTTATTTGTCACCATCTTGGATTAAAACACTTTATGCAATTTATTATCCATATTTTATGCATTTCCTGCACTAAGTAATCGATTACTCAAAATGTGCTAATCGATTATTTACTGAAATAATTTTTGTTCATTAATAATCGATGTAGCCAATCTTAATAATTGATTATATAGCCTTAAAAGCATGGAAAACTCATTTCTAGCTCTTCGGAAAACCTTTTTAGATTATATGAATCAATTGTAATGCATATAAGGTTTTTCTTTGAAACTTTTAAGCATCTTTTTAACTGTATGACCTCACTGTGATAGTCTCATGTATGTAATTAGACCTTAAACTCGGAATACTTTTAATTCTCAACATGTAGTTATTTATTTCAAACACTTTTGAGTAGTTAGGTTGTATTATAGAGGGAGTTAATTACAATGTGAACATTAATAGAGTAAAGTCCAAAAATGGAATGGATGAATTAAACCACTTATTTCCCCTTTGTAGGATAACCATTTTCAACATCCTGCTATGAAACTTGCATTGGTCGTGGAGAAGGTCCCTTGAAGTTAGAATCTATTATTTGGAATTAGATCCAAATAGTTTGTTACTTTTCTTTACTTGTTAGTTATGAAATATATGACCATCGCTTGTTTCCCTTGATATGTGGACATTAATCAACCATTAGTATACTTATTTCAAGATAATTCATAGGATAGCACAGTTTCTCTAAATTCTTTTTCAAGGAATTACTTGTATTATAAAAATAAAATATAAATAGTTTACTATCTTTAAAGAAAAAATATTCTGTTAGTATTATTATTTCACAATAATCAATTTTAACATGATCTAATTTCTAGTTTTCGCATTTGCATGTTTGAGAGTTACATTATTATTTTCTCCTTTTTGTTTTGTTAAATCATATTTGATATTCTTTAGCATTTGATTTTTCAGGAAAACATTTATGCATGGAAAGATTTGACATTGATAATGTGAAAAATGTACTTCTAGTTATTTTAGATTTGTATATCTTCAAGATATTAATTTTTCAATAAACTTTATGTATGTGTAATAGTTTTCCATTTTAATTTGTGAAATTCAAGTATATAAGAAATTGGGATTTGTAGTTGGAAATAAATATTTCAAACTTAATACCATTACAATAGTTAAATAAATGTGAATTATTTTACTTTTATCAATATATCAAAAAAAGAATTTGAGGTATTAATTTTTTTGAAATATGTATTAATAATTATATTAAAAAGACCTAGAAATTTTTCTAAAAATCACATAATGGCTAATTAGCCACCGAATGACCATGAAACACTAATAAATTTATCTTCCATTAGTCATCGATTTAGCCACTGCTCATTAGCCACCGATTTAGCCTTTGAATGACCATGTAACAATAACAAATTTACCCTTCATTAGTCATTGCTTTAGTTACCAATAATTAGGCACCAACAACTATGGTCACAAAAATGGTTTTTTTCTTCTAAAAATGACCAAATCTAATGATAACTTTTTTATTTTAGGATGGAATTTTTTCATTGTCAGTTAGACACGAAAAAGTAGATTTCATGGCTAATCAATTTAGCCACTGGGATTTTTTTCATGACAAGATTCGGTAGCTAATTCGATCACAAACAATATTAGTGACAAAATTAGCAGTTTTTGCCACTAAAAATTTCAGTGACTAAATTAGTTTTTCTATTTGTGTAACATGGAAATCTACTTTTATGTGCTTACTTCTCTCATGAAAATTGTGATTGTGAGCAAAATGAATTGTTGAAATATTATCATAGTGTAGAGAGATTGGTTGAGAAATGTTTATGTTTAGGTCTTTGAAAGTATAATTCAACCATTGAATTCTTGAGTAAGAGTAGCCAATGTTCTATATTTTGCTTAATATGAAAAAGATGACATGGTGGCTTGTTTTTTGCTTCCATGAAATAAGGGATCTTTCAAGAAAAACATAAACTTGTAATAGACTTTCTTGTTTTTGCACAACAAGCCCAATCTAAGACCGCATAAGCAGAGAGTTTGAGATCTTAGTATGCAAAGAGAAATATTCCTTATGCAGGTGAACTTTTCAAGTATTTTAACACTCTAACAACAACTTCATAATGAATTTCCACAGGTTTACTCATGAATTGGCTTAATTGCTGGATTGAGTAGCTGATGTTTGGTCTAGTTAAAGTAAGATAAATAAGGTTTCCTACCAATCTTCTGTATGATAGGACGTCATTAAGAGGAGTTCCCTGATCAGATTGTAACTTTGTTGAAAGATCAAAGGTGTCTTTGTAAATTTAGATACCAAATTACCATTGTCTTTTAAGAGTTTAAGGCTGTAATTCCTTTGATTCATGGGGATTTCTATTTTAGACCTTGCAATTTCAAGGCCTAAAAAAAAATACTTGAGAGGCCCTGAGTCTTTAACTTTGAAGGCTTCATCAAGCTTGGTTTTCACTTCATTGATTTCCTTCATGCAGTTTCCCATGGGCATAATATCATTAATGTAAATTAAAATAACAGCCACTTATGAAATCTTAAATTTTGGTGAATAAGGCCTGATTTGCTCATGATTACATGTATCTTAAGATTGAGAGAGCATGGGTAAAAGTAGCATACCATTTCCTGCTTGCCTACTTTAATCCATACAAAGACTTTTTTGATTTGCAAATCTTTTTGGATTCCTTGGGTAGAAAACTTGATGAAGGCAACATATACACCTTTCCATGTAGGCTACCATGTAAGAAGCCATGATTTATGTCCAATTGTTCTAGAAATCACCCTTTTATGGCTACCATGGCTATGAGAATTCTAATGGTTATGATTTTCATGACAAGAGAGAAGGTTTCAAAGTAATTCACTCCCTCCAATTGTGTATAACCTTATGGTACCAATCATGCTTTAAACCTTTCCACAGTCCCATTAACCATGTTTTGACTTTAAAAACCCATTTCATCCTACGTGAGTGACTCCTTGAGATGGATCAACCAAGGTCCAGGTTTGATTGTTTTAGGATATCTAATTTAGCAAACATCTTTCCAATGTTAATTCTTGCAAGCTTGCTAATAATATGCTGGCTCTTGAATTAAGCTAATTGTCATGACAAATTTTTATATGAAGGAAAACAGTGTTCATTAGAAAAAATAAAAGAGATTGATTAAATAGTACCACCTGGTTTCTTTGAATCATTTTCATTTTCAACAAAAATCAAGTTAAAATGGTAATCATCCAAGTAAAAAGGTGTCCTCCTAATTCTTTGTGAATGTCTCAAGGATTAATCTTGAGTCTGTTGAAAATGACGAGTTTGTTGAAAATCCTGAGTCTATTAAGAATCATGAGTCTCTTGAGAATCTTGAGATTGTTGAGTTTGATCCTCAACCTCTTCCTATAATTCTTGAATAGGTTGAGGTTGATTCTAGTTATAATATTTTCATGATTGAAGGTCTCCTCAATGGGTATATTAGCTGTATTTGTATGATTAATAGGAGGAAAAGGAAAAGGCATAATCATGATTATGTATTTGTATAGAGTTTAGATATAAAGGGAAACTAGTTTTATAAAACATCATGTTCGTAGAAGTAGAAAAATGGTGGGAATCAAGATCATAAAAAAAGTATCCCTTTGTTTCTTCTTTAAATCCTAGAAAATAGTCTTGTGTGATATAGGTTGGAACTTAGTTTTGCGAGCTTGTAAAGTACCAGCATAGCATAGGCATCCAAAACTTTTAAGTTAGTGAGGTTAGGTAAGGAATTATAGAGCAATTCATAAAGGGACGTGTTTTTAAGCAAGAGACTAGGCAACCTGTTGATAATATACACAGTGTAAGCAACAATAAAAACTTTAAGATAAGCGAGCTTGGAAGAAAAGTGTCCTAGCAACATTTAAGATATGTTGATGTTTTCTTTCAAATGTCTTATTTTGTTGATGGGTTTCTATGATCAAGTTTATTATAAAATACCTTTTGATTTAAAGAATTCATGCATTAGAAATTCTACACCATTGTCACTTCTCAAAGATTTTAAATCAATGTTAAATTGAATTTTAATATAGGAAACAAAGTTAACCAAGAGTTGTCTAGTCTCAATTTTACTTTTCATAATAAAAATTCAAGTAAATATGGTATGATCATCAACTAAGGTAAGAAAAATTTATGTCCAAAGTAAGAAGGAACATAATATGATCCTTATATATAAACATAAATGATGTCAAACATCTTATTAGAAATGAAATTGCTGTTAGAAAAGGATAGCCTCTTTTGTTTTTACGTATGACATATATCATAGAGAATATGAGTATTGTTGTAAGATTCAATAAAAGGAAATTAATCGAAGAGCAATTTATGAATAGATTAAGAAGCATGTTACATTCTAAAATGCCAAAGTAACTAGCTGGAAGAAAATCAGTTTGTTCATGAGGTAGATTAATAACAAACAGTCCTTGGTGCTTCCTAATTAAACCAATCATCCTCTTTGAGGTTTTCTACAAAATAATATTGGTTAAGTTATTCATCTTAAGTTGACAATCAAGTTGTTCCAAGAGCCTATACTTATAAAGAAAAGATTTATGTGAAACTCAGGAACATAGAAGACATTATGTAAAATAAGGGATTGAGTTAAGGAACCAGTCCCACAACTAGATGTATTCACTTGTGTGCCATTACGCAAAGTAATTAAGGTAAAAGGAATAATTTTGTGAAAATAAAAATTACCTATGCTACGAGTAACATAATCAGTGGTGATCTGTCCTGAACCGGGGTCTAGAGGTCCGGACTCAAGTCAATCACAAACAGTATGTAAATATTGTACAGAAGACCAGATGTATGAGTATCCGGTATAAGTATCCGTTGTCCTTGAGTGAGGAGAGCGGATTGGGCGTCCTGGAGATCCTTCACACCGACCTAACGCGTTGAAGTGGGCGAATGACGATGTCACCTGCAAAGATTCTCCGACGCTCAAGTCAGTGATGATATTCCAAGTAAGGAATGTATTTCAGAGAGCAATTGTTCATGGATTCAGTTGAAGATCCCCCACTTCATTAATGAAATGAGTTCATATACCTGATTGGCTCGTTTTACGAGGACTCGTTAGTGGGGAACCACTAACTCCCATTAGCATTATTTTATTGCGCACTTACCAGCATGATTGGGTCAAGTGGCTATTTTATATTGAGCATGGAGAATATAGACTAGGATTAGGGAACAAGTTGACCATCCCCGTGAGCAGAATTTGGCTCGTTGTGAAGGGAATTATTGATCGATCCCTGTAGCAATGTTCCTTGTCTTTAGCACAGTGACGTGTGTGTTGTCCGATGTCATGGTGTTATCCTGAACGACCAGTATAGGGAGAACGCCTGATACGGAATTACAGTCTGGATGTATACCGATGACACCGGTTACACGTTGATGTCTTGTCAAAGACGTTGAAATATGTCTTGAAGATCGGATACCGGTATTGAGACCGGATCAAGTGGCACATGTATCAAAGAGCCACTACTTACTAAAATTTTACCTGTAGAGGATTTAAAGAAAATACCATTGTTAATAGGTTGTTTAGTGCTTATGAAATTGACTTTGTGTGTAGCCTTTTCTTGCTTAAATTGGTGAAATAACTACCTTAGTATTGTTCTTGGCTAATGACTATTTCTTTTTCAAGATTTTCTTTAGGTGTTGGTCCTTCATAACTACTATCCAAAGAAAAAAAAAGTGTTGTGGTTAGCCATTTTGGGGAATTTGGATTATTACACATGGGGAAAACCATGTTTGAAATAATATGTTTTCATAGTATGATCATTTGTTAATCCTTTCTCATGAAAGTCTTGTTCTTTGATTGATTTTTCTTGTTGAGATTCTCATTATTCTTATTAGTCATTGTGAAACTAGCTTTCTTGTTAGGCTACCATAGTAAAAACTCATGTAATGTTTGGAAGAGAATCGAGAAGCATTATTTGGGATCTAACTTGTATAGACCCTTGAGAAATCTAATGACCAAATCTTGTTCTTTATAGACGCTCACAGATTCAATAACATCATAATAAAATTGAATAGAACATTTGTATCTTGGACTTAGCCTATAATCTTTAATTTCGTCCCATAAAGCCTTGAGTTGGGTGAAATACTAAGAAACATTGAGACTTTCTTGGTGTAAATTGTAAAATTCTTCTTTCAATTTAGAGATCTTAAAGTTGTAACCTTGTGAAAAATAAGTGTGAGGATCCTTCCTAAAATCAACTACGAGTTCAAGCCATAATATAAATTTTGTTATAATGGGCTCTGCCGAGTAATGAATCCTTGAAAAGACCATGGTGTTGCATCGTTTCTAGGGAGCAAAGAGAGGATTGTTTTTGAAAGGTTGTGTAATGGTGTCATTAACAAACTCAAGTTTGTTCTTTGAATCCAAGACAACCATCATGTCTTAAGCCTATATATGATAATTTGTCATTCATCAAGGGTTTGACCATGATAATATTTGGGTTTTCGTTTGGATGTAGAAAATATGGACTAGAGGGATTGGTTTTATAATCAAGGTAATCTTGATTTGCCATGGGGAAGTAGAAAATAAGAATAGAAAGAAAAAACCTTAGGAGAAGGAGAAACAAGAAAAGAAGAAGAAAATTTGGATCGTTTAGACTCTTATACCATTTTAAGAAACTTAAACATGTATATTAAAGGAGAAATTTTGTGTATTTTACATAGAAAATATACAAAGTCTTTTATAAGTAAAAGCAAAAACAAAAACATAAAAATAGAAATAGAATGATCTAAATTTGTTAAACTCAAGTCTATTAGCCAATAAACTTTAAGAGACTAAAAAATTATGTAATAGAACTTTAACAAAAAAAAAACTTTTTTAATAGTGTTGTTAACAAACTTAGAATGATAATTGATGGATAGAGTTTTGATTCACATGTTCCATTACACAAAGAACCCGTAAATGACTAGGAAATTTTACTTTGATGCGAAGGAAAATTTTTTTTCCCCGTAGAAAGGGTATATACCCTTTGGCAATGGAGGGTGATACAAAAATAGCAATTTTGAAGGAGAATATCCAATGGGTTCCTTTTATATATAGACAAAAGATCTTGTACTTTCACTAATTTGACAACAAATTTTCCACCCTTGTGTTTTATGTATCAAATCTTTTAAAGATCTAAAGGAATGAAAGTATCATCACATGGAGTCACAAAATATCAAATGTGCAATGGGTTTCAGTACCCCATTAATTTTTTTTTTTAAAGTAGTTATAACTCATTTCACAATTAAAATTAAGATTAAAAAAAAGTTTTGAATTTAATCCCTATTTGACATCTCTTTATGAAAGATTATAATGATAATTTTTTTTATAACTAAACTTTAAATAACATTATCTTCAATTATATATATGAAAAATGCCTATACTTAATATCAAAATTCATAAGGGAATCACCTTATAGGCATTCAAGAATTCTTTTTCAAAAGTAATATGTAACATCTGCTGGTTCTTCAGGGTGTTTAATTAACTAATAAACATAATATTATCCCAAACAAATTAAGGTTTAATAACCATTAAAATATTAAAATAAATCTCACATCGAATCAAATAAGAATATGATTAGAAACCAATTTATAAGGTTAACACAACCTTTAATTTATAAGTTAATTTTTGAATTGAGTTAAATTAATTATTTTTTAATAATAACATATGAAACTAGATGCACTATTTAGAGTGTAACTTATTTACACCTAATTCAACACGCTAAGCTATAAATTAATTAAGGCCCCTGAATAGATTTTATTAGAGACAACTTGTTAGAATTTGTGGGAACGGTCTATCATGTGCATACAAAATTATCAAGACAGCAAAGATGAATACTGATGATAATAATGAATTACAATATTATCTAAAACTGTATATAAGACATGGCTTGATCTTAAGTATCTGTAATCAAACTCATTAAAACCTTAAAAAAAGAAAATTGTCTGTAAAGGTTGGCATGGTAATGAAAGTTATGAATCAATAAATTAGGAATAATAAAAATCGGAATAACATCTTTTATAAAAGAAAGTGAAGCTCTCATTCTTAAATAATTTAGACACATGTTTAAAAAGACGTGTAAACATTGGAAACAGTATATTGTAAGATGACTACATAAATTGCATATGTTAAAAAACATTAATTTAGGTTTAAGCTTTTTTTTTATTCAATTCATATGTGGTAAGTTATTTTTCATGAATGAAATAACACTAATAAGATTTTTGAGAAAATTTTATTCATTGGTTCTTATCTGGGAGTAAGATTTTTATTTTCATCAAAATTTTATTCTCATGTTTGATTCAAGAAAAATAGTTATAAGAATATAAATTAATATTTTAAAATTACCCTTATTTAAGATAAAATCATGATTGTTTTGTAAATTTTTTTTTGTCTTTTCCATCACAAGAAAATGAATTGAAACAATTATCAACTTGTAGAAATTGACATATTATGGCATACCCAATAATTGGGGTAAGTTCATCAAGAATTATAATGTTGTCCATAATATAAAACTCAATGGTGGGACTTCTAACACATTTTTTTTAACAAAACTTGCCAAACCAGACAAAGGTTGAAGTGACCCAACAAATATTTAAAGGTTTCTTTCTAAAACCATTTGATAATGGTTAAAATAGTCTAACAAATATTTAAATTATATGAAATATTACGAGAACTTCTAATAAAAATAATATCAATGGCTTGTTTTATCTTTTATAATTAAAGATCTAGCTCGATGGGTCCTTCAATTTTCTTTAATTCTTTAAATACCCGCGTAACTCTTTCCTTTTTCATGTTTATAATAAGAGGTGAAGAGATGACTGCTTTCAGGAGGGTGAATATTTGACAAATTAAAATTTTTTGATGATGTTTATATACACTTATTAGAATATTTTAGTAATTTTATATTATATGTGGAGAAAAATTTTAATGAGAATATTTTCAAACTTTTTTCATTAAAAATATTCTTTATAACCTTTAATTCTTGAAAAATGATTTTTATTATTTTTTATTAAACATATTCTCATTTTCCCGTGAATGTAAAAACACTCCCAACGTACCAAGCGATTGCTTAGAATTAATAATTTGTTTATATAAAAAAGAACTATAAGTATGTAACTTTAACATCATTTCATATCCATCATGTCACCTAATTATAAAAAACAAGACTTAATTATAATAGTTGTTTTTTTATTTACTTAATTAATACTATATCATCTTTGGAGTATCGGAAAGAACATGACATGAGAGCTTAATTTTAGGTTTTAATGTGTATGGAGCCAAGTGCAAAACATTCCAAAGAATTGACTGAACTTCCACAATATGCATGCCACGCCCACTTTTTATGTATTTAGTTGAAAGTACTATTCTCTTATTACGTGGCTATGCTTGGGACTTCCCTTTTTCTTTTTCTCTTTGCAGATCAATGGTTTCTAGTTGGTTAATGTAAGTTCTACCAAGATAAACTGCTATACGTGCATTACACACCCTTCACCGTTAATAACAAAGAAAAGTGTTCTCCTCATTAGGAGGGCCCTACAACACCCACCTTTCTCCTGTCTTACCAAGTTTAACCACGATTTTGATTCCCCTGGGTGAATATCGTTTCAGCCAGACCAATTAGACTCGGATGAAAAACCCTTATTTTCTTTATTTTATTAGTATATAAATATAATTGATAAGTGCCATTTTAATTATTAATGAATAGATCTTTAGGGTTTTATGTATCGCATACTCGTTATAAAAAGAAATAGATAGTGAAATCTATATTGTAAGAAGGTTAAATTTTATTTTGTGGATAAAAAATATTTTGTTAACAAGGATAAAATCTATTTTGATAATTTTTATGTAATAAATGGATTAATTAGTCTTCCATAATTTTCAGCTAAGATAACAATAAAGTGTCTTCTTATGAAATATGAGATTTGAATTCTTAATATTTAGTTAAGGAATGATTAATGATTTTCGCTTAATCACTTCTTATAAATGTTTTTTACACGTTAAATTGAGTGAATCAAAAATTAAACTATGTACCCCACACCCCAGTATAAATCCTTTGTGAATAACAACCTTTATTCCACTTTCTCTCAGTGTATAAGTGTAGATGTTCCTGAGGATCACTCTCTTGCTTCCCGCTTTCTCCCCCATTGAAACAAGACAAAAGTAATTCAAAACTGTGATCAGCCACAGTTTATTGAATCAAATTATAATACCCCTTATTACAACACCCTATTTCCAAAACCCAGATATAACCAAATGTCTCATATATATATCTCTTGTATTCTTAAGATCAAACCATTCTCCATCTCTCATCACCTCACCCGACCCATTTGATCATGAGGGATCTAGCAAAAGATATGGCCTAAGTTAAATGAGTTCATCAATTCCTTCATGCTTTCACTTTTGCACAACTTCATCACCAAGTTCTTGAAAAAATAATCTTATTCTTTACCCTCATTAACTCCGCCTTCTTTATATCTGAGTAGTATTGTCTTCAAAGTAAAATACCCGTGTTTAACATACACAAAAACTTGAACTCTGTCTTTTCCCCCCTCCCCTCTAGCTTTCTAGCTCGATTTTCATGGACTACTTGAAGGAGCAAGAAGGAAAAAGTCTCCATGATTATTACCACCACCAGCACCAACACCAACACCAACATCAACACCAAAACCAGTATGAATACCAGATAAAGATAAATAGAATGGTAACTAGTCCAAAGGGACCAGCAGTTCTCATAGTGGGTGCTGGTCCCTCTGGCCTAGCTGCAGCAGCTTGCCTTAAACAAAAAGGCATTCAAAGCCTCATACTTGAAAGAGATCAATGTTTAGCTTCAATGTGGCAATTCAGAACCTATGATCGCCTTAGGCTTCATCTCCCAAAGCAATTCTGCGAACTCCCTTACTTGTCATTCCCCAAAACCTTGCCTTCTTATCCCACAAAGCAACAATTCTTGGCCTACCTCAATGCCTATGCTAAACACTTTGGCATAAACCCTGCTTTTGGCAAGACAGTGGTAAGTGCTGAGTTTGATCATGTGTGGAAGCGTTGGAGGGTGAAGACTCAAGGACCCAAAAAGGAGGAGGCTACAGAGTATGTTTGTAGATGGCTCATTGTGGCCACTGGAGAGAATGCTGAACAAGTGGTGCCTCAGATTGAAGGGTTGGAAGAGTTTGAAGGGCCTGTTTTGCACACTAGCTTGTACAAGAGTGGAAGCAAGTTTTGTGGGAAGAATGTTTTGGTTGTTGGTTGTGGGAATTCTGGCATGGAGGTTTGTTTGGATCTCTGCAACCATAATGCTCACCCTTCTTTAGTGGTTAGAAATACGGTGAGTATAGTATACTAATATACAATACAATTAGTATGTGTTTGGGTTAAGAACTTGAGATTATTTCCATAAATATAATTGCTTTTTGTTCCAAAATGCTCACAATTAACAACAACAACAACAAAATGACTTGTTTCTCTCTATATTAACTTCATGCACTTAAGTTAATCACTGCAATGTGAGTTTGTAAATCAGTTGAAAAATATTATTCCAACTTAACTGATTATCTTGAGTCTAAATATATAAAAATGTAATTTTACTAAAACTTGAAATTAGTCTTGTCTTGTTTAACCTGAATAAGCAACGTAAACAACAATGATACTCATACACTATTTATACTAAACATTATTCGATGTTACTGTTACTTTTACTTTCTATCTTTCTCTTCTTTTCTATCTATCATTTATCATATAATCTCTCCTTTTCTTCTTCTTTCTTGATAATCTTTCTCTCAAACACCAGAAAACACAGGTTTGAGTAATGTTTCACTTAGTATTTTCTCATAAAAAAAACATGCACTTAAACTCACGATCTGCATCATGACAAATATCTTCCATCACATAGTGTTATTAATTTAGTAGTAATATAACTTCACTGTGTTTTGTGTTTTATGTACTTTCAGTTGATATACTCGCTGACTAGTACTCCTGAGATAGTGAGATCCATTTAAAAAGTAATCATAGTTACACTTGGAGTGCAATATATATAAAACTATAAAGAAATACAAATGTAATTAAATAATTTCCATCAATATCTTTATAGTGCTTTTCATAGTCAATTTTGATACGCCAATTGATGTAAAGAGTAAGACCCATGTTCCTTTTTTTTTAACAAAGCTGAAACCTGGAGAGTGAACACAGTCTGCTAAAATATTGTAATACAATATTTGTTTCTATAACTAGAAACCTCAAAGAGTTTGTGTCATTCTCCTCTCTGATCACTTCATTGGAACCCGTTTGCATGCGCAAACAAGGTCAGCATCCAAAAATCTTAGAATAATACGACCTTAGAGTTGGAGTTCAATCTTTTATCTGCACACAACCACTGTCAGCATTTTACAGCATCAAAAGATGATTTTCATTACTCTTCTTTCTTATATTATGACTACAATTTCCTAAAAAGTTTCTAAAGCTTGCTAGCACTTTTTCATATATATATATATAAACTATTATTCTTTTAAACATAATCTTTAATTATAGAATGACAATTAATTTATAATTTTTTAATATTAAATAATGGTTGTTTAAATCTTATAGAGAAAAAAATCTTTAATAACAAAACTAATTTTATCTAGATATAAATGTTTTCGGTTTAAACATGGTTAGCTCCTATAAATGATAGTTGTATTTTAATATATATATATATATATATATATATATATATATATATATATGATATTAATTAATTGATTTATTTTGATTGATGCAGGTGCATATCTTGCCACAACAAATGTTTGGGAAATCAACTTTTGGTTTATCCATGTGGTTGCTTAAGTGGTTCCCCATACGTATTGTGGATCAATTTTTACTTCTAATGTCACATCTCATGCTTGGTGACACAACTGAATTTGGACTTCGTCGTCCAAAACTTGGGCCTCTACAGCTCAAGAATTTGTACGGAAAGACCCCTGTTTTGGATATTGGGACACTTGCCCAGATCAAAAATGGAAAGATTAAGGTAACAATAATAATGTGTGTAACTATATACCCCCCAATCAAATCCAAAAGATTTTGATCTTTCTCATCATGTTTCCTTGTCCTAATCAACAAAAATTGCTTTTTCCTCTAAGGCAAAGATTTAAGAGAAAAAGAAACTTATGAAACATTTGTTATTTTTGATGTTTCAATGTTTCCAACATTAGATGTTGTCCAACTGTGTGCATAGGTTTGCCGGGGAATTAAACGACTAACACGCAATGCGGTGGAGTTTGTTGATGGAAAAGTGGAGAACTTTGATGCTATCATTCTAGCCACTGGCTACAAAAGCAATGTACCCTCTTGGCTAAAGGTGCTTCCTTTAATTCTTAGTTTTTTAACTTTCACATAGTTTTGGTATTTTACTCAAATCACCATCATTCATCTTAAATTCTTTAAAAGGTTCTAAGTGGAATGTAATATTTACAAAACTAACAAATGGGTTGTATAAAAAATTATTCTTTTTTAATTTCACTTCACTTTTAAAACTTTTAAAATTAAAAGTTCCTCTAGTTCTTATATAAATGCTTTTTTAATTTTTAATTTTAATAACTTTTCAATAAAAATTAATTAAGATACATAAATAGTAATTGTAATGTAAAACACAAAACAATAAATGATTAATTCAAGTAGTATTCAAATTTGGTAAATGAAAAGTGTTTTTACCAAAAAGGTTTACTCAACTATGATGATATGAATGTTTTCAGTTAGAACAACATTATTTCTAATAATTAGCATGTTGATTGAGGTTGAAATGTAATGTGATCAGGGTAGTGACATGTTTAATGAGAAAGATGGGATGCCAAAGAAAGCATTCCCAAATGGATGGAAAGGTGAAAATGGATTGTATGCTGTGGGTTTCACTAAACGTGGCCTTCTTGGTGCATCCATTGATGCAAAGAGGACTGCTGAAGATATTGAACATAGCTGGAAAGCTGATGAGGCCACGCATGTATTATAGTTTCCTTGTCCACTTGCTTTATGTGGAGAAGAAAAGGATGCAAATTTTTAGGATTAGAAAAAGAGAGAGAAAGAAAAGAAAAGAAAGAAAGAAAGAAAGATAGAGGGATGGCCTAGTCTATGTGTGGTGCCTTTATATTTACATGTATAGAATGTGTGATTCCCATAAATCCATTTTCACAAATCTAGCTAGGGATTGGGTTGGTGACCGACTTTGTGTTTTTTTTGGTTTGGTAATTGGGTTGAAATTAATTAGTTGATTGTCATATTATTATTATTATTACACATTTGTATATCTTGTACATTGTTATATATATATCTACCTAGCAAGCTAGTTGATTTTATTTTATTTTTGAGAGAGAAGGGGTTGTTAATTAAAGTTTGGTTTTTTCTTTCTTTCAATATTAGTGCTCTCCTTTATATTGATACCTACAGACAAATTTCAACTAATTATGCAATGTACCCTTATTCTAATATATTTATCAAAAGGGTTTCAATGCTTTTTGATGTGTCGTAATATTCTGGTCTCTAATATGATATAAGAAAAAAAATTATATGTTTTCCAAGAAAACATGTTGATCAAATTTATTTAATTTTGTTTTTTCATTCAAACAAAGAATTGATTCTCACACATGTCCTTATTATATTTAATGAAAAAATTAAAAAATGATATTAAATGAAGATATTTTAGAAATAACAATAGTAAAATTAGTCATGGTTATATTTAAATCCAATAGAGGGTCTGAAAAAGCAATTGAGAGCAGATAGATTAAAATTACCAAACATAGGGAGAATTGAGTTATGCTTTTGCTGTTAAAATAGAAAGTGGGGTGGAGGGTATATATGTAAGTAGCAATTAAATTAGGTTGGAGGTAGGAGAGGGGACCATAGAAAAATGTTAATATTAATATGATGGAAAAAGGCATTGGAAAGAAAAGAGAAAAATCCAATAGCATAAAAAGAGAAGTCCATTAAACTATGGGAAGGTTACTTTCTTACAATATTTTACATCTAAAATCTAAAATGCATTACTTTTATCGTTATCTTCATTGCCAATTGCCAGGCCTTTTTCCATCGTTATCAGCAAAACGGACCACATTTGCTCTTCAAAACTCCTCAAAATTCATTCCCATCACTTCGCGAGCTGGATGCCATCCATACTTATAACAATTTTGGAGAAAACAGTTGAATTCATGGTTTAATCTAATTTATTAGACCGCTTGAATTAGTTAACTATAACAACAAACTTATATGTTTTTTGTCTTCTAATATATATCAACCACATGGTTTCAACTTGTAAGTCATTAGATGGACTATTAATCTATTAATCCAATCAAATTGATAAATAAACTTGTTTTAACTTTTAACCTTCATTCCAAGTCAATGTATTTACAGGGCTTTTTATATAAAGATTATTTCTTAATTATTTATTTATTTTTAGTTAACACGATATGTGTTGACTCATCATATTTTTCTTGATCTACATGTGATTAATCGTCCTACTGATAGTTTATTTATTGATTTTACTAAGTATTCCTATAAATAACATGATAAGATTGATTCTAGGGTTAATTATATACCTAATTATAAGATTAACCTTTTAAATAAGGATGGTGATTAAGCTTTGAAGTGATGATTTTGTAATTCAAATATTTAGTATTTTATGTATTAAGTAAAACTACAGTATTGTCAGTCAAATATTCGAAAATCAAATCAATCTATAATTAATCATAAAATTAAATTAAACCAAATCATAAAAATAACCAACCATATTAATTATAATCACAAAAGACTACAACTTCTAATATGGTTTGTTCAGCCTACAGCTCCTATTTAACCAAACCAAACCCCACCTATATACATTTTTCATTTTCAATTTTACCCCTATCTTAAAAAAAACATTGGGCAACTCAATAGAACCATACATATGTGTTTTTTTTTCTCACACCGCTTCAGCCCTTCCCCAATTCACATGCTTCAGTTTTATTAACAAATTTCCTTCTATAATTTCTAATAATAAGATTTATTTTTTTATCAGAAAAAAAACATGTATTATTCCACAAAGGGGTATAAGGATACCCAATCCATATTACATCTTACTCTAGTTGAAGAAAAAAAATAAAACCAGCATAGACTTTGTAAACAACTTAATATCTTTTTATCCCAATTAAAGAAGGAGACTTTAAAGCCCTCTATTTTTGTTCTTAATCAAGACCATGCTCTAATTTTGACACATTTAAACATCCAATAATAAAATTCAAATAGTTGTTAAATGTGGCATAATGTTACCATAATAACAAATAAATTAGAAAGTATAAACGTTCTACTTATTATGATTAAAAGCAAAATATGGTTTTAAATTACAAAGTAGGAAGCAGGATAATATAATATAACGGATGAATTATAAAAACAAAAGAATGTTGTACGGCCTTATTTTTAATTGAGCTAATAGTTAGTTGTGACATATAGATAATAATATTTAAAACAGCAATTTAAAATTATATGAACTGAATCAATAAACATCACACTAATTTAATTTAATTTAATTTTTTATTTTATTTCAATCAAATTAAATCACAAATAATTCTATTTTAAAATATTTTTATTAGACAATTTAATTAATTGTTTACTTGAAAATCAAATAAAACTAAACATGCAAGCAGGAGTAAGCAATGCGTGCGCACACAAATATATCAGCCTCAAAGGGTTTCCTTTTGCAGGGTTACATTAATTCCAAGAGAGAGGGCCACCAAAAGTGTTCCCTACTAATTATTGCCTGACCCATGAAGTTTCTTAATTTCATCCTTATAAAGATCCCTTAATTCTTCTCCATCTTTATCTGCTTTTCTCCTTTAACCTGTAATCCCTCTTCAAATTATTTATTCATCATAAAAAAGAAAAAAGAAAAAATAATATTATGCTCATATGATATCAGAGCAATGAAAAGAGCCAGCATTAAGCAATGATCAGGATAATGCATCCATTTCTTCTCTTTTTGGATTTCAGCACGTTTCCCCTCCTCCATTAACCTTTATCTTTTGGGTTTTATACATTGACCACCACTAACATATTCAGGGATCTGGTTTGTCACCTTATTTCTATATAAATAGGGCTTTAAAAATATTTTTATTATATAATGAATTAATATGAAAATAAATTTGATATAAACCTAATACCCACTCTGACTTTAAGATCTTATACAGGTCATAACATAAACACACTTGGTATACCTAATCACCAATAAACCAATATGGTCCTCATACTCAAGGAGTCCCACAAAATTCTTTGTCAAGATCGTGCATATTCGATATTAGGAGGAGAATACGGGACAAGTACAGGGTATGCCAGTTCTGAAATTTATAGAGGGCGTCATAATTGTCCAGAATTATAGCAGTTTTCCTCGTGTTTTACGAAAAAGAACTGACATAGAACGTATAGGATTTAATTATCACCCAATTCTATAAATATTTTACATTTATTACAATTTAACGTATGTTCACTATTCTATCGTTTAAATTTTGGTTTTAATTATTTGATATTGACCTAAGCATCAGAATATTTTTATAAGTAACACTTTATTTCACCTATCAACACAGAATATCGGTGTATTAACTGAATAAACTAACAATAAAACTCTTTAACTGGACTTAGAGTGATAATATCGAATCTTCACCTGTATCAATACCTATATTTAAACCATTAATATTTTATCTAAAAAAGTATTTTTTACCATGATTTTTAGAATAAACAATGTAAAAAAGTGTTAAGAATAGCTATGTAGAGCTCTTTAGAGAAGTCCAACGTCATATTTAGTCGGGTTGTCTTTATATATCTATTGCCCATAGCTAAATCATCAATTTATATTTTTTTACAAATTCAATATGTATATTTATATGTTATATATTTTTATAATTAAATTATTTTAAACCTTTGCATATAGGTATTTTTTTTATTAACTACAAGTATTCTTTTATAGATAATTCAATTCAAGAACTAATCCTAATTAATATTTTTTTATTTATCCTAAAAATATGTCTAACAAGCCTGAGTTTCTTCTCACGATATATTGTCCAACTCTCATTGGTTCCCCATGTGAAGTTAATTTAAATTTTTTATCCTTTTTTCCCTATTGATTGATAGTTTTTCTATCTTTCCTTTTATGTAATTTTCACCAAATTTATTTTTTTAAAAAAGAATGTTTGTCATCATATTTATGGGTGATAATAACATCTTTAGACATGCGGGTCAATCAGCAATTATTATACAAGCTAATAAGACATATTTTGGTGCGCACATCATCAATAAGATAAGAACTATTTTTATATAATAAAAAACCATACAACAATGCGATGGCATAATTTGATTGATAAGAAAAAGATGAATTATATATATCTAGATCTATTCAATAAAAAGAATTTTATATTTAATTAAGTATTATGTTAAGGAAAAAAATATGGAAAAATCAATCATTATCAAAAGTCTATCCAGCATGAGTCCATCTTGTCCTCCCGTATCATCTTATGTTCCGTTTGTTTCTCCTTTCATAATACTGAACGGAGGTTTAAAAAAAAGATGGTTTCGAATGTGTTAATCAAACAAAGTTTTAATTTTTTCGAACCTCATGTAAGATAAATATTAATCTTTAAATTTTTTCATTTTCATAACTTTATTTCTGAACTACACACCAAACTCTCACTTAATCACAAATTCAAATTGATTATAATAGAAAAACTTAATTCAACCATCATGCCAAAATACCATTTGGCAATGTATAGAATTGTGAATCCATGACCACCATCACTAAGCCCACTCATTGGACCTTTTGCGTTGTCCTTCCATTGTCATTGACCTTGTCGTCCTCCATTTGCCTAGTGTGTCTAATTTGATGCCATTGGTCAATGTTCAATGGTGATCAGATTTAGTGGCCTTTAATAAGAAAAAAAAAACATGTCTAATTCAATTTTGATTACAATGGACAATCCAATCGAGGATATATAAGGTTTTGATCTAATAGTTTGTTGACAAGGTGAGGGGAGATTATGGTTTTTTTTTTTATATCAATAGTAGTAAAAAAAAGGACAATGAGTGTGAAGATTAAAATTTAAATTCTATATCGACATTCTATGTTCACATTAAATATTTACTCTAATAATATTTTGTTACAGATGTCATAGATTTAATTGATAACTAGTGTTTCTACCCAAATGTCAACACACCCTAATAATAAAAACCACTAATAAACACATATATGTACTCTTGTATATTCAAACTTCAAAATGAAGAAGTTTGACCAATGATTGGTCGTAGTTTATAGGTTATCAACACCAATCTCTTTCAAACAACTTGGGAGGCTTAAGGTCATTGATGAGATGGGAAGAGCCGTGGGTGATGGGGATGAGGCGATCAGACTAAGACTAAGAATGAAAGACAAGTTAGAATCCAATTTAACACATATCTCAACAATAATTGATGAATTATATTAGATACAAAACGTTGATACTAATTAGTTGTGATTCAATTGACAATATGAGTTAAGATTATAAAAAGAGTTTTGAATTTGATTCCACTACATATACTTATTGAAAGAGGTAAAGTTATAACTAAACCCTAAACGGATTGATTCAAAAGAAAAATTATTATAGTCAACCTTTTTATTTTTTTTAAAAAAGATACAAAGCGGTAATGCAAGACTAGCTATAGTAAGGTGGGTTTGTTGCTCCAATATGTTTAATTATACTTCCCTTTTTGTTTTTTGTTTTGTTTTTTGTTTTTACTTTTTCATGATATTTTCTATAGTGTATACGTACATAATTTGGATGTGAAAATGCATAATCGAGTGTTAATTATCTCATGATGTTTGGTATAAACGATAAATATTAACTTTGGTAAAAGAACATGCATGCATAACATGACTCGTTATTACATCTTCTACTTTTTCTTTCAAGCCATATATTGCAAGGATGCGAATCACTTCTTATTGTGTCTCATTTTTGTTTCGTCACACCAATTAAAATATACTATGCGAATTAATTAATTATATTAAATTTCTAATCTCATTAAATATGTATTTTAGTTTCTTAAATTTTAGGTAGTTTAGGGTTTTTCTTTTTCTTCATACTAGTTGTTTCAATAACTAGTATAATTTTTTTTAACATAAGCAACCAATGTAAAAAACTGATATTTTATACTATTTATTTTAATAATTGATGTGAAAAAGATTTTTTTAGATTAATTATTAAAACAACCAATATAAAATATTAATTTTATGTTTATACAAGATGTTTCAATAACTGTTGAATGATCATATAAAAATCATTAAGAAAAAACACCTCTAGCTAAAACTATTTGCTAGAAATAAAGTTTTAGGGATGTTGTAGCATAATTAATTAATTATCCGACTTTAAAGTTAATTTTATTACCATAATTAGTTTAGTTAATAATTAGTTTTATAGGTATATAACTTTTTTTTGGAAATGGAGGAGGCTTGCACTTTATATAGTAAATTTATGGAAGTTTTTTTTAAGATATAATTTATAAGGGGGTTTATCTATTTTCAATTCTCGTAATATGTAGTATGATTTAAATATTTATTAAGCTACTTCTTATATTATCAATTGGTTTTTGACTGGAACTTTAACATTGTGTTAGAGTCAAAACCTAACCACTTTTTGATTGTCAAGAGTTATCCTTTTATTATGAGTCAAAAGTTACCTTTAGTTTAATCTGTTAGGTTTTGTTAAGGAGTCATGTTAAAAGTCGCACATTATCTACTTCATAATATGTAGTATGGTTTAAATGTTTATTAGATTATTTCTCATCTTAACAGTTAATTTTGGGATGAAACCTTAGCATGGTATTAAAGTCAAAGTCTAACCCTTTTTCAGTTACCATTGCCTTTTCATTACAGATTGAAAGTTATAATTTACCCACTAATTAATCCACTTGTTGATACTTAGTTTAGGGATGATCAACGATTTCCGTCTAATCATTTTATCTTAATTCATCATCAATAAATTTTGATGTTTTTATTTCTCATTTCTTCTCTTCTACATTTAAAAAGTGCGAAACTAAAGGGGATTATGGTATTATGCCTTAGATCGTGTCGATTCAGTGTCCATTTGGTTTCTAGTTGGGGAAACAGAGTTGGGGAAATGGAAAAATTTAAGGGTTGATATTAATCATTCACGTCGTTTGAGACAGTCAAAACTTCGTTTGACCGTATGATGTATTTTTGGGTTGGTCAAACCTTAGTTTGACCAACCGGGGTTTGTATCCAAACACACCCTCAAACTACCTAGCTAGCTAATTAAGGCATTCTGTTATGTTTGATAAAACATGAAACAAATAATTGATTCAGCTATTATATATAAAGGAATTCAAATTAACTAAATTCTGAATTCCTGACTTAAAAAAGAATCCTTTTCTATGAAAGATAACAAACAAATAGATATGTCTAGCTTTTATTTTGCACAACTTGATTGTATATGGAACAATATTAGAGTGACAAATCCCTTAAAATTTCTTATGATCAAAGGGATATATAAGTAGAGATGGGTACCCAAATATTTGATTTTGTAGTGTCCTATTCTATCTATTCCAAGAACCATGATGGTGATAATGATAATGTAGTGATTGTAATGATGGTGTGAGAAGGAGATGGTATGAAGATTAGACATTGAGACCACCATATATTGCATTACACTTGAACGGATGCTTATGTAAATGCACGTTTTTTTTGGTCAAAAACACTTTTCAAATTAATATGGAACATTCATACTTTCAAAGAAATCAATAGTATAGTTGTGTAATGACAACAAATATTTCATGTATTAAACACCTAAGGAAATTTTTAAATAATTATTGTAAATATAACTAGTTTTAAAACAATTATAAATAATGAAATTTGGATGAGTGAAATATTTGTATTATATACATCTGAATTTAAAAATTTTATGGTTTAAGAATTAAATAAAATAAATTTATGATGTAACATCCTAGTTTTATTATTGGTGAATTTTTAGGTTAGTCAATAATTTAAATGGAGATTTTTAATTAATTGGTTCAGGTATGTGAAGTTACAATTGTGCCCTTAATAACTTGCTAAAAATCAATTCACTCAATCCCTTACTCACTCTCGCGCTTTACATGCTATGAAGAAAAGGAAATTGCAGAAAACCATTTCACCTATTCCTCTCGTGGCCGCGGCTTCATTTTCATCAACCTCTCATCTTCTTCTTCAATTAATTCCAAATTTAGACAAGTTTTAGCTTTCATTTTCTTCTCCCATTTTCATGGAAGCTATATGGGAGCTCTATTTCCGTTGAATTCCAAGGTATGAAAGCTTGCCCCAATTTCGGTTTTTGGTTTCCCCTTCTTCCCCACTTCTTAATTTCTTCGATTTCATGAATTTAGAACCTTTTGGAACGCGTTTGTGGGCGTGGGCAGCTTGGGGCACATCGGGGTTTTGACGTTCTTCAATTTTAAGTGATACCTATTGCTTGATATTGGTTCTATTTGTGAATTTGGACTTAATTCTGTAATTTCTGTGACAGGTATTTGTTAACCATTTCGGAGCATTGCTAGAGCTTGGGCAGCTTTGGGGTATTTCCATACTTTGGTTGCGACGATTGATGACTTAATTTGGTATGTGAGAATTGTTAGAATTCATGTAAATTAATTGTTTAAGCATCGAAATGTGAAATTAGTAGCGTTTAGAAAATTAAAGTGCATTATTGGTAGTTTTAGGAATTATTGGATTGGCAACTAGTAAACGGACTTGTGATCGAAAAGTGCCGATAGCGTTGGATAGCATTTTCGAACTTATGGAGTGTAGGAATCCAGGTAGGGGGAACATTATATCTTAAATGCATAGATTATGAACGGATAAGAGTATATATGTTTATGTGTATGATTATGTGTTGTTGAAATGATTATATTTTTATGAGTATATGGTGATTATGATGGTGTATTGTTTGCCTATATGCCCCTAATGTGTTGTTGATGAATTGAAATGGATAATTGTTATGTTGTTCATATATGCTATTGTAAATTGATTGCATAAGGTTGCATTGGTTGTATGTGATGAATTGATTACATGAGATTGTAATTATTGATGATGAATTAAGCTTGAGGTAACTTATGGCATGTTGGTGAAATGTGAGTTGAATGTCATATTTCATAGTGAGTTGGGGACCCGTGGAAGGTCAGGAACCCTGGATTAGTAATTCTAGCGCCACATATTCTAGTCTAGGTCCCGAGGGTCTGTGATTATCGTTGGAGCTAAAGTTAAGTCTCGAGACATCACGAGGTGACTGGTATCACGCGGGAAAGGGATAAAGGACTAGATCGAGATAGAATGCTGTAGATAGAATTCCAATTATACTAGTCAGATCCGCGTGCATTGCATTGATATGTATTTATGAAATTATGCGCATTTGAGGTAATGCTATATTGATGAATAGATAGAACTGGATAGGTACTTTGGTGTGTCGTGGTTGAAATCCAGTTCACATATCATTTAATATATATGCTCACCTTTATTATTGTTTTTTCAGTGGATTTAGATCAAGGTAAGGATTGGTGAGGAGTCACTAAGCTTGATCTGGAGGCGTTATGTTCTTGGATTGGCCGGCTCTTTTGTAATTGCATATATTTGTTAGTGGATCCTAGGTATCTGATGACTTCACTAGAAGTTAATGTAGTTTTGATGCTTGGATAATAATTATATACAGGATATGATTTTTAATGATGATAAATGAGTGTGGATACCATGGATGGATCCATGGATTTTGTGTTGCATTGTATTGATGACCAAGGAATTGTCTTGCCTTGCATATCTTGTTGACTGAACTCTATGAGCAAGAATTGTGGTCATGAATATTGCATTTATGTGTGGTGGAATGTGATGAATAGAGTGTGGCACCTTGATCATGATAGTTGTTAAGCTAAATTATTGAGAATTATGCATAAATAAGAAACCAGATAGGCTATATTGCATTCCATGAGGTTCCAGGACCTCTGGATAAGTCCAATAGGTTAAATTTGATATGGAGGTTTGTTGCAATTGAAATGGACCAATTCCAATGAGGTTTGATGAGTTATATGACATGGTTTTTGCATAAACAGGTAGAAACACGTTTCTACGCATAAGTCGGTCAATTTAGGAATTTTGAGGTGTGGTCGGTTGTCACGTGTCATAAATGGTTTGTTTAGGCGGTGTCAAATTTTGGTGGTGTTTAGAGGTCATTTGAATAGGTTTTGGGGTTGAAGAAGTTGAAAATGCAAAAAAATTAGATGTTGTCAGCAGACCTTTTAACATTTGTTATTTTCCCCTTTCACACCTATTGGGTGTTAAAAGTTTCCCTGATTCCCCTATTTTTTTAAAACACTTTTAACACCTGTTTTATGTCCGTTGTAAAAGGTCCCCTGCTACATTTCATTTTGCACATGCAGTATGCAGGGGGTTTCCGCTTTCAGATCATCATCATGATTATCATTCATTTCTTTAATTATTTTAATTACTTTGGGTCTTTTCCTTTCTTTTTTTTTCTGTCATTTATTTATTTATTTAATGAGTTATGTATTGTTTTTAATTGTTTGATATGATTATATCCTTATTCTTAATATTCTTTTTATGTGATTTTTAATCAAATAATTTTGTATTTTATTTAATGTGAAAATGTTATTAACTTATTTTAATTACTCCAATCATTTATATTGTTGTATTAACGTATTGTTTTATCATTTTATTGAGATTTTAAATGGTCAATTTAAATTCCAAAAACGTGAAAACATTTTCTTGGTTTTTTTAATTAAATTAGTAGATTAAAATTTTGAATTGAGTTAATTAAATGAGATGGTAAGAGGTAGAAGCTAAATTCAATTACCTTTGATTAGATAAAGAGAAAAGAAAACAGAAAATACAAAATGACACCTTTGATTAAATAAAAAGAAATTCACCTTTTTCTTCCTCTCACGCGTAAGGCACCTTGAGAGAATCAAGACTTCTTCCTCCCTTGCATGGTCATGCATTGCATGGCTTGGAAGAGACTAAAATCATGGCCGAAATTCAAAATTAAGGGTAACATTGTGATCATGGAGGAAAATTTGCAAATCCACTTCTTCTCTTCCACCTTTCACCCATGGCACCTCCCCCATCATCTCACCATCTTCTTCATTCCTACCAAGCTAGGGCAAGCATTAAGAGCTTTTTCTCCTTTTACCTTCACGTGGGTACGAGAGATCAAGGGCGTGGGGTTTCCATTGATATTTGTTAAGGTGAGTTCAATGAACCACATTCGGTTTTTGACCTCATTCCTTAAATGCAAGTTTGATTTCTTTAAATTTCATGCTTTTAGTGAGTGGTGGAACTAATTGTAAGTGTGGGAAGCATGAGGAAGGCTAGGGTTCTATTGATTTGTTTATTGGAAAGGTAAATTCAAAGGCTCATTGTTCGGTTTGGTTCCCTTCCACGAATTCAAGCTTTAATCCTTTTATTTTCATGGCTATAGATCGTTTTGCACCAATTTCAAAGAATGGACAATGTTGGAACCTTATGAAATCAAGTGTCGGATCTCGTTGACAACGTTTAGTAAGTCAAAAACTTCCGAACCCTTGTTATATTTTGCCAAATTGTTAGATATTGTAATGTTTCTGGTTTTGGATAGGTTAGGAATTCATTAAACTACATCAGTTCAGTGATTGGGTAATTGATCAAGGACTATCGTTTATGTGTAATATAGGTTTTGATTCAGATAGTGATTGGAAAGTGTTTCAAACTTTGGAATCTTACATTTCATGTAAGGTAAGTACTATGTATTTTAAATGTATGAGTTATGAATGGATAGAGATATATGTGTGTTATTTTGACTATATTGGGATTGAAATATTGATAATGGTGATGTTCGAATTGATGTGTGATGAAATTGATAATGTGATTGAGTCGTTATCATATCCCTTTTTGATTGACTATTATATATAACAACATGGATATATGACGATGATTTAGAAATGTTGTGATTCCGTTCATATAGGATTAATGTTGATTATTACATTGGATTGTAATTGATTTGATGATGTGGATTGATGATTATATTGTGATAATGCATGAGATTGCATTTAGAGAAGCATGGGATAACTTAAATGATGATATGAATAAATGATAATGGATGGTTATGCAATGCATTTACATAAGGATGCACACAAGATTATAGAGGGACTGTGATATCAGCCCAGATGGGAGAGTGGCCTTTGGATAGACACAAACCTTATGGCGGTTTCTTTGGATTTCACAAGGCCGGCTTGCAACACCGTTGTTGACATACCGCTGTCACTGAGAATGACTGATGTTGCAAGTGGATGAGCAGTTTGGTACCTATAAAATGATAGAATGATATGATAAAAATTATGTTGAAACCAAGTCTGGTTTGAGAAAATAAATTGGTACTAACCATTGACCAAACCCCAAGTTGCGCTAACATAATCAGACTCCAAGATTTGTTAATAACATACATCAAGACATTTAATTTAAATAAAGTCTACCCATGTGTAATCTAACCTGTTCAAATTAAGTGTTTCAGAAAATAAATACAAAGTGCACAGGTTACAAAAGAAAGGGGATTCCATCGGAACAAAAGTCTGAGTCAAAGAAAAGTCTGATTCAAGACTTTATCTAAAAGAGTCTAATTCAAGAATTTTCAGACATATGGATAACCAACTAGACCTCAGACTTTAGAAGCAACAAGATCATGCACATGAACGTTTCCTCAAGTACTGATCATACAACATTATTAATCCTTTTTCATGATACTCTGAAGTCAAGCTCTTATCAAGAAAACTATGCTTATCATCAAAGAAGAAAAAGAAAAAAATAGTGGATTAGTCAAGGCACTCTTCGTAGAGATCAATGAAGATACTCTGCACATTTTAGAAAAAGCTCAATTAATTCAGCTCATGTGTTAGGAAGTTTTAGAAATGCAATAACATATACTCTACGTGATTATTAGAAGAAGAAAACCAACAAATAACTTTATGCTCTGAAGATCTCAGGGAACTCTAATTTCATGCAAGTTTTAAAGTTCCTTAAAGTTCCTTGATACCAGACCTTTTGGCATCTCATCAGTTTATCAAGGTCTGGTCTGATGAGTTTATCAAGGTCTGGTGCTTGTGATCAAGCAAAACTCCTTTAAAGGATTTCCAACGACTATATCTCCTTACCAACTTGTCAAACGGTCATCTTGAGTGGCCTATAAATATTTGAAGAGATTTATTTTTGAAGTTTCAACAGGTACAAGAAGAAGAATCAATCTTTGTGATAAAAAGCTTTCTTAATCTCTTCATAGCTCCTCTTAGACAAAGGCCTTCTTTGTTGTTCTGCCTCTAGCAGACATTGGTCATTTGTCTTTCTTTATTGAGTGTATCTATTTATCTGTATATATCTTTTATATACTAAGTTCTCAGAAAACATCTTACACACTTTATTCTTACAAACTTGTTGTTGTGTAAAAGTCTGGTGTGTTGTCAGCCTTTAGTTTTATTAGGAAATAGTTATGGCCTGAAGAGGGTTTTGAAAGAATACTTGGGTTTGAGCCAAGAGTGGCTTGTTGAAAGAATACTTAGGTTTTAAGCCTGGAGTGGCTGGAGTCAAGAATACTTGTGGCACAAGTCTGGTGCTGTTATTGTAAAGAAGATTTTACAATAGTGGAAATCCTTCAAGTTAGAAGGGACTGGACGTAGCTTCTATGTTGGAAGTGAATTAATTAAATCTTTAGTGTTCATTCTTCTCTTTCCTTGCTCTTATCAAGTCTATTTTTACGAGTCTAATTACTTGTGTTTTAAAAATGTTCAAAATTCTACTAAGAGAGTCTAAGACTTATTCAACTCCTCTTCTAAGTCTGACTCTGAACCATCAATTGGTATCAGAGCTTGTCCTTTAGGTTGATCACTCCCTCAAGTGAAAAGGAACAAGATCTATGGCATATTCTCAGAGTAATCAGCTTATTGTAGAAGATTCATCTATCAATAGGCCACTAACCTTTTTTTGGTAAAGACTATCCATATTTGAAGGACAAAATAAAGATGTTCATAAAGTCCACCCAGTACAGCCTATGGGTAGTCATCACAAAAGGTGATTATGTAGCTCCTGTTGATGAAGATGGAAAGCTCAAATCTAAAGATGAATGAAGTACTTTTGAAATAAAGAAAATGGAGATCAATGCCAAAGCCAGATTCCTCCTTACTTGTGCTCTAATAAAATTAGAGTACAATAAGGTATTTAGCTATAAAATACCTAAAGAAGTCTGGGATGCTCTTCAACGTAACTATGAAGGCACCTCCAATGTAAAGAGATCCAAAAAGATACTATTGACCAAACAGTAAGACGCTTTCAAGATAGAGGACCATGAAACAACGGTTCAAATATTTAGAAGATTCCAAACCCTAATGAATGAGCTTAAGGCTCTTGGAACAACACCTTCCACAAAAGATATCAATGTAAAGCTTCTTGGAAGTTTGCCTGAAAGGTTTGATGTCAAGTGTTCAACTCTTAAGGAAGGTAGAATAGGCAAAATTCCTTCACCTATCATTGAAAATGTTTACTTGGTTGAAGGTCTGAGACATAACCTACTAGGCATTAGTCAATTTTGTGACACTGGGTACAAGGTCTCTTTTTACAAAGAGAAGTGTACTATCATTAACCATGATGGATCCATACTCTTCACTACAAACAGACATCACAACCTGTACAAGGTTGACTTGAATGAACCGAATGATCAAAATGTAACATGTTTGTTTTCAAACTTAGAAGATAGATGGATCTGGCACAAAAAGCTTAGGCATGTGAGCTTAAAACATATTTCAAAACTTTAAAAAAAGGCCTTGTTAAGGGACTGCCAACGATTTCTTTCAACAGTTCCTTGCCTTATGAAGCATGCCAAAAAGAGAAACAACATAAAACCTCTTTTGAAAACAAAAATGTTGTTTCCACAGCTAGACCACTAGAACTATTACATTTAGATTTATTTGGTCTATCTCAGGTACAGAGTCTGGCAGGAAAGAAGTATGGATTTGTCATAGTTAATGATTACACAAGAATGACATGGGTATACTTCCTATCACACAAGGATGAGTCTGTGAAAGTTTTCAAGATTTTCTTATCTTGAATGAGAAAGGATTATGTATTGGTACAATAAGAAGTGATCATGGCAGAAAATTTGAAAATGAAATTTTTAAAAAATTTTACAATGAGTTTGACATAACTCACAGTTTTTCTTCTCTAAGAACACCTTAACAGAATGGTGTTGTGGAAAGGAAAAATAGATCTCTATAAGAAATGATAGAATACTGCTTTGTGAAAACAATCTTTCAAAATATTTTTAGGCAGAGGTTGTGAGCATTTGCTTTAATGTTCAAAATAGAATCCTTATCAGACTAATACTGAATAAGACTTCTTATGAAATGTAGAAGGACAAAAGACCTAACATTTCATATTTCCACCCTTTTGGTTGCACCTGCTATATCCTTAACATAAAGGATCATCATGGAAAATTTGATTCTAAGTGCGATAAAGGGATATTCATGGGAAACTCAACCACATCAAAATCTTACAGAGTTTTTAATACAAGAATTCACACCATTGAGGAATCAATGCGTGTATGGTTTGGTGATCTTCAAAAGATTGATAGTAGACTGACGATCTAGATCTTGATGATGCAGGTGGGCAGCAGCAGGAAACTGAACAAGATCAGCAAGGATTAGACCCTACTTAAATTGAACCAACTGAAGAAGGAAACAAAGAATCTAAACAACAACCATCAGTGTCTAAACCAGAAAAGTCAAGGGACTGGAAGTTCAAGGGTTATCACCCCTTAGACCTCATAATTAGAGATCAAGCTTATAGGCATAAGAACCAGATCCAAACTTCTGAACCAATCCACCATAGCTATGGTTTGAGAACTAGAACCCAAATCTGTTACAGAAGCTTTGGAGGATATTGATTGGATCATTTCCATACAAGATGAATTAAATCAGTTTGAGAGGAGTAAGGTTTGGAGCAACAAAGGCATTATTAGAATCAAGTGGGTCTATAGAAATAAGCTTGATGAGGATAGAAAGGTTGTCAGAAACAAAGCTAGACTTGTAGCACAAGGCTACAACCAGCAAAAAGGTATTACTGAAATCTTTGCCCCTGTAGCCAGACTTAAGGCTATTAGGATGCTCCTTACATTTGTTGCTTTTAAAGGAATTACATTATATCAGATGGATGTTAAGAATGCTTTCCTGAATGGGGTTATTGAAGAAGAAGTTTATGTAAAACAACCCCCTGGTTTTGAAGATGTTTCTTTACCAAACTATATTTTTAAACTAAGTAAAGCACCATATGGTCTGAAACAAGCTCCAAGAGCTTGGTATGACAGCTTAAAACCTTTTTAATTGTAAAAGGCTTTAATGGAGGAAGAGTAGATACAACTCTGTTCAGGAAAAGCTCTCATAAGAACTTTATAATTGTGCAAATTTATATGGATGACATTGTTTTTGGTGCTACTGATGTAAGTCTATGCAAAGAATTTTCTGAAATGATGCAAGCTGAGTTTAAAATGAGTATGATGGGAGAAATTTCATTTTTCCTAGGCTTGTAGATCAAACAGACTGATGATGGTATCTTTATCCATTTGCAGAAGTACACCAAGGAGTTGCTTAAAAAGTTTAAAATGACTGACGCTAAACCCATGAGCACTCCTATGCATCCAAATTACATAATAAATAAAGATGAATCTGGTACATCCGTAGATCAGATCTTGTATAGAGGAAAGATTGGTTCACTTTTGTATCTCATATCCAGCAAACCAGATATGATATTCAGTGTTTGCATATGTACAAGATATCAATCAGACCCCAAGGAATCACACTTGTCTGTAGTGAAAATGATTCTAAGATATTTCTTAGGTACCACTAACCTTGGGCTGTTCTACAAAAGAACAAACTCGTTCTCTTTATTAGGTTATTGTGATGTAGATTTTGTGGGAGATAGAGTTAACAGAAAAAGCACAAATGGTGGATGCCACTTTCTTGGCAAAAGCCTGATATCATGGGGGAAGCAAAAAGCAGAACTCAATTACACTTTCAACAGTGGAGGTTGAGTATATGTCTACAACAAGCTACTGCTCTCAACTTCTTTGGATGAAGTATCAGCTTGAAGATTACTCAATCAAGGAAGAAGAGGTCCCTGTGTTATGTGACAACACAAGTGCAATAAATCTCTCCAAGAATCCCATTTAACACTCCAAAGCCAAACACATAGAGGTGAAATATCACTTCATCAAAGACTATGTACAAAAGGGGATTTTGGACATGAAATTTATGGACACAGACCATCAATGGGCAGACATCTTTACAAAGCCTTTGGCTAAGACCGAGTTTGCTTTCCTCAAGTATAACTTAAATCTGAGAAATATTTCTTGAAAATGTCTGCTTTGTATGTGAACTTGTTTTGTGTAAATAAGTCTGATTGTATACATGTAATATACATAGTTGCTTGATATGTCTGAACTTATAAAAGTCTGCCTCTACCTTAATGCTGAGAGGAAAAAGTTAAAATCTTTTGGGATTCGTGTTAATTCAAAGGTTTTACATTTTATTGTCATTAACTTTAAAATGTACTATATGGCAACAGTTAATATCCTTTTGTGTAACTGTTACCTGAATCATTTTCTCTCTCCTTAATAGTAGACAACTTTTTTCTTTTTAAATCAAGTGACTCTTCACTTATATTTTCCCTCCTTGCAAAGCTTTCTCTCTTTATGTGCTAAAACTCTTTGTTTTCCTAAAACCCTAAACCTTTCACATTCTCTTGAACTCTGAAATGGCACCTAAGCATTCTGTTGAAGGCATTGTAAAGTCTTTATTCTTTTATCCTGAGCAACATAAGCTAGACAAACGAGACATTACTGCTAAAATCAAAGGAATCATATGGACCCGATTCTACATAGACAGGGAGCCTTTATCCCCTTCCTTGGTTCTTGAGTTCTGGAAAAGAATTACTATTGATAAGTCCAAGTTTATCATTCTTGGAAATCTTAAGGGAAAGGCCATAGAAAATTCAGAAGATGTGCTTGCAATAGTGTATGGTTGTCTAGCCCTTGGAAATGTTTATGCTGGTGATTTTAAGTATGAAGTGGTGTCCTCTTTGGAGATAAACAAGCTGTTATATAGAAAGACTCACCCAGCAAAGTTGGTGTCTGGGAGTTTGCTTCCTAGAGTGAAAATGTTTCATCTACTTATGAAACAAGTGTTTTGTCCAAGGAAGAGTGCAAAGGATATAGTAACAAAGTTGGACCATTTTTGCATGTATCATATGATGAAGAAGAAACAGGTCAGCCTACCAAATGTCATTATAACATACTTGAGTTCTTCAATAGGGAAGAAGCAGAATAAAATTCCCTACCCAATTATTTTGATGAAGGTCTTTGCCTTGGAGAATGTCCCAACTCAGATAGTTCATGACTTGGTTTAATCCTCATCTCTGGTAAGCAAACTTCCTTTGTTCTTACCTCTATTGGATCAGACTTTGGAAAGGTCCATCCCTGCACCAGCCCAAAAGACAAGGTCTACCCCTATAAACATAAAGAAGAAGAAGTCTGAGCTTGACCATGAGCCAGCCTAGCCAACACTCAAAAGAAAAAGTGGTAAAGTTAAGATGCCTGCTAAGAAATCTAGGAAGCTCTTTTTAGACGAATATGATAAGTCTAACAAGTCAGACTCACCTCTTGAGGTCAAGCCTAAATCTGTGGCTCCTCCTCCCCCTCCCAAGAAGACTGTGCCAGCTTTTAAAGGCACTATAAAAATTGCTCAATCATTAGATCCTGATGATGGTGTCCCCCCTCTCAGCTGCTAAGCAAACCTGTTGCTCAGCAACAGAAGAAGAGTGTTCCCTCTCCTCCTCCTCAATAGGTAAAGTAGTCTACCCTTACACCATAATAAAGTCAGCAGTTTGTTAGTGTTTTTCTTGCTTTACATTTAGAGGTATTTGTTTAGGGCTGGATAAGACAGGTCTGGCAAGCCAAATACCAGGAGATGAGAGCCTTATATCTCAATGATATAAGAGCTAATAAGGAAGAATTGTTGAAGTATGGTGGCTATCCGACCTACGTTGAATATATCAAGTTTATTATAGGTCATCTGAAGCAATTTCTTGAGTATGATATTCAGAAGTGAAACCACACAGACTGGATCAACAGATTCTATAAAGTTATGGGTGAATATTTGAGTAATAGAGCTGATTTCAAACAACAGATTTTAAAAAAGAGAAAAATACATGAGTCTTAAGCTGAGTCCAGTAAAAAAGGTGCAAAGTCTAATGCTTTGAGCAACCCTTTTCAACTAGATTTCACCTCTCCAACCCAACTAGACCAAACCTGAAAACCTCAACCTGATCAACCAGACCAGACCACACCTTAGCCATCTCCAAAACTTGTTGCTATACCCTCTCCTCTTATGTATCTTCAAATCTTTCCACCTAGACCTCATACCAAACCATCCAACCCTTACCCTCTTCAACATGTTACCCCTGGCATACCTCTGATAAAAATCATTAGACCGGTCTTAGATAAAGAAGATACAAGATACCATCACCCCTCAAACACAGCCATAGTTAAAACCCCAAGTTTCAACATTAGGAAAGTCAACATTTTCCCCTCTGTACCTCACTTTCTTCCACCTATTCCTTTTGAACAAGCCATGCTCAACCCTCACCTCATATCAACATCAGACATTGCTATGCTTTATGCTTTTAAATTAGAAGAAACCAGAGTTATGATGGATATATAACAAAAGTGTCAGTATCACAAGTTTCATGTTGTTATTACTCTTGGAAAGAAACTTTTGATTTCCCCTAATCGACTACATCCAAGAGTAGTGAAAATTGAGTAAGGAAAATTGAAAAAACCCCTTCCTCTAAAGGGAATGTATTACAAGGAAGCCTGGGATGATCCCAGACCTTGAGAGCTTCCAGCAGACTCTCTCAAGAGTATTCTTTCTACTCCTTATCCCACTGAGGATCATGCTTGTGCTCTATGGAACCACTACTTGTGGTAGCTAGGACAGTAACGGTCTACTTCTGGTCTGCCCCCTAGGAATGAAGAACTCTTCCATACGCAGATCTTTTTGGAGAGATATAGTACCATTTTTAAGAGAAGTGTCTGCTTTGAAAATCAGACCCTTTTTTCTCTCAACCTTTTGTTATATTTCTTCCTTCCTCCAACATCTTTGTTTTCAAAACTTGTTATTTATTGTTTATTTCCACCACTGCATCCCTTCTGATCATCACTCGTTCAACAAATGGTTTAACTTTGCCCCTTGATGATGCCCCTTCTTTCTTGCTAGCAAAAAGGGGAGAACAATCAGGATTTAAAATTAGGCAGTAAAGTCTTTTATGAGATCATTTTTATCAATCTTGTCTTAGGGGAGTTTTTAATATTTTGGTTTTGGTGTAATGTTCTGTATTATCTTTATTGTTAATCAATAAAACTATCTTTGTTCTGATATAATTTTCTTCTCTGATGGTAATAATGATGCTTTAATATTTTTTTATATAAATATGCTCTAAGTTTTCATGCTTTAATCAAAGAAGAAATACTTTAATATGCTAAATAATTGTTTTGATTCTAAGTTTCTTGACTATATGTTTTCTTTTGATAATAGTTGCTCTAATACATAATCTCTACATGAGATTATGATTATGTTGCTCTGATGTTATCTTGTCATGATTCCCTCTCAACCTCTTTTCTCTGATTATCTTAGACTTTACTTAATAAAAGACTTGATGTTTGCTATTAACAAATAGGGGGAAATTGTTGAAACCAAGTCTGGTTTGAGAAAAGAAATTGGTACTAACCATTGACCAGACCCCAAGTTGCATTAACATAACTAGACCCCAAGATTTGTTAATAACACACATCAAGGCATTTACTTTAAATGAAGTCTGCCAATGTGTAATCTAACCTGTTCAAATTAAGTGTTTCAGAAAAAATACTAAGTACACAAGTTATAAAAGAAAGGAGGAGTCCATCAGAACAAAAGTCTAATTCAAAGAAAAGTATGATTCAAGACTTTGTCCAAAAGAGTTTGATTCAAGAATTTTAAGACATATGGACCAATAATCAGACCTCGGACTTTTGATGCGACAAGATCATGCACATGAACATTACCTCAAGTACCATGGTTATCAGAACCAAACCGGATCGGCCGGTCGAACCAGGAACTAGTGGTATGTCCGGTTCGGACATATGGAAAACCAGGTTTCCACTGAATCAGTCAAAAACCGGGTCAATATATTTGTTTAAAAAAGTATTTTTAACGCCCAAAATGATGTCGTATTGGGCCTAACTTAGGGGAAAAAAATCCTTTTCTGATCTCATTCCTTCGTTGCCTCTCCTATCTGCCTTGTTTTTCATTCTGCATCTTCATCGTCGAGCCTCTCCCATCTACCCACCATCTTCATTCCTTTGTCGTGCCTCTCCCTCCTTTGTGCTCCAGGCTCTACGTTGAGCCCTTCATTGTTCGCCATTGAGCCCTCCATCTCCATCGTGTTGTCTTCGTCGAGGTCTGTCCATCATGGTGTTGAACTCGAGCTCCCTTCTCTGTGCTGTCGTGATTGAGCCTTCTCTGCCCAATGGTAAATCCCTCTCTATTTCATTGAACTTAAATATTTGTTGTTCATTGAAATTGCTTTACAGTTGTTGTTCATTGAAATAATTGTTTTGCTGTTGTTGTTTATGGAAATTGTTTTGCTGTTGCTATTCATTGAAATAATAATTGCTTTGCTGTTGCTGTTTATAGAAATTATTTTGTTGTTATTGTTCATTGAAATTGCTTTGTTGTTGCTGTTTGTTGAATACTGCTTTACTGTTGCTGTTAATTGAAATTGCTTTGTTGTTGCTGTTCGTTAAAATTGCTTTGCTGTTGCTATTCATTGAAATTTCTTTGCTATAATTGCTTTGCTGTTGCTGTTCATTGGTTCCTAAATTGATAGCATTTCTTCAGTTCATTTGTTAATTGGTGTTGAAATCTGTTGTTTGGTGTTAGTTCCTTTATAGAAATTTGTTGGATTTTTTTATAAGTATTAAGTTATTTAACAATCTAATTAATTATTGTTTAATAAATAATAATAATTTAATACTGATGGTTCGACCATAGTTTGACCGCTGGTCCGACTAGTGACCCTTGAACCGGTGCCCTCACTGGTTCAATGACAAGTCTGGTTCTGAGAGCATTGTCAAGTATTGATCATACAATGTTCTTAATCTTTTTTATGATACTCTAAAGTCAAGCTCTTATCAAGAAAACTCTGTTTATCATTAAAGAAGAAAAAGAACAAAACAATGGATCAGTCAAGGCACTCTTCGTAAAAATCAATGAAGCTGCTCTACACATTTCAAAAAACGCTTAATTAAGTCAGCTCATGTGTCAGTAAGTTTTAGAAGTGCAACAATATATACTCTGCACGGTTGTTAAAAGAAGAAAACCAACAGATAGCTTTATGCTCTGAAGATCTCAAGGAACTCTAATTACATGTAAGTTTCAAAGTTCCTTACAGTTCCTTGATACCAGACCTTTTGGCATCTCATTAGTTTATCAAGGTCTAGTGCTTGTGATTAAGTAAAACTCCTTCAAAAGATTTCCAACAGCTCTATCTCCTCACTAGCTTGTCAAACAGTCATTGTGAGTGACCTATATATATTTGAAGAGATTCATTTTTGAAGTTTTAATAGGTACAACAAGAAGAATCAATCTTTATGATAAAAAGCTTTCTTAATCTCTTTATAGCTTCTCTTAGACAAAGGCCTTCTTTTTTGTTCTACCTCTAACAGACTTTGGTCCTTTTGTCTTTGTTTACTTAGTGTATCTATTTATCTCTGAATATATTTTATACACTAAGTTCTCAGAAAAAATCTTACACATTCTATTCTTACAAACTTGTTGTGTAAAAGTCTGGTGTGTTGCTAGCCTTTAGTTTCGTTGGGAAACAGTTGTGGTTTGAAGAGGCTTTGAAAGAATACTTAGGTTTGAGCCAGGTGTGGCTTGTCGAAAGAATACTTGGGTTTTAAGCCAAGAGTGGTTGGATTCAAGAATACTTGTGGCATAAGTCTGGTGCTATTATTGTAAAGAAGATTTTACAATAGTGGAAATCCTTCAATTCAGAAGGGACTGGACGCAGCTTCTGTGTTGGAAGTGAACTAGTATAAATCTCTGGTGTTCATGCTTCTCTTTCCTTGCTCTTATCAAGTCTGTTTTTACGAGTCTGATTACTTATGCTTTAAAAAGGTTTAAAATTCCCGCAAAGAGAGCCTAAGACTTATTCAACCCCCTTCTAAGTCTGACTCTGAACTATCAACTTGTATATACTGCAGTATAATCTTATCATTAAAGTCAGATCTGCATGTATTTGCATGAATATTGTGAGGCAGCCATCATGATATTGAGAAGATGTGGGACAACCATTGATGATAATTGAAATGGTATTGATAGCATATGCAATGATATCATTATGTATTGTTGAGTTATGTTAAATGACAATGATGATGTGTGTATAGTTAATGATGTAGATAAGATGATGAACTAGATTGATTGGATGAAATGTATTGTGGCAAATTTAGTTCAATATTTGTCCTTTAACATATGTAACACCCCTAAAATTTAAATAGATGATTACTAGAGTGAGATAATTAATAAAATAATTAAATATGAATTACTTGATGTCCTAAAATTTTGAAATAATTAAATTGAGATTTATTATGACTACTTATAATTTATTGAGGCTTAAAGAGCTTAATTTAATACCTGATTAAAATATGGGCGTCGGACTAAGTATCTCTAATTGAGGTATCGTTGGTCAGGACTATTAAGGATACTAATGTGAATCTGAATATATGTTCGGAATAATTTTTGGATAAGTACTGAGCCCGTACAGTGATTGTGTTTATTGTAAAATGGATAAATTTTAATGAGGGACCCAATTATAACTTAATAATCTCTTTTCCTTCTCCACATTCACGTTTGCTTTTTCTTCTCCAAAGGCAAACCTGTTCTCTTCCTTCTCTTATTCTACTTCTCCGTCTCTCTTCTTCCATTTCCAAAAATCTATCAAAGTAAGTGTATGTATTTTCTTCCCCTCTTCATTTCCATTCACCTCTTGCAAGCAAGGAGAAGCTTATGGTGCTTGGAGGCTTCCCATCTCCCTCTTACATTTTTGTTTTTCCTCTCTCACTCTTATGGTTCACTTCACACTTTAGTTTGAGCTAAGTTCGCTCACCGTTTTCTTGAGATTGAACCCTAGATTATGGGTTATTTTGATTGGAGAAAGTGATATGTGTATGGGTTATTGAATAAAAGCCATTATTATGCAAAACCCTAAGGTGAGGGTGTGATAAATGCATGATTTTATGAGGGTGTATTGGGGTACATGAAAATGACATTTATTGTGGTGGAAGAAGATAGGCATTAATGGTGATTGTTGGGTTTTAATGAAAACCTAACCCTAAGAATTAGGGAAATGTATAATGTGTTTGGGAGAGTTGATACTAAAGGTGAATATATGATATTTAGACTGTGAGTATTATTATTAGTGTTGGGAGATGATATTAATGATGAGAGATAACCATTAAAAATGGTTAGATGGCCACTAATATGGAAGCCCATTAATGGGTGTAGTCATAAATATGTAATAATGAATGTGGACACTATGGTGGTTGTAGTGAAATAAATAAAATAGAAAGTAGTTTAGTAATGATAATGGTTTAAGCACCAAGTAGTTGATTAAGAACATTTAAAATCATAGTGGTTTAGATGGAAATAATTATATGGTATATTATATGATGTAGGAAACAACCTCATTGACAAATCGAGACCTCCAGACGCAATGAATACTACTTCTCTTGAGGTAGAAGGGGGTAACATTTTCTAAATACATGATCCTATCCATTATTGAAGTATATGTATGGATGTGTTTCCATAATTTGGCTTGGATGAATGTGTTGATGAAATATGTGATTTGAAATGCATTTAAATGATTTGTGTTATATGATGAATGATATTTGGGATGATGATTTTGATGGTGATGTTAATTCATGGAGTTGTGAATGGCTTGTGATTGATGGTATGACCATGATTGAATTGAATATAAATGTGTGAATATCCCATGATATGTGTGTTGATAAAATTGATGGATATTGTTTATCACTAACTATTTGTGTGAATGAAATCATATGATAATTGGTGGTGATTGAGAATGATGATAATATTGAAATCTACCAAGTGATGGTGGTGAGTTGATGATTGTGGAGTGGTATTTTAGGATGCACAGTGTGAGAGTGCATTGATATACATTTGCGTCTATAGCATATCATCACGCTGTCTGTTTTGGGTTGTTAGGAGTTCCAATAGGCGGGCTTAGTGGAAGGGCGGCCCAGTGCATAAGCAAATCATTGTTGTTCCTTAGTGATTCGGTGGAATCATGAAGTTGTCCATAGGTTGATGGTGACGCATCCTATACGCGTGGGCCTAGTGGGTGAATGACTCTGTGATGAGCAAGTGACCTCAGTGTTCCTATAGAACATGACTCTCTCGATGTGTGTTCGGGAAGGGCCCGTAGCACTTTTGGCAAGTGAGGCAATGTTGTTGATCTGCAAGTCATAGGGTGACTGGTGCTATATATGGACGATAGCGGTTTGGTACCACTAAAAGATAATGTTATGCATGCAAATTAAGAGATAAGTGTACACATTTACTATTGTAGTAGGGGCATAGTAGCACACATATGCTTGACCCACATATTATATGGTATTGTTCCTATAGTCAGATCCGTGATTTGATAATGATTCCTTTGTGCATATGCATTAGCTATAAGAGCATTTGCATATAGTCGGAGATATGCCGAGAATTGTAGCCTGTGGTGGCGATGAATGATTGATAAAGAGATGGAAAAAAATTGGTGGTACTAATCTTGAATGGATGGTTGTGATTAGTGAGATTGCCAATAATTAGATATGTAATGTAAATGTATTGATTGGTATATATGCTTGATTGAGATGGTCGATGATGGAATTATATGTGGAGTGATATTGTGTGTGGTGAATCATATGGTTCTATTGAGAAAATATATGTTATGAACATGTATATATATGTTATCATAATGTATGATATTGATTCATTTGATATATGTTAGTCACCTCCTAGTTGCTATTTTTAAAGGTTGATGTAGGTATGGTGGAAATCCTACTCTTTTGGAGGTTGAGCTTGAAGAAGGTAAATATTGGAAGGAAGCTTTTAAGCCTTGGCTGACGATTGTATTGGAAAAAGAGCATTATATATATATATATATTGGATATGACAATTTAGGATAGAAAGGAAAATGTATTTAGTAGGTCCTATAGGAAAATTAGGCCTCTTATGCCTTGAATGCTAAATTTGGGTCAAGACATTGACAATGGTTGATATTAATTAAGACGTATTGCTTGTATACCATATTAGAGAATGAATGATGATATTATAAAGTTATATCCATTGATATTGCATATGTGATTATATATATATATATATATATATATATATATATATATATACAGATATGGTATTGTGAGTTGTATGTAAGGCATGGAAGTGAGTGGGTCACATTTCTATTTAATGGACAATACTTCATATCGTGGTCATCTACAACTCTAATGTATGTATGAAACTTGGGTGCATGGTCGGTTGTGGCCGATTAGTCGTGATTGCAAAATTGGCATGTCTAGTTAACTGGTAAAGATTTGAAATAGGAACGAAATTATAACTTAACTTATGAAGTAAGTTATTAGATGAGACTTGTTGGAACAAGTCACATTTATGCATGTGAATTTATGTCTACATTGTTTGAGACAAAGCTATGCCATTTGCATTTTGATATGTCTTGTAAAATGACTAACATATGCTTAAGATTATGCATTTTGATATTCTCGCTCAAGTGAGAAGGGTCTTGATCGTATATGTGCTTTTTGGTCTATTTTTGCTCAAGCGAGTGGAAGCTCGCTCAAGCAAGTATGTGGAGTTTTGATTTTGTACCTTTTTTGCCTAAGCGAGAGACGTCTCACTCAAGCAAGAGTGAAGTGGTTTGATTCTATTGAATTTTCACTCAAGCAAGTGGTGACTCGCTCAAGCAAAAATGTGAAGTTTTGATTCTGTTGAAATCTCGCTCAAGCAAATGAAGACTCACTCGAGCGAGGATGTTATATTTTGATTCTGGAGGATTTTTGCTTGAGTGAATATGGTGTCGCTTAAGCGAGTTATGGGGGTCTGACACATTGGCCCTACTCGCTCAAGCGAGGTTCGGGGGCTCCCTCAAGTGAGAGTTTCCTCGCTTAAGCGAGACTACCTAAAATGGATTTTCTTTTTTCTTTTCCTCATTTTTGAGCCTTTTCTCATATCTTCATATGGGATAGGGCATATGCCTTGTATACATATTTTTTTTCGCTATTGGATATATTTTTTCCACATACGTGTTGGGGCAATTATTTCTTGATCCATTTTTCTTATTACTTAAAATCTCAGTCTTCGGTTTTCTCGTGGTTTGATTCTTGATGTAAGGTTATTGTGTTGAAGTTTAAAACATGAAAAATTGATTCATATTTTATTGAATTAATTATTACAATTACATCAGAGTTTGAGTTTGGGGAGCCGGGGCCTGGCAACATATATATGCTCACCCTACACCAATTTTTATAGTGCAATGAATCTAGATCACGAAGAGTACTGGTAAAAGCTTGGGAAGCTTGGTGGATGAATCCTAGGATAGATTCATATATATATATATATATGGATATATATTGTATAGTTTTTAATGTCATAGCCTTGTCCGACTCGTTTTGGATATTGTAAATATAACTCTATAGTTGATTTAGGTATCTGATAACCTCACTAGAGGTTTAGAATTTGTTTTAATACTAATACGCATATATATGAGTGACGATGTTGATGAATTGATACCCATGCCTAGGAATATAGAGTGATTAAGCAATGGGGGAATGATCATGCGATATGGAATTTAATAAATGGCATGCTAAGTTAAGGAGATTTATGCATAATTATGAAACTTAATAGGTCAAAAATGAGATTTATGAGGTTCTAAAACCTCCAGATAGGCTTGATAGATCCTATACAGTATCTAAAATGTGTAAGATTTAGTTTGGTCCTATTTGGATGGGATTTAAGAAATTTGGTGATTGGTAATGACTTAAAATGGACTATATGCGTTTAGACACATATCTCTTTCATTTTGGGAATTTTGAGATATGGCTAGTGGTCACAGGTCATAATTAGTGAGAAATAACTTGTGCTGAAATTTGGTGGCATGCGGAGGCCAAATGAGTAAGATAGAGGGTGAGAAAGTTGGCCCGAAGGCCAAAATACTTCAAATCTCGCCCAAGCGAACCCAATCTCACTTGAGCGAGACCTTCAGTGAAATGGAGGTTGGCCTCTGGGTGAATTTCGCTAAAATGAGACTATTCTCGCTTGAGTGAAACTTAAAGGGGAAGATTCTGATGAATTTTTGTTCAAGTGATGCATTTTTCGCTCAAGCGAAAGGGGATTTTCACTCAAGTGAGCAAATTTGATAATTCGGAGAACAAACTTAGAAGGGGGTTGAATAAGTCTGTTTACTCTTTGTCACTAAATTCTTCATTAAAGTGAATGAGCCTTTTCATAATTCATTTGACAGCAGACTTTTGTATGCGAAGAAATAACTATAAATGCACTAGACTCTTGTAAGGATTAGGATAGAGAGAGAACATACAAGACATTTATACTAGTTCACTTCCAATGTAGAAGCTACATCTAGTACCTTCAAACTTGAAAGGTTTTTCACTTTGTAAAATTGTCCTTTTACATATGTTACTTCTAAGTATCATTGACTTCAGCCACTCCTGGCATAAACACACCATATGCTTCTAGGTATTCTTAGCACCAATCACTCTTGGCTCAGATTGGGTAGTATTCTTTTACAGCACCCACTACAAACCCAAGTATTCTTTCACAAGCCACTCCTGACTTAAAACCAAGTATTCTTTCACAAGCCACTCCTAACTTAAACCCAAGCATTCCTAAAGCCTCTTCAGGCCAATACTATTTCCCAACAAATACAACAAATCTCGCAGACCTAAGCTAAACAGATTTGATAAAGATGATAACTTTGTGAGAATAAGCTAGCCTTTGACTTAGCTGAGCTAAGAGGTTAGTTTGTACTATAGACTTTATACAATATGAGAAAAAGGCTTAGTTTAGAAAATGACTTAGTGTCAGTGTACAGGAAAATATGATTGAAAGAGGGTACATACTAAGTCTGAAAGATGACCAGAGACTGTAAGGAATGTATTAGGATTTAAAGGTGTGTATCTAATTTAAGGTGCTATGGCTTCTGTATGATGAGTTGAGTATGCACATAGCGAGCTTTCTTTTTCTTTTTGGGCAATTTTAGGATCTCTCTTCTTTTCTATGATCTTTTTCCATTTTTGATTTCTTGGGCTTTAGGTATATGGACGTTTAGAGCATGCCCACATCTTTCTTTCTCTCATTCATACTTTTGAGTGTGTGCCCACTCCACTCTCACTCTTTCTTTTTGTCTATGTGTCCATCCCCCTGTGTATGAAAGAGAAAAATTTGTTATATATATATATATATGATTTCTTTGAACTAACTCTCTAAAGGAGGAGATAGCTGTTAGATGACCGTTAAGAGAGAATACACCCATTGAGAGGTGTTTTACACAAAAGACAAAGGTTCTTGGTCCGAGAGAAAGAGTTGTTCTGCAGAGATAGCATAGGGCAGAGAGCTTTAAGATTTGTGCATAAGTAGGTGAGGAGTATAGGCAGAGTAGGATTAGCATAAGTTTCATTAAAATGGAAAGTTTGTATTTAGAGACTTTCTGCATAGAGAAGGTAAAGGTGAAACTGGATGCTTTAAGATGGATCTTGATCTACCTTGTTTGGATGCTCTTCTTCACGTGAATATCTCTTTCATACTTTGATGGAGATGCCTCAGAGAATCAACATTCTTAGGACCAGACTTATACAAGGAAGGCTTCTGAAAAGATTCTGGGTCTGGTGATCCATAAAGTGTTAATGATGAGACTTAAGAACAAAGTATAAGTGTGTTTAGGTTCTTGCTTGATATACTTCATAAATTCTGGAGTAATCATAGCTTGGTGATGCATTAAGGTAAAGTTTGGTTGCTAGAGAGCTTTGCTTGAGGAGAGGAACTCTTGCATTGATTGTTACGTGAAGCATGGCTCAACAGGTCTGGGTCTGGTAAAAACCAAATGTGATGTTCTTCTTTTCAGATCATGTTGCCAGACTTCGTTTCTGCAAGCCAGCTGATGCTATTTTCACCTTGATTTGAGGAGCCTTGTCATGGAGTGAACATTGACCTTGATCTTTAGATGTTGTGTTGAGAGATACGTAAGTTTTTTACATTGTTGTTGTTTATAATCATGAGTCTTTTATCACAGACTTTTGATTCCTGTAACACTTAGACAAACTTTCAGATCTTAATAAAATATGACTTGATTTAATTAAAATTTGTAATGTTAGTTATCAACAAATCTAAGGTTTCTCCAAAGTCTTCTATGAGCAAACTTGGTTATAACATATCCGTTTTTTATAAGGGTTATACTTAAAATTTCCCTTTTCTGATGTCATACTTTAAAATGTTTTTAAATAAATGTTATAGTATCTTTTAGTTAGTTAACATTTATTTGCATTGTAATTTATTATTTGTAATTTATATGTTATATTGTGTGTTTTCATATAATTAATGTTTGGTTATATTTTTTAACTACTATTCAATTATTTTTTTTTGCTAAAATGTAGTTATTGAAAAGTAGCTATTGAAAAGTAACTGTCAAAAACTAGCTGATGAAAAGTAGTTGTTATAGAAGCATGTCTATATATTATTGTAGATTTGAAACAACATACCTCACACAACTTATCTTGTCTACAATATTCTCATCTTTGAAGTGGATCTCAATGATATAAATTTTTTAGATGATCTTGAGTGGGAAATGTTAAGAGATTTACTAATTGACAACACTAAAGAAGACTTGTTGATGTATTTACTTCAATAAAGACAACAAGAAAGTGTTAGCTTTAGCAAACACAAGCATAAAAGAACATAGAGTGACATCGAGAAGAAGGAAATAGTCATCTAATCCATGATTACTTCTCCAAAAATCCAATATACACAGATGCCCAAATTCAAAAAAGGTTTTGAATATGTAGGAATGTATTCCTTCATATTGTGAAGCTCTCGGTAGTCATGACATATACTTCTAATCATGACTTGATGCAACTAGCAGAACATGTCTATCACCATTACAAGAATGTGTTGTTGCCACTTGGATATTGGCTTATGGATCAACTACTAATATTGTGAATGAATATGTGCAGAATGCAAAATGCACTACATTGGAATGCCTACAAAAATTTATACAAGGAATCAACCAAGTGTTTGGGCATGAGTACTTAAGGAGGCCAAACAAAGCCGACAATGAGCATTTACTACAACCACGTGGTTTTCCAAGTATGTTAGGAAGTATCAATTCTAGTGTCTTGGAAAGGTCAATATTGTCGAGGTAATCATGGTAAACCAACAATTATGCTTGAGGTAGTCGCTTCACAAGACTTGTGGATTTGGCATGCTTTTTTTGGGGGTTGCAGGTCAAAATAACGACATCAATATGTTAAATCAATCCTGTTAGAACCAAGAAAATATTTGAAGCACTCTTAGATTTGTTGATAAGCAATATCAAGCATCTTAATTAATCAAGTTATAAGTTATTAAATGTTTGATAAAGATCACTCGAGTGTTTCAGGATAAAAAGCACGGGTTATAAATCAAAAGGGGAGCTCACATTCAATAAATCTGGTAAAACAAAACTATGAAGATGTTTGTTATCACTTGATGTAGGTATTTAAGTGGTTTAGGCCTAAGCTACAAAAGAAAAAGGGAGCCTATGCATAAAAAGCTTACGCATCAAAAGTCTGGAAGACTTAATCGTAACCTGAACTCTTCAATCCAAGACAAAAGAAGAATCTAAAAGGTCTGACATTACGCTTCAAAAGAAATTCTCTCATCCAAGTAACTTACCAGACCCAGACTCAAACAATATCATCTTAAGCTTCAGAAAATACAAAAGCATCGGCCTCTGTCCTCTCATCTTGAATCATCTCAGAAATGGTCTAGTACATAAAGCATCAACGGCCACAATCATCTCCGTCAAAAGCTTATTGAAAAGATTCGTAAAAAGGAAGATTGACTAAATAATTTAGTCTGTGTGAACACCATTTTCTTATCTTATCAGAATTTTATTAAAAAACAAAACGAAAAAGAAGATTTTTTTAAAAACAATAAAAAATAAAAAAAAGCATCACCCATTTCCCTCTGTTACCACGGTAATGCATAAGCTCCAAGGACCCAATTCTTTATTCAAACTCTCTAATATCCCTTATCCCACATGGTCAAAAGCAAAATTACAACTACCTATTATTTTAATGAAACCAACGCCATACTCCATTGCCAATAATTCCCACGGCCAAAACTAGCATTCTATGCCCATTATTTTATTCAAACCTTCCACCATTATCTGTGTTTTGAATGTGATCACAGGTTTAATGATTTTGATAATGACAAAGCACTCTTGAAGAATTCCTTGCAAAAACAAAGATATGGAATCAGACCCAGAAAAACTATGCAGATAATCGATTAGGGATCCTCAGCTAATCGATTAGGCAGCTTCTGTTTTGGAACATCTGCATCAGGACAATAAGCTAATCGATTACCACATTTCAGACAATCGATTACAGAGCTACTGGAACTACAATAATCGATTACATACATAGTTTAATCGATTACCAAAACCAAAAATGGCATTAAAGGTATCAGATATAAAAGCTAATCGATTAAGAGAATTCATCCAATCGATTAGAAGGCTACTGGAATTAATCTAATCGATTACTAAGACTATATAATCGATTACGAAGCTGCGAAGCTACATTAAATGCATCAGGTATCATTGCTAATCGATTACAAGGAAAAGTTCAATCGATTACCAAGCTTCTGACTTAAATCTAATCGATTAGGCAATGGGAACTAATCGATTACATAGCGAACAGAGATGAAAAATTCAAAGTGTAACCGATTACAGCTTAGGACATAATCGATTACGATAGTGGGAAAACGCATATTAGTGGGAAACCAGCACATTTCTCCACCATTCCTTCAGACACCCACTACATGCAACGGCTAGGAAGACCAAGGCACTCACCAAAGCTCTGAAATGACTCTATAAATGCAAGAGGAACTCAAGCACAAGAGACACAACAAGAAGCTATCAATCTTTACTTACTCTTGTGCTTAGTAAGCCCTTATTCTTGTATATTCTGAGATTTCATTTGCATATTCTCTCTTCTTGAGAGTTATAGATTTGAGAGAACCTTCACTTGTACATCTACTCTTTTGAGAGAGTTACTTGCTTGTAAACACCACATCAAACACCAAAGTTCACTCTAGGTTGAGTGGTTACAAAGGTTGGGGTTCAACCTTTGGGATATTGTGAGATTGAGAGATTGGGTGGGGTGCCCTTATACTTGTGAGGATTGGGTTCTTGAGTGTGGGACACTAGGAAGCCGCAATAGCTCAAAGTTGTATCTCTAGTCTACAATAGTGGAAATCCTCTAAGTGGGTTGCTTAGAGGCGAGACGTACACCGGATTGGTGGAACTCGTTAAATCGGTTTGCAAGCTCTTCTTCCCTACTCTTTTACTTTCATATACTGCGCTTAATTGGCTTGTGTTGATTGATTGTGGCTTGCATACTTAAACTTGTTTAATTTGGTAAATCTTGAATACTGCACACCAAGTGTTTGTCTAATTATCTCAGCTATATTTACCTTTGTTTTGCCTTTCATATTTCATTAAACTTGATTTCACTTGCATAATCTTGTAAATTTGAATATAAGAATCAAGTTCAAAAGCATTCCAACTAAAAGTTTTAAAAACTCAATTCACCCCCCCTCTTGAGTATTGAGGCCACTTGAATAACAAGTGGTATCAGAGCTTGACTCTTGGTAGAACAAGCTTAACAGCTTCAAGAGAACAAATGGCCTTAAGTTCTCAAAACCTATTTCCCGAGGGTGGTGCTATAAACAGACCTCCCACTTTCAATGGGGAAGGCATACCTTTTGGAAAGAAAGAATGAAAATATTTATTCAATCTATTGATTTTAAAGTTTGGAATGCCATTGAAAATGATCCTTATACACCCATGCATATTGTCAATGATAAAAGTGTTGAAAAACCTATGGAGGAATGGACTAGTGATGAAGAAAAGAAAGTGCAATATGGCTATAAGGCCAAAAATCTCATCACTATGGCATTAGGTCCAGATGAATTTTTTAGAATAATGACTTGTAAATCCGCCAAGCAAATGTGGGATACTCTTCAAGTAACCCATGAAGGTACAAATAATGTTAAAGACTCTAAAATTAGTACACTAACTAGTCAATATGAGTGCTTTAGATTAAACTCTCATGAATCAATTGTTGATATACAAAAAAGGTTCACTCTCATCATTAATCAACTTATTACACTTGGAAAGACTTACACTAAGAAAGAGCTCATTCATAAAGTGTTGAAAAGTCTTAACAGAGAATGGCAACCGCTAGTTACCGCCATCAAACAATCTCCCAGCATAAACGAGATGTCTCTTGCCACATTATTTGGTAAGTTGCAGGAACAGGAACAAGAGCTGAAAGAATTAAAGATGACGGAAGAGGAAGAAAAATCTTCCAAGAAAAAGGGACTCGCTCTCAAGGCCACTTCCATAAATGAAGAATCTGGAAGTGAACTTGATGAAGAAGAAGAGTTTGGACTATTTATGAAACGCTTTGGGAAATTCATGAAAGGCAAACGCTTCCAAAGAAGCTTCAAAAACCCAAGTAAGAAACCTATCACTAAAGAAAATTCTTCCTCACCCAATTGTTTTGAATGTGGCAAGGAGGGGCACTTCAAAGCAGACTGCCCAAATCTTAAGAAGAAGGGCAAAGAGAAAAGAGGAAGAATTGGAAAATGCTCAAACATGCTCCAAGAGTAAACCGTGTGATTGTGCTAAGAAATGTGTTGATCTAGAAAACAAAGTCCTAGATCTAAACAAAACCTTAGAGAAGTTTACAAATGGTAGAGATAATCTGAATGTACTACTTGGAAATCAAAGATGCATGTTTGACAAAACTGGTTTAGGGTACAATTCTGTTAAAAAGGAAAAGCATTACAAAAACTTCTTTGTACCTCCTATGAGATCATCTTCGCCCTTTATGAAATGCAACCATTGTGGATTCAAAGGTCATAACTCTTCAAATTGCAATGTTAGAAAATTAGGGCCAAAGGTTATAAGAAAGGTGTGGGTTCCCAAAGGGACATTACCACAAGCTAACCTTAAAGGACCCAACATAAAATGGGTACCTAGTTCTCTAAATTGATTTTGTTTTGTAGGTATGCTTCAAGGCAAGCAACACCCATTGGTATTTGGATAGTGGGTGTTCAAAGCATATGACGGGAGACATAAGCAAATTTACATCATTCACTCCCAAAAGAAAAGGAAGTGTCACCTATGGAGACAACACCAAAGGAAGGATTCTAGGCATTGGAAACATTGGTAAGAATTCTTCTACCTCTATTAGTGATGTATTGTATGTTGAAGGTCTTAAACACAACTTACTTAGCATTAGTCAATTATGTGACAAAGGATATAGAGTTTTGTTTGAATCAAATTGTTGCATAATTGAGCATAAGACTAATAAGGAAGTTAAGTTTGTAGGCCAAAGAATTGATAATATTTACATGATTGATATGGATAGTTTGTCTTCAAATGATGTACAATGCTTCATGACTAGAGAGGATGAAACTTGGCTATGGCATAGAAGAATAGCTCATATACATGTAGACCATTTGAATAAACTTGTTTCTAAAGAATTAGTAATTGGTTTACCAAAGCTTAAATTTGAAAACAAATTTTGTGGTGCATGTCAAAAGGGAAAACAAGTAAAGGCATCCTTTCAATCAAAAAACATTGTTTCCACCCAAAAGCCTTTATAACTTTTGCACATGGATCTTTTTGGACCTTCCAAAATCAAAACCTTTGGTGGTAATTACTATGGTCTAGTAATTGTAGATGACTACTCTAGATATACATGGACCTTGTTTCTTGCTCATAAGAATGAAGCATATCATGCATTTAAGAAACTTGCTAAGATTATCCAAAATGAGCAAAATTCAAAAATTACATCCATTAAAACTGATCATGGGGGAGAATTCGAAAATCAATCTTTTGAAAAGTTTTGTGAAAAACATGGTATAAATCATAATTTTTCAGCTCCTAGAACTCCACAACAAAATGGAGTAGTAGAAAGGAAAAATAGATCGTTGGTGGAGCTTGCAAGAACCATGTTAAATGAAAACAATATTGCAAAACATTTTTGGGCCGATACGGTAAATACCGCTTGTCATGTTATGAATAGATGTTTAATAAGGCCTATCCTAAAGAAAACCCCCTATGAACTTTACAAGGGTAGAAAACCCAACATTTCATACTTTCATATATTTGGATGTAAATGTTTTGTGCTCAATAATGGAAAAGATAATCTAGGAAAGTTTGATGCTAAAGCTGATGAAGCAATCTTCCTAGGGTACTCTCAATCTAGTAAATCTTATCGAATCTTCAACAAACGCACAAATACCATTGAAGAATCTATTCATGTTAAATTTGATAAAAATAGCCATAACCCTCCGAGAAAGGAAGATGTTGATGATCTTGCAGGTGCACTTCAAGAAATGCACTTGAATGAAGAGGAGAAAATCAACAAGAAAGAAGAAACAACACAAAATGAGGAACCATATAAATGGATCACATTGAAAGATCACCCGTTAGACAAAGTCATAGGAGAAATGACTCAAGGTGTAAGTACTCGAAATGCTATTAGAAATACTTGTAATCACCTAGCGTTTGTATCACAAATAGAACCCAAAAACATTGATGAAGCTATTATTGATGAACATTAGATGTTGGCCATGCAAGAAGAGTTAAATCAATTTGAAAGAAATGAAGTTTGGGAATTAGTGCCAAGACCCAATAATCACCAAATAATAGGAACAAAATGAGTTTTTAGAAATAAGCTAGATGAGAATGGCATAATAACAAGAAACAAAGCTAGATTAGTTGCTAAAGGATATAATCAAGAAGAAGGGATAGACTATGAAGAAACATATACTCCCGTAGCTAGATTAGAAGCCATAAGATTACTATTAGCTTTTGCTTGTTGTATGGATTTTAAGCTTTATCAATTGGATGTCAAAAGCGCTTTTCTAAATGGCTATATTCAAGAAGAAGTCTATGTAGATCAACCTCCCAGTTTTGAAAATCATAAATTTCCAAACCATGTTTTTAAATTGAGAAAAGCTTTATATGGTTTGAAACAAGCTCCAAGAGCTTGGTATGAAAGACTTAGCAAATTTCTTTTAGGAAATAATTTTGAAAGAGGTAAGGTTGATACTACCCTTTTTATAAAACGCAAAAACAATGACATTCTTTTGGTACAAGTTTATGTTGATGACATAATATTTGGTGCTACTAATGAAATTCTTTGTCAAGAGTTTGCCAAGATCATGCAAGATGAATTTGAAATGTCCATGATGGGAGAACTCACCTTCTTTCTTGGATTACAAATCAAACAAACTAATGAGGGAACGTTCATTAGTCAAACAAAATATTGTAAAGAGCTACTCAAAAGGTTTGAAATGGACAAAGCAAACGAAATAGCTACACCCATGAGTACATCTTGCTACTTAGACAAAGATGAGAAGGGTAAGGATGTCGAAATAACTAAATACCGAGGTATGATTGGCTCCTTACTTTACTTAACAACTAGTAGGCCTGATATTATGTTTGCTGTGTGCATGTGTGCTAGATATCAAGCATGTCCTAAAGAATCACATCTCACTGCTGTGAAGAGAATTTTGAAATATCTTGTGGGTACTCAAAATGTTGGTCTATGGTACCCCAAAGGGGCCGAATGCATTTTAGTAGGATACTCTGATTCAGATTTTGCAGGATGTAAACTTGACAGGAAAAGCACTAGTGGAACATGTCACTTGCTTGGTAGTTCTCTTGTATCTTGGCATAGCAAGAAACAAGTGAGTGTTGCATTATCAACAACTGAGGCAGAATATGTTGCAGCTGGTAGTTGTTGTGCTTAAATCCTTTGGATGAGACAACAACTTTTGCACTATGGTGTCATATTAGACCATGTGCCTTTTAAATGTGATAACACAAGTGCCATTAACATTTCAAAGAATCCTGTAATGCATTCTAGGACTAAACATATTGAAATAAGACACTATTTTATAAGAGACCATGTCTTAAAGGGTGATTGTGTGCTTGAACATGTTGATACCTCTAAACAATTAGCAGACATATTCACCAAACCATTAGCGAAAGAGCAATTCATCCACATTAGAAGAGAATTGGGAATTCTTGACATGATCTATTGTGTTTGAATGATGAAGTATTTTGATAAAAATTGTTGTATAGCATGTTTATATGAGTTGGTTATTATATGTGGTATGATTCATTGAAATTACAACCTTCCTGTGTGAAAACTGCATAAATTGTGACTCTTTGAACCATATAATCGATTACATAGCACTTCTTAATCGATTAAAAAGCCTATGTTTCGTTGATAATCAATTACTCACTGATATCTAATCGATTATAAAGCTTCTGTTTTATGCATAATCGATTACCTCTTGATCCATAATCGATTACAAAGCCTCTGTTTCAGGTCCAAAACGTTTCATCTTTACACTAATCGATTACCAGACTCTCTTAATCGATTAGGATGTTTCTGTTTCTTCACTAATCGATTACTCAACTTCCATAATCGATTACCATCTGTGTGAAACGATTCAAATTCCCCAGAAACAGTGAGCTAATCGATTACCTCATCCTCGTAATCGATTAGCATCGGAACTGCAACAGTCAAACGTGGATTCCCAAGGACTGCTCGACTTCCCCCTCATTTAACTCACCTCACTCCTTTCTAAACCTAGTTTTTCTCTATAAATACATCTCTCTTCACCCTCTCATCTCACACTACCTCTTTCCTCTTCAAATCTCTCAAAGCTCTCAAGAACTCTCTCATTCTCTTCATCTTTTTCTCTATATTCCTTGACCATGTCTTCTTCCCGCACAGTCAAGAGAGCTAGGTCCTCCATGGCCCAAGCCAACAACCCCCTAGACTTCTCTAGGTTCTTCTCTTCTTCTAGAGAACTCCAACACTTCATTAACAATTTCTCTGAGAAAGATATCATGACCCCCCACTACACCATTGCTGAAACATTTGAGAACCATAGCCTCACCTTTACCCAATGCTTCCACCACTACAACTTTTTTCCCTTCCTCACCCTTAAGGAAGAGCAATACTATCCTGAACTCATCAGAGTTTTCTACTGTAACCTCAAACTTGTCAATGGGATGATCGAATCAAAGGTTAAAAATGTGACCATCAAGCTCACCAACGTCCAGTTTGCAGAAATCTCTCTGCTGCCACTTAACGATGCAGAATTTGACGGAGGAGACCCTGAAGATGAATGGGGCTTCAATGCTCTCACTGCCCGTCAATCCTTGTAGAAGGCTGATCGCCCAAGGAGCAACCACAAGTTAGTGGGACATCTGACCATGAATAACCGCCTCCTACACTTTTTCCTGGTCAAGATGTTGGTTCCCCGTGGTGGGAACTATGCTCTGGTGATGTCCTCTTGATGTGGGCTATGCTGAACCACAAAGAGATAAACTGGGTTCAACTGGTCAAGTTCCACATGCGCCATGCAAAAGACCAATAAAAGCTTCCATACGCCATTCTACTCACCAAAATCTTCAAACATTGTGGAGTAGACTTGGCTGGAGAGTTGTCAGAAAAAGTGCCTCCAAAAGCCTGCATTGGCACTCATCACCTCACCAAGATGGGTCTTGTTTTTCTGAACGGAGCATGGTATTCAAGGATGGAAGGCTATCATGCCAACATTCCCTATGAAGCTAATGCTGATGAGCAAGCCCCTCCTCCTGCACCTCAAGCTTCATCATCTGCCCCTGCTGACCCATTTGCATCTCTCTACGCTCACCTTGACCGCCGCTTCGACCGTATTGAAAACTCTCTTCAAGAGTTTTCCATGACTGAGCAGCAACATTTTGAGATTATGCAACAACGTTATGAGGAGCTGTCACATCAAATCTCTGAACTTAGATTTTTCAACCTGGATAACTAGATCCGTTTTCATGCTTTGATCATTGTGCTTTCTATTTTTATGCATCAGTTTTTATCATTTCCTTAATATACTTTCCCTTCAGTTATTTTGAATAAAATGTGTCTTTCTTCATATGAGTTTAATTGCTTTATTGTTTTTGATGATTACAAAGGAGGAGAAGCAATAGTTTATTCATCTGTACTTCTGTTAAAACAAATGCTTAATTATCTGGTATTATCTCCAAAGGCATATATTCTTAAAGATAGGGGGAGATTTAGTTGTTTAAAGAGATAATGTTATAAGGGATAACTCTTAAGAGATAACCTGTAATCTAATTAGATGATTCATTTAAAAGATAAGGCAGACTCTGAAAATCTGATTAAGAGATAAAATGCAGAATTCAAACGTTTTTGTATTAATAAAGATTGTTGTTTAAACTAACAATCCTCAAGAGATGAACATTATTGTCATCATCGTAAAGGGGGAGAATGTGTTTTGAATGTGATCACAGGTTTAATGATTTTGATAATGACAAAGCACTCTTGAAGAATTCCTTGCAAAAACAAAGATATGGAATCAGACCCAGAAAAACTATGCAGATAATCGATTAGGGATCCTCAGCTAATCGATTAGGCAGCTTCTGTTTTGGAACATCTGCATCAGGACAATAAGCTAATCGATTACCACATTTCAGACAATCGATTACAGAGCTACTGGAACTACAATAATCGATTACATACATAGTTTAATCGATTACCAAAACCAAAAATGGCATTAAAGGTATCAGATATAAAAGCTAATCGATTAAGAGAATTCATCCAATCGATTAGAAGGCTACTGGAATTAATCTAATCGATTACTAAGACTATATAATCGATTACGAAGCTGCGAAGCTACATTAAATGCATCAGGTATCATTGCTAATCGATTACAAGGCAAAGTTCAATCGATTACCAAGCTTCTGACTTGAATCTAATCGATTAGGCAATGGGAACTAATCGATTACATAGCGAACAGAGATGAAAAATTCAAAGTGTAACCGATTACAGCTTAGGACATAATCGATTACGATAGTGGGAAAACGCATATTAGTGGGAAACCAGCACATTTCTCCACCATTCCTTCAGACACCCACTACATGCAACGGCTAGGAAGACCAAGGCACTCAACAAAGCTCTGAAATGACTCTATAAATGCAAGAGGAACTCAAGCACAAGAGACACAACAAGAAGCTATCAATCTTTACTTACTCTTGTGCTTAGTAAGCCCTTATTCTTGTATATTCTGAGATTTCATTTGCATATTCTCTCTTCTTGAGAGTTATAGATTTGAGAGAACCTTCACTTGTACATCTACTCTTTTGAGAGAGTTACTTGCTTGTAAACACCACATCAAACACCAAAGTTCACTCTAGGTTGAGTGGTTACAAAGGTTGGGGTTCAACCTTTGGGATATTATGAGATTGAGAGATTGGGTGGGGTGCCCTTATACTTGTGAGGATTGGGTTCTTGAGTGTGGGACACTAGGAAGCCGCAATAGCTCAAAGTTGTATCTCTAGTCTACAATAGTGGAAATCCTCTAAGTGGGTTGCTTAGAGGCGAGACGTACACCGGATTGGTGGAACTCGTTAAATCGGTTTGCAAGCTCTTCTTCCCTACTCTTTTACTTTCATATACTGCGCTTAATTGGCTTGTGTTGATTGATTGTGGCTTGCATACTTAAACTTGTTTAATTTGGTAAATCTTGAATACTGCACACCAAGTGTTTGTCTAATTGTCTCAGCTATATTTACCTTTGTTTTGCCTTGCACATTTCATTAAACTTGATTTCACTTGCATAATCTTGTAAATTTGAATATAACAATCAAGTTCAAAAGCATTCCAACTAAAAGTTTTAAAAACTCAATTCACCCCCCCTCTTGAGTATTGAGGCCACTTGAATAACATTATCTCTTACCCTATGTGCCATTATTTTAATTCCTTTAACTCGCCATTATTTTATTACAACCATTCTCCATTGTCTGAAGCAATTCACGGCCAAGCATTGTAATCTTCCACGAGCTTTTCAAGTTAAAGGCAAAGCAAGGATCATGTGCCTAATATTTTATTGCCATCCATTATCTCCAAAAGCTCACGGCTACAACGAAGAAAAACCCCATTGAGTCCATGATTTTATTAAAAACCACTCTACATGGTCTTATAGAATTCACGACAATATGGAAGAATAATTGGCCATTTCAAATTGTTTAAATGACATGGTATCCACTTGAAGCATGGGCTGGAGGAAAAGCTAATTGAAGAGTAGTATAAAAGGGGAGGAAGAGCACGCAAACAACAGGCCATTAGTGCCAAGAAAAAGGGAGAGCTACGGATTGGCACCAAGGAAGAGAAAGACATTTCATTGGCCAAGAGTAAAGAAAGAAAAACGGAGAGATTTTGGCCAAGAAATTTAGAATAAGAGAGTGAAAAATATAGAGAGTAGGCAAAAATTAGAGAGGGCAAGGGGAGAGAGCAAGAAATTAGGAGAAGGCACAAGATAGAAAAAGAAGAGCACGTAGAAAGCTGAAAATTAGGAGGAGCAAAGATTGGCCAAGGAGAAAAACATAGAGCAAAGATTGGCCAGGAAATTTAGAAGAAGAAAGGGAGAAGAGACCATGACATTACTCTTGAGTTTTGGGAGGTAATTCTGAAATTTTATAGCAAAAATCACAACAGCAGCAACAACAATAGCAACAGTATCCACAACAACAATAGCAACAGCAACAACAACACAACAACAGCAAAATACAACAACCAAAATATAGTAGAAACAACAAAGAATACAGTAAAAATAGAAGGTGGGGTGATACAAAGCTTGAAATAGTGACCCGATCAGTGAGCAAGAGTGTTGTTTTTTTTTAAGTGAAACCAGTGTTCTTTTTCAAAAACAAAAAACTACATAACCCTGATTTCTTGAAAGCTCAAGAATACGTAGGAGCGGGAATCAATTTCTGTCAGACCCATTTTTATTTATTAATTTTCATCTTAATTAATTTTATATCATTAACATCTAATTTTAGAAAATTGTTTTATCATGAGAAGGTCAATTTAGATGAGACGTCTTGTTAACCTTTTCAAATTTTTAATCTGGTGTCATTTATTAAACAATAATATTTTAATAATGAGATTAATTTAGACACAACATCTTGTTGATCTCATTATATTTTCAATGTATTTTGGGTAATGATATTTCTTAAGAAGGGGGATTAATTTAGATGAGACGTATTGTTAATCTTCTCAAGTTTTTCAATATATTTTATTCAATAGTAACATCTCTGATCAAAAAAGGAGTTAATTTGGACGAGACGTCCTGTTAATCTTTTGTTTTGATTAATCAACTTATTTTATCTCATTTTATTTAATTTTATGTTAATATCTAATTTGTGTTACAATTTAAGGTTAATTCGGACGGGACGTCCTGTTAATCCTTATTGTCACTGTTTGGTTTCTCACTGTCATTGTTTGGTTTCTATTGTCACTGTCTGGTTTCTCACTGTTATTGTTTGGTCTTTACTGTCACTATTTAGTCTTCTACTGTTATTGTCTGGATTCTTACTGTTATTGTTTGGTTTCTCACTGTCATGTTTAGTTACTGTCACTGTTTGATATTTTATCGTAACTATTTAGTCAAGTTGTTCAGTTTAAGATTAATTTGGATGAGACGTCCTGCTAATCTTATCGAAACTTCCACGTATGTTTTGTCTGTTCCTTTTCTAAAGAAGTTAAATAATTTTTGGGCTTCTTATAATGCGCACTATCAACTTGAGGTAACTGTTTTATAACGGACAGTTGTGAGGTGCTAATACCTTCCTCACCTGTAATTCAACTCCTGAACTTAGAATTTCACTTTTATGACCAGTGTTTTAAAAGAGGTTTTTCCACTATTTTACCTAAAAATATTGGTGGCGACTCCCTGTTTTCTACGTTTTCTTTACCGTTCTCCCTGTTTTCTTTTTGAAAGGATTTCGATTTGAATAATTTCAATTCTAAGGGTTAGTCATCCCGCCACGATCCCAATCTTGACAGTCTGAAAAGCAACTAAGTTTCACCTCCATCTCACGCATTCAAAGATTCTTTGAATCAAAGCTTTCCTTCTTGGTGAAACTAGTGCTACATCTACTTCATCTACGACTGTACACTTCTCAAAGCTTGCATATCTATGTTGCATGTACAGAACCTCCCTCTCTAACAATAAAAGTTCTTACCCTTTGTGTAACTTCATCAAGAAAGAGTTTTGTCTCTTATACAACAACTCTCTCAACAGCTATATAATTAATAAGCCTCTTCCTAAGCTCAAACAGATGAGTCTATATAAACAGAATCAACCTATTCTCCGATGCATCTCTCCAACAGAAACAAAAGAAATATTAGAAGAGAGAAAAATGAAAAAGAGAGACAACTCGTAAAAAGAAAAAAAATGAGCTAGAATATACCATAAAAGTGTAATGGAAGAAGAAGAAAAATGATGAACGACCATTGGACGTTCATGCACTCAAGCTCATATGAAATGAAGAAATGACAGTTTACTCAACAACGAGTAACCCTACCTGGAAGATCTGCCATAAAAACAAAGAAAGCTCGCTATGTGCACTTACCTTTCTTCTTAAATGCCATAGTAACTTGGGATATGTCTTCATGCACTTAAATGCATATTATCCCAAGTCATGCTTTCTGGCTCATTATATTTTCCAATCATCTTTCATTTTTTTATACTGAGCCCTATGGGAAAATTAAGCCTTCTTCTTCTTTACAAACCTATTTTCGTGGTTTATCACTTAGCTTTGCTAAGTCAAGGGGCTTATTTTATTTGAGCTAATTCTTCCAATCCTCTGGTAGTACAGGTCTGGTATGCTACCAGACTTAGTTAGTGTGGGAAACACTGTTCCCCTGGAGAAGCTTTTGAAAGAATACTCGGGGTTTGAGCCAGGAGTAGCTTGTGAAAGAATACTTGGGTCTTCCCCAGGAGTGGGTGTTGTAAAAAAATACTCATAGGAATCCAGAGGGGTCTGGTGTGTCAAAGCACGTGTTGTGCTTAGGCCAGGAATGGCCAGAGTCAAGAATACTCGTGGCCAGGAGTGGTCGATGTCAAGAATACTTGGAAGCACGGGGTGTGCTTAGGCCAGGAGTGGTCGGACTCAAGAATACTCAAAGGCCAACAGTGGCCGGTGTCAAGAATACTTGAAGCACGGGTGTTGCTTAAGCCAAGAGTGGTTGGAGTCAATAATACTCATAAGCTCAGTTTGGGCTATTTATGTAAAAGTTTTTACATAGTGGAAATCTTTCAGATTTGAAGGTACTGGATGTAGTCTCCAAGTTGGAGGTAAACTAGTATAAATCTCTTGCATACTGTCTCTTTCTCTCTTACTCTTTACTATCAAAAGTCTGGTGTATTATGATTGTTAAAATCGATAATAAAAGTCAGGCTAAAATACGTTCATTCAATCAAAGTAACACACTCTCTGTCTCTTCAAAAGTCTGATCCGCTGCATAACACTCTAAAAGTTTAAATATCATTTTTTAGTTTGAAAAAGTGAACAGACTTATTTAACCCCCCTTCTAAGTCTGTTCTCCAAACCAACAAATCCTATGTATTCAACAACATACTTGTTCCGTTTACCGTTTATAGAACTGAATGCAATATGGGGTATTATCTAGCTAACGGTAAGTATCTAGGATGGGCAACATTTGTGAAAACAATACAAATGCCACAAGGAGATAAAATAAAATTGTTCCCTCAACACTAAAAAGAAGTAAGAAAGGATTTTGAATGAGCCTTTGGAGTTCTCCAAGCACGATTTGCAATCATTTGTGGCATTGTACGTGCATGGCACATTGATACACTAAATAATATACTTTATGTGTGCATCATAATACATAAAATGATTGTCAAAGACAAACGATATGCGTACGAAGGTAATTTTGATTACTCTTATGATCATGTAAATGATAACAATTTTAACAATACTCAATATTTAAATTATTTGTTATTTTTCATTTACTTTTCCATTTCAATTTTTTTATTATTTCATTTTCATTTTTAGTTATATATATATATATAATTGTGACTTATTTATATTGCACTATATCTTTTTAATTTTGTCTAATTTTCTTACTTAAAAATTATTTTAATTTTAAGTAAAAAGAGTTTTTCAAAATAAAAAAAATATTGGGTTGACCCATGAGGTTGGTTAGGGCTTGTCTAATAATATACATCACACAATATAAATAAGTGACATATTTCTTTTATATATATATAATAAAAAAGGAAATAATAAAAAATTGAAATGAAATATACACACTAAATATTATTTAATAAATAAAAATAATAAATAATTTAAATACTTTTGTATTATTTTAAAAAAGTAAATTACATAATTTTAAAATAGCAATCTAGTGTAAAACCCAAATTTTGTATATATGTATTATCTATTAATGTATTAAATGGCCCAAAGTAACAACAGAAGTTGATGGTTTGGTAGAAAACTTGAGTGCTATCACTTGCAAAGTGGGTTGGTTTTGATTCCTAACTACCCCACTAACACTCTATTTTGCATTTGCACAGGGTGAAATCGTGGGGGACTAACAAATGACACACTTGTACATGATATATATTATTAGTTTTTAAATCCACCTATTTAATTGGTTTACATAGTATATATGTTATTTTCCTTAAATAATATCTCGATAAATAGATAACTTGTTATTAATAACAAAAATAACCCATCAATATTATTCGACAAAAACACATTGAAAAAAGATTCAGTTTTAGGTCTTGAATTATTTAATAAACACCAAAAGGCAACACCGTAGAGGTAAAAAAGAAGAACAAAAATGCTAGTCTTCATTATGGAAATTATTTTAGGTCATTTTGATTACGATTTCTTTACCCGTACTCTTCATCAATTGTCAAATGATACCATATAACAGTTGCATGGAACAAAATATTCCTTCTCACTAAACTAAACCTATGTTTTGTTGTTTTAGAGAAAAGCTAGGTGTGACAAAATAAAAATTCATGAAGTATGGGAACCCTAATTACATAGAGTGAAAACATGATGTGCATGTAAACTAAGAATGAGAAGCTTTGAGACGCAATCCAAATTAATGTGACATTGATGTGACAAACAATATCGATATTGCATAGTTTAAGATAGAGGTTTGGCGGCTTAAGTAAGTGTAAGCAAACCCTAAAACAAGGTTGTCCCGTATCTAGGAGATTGTTTTTGCTGTGAGATCAAAATTAATGGTGCTACAAAAAAGAGATATATTTTCCCAATGTATGCACACACATTCAAATTCTACACTCTGTTGTGTTCAACTTTATTACGTGTAGATGAAAAGGCCAACACATGCAGGCGGGTGAGCGTGTGAGTGTGAGCATGACCACTCGTCAGAAGCATTACAAATGAAGAAAAAAAAAAGATAAATACCATAGGGATCAATATACTTACAACCAAAGATTCTTTCTTTCATTGTTATTTGACTGCTCTTTGATCGAGAAATTATTATATTATTATTAGTTATACATTCAATTAATAATTATTTAACATATACAAAGGTTGTTTGGATAATTGGTTTTTTATATATTTTCATTTAAACCGGATTTTTTAATAATTGATGTAAAACTTGGTTATTAAAATAACCTTTATGAAATATTAATTAATGAAAAAATACAAATTATTTTAATAATTACTATACAAATTTTAGAACATCAATTATTAAAAAATGATATACAAAAATTAAAAATATAAATTGTATTTCCATCTTAAAATAATTATTGATTGAAGCTAGTACAAACTGCCAAGGTAATAAAAACCGTGTAATGATTTCTCTTATTTTCATGTGTTTACGTAGGCTACCCTTTTCTTCCATTATAAAAAAGTCAAATTAATTTTTTCATTTATTTTATTTTGCTTCTTTATCGCTTAAATACTTTGTTTTATTCTTATTTAATAATTAATAATATATATATTAAAGAAAGTTAAAGATTAAACGCATAGATCACCGATGGGAGAAGCAAAATCAAGGATTAATATTCGACTTTAAATTGAGGGACAACATTGTTAAAAGAAAAGCATTTACTTTCTTTCTCTTCTACTACTTTTACTTCCTATAGCAAAGAATAATGGTGGTGTGTGTATATATATAGATTTTCCCAATTACAATTGATGTATATAATTTTCAAAAACAATGTGCTTGGTTTATCGAATAGAGAATATATATATATATATAGATGGGTACTGGTCATCTTTGTACACTTATATCTCTTGAAGAAGCCAACCAAGGATAGTTTCCGTGGACCACACCACACACCACTTGCAACTTTTGTCTTGCTGAATCATTTACACCATATTCCTCACTCCACACACATGCTCTGCGATTCCAAAGCAAAAATGTTGCATTCCATTTCCACTTTCGTGAAACCTCTCTTTCTTAATTTCTCGACCACCTTCAGATAAATAAATTCAATATACAATTTGTCATTGGTCATAATGCAAAGACGTGTAAATATATAAGAGGTATAGCAAGACACAAAACAAAACAAACTTGCTACTGCAGAGTGTGCTCATGACAGATCAAAGCATGCATATTCTCAATCAACACTACGAGTGTTTCAGTTTACAACGCATATATACTAAAATTGTACGTAAGAAGAGATATAAGTTTGATTTTCGTTAAACATACTTTTTGATACAATAACTTAATACAGTTGCATTTATGAAAACTGATCAATATTAAGATAGAAGGGTATCTACCAACAGATAATGACAGTGGTAATTGTTTTGGACCCGTAGTTGAATATGAATGTGCAGTAGAATTAGATGTGAGAAATGCTCCACGATATAATTAAAGTGTACAATATCTTAGTCAACAACTAGATATGTCTTTCATTTCAGTCGTGAATCTTGTTATGATTCGGGTGGTAGGTGGTGTATAAAGAGTAAGCTAGAGGTAGGGAAACTTTTAGTCATTTCAAGAAAACATGTTTTTTTAACCAAATTTTGATAACCACTGTAACTAATTTTTACATTATTTTGATATTAACATTAAAAAATTCAAATTCTACGTAATAAAAATTTCAAAATATACCATTTATGTCACTAATAATATAATAATAACATAAGAATTAAGCAATGATAAATGACAATTTTCGTTTTTGAAAAACACACATGTTGTTTTGTTTTGGTGATTGGATAGAATTGAAGTGACCATCTATCATGCAAGCTCCATTAGTGTCTCAAAGTTAGAGAGTTGTACTATGTGGTAGCAATGAGGTCAATAGGGCAATGATGGTAATATAAACATACCAACCTAGACACACTAGTGTAGATAGGTAGAATAATATTCCTTGAAAGTATGCCTCTAAATTGACTGGTAGCTCTTCCACTTTACCATAACATGACAATTGGAGGGAGACAATAGTGAAAGTCTAGGCTCTTCATCTCCCTATTGTTTGGCTGAAGGGGGAGACTCCAACTCATTAGGGAGGGGAGGGGTAAGGAAAGTCACTTTCAATGGTGATATTGACCCCATATTCTTGGAATATCAATGGATACCATTGGAATCTTCTTTACAATATTTTGTCTCAAGAATGAAGCCAGGTGCAAATATAAATATATATATATATATATATATATATATATATGTGTGCATCTTGGAACATGATTGGCATGGGTCTATGGTCACTTTGGCTTTCTTGCAATTCTTTGATCGAAATAGTAGGTGGGAGGGTCCACCATGCTTAGTGGAAACCTTTAATTTGATTCTAGCTGTGTACTTATACTTTACTAGTCATTCATCCTCAAAATTCTTGGACGTTTCTTCCAACTCACAATCCAGTGTCTTTGTGTGCGTCTTTTACTTTCATCCACACACCAATTAATTCCACCATAGTCACACTATCCAAAGCACATGCATTGTTTCCCACTATATCTTAAGATCATAGCATGGCCCAAATTTAAACCAAAAACAAGGGCTCAAAAATGGGCTTCAACTTTCGTACTATATATATGAGCCCATTGGTAACCAACCCATTTATGATCCCGTTATTGGAATTGGGCTAACCCATGAAGAGATCAAGATTTATGGGAACCTAAAATTGGCCCATGGGTCCTTTTCATGAGGCCCCAAAACGTGGATGTTCTATTATTTCACCAAAATAAAAAGTGGGTATTGACCCTTAAAAAAGTGGGTATTTTATGATCCAAAGTCTAATTTATGATCAAAGTGTAAAAACATTGTTTAAGAAAGTAGAATGAAATTTTTTTTATTGAAAATTGTATAATGATCGATTAGAAATCAGATTCGTGAGTTATAGTACCGGCTAGAAGGGTATGTTGTGTCCTAACACTTAGTTTTGGTAAATTTTATTTAGATTCATGAATTTATGTTTCATTCTCTATTTAATAAGATTCACAATGTTTTCCTTACAAGTAATATTTAGTATTTACAGAAAATGTCCCAACAATGTGCAATGTACACAAGAATACAAATCAATGAATTCTTAGTAATGTAGTGTACACATTTCATTGGCAAGTGAAATACTGAAGTAGTTCAACAAATGAAAATTACACCAGCATTTTGTCAAAACTGTAAATCTGTGTTCAGATTTCTCAAGTCTATGAATGGTATCTACGGTTTCATCATATTGTCTCAATTTATCACCAATCATCACAACCAGAAGTCACCTCAACAAAGTATTTCCTAAGATGAATGAGAATTAATAGGTTGATCAATGAAATAGCTAAACAAAATAAATAAATATGAGTTATTGATACACACCAAACACAAACAGCTATTATCATCCATGAAAATTAAAAAGAAGTCAATAAACATAGATAGAGAATTAATCAATGAGAGGGAATAAAATAACAAGTTAAGAAACAGAAACAAAGGCTAAGGTCTCTCACTGATATCTCAGCTTGATCCTAGAGTTAACACTGCAAGGTGTAGCTGGCCACACTACTGCACCAAACAACTCTGAGTACATTTCCATGAAGAATTTATCAACAATTTCAACATATGCAGGACAAGTGAGTCTAGAATAGTAATGAAGAACCTCTTCAATGTCCAATATGTATTCCACATTGTTCATGTCCAACATCTCCAACTCCCTCAGCTTCTGTTCCACCATGCAATATCTGTGTTCTTTCATACCAATTGAAATGAATGGTGATGATGATGAATCTTGTTGTGGCCTACCCTTTTGAATTGTTAACCCTCTCTTGTTGTTTCCGTTGTCACATTCTTCATTTTTCACCACCTTGTTCTTCTTCTGAGAAGGACTTTTGGTTTTTGACAAGCTAATGTAGCTTCCATTATGATAGACCTCATTATTTTCTTGCTTTGTTTGAGATGATGAAATTGGAGAATCTTTCTTCTTGATCCTTCTCATTGTTTTCTCCTTTTCTGATTCCCATTGGTCAGAGAAATCAGTGTACAACTTGTCCGTGTCTTGGTAACTTGTGTTGCTGTTCAATTCCATGGCAGAGAAGGGGTTGTGTGGAGAAGCTTTGGGAAGCCTTTGGTAACCTGGTGAGAAGAAGGACTTGAAGTTCTTTATAGTCTTTTGGAAGAACTTCTTGGTGCTGGAAATGGAACTTCTTAGCAGCATTGGTGATGGTGGTGATGCTGATGGAAAATGGTTGTTACTAATTCCTGTATATAATTAAATTATGAAAATTATGAGATTTTTTTGGTGGGTACCTTCTGATGCTGATAAGGGACACAATTGTTTTGTATCTACCTGTGTGAGAATGTGTAAATGTGTCTCTTTTCAGGTTGTAGTTGGAGATGATATCAGTGAAGATTTCTTTCCTTATACAGTTGACAGAAGCAGAGGAGCCATTAAAAGAGACTTTAGTTTTTCCTTTTGGATGAATATGATCAATGGAACTCTTTTTTTCTCTATAATGTCATAGGCTATCTATCCCTTTGCTTTTGTTGTTCTCTTTTTGTCTTCACTCTATCTTGTGTTGTCCCTCTTCTCTTTCCGCTTCCTAACATGGCCCCACAACCTCCAAACTAGGAAGATTGTGACACTTTTACATTATAAATAAGTTTTGTAAGTTTCGTTGCTTTTACTTTTGATGGTGGAGTTGGTATGTAGCCTCTTTGGGAAAATGAAAGGGGATGGTGGTTGTTGAATTGGCCCTTTCTTGAACAATTTTGTTCCTATATTTTATGGCATCTTTTCTCCTAATAAGGAATCACTAATCAAATCATTGTTTGGCTTAATTGCTCATGTTACATGTATACGTATATATAGTACCAGTATTCTTAAACACATCTATCTATTGACACATGTTATTCTAATTTAACTTGAATAACACATGTTTTAACTTATGAAAACAAATGGTACTTGTAGAGCATTTAATTAAGTAGCACTTGGTTTTTGACAAGCTTGCAAGACAAGAGAAAGAAAGGCCTTTGCTTGTATGCTTTTCTCGAAAGGTCAGTAACTTACTACACGTGACTGAACAATGACCTCACAATGCAAGTACATACACCAATGTATTTTTCACTACAATTTTGTCCATTTCATATTCTTTAACAAGCAAGTCATTACAAAACATTACTTTGTTTCGTTTTGTGGAGAGATCTCAGCTGATTGTGTTTCATATCTATGGCTTATTTACTTTGAGAAAGAACTTTATGTAACCACCACCTTTACTTGGTTTTGTATCAGCATTATTTACATTAAGAAGTTAGCCTTGCTATTTGATGATTATTTGTTGCAGTCTGTGGCATTGAAGGACAGTAGTTCTTCTAATCAACTTCAAACACATATGGAAACAATATGAGATAATGCTATTTTTTCGTTTCAGTAGAAATTAACTATAAGTTAAGAAACTCACAACAATTCATTTTGTTCAATCAATTGAGTTAATCCTTCTTAACATATAATGCTAAACTGTGATACACTAATAGAGTAATTTGGAGATAATTGGCTTTTCTACAATTTTGTATTCTATATGCAATTGCTACTGCTATTAATCATTGTCACTAATATATTTTTATCTAGTTTGAACACAATAAGGTGAAAAACATAATATAGGTGTGGGTTGGGTGGTTAAAGTGTTCATTTTGTATACAGTTGAAAAACAAAGTTATAAAAATAAAAAAATCTAAAAATTAATAGTAATGATCTATGTCATTTAAAATAGTAAAAACTCCGTTTAATTATAGAATTTTTTTCTTCCTACTTGCAAACCTCAGTTTGCAACTTTCCACGTTTAAACAAACACGGTGTCAATGTGGTCGTGTGTTGGTGTTATAGGACGTTTCCTGGGTTACTATGGTCAGGTCAAAATCAATTATATCCTATGCTGAACAACTTGGGTATGTACTGTTATTTTCTCTGTTCATCTTTCTCTCTGTCTTTATGAAACCAGTATCACATGTGGCATTTAGAAATCAGAACCTCGTTATTCAGTTGCTAGTTATGCTCATTTGGCGTTAACTAATGATAAAAGAAAAAATGTTCGCACACCCCACTATGCAGAGATAGAACTTCAGATAAGTGATAAATGTAATAAATGATAATGATTTGACAGAAAGATGAACAATGGAAGAATAAAAGGTTTTGTAATGAAAGAAGAAGATTAATTCATTTGAAATATAGAAATTATTAAAATTAATATTTGTTTCTTATAACAATCTATATATATATATATATGATAGAATTGTGAAGTTTTAATTTAGATCTGATTACGTATTTACTAACTGTGTCTAAGTTTTATTGGTATACATATTGTTACTTATGATTAAAATAATTAGTAGGACTTTTTTTATTATTATTTACATACTATGTAATTTAATTATACCACATTCTTTTTCACAGAGATATTCTTTAGTGGATAAATTGAAGAATAATATCTTTTAAAAAGGCAATTCTTCTCCTTGATTATTTTCGGTCTTGGACATGAGTGGTCTAACACATTTGGTTAATGGTACTACAGCTATTATACAGAATAACTTGGATCCAACCCACAATCTCACTATTGGCATTTTTCAACGCAACAAATAGTAGCACTGTGTTTGATTTAGGTCCCATTAATTTTTTTTTGTCTTTTCCCCTTATTTCCTGCTAAGACAGGTGGGTTTTTAGTATGTTTGTTGAACAATTATGTATAGGCCAATTTTCTATTGACCAAGGAACAGAACAATGACTAAAGAGTTGGTGTAAGATTTTTTTATTTTAGTCAAAAATTAGTCCAGGGTGATGTAGTGTTTTTCTTATCAGTAGTTTGCATTTTACTGCACTAACTAGTACATGATTTATTTACTGCATTGAATCTTAATCCACGTTAGTTCTCTTAACTTGCTCTACTGATGATCACCTACTTATGTTTTTACTTCAATATTGGTGTGAACATTTCAATAATCCATTACCATACTCAAGATCAACTTTGATATTTGGACACTAAACAATTCACATCATTTTTTATTTTCTAATATTTTATTATTATTATTACATCATTTATCACATTTTCTATTTCTTCGTATTTGTATCAATTAAACACAATAAATAAATACCAAAACAAAATATGATTATATAAATCTTGTTAACTTTTTTTTAATATCAACAAATATTAAATGATAGTTTTTTGTTAGAGTGTTAGTGGGAGAATTCAAGACTTGTCCCCTCCCTTCTCTTATCATTCTTTATATCCATGTAAATCTTGTAAAGATAACTCAAGATGATTTTTGACATGAACATTTAAGTAGTAAAAATAAGGTGTGAATTCTTGATCTTCTATTTCTAAATCTCTATCGGTCCTCATTTTATTAACATTTTATATAAGAATAATAAATGTTTACACTGATAAGATGATGAGAGGTCTCTTCTTCTTTAATCAGGTCTCGAGTTTAAACTTAGAAATAAAATACATTTAAATGTATAAAAATGTATTTTACCCTTATAATTAGACTCATTCAACCTGAACGGTGTGTGTGAACCATATTGCCCAACATTTTAAATAAAAAAAAAAATCTACATAACAGTTTTCTTTGTGGAAATTGACAAGTAGGATAAGAAACCAGGGGTAAGACAGAAGCAGCCTAGGACTAATTGTAAGTGCTATACACAATGGAGACAGTCATATACTAGTAGCTACGTAGTAGCTACAGTTGCTTGATACTTGATGATGCTGATTGAGAAAGAGAACAACTTAGCACTTGCCCCTGGGCCAGGATTTGAGCAAGACTAACCAACAACATATCAAATCTGATTAGGACAATAGCATAGCCTACAAATCAAGTTTGAGGATTAATAGAAAATGTCCACGCATCCATCTCTAGAGTTTGGAACCAGTCTGCATCACACACTGTTAGCAAAGTAATATTAGTCTACGGTCTAAAAACTCGTGCTTAATTCTTACGGATACGGTTCAGTTGACCCCTTATTATTACACACATGATGATCTAAGCTATGTCTCTCTGTTCCTTACCTCGTATTTTCAACCTCAATAACTCTGTACCTATTTTATAGTTCTACTCATCTTAAGGCATAGTCATATGCTGATAATAACTCTGGTTCAAGATAATTAATCCTCTGTCATGAATTGATCACTGCATGAAATTTAGACCATTGAATATAAATAGATAACATATATATTTTGTTTTAATATATAGTTAATTTGACATTTGAATGATCAAACTTTCTCTATACCGTGTCTAGTAAAAATTTACAATTGAGAATTTTTTAAAGAAAAAAACTTTAGTAAATTGTTTTAGATGGGCACTTATGTTCTTAGTTTTGCAGAAAGAAGTAATGTGCATATGAAGGATTCAGCACTTGTGATTAGGTGTATTTATTGAAGGGTGCTGTTAGAGACATCAGGGACAAGGTCCATGAGTTTGACATCTGGATTATGGTTTGATCTCAGAAAATAGAAACCAACGTCATATGATGGCCGATCTCTGGATTGGCCTCTTAAGGACTAAGGAGAGTCCCTCTCACTGTGAAGTGACTTAACAGTAACATCATAAATATTGGTAGAAAAAAGAATGTATGCTTTTTGGACACACTCACAGAAACAAAAATCATACATCTCAGTAAATACATTGTCCACTGCAAAATGCAAGCTCTGATCTCCAACCAATTCTTCCAAGGTATTTCTAGTTTTGTACAAGTCTAAAATATATCAAATGTATATGGTATGAATTAATGTATCAACCACTAGAGCCATTTTCCAATATTCATCCAAATTATGAGCCTTAGCAAGGAAAACAATAAATTGAACTAAAAAGAATTGCAACTTATGTGCCAATCAATTTCATTGGTGACAGCACCATTTTCCCTTCAATTTCTGACATTTGACAATTGTAGCAAGCAGTATATTACCACATTTGGTAGGATTTGTCCTAATCAAGGACTTGTCCTTGAGCTTACTCTCATCAGACTCAATGTGCCTGATCTTCAAACAAAGCTTCAATCTCCTCTAAGCTCTTGCCTTTGGTCTCTGGTAGAAAGTAGTAAAAGAAAAGGGTGCCTAACACCATCACCCCACCAAGCACAAAGAACATTCCACCAAATGTTATTGCTTCTGAAATGCTAAGGAATGACATGGACACCAACCCACTCACCAAACGGTTCATAGAAATGGCCAAGCTGGAACCTTGGGCCCTTAACCTCAGAGGGAAAACCTCTGATGAGTAGACCCAAGTAGTTGGCCCAAGCCCAATAGAGAAGAAGGACACGGCAGCACAGAGAGCAACCACACATAAAGCAATGGCCCATTCAGGCTTGTCATCAGATAACCTAAGCAAGGTGCAGCCCAAGCCCAGTACAAGCAATGAAACTGCCATGCCAAATGAGCCCAACAACAACATGGGCCTCCTCCCAAACCTGTCCAAGAACAAGGCAGACACCAAAACAAAACAAGTCTTAACCACTCCCATGATGATTGTAACACCAAAAAGATGCTTCTCTCTCTGAATCCCAGCTTCCTTAAACACTTCTGGACTATAATATATCACAGCATCATTCCCTGAAGCCTGCATGAAGAAGTTCACACCAATAGCGGCAACAAGAATCCTAAAAACAGGCCTAGTAGGCCTAACAAGCAACTCCTTCCAAACCCCTTGTCCATGCCACATACTAGAAGTGGTAGTAGTAACAGTAGTATTATCAACATTAGTAGAAAGAGGAGAAGAATTTGGTTTGTACTTGTTTATGAAGGAAGCAGCTTCTATTATCTCTTGAAGCCTCAATTCAGCTTCTCCTTTGTTCTCTGATGTTTTGATCAAAACCTGTTTTGCTTCTTGAAACCTACCCTTCACTACAAGCCAACGAGGTGATTCAGGCATTGCTAGAACACCAAGTGCCACAAGAATAGCTGGAAAGGCTGAAAGACCAAGCATGAGTCTCCAGTTAAGGTTGTTTGGGAGGGAAGAGAGAGCATAGTTGGAAACATAACCGAGTAAAATCCCGACACTGATGAAGACTTCAGGGAGTGATGTGAGGAACCCTCTTGTGAGAGTGGGAGAGAGTTCAGCCACATAGACTGGTGAAATCATGAGGGAGTAACCAACACCAATGCCAGCAACTACACGACCAGCCATTAGGAATGTGAATGAAGGTGCCATTCCCATTAACAATGCACCCATTAGGAATGTTGCTGCAGCAATCATTATTGTGTACCTTCTCCCAATCCAATCAGAGGTCTTCCCTGAAGCAAGAGATCCAACCAATGAACACACATTCAAGCACCCAACAAGGATTTCTACTTCAACTGATGTGATCTTGAGATCTTCCCTTATGAGAAGTGAAGCACCACTCATCACCCCAATATCTGCACACACACATACATGAATAAAATTACCCCTCAATTAACTAGTGTCTGGTTCACAGGTGAGGTTATCCAAACATATATGATTGGAGGCAAGTAAGTTTTTAATCTGTAAACCAAACAGAATTAGATGTCGGCATACGGAATTAACATTGGATGGTAACTTGAAGGGAACTTTATTTTCATAACTGATTAGCCAAAAATAATAAGCCAGAAGAAAATTCATAATCCATTAATCAAACAGAGTTAAATGTTTACCAAGGGAATCAACATTGGATGATTATGAAGAAAATCAACCTGTTAAAGTTTCTGAATTTTGTGTGTGTTTGATCTGGGAAATTGTGATCGTGGATTATCTACTAGGCATTTAAATTGTGAACAAATTCACTGGTTACTCACCATAGCCTAGGAGAATGGAGTTTGTGGAAGCCAAGATAGCAGCACCAAGTGCATATTTGTTGAGATGATGCTTGCTTTGGCTTGAAACACAATCATGTGACATGTTGTGAGAGCTAGCTTCAGCATCCCAAGTTGCTTCCTTTTCTTCATTGTGATCAGCTTTTGCAGCAGAAGAATCCGAGGCAGGAAGAGGGTAGTAATGATTGTCTTCCATTTGTGAAAGGAACAAGGAATGCAGAACAACAGCAACAAATGACTTTGAACAAAATTTGTACCACAAAGCCTCATATAGAAGACACGCGACACCTATCTACCATATAATAAAATTAATCAAAAAAAAAATATCTACCAATAAAATAACGATAAACATGATGAATAGATTAGCCTTGAAGTGTTTGACTTAAATAACGGGATTTTATACTTGTTCGTCAAGAATAACACCGTTTTGAAAATTATTGGTTTTAAAATAGTGTAAGCAAGATACAGATTAAGTATAAAATCTTAAAGTTTTGGAGGAAAACCTAAAAAAATATACAGAACTCCATAAAATCTTAAAGTAAAAAAGATTATCATATTCATCCTCTAAATATGAAATGGTCACTGATTAAGTATTTGAAATATTTTGTTTATAAATAGGTTCATGAAAAATCAAAATATATCTAATTAAGTTTTCTAAATATTCTTGAGTTAGATTTTTACAGTTTTATGGTAAAAAAAATCTACTAAATTGATGTTGAATGATTAAAAATCAAAAAGTCTCCATTTTAATGTCCATTTGATATATAATTGGCGAAATAAAATTATAAAAATAAAAAAATTTAAATATTAATATTGACCCTCCATACGATTTGAGTCAAAACTTCATTTAACTTTAACTGTAACATCTTTTTTTTGAGATGATCAAACCTCAATTTGATCAATGTTAACGGAAAATCAAATAATTAATTATTTCATTAACTTCTGTGTTTCATTACTAAAAATTAAGGGGATGGACATTTTCTTCACCTATTTGCTTTGCTAGTGGCAACCCATTTTTGAATTTTCTCAATCGATAAAATAGTTATTAAATAAAAAATAATTAATTATGTATGTGAAATTATGAATAGATAGATAGAGACCAAGAAAAATGAACGTGAAAAGGACGAAAGATATAAAGCACGTGTTTAATTCTCCCATCCACAACAACCGCAGCACTTGAGTCCCACAAAAAGATTTTTGTTTGAAATTATTGATTCTTTAAAAGGGAAATTTTCCATTGTTTTCCTAAATTTGTATGGTTGAATTTATTTAGAGGAAGTTAAGTTTGAATTTAATTATGATATGCTAATTTTATCCAGTTGATTAATCATAAATCATCACGTTGAAATTTTGTCTTTAATGGTAATTACTTAAAAGTCATATTTAAAGTAATATTTAATTTTTGAAGATGAATAGCCTGGCTGATTGAATTGAGTGTGTGAGTTGTTATTAACTTAATTCTATATTTGATTTTTTTTTTTTGAATTTCTGGTAATTTTGACCTTCAATCTTTAGCTTCCAATTAAATACTAGTATTTTTTTTAAAAAAATTGTTACAAATAAAGGTGACAAAACAGTTACTTGTTTTGTCAAAGCCCGTTAAACTAGAATGATTTAAGAATAAGGTTTGTCCCACCTAATAGCGGGCCAATAGGCTCACGTGTTAGTGCGTTAAAATAAGAAAATCTGATTTTTCAAGAAAAGATGATGAGTTAGGTCAACCAATTTTTTTTAAAAATATTACATGTCAAATTAATATGAAAAACCAAAGAAAATCTAAAAAATACTTTTTAAAAAAACAAATTAAAGAGAATATTATCAAAAGAAAATATAAGTAGTGAGATATGTGATTTTTTTAGTTTTAGAAAATAAAAATATAAACATAAATAAAATGTAGTATAAATTAATTTATTATTAATATTTATATTATTTTAATCCTTAAGTGAGACTTACCGTCTAACCCATCCCGCCAAGGTGTTGGTCCATTAAACTAACATGTCAATCCCTAGTAAACAGCAAGCTAAGTTTTTTTGTTTGTTAGTCATTTTTTGTGGGTTAGATGAGCCAACCCGATGAGAGTATCCGGTTTATCATCCATAGTTACACATAAAAAGGCATTAACTCATAAAATATGGTTCAAAAGCCAAACAAAAATAGTGATTTTTATACTAAAATAAATATAAAGAATATTAATAGGTGATTATTTTAAATAATACATTTTTATTCCTTTTAAACAATGTTTCAGTTTCAAACCTTGTAAATTGTATTGGTATTTTATGTTTTATTCCTTTTAAACAATGTTTGAAATTTAAGACTTCTTCTTCATTTAAAAACTAGAAGTATGACATTGCATGAGTTTATTTAAACCATCGTCATAATGAATATAAATATATTTTAGAAAATAATAATTAGATAAATTTGGAAGTGGTACAATTCCAATGGGTTTTGGTAAGATAAGTTACTTGGTAAAGGGCTAAAGCGGCCTAAATGTATTTTTTTTCATAACTTATCATTTAGGAATTTTGAGGTATGGTTGGTTGCCACATGTCTTAATGTGTGAGAATTTGCTTTGGTTAAAGTTTTTTGGCACTTGGATGTCAAACGAGTGTGATAGAATTTGAAGAAGTTTGTTTGGAGGTCATAATGCTAATATTTTTGCTCAAGCGAGCCAATTCTTGCTTGAGAGTGAGCCTGTGAGTGAAATGAGGTTTGTGTTCTAGGCGAAATTCGATCAAGCGAGGACAACCTCACTTGAGCAAGAGTCAAATGGTTAGGTTTTATCAAAATTTCTCTTAAGGGAAAGAATTTTCGCTTGAGTGAGCCTCACAGGTGAGGTTTGTATGAATTTCGCCTAGGTGAGGAATGTCTCGCTTGAGCGAGTTATGATTGGGGGATTCTGCCCAAGCGAGAATAGTCTTGCTTGAGTAAGCACACTTGGTTGGTTTCTGTTTGATTCTCACTTAGGCGAGGATGCTCTCGCTTGAGCGAGATACAAGGATCTATTTGTTGTCTTCCTTTTACTTAAGTGAGATAGTCTCGCTCAAATGAGCCATCTCTCGCTTGAGCAAGCCCTCGAACATTTGGTTTTCTTGAATTGCCTTGTGTGCAATGTCTTGGGCCTACTCTTGGGTATTGTTTTTGAATGCAAATATTTAAAATTGTAGATAATTGTGTCTTGTAGGGCCATCTTAACACGGATGTGAATTTTTGAAAAAAATTTCCTTGTATTTTATTAATGGTGTGACAAAATATATATGAAAATAATTAATATAATAACAAACACGACAATGCACAAAATGATATGGATTTCACATGGCTGACTAGCATATAAGTGATCACTTTAGATTCATTCGATCATAAAAACTATACTACACTTTATAGGTTGAAATAACCTTTTTATTAATTTTACACATTAAATTATATTGGTTTATAAACACCTCTAGTAATACCCATCCCAATCAATTTCAATATTGTGAAACTTAATTAGACATAATGATATTAATATCATAATATTTATACCTTATACATGTATATATCAAGTGATTTAATTAGATACCGTATATATGATTAATCGATTCTTAAAGTTAAATGATTATAAAATATCATTTTATTCTTTTCAGTTATTATAACAAAATTTAATTATGCATGAAACATCCCGACTTAATGAGGACAAGCCCGAAAACCGGGGAAAATTTTTTGCGTTCAAATTCCTGAATCGGGAAAGAAAACGGAGTCGGGAAACAGAAAATGGGGTCAGGGTGTCACTCACTTGACGAGATCCTGATTCAGTTAAGCGGAACTAGTAAAAGTCGCTTGAGCGAGCGCCTACTCGCTAGAGCGAGTCCCTGGACTCGGTGTATTCCTTCATTCGGAATCGGAACCTCCTATCACTCGGGGATGGTCCCTTCAGGTCATGCCTCACTCAGAGATTTCTCACTCATAGTCAGACCCTTATTCTTTGCCTGGGAGGTCTCATCTCAGACATGGTTCACTCGGAGGTATTTTAACCTACATTCGGAAATGATTCTCTCGGTCATACCTCACTCGGAACATTTTAACCTTCCTTCGCTCGGAAGTAGTTCCCTTCGGTTATGTTTCACTCGGAAATATTTTAACCTTTCTTCACTCGGAAGAGGTTCTATCGGTTATGTCTCACTCGGAAAACACCTTGATCTCTCTTCACTCGGAAATGGTCCTCTCAATCATGTCTCACTCGGAAGTGCTCTAACCTTTCTTCACTTGGAAGAGGTTTTCTAGGTTAAGTCTTACTCAAAATTATTTAAACCTTATCCACTCGGAAGAGGTTTTCTAGGATATGTCTCACTCAGAAACATCTTGACTATTCTTCCCTCGAAAGTGGTGCTCTCGGTCAATTCTCACTCGGGAGTATTTTAGTCTTTCTTTCCTCGGGAGAGGTTCTCTCAACTATGTCTCACTCGGAATCGTCTTGACTATCCTTCCCTCGGAAGTAGTCCTCTCGGACATATCTCACTCGGAACTATTTTAACCTTTCTTTCCTCGGAAGAGGTTCTCTCAACTATGTCTCACTCGGAATCATCTAGACTATCCTTCCCTCGGAAGTAGTCCTCTCGGACATATCTTACTCGGATCTATTTTAACCTTCTTCACTCGAAAGAAGTTCTCCCAGTTATGTCTCATTCGGAAACATCTTAACCTTTGACATTTCTCATACAACAACACTCCCAGGATAATTCAAGCAACGTCATAGCATTACTTATATATATTTCCACAATCCAGAATAGTTCAAACTTATATATATATGTTCAAAACAAAACGATATACATATGAGCCGGCCAAGGCTATATCAAAACTATATACAATATGTACACTACATCTGTACAAGTACTCCTCACTCGGACTTGAGGATCTCTCATCTTTCGCCATCCCGGCCTAAATCCACTGAAAATATAGCCACAAGTAGGGGTGAGCATTTTACATATTAAATGACAGTTATTGACTCAGATCAATCTTCCAATTCTCAACTATACAATATAATGTCTCAAATAAATAACAACATACACTGTCATTCAATATGATTACTCACACATCATCATCTAATCAGGATTTACTCAATTCATTTAAGGCTATATAATTCACGTATTCTCAATAACATATACACATAACCATACAAGTCACTCTACACTCGGCAACATTTATCAGTGTACACACATTCAGTCAGTCGGATCCAATTGTTCATTATTAAGTTTTGTGTTGCAACATAGGCTCTCAGCCTTATACTCAGCTCTCAGCTGATCTGGCCGTTTTACTGGTACCAAACCGTTTGCCCTCTCATGTAACACAGTCACTCTCAGCGACAACGGCAGTGTTACGGGCAGCCCTGAGTCCCACTCAGTCGACTTGCCTTGAGTCCCACTCAAGGTCTTTCATAGCATCTCATGCATATACATTTAATTACCGATTCAATAATAAGCGTCTCACGCTAAATGCTCTCAGCATTTTCAATGGTGCATCCCTTGCATATTATTATTATAATTAGTACATTAATTCCATTTCAATCATCAAGCGTCTCACGCCATATGCACTCGGCATTCTCATTATCATCAACATGCATCTCATGCAATTCAATATAAAATCACAAACGGAAATCAGCATAACAGTCTCACACCATTTGCACTCGGCATCCACATTATCATCAACATGCATCTCATGCAATTCAATATAAAATCATAACGGAAATTAGCATAACAGTCCCACACCACATACACTCGGTATTCACATTATCGTCAACATGCATCTCATGCAGTTCAATATGAAACCACAAACGGAAATCACCATAACACCCAGTATAACAATTTCACCCGGAACCCGTCCATAAACCATTCATTTGAAATGTAAAGTACTCCCTACCTACCTGGAATAAGAAATCCCAGAAGCTCCTCGAGCTAACAAACACTGACCGATCGCTCTTCGGTCACTCCTTCTCGCTTAAACGACCTTGATTCCAGTCGTCAACCTCCAAACTTAACTTCGGAGAAACCCAAGGCTGTTAGCTCTCTTGAACAGTACCAACCTTACCAGCAGTGGAGGATTTCGAGCCTCCAAGACACCACAACGTTGCTCATGAGGAGGGGATAAAGAAGAAGAAGAAGAAGAAGAAGAAGAAGAAGAAGAAGAAGAAGAAGAAGAAGAAAGAAGAAGAAGAAGAAGAAGAAGAAGAAGAAGAAGAAGAAGAAGAAGAAGAAGAAGAAGAAGAAGAAGAAGAAGAAGAAGAAGAAGAAGAAGAAGAAGAAGAAGAAGAAGAAGAAGAAGAAGAAGAAGAAGAAGAAGAAGAAGAAGAAGAAGAAGAAGAAGAAGAAGAAGAAGAAGAAGAAGAAGAAGAAGAAGAAGAAGAAGAAGAAGAAGAAGAAGAAGAAGAAGAAGAAGAAGAAGAAGAAGAAGAAGAAGAAGAAGAAGAAGAAGAAGAAGAAGAAGAAGAAGAAGAAGAAGAAGAAGAAGAAGAAGAAGAAGAAGAAGAAGAAGAAGAAGAAGAAGAAGAAGAAGAAGAAGAAGAAGAAGAAGAAGAAGAAGAAGAAGAAGAAGAAGAAGAAGAAGAATGCGAACACCTCTTTTGGTTTGGTCCAAGTTGAACGAATCTTTTTTTTATATACTGAATTCCGACTCAGAATGGTCAAATCCGAGTAGAATGGCTAAAAAATAATTAGATCCGAGCAGGATGACTCAGATTGAAGCATTTTTGAGTAAAATATAGCCCTGTTGGAGATGAATCCGAGTAGAATGGTTCAAAAATGATCAAATCCGAACAGGATGACTCAGATTGAAGCATTTCCGAGTGAAATATTGCCCTTTTGGGATAAATCCGAGTGAAATGACTTAAGGAATGATCAAATCCGAGTGAAATGACTCAGAATGGATCAAATCCGAGTGGAATATGCTCCTGTTGGAGTGAATCAGAGTGGAATGACTCAAAAAGGATCAAATCCGAGTAGAATTACTCAGAATGAGTCAGTTCCGAGTGGAATGCTTCACTGATGAAGGTGAATAGGAGTGGAATGACTCCTTGTCAGAGCCATTCCGAGTGATGAATAGCTGACTCTGTTGGAGGATGAATGCTGAGAAGGATTGCTTTCTGATTGCATCTAATCCGAGTGAAGAAGTGCTGATTGAAGTGAATCTGATTGGGGAATGTTTTTCTGGGCGAAGGCTGAGTCCGAGTGAAATACTCCCAACATCCGAGTAAGCACATCCGAAGGAGAAATGTTGATTGAAACCTTCTGATTAAAGTGTGAAGTCCGACTCTCAGTGAATCTGGGTGGTCAGATTCCGATTGGAACAGAAGTCTGATTGTGAGTATATCTGGGTAGTCAGATTTTGATGGGAAGAAAACCGATTCCGAGTGAAAATGTAAAAGTTTCCAAGCCCTAATTGCAAAGAAGGTCAACTCCGAGTGACAAATCCGAGTGACAACTCCGAATGAATATTTGCCGACTGAACCATTCTTCAATCAGTTTTGTTGTCAATCTTCAATCGGTTTCCGAGTGACAACGACTGAATGAAAGGATTTCTGAATAAATGTGTCCGATTGGACTGAAGAAAGGAAAATCCGTGTGAAATCCTTCTGAAGACGACTCCCAAGTGAGTGCACCGAGCAGCTGATTGCCGAGTGAAAGCCATTCCTGATTGGAAAATAAGGGCGAGTGAGTGCATTGAACAATTGACGACTGAATGAAAATTCTGAGTGAGGAGAAGGCTCTTTCCGAGTGAAAATGTCCAAGAGTCCAATTTCTGAGTAAGAAGAAAGGCTCTTTCCGAGTGAAAATTGCCAAGATCCCAAATTCTGAGTGAGAAGGCTCTTTCCGGGTGAAGAATCTCTAAGGTCAGCACTAAGTGAAGAATCTCCAAGGTCAGCACTAAGTGAAGAATCTCCAGTCAGCACCGAGTGAAGAATCTTCAGTCGGTTCCGAGTCATTCCTTTCTCACCCACTCCCGAGTGAGTACTCTCACTCAAATCCGAGCTATCCTTTCACCCATTCCCGAGCCAATTTTCAGTCAGAACCGAGTGACACTTCAGTCAGTCAGCCCTCTTCAAACCAATTCCGTGTCATCCCTCCTCAAACCAATTCCGAGCCCCCATTTTCACCAATTCTGAGACACTTTTCACCAATTCCGAGTGACACTTTTCAATCAGCACCGAGTCCTCTTCAATCGGTTCTGAGTCAATTTTCACTCGGTCTGATTGATTGTTCCAATCAGAATTGCCTTGTTTGTCCCCTCAATCCAATTGCACACTTTTTCACTCGGATTCTCCTCACAGCGACCTAATACCGAGCAAAACTTCCACTCGGCCTTCCATAGGAGAGCTCCTCCCAGAAGAATTCTCACTCGGAAAGGACTATTTTCACTCGGTTTTCTATTGGAAAACCTTCATTCCACTCGGAATTGACTCCAACTATGGATGAATACTGACTGAGAGGCTAATCCTAGTCATTTTCACTCGGAATTCTACCATGCTCTCTCAGATTTCCATCATTTTCTCTCGGATTTCAACCATGCTGACTTGGATTTCCACTATCCAAGTGGATCCTTGAATTAAGGGAGGCGGCTCACTACCAGACGAAGGAAGAAAATGCTAAAGAATTCCCACCAGCCTCCTTTGTTAAGATCCAGGTTGTTTCCAACACACCATTCAAGTGGATGCTTGAATTTCAAAGGGCGGCTGGCAACAAGACAAAGGAAGAAATAATAAAATTTTCCCACCAGCCTCCATTCAGTTGTCAAAGAGCCAGGCTGTCCAAGCAATCATGCACATTTGGGGACTCCTATAAATACCCCAACAAAAAAGAAGAAAGGGGTCCAGAAGCTTTCACTTGAGAGAAAAAAAGCACAGAGAAGCATAAAAGAGAAGAGAACTCAGAAGCTTTCACCTCTCTCCAAAAACACGGTCATTCCCTCTCCACCTCACCGTACAACACTGTCCCTCTTCCTCCCTCCACCGTCCCTCACTCCTCATAGCCCCCTAAAACACTGTCTCCTTCTCCTCCACACCGTCCTCACCATACAGCCCCTCCCTCAACACTGTCCCTCTTCCTCTCTCAACCGTCCCAACTTCCTTCAAATACTCCCAACCGTCCTTCTCCTTTATACCCACACCAACCGTACAGCCCCTCTCCACACCGTCCTCATTCTCCCTCTCACCACTCCGTCCTCTCAACACCCCCCAACTCCATACTATCCTTTCTCTTCACCATACACCCCCCACCTTCCAACCGTACAACCCCAATCTCTTCTCCACACCGTCCCTCAAACCTCTCAAACACCGTCCCAGCACCTTTCCCATCCGTTTTCTTCCAAAACCGACCTGCTCCCCAAAACCGACCTGCTCCTCAACTTTCCAGCACTGACCTTTCCTAAACCACAATGCTGTCTAGCTCCTCCTTAAATCCCCAACACCGTCCAGCCCCCTTAAATCCATACCACACCGTTCAGTTCTCTTTCTCTTGTCACACTGTCCAGTGCGCGCTATCATATTGAGGTAACCGTTTTTATAACGGACAGTTGTGAGGTGCTAATACCTTCCTCACCTGTAATCAGACTCCCGAATTTGGAATTTCATTTTTATAACCAGTGCTTTAATGAAAGGTTTTCCCGATATTTTATCCTAAAAAATATTGGTGGTGACTCCCTATTTTTCTTTTCAAAAAAGATCGTTTTGAGGGTCGGCCGTGCCGCCGCGATCCCGGTCGCGACAAATAAGAAGAAGAAGAAGAAGAAGAAGAAGAAGAAGAAGAAGAAGAAGAAGAAGAAGACTGGTTGAATCTTGGAGGGAACAAGAATGGTGTCACTGCATGCACAAAAAAGAGAAGTGAGCTCAATTCTCTCTTCCTTTTTCCCAGCTCAGCGTAAGTGGCAGAGAGAGACAAAAATCATTTATATAGTCAAGAGGGGCACATGCGTAACTTCCTTGCCACTTTTAGTTAGTAAGCAATTAACTTTAATTTTCCCATTAATACTCTATTAGGATGTTACAATTCTCCCCTCCATCAAAGAATTTCATCCTCGAAATTCAAATATAAGTTTACCTTAATAAAATAGTTCAGGATATTGTTGCCTCATAGCATCTTCACGCTCCCATGTGTAAGAAGTACGTCGGTTCTATTGCCATGCTACCTTAACTAATTGTACGTCCTTGCTTCTTAAGCGTTTCACCGACCGATCCACAATACTAGTCGGCACAGCTACCGTAGTCAGATTCTCTCTGATCTCAACCTCATCATCAGGCATCTCATGAGTAATGTCAGGTAAGTATTTTCTCAGCTGAGACACATGGAATACACTGTGTAGATTTGACAGATGAGGCAGCAATGCAATCCGATATGCTACAGGACCGACCCGTTCTAGCACTTCATAGGGTCCAATATACCTGGGGTTCAATTTTCCATTCTTTAAGGCTCGTCCAACACCCTTATTAGGAGAAACTTTCAGGAATACTCTATTACCGACCTGAAACTCAAGCGGTTTCGTCCGCTTATTGTGGTAACTCTTCTGTCGGTCTTGGGATGCCTTCATCTTTTCTCTAATCATCTGAATCTGTTCAGAAGTTTGCTGCACAATCTCAGGCCCCAACCTCAAACTCTCACCGGTCTCCAACCAACATAGAGGTGTTCGACACTTCCTGCCATATAAAGCCTCATACGGAGCCATACCGATGCTGCTATGGTAGCTATTATTATAGGTAAATTCAATCAGAGGGAGGTACTGCTCCCAGCCACCACCATGTTCTAGCACATAGGACCTCAACAAGTCCTCCAAACTTTGTATAGTTCGTTCGGACTGCCCATCCGTCTGGGATGATAAGCTGAACTCAACTGGAGTTTCGAGCCTAACTCCTGGTGCAAGCTTCCCCAAAACCGGGAAATGAACCTTGGATCTCTGTCTGACACAATACTAGATGGAACACCGTGCAGTCGAACGATCTCTTGGATATAAATTTGTGCTAGTCTCTGTGGCGAGTATCTCATATTCATTGGCAAGAAATATGCAGACTTCGTCAATTTATCTACAATGACCCAGATAGCATCATGACCCGCTCGGGTCCTGGGTAACCCCATCACAAAATCCATAGCGATTGCATCTCATTTCCACACGGGAATTTCAAGAGGTTGTAAGTCACCGAACAGTTTCTGGTGCTCCACCTTCGCCTTTTGACAAATAATGCAACGAGCCACATAATCAACTACATCTTTCTTCAATCCGGGCCACCAGAAGTGCAACTTTAAATCATGATACATTTTTGTAGTGCCCGGGTGGATACTTAGCATACTTCTGTGAGCTTCATCAAGCACCATCCTTCTCAAATCACCAGAACTAGGCACATAAATCCGGCCCTTCATTCGGTAAATTCCATCCGAACCCTCGGTCAAAAATAGGTCCTTGCCTTTAGCCTGAGTTTCCTTCATCTCGGCTAAATAAGAATCCGACATCTGCTGCACATACACAAGCTTCAAGAACTCATTGGCTATTTTCAAAACATCGAGAGTTACTTTCCGAGACGATGAAACATCCACATGCAGGTTCATGTCTCAGAATTGCTCAAGTAACTCCATCTCTTTAACCATCATTACTGCCACATGAATGGATTTCCGATTCAAGGCATCGGTCACGACATTCGCCTTTCCCGGGTGATATCTCAACTCAAAGTCATAATCTTTCAAAAATTCGGTCCATCTCCTTTGCCTCATATTCAGATCCTTCTGATCAAATAGATATTTTAGACTTTTATGATCGGTATACACTTCAAATTTGGATCCGTACAGGTAATGTCTCCAAATTTTCAGTGCAAAAACCACAACTGCTAACTCCAGATCATGGGTGGGATAGTTCTGCTCGTGGGGTCGCAGCTGTCGTGAGGCATAAGCAATCACCCGATTATTCTGCATCAATACACATCCTAGACCGAGTCCGGATGCATCACAATAAACTACAAAGCTTTCCTGTAGGTTCGGTAATGCCAATACCGAAGCTGTAGTCAGTCTAGTCTTCAACTCTTGGAAGCTCCTTTCACACTCGGAAGACCACACAAAAGGAACGTTCTTTCGGGTTAGCTTGGTCAATGGCAAGGCGATTTTTGAGAATCCTTCAATGAATCTCCGATAGTAACCGGCTAAACCCATAAAACTCCTGATCTCCGAGACCGACTTAGGTCTCTCCCAAGCCATAACAGCTTCCACTTTGGAAGGATCAACAGAGACACCTTCCATGGAGATCACATGCCCCAGAAAATGGATTCTATCCATCCAGAAGTCACACTTAGAAAGCTTAGCAAACAATTGCTTTTCCCTCAGTACCTGGAGCACCGAGCGAAGATGTTCCTCATGCTCCTCGGAAGATTTGGAATAAATCAAGATGTCATCGATAAAGACGACCACGAATCGGTCTAAGTATGGGTGAAAGATACTATTCATATAGTTCATGAATACAGCAGGGGAATTGGTTACACCGAACGGCATTACTACGTACTCATAGTGACCATACCGGGTCCTAAACGCCGTTTTAGGAATATCAGAAGCCTTGACTCGGATCTGATGGTATCCAGATCGCAAGTCAATCTTCGAAAAGACTGAAGCACCCCACAATTGATCAATTAAATCATCAATCCTCAGTAACAGATACTTATTCTTTATTGTAAGTTTGTTCAGCTGGCGGTAATCAACACATAACCGCATGCTGCCATCTTTCTTTTTCACTAGTAACACCGGAGCACCCCACGGTGATATACTAGGTCGGATAAACTGTTTCCCTAGCAACTCATCAACTTGTTTCTTTAACTCTGCTAACTCGGTAGGGGACATCCTATAGGGAGCACCGGAGACCGGTTCGGCTCCAGGAATCAGATCAATAGAGAACTCAATTTCTCTATTAGGAGGGACACCTGACACATCCTCCAGAAATACCTCCGGGAAGTCACGAACAACCAAAATATCATACACTCCGGGTCTACCCTCTCTATCAGCCAAACAAAGCATCACAAGTAATTGGGATATACCTTGGACTGTGTAGTTGTCGGCAGTCCACTTCGGAAAAATCACCCGTCGGTTCTGACAATCGACCATCACTTTATTGGCTGATAGCCAATCCATGCCAAGCACAATGTCAAGGCCCTTCAAGGGTAAGCATATCAAGTCGGCAGTAAAACTCCTATCACCCAACGTGAAGGATACATCTTTGCACATCATCAATGTCCACAGTTTAATACCGGTCAGATTGGATACATCCAAAGTCCGATCCATGTCAACAGCAGGCCGTCTCAGACGCCTCACACAATCATCAACAATAAAGGAGTGTGTAGCTCCAGAATAAAAAACAATATCAAGTGTATGTCTACCGAGTGAACACTTACTCTGCACCAAGTCGTTTGCCTGAGCAGCATCCTCGGCAATAATAGCATAGACTCTTCCTGCAGCTTGTGGGTTAGCATTTCCACCACGATCATTCTGACCAAACATCATGTTACCACGAGCACCATTTCCTCGGCCACCATGATTACCATTTCCACAGCCTCTTCCCCGGAAGCCTCCACGGTTTGCATTAATATTAGCTTGCTGTAGTTGAGGGCAGTTAGGGCGGATATGCCCTTTTTCATTACACTGATAGCATACAACATCATCCTCGCTATCACAGTCTCGAGCAAAGTGGTCACCACCACATTTAAAGCATTTGTCGTCCCTTGGACGACCAACTGAACGACCACCACGTGCACCCCAACCTCTAAATCTGGAGGAGGGTCCACCTCTACCAGAATTGCCCTGCTTCTTGAAGCTAGGCTACTGTGGCTTTAAGGAAGTATCGGTCTTGCTACTTGGGCCCGAGTGAGCCTTGTCGTCTTCTTCAAAAATCTGACACTTGTTCACCAGTACCGGAAAACTCCGGATCTCTTGATGCCTGAATGCCTTCTTGATCTCAGGCCTTAAACCACTCTCGAACTTTATACATTTGGAACCCTCGGTTCCCGGCTGCTGAAAGGGAGGGTAAAATAGACACAGCTCCTCAAACTTAGCAGCGTACTCTTCCACAGTCATATAACCCTGTTTCAGTTCCATGAATTCTAATTCTTTTCTACTCCTCACGGTATCAGGGAAGTACTTCTCTAGAAAACATACTTTGAAATTCTCCCAGATTAACTGGGTAGCAGCATCTATCATTCTGGCTTTGGTAATCTTCTACCAGTTTTCAGCTTCCCCACGAAGCATATACACAGCGTACTCTACTTTTTGGGCCTCAGTACAGTGAAGACTACCAAAGATCCGCTCTAGATCCTGAATCCAAGTGTAGGCTGGCTCAGGATTGAATCCACCTTGGAATTCACTCGACTTTTGCTTCAGGAAGCGATCTAAACCATGATTATCATCGGCTTGAGGCTGGTTCTGCCTCTCGAGAATATCAGCAAAGCGCTGAAATGCCGCTGCCATAGTATCCATGCCGTGACGGTTAGTCATGTCTTATCCTGAAATCAATACCATTTCAAGGATAAGAATACCGAACTATTTACAGCTGATCACATTACAGTTCCGACACTTAACAATTTATCACGCAATATCATACAGCTTTATAGCATGTAGTAAGTATTCCTTGGCCTTGGACCTTTCAAGTCCGCTCTGATACCAGAATGAAACATCCCGACTTAATGAGGATAAGCCCGAAAACCGAGGAAAATTTCTCACGTTCAAATTCCTGAATCGGGAAAGAAAACAGAGTCGGGAAATAGAAAATGGGGTCAGGGTGTCACTCGCTTGACGAGATCCTGATTCAGTTAAGCGGAACTAGTAAAAGTCGCTTGAGCGAGTGCCTACTCGCTAGAGCGAGTCCCTGGACTCGGTGTATTCCTTCATTCGGAATCGGAACCTCCTATCAGTCGGGGATGGTCCCTTCAGGTCATGCCTCACTCGGAGATTTCTCACTCATAGTCAGACCCTTATTCTTCGCCTGGGAGGTCTCATCTCAGACATGGTTCACTCGGAGGCATTTTAACCTACATTCGGAAATGATTCTCTCGGTCATACCTCACTCGAAATATTTCAACCTTCCTTCGCTCGGAAGTAGTTCCCTTCGGTTATGTTTCACTCAGAAATATTTTAACCTTTCTTCACTCGGAAGAGGTTCTATCGGTTATGTCTCACTCGGAAAACACCTTTACCTCTCTTCACTCGGAAATGGTCCTCTCAATCATGTCTCACTCAGAAGTGCTCTAACCTTTCGTCACTCGAAAGAGGTTTTCTAGGTTAAGTCTTACTCAGAATTATTTAAACCTTATCCACTCGAAAGAGGTTTTCTAGGATATGTCTCACTCAGAAACATCTTGACCATTCTTCCCTAGGAAGTGGTGCTCTCGGTCAATTCTCACTTGGGAGTATTTTAGTCTTTCTTCCCTCAGGAGAGGTTCTCTCAACTATGTCTCACTCGGAATCATCTTGACTATCCTTCCCTCGGAAGTAGTCCTCTCGGACATATCTCACTCGGAACTATTTTAACCTTTCTTCCCTCGGAAGAGGTTCTCTCAACTATGTCTCACTCGGAATCATCTGGACTATCCTTCCCTCGGAAGTAGTCCTCTCAGACATATCTTACTCGGATCTATTTTAACCTTCTTCACTCGAAAGAAGTTCTCCCAGTTATGTCTCATTCGGAAACATCTTAACCTTTGACATTTCTCATACAACAACACTCCCAGGATAATTCAAGCAACGTCATAGCATTACTTATATATATTTCCACAATCCGGAATAGTTCAAACTTATATATATATGTTCAAAACAAAACGATATACATATGAGCCGGCCAAGGCTATATCAAAACTATATACAATATGTACACTACATCTATACAAGTACTCCTCACTCAGACTTGAGGATCTCTCATCTTTCGCCATCCCGGCCTAAATCCACTGAAAATATAGCCACAAGTAGGGGTAAGCATTTTACATATTAAATGACAGTTATTGACTCGGATCAATCTTCCAATTCTCAACTATACAATATGATGTCTCAAATAAATAACAACATACACTGCCATTCAATATGATTACTCACACATCATCATCTAATCAGGATTTACTCAATTCATTTAAGGCTATATAATTCATGTATTCTCAATAACATATACACATAACCATACAGTCACTCTACACTCGGCAACATTTATCAGTGTACACACATTCAGTCAGTCGGATCCAATTGTTCATTATTAAGTTTTGTGTTGCAACATAGGCTCTCAGCCTTATACTCAGCTCTCAGCTAATCCGGCCGTTTTACTGGTACCAAACCGTTTGCCCTCTCATGTAATACAGTCACTCTCAGTGACAACGGCAGTGTTACGGGCAGCCCTGAGTCCCACTCAGTCGGCTTGCCTTGAATCCCACTCAAGGTCTTTCATAGCATCTCATGCATATATATTTAATTACCGATTCAATAATAAGCGTCTCACGCTAAATGCTCTCAGCATTTTCAATGGTGCATCCCATGCATATTATTATTATCATTAGTACATTAATGCCATTTCAATCATCAAGCGTCTCACGCCATATGCACTCGGCATTCTCATTATCATCAACATGCATCTCATGCAATTCAATATAAAATCACAAACGGAAATCAGCATAACAATCTCACACCATTTGCACTCGGCATCCACATTATCATCAACATGCATCTCATGCAATTCAATATAAAATCATAACGGAAATCAGCATAATAGTCTCACACCACATGCACTCGGTATTCACATTATCGTCAACATGCATCTCATGCAGTTCAATATGAAATCACAAACGGAAATCAACATAACACCCAATATAACAATTTCACCCGGAACCCGTCCATAAACCATTCATTTGAAATGTAAAGCACCCCCTACCTACCTGGAATAAGAAATCCCAGAAGCTCCTCGAGCTAACAAACACTGACCGATCGCTCTTCGATCACTCCTTCTCGCTTAAACGACCTTGATTCCAGTCGTCAACCTCCGAACTTAACTTCGGAGAAACCCAAGGCTGTCAGCTCTCTCGAACAGTCCCAACCTTACCAACAGTGGAGGATTTCGAGTCTCTAAGACACCACAACGTTGCTCACGAGGAGGGGATGAAGAAGAAGAAGAAGAAGAAGAAGACTGGTTGAATCTTGGAGGGAACAAGAATGGTTTCACTGCATGCACGAAAAAGAGAAGTGAGCTCAATTCTCTCTTCCTTTTTCCCAGCTCAGCGTAAGTGGCAGAGAGAGACGAAAATCATTTATATAGTCAAGAGGGGCACATGCGTAACTTCCTTGCCACTTTTAGTTAGTCAGCAATTAACTTTAATTTGCCCATTAATACTCTATTAGGATGTTACAATGCATATAATTGAATTTAATCATCAATATTAATTTTATTAAGTTTAAACTTTTACAATTCATTCTTATATTATTAAAATCTCCTATTTTCGTGAACCTCAAGTAAGACAATTCCGGTTTTTGATTCAAACTTTGTAACTTCCAAGATTCCGCTAATACATAAACAATCAATCTCAGCAAAATGTTTAACAGCAACGAAACGTCTATTCTACACCTTTGTTTGACACTTTTTAATGAAAAAAAGAGTTTAGATATAACGAATTATCAGTGTAAATAAAACTTTATACTATTAACTAATTAGAAATCATATTATATATATATATTGCTTTAACTCTTAATACTTCATGTCATTGCATAATTGTTGAAAGTTTGATAGCCAAATGTCGAAGCAAAACGTACAAAAAATAATATGAATGACAGTTAACCTAGACAAAGACAAACTTGAATGTGAACACAAATCTAAGAAAGGATATTCCTCTGATTTTATACTTACATATATAATACTAATCCAATATTAAAAGGAAGCCTGTCAACATTTTCAATTATAGGCTGGAAGTAAAGTTGGATTTGGATTTAGGGGGCGTTTGGTTTTTCAAAAAAAAAAAAAATCTTACAAAAGTTGTGATTGTCTCAACCAACGTAAAGAATTAATATTAATCTTTAGAGTTTTCCATTTTCACAACTCTATTTCCCCAACTGCATATCAAACAAACTCTTAGTATATTTAGATTCGGTATATTTGATATATTCAAATTTATTAAATTAGTTATTTTTAATAACTAATGTAAAAAATATTTTTTTCATATTTTTTACATTGATTATTAAAAATAACCGATTTAATAAGTGTGAATACACCAAATATTAAATATACTCTATCCAAATTCTTAAATCTCATGGCTGTTATAGTCTATCCTAATAACAAGTTTTAAAAAATCAAAATATCAAACTCTTTCGAAGTTTATAAACCCTAATCAATGTAATTCTTATTAATATTTTTAGCAACATTTTTCATATTTTTAAAAGTATTTCATGCTATTTACCACATAATTTGTTCTTGGCTATCCGAGCCAACAACATAAAATAACACCTAATAATGAAAAAAAAAAGCATTAGCCAAGAGTGTCCTTTTAATTTGGTTTTAGGGTTATGTTAATTTTTACTTTAATTTATATAATCTGATTCTCTTAGTCATTCATACGTGTTATATATACTTCAAGGGGCGTACAAAAACGTTTCACTTAAGACTTAACGTGAATAATTTGAACAACCTTCATACCAAGTTTTGTAGCTTTTTCTTTTAAGAAAAGTTTCATCATTTAAATATCAAATTGTTAACACCGTATATAAATGTAATTATATTTGTCACATTATATGTATGCTATAATTTTTTCTTTTGTCCCATCTCAAAACTACATGAATTTTAAATGAAACAAATTCAAACTTTCAAAATTCAATAATCATTCAAACTAGCTAATTTATTTGCCTTTCGTATCATGCAAATCTAAATAATATCTATGACAAGCAATGATGCATTCCAAGAAGTATACCAATGCCAAAATCTTAGACATGTTTTATATTTTAATAGTTTGACATAAATATAATTAAATCAAGAGGTTATATGTCCTAACTTTTATGTTAAGAAAAAAAGAAGAAGAAGGGGAAAAAAAAGATTATCTTAGCCAAGTAGATAAATAATAAGTGTCGTATAATAGATAGGAACCAAAACACACACTTGGTTCTTTGACAATGACATAAAATATTAGAAATAAGAGTCCAATCGAATTCTAATCTTTACACTTTTCTTTACTGTTCTTCAAATGAATAAAAATAAGAAGAAGAAAGATAATCAAGACTAAAATGCTGTCATTATATTAACCCATCAACGACCCAGCACACGTGTAATCATTAAGCTTTTTGTTTTTATAATGTTTATGTCAATTATCTCAATTAATTAAACAGTTAATTGTATTATAAAAATAATAATCTGTATTTTTAATTATAAATGTTCAAGATAATCTTGGTTGACTCAAACATCTATATTATATTTAAGATAAAGCTAAATATTTTAATAAAAAATTTCTATCAATTTGATATTTTGTTGAAAAAAATTAAACATCTATGACCAAATGAATTTTAGCTTGTTTATTCTACTCAAAGAATCAAATTCTTATTTTATTGCATATATTCTAGATAAATTTGATAATTATATATACCTACATTTTAATTATATTTAATAATTTTATTTTAATTCATTAGAATTTAATTCCAACTAGTGAAACAAAATCATGATGAGGATTCCATTGGACTATTAGCAAAGAGAAAAAGAAGCTATGGCTATTATATTCAAGTTTTGGGTGTCACTATTGAAATAATGACAAAAGATAAAAGGTGTGTCCCTTAGTAGCTGTGGATTCAACCCATCAAATTATTGCTCCAACAAATTGATATAGTGTGGCATGTAATGTTTTTAAAATTGGAATATTGATTTAAATAAATTGTAATAAAATCGAGATTGAATTATGATTAAATTATTTGAATTCATCATATAATTAACGGTTCAAGCAATGCCTGTATGTGTTGGATTTTTTGTTTTCACATCAATTTAAAGATTGAATAATTGAATGGAGTTTGGCGTTTCCACTAATAGAAGATTACAAGTGCGGAAATTCAGGGCCACGTCTTCATCTTTGTTTCTGAAATTATTTTTTATAAACTCACAAATGTTAGAGAAAAAATCGTATACATATAGTCGGTTTCTTAGCGTCCTGTGAGTAATTCGTTACTCATCTAATAATATCTATTTATGATAGATTTAATGGGTAAAAGAATTAGGTTTACATTTTTTAACAAATATGCTTTTAAAAAAGTCTAAGGTTTAGTTAATCTGTAATATAAGAATACATAACTATAATATATATATATATATATATATATATATATATATATATATATATGTATATATATATATATATAAAGGTTTAATTTATAATATAGTTTAAGTAAAATAAGAAATTTCTAAAATTATGTTTAATGTATTATGTTTAATTAAAGAATTATTATTTTTATATTTGTATAATACTGAATATTTGTGGCTCAATGTGTTTTTAATTGTTAAATATTATTATTTAGAATTTACTATTTTTATTTTAGAAGTTTTTAACCTAGATTTTTTAAAGGTCTCTAGCCTACTTGGACTAAAAGATCGTTAACTTATTTACAAGAATTCTTAGTAAACATTGAATATAAGAATAAGTCAAGTAGTCTATTAGGAGCCTATAACTCAGTTTATTTATGGTTTTTGGCTCAGTCTCCTTAATAAAAAAGATAAAGCTAATACTTTTTTGAGAAGTCTATTTATTTAAAAGGCCAACCTTCTGAAGAAAAAAACTTTTTTAAACTATCTGGTTGGCCATTTAAAGATCTTACATTTAATTTTATAAAATAAACTTTAATTCAAAATATATATTTTCTATGAATTATAGTCCATAAAATTAATATTTGTTAAAATCACAGTCGATAAAATTTTGAATCATAGTCCATAAAATTATTAATAAAATTAATAATAAAAGTAATAATAAAATATATATTTTCTATGAATCATAGTCCATCAAATTAATAATAAAATTTTAAAGGCTGATGCCTACGAAAAAAATTATCATACCGAACAGTTAAATTTTTATATGATTTTTTGTAGTCATGCTCAGAAAGGCATTGTAAGATTTATCACACCCCGATTTCCATAATTCGGATCCGATGTAATTAAGATAATTAATTTAATAAAAGTGTGTATATTTTTCGCGTTTTAAAAGAGGTTTAACACTTCAACAATTACATCAAGACCCGAACCATAGAAAACGAAGAGTGAGAGTTTTAAAGTTTTTAATAAACTAGATTGATAAAGAAAAGCCCAAATGGGTATACGATATAACAGAGTTACAATGGAAGTGGGATTCGTATATCGGGCATACGTCTCGTCTCATATATGAAGATATGAAAGAGGACCCTAAATTAGGAAGGAAGTGAAGAAATCAACATCTTCACCACTCGCTTAAGTGAGCCATAATTCGCTTAAGCGGAAACAACACCACTCACTTGGGCGAGAGGGGATTCGCCTGAACGAATCACTTAGCACCATCAGACCTCTTCCATTCGCTTGAGCGGGCACCAGCTGCTTAAGCGAAATTACTCCAGTACCTAAAGCTCACCTTGTTCGCTTGAGCGAGCCACCCTCGCTTGGGCGAATTTTGTCTAGAGACCAATTGTTAATTATGTCGCTTGGGCGAGACATCCTCGCCTAAGCGAAAAAGTCCAGAACCATTTTCTTATTTTCTCGCTTGGGCGAGCCTCCACTCGCTTGGGCAAGGTTATCATGGAGCAGACCCCTCAGATCCTCGCTCGAGCGAAGCTAAGCTCGCTTGAGCGAAAAACAACCAGAAACCACCCATCAGTGGCACGCAAGCCTTGCTTGTGCGAGAATCATCTCGCCTGGGCGAGATTATAAGCTTTTGCCCAAAAATTAAGTTTTTCAAGGGGGCACGACTAATTCTAATTGGCAATTTGATTCAAAATATCATTTTAAGCACTTTTAAATCACTTGAGACTTACTCCACCAAGTCCCTCCTATCCATCTTGATCCTAGATCATCACATACAAGATTACCATTTTATGCATATTTTAGCACAACCTAACATTCCAATTTGACATAAAGGCCTATTTGGCCACTGCCACACATACACACAAGTTCCAATTAGGTAACATGACCTGTTGACACACTCTATACGGATTAATTGTTGATAAGCGGGAATATGGTATATCCACTTCCCGAATTCAATCATACATGATAAGTTTGACATCATTGCTTTATTTTTATCATCAACTAACTTAATTCCCAAAATACTCATTCGATACAAGGATATCATACAAGTGTTTTAGTCCTAATTTTCCCATAGGACCTATTCAAAAGGTCACACAATTCAACTCAATAGTATTATCAACCAAAACGTGCAAGCGTTACACAACACATATAAATATCAAAATTTACATATATTGTCGGCCACGGCCCCAGGCTTCTACTTCCATATTTACCTTCCTCCAAAATGCTCCACCTCCAAAAATGCTTAGGCCTCCAAAAGAACCTACATCAACCTTTGAAAAATGGAAACTAGGAGATGAGTAACATAAACCAAATGAATTAATCCATACATTATGATAATATGTACACATATATTCACCAACACATATCATAAGTATACCATATGTTTTTAATATATCGATTGTATCATTATTAACCATCACAACCATTTACTCAAGTTAGTTCACCATACCATCAATCCCCTTTAATTCTTCCTTTTTTCACAATCAACACACTCAACATATCACCAGTTATATGCAAATGCTCTTATGGCTAATGCATATGCTCAAATGAATCAATGAATAGTGCGGATCCGACTGTGGGAATACGATATCATAAAATGTGTGGGTTAAGCATAAGTGTGCTACTATGTCCCTACTGTAGTAGTAAATGTGTACATATATATCTCAACTTTTGCATGCATAATCATAACATTTTACTGGTACCAAACCGCTATCGCCTCCTTGTAGCACTAGTCACCCCGTGACTTACGGATTCAACAACGTGGCCCCAACTGCCACAAGTGCTACGAGCCTTTCCCGACATACATCGAGAGAGTCATTTCCCATTGGAAACCACGCGGATACTTGCTCACTACAGAGCTACCCACCTATCGGGTCCGCCACGAAGGGTGCCTCGTCACCAAACTACGGACAGCTTCGTGATTCTAATGAATCACTAGGGAATAACATAATTTACCTGTGCACTAGGTCGCACTCCCATTGGGCCCATGTATTGGAACCCCTAACATTCCATATTGACAGCGTATGATATGCCATGGATGCAATGCCAATTAATGCACTTCTTACACTATGCATCCTAAGAATTACTCCACATCCAACATTACCACAATTTACTTAGTGGTATTCAACATCCATAACAATCACCATCATCACACATCACCGAATCTCATTCATATTAATTGTTAACAGAAATCATGGTTCATCAATTTCCTCCAAACACATATCATGGATGTCATACATCATGTATATTCAAATCACAATTATGGCATTTAAGCAAATAATCACAAGCCATAAATCATTCCACATAGAGACTTTATTTCACGTATTCACGATGCCACCTTGATAGGCCCGCAAGTGCATGAGGTATCGCGTAATAAAAAGTTATCGTCCCACAGAGATTGTTCCCAAGTACAAGTTTTCACAGTGGTTCAATTATCTAGAAAATTGTGAAATTAGGTTTGAAATTCAGAATATTAAGAAAAGCAAAAGTTAAAAGGAATGCTATCTGAAAGAACTAAATGAATTCCGAGATTGAAATAGAACAAATGATGGTGAAACTCTTGGGATTTGGTGTATGATCATGCTATGTATTTGATTTTCCTAAGACCCTTCTATTTGTTAATTCACGCTTTAAGGTTGGATTTCTGAATTTGATTAAGCCCTCTTCTCAGAGTAACATTAATGTGCCCAAATAATAAAGAACCGCGTTCAATTTATTATGTGAACTTGTTAAGAGCGGTGAAATCCTATTAAACCTCGAATCGTCATACCCACTTTCGTGACCTATGATTCTAAGTTCAATTTCATGCGTTCAAACAACTAATTAACCTTTCGATTCTCTTAGAGTTTAATTTCAATTGATCCTATCTCTAGGTATTCAAAAGCATTACGCGTTCATGGAAATTGAATAGAAGCAATGAATTAATAAACAGAAACATCCAAAAGAAGTTCAATACATAAGCATTGTCACACCCTAATCCCAAGATGTCGTTTAGCTACACATGCTCAATTCACTACAGCCCATTGATGGAATCATATGCAGAAATTACAGAGAAAGAGAAAAACTAAGGAGAAAGCAAAGAACACAAAGCAAAAGCTCTCACTTGTGCTTACGAATCCTTCCGAAAAATGCCCAAAGATGTTCTTCAACGCCTATGGTCTTGATTTCTTCAATAATCCCCAAGTAAAACTCTCTTTTTTTCTCCCCAAAAATGTCCCAAAATGTCTGTGTCTTTTGTTCTTTTCAAACTATCCCTATAAACCCCAGAAACTGCTCCCTAAAATCAAGGAACTGCTGTGCGTGCAAAAACCCATTGGCAGTGGGAAAAACCCACGGCCAGTGGATCGTACTGGAGGTCCAACAAATGCAATTTTGAACATTTAAACAGAGGAACCCACGGCCAGTGGGAAAAACCCTTTAGAGATCTAGGTTCGGGAGTTGGTTACAAATAAAGAAGGTATTAGCACCTTATTCATCTGTTCCAAAGGAACAATACCTTAATTAAATTATGTAATTATTTTTTAATAATTTAAAAGTGACCCAATGATAAAAAAAATAAAAAATTAAATATTTACATAAAAGGAAAATTAATTTTTAAAGAAAATAGGCCTGACAAAAATTGATCTTGCTTCTACGTATTCTCAGGTGCAATGAGAAATTAGGGTTATGTAGTTCTTTGTTAAAAAGTACTCTTATGATTTTATTTAATCGGTATCATGTATCCCACAATGTTGATATGATTTTATAACAACTTTATTGGTATAGTGTATCCCACGACGCCAATAAATTATTCATATAATTTTTTAGAGTAATTTTATTAATCTAATGTATCCCACGACACCAATAAAGTTATTCATTAAATTTTTAGAGCAACTTTAATTGATGAAATGTATCCCATAACATCAATAAAATTATTTATTAAATTTTTAGAGTAACTTTAGAGCAATTTTATTGATTCAATGTATCCCATGGAATCATTAAAATTGTTTAAATAATTTTTAGAGCAACTTTATAGATACAATGTATCGCACAATATCAATAAAATTGTTTATAGCATATATGTTGAGAGAGCAAACTTACAGGTTATATATACATTCTTTAAATCAATTCAAATAAATTTAAATTATTTTTAAATAAATAAATAAATAAAAATTAGATACACGTAGAATGAATGACGAAAAAAACTAACCAATTAAAGCATAAAATGAAAACAAGAAAAAGATAACTATATACAACATAAATAATAGAATAGACTCAAAAAAAATAAAAAGAAAAAGAAAACATACCTTCTTTTCCGAACCAAAGAAAAATTTTAAAGTTAGCCTCCGGATTTGGTGGCGTCTCTAGTTTTCCTAAACTGAGACTTCCGTGGAAATATCAAATCTTTTCTAATGTGGAAGATCGGTCAAAGCCGCAACCACAGAGTATACTCAGAAATAAGTTATATCCATGGTTGTACCAGGAAGTATATATAACTTTTGTGTGTCTCCAAAGTGTCACAAGGTGCCCCTTATGCAGTAACTTGACAAGCCAACTCTCATAAGAGTTTTCAATGTGGGACTAAATAACACTCACAAATTTTAGAATTTTAGCAACTTCTAATCTTAAAGTTTTCAATGTGGGACTAAATCTAGTCTATTTTTTGTTGTTCAAGTGGCCTCAATACTCAAGAGGGGGGGTGAATTGAGTTTTTAAACTTTTTGTTGGAAAGCCTTTGAACTTGATTCTTATGTTCAAGTATACAAGTTTATGCAAGTGAAATCAAGTTTAATGAAATGTGCAAGGCAAAACAAAGGTTAATAAAGTAGAGATAATTTAACAAACACTTGGTGTGCAGTATTCAAGGTTTATCAAATTAGACAAGTTTAAGTGTGCAAGCCACAATCAATCAACACAAGCTAATTTAACACAGTATATGAAAGTAAAAGAGTAGGGAAGAGAAGCTTGCAAACCGATTTAACGAGTTCCACCAATCCGGTGTGCGTCTCGCCTCTAAGCAACCCACTTAGAGGATTTCAACTATTGTAGACTAGAGATACAACTTTGAGCAATTGCGGCTTCCTAGTGTCCCACACTCAAGAACCCAATCCTCACAAGTATAAGGGCACCCCACCCAATCTCTTAATCTCACAATATCCCAAAGGTTGAACCCCAACCTTTGTAACCACTCAACCTAGAGTGAACTTTGGTGTTTGGTGTTTTACAAGCAAGTAACTCTCTCAATAGAGTAGATGTACAAGTGAAGGTTCTCTTAAATCTATAACTCTCAAGAAGAGAGGATATGCAAATGAAATCTCAAAATATACAAGAATGAGGGCTTACAAAGCACAAGAGTAAGTAGAAAAATGTAGCTTCTTATTGTGTGTTGTTGTGCTTGAGTTCCTCTTGAAATTTATAGAGCCATTTGAGAGCTTGAGGAGTGCCTTTCTTCTTCCTAGCCGTTGCACATAGTGGGGATCTGAAAAATGGTGGAGACATGTGCTGGTTTCCCACTAATATATGTTTTTCCACTATGGTAATCGATTATCCCTTTGGGTGTAATCGATTACAACTTGAATTTTTCATTCCAGATCGTGCGGTAATCGATTAGCCACTCCATGGTAATCGATTATCACCAAGTTAGAGAGAAACTAATCGATTATATTTTTGCCTGTAATCGATTAGTGATGATACCTGATGCATTTTAATTTGCTTCGCAGCTACATAATCGATTAGTCCTTTATGTGTAATCGATTATATTCAAGTCAGAGGGATTCTAATCGATTATTTCTTGGCCTGTAATCGATTAGGGATGATACCTGATGCATTTAATTTGGTCACGCAGCTGTGTAGTCGATTACTGCTTCATTGTAATCGATTATCCAAATTCCAGTGGCTTGGTAATCGATTATTTCATGTCCCATAATCGATTATCTTGAACACCTGATTCTCTTCATTCAATTTTACAATTGGTAATCGATTACTTGATGTTACAATCGATTAGTTAACAAAACAGTGGCTGTCTAATCGATTAGACCTGGGTTCATAATCGATTATCTTGTAAAACAGAGACTTCGTAATCGATTATCTGTGTTGTGTAATCGATTATCTTAATAAACAAAGGCTTCATAATCGATTAGACTTCCTTGTGTAATCGATTAGCTTCGTGGTTTTTGCAGTCTGATGCTGTTTCTTTGTTTTCCAAGAGTTTCTTCAAGAGTTCCTTTGTCATTATCAAAATCCTTGATCCTGAAATCATATTCAAACACATTTTTCTCTTGTGTTTTCTTTTTCTTTTTCTTTCTTCTTTCTTCTTTCTTCTTTATTTTTCTATTATTTATTATTCCCTTTAAACAAGACACATTTTTAAGAGTCCTTTAGACAAAAGATTTAAAATTTGTTACCTTTTTATTTTTGAAATGACAACTCGGATAAAATTGGGTAGCAACAACTTGCCCCTCTTTACTTATTTCTTACTACATTGTAATAAGGCATAAGTAAAGACTGAGTGAACCAATTTTGTCCGAGGTCTCAAAGCAACCATGAGCACCAGACACAACAAGACATATACGACCAGGAATTTTGACACACAAAGGGTGGAGAATATAGCCAGTGAGAAATTTAACACCCATGATGGGAGGCAAAAATTTTGCAAGAACAACAAGGGGCATATACGGCGTGTAGCACATATGGTAGGTACGACAGGAAACATAACACATACGACACATATGGCAAGAAGTACATATGACACATATGGCAAGAAACACAGCACATACGACACATATGATAGGAAACACAATACATACGATCCATACGGTAGGAAACACAACACATACGACAAGCATTTAGGATAGGCAAAGACTTAACAAATGTAGTATTATAGGCAGAAATGTAACATAGAGCAGAAATTTAACACAGGCAAAAACTTTACACATTTGTAGAATTTAAAACATTTATAGAAATTTAACGCATTTGTAGAAATTTAACACATTGACAGAAATTTAACATGGTGCAAAATTTAACACATTTGCGGAAATTTAACATGGTGTAGAAATTTAACACATTTACAGAAATTTAACACGATGCAGAAATTTAACACATTTGCAAAAATTTAACACGATGCAGAAATTTAACATATTTGTAAAAATTTAACACATTTACATAAATTTAACACGGTGTGAAAATTTAACACGATGTAGAAATCTAACACATTTGCAGAAATTTAACACGGTGTAAAAATTTGACACATTTGTAGAAATTTAACATGGTACAGAAATTTAACACATTTGTAGAAACTTAACACGATGCGGAAATTTAACACGGTACAAAAAATTTAACACATTTGCAGAAATTTAACACGTTGCAGAAATTTAACATATTTGTATAAATTAGCACGGTGTAGAAATTTAACACATTTGCAGAAATTTAACACGATGCAGAAAATTAACACATTTGCAAAAATTTAGCACGGTGTAGAAATTTTACACATTTGTAGAAATTTAACAGGTGCAAAAGTTTAACACATTGCAGAAATTTAACACGATGTAGAAATTTAACACATTTGCGAAAACTTAACACGGTGCAAAAATTTAACACATTGCAGAAATTTAACACATTTGCAGAAATATAGCACGGTGCAAAAATGTAACACATTTATAGAAATTTAACACATTGCAGAAACTTAACACATGTCATGCAAAAATTAGACAGAGATTTATCATCATGCAAAAGTAGAGAGAGATTCATCATCAAGCAAAGCTTTAACATTGTGTAAAAATTGTTGTCTTTTGTGTAAAGATTCTTAACTAAAAGGTTTTGCATTAGTTTGATTGCCCATTATTGTTATAACTTGTACGCTTTTGAGCTAGGATGGCCTCCATTGATTTAGTCTTAGATTTGAGATTAAGAGCAATCGTGGAAGTGATGACTTTTATTTTTGCCAGACAAGAAGCTGGGAACCCTCTATTGGCTTTGAGGAACCATTTTATCATTGAATGGTTATTTTCTTGGCATTGGCTATGCATGCCCCAATCATTGTGACTTTAAAAACCTTTCAGAGCAAACCTTAAGGCAATGATACTCCCCCTATAGGAACATTTGCCATAAGTCTTGGATCTTTAGAATGCCACAACCTTTCAAGTCCACCATAATTTCATCTTCATTATGACCCTACCTTTTGCCTAGACCGCCTTTTCGGGTTTTCAATCTAACGGGCTTCTCTTTATTTTCTTCTTTTCCACCTTAATTTGGCCCTAACTTTTGCCCAGGGTGCCCTTTTGGGTTTTCATCCTAATAGGTTATTCTTTTTTCTTTTTTTTCTTCTTTACCTTTTGATTAATCCTAATTTTTTCCTGGACCATCCTTTTGAGTTTTCAATCTAGCGGACCTTTCTTCATTTTTAGGCATAATTCTTCTAGACAAGGGTGGAAGAGTTGGTTGTTGTCCATATTAGTGAGGATCAAGGCTTCTCCTGAAAAAGACTTCCTAGCAACGTAAGGACCCTTATTGCCACAATCTATGCTTATTAAGCTAGGTTGATCATTGTAGAGTTGATCTTGGACCCGAGGTTAAAAGTAGCCATTAAGGTGTTGATTTTCTGTTTTTTGTCAAGTGAGTGGTGTGTAACCCTTTGTGGTCATACTGGGTCCATTTTATCACTTGTGTGCTATTATTATCATAATCATAATGCATTTATTTAATTTCCACATTGCAATTATTAACTACATGCATGTTTACTAAATGAAATGAAAATGAGAATGAAAGGTATGATTAAATAATGAATAAAGGAAATTTTTTTATTAAGTCTAGAACTATAGGCACAAAGGTGAATCTAGGAAGCAACACTGGTACAAGGAAAAGGTATTAGATGGGAGGGGTACCAAATAACCACTTTCTTGAAATTGACTATATGTGTTCTAGAAATTATGACTTTGAAAATCCTTCAAGCCGATCCTTGAAGTGACGGTACTGCCTTTGAGTAAACATTTATCCCGAGTTTTGTAGAATCACCTTAGTGTAGAATGTCATAGCCTTTTAGGTCCACCCTGTGACACCCAAAACCTAAATTACAAATTCAAATTAATTAACCTAAATTTTTGTAATAAATTTTTCACGTTTAAAGAATCATTTTGAAATTCGTAATTTAAATACTGAGGTCACGTCAAAATTGAAAAATGTGGAATGTTATCATGCATACTAGTCGTGAATGAATAAAACATAATACATTTATATAGCAAAAATGATAGATAAGATTGCAGTACGAGGTACATAATAATATTATTACAACACATTAAAAGTCAAATAAGGTCAAAGTCCAAGCAATAAAACATAAAAGCTTCATCAATTTCACCACTCGTCAGTCTGTGAAGCATGCACTGTAAAAAGAATGTAAGAGTGAGATAGAATATAGAATAAATATAAAATAAGTAAAATTACACAAACACAATCAACAAATAATTATGATATGATGAATATGCTAAACAAGGTCATTTACATTTAATAATCTAGAATTTAGCCAAATGATGTCATGCTGGATCCATTTTGGTTTAGTGTGAATACTGTAGTAAAAAGTCTCATAGAGACACAAGTGGGACTTAGCATAATGCCACGAATCCCCATCCTTCGTAGCGCTCAAGTACCAAAGTACATGAGTAGGATTTATCATATACCATGAATCCCTACCCTTCATGGCACTCAACGAAAATAAGGCTTTAACTCATCATAGAGTAACCCCTCACCAGGGCCGGCAATCATGGAACCCTTAAATTCCATGGTGCATCCAAATGCTTATGATGCATGAATGCCTTTAATTCTCTTTATCAATTTAACATACCATGATATCAATACTTCTATAATCACTTGAAAGCCACAAGTCCTCAAAGGATGCATCACATATATCAATTCTCAAAATCATGGATTTACAGTTCAACAACATATCTCAATAAACCACAAGACATTCATGTATATATTAATTTAGTCATTCATAATCATTCATCACAAAGATGTACAAACTGTATGACATTCATAGGACACTCAATAACATCGATAAAAATCAATAATCCCTCAATAATTCATAAATAAATTATTACCCACATGGAAAATATCATTTTCATCAATAATAACCATCATAGGTAAATTTCAAGAATTTACAACAGCAACATACATTAGTAAAAAGGCCATAACGTGAGCAAATAAAATCCTTTTTAAGTAATTCCACTTTTTGTAGTTGTATAACAAAATTATCTACAACATTCGTGAAGACAAAAAATTCTAATTCCTTACAGAATTTGCTCCATGTTACAAACAACACACTGACTTTTGCAAATTTTTACTGCATGTATATAGTTTGGTAAAATAGGCATATCTCCTTATAAAAAAATTATTTTAAGATGAAACTTGTGCCAAATTTTCAAAAATAGAATTATCTATAACTTTTATGAAAACTATATGTCCCAATTCTATAAGTATAAAATGCAGTTTCAAAATTAGTATTATAGATTCAGTTACAACTTTGACAACCTTTGGTAAAAGTTGTATATCTCTTAATAGAAAAATTATTTTTACATGGGACTAAATCCCACATGTTCATAACTCAAATATCTAAAACTTTTATAAAGGGATCAAAAATTAATTCATTATAAATTATTCTTAAATAGTTAGACAAGCACTGACTCATACATAGCTTCCAGAAACATCATACTTTAATAAATAAATCATAACTCAAGTTTTACTTATCCTTTTTAGAAGATTTTGGTCTCTAAATTTATAGGACACAAAAATCTACAAATTTCATGAATATATCATTTTCAATTTTGAAATATATGAATTATCATACTTATTAAAGACACTTATTTTCAGAAACAATTAAATAACATGAGCACATGAGAGAAATTTAAGCATAAATTCCATATTACTTAGAATTTTGATATAAGACTAAATCTAACAGAATCCTAACATCTATATCTACAACTTTTATGAAGATAAAGATGGCTAATCATCCTCACAAAATTTACAATCTCAACATATATCTATAACTAAGTCATGAAATATTCAAAAGAAACATACTTCAGTATTTTGACCATAACTCATGCTATACATATCCAAATCAGTTAGTTCAAGTCTCCAAATTCACATAACGAAAAGATCTACAACTTTGATAAAGATCTCCAAGTTCAAGTCTCCATCAAAAGATCTCCAAGTTTAAGTCTCCATTAAATTCACACATTTTCAGCTTCGAAATTAAGTAACAAGTTACAAAAATAAATCTGGAAATCCTAGGACAACATACAATTCTACCCATTCCATATTTATTCACAACCGTATCCCCTTTTACCTTAATGGAGGATCCTAGAGTGGTTGAAAGTGTTCTCTTATTGTCCCAGCTTCAGATCAAGAGTGACTTTGATGGAGAAAATGAAAGAAAATGAGAGATATGTCATCACTAACTTAGCTTGTTATAAGATTTCAGACTTGGGAACAAGATGTAGTGTTGATTTAACCATGCAAATGACAAGTGGGGGATAAGCTTTTCATAATGGGATTGTAGTGGGATGTTAGGTAAATTATATGTGGTGATAATGGAGGTTTTAGGTCAGAAAAATAGGCTGCATTGTTGACCATTCTCGCAGCCTACATAATGTAGCTTGTATGATTGAAGTAAATATCAATTCTGACACATTTTCAGTATTTTGGGAATATCTCTCTCATATCTTAATGTATTTTAATGAATTTGGTCTTGTTGGAAAGATAAGAAAAAGAGGCACAACTTTTTAGTTGACAACTGTTTCAAATTCAGACTCCAACTAGGTATTAAAATATGTACAAGATGATATGATTGAAGTAAAATACCAATTCTGAAACAGTTTCAGTATTTTGGACATATCTTTCTCAAATCTTAATGGGTTTTAATAAATTTGGTCTTGTTGAAAAGATAACAAGAAGAGGAACAACTTTTTAGTTTACCATATTTTCAAATTTAGACTCTAACTAGACATTAAAATGTGTACAAGATGACATATTTTGAGTGGAGTATATGGTAATTTGATATAAGTAAATGGGAAAGGCAAAGAAATTAATAACTAAGGAAATATGTAATAAGTTATTTGGTTAACTTTTACCTAAGGTACAAAGTTAAAATTATTTACAATGGTAAAAGGTTAAATTGAAGATGTTTTCCTAACCAAAATTTTTGTAAAAAGTTGAGATAAAATGGATAATATCATTGATGGTCTAAATCAAAATGATTATACATGAGAATGAAAATTTTGGGATGTTACAATTCTCCTACCCTAATAAAAATTTCATCCTCGAAATTTAATACAACACATCCCTCAGTGGAACAATTCTGGGTATTGCGTCCTTATAATATCTTCACGCTCCCAAGTTAAAGTTACATCATTTCCTTGTTTCCATGCCACCTTCACTAATGGTACATCCTTGCTTCTCAGGCGTTTAATTGACCTTTTCATAATCTATGTAGGTTCTACAGGAATGACCAAATTCTTTCTAACTTCGATATCATCAATAGCAATCACATAAGTGGGATCCTGTACATACTTCCTCAATTGTGATACGTGGAACACATTGTGCAAATTTGTAAGATGAGGAGGAAGTGTAATCTGATAGGCCACCGGGCTAATCCTCTTTAGAATTTCATATGGTCCAATGAACCTTGGGCTCAACTTTTTACTTTTCAATGCTCAGCCAATGCCCTTGTGAGGTGAAACCTTCAAAAATACATAATCACCAACTTGGAATTCAAGTGGTTTCCTCCTTTTATCGTAATAGTGCTTTTGTCTATCTTGAGATGCCTTCATCTTCTCTCTGATTATTTCTATGTGTCCAGTAGTCTGTTGCATAATTTTAGGCCCTAACACCAAACTTTCACCAGTTTCTAACCAACAAAGGGGTGTTTGACACTTTCTGCCATACAATGCTTCAAATGGAGCCATACCAATACTGCTATGGTAGCTATTGTTATACGTGAATTCAATCAGTGGAAGAAACAGCTCCCAACTACCACCATGCTCAAGCATACAAGATTGCAGTAAGTCTTCCAAACTTTGTATGGTACGTTCTGACTGTCCATCCGTTTGAGGATGATAAGCTGAACTTAGTCGAAGTTTTGAACCCAACTCCTGATGCAAGCTTCCCCAGAATCGGGAAGTGAACCTCAGATCTCTATCTGACACAATACTAGATGGTACACCATGTAGTCTCATGATCTCTTTCATATAATTACGCCAACTTTTATAGAGAATTCTTCATATTCATTGGGAAAAAGTGAGCAGACTTTGTCAATCTGTCTACAATAACCCAGATTGCATCCTTGCCTGAACGTGTTCTTGGCAATCCTGACACAAAGTCCATCGTAATGTCATCCCATTTCCAGACAGGAATCTCCAATGGTTGTAGTTCACCATATGGCTTCTGGTGTTCTACCTTGGCTTTTTGACATACCAGAGATGAAAACACATATTCAGCTATTTCTTTCTTCATCCTTGGCCACCAAAAACTTTTCTTCAGGTCTTGATACATCTTGGTTGATCCAGGATGAATACTCAACATACTTTTATGTGCTTCTCCTAGGATTGTCCTCCTTAGATCAACATCATCTAGTATACAAATTTGACAGGGCCCGCAAGCGCACGGGTTATGTCACGTAATATAAAAGATTATCGTTCTCCACAGGGACTGTGTTCAAAGTACCAGCATATTGAAATTTAATTATCCACACAATTGATTTTTAATGTTTTTGTAAAATAAAATATGGATTTTAAAAATAAATTCAGAAACAAAATTTACTTGACACTTAAAAAATCAGAGTTGAGAGTATCTTGGGATTTCGGGGGATCAAGACTCTATTTTATGTTAATGAATTTTAACTTTTCATAAATAAGAATCAAATTAAGTTTTCCAAGGCGGATTTTCCTTAAGCTAATTAATATGTTCCTCTCGGAATCCTATTAATGTACCTAACCTATGGAAAGCGCTGCTTAATCCTTAGAAAAGGCCTATTATTATTTTGTGAAAATCCCTTTTTAAAATTCCCCAAAAGATTTTGATTACTTTCACGGTTTTACCGAGGTCAACAAAAGTATTTCAAAAACTTAGGCTTAGTTCAAAAACTTTCCAGTAACAATAAATCTCTCGATTATATTAATTACTTAAACTTACTAATATACCCGCAAGTATATAGTTTTATCACTTAGGTTCTTGTTAGGAATTACTGAGAGCATTGAGCATTTTTTAAACTAAATGGAAAACAGAAATTTATTTAATTTAAAGTCAAAATAACATTAATATAAAATATTATCACACCCCCTTTATCCCAAGATAATTAATTTAGCTACTCATGAAATAACTCAAATTCATATATATGATGGAAAAATAAAACATACAAGACATGGTAAAAATAAAGACTTACGGGTTTCTCCAAAAGCTCAGAATAATTTTACCACTGTATTTCCTTGTTGCAATATTCCTCCACCAATTACAAATTGGAATACTCACTTTTACAATTCACAACTCTTAAAATAAAAAAAGAAAAAGAAAATAAAAAGAGAAAGAAAATAAAAGAGAAAGAAAAAGGAACGGAGAAGAAAAACAAAGAAGAAAGAAAGAAAAGAAGAATGTAAAAAGAAAGAAAAAGAAAAGAGAGGAATAATATGAATGAAAGAGAAAATGAATCTCCAAAGCGATGCTGTTCGTGATGCTTCAGACCTCCCCCTATTTATAGAAATGGGGAACGGTGGCTAGTGGGGCTTTTTTATTATTTTCTTGTTGGCCACCCCACGAGATCAGCTTGGATACAGCCTGGATGGTGTGGTGAAACAGCTTGGATGGTGACAACTATAGGGAGCGGCGGCTAGCTCTTTTATTTTGTTGTCAGCCGCCCCCTCATAAGTCAAGGTTCCACTTGGATAGTGGAAATCCAAGTCAGCATGGGCAATCGGTGGAAATATGGAGTCGGCTTTCTCCTTCTGACTCAGATTTAGTGCCTCAGTCGGTATCCACCCACAGTGGGAAATAATCCGAGTGGAAAATGTCCTCTTCATACACAAAAGACCGAGTGGCATTCATCAGGAGCATTGTTCATTCGGTGTTGCTTTGCTCGGTGTTGCTTTGCTGGACGGTGTTGAGAGGAGCCGGTGTGCAATTGGATGGAGTCGGTGTTGTGGCTGTGAAGAGAGCTGGACGAGCAAAGCAATTCTGATTGAAACATTCAATCGAAACCGATTAAAGAGTGACTCAGAACCGATTGAAAAGTGATTCACTCGGAACTGATTGAAGATTGATTTACTCAAAACTGATTAAAGAGTGACTCGGAACCGATTGAAAAAATGATTCACTCGACACAGGTTCATGCCCTCCTTCTTTCACATGTGACCCACTCAGGATTGGGAAGTTTTCATTCAAATGATTCAATCGGCATCCTCAAAATGTTTCACTCGGCTGTGTCTTTGGAATTGAACCACTCAGAGAAACCATGCTCGGATTTGCTTGGGAGTAATTCAGTCGACCCTTTTCTTCACTCCTTGAAATGATCTATTCGGACACATTCATTCAGACACATTCACTTGGAAGTCCGACTTGCTTCTCACTCGGAATTGCCTCAACCGTCAATCAGCCCATTCGGTTGTTTTCACTCGGGAGTCGGCTTTGCCTTTCACTCAGAAATTTGGAACTTTGAGAGAGTCTGGAATCTGGCCGATAGAAGCTCTTCCCAGGTCTGAGCCTTGCTTTGCTCGGAAATACAACTTTCTGACCCAACTCACTCGGTAGTCTTCCTTGGAGACATCTCACTCGGGCTTAGTGTGAAACTGTGAGAGTCTGCCCGAAAGTGATTCATTCCTGGTCGGATCTTTCCTTGCTTGATAAGACACTTTCTCTGAAACTCACTACTCGGAAAGGCCTTGCCTGGCAATTGTTCTTTGAAGTTCAGAGTTTCTTTCATTCGGAATTAACTCACTCGGGAGTCTTCCACTCGGAGGCAATTCTTCCCAGAAGAAGCAGTTGTTCCCCAAATCAGACCTGCTTTAGTCAGCATTCCTTCACTCGGACAATAGCTTTGGGCGGTATTTATTCAAAGTCAGTCTCTTTTTCACTCAGAGTGGTTGCAGTCGGACAGCTTCCACTCGGATTCACCTTCAACCGAGACATATTCCTTTAAGGTCAGCCATTTTTCACTCGGAATGGCTTTGATAAGGAAGCTTCCACTCGGATTTACCTCCAATCGAGACATATTCCACTCTACAATGCTCCATTCTGAGTCATCTTACTCAGATTTTATCATTTCTGAGTCATCCTACTCGGATTTTATCATTCTGAGTCGGAGTTTAGTATAAAAAGAGCTTTCTTTCCACTTGGGCTTGTTCTTCTTGATTCTTTATAATTTGATGGTCATTTTTCTCTTGTTATTGACCCTTTTATTACCTTAATTTCTGCACAATAACATACCCAAGTAGAATATAGTGGAAAGAAAGCAAAAATCACAATAAATAAAGGAAATACAGTGCATAATGATTAAAATCCTAAGCAAACTAGATCTAATTTATTGTGTTATAAAGCACTTATCAAAATACCCCAAACTAAAACATTGCTTGTCCTCAAGCAATTACCATATTCACATGATAAGATACAGAAAACACTAAGCTCAGCAAACTAAGGAATCCAAAATAGAGAAAAAGATTTATTCAAATGCCAATATTAATTTTCTTATGTGAATCAATTTTCATTATCAAGACAGAGGATACTCTTTTCTCAATTTTTACTCAAAGTGTTTCATGGTTTGTGTATCACTCAGATCATCATAGTCAAAAAATATTACTATAAGCTTGTTAATAAACCAGAAACTCCACAGTTTAGATAGAAAATATGTCAAAGTCTAAAGGTCTTTCAAAGGTTGTAACGTGGCCTTGGGTTGTATTGTTAGGGTAGGAATTTCAAGAAAAATGGAATACAAAAGGGCTTTAACAGTCATGAATGATTCAAATTACTATCATAAATTTAACAGAGCAAATTTTTGAACTTTTATGGACTTTTTGGAATTCATTCAATATCATCCTTTTGATTTTCTTTTCTTTGCATCCAATACATATTTTTTTTCTTAAGTCCTTTTTTATTTCTTTGCTCCACTAAATTTCCAACTTTTTCACCATTAAGAGAATATCAGTCAATGAAAGGTTTCAAGGAAAAATTTTCACTTTTAGGTTCAAAAGGGGCAACTGGGGGTCAAATTATGCAAAAATTATGAGGCTTAAGAATAAGGCCTAATTGTGCCTTTATCATCCTAAGACATATCATCAAAAACTATTTTGAATCGGTTGAAAAACAAGTTCTAGAATATTAATGACTATGAGATTCACTCAATCAAGAAGATATGGGTTTTGAAAATTTGTTTGATAAATAACCCATTTTGGCTCAAGTCTAACCATGGAAAGCCTTTTCAAAGAAAATTTTAATCACATAAAGTTCATTTAGACATTGATTTGGCATTTAAACAATCAAATTTTGAAAATTTTACTCAAAATTTTGGGGTCCTTAGATACTTTAGCGTTGTGTTCAAAGTAAATTTATCATACAATCATGGTAAATTACAAGATTACAAACAAAACAAGGAAAACACACATGCATGAAAAATATAACAATCACACAACGTAAACAAAATAGTTAAGTTTTCTTATCTACCACCCCAAACCAGAATTTGACATTGTCCTCAATGTTAAAATGGATGATAAAAGGATAAGAAAACTTACCTGTAGTAACCTCAAACCAGCATTCGACATAGTTGGTGTTTTTTTTTAATTTTTAACTTAAAATGAAACAACAACTTTTTATAGGGTTACCTCCCTATCAGTGCTAAGTTTTAAGTCTTCAGCCAGACTTCTCACCGTTTGGATTTAATCATCAGGAGCATCAAACAAGTCCAAGTCACTTGTTTGTTGTATTGGTTGACCTGTCAAGTAGTGCTTTACTCTCTGTCCATTTACCCTAAATGTACCAGATTTCTCGCTCCATAGTTCGACAGCTCCAAAGGGAAAGACTTTTGTCACCTTGAATGGTCCTGACCATCGAGATCTCAGTTTACCTGGAAAAAGCTTCAGTCTAGAATTAAACAGTAAAACCATATCACCTGGATTAAATGTTCTCCGTTGGATGTGACGATCATGCCGTTGTTTGGTTTTTTCTTTATAAATTCTGGCATTTTCATATGCATCTAGACGGAGTTCTTCAAGCTCATTTAATTCCAACAACCTATGTTCACCTGCAGCCTTATGATCAAAGTTAAGAGTTTTAATAGCCCAAAAAGATTTATATTCTAGCTCAACAGGTAGATGACAGGGCTTCCCATATACTAGCCTAAAAGGTATGGTTCCAATGGGAGTTTTATATGCGGTTCGATACGCCCATAAGGAATCGTCTAACTTAATAGACCAATCCTTATGTGATGTATTCACCATTTTTTGAAGAATATTTTTAATTTCCCAATTGGATACCTCAACTTGTCCACTAGTTTGTGGGTGATAAGGTGTAGCAACCTTATGCCTAACTCCATATTTCTTTAGAAGGGTCTGAAAAGTTTTCTCAATAAAATGAGACCCTCCATCACTTATAACACATTTTGGGACCCCAAATCTTGGAAATATTATTTTCTTAAAAAGTTTAATAACAGTCTTAGCATCAGAATGGGGTGAAGCAATGGCTTCCACCCATTTTAACATATAGTCAACTGCCACTAATATGAACTGATTTCCAAAAGAGGAAGAAAAAGGTCCCATAAAATCAACACCCCATACATCAAACAATTCAACTTCTAAAATGGTATTTAATGGCATTTCTTGTCTCTTACCAATGTTACCTATTCTTTGGCAAGCATCACAAGTTAGAATATACTTACGTACATCCTTAAAAATATTTGGCCAATAGAACCCAGCTTGCAATATTTTAGCAGCTGTCTTAGAGGTACTCATATGCCCTCCACAGGAAAGGGAATGACAATGATCCAAGATAGCATGGACCTCATCTTATGAAACACACCTCCGAATTAAACCATCTGCACATTGCTTGAAAAGGAGTGGTTCATCCCAATAATAATGCTTGACATCTGCATAAAACTTTTTCCTTTGCTGAAAGCTAAGATCAGGAGGTAAGATACCACATGCAAGAAAATTTACAAAATCAGCATACCAAGGAACACGTTGGATACTAAGATTCAAGAGTTGTTCATCCGAAAAAGATTCATTGATGGGAATATTATCTGTTTCTTCTTTTTCAGATGTCAACCTAGACAGGTGGTCAGCAACCAAGTTCTCGGTACCCTTCTTATCCTTAATTTCCAAGTCAAATTCTTGCAATATTAGAATCCACCTAATTAACCTAGGCTTTGCTTCTTTTTTGTTCAATAGATACTTAATGGCAGAGTGGTAAGTGTAAACAGTAACATGTGAACCTACCAAGTAAGATCTAAATTTATCAAAAGTAAAGACAATAGCTAACAGTTCTTTTTCAGTTGTGGCATAATTTACCTGAGCAACATCTAGCGTCCGGCTGACATAATGAATTACATGGAGCTTTTTATCCTTTCGTTGCCCCAATACAGCTCCCACTCGTAATCACTCGCATCGCACATCAACTCAAACGGGAGTTTCCAATCAGGTGGTTGCAGATGGGGGCAGAGATTAGAGCTTGCTTAATCCTGCAAAAAGCTTCCATACAAGATGAATCAAAATTGAAAGGCACATCCTTACCTAGAAGAGTTGTAAGAGGCTTTGTGATTTTGGAGAAATATTTAATGAACCAACGGTAAAACCCTGCATGTCCAAGAAAACTCCGAATACCTTTCACATTTGTAGGTGGAGGCAATTTTTCAATCACTTCCACTTTAGCCTTATCAACTTCTATACCTCTCTCAGACACCAAGTGTCCAAGAACTATGCCTTCTCTTACCATAAAATGGCATTTTTCCCAGTTTAAGACCAGATTGGTCTCTTCACAACGCTGCAAGACTTGGCACAAATTTGTTAAACAATTATCAAAATCCAAACCATGCACTGAAAAATCATCCATAAAGACTTCCATCATATTTTCAATAAGGTCAGAAAAAATTGCTTGCATGCATCTTTGAAAAGTCGCAGGTGCATTACACAAACCAAAAGGCGTACGCCTATAAGCATAAGTCCCATAAGGGCAAGTGAAGGTAGTCTTTTCTTGATCAGATGGATGAATGGGAATTTGATGAAAACCTGAATACCCATCCAAATAACAGAAATAAGAGTGTTTCGCAAGTCTTTCAAGAATCTGATCAATAAAAGGGAGAGGAAAATGATCTTTTTTCATGGCGCTATTTAACTTCCTATAATCAATGCACATGCGCCAACCAGAGACAATCCTAGTAGGAATCAAGTTATGTTTATCATTTTCAATCACAGTTATTCCCCCCTTTTTAGGCACCACATGAACAGGACTTACCCATTTACTACTATCAACAGGATATATGACTCCAGCATCAAGTAATTTCAAAATTTCCTTTTTAACCACTTCTTGCATTTTTGGATTTAATCTCCTAAGTGGTTCTACTGTGGGCCTACTTTCATCTTCTACAGTAATTCTGTGCATGCAAAGAGAAGGGCTAATCCCTTTGATATCATCCATTGTATAACCTATTACCTTTCTATACAACCTAAGTTGTTTCAAAAGTTTTTCAGTTTCACATGGATTCAATTCAGCATTAACAATCACAGGATATGTGGAATTAGGACCAAGAAACTCATACCTTAATGAAACCGGTAAAGGTTTTAATTCCACATTTGGGGCTACCACTTTGTCACACATGACCTCAGTATCATATTTTAGTGGGGCCTCAAAGCAATCAGATGTTTCTGCAGGCTCAATCATGAAAACAGTTTCAAGTGGGTCATTAGGAAGGGTTGCTTCCTTTACCACTTGTTCAACAAAATCCACACTACAGCAAACATCATTATAAGATTTTTCTAAAACATTTTTCAAGTTAAAATCAACCTTTTGATCTCCAACAGTTAGAGACAACTTACCATTCTTGACATTGATCACAGCACCTGCAGTTGCTAAAAATGGTCTGCCTAAAATAATAGGAATCAAAGAATCTTCGTCCATTTCAAGCACAACAAAGTCAGCAGGTATAAAAAATTTTCCTACCTTAATAGGAACATCCTCTAAAATTCCTACAGGATATTTTACAGATCTATCAGCCAATTGCAAAGACATCCTAGTAGGTTTCAGCTCACCCAATCCTAACTTTTTAGCAACAGATAATGGCATTAAACTCACACTCGCTCCTAAATCACACAATGCTTTATCTATATTCATGTCACCAATCATGCAAGGAATAGAGAAACTACCTGGATCTTGGAGCTTGGGTGGAAGCTTTCTTTGAATTAGAGCACTGCACTCTTCAGTAAGTGCAATTGTACGATCTTCCTCCAGTCTTCTTTTGTTGGACAAAATGTCCTTCAAGAACTTTGCATATGTGGGCATTTGCTGCAAAGCATCTGTGAAGGGAATATTGATATATAATTTCTTTAAAACATCAAGAAACTTACCAAATTGTTTGTCCAACTTTGCTTTAGCTAAGCGCTGAGGAAATGGAATGGGAGGTTGATATGGCTTAACCTCCTCCTTCTTTTCTTGTTGTTTCTCTTCTTCAATCACTGGATAAGATGAAGATTCATCCACTTTCTTTTCCTCCTTTGCAGTCTTGCCAACTGGTCCATCATATTGAGTACCACTCCTAAGAGTGACAACCATGGTTTGGTTAGATGGTCCAGCCTTTGGTTTTCCAGGAAATGTTCCTGGTGCTCTTTGAGAGTAGGAGGCTTGTTGGGTAATTTGATTTTCCAGTATTTTGTTATGGGTGGCAAGAGAGTCCACTTTTGAAGCCAAGTTTTTTATTGCATCAGAGAACTCATCATTTTGTTTAAGTTGAGTAGCTACAAATGTCTCCATCAAGGATTATAGCTTTGATTTTTGTGGAATATAGGTTCCTTGTTGAGGTTTGTAGTTACTTTGATTACCTTGGAATTGAGGTGGCCTATTTTGGAAGCCAGGTGGACCTTGTGGAGGTTTGTAGTTACCTTGATAATTTCCACCATAGTTTCCAATAGCATCCACCTGATGCATTTCTTGTTCTTGATTAAGGGTCATTGCTAAATGGCAGTTTGCAGCTCCATGTCCTGAAACACCACAAACTTCACAAACAATATTAGTAGCACCTGTTGACCCTATTTTATCAGTTTTAATGTTAATGCTTCAACTTTGGCAAAAAGTAGGGAAAGAGCATCAACAGAGTATTTACCTGGTGTTTTAGCAGCTAATCCTCTCTCAGAGTTCCACTAGTGAGTGTTTTGAGCTATTTCCTCAATCAGGTTCCCAGCTTCATCAACATTTTTACTCATGAAGGCTCCTCCAGCTGCAGCATCTAAAGAGATCTTTTGTGTGGAAGTTAGTCCATTATAGAAAATATAGATTGTCAACCACCTTTCTATCCCATGGTGAGGACATTCTCTTAGCATCTCCCTGTATCTCTCCCAGGCTTCATATAAGGATTCGTCATCTTTTTGTGAAAAATTTATCATTTGTTTTCTCAGTACATCGGTCTTGTTCCTTGGGTACCATTTATTGATAAAAGCACTGGACAATTGTTCCCAAGTCATGATGGATCCTTCAGGAAGAGAATACAACCACGCCCTCGCTTTATCTCTTAAGGAGAAAGGGAACAGTCTCAAGCGAATGGCATCATTGGTGGCTCCGTTCATCTTCAGGGTGTCACAGTATTCAAGAAAGATTTGAAGGTGAAGATTTGGATCTTCAGAGGGTAATCCTCCGAATTGGTTCTGTTGAACCATTGAGAGTAATGAAGGCTTCAATTCAAAATTGTTAGCCTCCACTGTGGGTCTAAGGATGCTAGATCCTCTTCCATTTGTACTTGAAGCGGAAAAATCTCTCAAGGCTCTGTTTTGGTCTACCATTTGTTTTTATTTTTGTTGTTTTTGTTGTTTTCTTAAAGCTCTAAGGGTACGTTCTATCTCAGGGTCAAATCCTAAGTTTAGATCGACACTACGGCTTCATCGCATAAAAAGAAAGTAAATGACAAATAAAACAAACAATTACAAAAATAAAACAACAACAGATACACAGAATACAGAACAAAATAAAAATAACAAACAGAATAAAATAAGTAAAAATAAAAATACAGAAAAAAATATAAAAAGAAAAGAAACAAACAAAACAAAAAAATAAAATTAATATTAACAAGTATGATCTAATCGAATTTCAATATTGCTGATATTTGAGGGACAACAGTCCCCGACAATGGCGCCAAAAACTTGACAGGGCCCGCAAGCGCACGGGTCATGTCGTGTAATATAAAAGATTATCGTTCTCCACAGGAACTGTGTTCAAAGTACCAGCATATTGAAATTTAATTATCCACACAATTGATTTTTAATGTTTTTGTAAAATAAAATATGGATTTTAAAAATAAATTCAGAAACAAAATTTACTTGACACTTAAAAAATCAGAGTTGAGAGTATCTTGGGATTTCGGGGGATCAAAACTCTATTTTATGTTAATGAATTTTAACTTTTCATAAATAAGAATCAAATTAAGTTTTCCAAGGCGGATTTTCCTTAAGCTAATTAATATGTTCCTCTCGGAATCCTATTAATGTACCTAACCTATGGAAAGCGCTGCTTAATCCTTAGAAAAGGCCCATTATCATTTTGTGAAAATCCCTTTTTAAAATTTCCCAAAAGATTTTGATTACTTTCACGGTTTTACCGAGGTGACAAAAAGTATTTCAAAAACTTAGGCTTAGTTCAAAAACTTTACAGTAACAATAAATCTCTCGATTCTATTAATTGCTTAAACTTACTAATATACCCGCAAGTATACAGTTTTATCACTTAGGTTCTTGTTAGGAATTACTAAGAGCATTGAGCATTTTTTAAACTAAATGGAAAACAGAAATTTATTTAACTTAAAGTCAAAATAACATTAATATAAAATAATATCACACCCTCTTCATCCCAAGATAATTAATTTAGCTACTCATGAAATAATTCAAATTCATATACATGATGGAAAAATAAAACATACAAGACATGGTAAAAATAAAGACTTACGGGTTTCTCCAAAAGCTCAGAATAATTTTACCACTGTATTTCCTTGTTGCAATATTCCTTCACCAATTACAAATTGGAATACTCACTTTTACAATTCACAACTCTTAAAATAAAAGAAAGAAAAAGAAAATAAAAAGAGAAAGAAAATGAAAGAGAAAGAAAAAGGAACGGAGAAGAAAAACGAAGAAGAAAGAAAGAAAAGAAGAATGGAAAAAGAAAGAAAAAGAAAAGAGAGGAATAATATGAATGAAAGAGAAAATGAATCTCCAAAGCGATGCTGTTCGTGATGCTTTAGACCTCCCCCTATTTATAGAAATGGGGAACGGTGGCTAGTGGGGCTTTTTTATTATTTTCTTGTTGGCCCCCCCACGAGATCAGCTTGGATACAACCTGGATGGTGTGGTGAAACAGCTTGGATGGTGACAACTATAGGGAGCGGCGGCTAGCTCTTTTGTTTTGTTGTCAGCCGCCCCCTCATAAGTCAAGGCTCCACTTGGATAGTGGAAATCCAAGTCAGCATGGGCAATCAGTGGAAATATAGAGTCGGCTTTCTCCTTCTGACTCGGATTTAGTGCCTCAGTCGGTATCCACCCACAGTGGGAAATAATCCGAGTGGAAAAGGTCCTTTTCATACACAAAAGACCGAGTGGCATTCATCAGGAGCATTGTTCATTCGGTGTTGCTTTGCTCGGTGTTGCTTTGCTGGACGGTGTTGAGAGGAGCTGATGTGCAATAGGATGGAGTCGGTGTTGTGGCTGTGAAGAGAGCTGGACGAGCAAAGCAATTCTGATTGAAACATTCAATCGGAACCGATTAAAGAGTGACTCGAAACCGATTGAAAAGTGATTCACTCGGAACTAATTGAAGATTGATTTACTCGGAACTGATTAAAGAGTGACTCGGAACCGATTGAAAAGTGATTCACTCGGCACAGGTTCATGCCCTCATTCTTTCACATGTGACCCACTCAGGATCGGGAAGTTTTCATTCAAATGATTTAATCGGCATCCTCAAAATGTTTCACTCGGCTGTGTCTCTAGAATTGAACCACTTGGAGAAACCAAGCTTGAATTTGCTTGGGAGTAATTCAGTCGACCCTTTTCTTCACTCCTTGAAATGATCCACTCAGACACATTCACTCGGAAGTCCGACTTGCTTCTAACTCGGAATTGCCTCAACCGTCAATCAGGCCATTTGGTTGTTTTCACTCGGGAGTCGGCTTTGCCTTTCACTCAGAAATTTGGAACTTTGAGAGAGTCTGGAATCTGGCCGATAGAAGCTCTTCCCAGGTCCGAGCCTTGCTTTGCTCGGAAATACAACTTTCTGCCCCAACTTACTCGGTAGTCTTCCTTGGAGACATCTCACTCGGGCTTAGTGTGAAACTGTGAGAGTCTGCCCGAAAGTGATTCATTCCCGGTCGGATCTTTCCTTGCTTGATAAGACACTTTCTCTGAAACTCACTGAAATAACCCGACTTAAATAAAGAATAAAACGAGACCAGGGAAATTTTTTTCCAAAATTTAGAACGTTCTAAACGTTCATAATTATTCCCAATTAGGCGTCGGGGTAAATTAAAAACAGAATATGGCAAGGGAAAGCAAAACCGATTAGAGAAGGGAAGACCGAGTCGGAAAGCCACTCAAGGGCAAGACTCAGCTTCGGTCAAGCAGACCAGCGGAAGATGCAGCGCTTGAGCGAGCCCCATTCTCGCTGGAGGGACTCCTCACTCGCTGAAGCGAATCCATTCACTCGGTAATATATCACTCGGATTCGGGACCATGTTCACTCGGGAACTGTCTCCATCAGAATATACTTCACCCGGTAATTCATACTTAGCCAATTTACAAATTATAAAACACACGGGCGTATTTCACTCGGGAAATGACTCCCTCGATTACTCCACTCAGAGTCCATAAGCTTTCCCTCACACGGATTATTCCCCCAGCCCAATACCACTCGGTATAATTCAACCATAATTCCCTAGGAATACATTATCAATTCTGCACTCGGCATATTTTGATCTTCCTTACTCGGAGATCACATAACCTCTCGGCTATAAATCACTCGGTCACATCTTAACCATTCATCACTCGGGTAATACATTAACCCATTCCCACTGGGAGGAATTCACCAAGTTAAGTCACACTCGGACTTATCCAATACTTAACCACTCGGAATATATAACATTTTCTCGGAATATATGTAGCCTCGTTCACATAGAAGAGGACTCCTAGAATACACCTCAATCAAACCATCGCAACTACTCTTCCCTCGGAAGAGGTTCACACGGGATTCCTCACTCGGGAATATTCAAACCCTTCCCCACTCGGGATTTACACACATTTTCACTCGGTAACATATGGACTAGTCTTCCCTCGGAAGTAGTCCACACACACACTAAAGCCTCACTCAGCAATGGCTCTCCCATCAATATTACTCGAAATTCATTGACTTAGCATTATCCATTCGACATCACATCTAAGTCGGTATAAATAACATCATATCAATGTAATATGTATATATTTCTATAATTGTATACTTGTTCACAATCCCGATAGACAACCCATATAATTAAATCCATTCGGATTACAAGAAAGCTGGCCAAGGCTTTAACATATCTATTTACATTATATATATATATATATATATATATATATATATATGTACACTTCAACAATCTGAGTGCTCCCCACTCGGACATGAGGCCATCTCCTCATTCCCAGTCCGGCCTGCATATACTGAAAAATATTGTAGGGGTGAGCTTTTACATATTAAATGACAGTTATTGACTCGGATTAATCTTCGAATCCACACCCATACAATAACATATATCAATCAGCAATAATGCACTCCGCCATTCAATATGAATATTCACACATCATCCGACCGGAATTCATTCAATTCAATCGTCATATAATTCTCTTCATTCACCCCAACATATATCACGACCATAGGCTCACATTGCACTCGGCAACAGCATCAACATACATATATTCACCCAGTCGGAATTCATACCAATTATTCATGGCTATATAATTCATATTCATCACAACATGTATCACAACCATAAAAGCATATTGCACTCGGTAAATATATCAATATACATGCATTAATCCAATCAGATTCACCCCAATCAATTCATATCCACATATTCAAACATTTCACATTGAGCTCAATGACAATCATAAGTGTGCACACATTCATTTCACCCGGATCCGGTTATTTATTATCAATTTTTATTGTTGCAACATAGGCTCCAAGCCTTTTCTCAGCTCCAAGCTGATTCGGCCATTTTACAGGTACTAAACTGTTTGCCCTCACATGTAACACAGTCACTCCAAGTGACAATGGAAGTGTTACGGGCAGCCCCAAGTCCAACCCAGAAGGCTTACCTTGAGTCCAACCCAAGGTCTTTAAGCGTCCAACGCTTAGTGCACTCGGCACTGCCTCGAGTCCAACCCGAGGTCTTTCAATATATTTTCAACACATATTCATCTGATTGCCGATCGGTATTAAGCGTCCAACGCTATATGCTCCAAGCATTTCCAGTGGCGAATCAGATGCATATGGTCTTATTCACCAGGCGTCCAACGCCAATGCACTCGGCATTGCCTTGAGTCCAACCCAAGGTCTTTCATTATATTTCACTTGTATTCATCTGATTACTGATTCAATATTAAGCGTCCAACGCTATATGCACTCGGCATTTCCAATGGCGAATCAGATGCATACGGTTTATTCATCAGGCGTCCAACGCCAATGCACTCGGCATTGCCTTGAGTCCAACCCAAGGTCTTTCAATATGTTTTCCACACAGATGCACTCGGCATTCAAATATCAATAACATGCATCCAATGCAGTTTATCATTATTATTCATAAACAGGGGTCGGCATAGCAATAACACAATACATGCACTCGGTAATCATATGCACTTGGTAAATCACATGCTTTTTAATATAAAATCCCAAACAGGAATTAACATAACCGACCCATATCTCATGCACTCGGCAATCACAATGCCATTCACTCAGAATTAACCTTTACAACAAGCATCACATGCTTTTCATATAAAACCCACTTGGCATTAACACAACAGTCCCCAACTTATGCACTCAGCGTTCGCATGTTCAATGACAAGCATTACATGCATTTAAATGCACATTCACACACGGGGATCAATACAATAAACTCATATACTCGGATTTCTCATTAACAGCCACAACATATCATATATTCACTCGGCATACTCATTAAAGCCAACATTTCCATACATTCACTCAGCATTTCATATTTATCATCATACATCTCATGGACAGAATCTTAACAACACCATGCAAACCACAATAATCACAATATCACAAATATCCAGGCGTTGTATATACTACAACACATCACTCAACACATTTCAACCACAGCACAACATATTTAAGCAAAACCACCCAGAACCCGTCCATAAACCATACATTTGAGATGTAAAGTAGCCCCTCTACCTGGACTAAAGTTCCCAGAAGCTCCTCGAGCTTGCGACACCGACTGAACGTTCTTCAGTCATTCGTTCTCAGCAGAACGACCCAGCTCCCAGCTGTTCACACAGCACTCTGCTCTCAGCCTTGGAAGAACCAACGCTGCTTCCTCATGAGCAGATCAACCACTAAGACACTCCATGCCAAGCCTCCAAGGCACACGCAGTACTCACACGCCCAAACAGTCCAGTCCTCACCAACAATGGAGGACCCCCGTGCTTTCAAGCACCTATCAACGTTTAGGCTAAACAGAGGAGGATCCCAGCCTCCAAGACACTCAACACCACACAAATCTCTCTCTCAACCACCCTGTTCCACTTCGTGTTCCACTTCCCACTCGGGCTCTACTTAGCGAGGGAGTGGAAGAAGAAGATGAAGGAGACGAAGATGAAGAACCAGCGAAGGAGTAGAAGAAGAAGCCACAGGACGCGAGAGAGAAAGGAGGAGTGTTTCTCCTTGAACCCAAGAGAAGAAGAATGAGCAAAGAGTGGGAAATATGCAGCTCTTATCCCTTCACTGCCGTGACAACCCACTCCCATCAGCCATCACATCCCATCAACTCCCATCCCATCAGCGTGGGATTCACGAGGAAGAGAGGGAGAGAGAGAACCGAAGCTCTCATAACACCACCAAGGGCACCAATGTCATTTCTTGGCCAGATATTATTATTATTATTCAATCCATAATTTTAATTCTATAATTAACCTTAATCAAAATTAGGATATTACACTACTCCCCTCCTTCAAAGAATTTCGTCCTTGAAATTCAAATACAAACTTACCTCAACCAACAGCTCAAAATATTGCTGCCTCAACTAATTACATGTCACTGCTTCCCAAGCATTCACCGACCGGTTCATAATTCCACTCGGTATAGCTTCACCTCTCAAGCGGTTTACCGACCGCTGCACAATTCCAGTCTGCATAATCACTAAAGTCAGGTCCTACCTGATCATAACCCCTCTATAGGATTCAATATATTTGGGGATTCCATTTTTAAAACATACAATTTACCCCATTCAACTCTGCCAGTTCACTATAACCAATGGTACCTCAAGTTCTTTGGCCACTCGGCCCTACACTCTCAACGCCAATCGGTGTACATCCACCGTCAGCTCCTCCTATTCATAGGAGTCACTCGGCACAATTATGCACCCACACCGAGTATAAGCTCAAAGTTGTGTCACATAAGACACGTTATGGAGGATAATCAACCAGTTGGGAAGAATCTAATCGGTAAACAACATTACCAATTCCCACCAATGATCACCATTATCCAATTTATCTCGGATTAAACCCTCGGATATTCAACATCCGACCACTAAAATTCTCCTCCAAGCCATGACATATCTTGGCAATACCGAGACAGACACTCAATAGAGTTCCAATGTGCTCCAATTAGCACAGTTTGCCTAAATTAGTCCTTTACAGGCATCATACTCGGCTCCAAAATCTCAAATTTCTATCCATACTTTCGGCTAATTCCATGCCTACACCCTGAGAATGTCACTCGGATCTCTCAATCAAAAGGGTTGTTCGGGGTTTGAAAGTAATTCTCACCCGAAAAACTTTCCACTTACAAAATTTTCACTCGGCATTCAAGCCTACATCAAATACAAATCTGAGTTCAAACTCAGCAGCTCTAAACATCAACCCGAACACAAATATGAATAAATTTACCTCTCGGGTATCTACTCCCCTCGGGAGCCATTCACTCGGAAACTTACCTATTCAATGTTCCGCTTGGTACCATTCCACACAGAAGTGTCACAACCAAGACACTTCGCCCGAATTTTTCCCTACTCAGGAGTGCTACATTCGGACACCAACCTAAAGTCACACGACTCGGATATTTCACGCGGATTTCGCCTAACACAAATGTGTCATTCGGACACAGTTCCCTTAACTTAGTAATGACTCCCATAACGATGTTTCACTCAGAACATCATAACTTCACTCAGAACAGTCCAATAGACTCACCATCACCATAAGCAGCTACAGCCCCATCTGCCCGACTTATGAATTACTGCATCCAACTTATAGGATGACGTCTCATTCCGATAGGGTTACAACAATTACATAGAGTCACCGTAAAAGTGTACGCTGCCACAATACCTATGGTATGAAGAGTCGTCCCAGAACAGCATACATTACATTCTTTTCACTCACACCGACTGCACTCACCCAAATAATACTAATTCATAAAAATTAATGGCATTTCACACACACACACACATATATATATATATATATATATATATATATAATCACACATTTACATCAACATCATCATTATGCACCACCCTGGGCACATCACGCAACAACACTTATAAAATATCATTTACAACTACTGTAAAATAGTATAATGGCAATAGGTTTCCGACCCCCACAAGAATCACATGGATTCAACACTGTATTCACATATACTCACTCAACATACCAACAATCGGCTTCCAGCCCTTACCGAGTAAATACCCTTTCTTGGATCACATCCATCATAAAACCATAATCCGACAGCCTATTAATCCTTTATTTCATCACACCTCACTGGCCATAGATCAAGTTAAGCCTAAATGATCCACCGAGCTCACTTAGATATACCACTCGGATTACAATATAACTTACAATCTTGCAGCAAGTTTCTGCATCAATAAACCTTTTCACCCATCATAAGCACAATCAACCATAATCAATACCCAAGTGTACTCGGATTCCAACCTTACCAGTCACTATCAATCAGGTATCCCATTTATTATTTACATTTCACCTTAAGACAATTCAAGCCTCAACAATTCATTATTCAATCACTTTGCTCGGCTCAACAATCCATAAGGTCAATCAGATTATCAGACTCGGAAATTCCAAGGGTCACCTAGTACTCCTCGTGAGACATTCCCACAACATCCATTTATCACCGAGCCTAGACCATTCACAAGATCCGGTCAAACACTAGACTTAATAAGCCTAAGGGTTACTTAGAACCCATCGTGGGACATTCCCACAATATTCAAATATCACCGAGTCTGGATTACCATAGGACCCAGCTCTACAAGATCTGACAGCATATAATTATACTAAATCTGATCGGGATTTCCATACCTTATGGGTCACCACTAAATCAATTATTCGCTCGGTTTTCAACCACACGACCGAGTCTAACCCAAATCCTCAGGTATCCTACTTACATCAATTTCTCACCCAGTTTTCTAACCTCTCAGGTATCCATCTCAATAATATCTGATCATACATGATCATTCCCAATCAACTGGGTTACCACACCTAGTGGTCTAACATCAATCAATCATTCACTCGATTTTCATACACCAGAAACCGAGACACTACCCCAATCAAACATGCATCAGATTTTACATTGAATCACCTATCACATACCCAGATTTCCAACTTAGGAAACTGCAACACATCACTTATACCATAAATCACGTACATCATATATCATATGGGGTTCCCGTGCCAAAGGATATAAAATTCATTCCTTACAAATGGCACAACTGATCAATTAAATTGGGAACACCACACTAGGGAATTCCTTCATTATCATTCACTTAATCAACTCAATATGTGAGTTCTAATCCATTCGACAAGCATGACTCGGCCATGAACCACTAGCATGGCATACACAAGAGTCCTAGTCAATTAATCTGACCTCCACCAAAAGGGTCTCAATATATATCATTCTATTTCCTCTTAGCCGACCCAGGCTTAGAAATACCTCTTATCCAATGAATAACCAAACCAGGGTAGTAACAACTCTACCCCCAAATCAACATATCAACAGTAGTACCTCTCACTACTGTCCCCAACAAAACACAGACATATAATCACATAATTCATAGTTAAACATATATCAAATCCAATAGGATATCACGAGAAATGATGACAACCGGTCACATTGCACATAACCGCCCATTCACAGTGGGCATACCTTGGCCATGGACCTTTTAAGTCCGCTCTGATACCAAAATGAAATAACCCGACTTAAATAAAGAATAAAACGAGACCAGGGAAATTTTTTTCCAAAATTTAAAACGTTCCAAACGTTCATAATTATTCCCAATTAGGCGTCGGGGTAAATTAAAAACAGAATATGGCAAGGGAAAGCAAAACCGATTAGAGAAGGGAAGACCGAGTCGGAAAGCCACTCAAGGACAAGACTCAGCTTCGGTCAAGCAAACCAGCGGAAGATGCAGCGCTTGAGCGAGCCCCATTCTCGCTGGAGGGACTCCTCACTCGCTGAAGCGAATCCATTCACTCGGTAATATATCACTCGGATTCGGGACCATGTTCACTCGGGAACTGTCTCCATCAGAATATACTTCACCCGGTAATTCATACTTAGCCAATTTACAAATTATAAAACACACGGGCGTATTTCACTCGGGAAATGACTCCCTCGATTACTCCACTCAGAGTCCATAAGCTTTCCCTCACACGGATTATTCCCCCAGCCCAATACCACTCGGTATAATTCAACCATAATTCCCTAGGAATACATTATCAATTCTGCACTCGGCATATTTTGATCTTCCTTACTCGGAGATCACATAACCTCTCGGCTATAAATCACTCGGTCACATCTTAACCATTCATCACTCGGGTAATACATTAACCCATTCCCACTGGGAGGAATTCACCAAGTTAAGTCACACTCGGACTTATCCAATACTTAACCACTCGGAATATATAACATTTTCTCGGAATATATGTAGCCTCGTTCACATAGAAGAGGACTCCTAGAATACACCTCAATCAAACCATCGCAACTACTCTTCCCTCGGAAGAGGTTCACACGGGATTCCTCACTCGGGAATATTCAAACCCTTCCCCACTCGGGATTTACACACATTTTCACTCGGTAACATATGGACTAGTCTTCCCTCGGAAGTAGTCCACACACACACTAAAGCCTCACTCAGCAATGGCTCTCCCATCAATATTACTCGAAATTCATTGACTTAGCATTATCCATTCGACATCACATCTAAGTCGGTATAAATAACATCATATCAATGTAATATGTATATATTTCTATAATTGTATACTTGTTCACAATCCCGATAGACAACCCATATAATTAAATCCATTCGGATTACAAGAAAGCTGGCCAAGGCTTTAACATATCTATTTACATTATATATATATATATATATATATATATATGTACACTTCAACAATCTGAGTGCTCCCCACTCGGACATGAGGCCATCTCCTCATTCCCAGTCCGGCCTGCATATACTGAAAAATATTGTAGGGGTGAGCTTTTACATATTAAATGACAGTTATTGACTCGGATTAATCTTCGAATCCACACCCATACAATAATATATATCAATCAGCAATAATGCACTCCGCCATTCAATATGAATATTCACACATCATCCGACCGGAATTCATTCAATTCAATCGTCATATAATTCTCTTCATTCACCCCAACATATATCACGACCATAGGCTCACATTGCACTCGGCAACAGCATCAACATACATATATTCACCCAGTCGGAATTCATACCAATTATTCATGGCTATATAATTCATATTCATCACAACATGTATCACAACCATAAAAGCATATTGCACTCGGTAAATATATCAATATACATGCATTAATCCAATCGGATTCACCCCAATCAATTTATATCCACATATTCAAACATTTCACATTGAGCTCAATGATAATCATAAGTGTGCACACATTCATTTCACCCAGATCCGGTTATTTATTATCAATTTTTATTGTTGCAACATAGGCTCCAAGCCTTTTCTCAGCTCCAAGCTGATTCGGTCGTTTTACAGGTACTAAACCGTTTGCCCTCACATGTAACACAGTCACTCCAAGTGACAACGGAAGTGTTACGGGCAGCCCCGAGTCCAACCCGGAAGGCTTGCCTTGAGTCCAACCCAAGGTCTTTAAACGTCCAACGCTTAGTGCACTCGGCACTGCCTCGAGTCCAACCCGAGGTCTTTCAATATATTTTCAACACATATTCATCTGATTGTCGATCGGTATTAAGCATCCAACGCTATATGCTCCAAGCATTTCCAGTGGCGAATCAGATGCATACGGTCTTATTCACCAGGCGTCCAACGCCAATGCACTCGGCATTTCCTTGAGTCCAACCCAAGGTCTTTCATTATATTTCACTTGTATTCATCTGATTGCCGGTTCAATATTAAGCGTCCAACGCTATATGCACTCGGCATTTCCAATGGCGAATCAGATGCATACGGTTTATTCATCAGGCGTCCAACGCCAATGCACTCGGCATTGCCTTGAGTCCAACCCAAGGTCTTTCAATATGTTTTCCACACAGATGCACTCGGCATTCAAATATCAATAACATGTATCCAATGTAGTTTATCATTATTATTCATAAATAGGGGTCGGCATAGCAATAACACAATACATGTACTCGGCAATCACATGCACTTGGTAAATCACATGCTTTTTAATATAAAATCCCAAACGGGAATTAACATAACCGACCCACATCTCATGCACTCGGCAATCACAATACCATTCACTCGGAATTAACCTTTACAACAAGCATCACATGCTTTTCATATAAAACCCACTTGGCATTAACACAACAGTCCCCAACTTATGTACTCAGCATTCACATGTTCAATGACAAGCATTACATGCATTTAAATACACATTCACACATGGGGATCAATACAATAAACTCATATACTTGGCTTTCTCATTAACAGCCAAAACATATCATATATTCACTCGGCATACTCATTAAAGCCAACATTTCCATGCATTCACTCAGCTTTTCATATTTATCATCATACATCTCATGGACGGAATCATAACAACACCACGCAAACCACAATAATCACAATATCATAAATATCCGGGCGTTGTATATACTACAACACATCACTCAACACATTTCAACCACAGCACAACATATTTAAGCAAAACCACCCGGAACCCGTCCATAAACCATACATTTGAGATGTAAAGTAGCCCCCCTACCTGGAATGAAGTTCCCAGAAGCTCCTCAAGCTTGCGACACCGACTGTATGTTCTTCAGTCATTCGTTCTCAGCAGAATGACCCAGCTCCTAGCTGTTCACACAGCACTCTGCTCTCAGCCTTGGAAGAACCAACGCTGCTTCCTCACGAGCAGATCAGCCACTAAGACACTTGACGCGGGCTGTCGCGGCCCCGTCAAATTAGTACATTAAAATTAATTAACGTAGTACTAGGGTGTCAACCTAGGTCGGTCTCTCAAGGATCAACACAGAAATTTAGGAAAAATCAAGTCTTAAACTAATTTTTAACAATTAAAAATTAAAACTAAACAAGTAAAAATTTTTACAAACATAAGTTTACTAACATACAATTGGGGGGGGTTTTGATTGATTTTTGTTGTCACAATTAAAATTTAAGCAAGGTAAATAAAGGATTTAAAACAATAAATAACAAACGATTGATTTTCTTGGAGTATTGTAAATAAATTTATCCTTGGTTCATTAAAGATAACTTGTATACTCATTAATGTTAATTTCTTAGCTCAATTTGAATTGATCAACTAAGCGTCTTTTTCAATTCACAATTCCTTTACTTTCATTTAAAAATGAATATTTGAATCAAGCATCCTAATTAAGCAAAAGGAGTCAAGATCTTAAAATCTAGGAATTATTGAGCATACATAAGAACATCGCCTATATACATAATCTATTCTCAAATTATGGAATTAAGCAAACCATAATTATTAAAAGTGATTATGAAAATATTCATTAAGCATGCATATTTTCTTAATCCATTCTAATTTGAAATCTTATTTAACTCCATTTGGATAACTAAACCGATTAAGCATACAAATTCAATTAAACAAAATGGAATTAAATAAGTAGAGAATGATTATGAAGAAATAACAATAATAAAAGCATACTATATTAAAATTAATGACCTCAAAATTACATTACAACATTCTCCAAGAAAATCAATCTAAGGGTTTTAGCCCTCCATAATTACAAATACAAACAAAGAAACTAACCCGGAAATGGAGAAATTGCTGGAAGAATTTCCAACAGAGAAGAGAAACAGAGAACGTGAAGGAGGAAGGAAGAATTAAATGAAGAATTGTGTGTGTCTCTGCCCCTTCCTCTTGTGCCTATTTATAGGATTTCAAAAGCAAGTTTTTGCCATAATTAATTCATAATGGAAGATGCACTCTTGATTAATCAAATCAATGGTGCTCCATGATCATCTTCAGTGCATTTCCCACCATTTCAGTGCTTTGCCCACCTTCCAGAAGCTTGAAAAACGTGTTTCTGGGCCAATTATTCACTCATGAATCGATTCATTGGTGGGAGGAATCGATTCATGCTTCCAAAATGCAATTCTGGGCTAATTTTACACGTATGAATCGATTCATTTGATGGAAGAATCGATTCATTGCCTTTGAAACTCAAATGAATCGATTCAAGCCAGAATGAATCGATTCATGGCTCAAAATTTCACTTCCTGGTGCATTCAATTCGCATGAATCGATTCAAGAGGGGGATGAATCGATTCATCCCCCTGATTCTCCATATTTTGCACACTTTTTACCCTTTTTGAGATCCTTTTGAATATTTCTTGATTCCTTTGATCCTTAGGCACTTTGATCTTCATTTTGGATTGGAATTCTTGAGTTTCTTTGATCTATTTTCTTTTGGCACAAATTAACAATCAAATATTACATAAAGATCAAATGATAAAAATGTGTTAAAATGCAATATGTTACACACTAAGTGATGGCAAATTATACACATTTAAATTGGAGAATTAGAGATAAATCATGCATCATCAAATACTCCCACACTTATTCTTTTGCACTCCCGGGCAAAATCAAAATAAAAACAAGTATCACAATTTATTTGAAAACATTAAGTTGAAAACAACACACACAGAACTGGCATGCTTGTCATGAAATCTTAGAAATATACAAAGAAACAAGAGTTTTTTTAACATGAAAGATACAGAGCATCAAGATATATATAAAAATCATTCAAACACTTAGGCATGTGAAAATTAAATTAAACTGAAAAGAAGATCATAAGTGATAGAACCTCACAAGACATACTCTCAACTCTCAAGTGTTTAAGGTTTGTGTATACACTCAAAACAATTCCTGAAAAACAAACAGTCTAAAAATTTGGCAAGTTTCTTAATTCCTCAATCAACACAAATGCATGTATAGATCCACAGGGCTTTCACAGGGTTGCAATGTGGCCAAGGTTAAAATGGATGAAATATATATATTATATATATACCAAAAAGAATAATGAAGCAATTAGTTTTACTGGCAAACAGTGAGGGTAAAACATTTATTATATGGTATTTGGTAAAATTTTTTTTTTTTTTTTTTTTTTTTTAATATGAGATTGCATAACACTTGGAACAAGAGTTGCAATTCCTTTTTGCACACCCCCACACTTATTTGAATGCCTGTTTTGACTTGATTCCAAAGCTTCAATATACTTCTTAAGGTAGGTATATTTTTGGTTTTTCATCCATGGCTTATTTGAGCTGTAACAAGGAAACAGTTAAATAGGCTCAAAATGGCTAGCAAGAGATGATTTATTCATGGTAGGTTTATCTGGCTTAATGGCTCAACTGAACAAAATGCCTGTATCAAAATACATTCATATGAGTTTCAAGTATCATCAAGAAACAAGACAAAAATTAAGATGTAAGCCTTCAGGAATTAATCACACATGAAAGGATTAAGATGGTTTAAAGTGATCCATCAAATTTTAAGGCTCAAAAATCTCACAAGGTATAATTCCATCATATATGATCATTTCTCAATTATCATGTCATTCTCAACATACCAAAAATGTTTGAGTTCAAATTATAACATATCATTAAGCTCATATCAGACATGAAAGAATTTACTTGTTACTCATGCATATCTTAAAATTCCAATAAAACATGCCTTTTTTAAAACAAAAACACACACAAATTTTTTTTTTTTTTTTTTTTTTTAATATCACACAAAATTTAATAATCACACAAAAACACATAAATGATCCCACATAAAATTTAATAATCACACAAAAACACATAAATGATCCCACCCCCACACTTAAATCATACATTGTCCTCAATGTAAGACAGAGCATACAAAATAGACAATAGAATGAAAAAGTAAAGAGATGGGTAAGAAAAACTCCCTCAAGGTGGATTAAACTCAAATACCACATCCTTTTGAAGCAGATTGGATAGTGGTCTAGCCTTCTTGTGCCTTTCCAAATTTTGCAGCAATTTCTCTTCTTGATTATCATCAAGAGAAGTAAAGATTATCACCGGAAGCTCCTCATCATTTCCCAAGTATGAATACTTGAGGTTTTCAAGTAAGAAATTTAGCTCCAGATTAGGTGCCTGCAAAGTAGATGGAACTAACAAAGCAGATTTGGATTCTTGCACCTTAAAAAATTTGTTAGAGTCTTCTTGAAAATTTGCATTTAGAACAGGTATTTCTATAGACTCTAAATCAGCAGTTATGTATTTGTCAATTTCAGCACAAATATGACAATTCTCAGATTTATTGCATGCAAAACAACTGTATGAATCATCTATGTATTCCAAATCAACATCAGAAAAATGTTCAAAAACTAGTTCATCAAGAATGTCAATTTGGAAAACAGAATGATTTTCAGAAGGGTGTTTCATGGCATCTAAAATTTTAAATCTTACCTTAGTGTCACCAAATTCCATGGAAAGAGTTCCAGCATGGACATCAATTATAGTTTTGGCTGTTTTCAAAAATGGTCTTCCCAAAATGATAGGAACAGGAATTTGAGGCATACCTTCTTCCATATCAAGTACAAAAAAGTCAGCAGGAAAGACAAGTTGTTCTACCTGAACCAAAACATCCTCTATAACTCCAGCAGGATAGGCAGTGCTCCTATTGGCTAGCTGAATTACTACACCAGTAGGTTGTAAATTTCCAAGAGACAAAGATTTAAAAACAGACATAGGCATAACATTTATTGAAGCTCCTAAATCTAACATACAATTTTCAAATTTGTTATTGCCTATGATACAGGGTATAGAAAACGTACCTGGGTCCTTGCATTTCTCAGGAATATTTTCCTTATCAAGCAGTGCAGATACATTTCTTCCCATGCTTATCCTTTCATTGCCCTTGAGTCTCCTCTTGTGAGTACACAACTCCTTCAGAAATTTGGCATACTTGGGAATTTGCTTGATTGCATCTAGAAGAGGTATATTCACTTCCACTTTCCTGAAAGTATCCAAAATTTCTTTGTCCACTTCTTCCATCTTCTTACTTGGAATTGCTTTTGGTGGAAAAGGAAGAGGGATATGAGGTGGAACTTGGGGTGGTTGCATCTCAGATTTGCTTGTGCTTGAAGAGGGTACATCATTCTCAACTGTTGTGGGCACATCTGTTTGTTTTTCAGGTTCCTTAGGTATGGGTATTTCAAGGTTCTTACCTGATCTTAACTGAATTGCACTCACATTTCTTGGATTTGCGGCTGGTTGAGATGGTAATTTGTCAGAGTTTTGAGATTGTAACTGGCTTAATGATGAAGCCAATTGCCCAATTTGGTTGCTTAAACTCTGGATGGTAGCATCATTCCTCTGTTGATACTCCAAATTCTGTGCAGCCATTTGTTTCACCAGATCCTCCAAAGAAGGGCCACTCGTGGGTGGTTGAGGTGTAGGTCTTTGGAAGGTTGGTGTATTGTTTTGAAATAGAGGTTGGGGATTTTGTTGTTGGTTTCCCCATCTTAAGTTTGGATGGTTCCTCCAACCTGGGTTGTATCTATTGGTGGAAAGGTCATGGTTTTGTTGTGGTGGAGGTCTATCATGGTAGATGTTACTTGCATAGGCTTGAGGACTATTATTATCCTTTTCTTGTAGAGAAGGACAACAATCAGTGGGGTGCTCTTGTGAAGAGCAGATTCCACACACTTTAGCAGTCATGGATTTTTGATTTACTGCCAATTGTGTGACTAGAGTGGTGAGAGCATCAAGTTTGCTCTCCAATTTAATTCCAGATGAACTAGAATTGGAATCAAACATAGGTTTGAAAGAATCATTTCTCACACCAAATTGTTGAGAGTTGGATGCCATTTTTTCAATCAAGTTTCTTGCTTCAGCAGCAGTCATGTCTCCTAAAGCTCCTCCACTTGCCGCATCAATCATGTTGCGATCAACGTGGTGTAAACCTTCATAGAAGTACTGAAGAAGAAGTTGTTCAGAAATTTGGTGGTGAGGGCAACTTGCACAAAGTTTCTTAAATCTCTCCCAATATTCATAAAGACTTTCTCCAGAGAGTTGCCTAATGCCAGATATGTCTTTACGGATTGCAGTTGTTCTAGAGGCAGGAAAGAATTTTTCCAAGAACATTTTCTTTAAGTCATTCCAACTTGTGATTGATCTTGGAGCAAGGTAATACAACCAATCCTTAGCAACACCCTCTAAAGAATGAGGAAACGCTTTAAGATAGACATGGTCTTCTTGAACGTTTTGGGGTTTCATTGTGGAACACACAATGTGGAATTCTTTGAGGTGTTTGTGCGGATCTTCACCCGCAAGACCATGAAACTTAGGCAACAGGTGTATAAGTCCGGTCTTAAGAATAAAAGGGACATCCTCATCAGGATATTGAATACACAAACTTTCGTAAGTGAATTCAGGAGCAGCTAGTTCTCTAAGAGTTCTTTCACGAGGTTCAGCCATATCAGAAAAACTAGCAGTACTTTCAACAGATTCAGAAAAAATACTATCACTATCAATATCAACAAAATTATTATTAAATCTAGCTTCTCTAATTAACCTATGAAAAGTTCTTTCAATTTCAGGATCAAATGAATATAAATGCTCAAAAGTTCTTCTAGTCATACATAGCATACAACAAGATATTTGATCATGATGAGCAATAAATCATAAGAATCTTAAATCATGCAAAAGAAATAAAATAAACAAACAAACAAACAAAAGAAATTTTTTTTTTTTTAATTAAAATTTTTTTTTAAAAAAAAAAATAATTTAAAACAAGAGTTTTTTCCTAAAGATCGTTGATCCCCGGCAACGGCGCCAAAATTTGACGCGGGCTGTCGCGGCCCCGTCAAATTAGTACATTAAAATTAATTAACGTAGTACTAGGGTGTCAACCTAGGTCGGTCTCTCAAGGATCAACACAGAAATTTAGGAAAAATCAAGTCTTAAACTAATTTTTAACAATTAAAAATTAAAACTAAACAAGTAAAAATTTTTACAAACATAAGTTTACTAACATACAATTGGGGGGGGTTTTGATTGATTTTTGTTGTCACAATTAAAATTTAAGCAAGGTAAATAAAGGATTTAAAACAATAAATAACAAACGATTGATTTTCTTGGAGTATTGTAAATAAATTTATCCTTGGTTCATTAAAGATAACTTGTATACTCATTAATGTTAATTTCTTAGCTCAATTTGAATTGATCAACTAAGCGTCTTTTTCAATTCACAATTCCTTTACTTTCATTTAAAAATGAATATTTGAATCAAGCATCCTAATTAAGCAAAAGGAGTCAAGATCTTAAAATCTAGGAATTATTGAGCATACATAAGAACATCGCCTATATACATAATCTATTCTCAAATTATGGAATTAAGCAAACCATAATTATTAAAAGTGATTATGAAAATATTCATTAAGCATGCATATTTTCTTAATCCATTCTAATTTGAAATCTTATTTAACTCCATTTGGATAACTAAACCGATTAAGCATACAAATTCAATTAAACAAAATGGAATTAAATAAGTAGAGAATGATTATGAAGAAATAACAATAATAAAAGCATACTATATTAAAATTAATGACCTCAAAATTACATTACAACATTCTCCAAGAAAATCAATCTAAGGGTTTTAGCCCTCCATAATTACAAATACAAACAAAGAAACTAACCCGGAAATGGAGAAATTGCTGGAAGAATTTCCAACAGAGAAGAGAAACAGAGAACGTGAAGGAGGAAGGAAGAATTAAATGAAGAATTGTGTGTGTCTCTGCCCCTTCCTCTTGTGCCTATTTATAGGATTTCAAAAGCAAGTTTTTGCCATAATTAATTCATAATGGAAGATGCACTCTTGATTAATCAAATCAATGGTGCTCCATGATCATCTTCAGTGCATTTCCCACCATCTCAGTGCTTTGCCCACCTTCCAGAAGCTTGAAAAACGTGTTTCTGGGCCAATTATTCACTCATGAATCGATTCATTGGTGGGAGGAATCGATTCATGCTTCCAAAATGCAATTCTGGGCTAATTTTACACGTATGAATCGATTCATTTGATGGAAGAATCGATTCATTGCCTTTGAAACTCAAATGAATCGATTCAAGCCAGAATGAATCGATTCATGGCTCAAAATTTCACTTCCTGGTGCATTCAATTCGCATGAATCGATTCAAGAGGGGGATGAATCGATTCATCCCCCTGATTCTCCATATTTTGCACACTTTTTACCCTTTTTGAGATCCTTTTGAATATTTCTTGATTCCTTTGATCCTTAGGCACTTTGATCTTCATTTTGGATTGGAATTCTTGAGTTTCTTTGATCTATTTTCTTTTGGCACAAATTAACAATCAAATATTACATAAAGATCAAATGATAAAAATGTGTTAAAATGCAATATGTTACACACTAAGTGATGGCAAATTATACACATTTAAATTGGAGAATTAGAGATAAATCATGCATCATCAACACTCCATGCCAAGCCTCTAAGGCACACGCAGTACTCACACGCCCAAACAGTCCAGTCCTCACCAACAATGAAGGACCCCCGTGTTTTGAAGCACTTATCAATGTTTAGGCTAAACAGAGGAGGATCCCAGCCTCCAAGACACTCAACACCACACAAATCTCTCTCTCAACCACGCTGTTCCACTTCGTGTTCCACTTCCCACTCGGGCTCTACTCAGCGAGGGAGTGGAAGAAGAAGATAAAGGAGACGAAGATGAAGAACCAGCGAAGGAGTAGAAGAAGAAGCCACAGGACGCGAGAGAGAAAGGAGGAGTGTTTCTCCTTGAACCCAAGAGAAGAAGAATGAGCAAAGAGTGGGAAATGTGTAGCTCTTATCCCTTCACTGCCGTGACAGCCCACTCCCATCAGCCATTACATCCCATCAACTCCCATCCCATCAGCGTGGGATTCACGAGGGAGAGAGGGAGAGAGAGAACCGAAGCTCTCATAACACTACCAAGGGCACCAATGTCATTTCTTGGCCAGATATTATTATTATTATTCAATCCGTAATTTTAATTCTATAATTAACCTTAATCAAAACCAGGATGTTACACTCCATACTCAGAAAGGCCTTGCCTGACAATTGTTCTTTGAAGTTCAGAGTTTCTTTCATTCAGAATTAACTCACTCGGAAGTCTTCCACTCGGAGGTAATTCTTTCCAGAAGAAGCAGTTGTTCCCCAAATCAGACCTGCTTCAGTCAGCATTACTTCACTCGGACAATAGCTTTGGGCGGTATTTATTCAAAGTCAGTCTCTTTTTCACTTAGAGTGGTTGCAGTCGGATAGCTTCCACTCGGATTCACCTTTAACCGAGACATATTCCTTCAAGGTCAGCCATTTTTCACTCGGAATGGCTTTGATAGGGAAGCTTCTACTTGGATTTACCTCCAACCAAGACATATTCCACTCGACAATGCTCCATTCTGAGTCACCCTACTCGGATTTTATCATTCTGAGTCAGAATTTAATATAAAAAGAGCTTTCTTTCCACTTGGGCTTGTTCTTCTTGATTCTTTATAATTTGATGGTCGTTTTTCTCTTGTTATTGACCCTTTTATTACCTTAATTTCTGCACAATAACATACCCAAGTAGAATATAGTGGAAAGAAAGCAAAAATCACAATAAATAAAGGAAATACAGTGCATAATGATTAAAATCCTAAGCAAACTAGATCTAATTTATTGTGTTATAAAGCACTTATCAAAATTCTACTTTTAATCCTCCAAATTCCATCTGATCCTTCTTGTAATCCCATATCTTTTCCATTTACTTGAGTTTCTCTTAATTCTCTTAAGTGCAAGTCCGATCTTTACTTTTCACATATAAGCTTCAGAAAGTCATTAGTGATCTTCAAAGTCTCCAATACCATACTTCCTAAAGATTTAATCTCTACACTTAGATTCAAATCTCTAAATTTCTCTATCATCTCTATTTCTTTCACCATCAAGATGCCATATGTATGGATTTTCTACTGAGTGCATCTGCTACCATATTCACTTTTCAACCTTTATTTGGCCCTAACTTTTGCTCAGGCTGCCTTTTTTGGGCTTTCAACCTAGTCGGCTTCTTTTTATTTGCTTCTTTTTATTTATATAACTTTTGTCTAGGCTGCTTTTTTTATTTTCATCCTAACGGGCTTTTATTGCATAATTTTCCTAATGATGTCTAATCACTAGGGTGGAAAAGTTCTTTATTTTCCATATCGGTGGAGGTCAAGGCTTTTTCTAAAAAGACTTTCTTCCAATATGAGGACCTTCTATAATCTGGGTGCCCATTTTCTCATTGATTTTCTTGAATGGGCAAAGTCCTTTTGAGAATTGAGTCTTCTTCATGGAGTTCCTGACACAAACCTTAAGCTTTTTTTATATAAAATTGGCCATGGCATAAAGCTATCAACCTCTTTTCTTCAATTTACTTGATTGAACCTGGTCTAGACCCACTGGGCTTTATCTAAATCGACCTTCCTTAAGATGATTCTTATGGAAAAAGTTTGTACTTCAAACGACAACAAAACCTCTATACCATATACCAATGAGAACGTGGTTGCCCCATTTATGGTACGAAGTATGGTATGGTATCCTTACTAGGTAAATAAGAGCATCTCATATTAATCTTTGAATGTTATCATTGTTTCTTGAGTGATCTTCTTGATGTTTTTTTGCTCCAATTTTTGTTTTGCTGATGGGAAGGAATTGTGGTGTTGTACCTTGATGGTTCCATATAGCTCTTACATTATCTGCTATAAACTTACTTTGAACAACCCATATCGATAAATCATAGCATCTATCCATTTGGTGAAAGTAGTCAATTGTAACTAAAATAAAATGATGACCATTTAAAGTTTTGGATTTAATTTATTGATTCGTTTCTTTTTTCGGCTTGATTTGTCAAATTATCAAAGTTATAACATGAGGAACACACATAGTCATTTCCAAGAAAATTACCTTCAGATTTTGGATTTATTTAAAAGAGAAAGGTGAGAGGAAGTTTTTCATGTTTTTTGCCTCTTTTTTATTGCTTTGGATGTTTTTGGTATTTAGGAATTAAAGAATGATGAATAAGATGATGGAAACATGCATTAATTAAAAGTTAAAATATTTTCAATAGATTCCTCCTAAAGCCTTGGGCATAGCTATAAGAGTTGCACCATATGATTACTAAAAAATAGATACAGGCAATTTAAAGGTTTCCAGTTGTTAGGCTTAAAATTTTGGGGTAAGGGTACACCAAATCAACACTCGCAACCTTTTCTTCAGTGGCCGCAACTCAATCAAAATGATTTGACCCAATGTTTGTAGCACTTGGGATCCCTTTTATGGCCTTTTTTTATTGCATGCATGGTTAAAGAATTAGCCTCTATAGTTGGTCCCTTGCTGGGTTAGGCTTATGGTTTCTTTACTAAGGTTGAGTCATTTTAAGGTTATTGGTGGATGAAAGAAGGGATCAGGGGATCAGTGATCTGTATTAAGGGTAAAGCATTTGTAAAGCATTGGTTAAGTGGTATGATGAATGAAGGTAGCTAGGTTGATGAGTGGGTTGGGTGCCTCTGGGTTCTTGGTGAATGACAAGAGGTGGAGTTTAGCTAGATGAGAGTTTATATGTGGGCTAAACATACTTCAGTGGGGCATAGCCTAGAAAATCTATATGTGGGGTTGAGTCTGGGAGAGGTGGAGAGGTTATTGAAGTTTTCCCTGAGGTGTTTTGAGGGATCCTTTCAGCCAAGCTTCTTTGATCTTTAGAGTCTCTACTCTTTCAACTGCTTAATCTCTTTCCAGCCTACCATTGCCTTTTCTTTTACATGAGTGTTATAACAGTGATGGGGAATCAGTTTGAACATCCTTTACTTCCTTCGAGAGTTAAACAAAAGATTAGCAAAATAATTTAAACAAAATAAAACAAAGGTTATTGCCTTTCGTGAATCATAATCATTGTCACACAGTGTTGATTTACAAGTAGTGCATGGAGCGAGAATGGAAATTAACATGGGAGCAAAAGTGAACTCTTCATCAAGAAAGCTTTTTATTTTAATGTTCATGAGTATGTAAATCGAGCTTATCAGGGATTAACAAAAAATACATTCCAGCTAACACCACTGATATCTCTAAATATGGCATAATTAATACTAGCCCTGAGAATTGTTGTCTTTAGTTCGTCCATAAGTTCTTGAATATTGTGATGCTTTGAGGTGTAAGGAAGGGAGACACAAATGCTTGAGCTTTACACAGCATTGTGGGAACTTCTCCAGTAGCTCTTATGACCACTCTAGCTAAGTGCATGAATCAATCATGCCAAAACTCAATACGTGAGTCCTTGACTCGCAACTCTTGGTCTTTCAACTTGATCCTTTCATTGCATTCATGGACATATTGGATCACCTTGTCTTTTTGGAAGTTAAACTCATCCTCATAATTAGTTTGAAGGAACACAATTTCTTATTGCAAGTTATCAACTTGGTCCTTTAGACAGTTCATTTCATCCAAAATAGAGTGTTTCTCATTGGTTATTTGAGTCAAGTGGGCCCTTAATTCTGTTTTTTGCCCTAGTATGTTATCCATTTCTTTTGTGTTTTCAATATGGAGTAAACACCCTCTAACTCGGTTATGGGATTCTTGTTCTACCTATAGTTCCTTAATGATCTTTTCATATTCCTTGGTTTTGTCATTCAGGTTTTTCTTCAAAGTTGCACAGTCTTGGCAGCTTTGAAGAAGCTCTCTTTCTTCTTCTTCTTTTCCTTTTATAACCTTGTCCAATTCTTCCCTCAGTTGTCATAGTTCTATTGATTCAACCTTCTCAGAGAGCCTATCTTTGCCTGGATCATTAGCTATCAATGGTTTAAAGGGTAGCTTAATTTATTTTACCCTTTTTGTTATCCTTTGGCACTAAGTTATGGATGAATCACAAAGTTCATGATTTATTCCTTTACCTCTTATTACTGGATTCTTCCATGCTTGGTGAGCTTTTTGAAGTCCTCCAATAAAACCTTTCTCCCCAAGGTAGAATATGACAAGTCTTAAGGCTTCCATCAAAGGTGAACCCCTTAAAGGGTAAAATTTTTGCCTCAAAGCCAGAATGGGGTTGTAGTTGATGAGAGCATGAGACCCGATAAGTGGTGCATTAGGGTAATCCTTGTAGTGATAAATAAGCTTAGACCTTTGTTGCCAGAATGGTTTTCCATCATGTAAGCTACTACAAAGTGTTCTCCAATCTTCCGGCTTGCTAATGTTTGGTCGAAATGCCATGTAGTCATCAATTGGACAAGTGATGTTGCAAGCCCTCTTAAACACATCGGTGGTGATCCAAATGTAAAAGATGGGTAAACAACATAAGATCTTTTGTCCTCCTTTTTCATGGAAGAAGAGCATGGTGCAGTAGACATCAGCTAAAAGAGCTATGACTGGAGATGCTGAGTACTTTTCAAAAGTCCATGCATACATTTATAGTGAGCCTGTCCACCAAGCTATCTGCGTTGGGAAATAGAACCACACCATAAATCATAAGAGAAAGGACTTCCATAAAAGTATCCCACTTGGTTATTGCCGCTAACATTTGCATGTAGTCTTCTAGAAAGTTTTGGCTTAAACCCCAAGTTATCTGATTTTCAATCTTTGATTTTTTCACTCACCAGAGTTCATTTCCAGGACTTCAGCTACTTCGCTGATGTGGGTCATATGTTCACGGAACTAATAAGGCTTGTTATTCCCTAATGGGAGGCCCAATATTTGCTCAAACTCTTCAATTATGGGAGCAAACTAAAAATTGAAGAAGGTGAAACATCGAAGTAAAGGGTCAAAATACTAAGCAAAGGCAGTGATGGCCCCTTGCTGAACATCAACTTCCAGGATCTTTAACAGATTGCCATATTTATTCTCGAAAGCTAATCTTTGGCGAGAACTTAACTTCCTTCCTAGATGATTCAGACTGGCAAAATCTACTTTCCTTTTCTTTAACCGGATCTTATTTTTGAGTTGAATTGTTTCTATGTTAATTTTCATTGTCATTTTTCTCTTTCTTTTGTGACAAGATTAAGATTCTTGAACACAACAACAACAAACACATTAATGGTAGAAGAAAAGAAAAAGAAAACATGGTGAGTTGTTAATCTCTTGATCTATCTATTCCTTTTTCAAATTCATGGACCACCACATATTTTACTTTTTTCAAAATCATAGACCGAGAGATTGACAACTCATATGGATGTGTCATTAATCCTTTGCACAAACTTATTATTTTTGAGAAAAAGGAATCTGCACGTTTGTCCAAAGGATCAATGATCCATAATATTGTATAGTTAAGGAAAGGCCAGAAAAGAGAGAAGGGTGTGCCCCTTAGTGTCTTAATTGGATTGCCTATTGGGTTTTATCCTAGGGTTCTAGGGTATCTATACTTTGCATCTCACTAGAAGGCGTTATTATTCCTAAAAGGCCACTAGTGCTCATGACTTTCTTAGACATTTACCACAATAACAAGTACATGTCAATTGTGGGTCGCCCAAGAAAGTCACACTCTAACTGGGCTTTCACGGAAGCCAATAGGAAGTATATCCCAATTGACACTATTAATTGCCCTCTATCCAAAAAGTTCTTTTCATGCTCTAGGGTGTAGAGCCACTATTAAAATTAATTAGTTAGGTGTGTACTAGGGGACACATAAACCTGTTAAACCTTATCCCTGAAAACAAACAATTGAGCCAAACACAGTTCAAATTGTTGTCTACCCTACGGTGTATAGAATATATCATCCAAACAAGTATATACAAGGACAAACATTCATATACAACAAATATTCCAAACCAACAAAAGATAAGGACAAAAAAAACACAAAAAAACAAAAAAAACACAAAGGGTCATAAATAAACTAACACATGAATTATGAAATTTAATTTGAATGGCCTAACTCTTAAAATGTCCCCAGCCGAGTCGCCATCTGTCGCAATGTGGATGACCGGATAACGATTCCAACAAATTATTTTTTTTAAAACAAATTATAAAAAGGTGTGGAGTCGCCACTAATATTTTGTTTTTATTTTAAAAGGGTAAAATATTGGAAAACTCTTTAGTGATCTAAGTTTGGGAATTGGTTACGAATAGGGAAGGTATTAGCACCTCTATTCGCCTATTCCAAAAGAATAGTACCTTAATTAAATTACGTAATTATTTTTTAATAATTTAAAAGTGACCCAATGATAAAAATAGAAAACAAATATTTATATAAAAGGAAAATTAATTTTTAAAGAAAATAGGCCCGACAAGAGTTGATCTTGCTCCTACGTATTCCTAGGTGTAATGGGAAATCAGGGTTACATAGTTCTTTGTTAAAAAGTACTCTTATGATTTTATTTAATCGGTATCATGTATCCAACGATGCCTGGATGATTTTTATAACAACTTTATTGGTGTATTGTATCCCACGACGCTAATAAAATTATTCATATAATTTTTTAGAGTAACTTTATTAATCTAATGTATCCTAATAAAGTTATTCATTAAATTTTTAGAGCAACTTTAATTGATGTAATATATCTCACGACATCAATAAAATTGTTTATTAAATTTTTAAAGTAACTTTATTGATGTAATGTATCCCACTACACCAATAAAATTGTTCATGTAATTTTTAGAGCAATTTTATTAACTCAATGTATCCCACGGAATTAATAAAATTATTTATATAATTTTTAGAGCAATTTTATTGATACAATGTGCGCACAAAATCAATAAAATTGTTTATACCATATATGCTAAGAGAACAAACTTACAAGTTATATATACATTCTTTAAATCAATTCAAATAAATTTAAATATTTTTAAATCAATAAATCAATAAATAAAAATTAAATACACATAAAATGAATGACAAAAAAAACTAATTAATTGATGCATAAAATGAAAACAACAAAAAGATAACTATATACAACATAATAATAGAATAGACTCAAAAAAAAGAAAAAGAAAAAGAAAACATACCTTCTTTTCCAAACCAAAGAAAAATTTTAAAGTTAGCCTCCGGATTTGGTGGCGTCTCTAGTTTTCCTAAACTGAGACTTCCGTAGAAATATCAAATCTTTTCTAATGCGGAAGATCGGTCAAAGCCGCAACTGTATTTATATGTTGATTTAGGTTATGATAATGACACAACAAATGAAGAGATATTAAGGATGTTGTCAAGCTATCAATTTTGATGAACAACAAAGGAATTAAGTTGAGGCATTCACAAAGGACTAGATCAAGTGAAAAATGATCAACAAAAGTACCAAGAATCAAAGAAAACAAAACATATGCAATTAAGTATCAAAAAGGGTCCAAAACGCAATAGAACGCAAAGAAACAGCTTCATGAATCGATTCAAGGAAGCTAGGAATCGATTCACTCTCTTCAAAAGCCTTGGGAATCGATTCATCACTCAAAGAATTGATTCATGCTTGTATGAAACCTTGGGAATCAATTCACCTGTTGAAAGAATCGATTCATGCCTATAAAAAACGTTGGGAATCGATTCACCTGTTGAAGGAATCAATTCATGCCTAAAGGAATCGATTCACAACCTTAAGGAATGAATTCACACACTGTCAGGAGACCAAAATGCACACTGGGAATCAATTTATTGAACAATTCATTCAGTGTTCTTAGTCAGTTTAATGCAGTGGAAGAGCTTGGAATCGTAACTTGAACGCTACAGATCGCACTACAAATTTTATAACTCGTTGAACCATGCTTCAGTATGTCGAAGGAATTATCAATTTGCAAAGCCATGCTCCACTAAGCGTTGAAGGAATTAATAAATTGCCAACGCCATGTCTTGTGAACGCTATAAATAGGAGAAGAGTTGAAGGCTCAAATCACTCCACAGAGAAGCATTTCCTCTGTTTCATACTTCCCTCTCTATTCACGCTGCATTTAGCTCTCGTTTCATTTGCTTCTTTTGGCTAATAGTTCTTTGAGAGTTAACAGTGAGAAAATTATTTTTAAGTGCCAAAAATTAAGAGAGTGAGCAAAAATTATTTTGCAAATTATTTCTTGAGAGAGAAAATATTTTTGAGTGCTAAAATTTGAATATCCTCTCTTTGAAAGTTATCATTTTGTGAAAGCTTTAACTTGTATATCCACTCTATTGGAGAGTTATTCTTGTATTCCAAACACCAAAATTTCTAGAGTTGTGGGTTGGGTTTCAACCTTGTAAATTGTAAGATTGGGTGGGTTGCCCTTGTACTTATGAGAATTGGGTTCTTGAGTGTGGGACACTAGGAAGTCGCGATTGCTCAAAGTTGTATCTTTAATCTCCAATAGTGGAAATCCTCTAAGTGGGTTGCTTAGAGGCGAGACGTATACCGGTGTGGTGGAACTCGTATATATCAGTTTGCAAATCTCTCTTCCCTACACTCATTTAAATTTGTGCACTTAAAATTGCTTGCTAAATATTTGTGTTTATAAATTAATTAGTTAAGCAACTTTATTAATTTACTTGTTAAATTAAAATGCATATTCTATTGGCTTGATTAAATTTGTAAATCACTTAGATTAAATTTGTTGAAGTTATTTAAGTAGTATTCTTGAATTATTCTTGAATTCTTTCTAAGTACCAAAAATAGTGTTGTGATTAATTTGATATTATTGCTTAAATATTACTTTATCTCTTAAGTGAATTTATTGTCATATACTTAGTACTTGTTAATTTGATTTGTGTATAAATTGTTATCATTTGTGATTAAATTTATTATTTGCATCAAGCATAATTATTAAAGAATCAATTTCAAAAGCATTCCAAGTAAAATTTTTAATACTCAATTCACCCCCCCCCTCTTGAGTAATTGAGGCCACTTGGTTAACAAGTGGTATCAGAGCTTGACTCTTGGTAGATCAAGCTTAACAGCTTCAAGAGAACAAATGGCCTCAAATTCTCTAAACCTTTTTCCCGAGGGTGGTGCCACAAATAGACCTCCCGCTTTCAATGTTGAGGGTTACACTTTTGGGAAAGAAAGGATGAAATTTTTTTTGCAATCAATCGATTTGAAAGTATGGAATGCTATTGAAAATGGTTTTTTTAAACCTATGCACATTGTTGATAATAAACAAATAGAAAAACCTATGGATGATTGGACGAGTGAGGAAGAAAAGAAAGTACAGTATAATTATAAAGCAAAAAATCTTATCACTTTAGCCTTAGGTCCCGATGAATTTTTTAGAGTAGTTACATGTAAATCTGCTAAGGATATGTAGGATACCCTTTAAATAACTCATGAAGGAACTAGTGATGTTAAGGATTCTAAGATTAGTACTTTAACTAGTCATTATAAAAGTTTTAGAATGAGTTCCAATGAATCTATTTTAGTACTTCAAAAAAGATTTACTTTGATTATTAATCACCTAATTACACTTGGTAAATCTTACACTAAAAAGGAACTTATCCACAAAGTTCTAAAAAGTCTTACTAGGGAATGACAACCTCTTGTTACGGCCATCAAGCAATCTCCCAGTATAAATGATATGTTTTTTGCCACTTTGTTTGGTAAACTACAAGAACAAGAACAAGAGTTGAAAGATTTGAAACATGCGGAGGAAGAGGAAAAAGCCTCAAAGAAGAAAGGGAAGCTCTCAAGGCGACCTCAATGGATGAAGATGAATCCGAGAGTGATCTTGATAAGGATGAAGAGCTAGGACTATTCGTGAAGCATTTTGGGAAACTCATGAGAAACAAATGCTTCCAAAAGTGCTTCACACATAAAGGAAAGAAACCTATCTCTAAAGAAAATAATTCCTCACCTACTTGTTTTGAATGTGGAAAAGAAGGGCACTTTAAAATGGATTGCCCAAGCCTGAAGAAGAAAAACAAAGAAAGGAAAGGAAAAAAGAAGAGCATATATCGCATGGGATGAAAATGAGATAAGTAGCTCGGATGAATTAGAAAATGAAGAAGCAAACCTTTGTCTCATGGCCAACCATCAAGATGAAGATGATGAGGTATGATTTAAAGTGAATAGCACCTATTGGTATTTGGATAGTGGGTGTTCAAAACACATGACGGGAGACAAAAGTAAGTTCATATCATTTACTCCACGAAATAAAGGATTCGTTACATATGGAGACAACACGAATGGAAGAATTCTAGGAATCGGGAATGTTGGTAAAAACTCTTCCACTTCTATAAATGATGTATTATATGTTGAAGGACTTAAACATAACTTTCTTAGCATTAGTCAATTATATGATAAGGGCTATAAAATTGTTTTCGAATTAAACTGTTGCATAATTAAAAATAAGCTAAACAAGGAAATAAAATTTGTTGGTCAAAGAGTTGATAATATTTATATGATTAATCTTGATTGTCTTGCTTTACATGATGTGCAATGCTTCATAACTAAAGAGGATGAATCATGGCTATGGCATAGAATAATTGTTCATATTCATGTAGACCATTTAAACAAACTTGTTTTGAAAAATTTAGTAATTGGTTTACCAAAATTGAAATTTGAAAATAAATTTTGTGGCGCAAGTCAAAAGGGAAAACAAGTAAAGGTTTTTTTTAAGCAAAAAATGTCGTTTCAACAAATAGACCTTTACAGCTTTTACACATGGATTTATTTGGACCTTTAAAAATTAAAAGTTTTGGTGGAAACTATTATGGTCTTGTGATTGTGGATGATTATTCTAGGTATACATGGACTCTGTTTCTTACTCATAAACATGAAGCATATCATGCATTTAAGAAACTTGCCAAGATCATCGAAAACAAACAAAATTTGAAAATAGCATCCATTCGAACTGATCATGGGGGAGAATTTGAAAACCAATCTTTTGAGAAATTTTATGAAAAATTTGGCATTGAACATAATTTTTCGGCTCCAAGAACTCCACAACAAAATGGAGTAGTTGAAAGGAAAAACCGATCTTTAGCGGAGCTCGCAAGAACTATGTTAAATGAAAGTAATATTTCGAAACATTTTTGGACCGATGCAGTAAATACCACTTGCCATATTATGAACCGAAGTTTGATAAGGCCTATATTAAAGAAAACCCCCTATGAACTTTATAAAGGAAGAAAACCAAATATTTCTTATTTTCATATATTTGGATGCAAATGCTTTGTTTTAAACAATGGAAAGGATAATCTCGGCAAATTCAATGCAAAATCTAATGAAGCAATATTCTTAAGTTATTCATCTACTAGTAAAGCATATTGACTCTTTAACAAACGAACTTGTACAATTGAAGAGTCTATACATGTCAAATTTGATGAACTTAACCAAAATCCTCTGAGAAAGGAAATTGATGATCTTGTAGGTACCTTCCAAGAAATGAACTTGGAAGATGAAGAAGAAAATAAAAAATGAAGGAGACACACAACAAAACAATGAACCTCAACAAAAGGAGTGGATCACCTTAAAGAATCACCCCTTGGACAATATCATAGGTGAAATAATAAAAGGTGTAACTACTCGTAACGCTATTAGAAATGCATGCAATCACTTAGCCTTTGTGTCACAAATAGAATCCAAAAATATCAATGAAGCTATTATTGATTGGCCATGCAAGAAGAATTGAATCAATTTAAAAGAAATGAAGTTTGGGAACTTGTGCCAAGACCCAATGACCATCTAATAATAGGCACCAAATGGGTTTTTAGAAACAAGCTAGATGAAAATGGAATAATAATAAGAAATAAAGCTAGATTAGTTTCTAAGGGATATAATCAAGAAGAGGGAATAGACTATGAAGAAACATATGCTCCCGTAGCTAGGCTAGAAGCCATAAGATTATTGTTAGCTTTTGCTTGTTGCATGGATTTTAAGCTTTATTAAATGGATATCAAAAGCGCTTTTCTAAACAGATATATTCAAGAAGAAATTTATGTAGATCAACCTCCTGGTTTTGAAAATCACAAATTTCCAAACCATGTTTTTAAATTGAGAAAAGCTTTATATGGTTTGAAACAAGCTCCAAGAGCTTCGTATGAGAGACTTAGTAAATTTCTTTTAGAAAATAATTTTGAAAGAGGAAAAGTTGATACTACACTATTTATAAAACGTAAAAATAATGATATTCTTTCTGTACAAGTTTATGTTGATGACATAATATTTGGTGCTACTAACGAAATTCATTGTCAAGAGTTTGCCAAGATTATGCAAGATGAATTCGAAATGTCCATGATGGGAGAACTCACCTTCTTCCTTGGATTACAAATCAAACAAACAAATGAAGGGACTCTCATTAGTCAAATAAAATATTGCAAAGAACTACTCAAAAGATTTGAAATGGACAAGGCAAACAAAATAGCTACACCCATGAGTATATCTTGCTACTTAGACAAAGATAAGAAGGGTAAGGACGTTAAAATAACTAAATACCGAGGTATGATAGGTTCCTTACTTTACTTAATAGCTAGTAGACCCAATATTATGTTTGTGGTATATATGTGTGCTAGATATCAAGCATGTCCTAAAGAATCACATCTCATTGCCATAAAAAGAATTTTGAAATATCTTGTGGGTACTCAAAATGTTGGTTTATGGTATCCAAAGGCGTTGAATGTACTCTTATAGGATATTCTGATTTTGACTTTGCTGGTTGTAAACTTGATAGAAAGAGTACTAGTGGCACATGTCATTTACTTGGTAGTTCCCTTGTTTCTTGGCATAGCAAGAAACAAGTAAGTGTTGCTTTATCGACAGCTAAGGTAGAATATGTAGCAGCTGGCAGTTGTTGTGCTCAAATTCTTTGGATGAGACAACAACTTCGTGACTTTGGTGTTATTTTAAACAAAGTGCCTATTAAATGTGATAACACTAGAGCCATAAATATATCCAAAAATCCTGTCATGCACTCTAGGACTAAACATATTGAAATAAGACATCATTTTATAAGAGACCATGTTTTGAAAGGAGATTGTGTTCTTGAATATGTTGAAACTTCAAAACAATTGGTAGATATTTTTACCAAAACCCTTCTGAAAGAACAATTTATAAATATTAGAAGGGAATTAGGAATTTTGGAAATTATTTAATTAATTTTTATCACATTTTCTTACTCTTTGAACATAGTTTTGCAAATCCTTAACTTAAAGATTTGTATTTATCTCTTTCATAAAAATTCTTATTTCTTTAAACATAGTGACTTACTTTATGATAATATGGTTAAATCTTTTCAGTGAAAAGCCAATCACATTATCAATAATCATGTTAATGCTCCATAAATATCTTGTTATATTGAGTTCCCAGGAAGCATCTATTTAATTAAAACATGTTTTTGACACAAGATAATCTCCTATGTACACAATGGATCTCAAAAACAAATGGCAAATGACCTTTGATTTTCTTGACTCTCTCGTACAATAAAAATCATTGGCAAATTGCAAAATTTTAATCCTTGTATAACCTCTCACAAAATTCCCATGAGACCTTGCTTATCCAAAAGAAGGAGAAAATATCATTATGCTTGCCTACATGCTTTGAATTACTTTGTGATATATGTTGCCTGTTTTAGGGGAAGCTTTATATGCAAACAGTATCTATCTCTCTAAAATGTATCTGTCTTAATCTTAAATGTTTTTGATGATGCAAAAGGGGGAGAAAATAAATATATACATTCTAAGTGGAATAAAGTATCTTACAAAGGAGGAGAGAATATCATGATGTTATAATGGTATCTATTGAATAATAAAAGGGGAGATTAACATCTTTATCTATCCTTGTTGAAATTGCATGACTAAGGGGGAGCCTTACAATATTTTTTTACAACAAGTGATATCCAATTACATGTGTAAATGACAAAGTGGTATTCAATTATATGTATAACATATGTATAACATGTAGTATAAAATTATATGTGTAAGGGGGAGTCATTTATGCCATATATATGAACTATTATGAGACTAACACCCCAAGAGATAAACATTTGTTGTCATCATCAAAAAGGGGGAGAATGTATTTATATATTGATGTAGGTTGTGATAATGACACAACAAATGAAGAGATATTAAGGATGTTGTCAAGCTATCAATTTTGATGAACAACAAAGGAATTAAGTCAAGGCATTCACAAAGGACTAGATCAAGTGAAAAATGATCAACAAAAGTGCCAAGAATCAAAGAAAACAAAACATATGTAATTAAGTATCAAAAAGGGTCCAAAACGCAATAGAACGCAAAGAAACAGCTTCATGAATCGATTCAAGGAAGCTAGGAATCGATTCATCACTCAAAGAATCGATTCATGCTTCTACGAAAACTTGGGAATCAATTCACTTGTTGAAAGAATCGATTCATGCCTATAAAAAATGCTGGGAATCGATTCACTTCTTGAAGGAATCGATTCATGCCTAAAGGAATTGATTCACAACCTTAAGGAATGAATTCATAAACTGTTAGGAGACCAAAATGCACGCTGGGAATCAATTCACTAAACAATTCATTCAGTGTTCTTAGTCAGTTTAACACAGTGGAACAGCTCGGAATCGCAACTTGAACGCTACAGATCGCACTACAAATTTTATAACTCGTTGAACCATGCTTCAGTATGTCGAAGGAATTATCAATTCGTAAATCCATGCTCCACTAAGTGTCAAAGGAATTAATAAATTGCCAATTGTGAACGCTATAAATAGGAGAAGAGTTGAAGGCTCAAATCACTCCACAGAGAAGCATTTCCTCTGTTTCATACTTCCCTCTCTATTCACACTGCATTTAGCTCTCGTTTCATTTGCTTCTTTTGGCTAATAGTTCTTTGAGAGTTAACAGTGAGAAAATTATTTTTAAGTGCCAAAAATTGAATATCTTTAAGAGAGTGAGCAAAAATTATTTTACAAATTATTTCTTGAGAGAGAAAATATTTTTGAGTGCTAAAATTTGAATATCCTCTCTTTGAGAGTTATCATTTTATGAAAGCTTTAACTTGTATATCCACTCTATTGGAGAGTTATTCTTGTATTCCAAACACCAAAATTTCTAGAGTTGTGGGTTGGGTTTCACCCTTGTAAATTGTGAGATTGAGAGATTGGGTGGGTTGCCCTTGTACTTATGAGAATTGGGTTCTTGAGTGTGAGACACTAGGAAGCCGCGATTGCTCAAAGTTGTATCTCTAATCTCCAATAGTGGAAATCCTCTAAGTGGGTTGCTTAGAGGTGAGACGTACACCGGTATGGTGGAACTCGTATATATCGGTTTGCAAATCTCTCTTCCCTATACTCATTTAAATTTGTGCACTTAAAATTGCTTGCCAAATATTTGTGTTTATAAATTAATTAGTTAAGCAACTTTATTAATTTACTTGTTAAATTAAAGTGCATATTCTATTGGCTTGATTAAATTTGTAAATCACTTAGATTAAATTTGTTGAAGTTGTTTAAGTAATATTCTTGAATTATTCTTTAATTCTTTCTAAGTACCAAAAATAGTATTGTGATTAATTTGATATTATTACTTGAATATTACTTTATCTCTTAAGTGAATTTATTGCCATATACTTAGTACTTGTTAATTTGCTTTGTGTATAAATTGTTATCATTTGTGATTAAATTTATTATCTTCATTAAGTATAATTATTAAAGAATCAATTTCAAAAGCATTCCAAGTAAAATTTTTAATTCTCAATTCACCCCCCTCTTGAGTAATTGATGCCACTTGGTTAACAGCAACCACATAGTATACTTAGAAATAAGTTATATCCACAATAATACTGTTAGGAATCCTATTAGGGTCAGGCAGCGGAAACACAAAGGATTCTCAAGAAAGAATTGTAAACACGTATGTCTCAAAGCATTATGCTAAATTAAAATTTTTAATTAGGGTTTACCTCTTGTAGACACAGAACAAGATCCTCGATCGAAGTAATTGTAGCTTCGCCCTTAGGAGTCCACACGAGCACTCCCACCAGAAAACTAACGATCCGAATGCTAGTACGGAATTTTAGTGTAATCTAATTTCTGAGCCACAGCCTATAAGCATCTCATGCTCTATATATAGGCTTAGGTCTTGACCTGAGCTCTCATTAAACATTGGGCTCCTTACTCATTCTAAATGAGTTAGGCCTAAATAGTTTTATTTTCAGTCCAACTAAAATAAAACTATCCTCTGGTGGGCTTACTCTATGTGTTTGACCCTATAGGTAAAATATTCGGTTATATTAATAATAAACTATTTTATTATTAATATAAAATAAGAGCGGTATCTAGCAATACATCATTATGTCCGAATATTATTTATCATCGACATGACCTATAAGTGATAATTATTTTATATATCTATTCCTTTTGTCACGATATCTAATTGGGCCCAAGGCATGGTCATCATCATCCTTGTATGGCCCAATTCATTTTACTTGATACCAGAGTAGACTTTATCGAATAAATATCTAATATTTATTCGTCCTAGCATGGCCATGCATTTCATTAGTCTCACTCCATCAAGTGGCCTATAGATATCACTCCTGTCACATAGGAGAGACAAATTCCATCTACATCACTCACATCCCTCTGCATAATTTATCTATTGTCTAATCACAATCTTTATGGTCATCTTATTACACATAATGTTTGATTGTATTAAAACAATAAACTCCTTATGTAGGAATCGTAGTGACTTCAGGTTGAAGGACTATATACCATTATCACATTGAGAACCGTTTATGACACTCATGTAACGATCCATGCAACGTTCTCATGGTGGGTTTGTCCAGTACAACATTACTCTTAATGTGTACCCGTGTAAAGACTTGATATCATATATCCATGATTTGTGAGATCAAATCATCAGTACGTTCACACACTAATCTTAATGTATTTACATGTCCCCATGTAAATACTTGATTAGGGACGTTTTAGGAATAATTCTCATATGACCTATTATTCCAGGATAAATAACATTAGTCTAAAACTGAAAATACTAATTTTATTGATAACTTAAAATTGATACATTAATAGCTCGTAGTGCATACACCAACAAATACCAGAAAGTATATATAACTTTTGTGTGTCTCCAAAGTGTTACAAGGTGCCCCTTATGTAGTAACTTGGCAAGCCAACTTCCATAAGAGTTTTCAATGTGGGACTAAATAACACTCACAAATTTTAGAATTTTAGCAACTTCCAATCTTAGAGTTTTCAATGTGGGACTAAATCTAGTCTATTTTTCTATTTATGTTTTATTTTTCTTTTTTCTTCTTTATTTTTCTATTATTTATTATTCCTTTTAAACAAGACACATTTTTAAGAGCCCTTTAGACAAAAGATTTAAAATTTATTACCTTTTTATTTTTGAAATGACAACCTGGATGAAATTGGGTAGCAACACTTAGAAACACACTATCTTCTTATTCCTAAAGTTTCATAATTTTCTCCAACGGATGAATTTTTAATAAACTTTTGAAGGCTAATGCCCATGAAAAAGATGACTATACCGAGCGGTTGAATTTTTGCATATTGGAGCCAAGCTTAGAAAGACATTGTAAGGTTATCACCAAAGTTTTATAAGTTTTCTCCAAAGGAGGGGCAGTTTTTTTATAAAAAAATATTTAGTGTAAAATCTCAATAAATAGAAAATGGTACCCAAAGCTTATTTTTTACATAGTTTTTGACAGCAATACTTAGAAATACACTATCTTCTTGTCCCCAAAGTTTCATAATTTTTCTCCAACGGATAAATTTTTAAAGGCCTTAATATCCATGAAAAAGTTGACAAAACCAAACGGTTGAATTTTTACATGATTTTTTACGGTCATGCTTAGAAAGACATTATAAGGTTGTCCCCAAAGTTTCATCAGTTTTCTCCCAGGGAAGAGACATTTTTTAAAAAGTATTCAATGTAAAATCTTAATAAATGGAAAATAGTACCCAGAGCTCAAACTTTTACATGGTTTTTTTGTAGCAATGCTTAGAAACACACTATCTACTTGTTCCTAAACTTTCATAATTTTTTTCCAACGGATGAACTTTTAATAAAATTTTAAAGGTTAATGCCCATGAAAAATATGACCATACCAAGCGGTTGAATTTTTGTATGATTTTTTGTAGCCGTGCTTAGAAAGGCATTCAAAAGTTGTTCATAAAGTTTTATCAGCTTTCTCTAAAGGAAAGGACAAATCTTTTCTAGAAAAAATATCCAGTGTAAAATCTCAATAAATGGAAAATGCTCCTAGAGCTTGAATTTTAACATGGTTTTTTGCAACAATGCTTAGAAACATACTATTGTTCCCAAAGTTCCATAATTTTTCTCTAACAAGTGAATTTTTAATAAAATTTTAAAGACATTAGCCATGAAAAAGATGAGCACACTGAATAGTTGAGTTTTTATACAATTTTTTACGGTCATGCTTAGAAAGGCATTGTAAGGTTATCCCCAAAGTTTCATCAGTTTTCTCCAAGGGAAGAGACAAATATTTTTGAAACAAAAATATTCAGTGTAAAATCCCAAATGGAAAATGGTACTTGGAACTTGAATTTTTGCATGGTTTTCTTCAGCAATGCTTAGAAAGATGATATCTTTTTGTTCCTAAAGTTTCATAATTTTTCTCCAATAATGAATTTTTAGTAAAATTTCAAGGCTACTGATTTTTTACAGTCATGTTTAGAAAGAAATTATAAGGTTGTTCCCAAAGTTTCATTAGTTTTCTCTAAGGGAATGGATAGATTTTTTTAAAACAAAAATATTCAATGTAAAATCCTAGAAAATGGAAAATGGTACCCGAAGCTTAAATTTTTGCATGGTTAGCACGCTATCTTCTTATTCCTAAAGTTTTATAATTTTTCTCCAACGATGAATTTTAAGTAAAATTTGAAGGCTAATGCCCACAGAAAATATGGACATACTGAGCAGTTGAATTTTGACATGATTTTTTGTGGTTATGCATAGAAAGACATTGTCAGGTTATCCCCAAAGTTTCATTAGTTTTCTCCAAGGGAATGGACATATTTTTTTTGAAACCAAAATACTCAGTAAAAAATCCCAAAAAATTGAAAATGATACACGAAGCTCAAATTTTTGCATGGTTTTTTACAGCAATGCTTAGAAACACGCTATCTTCTTATTCCCAAAGTTCCATAAATTTCTCCAACAATTGATTTTTAATAAAATTTGAAGCCTAATACCCACGAAAAATGTGACCAAACTGAACAATTGCATTTTTGCATGATTTTTTGTGGCCATACTTTTAAAGGCACTGTAAGGTTGTCCCTTAAGTTTCATTAGTTTTCTCCAAGGAAATAGACAATTTTTTTAAAATAAAAATATTTAGTGTAAAATCCTAACAAATAAAAATGGTCCCCGGAGCTTAAATTTTTCTATGATTTTTGCAGCAATGCTTAGAAACGTTATCTTCTTGTTCCTAAAGTTTCATAATTTTTCTCCAATGATGATTTTTTAGTAAAATTTGAAGGCTAATGCCCACGAAATTTATGACCAAACCAAGCGGTTGAATTTTTGCATGATTTTTCGCGGTCATGCTTAGGAAGGCATTGTAAGGTTGTACCAAAAGTTTCATTAGTTTTCTCCAAAGGAATGGACAAATTTTTTTAAAATATATGATCCGGGGTGGTGACCAGGACCCAGACCAGGGTCCAAGAGCACCATGCCACGTCATTTAAAAGGTTGCAAGTCTATAACCGAAGTCCAGAATTGTTGGATGACTATGGATTCATCCCTTAACCTCGGCTCGTAACTGACAACCAAACAACGAGTTAGAGGATGTATGGGCAACCTGACCCTGTAGACACTGTAGCAACAGTAAGTTAGGAATATGGTCAAATCATTTCCTAAGCTAAGGTAAACACTATAAATACAACTCATTTATTACTGAAGAGGGATCTGATCTAATCCTGTAAGTTACCTCTGTAATATCATATTACTTTAGTGACCGTACTGACTTAAGCATCAGAGAATCTTCTGCAGGTATACCTCCGGTATGGTTCTTTGACTTCAGTGTAGATAGAACATCAGTAGCCATCTTTACTTGAAGAACCTTGGATTCCCACTGGACCTAGATGTAAAATACCGTACTCCACTGAGGCGGTGTAAAACTGAGAGTTAATGAGGTAACTGCGGTTAGGGTACTTAACCTTTGACCCCGGTCAAGACAATCGACTCTTGACCTCGACACTTGAACAGAACATTGGCATGCTCAGTGGGACCATGTAAATTTGTGAGTCCCACATCGCACTAAATAAAGATTATGGAGCGCCTTAGAGGAGACAAAACCTCGGAAGGACATGTCCAGAATGTGGCAAGGACATTGGATTACAACGAAGGCACAGTGGAGACCCCTAGGACAGAATTAAGAGCCCAAGCCGTAGTGTGAGCAGATCCCAGGGACGAAGTTATAAGGCAGCTATGTTAGGAGATACAAGCGCTACAAAGGGAGAATCGAAGTGGTGACCAGAGGCAGCTAGAAAATCCTTATCAGCAGGAGAGGTCATGATGAGCAAGAGTTTACACATAGGACTGAAGAGATGAGTAGCCAAAGGAGGGCAGTGCATCACGGCAGAGGGGGAGAATACCGGTTCAAGATCCCGTTCACTAGAAGATTGACGAGTGTCCCAATTCCAAGACACCTCCAAACTCCGTAACCGTTGTCCGTTAGGAAGTACACTGGAGAGTTAGACCCCGGTAATCACCTAGATGCCTATGTGAATGAGTCTCTATTCCTAGGTACGGAGAAGGATGTTATGTGTCGGATGTTTCCAAGGGCGCTATCCGTTGAAGCTTTGGGATGGTTCAAAAGTCTGCCAACTTCATAGTATCGAGAGACATACCTAAGACATCGCACACATTGGTGTAGATTAAACAGGGGCCAGAAGCTTGAGAGATTTTTTAAAGAGGTTTTATAAGGAAGCCGCCCTTGTCCCGGGGTTGACGGAGGAAATACAAATGCATATTATGGTGGAGGCTTTACAATCGTAGTCACCTTTTGCATTATCATTAGCAAAAGGACCACCCGAATGTTTGAAGAATTCAGAAATAAAGCGGCAAAGTATGTTGGGAGGGATATGCATTTAGCAGCTGCCAAACAGAGGAGTACAGATCAGGAAGAGAGCCAAAGATTAGAGAGAAGAACGAAGCCTAAGAAGAAGGGATCTAGTAGAGATGTGCTCCTAAGACCAAAAGAAAGAAGAAATATAAACGCAGTGCAATACACTCCTTTGGCAGTACGACCTTGTCAAATCTTGAGGGAAGTTGGCATAAGAGGAATGATGGTGTATGGAGTAAGAAAACCTTTACCTATGAAAAGAGCGGGAAACCTAAACAAGTACTACCAGTTTCACGAGCAGGCCGGGCATACCACTGATGAATGTTGGTAGTTAAAGGAAGCTATCGAGATGCTGATTAGAGAAGGAAAGTTGAAGCAATACCTGTTCAAACAGAGAACGAATCCGGAGCCAGCTGAGGAAGAGGCTCAGAGTTCACAAAAGCTTGTATTAGATAAGGGGAAAGCCATGGTGGATAATATTGATGACGATGACAAATCCTGGATGAAGCCCCCACCCAGTTTAGGGAAAAAGGATATCATTGATATGATTGCTGAAGGATTTGCTGGAGGAGAAGTGTCAAATTCAGCAAGAAAAAACCATTTAAGGATGATCATATCGGTGCAGGCAAAGACAGATAATAGACCATTTAGAGATGGCGTTAAAACCCCAGCCATCATTTTTACTGATGAAAATTACGGCCTGATGGTGCCAAGAGGTGATGATGCAGTGGTGATTAAAGCCATGGTAGCTAATAAAATAATCAGAAGGATGTTGGTGGATTAGGGAAGCTCATCTGACATAATTTTCTATGAATGTTTCAAGAAAATAGGACTCTCAGATTCTGACCTACAGCCATATACTCAGGAGCTAACGGCATTCAATAGAGCTAAGCAATCTACTAAAGGCTATCTAGACACCAGGCTGACGTTTGAAGGAGAGCTGGGGTCGAAAAAAGTATGCACAAGAGTCTTGGTAATCGATGTCAAATCCCCATTCAATGGGATTATTGGGTGCCCTTCTCTAAATGCCCTGGAAGGAGTAGTATCAACCCCATATCTGTTAATAAAGTCCATAGACAAGGATAACCAAGTGTTCTCTGTCTGGGGTGATCAGCAAATGACAAGGTATTGCTATAACCTCAGCATTTTAATGACTAAGGCGGAGGAGTCCATAAAAAAGAAGAGATTGAATGACGGCGGACCAATACCTGTGTTAGGGAATCCCTAGTGCATGAGCAGCGGAAATACAAGGATTCCCATAGGATTTGCAAAGCGCCGTGTTTCAAAGCATAAGACAAACACAAAAAAAATATTGTGTTTTAGGATTACCTCTTAAAGAAAATCGAATCGAAGCAGTCATAGTCTCGTCCTTTAGGAGTCCACACGAGTACTCCCACCAGAAATGCTACATATTCCAAATTCTAGTTTGACGGCGTGTAGCTTTCGTAACTTTTGCGTATTTTGTGTCTCTTTTTGGTTAGCCGCCTATGAGCATCTTATGCTATATTTATAAGCTTAGGTTTAACCTAATTTGCTCTCTAAAGAGTGGGCTCCTTACTCATTCTAAATGAGTTAGACCCAATAGTTTTATTTTAGTCCAACTAAAATAAAAAGCTATTTTCTGATTGGCTTACTCTACGTGTGTGACCCTATAGGTAAAATACTCAGTTATATTAATAATAAACTATTTTATTATTAATATAAAATAAGAGCGGTATCTAGCAATGTATCATTATGTCTGAATATTATTTATTATCAACATAACCTATAAGTGATAATTATTTTATATGTTTGTTCCTTTTGTCACGATATCCTAATTGGGCCCAAGGCATGGTCGCGTCATCCTTGTACGGTCCAATTTATTTTACTTGATACCGGAGTAGACTTTATCCGAATAAATATCCAATATTTATTCTTTCTAGCATGACCATGCATTTCCTTAGTCTCACTCCATCAAGTGGCCTATAGATATCACTTTTGTCACATAGGATAGACAAATCTCATCTACATTACTCACATCCCTCTGCATAATTTGTTTATTGCCTAACCACAACCTTTATAGTCCTCTTGTTACATAAGACATTTGATTGTATTAAAACAACAAACTCCTTATGTAGGAATCGTAGTAACTTTAGGTCAAAGGACTACATATACCATTATCACATTGAGAATCGTTTATGACATTCATGTAACGATCCATGCAACGTTCTCATGGTGGGTCTGTCCAGTACATCATTACTCCTAATGTGTACCCATGTGAAGACTTTATATCATTTATATCCATGATCTGTGAGATCAGATCATCAGTACACTCACACACTAGTCTTAATGTATTTACATGTCCCCACGTAAATACTTGACTAGGGACATTTTAGGAATAACTCTTATATGACCTATTACTCCAAGGATAAATAAAAGTTGTTAAACTATTTAACAAAAAATGACTTATTCAAAATGATGCGTCCTATATAGGCTTTTAGTGCATATTTCCAACAATTTCCCACTTGCACTTAGAGCCGATAAGGTTAATTTCCAATGACGTCTACAGTGCCCTCATGCTTTTACTACGTTAGCGGTTTTACTAGTGGGTTCCCAACAATTTTGTTGGTATGCGTATTTCATATTTTCACATCTTCCAAAGATGGAACTATTTAAGTATATGCTTGGATTAATCCACTTCCTTATATTGTTCTATGTTTCCATTGTCATCACAGTGGAAACTCATAGGGTACAAAACATTTGGAATGATTAAATGTAAATTGACTTCTTTTGTAATTTAACATAGCAAAATACTTAGATTTGTTAGTAGAACCAACGATTGTTTCTTGCTTTGAACCTTTCAAGCATACATCGCAACTATCTTGACAACACATATTTTTATTGCAATCTTAAGTCTTTTAAATTAATCAAAAGATTAGCATCGACGCAACTTTTACAATGAGCTCATCTTCCATTTATCAAGATCAAATCCTTAGTCCTTCTTAAGTGTTTAAGGATAGTCTTCTACATGTAATACTAGAACTATAATTATACAGTTACTAACCTTTTCATAGTCACAAGATTTATCTTTATTCTTTAATGAAGATTCTAGCTTCTAAAAGCTTGCTTTAGTCCATAAATAGAACATTTGCAGTTCACATACCTTCCTAGATGTTTCAAGCATAAAAGGCCTTTAGGTTGTGTCATATACACATCCTCAAGATGATTTCCATCTTGACATCTATCTACCATATCTCATAATGGTGGTATACTACTACAACAAGCAGGATCTAAATAGTTTTTAAGCTAATTGAATTTTGTCAATCTTGCTTTTCAAGGTACTTTTATTACCATCCATGTTTAGTTTTCCGTTTGAAAACCCACTTGCATCCTATAGGTTTTACCTTTTAGATGCGTCAACCAAGGTTCGTACCTTGTTAATATTCATGGAGCCCATTTCAGATCCCATGGTCTTATGCCATGTCTTAGAATCTAAACTTGCATTGGCCTCTTCATAAGAAACTTGATCAATTAGTAATATGCCTCCTTCCTGATTTATAAGATATCCATATCTTTCAGATTTGGTTACATATCCTATTTGATCTTACACAAGTCTTTTGCTACCGGAGCTAATGATGTCACAACATTTTGTGATTTTTGCTCCAATTCCATCCTTGACTTTTGAATGCTTTGTGATACTTGAATTTCTTCAAGTTCTACTATCCTCCCACTGATTCTTTAAGAGATGTACTCTCATTCAAGAATACAACATTCTAAGCAACAAGCCTTTTGTTCTCAGATGGATTGTAGAAATGATAACCCTTAGCTTTCTTTGGGTATCTCACAGAAGACATTTATCCAATTTGGATCTGACCTTGTTCGAGTTGGATGCTCTATAGAAGTATCATAGTTCCAAATTATTAGTAAAGACATACTAGGTTTCTTCCTAGTCCATATCATATATGGTTTCTTTAAGAAATTCTAAGATGGAACATGGTTCAGTGTGGAAATTTTGTTAATAAAGGAACGTTGAAGGAGTTAGAGATGTTTGATAATAATCAATAATCAAACTATGTCCAACAAGGTTTTACTTTTCCCCGTAGAGATGCTATTATGTCATTCCATGAGGAATGAGTTAAGAGGTAACCTCTCACTCTATTAGATAGTTATCAAACTTGTAGCTCAAATTATTTGCTATCTTGATCTAATCAAGAGCTTTAATTGTCTTGCCAATTTAGTTTTTCACTTCATTATGAATTCTTTGAACTTTTCAAAGACTTTCTAACTTATGTTACATAAATCCATACTCATTGATTTTTCAATTAGTATGTTGAAGTATTGAAAAACATATCTAGTTATTGTTCCAATAGGCCCACATACATCATCATGTCTTAGATAATAGATTACTCATCTTTTTAATGAATGAAGTCTCAACTATCTCTCCCATAAATAAGATTTATATGTCTCCATTGATTCTAAAATCAAAAGAGTCCATATAACCACATTAATGATATTTAGACATGTGTTTCTTATTCATTTGCCTTAGGAGACAATACCATGTAAGTAAGGTTCAAAATCACTTATTTTAACCTACTTTAACAGTTGTTATAGATGGGTGTTTTGAGATTTAGGATGTGGAATCCATTACTCAATTGTGCATCAACATCCATTTGAAGAAATAAAGTTATTTTATAATAAGAAAAACATTTCTTGTCCAACAAGAAATAATATGCACAATGTCTAGTTCACTAACTAGCCCAATAGGTAAAGATCTTATCTTTATTGTAGCAACTTTTGTTCATTTTTACACAAATTTCTCCACCCTTAATAAGTGATCTACTTCCTTGATCTTTCAAAATTTGAGATCTACTACTAGTATCTGATACTAATGTTAGTGAAGTAAAATAACTTGACTTCTATAACATGACCTGTAGTGGAAGTCTTACTTCCCTATCTTTTGAACTCCTTCAAGTTCTTTAGACAAATTATTCAATGTCTTATTTGGCTAAAAATGGAAACGATTTCCTTTCTTGATCACCTTTTAGACTTTTAGACCAACTTGGCCTTAATAAAGTCTGTATACGATCATATCGTATATCTCCCATATATTCATATTGCCTTTTACAGCTCAGAGTTTATGCAGACTCCATAGGGTATTCAAGACCTAACCATATATGATATATAAGCCAAACATGACACACTACCGCTTCATCTTTAATGAAGATAATTCTCAAGTCTCAATACCTATCGAGGCATTTTTCTAGATAAAGTGTCCTTCCAAAGGACAGATTACAACAAAATAATATTTGGTTTGTCATGGTTATTCTAAAACAAATTACATGCAAATCTTATCACTTCTATTTAAAACATATTTAAATTTTGGTCATTAAGTAAATATGTTGTCTCCCACTATTTTGATTCAAAAACGAATACCTTCACTGAATCATAAAAAATCCTATTGGAAGATTTTTCTAGTGGTCCAAGATCCATATTTGGCCTAGTGTTGAGTCAGCTTTGGTTGATCGCCCAACCCTTGGTTATTTAGGTAGGAAACACATTTCCAATTGCATCTCATGCAACTCTTGGATGCTTGAGTGGGTAACTCTTTACCCTTATTCATCTTATGAATTTAAGCTCAATGCTTACGCCTCTAAGTTATTTTCAATCTAATTGAAAAACTTAGTTGATTTTAGGCCTAATAAAAATAATTTGGATATTACAATTATCCCATCGGGCCTTACTAATATAAATGATAGCACCCTGCTTTGGCACGCCCACTATTTATTGACATTAGTCTCGACGAGTGTTACTTATTAGAAGATGTTTAAACTTAATATTAACGCTTCTAGGTTCTTCAATCTGATTAAAGTTACCTAGATAAGTCCAATAACAAATGGTTGGATAATCCAATTATCCATCATCCTTTACTAATATCAATAAAAGCACTCTGCTTGGCAGAACCTACACTTATTGAAACTAGCATTGATGACTGTTGTTTATTAGAACGCGTTTTAGACTATTCATACCTTTAGGCTTTTCCAATCCAATTGAAAAATGTCTATTTGAATAAAACTTAATAAGTTATATTTTGATAATCCAATTATCCAATCATGTCCTACTAAACATAAATAAAGGCACCCAATTATGACATGACCTACACTTTATTTATATCAAGTTAGACGTTATTACTTATTGGAAGGTATGATTGTCGGGCTTTAGGGATTTCAATTTTCTTATTGTTCATTACCGACTTTCATTAAATGCTTTAACGCAAAATAAAACCCCAAAACATGCAATCAAAATTGTGAGATAGTTATGGTCTTCCTAGAAAATAAAATAAAATAAAATAAAATAAACCTAAAGGAACTATGGTGTCTTGACTTCGTGAAGTCCTACTTCTTGAAACCACCATCCTCCTGGAGTCACCACTCCTTTGTTCCTTTCAAGGTCATATCCATCAAGAGTCACCACTCTAGGTTTCTTCTAAGTCTCCACCTTGTTGGCTTTTCCAAGATTACAATGTAATAAAGAAAACTCGTTTTACATACAAGTGAAGGGTTGAGAGAAGAAATTTTAAGAATAGAGAAAGGCACAACACGCAGGCTGTATTTAAAATTAAATAAAAAAATCTAAGATCATAACCATTCACCGCTGGACGTGTTAATTAATCAATTAATAGAGTAATCAATTGTATTTAAAATAAAATAAATTTTAAAACACATAATTAAACACGCGGGGTCATAAAAGCAAAACTACGCAAAGAAGTTTGGCGGCTCCATTGACCGTTCAATAGACAGGGTCAAGGGGTGTTCCAACCTAAAAATTTAGTATTGTAATCAGGTTAGTTCCCAGGAAAGATAGGTGGGTCCGGAGTGACCGCTTAAGTACCACGTCTTTCCTAGCTAGAACGTCCCACTGACCATTAACAGCTCAAAATATTCGGTTATGATTTTAAATAATTTGAAAGCTTAAATTTTGAAACGATCAAGGTTTAACTTTTAAACCTTATCTTTTGACCCTTACAATTATCCTAAAATAGGAATAGTCAAGGTTTAACTTTTAAACCTTATCTCTAGAGTCTCAACAATCATCCTATTTTTTAGGAACGATCAAAGTTTAAATTTTAGACCTTATCTCTAGAGTTCAAGATATTTTATTTTGAGTCCTATTAAATTTGATAAAGATCTTATCTTTAATTTGTAACTTTTACAAATCCTATCAAATTTATTAAGGATTAAATATTTGATTTTAAAATTATTAAATTTAATAAAGATCTTATCTTTTATTTGTAACAATTACAAATCATATTAAATTTAATAAATATGAATCAATTTGTAACTCCTACAAATCATATTAATTTTAAAAAGATCACATATGATGCAAATCCTATTAAAATTAATAAGAATAAATTATTTAAATTTGTAACTTTTACAAACTTTAAATTTAATAAACAATTAACATTTGATTTGCAACTTTTACAAATCGAATTTAAAATATAATATTAAAATCAAATATTTTATTTGTAACATTTACAAATAAATAAAATACCATTACGGCTAGGTTTCAACTTTTGAATCCTAGTTTTCATTACGGCTAAGGTTTAACTCTTAAACTTTCTAAACACAATCTCTCATGAACAATTCATACTAGAAAAGAGAAAACATATAGACGTGTATTGCATACAACCCTTGATTTTAATTAAATTAAATAAACATAAAACATGCCTTATAATTAGAACACATATAAAATAATCATCATTGCAACATACAACATGTTCATATAATAAAGCACATCCCAAAAACATGTTCTTTAATTAAAATGTTGAGAAAAGCAATCAATATACATAAAACAAAAATAAATTGATATTAGCTTTCAAAAGGTGCAACCTTTGCAACATATCTCATAAAAATGCAACCTTTACATAATATCTTATTAAAAATGCAACCTTTGCAAAAGGATTCAACTTTTACAATTCTTTTCATAAAAGAAATTTTATTTTATTTTTACATGTTCTTTAAACAAACATTTGCCCAAAACACGATTTTGCAACCAAGCTTTGATACCACTGTTAGGGAATCCCTAGTACATGAGCAGCGGAAATATAAGGATTCCCATAGGATTTACAAAGCGCCGTGTTTCAAAGCATAAGACAAACACAAAAAAAAATATTGTGTTTTAGGATTACCTCTTGAAGAAAATCGAATTGAAGCAGTCATAGTCTCGTCCTTTAGGAGTCCACACGAGTACTCCCACCAAAAATGCTACACCTTCCAAATGCTAGTTTGATGGCGTGTAGCTTTTGCAACTTTTGCATATTTTGTGTCTCTTTTTGGTTAGCCACCTATGAGCATCTTATGCTATATTTATAGGCTTAGGTTTGACCTAATTTGCTCTCTAAAGAGTGGCTCCTTACTCATTCTAAATGAGTTAGGCCCAATAGTTTTATTTTAGTCCAACTAAAATAAAAAGCTATTTTCTGATGGGCTTACTCTATGTGTGTGACCCTATAGGTAAAATACTCGGTTATATTAATAATAAACTATTTTATTATTAATATAAAATAAGAGCGGCATCTAGCAATGCATCATTATGTCTGAATATTATTTATTGTCAACATAACCTATAAGTGATAATTATTTTATATGTTTGTTCCTTTTGTCATGATATCCTACTTGGGCCCAAGGCATGGTCGCGTCATCCTTGTATGGTCCAATTTATTTTACTTGATACCGGAGTAGACTTTATCTGAATAAATATCCAATATTTATTCTTTCTAGCATGGCCATGCATTTCCTTAGTCTCACTCCATCAAGTGGCCTATAGATATCACTCCTGTCACATAGGAGAGACAAATCCCATCTACATCACTCACATCCCTCTGCATAATTTGTTCATTGCCTAACCATAACCTTTATAGTCCTCTTGTTACAGAAGACGTTTGATTGTATTAAAACAACAAACTCCTTATATAGGAATCATAGTGACTTCAGGTCAAAGGACTACATATACCATTATCACATTGAGAATTGTTTATGACATTCATGTAACGATCCATGCAACATTCTCATGGTGGGTCTGTCCAGTACATCATTACTCTTAATGTGTACCCGTGTGAAGACTTGATATCATTTATATCCATGATATGTGAGATCAGATCATCAGTACACTCACACACTAGTCTTAATGTATTTACATGTCCTCACGTAAATACTTGACTAGGGACATTTTAGGAATAATTCTCATATGACCTATTACTCCAAGGATAAATAAAGGTTATTAAACTATTTAACAAAAAATGACTTATTCAAAATGATGTGTCCTATATAGGCTTTTAGTGCATATTTCCAACAACCTGAATCTATGAACTTGATAGATCTTGACCCGGGGGAAGAGATGACATTAGACCCAGAAAACCCTTAGAAGCCAACGCCTGAAGGTGGAGTTAAGAAGGTAATGTTAGAGGAAGACCCCGTCAGGGGTACAGAGATCAGTGATTCCTTAGACCAGGGAATGGAAGAACAACTGGTCAAATTGCTGAAAGAGTTCAAGAACTTGTTCGCATGGACTGCGGCCGACATGCTAGGAATTGACCCAAACTTCTGTTGTCATAAATTGGCAATATATCTGAAGTCAAGAGTGGTGGCGCAGAAAAAGATAAGACTGGGTCCGGAAAAACAATAGGTGGTGTGTGAGCAAACTGAAGAATTGCTGAAGGCTGGATTCATAAGGGAAGTGCAATATTCTTTCTGGGTCTCGAACATAGTCATGGTGAAGAAAGCTAATGGCAAATGGCAGATGTGCACAGATTTTACAAATCTAAACAAGTGTTGTCCCAAAGACCCATACCCCTTGCCAAGTATTGATCAGATGGTGGATAATTCATTGGGGTACCAATTCCTGTCTTTCATGGATGCGTACTCCGGCTATAATCAAATTCCGATGTGGAAAGAAGACGAAGATAAAATGGCATTTGTGAATGACAAGGAGGTCTTCAGCTATACAATCATGTCATTTGGATTGAAAAATACAGGAGCTACATACCAAAGAATGATGAACAAGATCTTCGATGGAATGAGATCAAGAATAGTCGAGGTGTATGTTGATGACATAATAACCAAGACTCCGGCTGGGGAAGACCACATCGAAGACTTGAGAAAAGTATTTTAGAGACTGCAGCTCTATAATATAAGGTTAAACCCATTAAAGTGCATGTTCGCAGTACCAGCAGGGAGGTTCTTAGGATTCATGTTAACGTAAAGGGGCATAGAAGCTAATCCTGACAAATGCAAGGTAGTGAGAGAATTACGAAGTCTAACCAATCTAAGGGAGGTGCAATCATTAAATGAAAAGTGACAGCTCTATCCCGGTTCATGCCAAAGGTGGCACACCGTTCGTTACCCCTTTATAAAGCACTAAAGAAGAACAAGGAGTTTCAATGGGGAGAAGAACAGGAGAAAGCGTTCCAAGAGCTGAAGGAAGTTTTAGCTAACCCACCGGTGTTGACAAAGCCTGACCCCAGAGAGAAATTGTTTGTTTACTTGTCTGTAACTGATGAACCAATTAGGGCCACACTGGTAAAAGAGACAGTCGAAGGTCAAAGACCGATGTATTTCATTGGAAAAGTGCTACAAGGATCGGAAGGCTGATATTAGAAATTAGAAAAGGCAGATCTAGCATTAGTCTGGACGTCCCGACATTTAAGACAGTACTTTCATGCATATCAAATCAAACTTGGCAGGCAGGATGACAAAGTGGGCGATAGAATTATCAGAGTTCAATATTTCCTATGAACCTCGGACAACCATAAAGGCTCAAGTTCTTGCGGACTTTATGACAAAGTTGACAGGAGAAGCCCCAACACTACCACGGGAGCATTGGAAGATTTATGTTGATGGTTCGTCAAACAGAAAAGGATGTGGGGCCGGAGTGGTAATTGAGAGCGAAGATGGAGTGAGCATTGAGATATCTCTCAGATTTGATTTCAAGATGTCAAATAACCAAGCAGAGTATGAGGCATGCTTGGCAGGACTCAAAGCAGCTTTAGATGTAGGGGCACGCATGGCGATTTTCTGTAGCGATTCATAATTAGTGATCTCGCAAATTAATGGAACTTATCAAGCAAAGAAGCCGTTGTTGTAACAATACCTGGCGAAGGTTAAGGAGCTAGGAGAAAAGTTCACTGATGTGGAATTTAAACATGTCCCTAGGGAAGAAAACGTTAGAACCGATGTTCTGCCTCAGTTGGCAAGCACAAAAAAGGCGGGATATACGACTACGGTTATACAGAGTACTTTAGCTGCTCCAAGTATCTCAAACCCACTTAAAGTGTACGCCTTCCAATTCAGAGCAAATCTAGAGGACTCCTGGGTCATTCCAATTATCCGGTATATGGTGAGTGGATAGCTTTCGGAATGCCCAGTCAAAAGGAAAAAATTGAAAAAGAAGCTGCCAAACTTTGTATTGATAGATGGAGGCTTGTTTAGAAGAGGAATGACGACGCCTTATATATGATGCCTAAATGAGGCCGAGGTAGATGAAGTCTTATCCGAAGTACACGAAGGGACGTATGGCAACCACTACGGAGGCAGGAGCTTAGCTAAAAAAGTGTTGAGGGCAAGTTATTGGTGGCCTACTTTGGCCAAAGACGTAGAGGAGTATGTTAAAAAATATGATGTATATCAGAAGAATAGTAATGAGTACCATGTCCCAGCTGAGGAGTCATTCACATCCGCGGTCCCTTGGCCTTTCCACCAATAGGGTATGGATATTTTGGGACCTTTCCCAAAGGCGCCGGGTGGAGTTAAATACTTAATAGTCGGGGTGGACTATTTTACAAAGTGGATTGAAGCGGAGGCAGTAGTGCATATCACCACGGCACGGACACGAAGATTCTTTTACGAGAATATCATCACAAGGTTTAGAATGCCAGGAAGGGTAATAACGAATAATGGGACGCAGTTCACGGATACCAAGTTCAGAAGTCTACTTGATGGACTACAAATTAAACAAGTATTCTCATCGGTGGAACACCCTCAGACCAATGGTTAGGCCGAGGTTACAAATAGAGAAATCCTTAAAGGACTGATGAAACGCCTTGGTGAAGCGAAAGGAGAATGGGCCAACCAATTATGTCACGTTTTATGGGAACATCGAACAACTCCTTATTCATCCACTGGCGAGGCCCCATTCCGGTTGGTATATGGATTAGACGCAGTGATACCAGTAAAAATAAATTTAATCTCTCCAAGGGTCCAGCAATTTGATACAATGGATAATGAGCAAAGATTAAGGAATGAGCTGGATCTGTTACCCGAAGTCAGAGAAGTAGCTTTTGTCCAAGATCAAGTTGTTAAAGCCAAAGTCGCATTGTGCTATAATATGAAGGTTCGGCAAAGAAGGTTTAATGTAGGCGACCTCGTCCTAAGGAAGGAATCGGTTAGAAATCGTTTTGCGCATCAAGGAAAACTAGCACCAACATGGGAAGGGCCATACCGAGTGAATGAAGTCACACCAGGAGGAGCGTACTTGTTGGAAACTTTAGAGGGAGAGGTGTTTAAGAATAAATGGAATGTAAAGAACCTCCATGTGTATTACAGCTAACCGGCACTACAAGTCATGCACTCTTTTTCCCTACCCAAGGTTTTTCCCACAGGGTTTACTTGGGAGGTTTTTAATGAGGTATGCAGTCGGGGTGCTATTCTATCAATGAAATTCAGTTTTATGAATGTGCATGATAACAATCCCTTTCAACAATCTTCCTTATAGCCCAGAGTGGTTTCCTCGGAGTGGTCTAAGGACCCCAGAGTGGTTTGTTTTATTAAACCCTGGAGTGTTCTAAGGACCCCAAAGTGGTTTAAGTTTTTATTAAACCCCAGAGTGGTCTAAGGACCCTAGAGTGGTTTACGTTTTATTAAACCCCGGAGTGGTCTAAAGACCCTAGAGTGGTTTAAGTTTTATTAAACCCCATAGTGGTCTAAGGACCCCAGAGTGGTTTAAGTTTTTATTAAACCCCGTAGCGATCTAAGGACCCCAGAGTGATTTGTTTTATTAAACCTTAGAGTGGTCTAAGAACCCTAGAGTGGTTTAAGTTTTATTAAACCTCAGAGTGGTCTAAAGACCCCGGAATGGTTTAAGAAATACGGAATGGATAATATTTCTTAACAAACTTCATATTTTAAACGATATGACATGAAAAATTGAGCAAAAACGATCAAAATATCGATATTACTAAAAGGTAATTACAAAAAGGCACGAGACCCAAGGTGATCAAAATTCAAAATGGGCGGGGCTCATCCCACCTACAGAGCAAAAAAAAGAAACTAAGGATTTGGTAGAGGACCTTCCTCTTCTTCGCCCTTGGAACCGGCATCAGCTTCCTCAGTGTTTAGGTCCCCAAGACCGTCATCCTCTCCCGCCGCCAAAGGAAGAAGCTTGAAAGGCTCGTCAGAAGGAGCGAAGGACTGGCCACTCATTTCGGTCACTAACTTGTCATTCTGGAACTGGTTGAAAAAACTAATTTCGTTTAGGTTAAGAGGGGTATCCCAGTTCCGGTGGATGACCTGGCGGACTGCATGACTAAAGGAGTCCATGGCAGCATGAGCAAATTGTAGCATATCTTCCTGGTACTTGTTCTACTCATCTGTGACCGCCATGGATAACTTCTCATTCTTCTGGTGAAGGTCGGTCACCTGGCCCTCTAGTTCGGCCACCTTTCTGAGCAGTCCCTCCTTTTCCTTCTTTTAGCTCTCCTCAGATCACTAAAAAGCTTGATTAGACTTATTGAAGTATTTAATCCTCTGGTAAGCCCGACTGCAATCCTAAGAGAGGCAGGAGTTTTTATCCTTCAGACGGTCTAGCTTCAGCTTCAAACCGTCGGTAGCGGCGAAATAGATGGCGGATAGAGTTTTGATGTTGTACCATATCACCGTCTCCAAGGGAAATGTGATATCATCCTTCTCTAACCCAGGCTTGAGGTGGAAAGGGAGTTCAAAGCCAGCATCGGGAGAAAGGGTCCTCGTTATTAGGTCCTCCAAAGCATCCATACCGGAACGAGGAGGGGGGAATGTTGTAACATCCCATTTTCAACACAAATAGAAAATAGATATTAATATATCTTTAATAAGAAATACTTACTATTAGTTAGTTTATTATTATCATTTTTTAATGAAATTTTGGTATTTATATTTAATTATTTGTTTTTTTAAAATAAAATAAAATAATAATAATAAAATAAAAATATTTATGTATTTTGAATTAGAATTTTAAAATGACTTAATTAGTATTCATTGATTAATGAAATTATATTAATAATTTTAAATATATTTATTATTCACAACTTTTATTTTATATTTTTATATTTATGTTTTTACATATTTATGATTTAACTCTTATTAGAATTTTAAAATAAAACTTTGAAAGAATTAGACTATGGTTCTTTAGAACTTTTTGATTTACATAATATTTATGATTTTCTGGAATTTTTTGAAAATTTTTGAAATATTTTAATAAAATAATATATTTTAAATAATTTTAAATTCATATAAAGTTAATTAAAATTAAAAATATTTATAAGAAAGTGAATTTAAATTATAAGAAAATTTTCTAAAATCCATTTCAAGTAGATTTATCTAAAAATGATCGGTTTGAGAAAAATCTTATTTTTTCCAATCGTTAAAAAATTGGAAACGTATCAATAAATTTTTATTAATAGAAAATTGTAGATTTTTAAAATTTAAACTTTATATTACTTATCATAAAATTAGTGAGAACTGATATAATATCGCTAAATTTCAAAAAGGACTAATTTTGAATATTTAAAATATACCAAGTGAAAGGTTACTATTTGGCTTAATAATTCAGCCGACATTTACTATGAAAAAACTGTGTATGTACGAAACTTTCAAAAGGTGCATAGTAACTAGGATTTAAATTTCAAAAAATACACAATACTTTTATATTAAAACAATGGAATGCATAGTAATTTTCCTTCCTATAAATACCGAAGGAATTCTTCTTTAGAATTCACAATTTCAGATTAAGTTTTCTTAATATAGTAGGGCTAGTGAGATAGTGGTAGAAGTAAGAGAGAGAAATAAAATTTTTGGAAGAAGGTTCTGCTAAAATTCTAAGGTAAGAATACATCTCTTTTATATTTTTTAGGGTTATTTTCATATCGTTTTTAGAAATCTATTATTATACTGGAAATAATATTATTTTAAGTTACTATTCTGAATAGTAAAATACTATTTCAATAGTAAAATACTATTTCAATAGTAAATTACTATTCAAATAGTAAATTACTATTTACTGTTACTATTTACCTTTACTATTCATAATTTACTTTTTACTGTTACTATTCACGTTTTACTATTTACTTTTACTATTCACGTTTACTATTTACTGTTACTATTCACGATTTACTATTCACTATTCACTATTTACTATTTACTATTCAAAAATTTACCATTTCTGTTTTAAGTAGAAATCTTAATTTTCATCTTATAACTATATTAAAGTGAAATTGGTATATTTTAGAACTCGGAGGTGAGGCACGCACAAACTTTCCATAATGAATCAAGATACAAGAGGTAAGGGGGAGTAGGATAGAAATATAATATGAAAAGACATAAGAATAATGAGAGGAGTCTCCTACTCCTTTAAAATTTAATAATCTTATTATTTTAAAATAATAACTATTTAACTTAAAAATTTATTATAAATTTTAAATTGAGTATCTTGTGTAACTTGATCTGAATACCTATGCAAATACCTAGATAACCTATGCGGACTGGACTGAACCTATGCAAGGACTTGGACTATTATGACCTGTATGGACTGAACTATATACCTATGCGAGGATTGGACTATATGGACCTACATAGACCTATGCGAGGAATGGACTATAAAGACTTAAAATTAATCTTATTAATTTAAATAACCATTAAAATTCGAATTATATTTAATTGATTTGATTATAATTATTAGTATTTGATTATTATTGATGATATTTAATTTTGATCGATATTATTTGATTATGATTGACATTTTTTTATTGTGATTGATGATATTGTGATTAATAATATTTGATTATGATTGATGATCTTGTGATATGAGTTTGAGCATATAGCAAGCATGACGGAAAGTTAAAACTCAGTAAGAATTTTCTTACCTTACTCTTTAAAGTTTTATTCTAAGAGAAAGTATTTTATAATTATTTTAGTCTTTTATTTCTTCTTAGAAATAATTTTTATTAACTTTATTTTTAATCTCTAGAATAAAATCTAGTATTAAAAAGAAGTTATTTTATAAAAATCAGAGGTTGAGATAATTAATTCTTGAATTAAATAAATTTTTTTATAGTTTTAAGTATTCTTAGTTAATGATTTTAAAAATTATTTTCTTTTAGAAATCAGAAATTTAAAGTAAATTTATTTTGGTTTTCCCCAACAAAATAACTAAAGGATATTTTGTTATAATCGAGATTTTTAAACTCAATCTAGTTAAGATTTAAATTGGGAAAGATTATGTAAATATATGAAGCTTTTAAAGAGAAAGTTTTGAGATATTTAAGGCTTGAAAACTCAATTCTGGCGAGATCTGAATTTGAAGACTGTACTAAATTTTGTTTTTGTATAACAGAAGTTCAAAGAAGAACTTATGGGAATGTACAGTTTATTATTGAGATGATTTGTGAACCTTTATGGTATTTAATAATTGAGTTTCTAAAAGTCTTAACCAACTAAATATGCGAGTAGTTCATGTATCATGAATCATTAAAGTGAAATGAGATATGATATTGCCTGGGGACGAATTATAGAAACCGAAGATACATTAGAGGAGGTTCAAATGCGAACCTTGGGATGAGAGGGTGTGGAAGGGTGCTTCAGGGGACCTGGGGTCGCTCCCTAGTGTCGGATACTTTCACAATAAAAATCTTCTCAGTCTGACTAGTCTCTAAGTGTTTCCACGCCAGTTGAGTTGTTCATATGCTACAAAGGCATTTATGTTATTATTATCCGGAATTATGGAACAGTGTAAACTCCTGGTTGGCCCAGTGCAAACTAAAACTTTAAGGGCTCACATGCATAGAATGAATGAGATAATAGTATTAAAAACATTGCATGACATTCATGTGATTGTGACATTCTATGTGGGTGATTATGAATGAAAGTATAATTGTTATGTTATGAAAACTCTACATTCATAATTGATTATGTGTATGATTGTGTTTGAAATTATTATATTAGATTGTGAAAACTCTTATGCCTATGTCTTATCTGTAAAGTATTATATTCTGTTTCTCACTCCTTCTTGTTTGAATTTCTGTGTCTAAAATATATGTTATATGATATATAGCTAACAGTTCAAGATGAAAGGATGAAATTACAAGAGGGTAAATTGGTCTCATCCTCAATCGGATAGGAGAAGAGATGTGACAAGAGTAGGATTCCAAAATCACATGGTTTGAAGAAAAGGAAATGATTGGTTACAGTCGAAGTAGAGGTATTAAATCTTTAGTTTTAGTTTACCTTAATACAATATTAAGTTGGATGATTGTAATTCAAGGTAAATGTTAAACTTTAATAAACCTTATTCTTTGGATATGATACTGTAATCTTTGATCACTTATGATTTTCTGAAAGTTCATTTTATCATTTTGAATAATTTAAAACTTTTTACTTTCAAAATTCAAAGGAAATCAGATGTATATACGTCCTTGTATACGCGAGATAAAGAGTGATAAATATGTATATCTTTCTAAAAGTTTTTTTTATATATCTCGTGTATATAAGGGGGTGTTACAAAGTGGTATCAGAGCAGTTCAATAAAAATCGGCTTGGGGTATGGTCTTACAAGCCTGTTGTGTACTCTGATGGTTAAGTTAGTCAAAAGATTCTATGCTTGATAGAGGAGGAAATTTTACAATTGGAGTAGATGACAAGAAGCAAGTGAATAAAAGTTAGGAATTAAAAAGAAAAAGATAAAGAAGGAACTAGTTTTAAGTTTATAAGAAGTATAAGTTAGAACTCTATAGCCTATTACTTGAAAAATGTTATTGCAGGGATTATCAGAGACTAGCCATTCTGAAGTCTTTCTTGACATTATTTAAGTATGGGCGCTAATTTATGGTGGAATAATAAGGTAATATAGTTATTTCCTTTTATTCCAGATGTGATCTATGGTGTTTGATTCTTTAGTTGATATGTGATAATGAAATATTCAACATTTGTCTCTTTTTACAATATGGTATGGGACATATTGTATATAAAGAGACAAGGTGTCTGATATTTTGTTTGAATGTTTTGTCAGTCTTAGCATTTACTAATGAAAGAAGTTAAACAAATTGTGTACGCATGTTTTATCTATTTACATGTGGGGACAATAAGGAAGATAAGACAATAAAAGATCTTTAATAACATATATTTTCATATAAGAATTCAAAGTTAAGCTTTAGGAAAAAGTCTTAGGAATATTTTGATATAGATTTTAGACTGGAGCTGTCATGACTTTAACTACTTAGCTATAAATTATCGAGACTGATCACCCTGAATGATTTACACTAAGTAGTGAAAGACATGTTAAATGAAGGATGTTAAGATCAACGAATTTAACCCTAGCATAATGTGGTATGTGGAGAAGTGCAGACAAACTCAATAAACCCTATTAGGATATTCCTTGCCATGTCCTTGAGTTCGTATAGATACTTATGTGAATTTTAATGGGTAGATAATTGTTGTAATCCAAAACTAATACAACAAATTGTATAAGATAGGATCATATTTTTCCTTTGATGATATATTTTGAATAAAAAAGAAAAAAATATGAATGTATGTTTATGAAAGAAATATGGTAGTTTGTTCACTAACTTGTTTGGTGTGATAAGTAATCGTACTAGGAATTATATCTTCGACTCTTTGTATTGATTCTTCTTTTGTATAACATATAAGATATGTTAATTGTTGTTTGATTTGATGAAGTTTTCCTTTATGATGCCTTCGATTGAATAATATATGATGATTATATATATATATATATATGATTAATGAAACTTTTATGGTTGTGGCATCGAATGTAATTAACCATATATTTTTGAATTTTTTTTAGTGATTTATTATGATAAATATGTCAATAAATGATCAAAAATAAGTATAATAGATCTTTGGGAGATATCGATATTGGTATAATATTGAGAAATTGTGCCATAAAATATCTTTGGATTCCTAACAATTTGATACATGTTTATCAAGTTATTTTCTTTTAGTCATCAATTTTGTAAAGTGAATATACATATACCCTATATAAATAATTGTTATGTAATGATAGACTTAAAATAAAGAAATATGTTAGTGAACCGTGGGTGAATAGATATGAACCCTTACTTATTAATTTAGTATAGTTCCTATGAAGTGGGTTACATAAATCTTAGCTATCCATAACAAAAATTTAAGTGAGTATTTCTAAGTCAAAGTAATGATTTATGATCATTTAAGATTAGAGAATTTATCAAATCTATATAATGGTTGTAGTCAATTATGATGGAGTGTGCAATCACTTAGTTAAGGAATATTTAATTCATTATAGAAGACAATAAGAAATGATTACATACCCTGGATTGTCATGAAGCAAAGAACACAAGGATTTAACTAGATAAACAAGTATAACACGAACTAAGACATATTTATCCTTTCTCACTAGGATAATTTATTATACACGATTACATTAAGGAAAATAAAGTAGAACATCTAGTACATCATAGATAGAGGTCTAAGAGTCTTGGAAATACAAAAACTATCCAAACTAGAGAAATCACCATAATGATTATAAGAAGTGAGGCACTTATTACCACAAACTGTAGTCCATCTCGCCTTCGTTCTTCATCGCTTCTAGGGAGGTTGGCCATCGAGTAGTACAATATTACTTGAGGGAAAAGATTGAAGAAATTAGATAGAAGAGAGAAACTAGGAGACCTTGAAGTTGTGATAGAAGTGAGAATGGATTGGAAATTTATAAGCAAGCAAAGGAGAGTGATGCAACGGTCATAAACGGCTAGTCCAATGGCTAGTTACTAACGGCTAGTTGTCCAGTAATTAATTCTTAGCAGTCTATTTTACTATGTTACGGGTAGGAATTTTAATTAATGAATGTTATGGATTATATTAAGTAAGGTTTTAATAAATTGAGAAACGTAATTATTGAGGTGTTTAGAGTTAACCATCAATTTATGATGAGCATGGTTGACAAAATTAAGACGAGTAATATTTTTGAGTTAAAAAAAATACTGATAATATTAAAAGAAGGTAAATGACAATGTTAAGGAAAAGGTACACAATTGTCAAGGAAACTAGAAATATATTTTAGAACAGTTCGCTTAGTTTAGCCTTGTTAAGATTTATTGACAATATTAAATTTCAAGGACAAAATTTCTTTTAGGGGAGTAGAGTTGTAACATCCCATTTTCAACACAAATAGAAAATAGATATTCATATATCTTTAATAAGAAATACTTACTATTAGTTAGTTTATTATTATCATTTTTAATGAAATTTTGGTATTTATATTTAATTATTTGTTTTTTTAAAATAAAATAATAATAATAAAATAAAAATATTTATGTATTTTGAATTAGAATTTTAAAATGACTTAATTAGTATTCATTGATTAATGAAATTATATTAAGAATTTTAAATATATTTATTATTCACAACTTTTATTTTATATTTTTATATTTATGTTTTTACATATTTATAATTTAACTCTTATTAGAATTTTAAAATACAATTTTGAAGGAATTAGACTATGGTTCTTTAGAACTTTTTGATCTACATAATATTTATGATTTTCTGGAAGTTTTTGAAAATTTTTGAAATATTTTAATAAAATAATATATTTTAAATTCATATAAAGTTACTTAAAATTAAAAATATTTATAAGAAAGTGAATTTAAATTATAAGAAAATTTTCTAAAATCTATTTCAAGTAGATTTATCTAAAAATGATCGGTTTGAGAAAAATCTTGATTTTTTCCAATCGTTAAAAAATTGGAAACGTATCAATAAATTTTTATTAATAGAAAATTTTAGATTTTTAAAATTTAAAATTTATATTACTTATCATAAAATTAGTGAGAACTGATCTAATATCGCTAAATTTTAAAAAGGACTAATTTTGAATATTTAAAATATACCGAGTGAAAGGTTACTATTTGGCTTAATAATTCAGCCGACATTTACTATACAAAACACTGTGTATATACGAAATTTTCAAAAGGTGCACAGTAACCAGGATTTAAATTTCAAAAAATACACAGTACTTTTATATTAAAATAATGGAATACATAGTAATTTTCCTTCCTATAAATACCGAAGGAATTCTTCTTTAGAATTCACAATTTCAGATTAAGTTTTCTTAATATAGTAGTGCTAGTGAGATAGTGGTGGAAGTAAGAGAGAGAAATAAAATTTTTGGAAGAAGGTTCTACTAAAATTCTAAGGTAATAGTACATCTCTTTTATATTTTTTAGGGTTATTTTCATATCGTTTTTGAAAATCTATTATTATACTGGAAATAATATTATTTTAAGTTACTATTCTAAATAGTAAAATACTATTTCAATAGTAAAATACTATTTCAATAGTAAATTACTATTTACTGTTACTATTTACCTTTACTATTCACGATTTACTTTTTACCGTTACTATTCATGTTTTACTATTTACTGTTACTATTCATGTTACTCTTTACTATTTACTGTTACTATTCATGATTTACTATTCACTATTCACTATTCACTATTCAAAAATTTACAATTTTTGTTTTAAGTAGAAATCTTAATTTTCATCTTATAACTATATTAAAGTGAAATTGGTATATTTTAGAACTCGGAGGTAAGGCACGCACAGACTTTCCATAATGAATCAAGATACAAGAGGTAAGGGGGAGTAGGATAGGAATATAATATGAAAAGACATAAGAATAATGAGAGGAGTCTCCTACTCCTTTAAAATTTAATAATCTTATTATTTTAAATTAATAACTATTTAACTTAAAAATTTATTATAAATTTTAAATTGAGTATCTTGTGTAACTTGATCTGAATACCTATGCAAATACCTGGATAACCTATGCGAACTGGACTGAACCTATGTAAGGACTTAGACTATTATGACCTGTATGGACTAAACTATATACCTATGCGAGGATTGGACTATATGGACCTACATAGACCTATGCGAGGAATGGACTATAAAGACTTAAAATTAATCTTATTAATTTAAATAACCATTAAAATTTAAATTATATTTAATTGATTTGATTATAATTATTAGTATTTGATTATTATTGATGATCAGTCCTGAACCGGGGTCTAGAGATCCGGACTCAATTCAATCACAAATAGTATGTAAATACCGTATCGAAGACCGGATGTATGGGTATCCGGTGTAAATATTCGTTGTCCTTGAGCGAAGAGAGCGGACTGGGCGTCCTGGAGGTCCTTCACACCGACCAAACGCGTTGAAGTGGGCGAATGGTGGTGTCACCTGTAAAGATTCTCCGACGCTTAAGTCAGTGATGATATTCCAAGTCAGGAATGTATTTCAGAGAGTAATGGTTCATCAAATTGGTTGAAGATCCCTCCCTTCATTAATGAAATGAGTTCATATACCTGATTGGCTCGTTTTTCAAGGACTCGTTAGTGGGGAACCACTAACTCCCATTAGCATTATTTTATTGCGCACTTACCAGCATGATTGGGTCAAGTGGTTATTTTATATTGAGCATGGAGAATATAGACTAGGATTAGGGAACAAGTTGACCATCCCCGTGAGCAGAATTTGGCTCGTAGTGCAGGGAATTATTGATCGATCCCTGTAGCAATAATCCTTGTCTTTAGCGCAGTGACGTGTGTGTTGTCCGGTGTCATGGTGTTATCCTGAACAACCGGTATAGGGAGAACGCCTGATACGGAATTACAGTCCGGATGTATACCGATGACACCGGTTATACGTTGATGTCTTGATAAAGACGTTGAAATATGTCTTGCAGATCGGATACCGGTATTGAGACCGGATCATATGTCCCCTAGCTTGTGTGAGGGACTGAATGGTTGTTCACATAAGCTACTCAACCTGCGAGAGGTCTGAATATCGGTAAGCTTACGCGTATAACAGTTCCTTTAGCATTTATTATCATTTTGTAAAGAACCGTTCTCAGATTAAGAGATCTGGTCTGTCGGTGTCGTCACAACGGATTCAGACAAAGATTCGTTGTACGAGAATTTCAAGAGTTTATTGGAATTGAAAGCTCTTGAAGTTTGTGTAACGGCTGTAAAGCGCGAATTGCGTTGCATGATTAGACATTAATGCTTTTAATCACGTGGGCAAGCAATTATTGCGTCTGAGATGGCAATCTCATTAACCGTCGTTTTGGGCTTAATGGGCCTGAAGTTTTTGAAACTTTTGGGCCTAGTAGATAGGCCCTTTGTCGAATTGCTATTGTTTTGGCGCCCATGAATTTGGAACGGTTGTGTCGTTTCGCTTGTGAACCAATGCGTTTAGTCGAGGACGACACAACTTCCAGAGTGGGTAACTGAACCTCTTCATTTCTTATAAAAGAAACACTTAGTGGATTCTGAGTTCCACTTGCTTCTGTTTTCTTAACAAAACTCTGCAAAAATCTCACAAGGAAGTTCATTGCTTACTCTACGAGACTTCGTTCGCTCTTTATCTCCATCATCGTTACCTGAGGTAATTATCTCTTCTTCCCCTGTAAACCTCGTTTTATTTTGGGTCTGTTATTCTTGCTTGAAGAGAATGTAGTTTATTTAGGGGGAGAACAATTTATCGCAACCCTAATAGTCATGGGGAAGAATCCTTGTGATTCTTTCTAGGGTTGAGTCATGTCGCTCAGAAAGGGGATCTTACTCACTGTGGAAAGTGACTTTTCCCTTCTCAGAGTCATCCTCTGATTGTAGTCGCTTTGTAGAAGATGAAGTGAGTAATGATTATCACCTTTCTGACGACATAATTTCTTATCGTAGATTAAGGAGTTCGGTCTAGATATTTCAAATGGCAACTGGAGAAGGATCTTCTGGAGATAGTGCCATTTCGAAGACAGCTGAAGGTCTCTACAGCGTCGCTGTTTCCAAGCTGAATTGGGAAGAGCTTCAGGCCAAATGGCCTTTCTGTTGGGTGTCCAGTGAATTCAAGGACTTGGCTTCCCGTCATGCAGATGAGGATGGAGCCCGGATTCAGCCAAGGTTCACACTTCATGCGGAAGAGGAAACGAAGAGGTGGTTTAGGGTTTATGCACCGCTCCCTACAGAACGGATATGCCACGTCGTACCAAACGACCATTCTGTGTATATGTATGATTTTATCTTTCATTACTTGGGAGTTCATTTCCCTCTAACCGAGCTTCAGATGGGAGTGTTGAGGTTTTTAAACTGTGCACCCTCCCAACTTCATCCCAACGGTTGGGGCCTCATCCGTGCTTTGGAGGTTTTGGGTGAATATTTCAACTTCACGCCTACTGTAGCAATGTTATTTTACTACACCCAAGTAGTTCGGAGGACTAACAAGCAGGGCGATGTTGGTTTGGTAACTCTCCGGACTCTTTGTTCTTTTGTAAACTTTGAGTCTTACACTGATTCGGCTAAGGTTGATGGGAAGTCGTTTAAGACCTATTTCACCCGGATCTCCATTAAGAAGAGCAAACCGATATTTTGGAAGGATGAAGAGGGTGTTAACAAATTTCCATTGAGTTGGACTCATAAACATTTCCTCTTGAGCTCCCACGCGTATTGTACTGATCAATCCGTTCTATCTCCTGAAACGTCGAAAGTGCTGTTCGCACTTGAAGCACACACTACACGACGTCACGTCTTTTCGTGTAGGCGTTTGTTAAGTAGTTCAAGCGGAGTCCGGAATGAATATTTACGTAATACTCGTTTTATTTCGTTTTTTTCCCTTTTGTCAAATATATCAAATATTTTGTAGTTGCTAATATCTTGTGTTTGTTCATGTAGGTGAAATAGAACAACAAACTCCGGAAATGAACAAGTTGAAGGGATTTAAGGCGGCGGGTAAATCCATTGCCCGTGAAAATGAAGTCAAGCCCAGGCCCTCCGCCAAGGATCGTCCTGAGTTAATCATCCTGACCTCGGATGCTGAAGGGGACGTTCCGCTGGTTGAGGGTGGTTCCTCCGATGCTGGCGCAGTCACGGGTCAGCCCCCGGTCACTGAGAGAAGGAGAAAAATTAAGAATGATTCTGTGGGAGGTCCATCCAAGAAGCGTAGAACTCCGGAGAATAAACCTGTTGAAACCTCAGAAGCAGTTGTTGCTTCCTCCGGACTCAATAAAGGAATTGCTGCCGGGGTTTCTGGGGCAAAGCCGACCTCCTACCCAACCACCTCGTTTCTCACTCCCTTCCTCTCATACGAGGGACCTACTCCAGCTACTCTTCCACAGCCAATGTACAAACTCCGGCCTACGCTCAGCGCTAAAGAAATTAAAGAAGCATGTGAGGCTGGAAGGTGGCAGTTAGCCGAACTTGCTGGAATGCTTTATTCAGTCAGCGAGTTGGCTGACAACGTCGATAAGGTTGAAGAATTGAGCGACAAATTGGATCAACTCAACCTTTCCTCGGGGAAAGACAAAGCCACCATAAAGCTAATGGAAGATCGTCTTGCCAAGTCTAAGGAGTTCGGAGATATCATGAATAAAGAGAATCTCAAGCTTAAAGGTGACTTCAAAGACTTGGAAGGCAAGCTGGCAGAGAAGGAGGAAGAACTCCGTAGCAGCCAGGATAAAAGCAAGGCTGCTGCTGAGGAGTGGTCTCAAAGGGAGAAGAAGCTCCTTCTTGAGATCGAAAGACTAAAGGCTTGGAGGGCGGAGTCTGAAGGATTGAGTGGGGAGCTGTCAAAGTTGCGGGAAGAATTGGCTACAGCGAAAGCTGAGAGAGAAGAAGCAATTGACATATGCAGCCGGGCTGTCGAAGAATCTTTCGGCCTAGCTATACGCCAAGTTTTCTACCGCAACCCCATGGTGAAACTTAACCTTTATGGAATGGATCCGTTCTATGAGTTCCATGGGGGAAAGTTAGTCGCAGTGGTTGATGGTCATCACGAAGATCCTCCGACGTCCCTGTATGGTTTGCCTCCTCTTCCTGAGGGTCAAACTATGGGACCGTATTTCGTCCTTCCTGTGTCTGAGGTTCCTTCATCTGAAGAAAGAACTAAGGCTCCTGGAGGGGAGATTCCTGTAGAAGTCCTGAAGGAAGGGACGCAAGAGCCTGGTGCTGAGGAGGCACAGAAAGCTAAAGAACAAATTCCTCCTCCGTAGTTGTATTTTCATCTAAAATGTATAGTTGTGTACCGGGATCAACTCCGGCTTTAAACTATTGTGTGTAATCTCGCTTTCAATGAATGAATTTCATTTAAGAAATTGGTCTTCATCGTTTCATGTATATTTAAATTGTTGCTAATCTGTTTTGTATGATTAACCTTGAGGTCGGATTAAAACAACTGCCTCAGAAGATTAAACAACAAATAAATTTAGAACGGATAAATATATACATGTCCCCAAGTGCGTATTAAGGAGAAGGTGCCTGTCTTTGGGGCATGATCCTTAATTCTTTTTGGGGAAAAGAGGAGTCAATCCGTTGTTTAGTAAAATAGTGTAACAGGACGGATGACTGTACTTTATTCATGTTATTCTCACTGGAGAAAACTATGTCGTCCATTGTAAGAGTATTGTTCCAAGTTTGGGGAACTGCAAAGGTGTAAGAAAGTGGTGTTTTGAGTCCTCCATCATAAGGATAATGATGGGAGTTTTTCTATGCCAGGAGTTATATCATTGCATCACAGAATAGGTGATAAAGAATATCCGTCCTGGGAGAATACCACTTGAGAGCGAAAGTGCGGATTGACTTTCAGAGATTTCCATCATAGGAATGATTATGGGAATTATACGTACCAGGAGTTTTATCGTCGAATCACTTCATAGGTGATTGAGATCATCCGTCTTGGGGATGTGTACGACACCAGGAATTACATCGTCAGGTCACATAGTAGGTGATTGAGATCATCCGTCCTTGGGGTGTGTATGGCGCCAGGAGTTACATCGTCAGATCACAGAATGGGTGATTGAGATCATCCGTCCTGGGCAAGTACACAACGTCAGGAGTTACATCGTCATATCACATAATGGGTGACTGAGGTTATCCGTTCTGGAAAAGTACACAACGCCAAGAGTTACATCATCAGATCACAGATTAAGTGATTTAGATAATCCGTCCTGGAGACGCTTTTCGATCGTAGGAGTACGGATTGAATGAATAGTTCTCAGTTTTCAAAAGCTTTCATCGTAAGAATGATGATGAGAATTATTCATACCAGGAGTTACGTCATCGAATCACAGAATAGGTGATTGAGATCATCCGTCCTGGGGTGATGATTGGAATTGTTCGTACCAGGAGTTGCATCATCGAATCACAGAATAGGTGATTGAGATCATCCGTCCTGGAGACATTTTTCCAATCATAAGAGTGCGGATTGAGGCGGATGCTTCTCAATCGTATGGATTCAATTTTTGTATCCGAAATCAGAGACCATCAGTATTCTACTAGCCCCCTAGCTTAAGTGAGGAATTAGTAGATTTGCTCATATAAGCTATGTCGATCGTAGTGCGTCTGGATTTCGGAATTGTACTGGTGTGTAAATGTCCGCTCTGGGAACAAGGTTCCGTTGTGATGGATCGCTTGAGGGCGGATTAGAACAATGAGAATCTCAGAAGTTTATCGAATTTCGCAACCCTTGGTATTCGGGTAATGGTGGCCACGTTTCTCATGATTGGACATTTAATGCCTTTAATCATGTGGGTGAGCCATTATTGCGTTAAATACGTATATCTTAATAACCGTCACGCAGGGGCTTGTTGGGCCAAGAATTTGGATTTAATAGGCCCATTTAGAAAGTTCTGTGACGAAACGATGACATTTTGGCGCCTTTGGGTTAAAAACGACAATTTTAACCCACTAAACGAAGAGTCGTTTGAGGGTAAACGACAGGTTGCTTTGAGTCGGTATTTGAATTTTCATGCCCTGAAAAAGGCATATTTGGCAATCTCAGTTATCATTTCTTCTTACTCTCTTGACGAACCTCTGCAAAAGTTTCGAGAAGATTATCGTGTCTGCCTCTGTGAATCTTAATTCACTATCCTCGTCCATTCTTAGGTAACCACTTTCTTTCCATTTTTTGTGTCTCGTTTCAATATCTGAAAATGTCTAGGAAAGGTGTTAGTCTTAGTGGTGTTAGCCCTAGAGGAAGAGGAGGAAGGGCCTTAACTCGAAACCCCGCAGTTCATGGTGGGAGGATTCCAGTGGTCTTCCAATTGAAGCCACTATGCTCAGAGAGGGAGGCGTCGCCGTATCAGAGGCGAAGGGCGATTATACCCTCTTCAGAATCCTCCTCTAGTGAGAGTGCTGAGAGTGGTGATTTGTATCTTTCTGACGATGTGGATTTTTACCGCAGCGTAAAGGCTTTCATAATGGTGGTGAAGAAAGCGACTGGGGGAAGATCATCTGGAGGGGAAGCACCCTCTCAGCAGTATATATTGAAGACAACCTCCGGGCTGTGTAACGTGGTTGCACACCGGATCGACTGGGTGAAATTCCAAAAGAAGCACCCATTCAGCTGGGTGGCTGAGGAATTCCGCAAAACGGCATCAGTCCACGCTCGGGAGGATGGAGCGGAGTTGGAACCGCGTTTTACGGTCTTCAAGAAGGATAAATACAAAAAGTGCTTTATGGTGTTAGCTCCGCTGCCATCAGATCGGATTTGTCATACTCCGGACGAAAGGTCCCTGTATATGTATGACTTTTTATTTTTGAATCTTGGCGTGTGCTTTCCCCTCACAAAGTTTCATATGGGGGTTTTGAGATTCTTAGACTGTGCCCCTTTGCAGCTTCACCCTAACGGATGGGGGTTAGTCCGTTCTCTTGAAGTGCTTGGGGAGCACTTCAACTTCAAACCGACGGTGGCCATGCTTTTCTACTTTGCTCAAGTGGTCCGTCGTGCAAATAAGGAGAAGGGGGGAGTGAGCTTGATATCCCTCCGGACTCTCTCCAAGGTTATCAACTTCGAGGCGTACACTGACTCCGCCAAAGTTGATGGTCATTCATTCAAGTCTTACTTCACGAGGATCAGCGTCCATCCTGATGAGTCAATTTTTTGGTTAACTGAAGATGGGATTCCGAAGTTCCCAGTGGCTTGGACGCATGAACACTTTTTATTGACCTCCCAGGCGTACTACACTGAGGAAGACGAACTGAGCCCATCTTCAGTTTCTGTTCTTTCAGCCCTTCAATCCTACACCGCCTCGCACCAATCTTTCTCTTGCAGGCGCTTATTAGGATCGTGGTCCACCCGCGAGGAGTATTTGCGTAATTTTCCTGCTATTTTTTCATGTTTTATCGTATCATACCTTGAAGTCTTTGATTTCTAACCATGTTGTTTGGTTTTGCAGTTGAAATTGAAACTGTGTCACCAGAGATGGAAAAGCTGAAAGGGCTCAAAGCTAGAATGAATTCCGTAGCAGCCGAAAATGACATCCAAGCAAAATGGAATTTGAAGAAAGCTACAGCTAAGACTATAATTCTAACTTCATCTGCTGGTGACGATATTCCCTTGCTTGAGGGCGGGTTTGAAAAACCGGCCTCTAAGGTTGCGGTTGAGAAGGTCGGGGATAAAAAGAAAAGGTCAAAACGTGATTCCTCCAAGACCTCAGACCGTCAATTTTCTCCCAAGAAACCAAAAACTTCAAGGGGGGTTGCTGATCCGGAGCTTTCTAAGGGAAAGAGTGTGGAAGGACCCGCTCCGGATGCCCCAGGCGACACGATCACTTATGGTGCAAAGCCAATAACGACTTATTTTGCACCTAAAGTTCCTCGTCCTCTTGAAAGCAGCTCCGGTCTTGCTCAATATTTGGTATACGAGGGTTCTGTTCCTGAGGGCATTCCTAAAACTCTGTACAAGCTGAAGCCTTCATTGAAGAGTGAAGAAGTAACCAAAGCTTGCGATGCCGGACAGAAGCACCTGGCAGAATTATCCGGGCTCTTGAGATCGGTTCGCGAACTTTTAGAAGAGAATGAGAGGCTCAGCTTGTTGGTTGGCAAGGTTAATGATCTTAGCGTTGCTGCTGCTAAGGATAAGGCAAACATCCTCCGTTTAGAAGGTAAATTAGAAGCTTCCAAAGAGGAAGGATATAAGAAGGATGAAGAAATTGCCAGACTGATGTATCTTGCCAAGGAGTTGGAGGGTCAAATTCTTGATCAGAAGAAAATCAATGCTGACCTCCATGCCGACCTTTGTACGAAGAAGGAACGCTCTTCAAAGCTGGAAGAGGAGTTGAAGGAAGCTAAGATCGTCCATTCTCAAGGAGTAGAAGATTGGTCACACAGGGAGAAGGAGCTGCTCTTGAAGTTGGCGAATTCAACTGACGAAGCCAAAACCTTGAAAGCAGACTTGGTTGTAGCTGTAGATATGTGTGATCAAGCAGTCAAGGAATCCTTCGGGTTGGCTGTTCGTCAAGTTCAATACCGGAATCCCAAGGTGAAACTTAATTTGAATGGTATTGATCCGTTCTATGAGTTTCATCAAGGGAAACTGGTGGCCATTGTTGAAAACCGTCATGAGAGTCCGCCAGACACACCATACGAGTTTGCTCCTTTACCTGAAGGCCAATCAATGGGACCTTCTCTCCTGAAGCTTAGAAGTACAGGAACAGGCCCTAGCGTAGATAAAGGCAAGACCGGGGATAAAGGCAAAGGGAAGGAAGGAGATACAAGTCGCAAAAACTAGTGCCTTCCTTTTTTCTTTTTTTCTTTTTATTGATTCAAATTCGCTGTGTTCCGGGATCAGCTCTGGATTATTAAACGAATTTCTCCATGTAATATTCATTTGATCAATAAAAAAGTGATTTGCCTTTATATGCATGTGTATCGAGTCATTCCGGATTCAAGTAATGAATATCGGATAATATAAAATCTTCATTCCGGATTTGTACATGCGAGATGAAGAACGGATAGGAGTATATAACTATCATTTTTCATGTATAGGCGTTTTGATAGCCAAAGACTTGACTTGACTTGACTTGTCAAATATGTGTAACTTGATATATAAAAGCCTGGTAGAAATCGTATTTTGTTTTTCGAAGGTCAGGCCTTTTGGTCGTAAATATCATGATAAGAATAGCCGTTGCGAGTAAACATGTTATTGTCATGAGAACGGCTTATAATGTTAATCTTGAGGCAGAATGATTGTGAGATCGTTTCATCAAGGGTTCATTCCTCAAGATATTCGTTAAACTGTTGATGCTGTCCCCCAGTATCATTGGGTGATCAGTACTTTGAACAAACTCTGAGTGAGACTTTCACGTGAGAGTTCTTAAGAGTGAGGATTTAAAATATTTCCGACTGAAAGGTTTCGGGTGAATATGCCTCAGATTGTGGCGTACCCGAATGAATTATTTTTGTGTCGGAGTTTATGAGTCAGGTTTCAATTGAAGAATTGATGACTCAGAATTTAAAGCTATAAAACTTCCAAATAAAGAACTTCAAAAGAGAGTATTAATTTGGAGTTCAGTATAACTTACTTGTTGTGTTTGGAGTTTGGTTTGATCCTACAATCCATATCGTATTTGGTGTTCGGTTTAATCCTACTAACCGTTCTCCAATCGGTTTTTGGTTTTATCCAATGACGATTCTTCACCAACGTTCGGTCAATCCTACTAGTCGTACTCAGAGTTCGGTTTAATCCTACAATCCGAGCATTCAACACGGGGTTCAGATCAGGGCTAATCCTGAACCTACTGCGCCCGTTACTTGGGGTTCAACGTGGTCTTGAAGAAGAACCAGCTTACTGCGCCCAAGCCTTCAATACGGTGTTGGGTTCTACCTTTTTACCGTTCTTAGAATAGGGTTCGGTTCAATCCTACAACCCATTTCCTGAGGTTCGGTTTAATCCTACAGCCCAGGTCTTCACCGGTGTTCAGCCGAACTTACTAACCGTACCCGGAGTTCGGTTTAATCCTATAATCCGGGCCTTCAGTTACTTAGACACACTCGAGGAGTTACATCGTCAATTACAGAATGGGTAATTGAGATCATCCGTCCTGAGTATGCTCTTGTACGCTGCACATATTCGAGGAGTTGCATCGTCAACCACAGAATAAGTAGTTGAGATCATCCATCCTGAATATGTTTCTGTACGTCGGATAAACTGAAAATCACAGCATAAGAAAAACTCGAAAGAGTTAAATTGTTGTGAGAGATTCTTATTAAATCAAAAATAAGAATTACAATGAAAGCGTAGCTGGGAAAATAATTTCTCCAGTATTCAATCCAAAATGAGGATAGGAGAATATGTATAGCTCCAACAGCTAGCTATAGTAGATGCGTAAGTTTTGGGTGTTCCATTTATTTCGGATTGGAGTGCCATCAAGGTTCTCAAGGCGGTAAGAGCCTTTGCCAGTAACCTCGGATACCCTGTATGGGCCTTCCCAGTTTGGGGCTAGTTTGCCTTGATGAGCAAATTTGTTCCCTATACTTGCTTTTCTCAAAACCAAATCTCCGACATTGAAAGTCCTTGATTGAGCTCGCTTGTTGTATCGGAGAGCAACCTTGGCTTTGATAGCTTGGTCTCTGACGAATGCATCTTCTCTGAGTTCTTGTATGACATCCATTTCTGACACCAAATTAGCATTATTAGACTCTTCAGAGAAGTATTTGACCCTTGTGGAAGCAATCTGCAGTTCCACGGGTATCATTGCCTCTACCCTGTATGTCAGGCGATATGGGGATTCGTTAGTAGATGAATGAGGCGTTGTCCGGTATGCCTACAGGACGTGGCATAGCTGGTCTGTCCATCCGCCCTTGGCTTCACCAAGGCGTTTCTTTAGTCCTTTCAGCACTTCCCTGTTGGCCACTTCAGCTTGGCCGTTGGTTTGGGGATGTTCAACGGATGAGAATATCTGGGTTATTCCTAACCCTTCGAGTAAATCTGTGAATTTTCTATCCGTGAATTGGGTGCCATTATCTGTGACAATCCGTGCTGGGACCCCGAACCGTGTTATAATGTTTTCATACATGAAACGACGAGTTCGGGCTGAAGTAATATGTACCACCGGCTCTGCTTCTATCCACTTAGTGAAATAGTCGACCCCTACAATGAGATATTTGATGCCCCCAGGAGCAGTTGGAAAGGGGCCCAGAATATCCAATCCCCATTAGTAGAAGGGCCATGGAACAGCGGATGCGAAGAGTTCTTCCGCCGGTGTGTGGTGAAGATTAGAGAATTTTTGGCAAGCATCGCATTTTTTAACGAAGTCAATGGAGTCCTGCTTCATCGTGGGCCACCAGTATCCAGCCCTGAGGATTTTTCGCATTAAGCTTCTTCCTCCGGCGTGGTGTCCACATTGTCCTTCATGCACTTCCTCCATTACGTCTTGCACCTCATTCTCTTTGAGACAAATCAAATAGGGCACGGAGAGCGCCCTTCTGTAAAGATTACCATCAATCATAGTGAAGTATGGTAATTCCCTCCTTATCCTCGTCTTTTCCTTCTCATCCGTAGGTAGCTGTCCGTCGGCCAAATAACGGATGTAGGGGGCCATCCATGTGTCTCCATAAAGAGAGTTTGTCATTATGGCATTTAGAGAAGGAAAAAGAGGAATGCTGGGCGACGTTAATGTGCTTTGAACCAGCGTAGTTGTGCTACCTGGTCGTTTAGTGCTTGCTAATCTGGAGAGTATATCCGCTCTAGTATTCTCTTCGCGTGGAACATGCTTGAATTCCATTTTCGAGAATTTCTCTCTCAACTCCTTGACACAGTTCAAGTATAATTGGAGTTGAGGTTCGCGAGCCTGATAATCTCCTAAGATTTGTGAAATCACCAGTTGTGAATCACTGCAAAGCGTCGCCTCAGAAGCTCCGATGTCAATTGCAGCTCTTAGTCCGGCCAAACAAGCTTCGTACTCGGCTTGGTTGTTGGATGTTTTGAAATTAAAACGAAGGGAAATTTCCAGGTGTACTCCGTCATCACTTTCTAGGACTACACCCGTTCCAGAGCCTCTTTGGTTCGATGAACCATCAACGTAAATGGTCCAATAGACACGAGGGAAATCTGGATCAGTCCCTATCATTTCCACAATAAAATCAGCCAGGACTTGAGCTTTAATAGCGCTTCGGGGTTCATAGGATATATCAAACTCAGAGAGTTCAATTGACCATTTGATCATCCTCCCAGCGAGATCGGGCTTGATTAATACAGAGCGGAGTGGTAAATCCGTTCTCACTATGATTTGATGGGCGTGAAAGTACGGACGCAGCCGTCGAGAGGCCCAAACAACAGCGAGGGCGGCCTTTTCGATTTTTTGATACCGGATCTCAGCACCTTGTAAGGTCTTGCTAGTGAAATAGACCGGTCTCTGTCCATCGGGAGTTTCTTTTATTAAGGCAACGCCCAAAGCTTCGTCTGAAATAGCCAAGTATAGGATGAGTGTGTCTTCGGGGTCAGGCTTTGTGAGAATGGGAGGTTTGGACAACACCTCCTTAAGCTCTTGGAATGCTTTCTCTTGTTCCTGTCCCCACTCGAACTTTTTGGACTTTTTCAGTATCTTATACAGAGGGAGGGATCTATGAGCCATCTTTGGCATGAATCATGCCAAAGCTGCCACTTTACCATTCAGGGATTGGACTTCTCTGAGATTCTTTGGACTTTGCATGTCTAGAATCGTTTGGCATTTCCTTGGATTGGCTTCAATACCGTGTTGAGTTAACATGAAACCCAAGAACTTCCCAGCAGGGACAGCGAAGGTACATTTCATCGGGTTTAGCCTCATGTTAAATTCTCTCAAACGGCTAAATACTTGGCGTAGGTCTTTAATATGATCACCTCCAACCGGTGTCTTGGCTATTATATCATCAATGTATACTTCAACAAGCTTGGTATGCATACCTTCAAAAACCTTGTTGATCATGCGCTGATATGTTGCCCCAGCATTTTTCAGGCCAAAGGGCATAACTGTATAGCAAAAGACACCGCGATCATTTATAAAAACTGTCTTTTCTTGATCCTCTTCGCACATCGGAATCTGGTTGTATCCTGAATAAGCATCCATGAAGCTCAGGTATTGATAACCAGAGGAATCATCTACCATCCGATCTATATTAGGAAGAGGATAAGGATCTTTTGGACAGCAGCAGTTGAGGTCTACATAATCAATGCACATTCTTCATTTACCATTGGACTTACGGACCATCACCACATTCGAGAGCCAAGAGGAATAACGGATTTCTTTGATAAATCCGGCCTTCAGCAATTCCTCAGTTTGCTGGCAAGCTGCCTTCTGTTTCTCTGGGCCCAATCTCCTTTTCTTTTGGGCTACCGGTCTCGTCTCTGGATAGACGGATAATTTATGACAGCAGAAAGCAGGGTCTATGCCAGGCATATCGGCTGCAGTCCATGCAAAGAGGTCTTTAAATTCTTGCAGGAGTGTCAGTAGTCGTTGTTCCATTTCTGAGTCTAGCTTGTCATTAATATGGGTGATCTTTTCTGGTGAATCTCCCAAGACGATGTCCCTGGAACTTCCATCCGGTGTGGGCTTTAATGGGTTGGACGGATCAATGTTCAAATCCGCCCTAGGGTCCAGGTCGACAAGGCTTACAGATCCAGCGGCTGCTCCAGCATCGTCGAGTTTCCTCTTTTTATTGGAGGCGTCCAGCTTTGTCATGTTGAGGCTTAGGTTGTAGCAGTACCTAGCCATCTCTTGATCACCCTGGATAGATGAAACAGAATTATCGTTGTCAATGAACTTGATAAGGAGATGTGGGGTTGATACAACTGCCTCCATTGCATTTAGTGTGGGGCGGCCTATGATGCCATTAAATGGTGATTGGACATCAATCACCAGCACTCGGGATTTAACTGTTCTGGCCCCTGGTTCGCCTTCAAATGAAATAAGGGTATCAAGATACCCTTTAGTCGATTGCTTTGCTCCGTTGAAAGCTGTTAGTTCCTGCGTATAAGGCTGTAAGTCTGAGTCTTTAAAACCCATTCTTTCAAAGCAATTATAGAAAATAACATCGCAGGAACTTCCCTGGTCAACAAGGATTCTTCGGACGTCCTTGTTGGCTATCACTGCAGTGATGACCACAGCATCGTCACCGCCAGGAATGGTTGGGCCAAAATCCTCATCGGAGAAAGAGATTGTTGGAGCCTCAATCCCACCTCTGTAAGGGCGATTGTCTTTGACTTTCCCTTGAACAGATAGAATCATTCTATGATGATTCTTACGAGCTGTAATTGAAGCTCCTCCACCAGTAAATCCTCCAGCAATCATGTCAATGACTTTACGCCGGCCTTGACGCTGTTGCTGAGGCATGCTATCTTTGTGTGCTATTTCATCAGTCATCACACCCTTTTGTTTCTCTGAAGCAGAGAATTTTCTGACCGGATTACGGTTATTGTCATCCCCGTCGTCTGGATCCCTCTCTCTTTTCTCATTCCGCTCTACTTTGTCAAAGGATTTCTCTTTGAACAGGTATTGCTTTAACTTGCCTTCTCTAATTAGCGTCTCAATCGCGTTCTTTAGAGCTTGGCATTCATCAGTGGAATGACCATTTTGTTCATGAAAATCGTAGTACTTACGGGGATTTCCTGGTCTTTTCATGGGAGTTGGTCTTCTGATGCCATATATGCTGCAAGCTGGCCATCCGACCTCTCTCAAAATCTGAGATGGTTTGGCAGATAGTTGTGCATAATGGCTGAAGGAATTAACATGCCTTTCTCGAGGTCGAGGAGAGTGGTTATTAACTCTGGGATTGGTGAATGGTTAATAACCATTAAAATTTAAATTATATTTAATTGATTTGATTATAATTATTAGTATTTGATTATTATTGATGATCAGTCCTGAACCGGGGTCTAGAGATCCGGACTCAAGTCAATCACAAATAGTATGTAAATACCGTATTGAAGACCGGATGTATGGGTATCCGGTGTAAATATCCGTTGTCCTTGAGCGAAGAGAGCGGACTGGGTGTCCTGGAGGTCCTTCACACCGACCAAACGCGTTGAAGTGGGCGAATGGTGGTGTCACCTGCAAAGATTCTTCGACGCTCAAGTCAGTGATGATATTCTAAGTCAGGAATGTATTTCAGAGAGTAATGGTTCATCAAATTGGTTGAAGATCCCTCCCTTCATTAATGAAATGAGTTCATATACCTGATTGGCTCATTTTTCGAGGACTCGTTAGTGGGGAACCACTAACTCCCATTAGCATTATTTTATTGCGCACTTACCAACATGATTGGGTCAAGTGGTTATTTTATATTGAGCATGGAGAATATAGACTAGGATTAGGGAACAAGTTGACCATCCCCGTGAGCAGAATTTGGCTCGTAGTGCAGGGAATTATTGATCGATCCCTGTAGCAATAATCCTTGTCTTTAGCGCAGTGACGTGTGTGTTGTCCGGTGTCATGGTGTTATCCTGAACAACCGGTATAGGGAGAACGCCTGATATGGAATTACAGTCCGGATGTATACTGATGACACCGGTTATACGTTGATGTCTTGACAAAGACGTTGAAATATGTCTTGCAGATCGGATACCGGTATTGAGATCGGATCATATGTCCCCTAGCTTGTGTGAGGGACTGAATGGTTGTTCACATAAGCTACTCAACCTGCGAGAGGTCTGAATATCGGTAAGCTTACGCGTATAACAGTTCCTTTAGCATTTATTATCATTTTGCAAAGAACCGTTCTCAGATTAAAAGATCTGGTCTGTCGGTGTCGTCATAACGGATTCAGACAAAGATTCGTTGTACGGGAATTTCAAGAGTTTATTGGAATTGAAAGCTCTTGAAGTTTGTGTAACGGCTGTAAAGCGCGAATTGCGTTGCATGATTAGACATTAATGCTTTTAATCACGTGGGCAAGCAATTATTGCGTCTGAGATGGAAATCTCATTAACCGTCATTTTGGGCTTAATGGGCCTGAAGTTTTTGAAACTTTTGGGCCTAGTAGATAGGCCCTTCGTCGAATTGCTATTGTTTTGGCGCCCATGAATTTGGAACGGTTGTGTCGTTTCGCTTGTGAACCAATGCGTTTAGTCGAGGACGACACAACTTCCAGAGTGGGTAACCGAACCTCTTCGTTTCTTATAAAAGAAACACTTAGTGGATTCTGAGTTCCACTTGCTTCTATTTTCTTAATAAAACTCTGCAAAAATCTCGCAAGGAAGTTCGTTGCTTACTCTACGAGACTTCATTCGCTCTTTATCTCCATCATCGTTACCTGAGGTAATTATCTCTTTTTCCCCTGTAAACCTCGTTTTATTTTGGGTCTGTTATTCTTGCTTGAAGAGAATGTAGTTTATTTAGGGGGAGAACAATTTCTCGCAACCCTAATAGTCATGGGGAAGAATCCTTGTGATTCTTTCTAGGGTTGAGTCATGTCGCTCAGAAAGAGGATCTTACTCACTGTGGAAAGTGACTTTTCCCTTCTCAGAGTCATCCTCTGATTGTAGTCGCTTTGTAGAAGATGAAGTGAGTAATGATTATCACCTTTCTGACGACATAATTTCTTATCGTAGATTAAGGAGTTCGGTCTAGATATTTCAAATGGCAACTGGAGAAGGATCTTCTGGAGATAGTGCCATTTCGAAGACAGCTGAAGGTCTCTACAGCGTCGCTGTTTCCAAGCTGAATTGGGAAGAGCTTCAGGCCAAATGGCCTTTCTGTTGGGTGTCCAGTGAATTCAAGGACTTGGCTTCCCGTCATGCAGATGAGGATGGAGCCCGGATTCAGCCAAGGTTCACGCTTCATGCGGAAGAGGAAACGAAGAGGTGGTTTAGGGTTTATTCACCGCTCCCTACAGAACGGATATGCCACGTCGTACCAAACGATTATAACACGGTTCGGGGTCCCAGCACGGATTGTCACAGATAATGGCACCCAATTCACGGATAGAAAATTCACAGATTTACTCGAAGGGTTAGGAATAACCCAGATATTCTCATCCATTGAACATCCCCAAACCAACGGCCAAGCTGAAGTGGCCAACAGGGAAGTGCTGAAAGGACTAAAGAAACGCCTTGGTGAAGCCAAGGGCGGATGGACAGACCAGCTATGCCACGTCCTGTGGGCATACCGGACAACGCCTCATTCATCTACTAACGAATCCCCATATCGCCTGACATACGGGGTAGAGGCAATGATACCCGTGGAACTGCAGATTGCTTCCACAAGGGTCAAATACTTCTCTGAAGAGTCTAATAATGCTAATTTGGTGTCAGAAATGGATGTCATACAAGAACTCAGAGAAGATGCATTCGTCAGAGACCAAGCTATCAAAGCCAAGGTCGCTCTCCGATACAACAAGCGAGTTCAATCAAGGACTTTCAATGTCGGAGATTTGGTTTTGAGAAAAGCAAGTATAGGGAACAAATTTGCTCATCAAGGCAAACTAGCCCCAAATTGGGAAGGCCCATACAGGGTATCCGAGGTTACTGGCAAAGGCTCTTACCGCCTTGTGTACCTTGATGGCACTCCAATCTGAAATAAATGGAACACCCAAAACTTGCGCATCTATTATAGCTAGCTGTTGGAGCTATACATATTCTCCTATCCTCATTTTGGATTGAATACAGGAGAAATTATTTTCCCAGCTACGCTTTCATTGTAATTCTTATTTTTGATTTAATAAGAATCTCTCAAAATAATTTAACTCTTTCGAGTTTTTCTTATGCTGTGATTTTCAGTTTATCCGGCGTACAGAAACATATTCAGGACGGATGATCTCAACTACTTATTCTGTGGTTGACAATGCAACTCCTCGAATATGTGCAGCGTACAAGAGCATACTCAGGACGGATGATCTCAATTACCCATTCTGTAATTGACGATGTAACTCCTCGAGTGTGTCTAAGTAACTGAAGGCCCGGATTGTAGGATTAAACCGAACTCCGGGTACGGTTAGTAAGTTCGGCTGAACACCGGTGAAGACCTGGGCTGTAGGATTAAACCGAACCTCAGGAAATGGGTTGTAGGATTGAACCGAACCCCATTCTAAGAACGGTAAAAGGGTAGAACCCAACACCGTATTGAAGGCTTGGGCGCAGTAAGCTGGTTCTTCTTCAAGACCACGCTGAACCCCAAGTAACGGGCGCAGTAGGTTCAGGATTAGCCCTGATCTGAACCCCGTGTTGAAGGCTCGGATTGTAGGATTAAACCAAACTCTGAGTACGACTAGTAGGATTGACCGAACGTCGGTGAAGAATCGTCATTGGATAAAACCAAAAACCGATTGGAGAACGGTTAGTAGGATTAAACCGAACACCAAATACGATATGGATTGTAGGATCAAACCGAACTCCAAACACAACAAGTAAGTTATACTGAACTCCAAATTAATACTCTCTTTTGAAGTTCTTTATTTGGAAGTTTTATAGCTTTAAATTCTGAGTCATCAATTATTCAATTGAAACTTGACTCATAAACTCCGACACAAAAATAATTCATTCGGGTACGCCACAATCTGAGGCATATTCACCCGAAACCTTTCAGTCGGAAATATTTTAAATCCTCACTCTTAAGAACTCTCATGTGAAAGTCTCACTCAGAGTTTGTTCAAAGTACTGATCACCCAATGATACTGGGGGACAGCATCAACAGTTTAACGAATATCTTGAGGAATGAACCCTTGATGAAACGATCTCACAACCATTCCGCCTCAAGATTAACATTATAAGCCGTTCTCATGACAATAACATGTTTACTCGCAACGGCTATTCTTATCATGATATTTACGACCAAAAGGCCTGACCTTCGAAAAACAAAATACGATTTCTACCAGGCTTTTATATATCAAGTTACACATATTTGACAAGTCAAGTCAAGTCAAGTCTTTGGCTATCAAAACGCCTATACATGAAAAATGATAGTTATATACTCCTATCCGTTCTTCATCTCGCATGTACAAATCCGGAATGAAGATTTTATATTATCCGATATTCATTACTTGAATCCGGAATGACTCGATACACATGCATATAAAGGCAAATCGCTTTTTTATTGATCAAATGAATATTACATGGAGAAATTCGTTTAATAATGCGGAGCTGATCCCGGAACACAGCGAATTTGAATCAATAAAAAGAAAAAAAGAAAAAAGGAAGGCACTAGTTTTTGCGACTTGTATCTCCTTCCTTCCCTTTGCCTTTATCCCCAGTCTTGCCTTTATCTACGCTAGGGCCTGTTCCTGTACTTCTAAGCTTCAGGAGAGAAGGTCCCATTGATTGGCCTTCAGGTAAATGAGCAAACTCGTATGGCGTGTCTGGCGGACTCTCATGACGGTTTTCAATAATGGCCACCAGTTTCCCTTGATGAAACTCATAAAATGGATCAATACCATTCAAATTAAGTTTCACCTTGGGATTCTGGTATTGAACTTGACGAACAGCCAACCCGAAGGATTCCTTGACTGCTTGATCACACATATCTACAGCTACAGCCAAGTCTGCTTTCAGGGTTTTGGCTTCGTCAGTTGAATCCGCCAACTTCAAGAGCAGCTCCTTCTCCCTGCATGACCAATCTTCTGCTCCTTGAGAATGGACGATCTTAGCTTCCTTCAACTCCTCTTCCAGCTTTGAAGAGCGTTCCTTCTCCGTACAAAGGTCGGCATGGAGGTCAGCATTGATTTTCTTCTGATCAAGAATTTGACCCTCCAACTCCTTGGCAAGATACATCAGTCTGGCAATTTCTTCATCCTTCTTATATCCTTCCTCTTTGGAAGCTTCTAATTTACCTTCTAAACGGAGGATGTTTGCCTTATCCTTAGCAGCAGCAACGCTAAGATCATTAACCTTGCCAACCAACAAGCTGAGCCTCTCATTCTCTTCTGAAAGTTCGCGAACCGATCTCAGGAGCCCGGATAATTCTGCCAGGTGCTTCTGTCTGGCATCGCAAGCTTTGGTTACTTCTTCACTCATCAATGAAGGCTTCAGCTTGTACGGAGTTTCAGGAATGCCCTCAGGAACAGAACCCTCGTATACCAAATATTGAGCAAGACCGGAGCTACTTTCAAGAGGGCGAGGAACTTTAGGTGCAAAATAAGTCATTATTGGCTTTGCACCATAAGTGATCGTGTCGCCTGGGGCATCCGGAGCGGGTCCTTCCACACTCTTTCCCTTAGAAAGCTCCGGATCAGCAACCCCCCTTAAAGTTTTTGGTTTCTTGGGAGAAAATTGACGGTCCGAGGTCTTGGAGGAATCACGTTTTGACCTTTTCTTTTTATCCCCGACCTTCTCAACCGCAACCTTAGAGGCCGGTTTTTCAGACCCGCCCTCAAGCAAGGGAATATCGTCACCAGCAGATGAAGTTAGAATTATAGTCTCAGCTGTAGCTTTCTTCGAATTCCGTTTTGCTTGGATGTCATTTTCAGCTGCTACGGAATTCATTCCAGCTTTGAGCCCTTTCAGCTTTTCCATCTCTGGTGACACAGTTTCAATTTCAACTGCAAAACCAAACAACATGGTTAGAAATCAAAGACTTCAAGGCATGATACGATAAAACATGAAAAAATAGTAGGAAAATTACGCAAATACTCCTCGCGGGTGGACCACGATCCTAATAAGCGCCTGCAAGAGAAAGATTGGTGCGAGGCGGTGTAGGATTGAAGGGCTAAAAGAACAGAAACTGAAGATGGGCTCAGTTCATTTTCCTCAGTGTAGTACGCCTGGGAGGTCAATAAAAAGTGTTCATGCGTCCAAGCCACTGGGAACTTCGGAATCCCATCTTCAGTTAACCAAAAAATTGACTCATCAGGATGGACGCTGATCTTCATGAAGTAAGACTTGAATGAATGACCATCAACTTTGGCGGAGTCAGTGTACGCCTCGAAGTTGATAACCTTGGAGAGAGTCCGGAGGGATATCAAGCTTACTCCCCCTTCTCCTTATTTGCACGACGGACCACTTGAGCAAAGTAGAAAAGCATGGCCACCGTCGGTTTGAAGTTAAAGTGCTCCCCAAGCACTTCAAGAGAACGGACTAACCCCCATCTGTTAGGGTGAAGCTGCGAAGGGGCGCAGTCTAAGAATCTCAAAACCCCCATCTGAAACTTTGTGAGGGGAAAGCGCACGCCAAGATTCAAAAATAAAAAGTCATACATATACAGGGACCTTTCGTCCGGAGTATGACAAATCCGATCTGATGGCAGCGGAGCTAAAACCATAAAGCACTTTTTGTATTTATCCTTCTTGAAGACCGTAAAACGCGGTTCCAACTCCGCTCCATCCTCCCGAGCGTGGACTGATGCCGTTTCGCGGAATTCCTCAGCCACCCAGCTGAATGGGTGCTTCTTTTGGAATTTCACCCAGTCGATCCGGTGTGCAACCACGTTACACAGCCCGGAGGCTGTCTTCAATATATACTGCTGAGAGGGTGCTTCCCCTCCAGATGATCTTCCCCCAGTCGCTTTCTTCACCACCATTGTGAAAGCCTTTACGATGCGGTAAAAATCCACATAGTCAGAAAGATACAAATCACCACTCTCAGCACTCTCACTAGAGGAGGATTCTGAAGAGGGTATAATCGCCCTTCGCCTCTGATACGGCGACGCCTCCCTCTCTGAGCATAGTGGCTTCGATTGGAAGACCACTGGAATCCTCCCACCATGAACTGCGGGGTTTCGAGTTAAGGCCCTTCCTCCTCTTCCTCTAGGGCTAACACCACTAAGACTAACACCTTTCCTAGACATTTTCAGATATTGAAACGAGACACAAAAAATGGAAAGAAAGTGGTTACCTAAGAATGGACGAGGATAGTGAATTAAGATTCACAGAGGCAGACACGATAATCTTCTCGAAACTTTTGCAGAGGTTCGTCAAGAGAGTAAGAAGAAATGATAACTGAGATTGCCAAATATGCCTTTTTCAGGGCATGAAAATTCAAATACCGACTCAAAGCAACCTGTCGTTTACCCTCAAACGACTCTTCGTTTAGTGGGTTAAAATTGTCGTTTTTAACCCAAAGGCGCCAAAATGCCATCGTTTCGTCACAGAACTTTCTAAATGGGCCTATTAAATCCAAATTCTAGGCCCAACAAGCCCCTGCGTGACGGTTATTAAGATATGCGCATTTAACGCAATAATGGCTCGCCCACGTGATTAAAGGCATTAAATGTCCAATCATGAGAAACGTGGCCACCATTACCCAAATACCAAGGGTTGCGAAATTCGATAAACTTCTGAGATTCTCATTGTTCTAATCCGCCCTCAAGCGATCCATCACAACGGAACCTTGTTCCCAGAGCGGACATTTACACACCAGTACAATTCTGAAATCCAGACGCACTACGATCGACATAGCTTATATGAGCAAATCTACTAATTCCTCACTTAAGCTAGGGGGCTAGTAGAATACTGATGGTCTCTGATTTTGGATATGAAAATTGAATCCATACGATTGAGAAGCATCCACCTCAATCCGCACTCTTATGATTGGAAAAATGTCTCCAGGACGGATGATCTCAATCACCTATTCTGTGATTCGATGATGCAACTCCTGGTATGAACAATTCCAATCATCACCCCAGGACGGATGATCTCAATCACCTATTCTGTGATTCGATGACGTAACTCCTGGTATGAACAATTCTCATCATCATTCTTACGATGAAAGCTTTTAAAAACTGAGAACTATTCATTCAATCCATACTCCTACGATCGAAAAGCGTCTCCAGGACGGATTATCTAAATCACTTAATCTGTGATCTGATGATGTAACTCTTGGCGTTGTGTACTTTTCCAGAACGGATAACCTCAGTCACCCATTATGTGATATGACGATGTAACTCCTGACGTTGTGTACTTGCCCAGGACGGATGATCTCAATCACCCATTCTATGATCTGACGATGTAACTCCTGGCGCCATACACACCCCAAGGACGGATGATCTCAATCACTTACTATGTGACCTGATGATGTAATTCCTGGTGTCGTACACATCCCCAAGACGGATGATCTCAATCACCTATGAAGTGATTCGACGATAAAACTCCTGGTACGTACAATTCCCATAATCATTCCTATGATGGAAATCTCTGAAAGTCAATCCGCACTTTCGCTCTCAAGTGGTATTCTCCCAGGACGGATATTCTTTATCACCTATTCTATGATGCAATGACATAACTCCTGGCGTAGAAAAACTCCCATCATTATCCTTATGATGGAGGACTCAAAACACCACTTTCTTACACCTTTGCAGTTCCCCAAACTTGGAACAATACTCTTACAATGGACGACATAGTTTTCTCCAGTGAGAATAACATGAATAAAGTACAGTCATCCGTCCTGTTACACTATTTTACTAAACAACGGATCGACTCCTCTTTTCCCCAAAAAGAATTAAGGATCATGCCCCAAAGACAGGCACCTTCTCCTTAATACGCACTTGGGGACATGTATATATTTATCCGTTCTAAATTTATTTGTTGTTTAATCTTCCGAGGCAGTTGTTTCAATCCGATCTCAAGGTTAATCATACAAAACGGATTAGCAACGATTTAAATATACATGAAACGATGAAGACCAATTTCTTAAATGAAATTCATTCATTGAAAACGAGATTACACACAATAGTTTAAAGCCGGAGTTGATCCCGGTACACAACTATACATTTTAGATGAAAATACAACTACAGAGGAGGAATTTATTCTTCAGCTTTCTGTGCCTCCTCAGCACCAGGCTCTTGCGTCCTTTCCTTCAGGACTTCTACAGGAATCTCCCCTCCAGGAGCCTCAGTTCTTTCTTCAGATGAAGGAACCTCAGACACAGGAAGGACGAAATCCGGTCCCATAGTTTGACCCTCAGGAAGAGGAGGCAAACCATACAGGGACGTCAGAGGATCTTCGTGACGACCATCAACCACTGCGACTAACTTTCCCCCATGGAACTCATAGAACGGATCCATTCCATAAAGGTTAAGTTTCACCGTGGGGTTGCGGTAGAAAACTTGGCATATAGCTAGGCCGAAAGATTCTTCGACAGCCCGGCTGCATATGTCAATTGCTTCTTCTCTCTCAGCTTTCGCTGTAGCCAATTCTTCCCGCAACTTTGACAGCTCCCCACTCAATCCTTCAGACTCCGCCCTCCAAGCCTTTAGTCCTTTGATCTCAAGAAGGAGCTTCTTCTCCCTTTGAGACCACTCCTCAGCAGCAGCCTTGCTTTTATCCTGGCTGCTACGGAGTTCTTCCTTCTTCTCTGCCAGCTTGCCTTCCAAGTCTTTGAAGTCACCTTTAAGCTTGAGATTCTCTTTATTCATGATATCTCTGAACTCCTTAGACTTGGCAAGACGATCTTCCATTAGCTTTATGGTGGCTTTGTCTTTCCCCGAGGAAAGGTTGAGTTGATCCAATTTGTCGCTCAATTCTCAACCTTATCGACGTTGTCAGCCAACTCGCTGACTGAATAAAGCATTCCAGCAAGTTCGGCTAACTGCCACCTTCCGGCCTCACATGCTTCTTTAATTTCTTTAGCGCTGAGCGTAGGCCGGAGTTTGTACATTGGCTGTGGAAGAGTAGCTGGAGTAGGTCCCTCGTATGAGAGGAAGGGAGTGAGAAACGAGGTGGTTGGGTAGGAGGTCGGCTTCGCCCCAGAAACCCCGACAGCAATTCCTTTATTGAGTCCGGAGGAAGCAACAGCTGCTTCCGAGGTTTCAACAGGTTTATCCTCCGGAGTTCTACGCTTCTTGGACGGACCTCCCACAGAATCATTCTTAATTTTTCTTCTTCTCTCAGTGACCGGGGGCTGACCCGTGACTGCGCCAGCATCGGAGGAACCACCCTCAACCAGTGGAACGTCCCCTTCAGCATCCGAGGTCAGGATGATTAACTCAGGACGATCCTTGGCGGAGGGCCTGGGCTTGACTTCATTTTCACGGGCAATGGATTTACCCGCCGCCTTAAATCCCTTCAACTTGTTCATTTCCGGAGTTTGTTGTTCTATTTCACCTACATGAACAAACACAAGATATTAGCAACTACAAAATATTTGATATATTTGACAAAAGGGAAAAAACGAAATAAAACGAGTATTACATAAATATTCATTCCGGACTCCGCTTGAACTACTTAACAAACGCCTACACGAAAAGACGTGACGTCGTGTAGTGTGTGCTTCAAGTGCGAACAGCACTTTCGACGTTTCAGGAGACAGAACGGATTGATCAGTACAATACGCGTGGGAGCTCAAGAGGAAATATTTATGAGTCCAGCTCAATGGAAATTTGTTAACACCCTCTTCATCCTTCCAAAATATCGGTTTGCTCTTCTTAATGGAGATCCGGGTGAAATAGGTCTTAAACGACTTCCCATCAACCTTAGCCGAATCAGTGTAAGACTCAAAGTTTACAAAAGAACAAAGAGTCCGGAGAGTTACCAAACCAACACCGCCCTGCTTGTTAGTCCTCCGAACTACTTGGGTGTAGTAAAATAACATTGCTACAGTAGGCGTGATGTTGAAATATTCACCCAAAACCTCCAAAGCACGGATGAGGCCCCAACCGTTGGGATGAAGTTGGGAGGGTGCATAGTTTAAAAACCTCAACACTCCCATCTGAAGCTCGGTTAGAGGGAAACAAACTCCCAAGTAATGAAAGATAAAATCATACATATACACAGAACGGTCGTTTGGTACGACGTGGCATATCTGTTCTGTAGGGAGCGGTGCATAAACCCTAAACCACCTCTTCGTTTCCTCTTCCGCATGAAGCGTGAACCTTGGCTGAATCCGGGCTCCATCCTCATCTGCATGATGGGAAGCCAAGTCTTTGAATTCACTGGACACCCAACAGAAAGGCCATTTGGCCTGAAGCTCTTCCCAATTCAGCTTGGAAACAGCGACGCTGTAGAGACCTTCAGCTGTCTTCGAAATGGCACTATCTCCAGAAGATCCTTCTCCAGTTGCCATTTGAAATATCTAGACCGAACTCCTTAATCTACGATAAGAAATTATGTCGTCAGAAAGGTGATAATCATTACTCACTTCATCTTCTACAAAGCGACTACAATCAGAGGATGACTCTGAGAAGGGAAAAGTCACTTTCCACAGTGAGTAAGATCCCCTTTCTGAGTGACATGACTCAACCCTAGAAAGAATCACAAGGATTCTTCCCCATGACTATTAGGGTTGCGAGAAATTGTTCTCCCCCTAAATAAACTACATTCTCTTCAAGCAAGAATAACAGACCCAAAATAAAACGAGGTTTACAGGGGAAGAAGAGATAATTACCTCAGGTAACGATGATGGAGATAAAGAGCGAACGAAGTCTCGTAGAGTAAGCAACGAACTTCCTTGCAAGATTTTTGCAGAGTTTTGTTAAGAAAACAGAAGCAAGTGGAACTCAGAATCCACTAAGTGTTTCTTTTATAAGAAACAAAGAGGTTCGGTTACCCACTCTGGAAGTTGTGTCGTCCTCGACTAAACGCATTGGTTCACAAGCGAAACGACACAACCGTTCCAAATTCATGGGCGCCAAAACAATAGCAATTCGACGAAGGGCCTATCTACTAGGCCCAAAAGTTTCAAAAACTTCAGGCCCATTAAGCCCAAAATGACGGTTAATGAGATTGCCATCTCAGACGCAATAATTGCTTGCCCACGTGATTAAAAGCATTAATGTCTAATCATGCAACGCAATTCGCGCTTTACAGCCGTTACACAAACTTCAAGAGCTTTCAATTCCAATAAACTCTTGAAATTCTCGTACAACGAATCTTTGTCTGAATCCGTTGTGACGACACCGACAGACCAGATCTTTTAATCTGAGAACGGTTCTTTGCAAAATGATAATAAATGCTAAAGGAACTGTTATACGCGTAAGCTTACCGATATTCAGACCTCTCGCAGGTTGAGTAGCTTATGTGAACAACCATTCAGTCCCTCACACAAGCTAGGGGACATATGATCCGGTCTCTATACCGGTATCCGATCTGCAAGACATATTTCAACGTCTTTGTCAAGACATCAACGTATAACCGGTGTCATCGGTATACATCCGGACTGTAATTCCGTATCAGGCGTTCTCCCTATACCGGTTGTTCAGGATAACACCATGACACCGGACAACACACACGTCACTGCGCTAAAGACAAGGATTATTGCTACAGGGATCGATCAATAATTCCCTGCACTACGAGCCAAATTCTGCTCACGGGGATGGTCAACTTGTTCCCTAATCCTAGTCTATATTCTCCATGCTCAATATAAAATAACCACTTGACCCAATCATGCTGGTAAGTGCGCAATAAAATAATGCTAATGGGAGTTAGTGGTTCCCCACTAACGAGTCCTTGAAAAACGAGCCAATCAGGTATATGAACTCATTTCATTAATGAAGGGAGGGATCTTCAACCAATTTGATGAACCATTACTCTCTGAAATACATTCCTGACTTGGAATATCATCACTGACTTGAGCGTCGGAGAATCTTTGCAGGTGACACCACCATTCGCCCACTTCAACGCGTTTGGTCGTGGTGAAGGACCTCCAGGACGCCCAGTCCGCTCTCTTCGCTCAAGGACAACGGATATTTACACCGGATACCCATACATCCGGTCTTCGATACGGTATTTACATACTATTTGTGATTGACTTGAGTCCGGATCTCTAGACCCCGGTTCAGGACTGATCATCAATAATAATCAAATACTAATAATTATAATCAAATCAATTAAATATAATTCAAATTTTAATGGTTATTTAAATTAATAAGATTAATTTTAAGTCTTTATAGTTCATTCCTCGCATAGGTCTATGTAGGTCCATATAGTCCAATCCTCGCATAGGTATATAGTTTAGTCCATACAGGTCATAATAGTCTAAGTCCTTGCATAGGTTCAGTCCAGTTCGCATAGGTTATCCAGGTATTTGCATAGGTATTCAGATCAAGTTACACAAGATACTCAATTTAAAATTTATAATAAATTTTTAAGTTAAATAGTTATTAATTTAAAATAATAAGATTATTAAATTTTAAAGGAGTAGGAGACTCCTCTCATTATTCTTATGTCTTTTCATATTATATTCCTATCCTACTCCCCCTTACCTCTTGTATCTTGATTCATTATGGAAAGTCTGTGCGTGCCTTACCTCTGAGTTCTAAAATATACCAATTTCACTTTAATATAGTTATAAGATGAAAATTAAGATTTCTACTTAAAACAAAAATTGTAAATTTTTGAATAGTGAATAGTGAATAGTGAATAGTAAATCATGAATAGTAACAGTAAATAGTAAAGAGTAACATGAATAGTAACAGTAAATAGTAAAACATGAATAGTAACGGTAAAAAGTAAATCGTGAATAGTAAAGGTAAATAGTAACAGTAAATAGTAATTTACTATTGAAATAGTATTTTACTATTGAAATAGTATTTTACTATTTAGAATAGTAACTTAAAATAATATTATTTCCAGTATAATAATAGATTTTCAAAAACGATATGAAAATAACCCTAAAAAATATAAAAGAGATGTACTATTACCTTAGAATTTTAGTAGAACCTTCTTCCAAAAATTTTATTTCTCTCTCTTACTTCCACCACTATCTCACTAGCACTACTATATTAAGAAAACTTAATCTGAAATTGTGAATTCTAAAGAAGAATTCCTTCGGTATTTATAGGAAGGAAAATTACTATGTATTCCATTATTTTAATATAAAAGTACTGTGTATTTTTTGAAATTTAAATCCTGGTTACTGTGCACCTTTTGAAAATTTCGTATATACACAGTGTTTTGTATAGTAAATGTCGGCTGAATTATTAAGCCAAATAGTAACCTTTCACTCGGTATATTTTAAATATTCAAAATTAGTCCTTTTTAAAATTTAGCGATATTAGATCAGTTCTCACTAATTTTATGATAAGTAATATAAAGTTTAAATTTTAAAAATCTAAAATTTTCTATTAATAAAAATTTATTGATACGTTTCCAATTTTTTAACGATTGGAAAAAATCAAGATTTTTCTCAAACCGATCATTTTTAGATAAATCTACTTGAAATAGATTTTAGAAAATTTTCTTATAATTTAAATTCACTTTCTTATAAATATTTTTAATTTTAAGTAACTTTATATGAATTTAAAATATATTATTTTATTAAAATATTTCAAAAATTTTCAAAAACTTCCAGAAAATCATAAATATTATGTAGATCAAAAAGTTCTAAAGAACCATAGTCTAATTCCTTCAAAATTGTATTTTAAAATTCTAATAAGAGTTAAATCATAAATATGTAAAAACATAAATATAAAAATATAAAATAAAAGTTGTGAATAATAAATATATTTAAAATTCTTAATATAATTTCATTAATCAATGAATACTAATTAAGTCATTTTAAAATTCTAATTCAAAATACATAAATATTTTTATTTTATTATTATTATTTTATTTTAAAAAAACAAATAATTAAATATAAATACCAAAATTTCATTAAAAAATGATAATAATAAACTAACTAATAGTAAGTATTTCTTATTAAAGATATATGAATATCTATTTTCTATTTGTGTTGAAAATGGGATGTTACAACTCTACTCCCCTAAAAGAAATTTTGTCCTTGAAATTTAATATTGTCAATAAATCTTAACAAGGCTAAACTAAGCGAACTGTTCTAAAATATATTTCTGTCTGCGGAAGGATTATAGAAACCGAGGATACATTAGAGGAGGTTCAAATGCGAACCTTGGGATGAGAGGGTGTGGAAGGGTGCTTCAGGGGACCTGGGGTCGCTCCCTAGTGTCGGATACTTTCACAATAAAAACCTTCTCAGTCTGACTAGTCTCTAAGTGTTTCCACGCCAGTTGAGCTGTTCATATGCTACAAAGGCATTTATGTTATTATTATCCAGAATTATGGAACAGTGTAAACTCCTGGTTGGCCTAGTGCAAACTAAAACTTTAAGGGCCCACATGCATAGAATGAATGAGATGGTAGTATTAAAAACATTGCATGACATTCATATGATTGTGACATTCTATATGGGTGATTGTGAATGAAAGTATAATTGTTATGTTATGAAAACTCTACATTCATAATTGATTATGTGTATGATTGTGTTTGAAATTATTATATTAGATTGTGAAAACTCTTATGCTTATGTCTTATCTGTAAAGTATTATATTCTGTTTCTCACTCCTTCTTGTTTGAATTTCTATGTCTAAAATATATGTTATATGATATATAGCTAGCAGTTCAAGATGAAAGGATGAAATTACAAGAGGGTAAATTGGTCTCATCCTCAATCGGATAGGAGAAGAGATGTGACAAGAGTAGGATTCCAAAATCACATGGTTTGAAGATAAGGAAATGATTGGTTACAGTCGAAGTAGAGGTATTAAATCTTTAGTTTTAGTTTACCTTAATACAATATTAAGTTGGATGATTGTAATTCAAGGTAAATGTTAAACTTTAATAAACCTTATTCTTTGGATATGATACTGTAATCTTTGATCACTTATGATTTTCTGAAAGTTCATTTTATCATTTTGAATAATTTGAAACTTTTTACTTTCAAAATTCAAAGGAAATCAGATGTATATATGTCCTTGTATACGCGAGATAAAGAGTGATAAATATGTATATCTTTCTAAAAGTTTTTTTATATATCTCGTGTATATAAGGGGGTGTTACAAATGTCATCATCCACTCGGGTCTCAGTAGCCACCCCTTGCCCTTGTCAACTGCTCGAGGGGCGGGGTTCACCTTCTGCTTCTTAGACGCCCCGGTGGCTTATCCTTTGTCCTTCCGCTTCTCAGGGACGTCTTCAACATTAATCACCCCACCGGGGATCTGGAGTCTGGAAAACTTCCTCATGTTCGGAGTGACATTATTTTCGGCCGTAGTGTCAACTACTGACCCCTATATCAGCTTGCGGAGGTTTTCCAGGGCGGCGACACTCATGTTCCCTAAAAGCATAAAGGGCAATCAATAAACTATGGTACATAAATATATGAAAACAGAAATAGAGATAGGTATATACCCAAATGAGCGAGATACTCATCCCGTGCCTCCGCAGTGCCAAGGAGAGAGCGGCACTTGATGGGGGCACCTCGGGGGATATTGTAGAGGGTGTCAACCACCGTCTTGGCAGATTCAGAAAGGGAGGACTCGTCAACGGCATAAGCCGAACTCTCCAGCAAAAGATGTTTGTGAGTCCAGCCGGTGTGGATCCTGAACCGGCCTTCCTCATCCTTCCAGAAAGGAGCCTTTATCCCTTTAACATAAAGTTTTAGGAAGGAGTTCTTGAAGGAGCCTCCGACAATTTTGCAGGAGTACGCAAAGGCCTCAAAGTTGACAATGTCACTCTGATACCACAGATTGATGAACCTCATTCCAGTTCCACCTTGGCACATCACACAAGCAAACCGGAAGAAGATGGCGACGGTAGGGGTAAAGCCTAGGTGTTTACCCAGGACTTCAAGAGAGAGGACTAACGCCCAGCCATTGGGATGGAGTTGGCTGAGGGCAATGTCTAAAAAGTGCAACACCCCCATCTCAAACTTATTCAGGCGAAACCGGACTCCCACTTTGGTTATTGTATAATCATGAAAATAAATGAAACGGTCCCTCAGAATGTGGTAGATCCGCTCTATGAGTGTGGGAGCAAAAAGGGAAAACGAATTGGCGTACTTCTTGGCGCGCCAGTGATACTCAATTTCAAGTTCCACCCCATCTGAAGGCTTAGCGAGGCGGCTGTAAATGGAGAGCACGTCCTGAGATACCCAGAAATAGGGATTTTCAGCCTTACAAGCTAACCAGTTTACTTTGTCTGCAATCATAAAAGTGTCGTCGGGGTCGTTCCTCAAAACTGACGAGCCGACGGCGTCCATAGATACAACGTGCACTAAAAAAGGGACATTCAAGTAAAAGTCAGTATCATCAGCGTAGTAATGCACTACGCTGGAGTCGTCACTCTGGTCCGGAGACACAAGAGAAAAAGGTGAATGAGGATTTCGAACTCCATAAGTGGAAGACTCCGCTCGGGAGGTTGCGCCCAAGTCAACCAGAGTCATCTACCTACGGATATTCGTTTGAGTAAGCTGAGGTCCCTGACAAGGAACCTCAGGTGGCCAAGATATTAAAGGGTTTGAAATAATATCACAAGAGGAATCTTGTTCTTGGCCGTGGTTAGATGAAAAGGAAGACATGGTAAGGAAAGGGGTTCTTTAGAGGCTACCTGTAGGGATGATGCGAGCAGTTCTTCGAATACGAGTCAGGACAAAGTGGAAGAACAAAACAGACAACAGTTGAGCATAGTTTTGGTAAGTAAACAAATGTAGTGAAGCAGCAGAAACACTTGCTTTTATAGGCATAAGAAAGGTATGGGCCGAAGTTCAACTGTCGCGGCCCATGGACGAAGTAGAAGACGAAACGTCATGGCCCAAAAGGAGTGCCGTTTCACCTGAGTGACGTCATCTGTTGGTGCGTGGGAAAAACGACCAATCACGACTGGACACATTAGCAATCTGAGTGAAATGGCAGCTTTTATAGGTGAGGCGCATTAAATGCCTCGCCTAACCCAAAGTATATCTGACCATGGATGTATCGGCACATCGGTACTCACACCCCGACAATTTTTCAACTGGAGTCTAAATAGTTTATTTATTGTAGCAACACTACAGAAATAAACCAATGGACAAATGATCCGGGTGGTGACCAGGACCCAGACCGGCGTCCAAGAGCACCGTGCCACATTATTTAAAGGCTGCAAGTCTATAACCGAAGTCTGCAATTATTAGATGACTATGGATTCTTCCCTTAACCCCAGTTCGTAGCTGACAACCAGACAACGAGTTAGAGGAGGTATGGACAACCTGACCCTACAAATAATGTAGCAACAGTAAATTAGGAATATAGTCAAATAATTTCCTAAGTTAAGGTAAACATTATAAATACAACTCATTTATTACTGAAGAGGGATCTAATCTAATCCTGTAAGTTACCTTCGTAATATCATATTACTATAGTGATCGTACTGACTTAAGTATCGGAGAATCTTTTGTAGGTACACCTCCGGTGTGGTTCTTTGACTTCAGTACGGACAAAACATCAATAGCCACCTTTACTTGAAAAACTTTGGATTCCCACTGGACCTAGGTGTAAAACACCGTACTCTACTGAGGCGGTGTAAAACTGAGAGTTAATGAGGTAACCACGGTTAGGGTACTTAACCTTTGACCCCGGTCAAGACAATCGACTCTTGACCTTGGCACCTGAACAGAACAATATATATATTTCGTGTAAAATCCCAGCAAATGGAAAATGTTACCCAGAGCTCAAATTTTGCATGGTTTTTTTACAGCAATGCTTAAAAACACGTTATCTTCTTGTTACCAAAGTTTCTTGACTTTTCTCCAATGATAAATTTTTAGTAAAATTTGAAGGCATGCCCATGAAAAATATGACCAAACCGAGCAGTTGAATTTTTGGATGATTTTTTATGACCATGGTTAGAAAACCATTGTAGGGTTGTACCCAAAGTTTCAATCTCTCTAAGTGAAGGTACAAATTCGTTTGAAACAAAATTATTCAGTGTAAAATCCTAGCAAATGGAAAATGGTACTCGGAGCTCGATATTTTGAATGGTTTTCAGCAACAATGCTTAGAAACAAGTTATTTCTTATTCCCAAAGTTTTACAATTTTTCTCCAACTATGAATTTTTAGAAAATTTTGAAGGCTAATGCCCATGAAAAATATGACCAAACCGAGCGGTTGAATTTTTACATGATTTTTTACAGTCATGCTTAGAAAGGCATATTAAAGTTGTCCCCAATGTTTAATTAATTTTCTTCAAGGGAAGGGACGTATATTTTTAAAATAAAAATATTTAGAACAAATGGAAAATGCTACCCGGAGCTTGAATTTTTTATGGTTTTTTACAATAATGCTTAGAAACACGCTATCTTTTTGTTCCAAAAGATTTATAATTTTTTTCGAACGATGAATTTGGAGTAAAATTTGAAGGGTAATGCCTATGAAAAATATGACCAAACCGAACGGTTGAATTTTTGTATATTTTTTACAGCCATGGTTAGAAATGCATTATAGGGTTGTCCCTAAAGTTTCATTAGTTCTCTACAAGAGAAGGAACAAATTTTTTTGAAACAAAATTATTCAGTGTAATATCCCAACAAATGGAAAATGGTACCAGAGATCGAATTTTTGCATTATTTTTTGTAACAATGCTTAGAAACATGCTATTTTCATGTTTCCAAAGTTTCATAATTTTTCCCCAATAATGAATTTTACGTAAAATTTGAAGGCATGCTAATGAAAAATATGAACAAACTGAACGATTGAATTTTTACATGATTTTTTACGGTCATCCTTAGAAAGGCATTGTAAGGTTGTCCCAAAAGTTTCATTAATTTCTCAAAGGGAAAGGACAAATTTTTTTAAAACAAAAATATTTAGTGTAAAATCCTAACAAATGGAAAATGATATCTAGAGCTTGAATTTTTGCTGGATTTTTGCAATAATGCTTAGAAACACGTTATCTTCTTGTTTCCAAAGTTTCATATTTTTTCTCTAACTATGAATTTTTAGAAAATTTTGAAGGCTAATACCCATATAAAATATAGCCAAATCGAGCGGTTAAATTTTTGCATGATTTTTTGCAGCCATTCTTAGAAAGGGATTGTAAGGTTGTCCAAAAAGTTTCATTAATTTTCCTAGAGGGAAGGGACATATTTTTTTAAAACAAAAATATTCAGTGTCAAATCTCAACATATAGAAAATGGTACCTAGAACTCAAATTTTTGCATGGTTTTTTATAGCAATGCTTAGAAACACGTGATCTTCTTGTTCTCAAACTTTCATAATTTGTCTCCAATGATGAATTTTATGTAAAATTTGAATGCTAATGCCAACGAAAATATGACCAAACCGAGCGGCTGAATTTTGCATGATTTTTTACGAGCATGCTTAGAAAGGCACTGTAAGGTTATCCCTAAAGTTTCATTAGTTTTCTCTAAGGGAACGAACATATTTTATAAAACAAAAATATTCAATATAAAATGCCAGTAAATGGAAAATGGTACCCAGAGCTCAAATTTTTGCATGATTTTTTTACAGCAATGTGTTGAAACATGTTATGTTCTCGTTCCTAAAGTTTCATATTTTTTCTCTGAAGATGAATTTTGAGTAAAATTTGAAGGCTAATGCCCACGAAAAATATAACCAAACTAAGCAGTTAAATTTTTGCATGATTTTTTATGGTCATGCTTAGAAGGACATTCTAAGGTTGTCCTAAAAGTTTCATTAGTTTTCTCCAAGGGAAGGGACATATTTTTTTTAAAGTAGAAATATTCAGTGTAAAATCCCCGCATATGAAAAATGGTACCTAGAGCTCGAATTTTTACAGCAATGCTTAGAAACAAGTTATCTTCTTATTCCCAAAATTCTATACTTTTTCTCTTAAAAAGAATTTTTTTCTAAAATTTGAAGATGATGCCCACGAAAAATATGATCACACCGAGCGGTTGAATTTTTACATGATTTTTTACGGTCATGCTTAGAAAGGCATTGTAAGGTTATCCTCAAAGTTTCATTAATTCTCTTCTAGGGAAGGGAAAGATTTTGTTGAAATAAAATTATATAGTGTAAAATCCTAGCAAAAGGAAAATGGTACTTGTAGCTCAATTTTTTACATGGTTTTTGCAATAATGCTTAGAAACACATTGTGAACACCCTTTTCTGTCTAGCAGCCTTATCTTTTAGTATAAATAAGAAGGAATTTTAAAAAAATATAATTTGTTTTTAAGTTACCTTTATTTTAGGAAATAAAATATATAAAAGATTTTTTTGATCAATTTTGAAATATTTGTGCTTTCCTTTCTTTCCTTCTATTAATATAATAATAAAATACAAAAATTCAGAATTCAGATTTTATTAGAATCTAAGTAAAAAGATAAAAAATGAAAAGGTCTTAAAGGTCAAAAATAGATAAAAAAATAAAATAGAAGTAAAAAGAGGTAATAAGGAATTATTCAATTTTTGTTTGGATATAATTTTAGGCCCATTACCCATGACCCATCTATTAACCAAAGGGTTAAGTGAAATCCTAGCCTCCTTTATGCACAAATAAAAACTTAGCCGCCCTTCTTCTCCACTAGTCATGAAGCAGCCTATTTTTTTGCACACGCGAGGAAGGACGCACTGTTAAAAGAAGGAGTGTGATTCACGCATGGTCACATCTAAAGGTGCAAAAAGGGTAAACATTTTTGAATAAGTAGCAAAGAACTAAAAAGAAGGATTGAGGTGGTTGAAACAAAGATGTCGTGTGCAGACTCAAGCTTCACCAAATCTTGTAAAGAAGACTCTGGTTGGTTGAAACAAAGCTTGCTAAGGCTATAAAAGAGAGGCTTTGGGGGGTTTTAAAAAGAGGGGAAAGTGAATAAAAGAGAGGGTCCTTCTGTGTTTTTTTTTAAAGAAGTATAGTTGCAAAATTATTGTTGGGTTAGGATCTTAGAAGGGAATCATTGTCTAAGGTAGACTGTTATTATAGTCCTACTTTTTTTCCTCTCTTATGTAATTTATTTGATGAGTTCATGAGGCCTTTGAACCTTCTCTTTCTTTACCCTGTAACTATTTTTATGTAAATGATTCTGACATGTGAATGAGCCTTTTTCTACAAGTCTGACATTGTTACTATTTTCCGTTTTGAGTGTGCTGCTACTTTTGCTCTAAGTCATTTATTCCTGTTTGTTTTCAGTTTATTGCTGCTCTCATTTTAAGTTATTTTTAGTCTGTTGCTTTTCTTTTTTATCATTGTTCTAAGAGTCTGTTGTATTTTTTGCTTAAGTCTTTTGTTCTTGTTTTTAGTTTAAGTCTTCTACTGCTCTTACTTTAAGTTTGTTGTTTTCTTTTTTTTATTTGTTATTGTTCTAAGAATATGTTGTGATTTTGCTCTTAAGTTTGTTGTTCCTGTTTTTATTTTAAGTATGTTGTTACTATTATTCCTAGTTTGTTGCTTTTCTTTTTATCATTATCATTATTCTAGGAGTCTGTTGCATTTTTTGTTCTAAGTCTATTGTTCCTGTCTTTATTTTAACTCTGTTACTGCTCTTATTCTAAGAGTCTGTTGTGATTTTCTCTCTAAGTCTGTCATTCCTATTTTTATTTTTAAGTTATTTTAAGTCTACTGCTTTGCTTTTATTATTATTGTTATCATTCTAAGAGTCTGTTGCATTTTTTTAAGTCTGTTGTTCTTGTTTTTATTTTAAGTCTATTAAGAGTTTGTTACGATTTTCTCTCTAAGTCTGTTGTTTCTATTTTTATTTTTAAGTTATTTTAAGTCTGTTACTTTTCTTTTTATTATTCTTTTTATTATTCTAAGAGTCTGTTGTATTTTTTTGCTCTAAGTCTGTTGTGCCTATTTTTATTTTAAGTTTGTTACTACTCTTATTTTTAAGAGTCTGTTGTAATTTTCTCTTTATGTCTGTTGTTCCTGTTTTTATTTTTAAGTTATTTTAAGTCTGTTGCTTTTTTTTATAATTATTGTTATTATTCTAAGAGTCTGTTGCATTCTTTTGCTATAAGTATGTTGTTCCTGTAACGTCCCTCCTAGTAATCAGAACTTAAATAATATGTTTACGCTAGATTCATCTCAATATTGCGTTATGAGAAGTTGTAAACATAAATATTCCAAAACAGCTTGGTGGCTTTCCATGATTTTCCTCGGGTTAAATGAAAACAAGGATAAAATTTTTCACGTTTGGGCCCCAATAGCAGATCATGAAAACCCAAGCGATGTTAATTATAATAACACTAAATACATGCACAAGAAGTATAAAAATTATACACAATGCGTTAAAGAAACAAGTAAAAGAGAATCAAACAGGTCAATCTCACTCAAACAAAATCCTATTCGCTTGAGCGAGCACGAATGTGTGCCAGGAAATGAGCTTTAGCTCAAGCAGACCACTATTCACTTGAGTGAGTGACCAACAGAACCACACATGCCATTCTCGCTCAAGCGAGATACTACTCGCTCAAGCAAGAATACAAATGGGATCAAACATGGCTCCTCGCCTAAGCGGGATGTCACTCGCTCAAGCGAAAGAGGAGTAGGGAACAACAAGCTAACTTTGCTCTAGCGAGATTCTATTCGCTTGAGCGAGAAACTTATAGAACCAAGATGCACTACTTCGCTCAAGCGGTACATATTTCGCTTGAGCGAAATACACACAAAAGCTCACAAACATGATCTTGCTCAAGCGACCCCCAACTCGCTCAAGCGAGAATTCCACAAAAACAACAACTCAGGATAGGCAATGGATCGCTTGAGCAAAAATGCCCATGCTCAAGTGAGAAATGCAGGCTTTTGCCAAACCTTGAATTCCCAAGGCATCAAACTCTTTTGTTTGGGCTCCGGTTGACACCAAATTTTACAGGCAACATGTTTTTACTATTACGGAGCTGTTGGCAAAGTTCATTCGTAAAGATCTCATCGTATGCACAAGATATGTACAAAGATGCATTTAAATCAAAAGCAACATGAACCAATGCATGAAACCTATCTAAGGAACATCCAACTAGGCAAAACCTATATGCACAAGTTATAAATGAGGTCGGGAGCCTAACGGTTTCTTTCGAGGTTCCAAAGCCCACTGAACCACAAAATCATCACTCCAGTTATGTGTTTAGCCTATAATTTACTTAATATGCAACATGTGGTATTACTACATCCATTCATTGATTCTCACCAATAAACCAACCTAATATCACATTCAATCATAATCACATGTCGCACATATATTCGTCACACTTCACCTTCCCATATCTAGTCACACATGAATCATCATTCAAATGCAATGGCTCTAATTCTAATTTATGTCATTATACTTCAAATTCTAATTTATCATCATGAAATTTCAATCTTAACCCATGCATACATTAAATAATGTACCACTCTAACTCCCCACCATCACTCATTACATCTCTACACACTCATACTATAACATATCTCACATCCACAAATAGATACCTGCCCATCATAATTTCATTAATAAAATAGCTTTTTTCGATATAGCACACATACACATTAAACACATACTTTATATCTAATCACATGCTCTATAACCTTAAATCATAAACACAATCAAAACACAATAAGTATCACAATGCCACGACCATTAAATTTTAAGCTACACCACATAATCAAACTATCTTAACATCATCTATATTATTTGCATTGATTCTAATTCTTCCTTGGCATCAGCGCATCACTTGGCACTTCCTTCTGGTGCATCTGCCACTTCCCCGTCATTGGTTACTAAAAAGAAAAGCAAGGGTGAGTGTTTAGAAATCATAATTAATATGGAATAGTAAGGTAAACTAATGGTTATCAGCTACTCATTTCCCGTCGCATACAAGCTCATTGAGCTCTAAAATGATCCAGCGTATGTCATTACAATTTATCCACCCCATTATGCATAACACTATATATATGCATATACATATCACACCAATTATAACATCAGTTATATCATACACCAATATAAATTCCAATTTACTTCAACATTTCTATCTATCACATAAATACCAATATAAGCATTATCTCAAGTCAAAGCATGTAAAACATAACTGACTCTCAGACAAATACTATGACACCCTAGTAAAAGGATCTACCTTCAACTAGGGGTCCTACTTGACACCCCGTGAACCCGACTTGGTCTACCAAGCTCAACTTGGCTCCCCATCTTAACCACTGGTCCTACTTGACCACTAGATAGCTCAACTAGGTCCTGCTTGACCACGGAAGCCAAAAACAAAGGGTAATATATACGGTCGGTTGTCCTTAACCACACAAATCACATAATTTCATTTCATGTTCTCTTTCTCTTCATTAAATGGCATAAAGTCTTATTTCAAATAAACGAAGTGATCACACGGATCTGACCCACATTCTATCACCAGGGTGGCCATACAGACTTGACCCCAATCATATCACCTCAAGTCATCAAATCATCGTCAAGCATTAAATTTTATCAATAGCAGGGCGGCCACTCACACCAGCCCAAACTACATACACCAATTCATATTTTATCACACAATCACCATATTTATGCATATATTGCTTAATCATGCTTCAAATGCTTCATAGTAAATAATTATGTATATTCTATTTGATCCTAATTAGATATGAACTATGTCACGACCAGGATCGTGGTGGGAGGCCGACCCTTAAAACATTAAAGATAAGACGGTTCGAAATCCTTTTGAAAAAATAGGGAGTCGCCACCAATATTTTTAAGGATAAAATACCAAGAAAACCTTCGTTAAAGCACTGGTTATAAAAATGAAATTCCAAGTTCGGAAGTCTAATTACAGGTGAGGAAGGTATTAGCACCTCACATTGTCCGTTATAAAACGGTTAACTCAAATTGATTACACATGTTAAATAGCCTAAAAATTATTTTGACTTCTTCAAAAAATGAACAGAGAAAATAGACGAGGAAGTTTCAAAATAAGATTAACAGGATGTCTCGTCCAATTTAAATCGAACAACTTGACTAAACAATGACAGTAAAAAAACTAAACAGTAACAGTAGGGATTAACAGGACGTCCCGTCCAAGTGAACCTTAAGTCATAATAACGATTTAGAAATCAAGACAAGAATAAAGTTGAATGGAATTAGATTAAATTGGTGTTGGCTCTTTAAAAGGAAACTATACTTTTGATGAAATTGAAAGGTGTCAGCTTTGACAGTAGGGAATTTGGAAGGTACGAACCTTGGCAATAAAAGCATTGACTTTGACAACAAGAAAATAAATAGGCAAAAAGTTTAAAAGTACCTGTCCTTGGTGATAAAAGCTTGAAGAGGTGCCGATCTTGATGAATGAGAAACACTTAAGGATGTGCCAACTTTGACAATCAGGAAACTTAAAACTTAAAACTTAAAAAGATGTTGACCTTGGCAATGATAAAGCTTAAAAATTAAAGAGATGCCAACTTTGGCAATGATAAACTTAAAAACTTAAAGAGGTGCCGACTTCGACAATAAAAAAACTTGAAAACTTAAAGAGGTGCCAACTTTGGCAATGATAAAGCTTAAAACTTAGAGAGATACCAACTTTGGCAATGATAAACTTAAAAACTTAAAGAGATGCCGACTTCGACAATGATAAAGCTTAAAAACTTAAGGGGATGCCAACTTCAGCAATGAGAAAACTTAAAACTTAAAGAGATGCCGACTTCGACAATGATAAAGCTTAAAAACTTAAAGGGATGCCAACTTCGGCAATGATAAACTTAAAAAATTAAAGAGGTGCCTACTTCGGCAATAAAGAAAGCTTAAAAGGTGCGATGAAAACTTAAAAAGGTACTGACTTCAGCAATAAAGAAAGCTTAAAAGGTGCGATGAAAACTTAAAGAGGTGCCAACTTTAGCAATAAGAAAGCTTAAAAGGTGTGATAAAACTTAAAGAGGTGCCAACTTTGGTAATGAGAAGTCTTAAAAGGTGCAATGAAATTTAAAGAGGTGCCAACTTGGCAATGATAAAGCTTAAAAGTGCAATAAAATTTAAACAGATGCCAACTTTGGCAATGAGAGAGCTTAAAAGTACAATGAAATTTAAAGAGGTGCCAACTTCAGCAATGAGGAAATTTGAAAGGTACGATAAAAACTTAAAGAGGGGCCAACTTTGGCAATGAGAAAATTTGAAAGTGCCAATCCTTGGCGATAAAAAGAAACTTGAAAGGTACCAGCTTTGGCGATTAAGGTATCAAGACTTAACATGACTACATGCTACAAAAACCTTTAGAAATGGGTGAGCAATGCAAAGATAAAAGAAAATTGAAATTCGAGGAGACTGCCTTTGAAACTGTGACTACTGAGGCGACTCACGACTGAAACAGAATGAACGAGGTAACCCTAACTTCAGAGCATGTGCTTGGCTCAGTCTTGGTGATGATTTACTCGAGGCGAGATCGAGTAATAGGAGCGTCTTATCCTTATGACTTTAAATGGTTGTTACCTTTTCATTTAATTTATTAAGGGGGAAAAAGCATGTTTTATCATATCAATAAAACTCACAACATGAACACATATCGAAAAGGGTGAAATTTTACTCATGTATATCAAACAGGCACAGGGAAAGGAAAGTAATTGAAACGAATGGGGTCAAATAGAAAAGGTCAAGAATGGGGAAGGTTCACAGATCCTCCAATGAATCCTTGAGAACAGCGAGAATCTTGATCCCTTATCACGACTTCATGTTCACCCTTCGACTCTGCCTCTGAGAAGGTAGTTCGACAATGATCCACCTACCCCAGCTTGGACTTGTACTTCTTGCATGAGAAGTTTTAGTCATATTACCAAAATTTTGACCCTAATTTTTTCCTGAGCCGCCTTTTCAGGTTTTCGACTCACCGGGTTGCTCTAACTTTTGCCTAGGCCGCCCTTTTAGGTTTTTCAGCCTAGCGAGCCTTTCTTTCTTTATGACATGTTTTTCTAATCAAGGTTGTTTCCTTCACAATTAAAATGTTTAAGCTGATTTCATTGAAACTGAGCCCGTTTGGCCTTCCTTGATTTAATTTCATCCTTTAGGGGAAGCAAATGTCACTTTAAATAGGAAACTTTGCTCCAACGCCATGCACCAAAGGGAATATGGTGAGCTTTTTTTAGCACCAATGAGGGGGGTCCATTCTAAGTCTTCTTTCTAGCTTTTGTTTTGTTCTTTTTGTTCATCTTTTCCTCTTTTTTTGAATTTTCTTTATTGTTAATTTACTTTTTTCTTTTTTGTTTTTTTTTTGTTTTGACCTTTGAAGGACCCCCTTAGTACCTCTGTTATGGTCTAGTCGCTTTATTCATCCTTAGCCAATGTGGCAAAGAACTATAATGCTAATGGTATTGTTAGTGATGGCTCATCATGGTAGACCATTTCCTTGGTTAAATTGGCATGGGAAGTAATTACACCCCTTAAGGATGAGGTGTTGATTACGACAAGCATAAAACATTGTTTTTGTCATGTTCTTGACTTGACGACACCTGTGCCCCCATGTAGAAAGGTGACGACCTGCTCGATGATCTAAACGTGCCTCGATATAAGGATGTGAGGGCATCAGCTTGCCCCAATTGGTATGTGCATAGGGCGCCAACCTTGATTCTTTTGTTTTTTTTATTTTTTTTATTTTTTTGTTTTATTCTTTTCTTTTTTCTTTTTTCTTTTTCTTTTTGGCAAAGTTTCTCTTGATTGCGTTTGCATTTATGGGCATCAATAAGTCATCCCTCTATGTTAGTCAATGCTGAAGCTTCCTTGAATGATAGATGTGGCCCCGCTCATCTTGGGATATGGCAGTGTTGTTATCCATATAAACATCTATTTCACTATGTCATCAGGGCACCATCGCCCTTCGATAAATTGCCCCAGTGTTCTTCAGGGTATTAATAACTGATAGGGCTGAATCTCTTCAGCCCCTTGCCCCAACAACCTTATTAACTCAGGCAGTGGCTCACAGACTTACTCACCCTCTTTGCCGGTGTAATCAACTGGGTGGTCGAAATCATGAAATAGGGCCACGATCCCACTGTTCTCAAAAGGATCATTTTTGGATCTGCATTTATTCAGTATATGAGGGCGAACAAAAAAGAAACAAATAAACAAAGGGAAAAGGATTCAAAGCAGAGATAAGGAAAGCAAGAAACGATATTTTGAAATTCGACACGCATTCATTGATGGAAAATTGTATTGATAAAAACACGTTTTTTACCCTTATTACATAAACATCCCAAAGCCTTAGGCATAGCAATAAGGTTAAAAGGTCATTGAATATTTAAAGTCGTGGGGAGTTCGACGGCTTCCCAGTCACAAAGCTTTTTGCCTAGCGGGATAGCAACCATAAATTCCGATTATCACAGGAACTATCTTCAATAGGGACGACATCCCTTACATACCCCTCATCCTCCTTGGGTTTTGGTTTTGGTTAGAGGTGGAAGGCTGGCCCCACGGCTGTGGAGGATGGTTTGACATTGGTTGTGGATTTGGTGCTCTGATGATAGGTGGATGGAAATGCAATTATGGCGGGGAAGGATAAAGGGTTTGGTTATGGACGGTAGCAGCCACACATGGGTACGGTGCATAAGGAAAAGAGTTGGCAGGTTGAAAAATGGGAGGGGTAAATGGTCTCTGTTGGGTCCCCCTCTGGTCATAAGAGACGGAATTGGTTTCTTCCTCTCTTCTTCCTCCATCTCCTGATACAGGTCTTCTTGTAGCAGGTGCCCTAGACGGGCTTTACGCAATCTTCTCCGTCCTCAGACCGCTCTCTATTCTTTCCCCAATAATAACAACATTGGAGAAATTGGATGACGCACTACCAATCATCCTATCATAGAAAGGAGACTGGAGTGTGTCAATAAACATTGCGACCACTTCCTTTTCTGAGAGCGCGGGGTCTACTTGTGTAGCCATTTCTAGCCATCGCTGGGCATATTCTTTAAATGACTCATTGTCCTTCTTTGTCATATTCTGCAACTGAATTCTGTTAGGTGCCATGTCTAGGTTATACTTATACTGCTTCATAAAGGCGTCCGCCAGGTCTTTCCAACAACGGATGCGAGTTTGCTCCAAATGAGTATACCAAGTGAGGGCGGCCCCGACTGAATTATCTTGAAAACAGTGAATTAACAACTTGTCATCGGAAGCATGAGATGCCATCTTCCGGCAGTACATTATCAGATAATTTCACGGGCAAGTCGTCCCCCAATATTTGTCAAAATCTGGCACCTTAAACTTTGGGGGAATGATGACGTCGGTGACTAGGCAGAGTTCAGAGGCATCCATTAATCTGAAGCCTTCCACACCTTCCATAACCTTTAGTCGCTCCTCCAGGATTTCTATCTTGCCCTTTTGGGAGGCAGCAGTTGTGCTTGGGCCGGCAGGTGGGTTTACCATGTGGATCACGCCTTATGAATTGATAACATAAGGGTTTGTGTACCCATATGGGTAACCGTAAGGTTGGTAAAAAGGTGTGGATGTGAGGTTGGTTCACCGGGCCAGTGTTTAGTGCAAAACCCTGGGATTAGGTCGTAGCGTGGACAGTGTGGTCCAGTTGGGCTATTTGGGTGAATTGGGCTTGAGCTTGGGTGATCTGTGGCTCAGAGAGTTGTGGGTTTGATTGGGTAGGGTTTGAAGCATAGGGATTCATCATTTGCTGATCATTGGTATTTTGTGGGTTGGTGACAATTGGGGGAGAGTACCCTAGGGATAAGCCGTGTGGTGGGAAAGGCACAGCGTTACTGTCTGGGCCGATGAAAGTGTGTGGTGGTGCATAACCATAAGGTATTCCATAGGATGGTAGGGGATCAACATTAGGTTTCCCAATGTTGATGGCGAAAGAAGTAGTCGTAGGATTCGCAACTTGGGCTTGTGTTGGACCAAAACCCCAGGGATGTAGTGGGGTAGTCGATTGCCCCTCATTACCCATAGAAGATCCCCTTTTTGTGACTCTCTTTTCTAAGAGTTTTGTTAATTCTGTTATTTTCTCTCTCAACTGGTTCACCTCATCCCTGAGATCTTTGTTCATATGTTTCGTTTTAGCCATGAGTCTCTTTTGAAGTCGGGTTCCATAAGGGTGCCTCCCCGTGATATCTTTCGTTAAAACAAAACGTGTCAGAAACAAAAGCGGAAGGAAAAATAGAATTGTAAATGCACTAAAGAAAATGGTGCATAAGGTGATTGCGGAACTAGGTAAAGCAATGAATGGAAATTAACATCATGTTCAAAAGTACTAGGTAAAGCAATGAATGGAAATTAACATTGGATGGTTGTGGAGATAAAAGAATCCTTCATTCCGAACTCCAAAAAACGATAATAGGCGTTCATTACAACAGAGGAAAAGAAATTGGTCATTCCTAGCTCAGGCAACCATGGCCCTCATCCTATAAATCCGATCTCATGTTAATTTCCATATCTTACTCAAAGGTATTCGCCAAGCTCTGAATAGCTTCCTGCGAGAACAGAGGAAAAAAATCAGTCACCGAGAAATGACGTGCCTTGTAATTGTTACTTTCCTAGTAAATCTCTTAAAAACATTTTTATACTTAGGGGAGTAACAATTGACAAAACTCATGAAAAATCGAGAGTCACGTGGGTTACATCCCTTCCGATCATCGTCAAACTTTTGATTTTGATTTTTTATTATTTTTGACATTTGAATTTTTAATTGATTTTTTTGACGACTCAGAAAGTCCGTAACTTAGGACCCTAAAAAAACTTAAGTAAAAACATACAAAAGGAAAGGACTGCTTGCCCGATTAAAGGATCGCCGGTTTAAGAGTAGAGGAGTTTTTTTTTGAAAAAAGTAATTCACTAAATGGGCAAGTGGTCCACCAATTTGGATTAAAAGGGAAAGTGAGAATGAGGGAAGGTAGAGGAAAAAGTCTGCCCCTTTATGCCCTAAGTCAGGTTTTTCTGAAGGCCTCCTATCGATTCTAAGGTTTATCTAACAGTGATACCTCAAAATAGGTGGCTTGCACTACTGTCTAAAGGTCACTAGAGCCAAGACCCTACTCATGATGTTGACCATAACAATAGGAAGTCCACTAGGTTTGGGACACCATAAATAAGTCAAACTCTAGCTGAGGTTCTCACGATAGCCAGACAGGATGTACATCCCTAATGACACCGCTACCAACCTCCCCTAATCTTAAGTTTCACTTGGACCCGGGCATAGGGCCCCACTCGAAAGTGTGTGCAAATCATGAGTGTGGTGTGTAAAAAGGGCATCCAATACCTTTACCTTACCCAATCATTCATAAAGAACAAACACAGAGCAAATAAAATAAAGTCACCTATCCTAGGGTTCAACAACATACAAACATTGATCGAAAATAAATGGCAAAATACAACAACACAACGATTACACACAGACATCGATGAAAAACAAACGGTATAAAAATAAATAAATAAAATAGAAAAGTCAAATAATTCAAGGCTAAATAAATATGCATAATCAATTTGTTAGGCTTGACTCTCAAATTCCCCAACGGAGTCGCCAGCTGTCATGACTGGGATTGCGGCGGGAGGCTGACCCTTAAAACATTAAAGATAAGATGGTTTGAAATCCTTTCAAAAAAAAGGGAGTCGCCACCAATATTTTTAAGGATAAAATACTGGGAAAACCTTCGTTAAAGCACTGGTTATAAAAATGAAATTCCAAGTTCGAAAGTCTAATTACAGGTAAGGAAGGTATTAGCACCTCATGCTGTCTGTTATAAAACGGTTACCTCAAATTGATTACGCACATGTTAAATAGCCTAAAAATTATTTTGACTTCTTTAGAAAATGAACAAACAAAATAGATGAGGAAGTTCCAAAATAAGATTAACAGGACGTCTCATCCAAATTAATCTTAAATTGAACAACTTGACTAAACAGTGACAGTAAGAAAACAAAACAGTAACAGTAGGGATTAACAGGACGTCCCATCCAAATTAACCTTAAGTCATAATAACGATTTAGAAATCAAGACAAGAATAAAGTTGAATGGAATTAGATTAAATGGAATGAGATGAGATAAAGTGATATAAGATGACATGAAGTGGATTAAAACCAAATGGAGAGATTAATAAGATGTCTCGTCTAAATTAAACCCTTCTATAATAAACATTATAAATAAAAGATATTAGAAAAATTGAGAAGATTAACAAGACGTCTCATCTAAATTAATCTCCTATTATAATTTAAATTATTGTAAGTATGACGTTAACAAGATGTCTCGTCTAAATTAACCTTGTTTTATAATAAATATTATTAAAATATGAGATATTAAAAATGTGAGGTTAACAAGACGTCTCGTCTAAATTAACCTCATATAATAAAAATATTATTTTAAAATTGAATATTAAAGAGATAAAATTGATTGAGATAATAACAGAGACATAGAAATTAAACAAAAGAAAGTGAGCCTAACAGAAATTGATTCTCGCTCCTACATATTCTCAAACTTTTGAGAAATCAGGGTTACGTAGTTCTTTGAGGGAACTCGAGAAAATATTTGAAATTATATTTAAAATTATTTTTAATTGATTTGATTTTTTAAGAAAATTTATGAGGAAGGAGAAATACAAGGCAAGGTAATTCACACGTGCATAAACCTTCGAAGTCTTATATCGCGAATGTAGGCAAAAGTAATTTTGCACGACATTGCTTATAAGATTTTGTGACATTTTATTAAAAGAAACATATATTTAATATTTTTAGATTTTAAATAGAAACTATTTAGTTTCATTCTAAAAAAGATATTCAGATTTTTAATATTCTTCATTTTCAATTTTTTTTCAATATTCATTTTTGTTTCTCAAGAGGTATTTAAATTCTAATATATTTTAAATAAAATTTATTATTATATTTTTAAAAAAAGAAGAATAGGTATTTATATTTAAATGATCTTATTTTAACAAAAACTATAAAGAAATCTAATAACAACTCTGAAATAAATGAAATATAAAAAATATTTTTTCATTGAAGAGTTTTAGAAACATAAATTCCTACTCTAATAATAATAATAATAAAAAAAAAACATCTTTGTTTGTGGTTTTTGTTTAAGTTAGAAGAAAAGGAATTCTTGGTACTATTGGGCTTGAAGCCCATAACCAGATAAAAAGGGAAGTGGAAAAGAGACAAAACCCATTAGGGTTTGCATATGGGATCAAAAGAAATAGAAGAGAAAGTTAGTATGCATCAGGCAAGGGAAAAACTGTAGAGAGAGAAAGTGAGGAGAAAGAAAGAATTCAAGGAAGAGAAAAAGAGTAGACCGGAGGAAGAGAAAGAGAGTAGACAGGAGGAAGAAGGAGAAGGGCGGCGGTTGGCGGCGGAAGGGTCTCGGACCAGCACTGGAGGTCGGGATTGGGCCAGTCATGTGAGGAGGGGCCGGATCTGACGCGTGGAGCTCGAAGGCCGGCGTCGGGGTTGTTGTGGCTGGCGGTTCGACGGCGATTCCGGTGGTGGGGCTATTCTTCTCCTCTTTTTTGTTGTTTCTGTTTATTGGTGATCATGGTTGCTGTTTGGGTTGTTTATTTTTGAGTTTATGATTGTTGAATGTTGTTGGTGGAGGAGATGAGAGGGATTTTTGGTTTTGGTGGGTTTTTGGTTTGTTGTGGGATTGCTGTTGAGATGAGGAAGATGAAAGGGGTTTTTTTGGTTTTTTGATTGTTTTGGTTGCTTTGGGGTTTTGGTTGTGATTTTGAGGTGTGTAATGTGGTTGCTGATGACGAGGAAGATGAGAGGAAGAAAGTTTCTTTTGAATTTTTCCAGAGAGGGATTCCTGGTTACTGTGTTGCTCTTGTTATATTCAAAATTGATTGCCATTTTTGTGCTTTGAAATCTTGCCATTTTTGTTTACAAATCTTGCAAATCTAAACATAATCTTGCACAATCTCTAACTAAGTCTGCCTCCTAGAGCCCCCCTCCATTGACACTATACAAGGTCATTTCAGAATGCAAAAAATGGTGATGATGATGAATAATATTAAAAATAAATAATAAGAAGAAGAAAAAATAGTGTCCACAAACTGATTCTAATTAATAATCACCATAATCATCCAATCCGTCTTAAATTCCTACAAAAGCTTATAACCACAAATATCATAGTTAACTCTATAATGTTATTTCATTAACATGTAATTCAACTTAAGGAGATTCATAGACCTTAATTTATCATACACCACAATCAATCATGATTTTTGTATTGGTTTAGAATCATTTTCATTCATTTCATCAATTAATTACCAATTCACATATCGTTACACTCATATCCAATATAAGTTCTTATTTTACCAATTTAGCTTAATTTCTTTATTTCATTAACTATCGTAACTTTACCCGTACCCCATTTAATTACCACAATTTAAATTGTAAATTCACGTCTATAACCCATGTCATTCAATTTATTGCACACCATTAACTAATCAACCCTACCTCATATATTCTATAATCATTATTTTCATATTACTTCAATTAAGTTTACTTTGTATTATTCATATGAATATATTCTTCATTCACTAATTTTCTTACACATAATATCATTTCCCCTTTGCATAAACATACTTTAAACCTCTAACGTTCAACTATTTACGTGACTATCTCTGTAGACTTCCATAGGCGATACTCATTCTAATTAAGTACAACCCAAACACCCCCTTACATCAATTCCAAGCTTCAACTATTTGTTCTCAGTATCGATTACGTCTTAAGACTCAAATGTTTGCCAATCTGCTTCCAATATTGAAATCAATTTCAGCTTTGTTCCCACCTCTGGTTCTATTTCCTGCAACACCTAATAACTCGACGACGCTCGTTCCAATACCTACGAACACTAAAATTCCAAATCAATCAAGATTTCATCACACCCATTGTCATACATATTATCCTTAAGCTCTAAATCATGAAAAAGAAAAAATGCAACCTCTCTCATGCATGGTAGAATTCGGCCAATGAGAAGGGACCATGAGAAATATACAATTTAAGCTTCATTTTCCCAAGAAAACAAGAAATGAAACCTCTACATGCCATGGGTGCCTACGGTTCAAAAAGAGAAAGAGAGGAGAGGGAGTGAAACATGAAATTAAAGGTACCATAATGCTCACCTCGAAGCTACGGTTCCAGAAACACGACCAATTTGAAGTTCCATCAAGAAATCGCCTTCCGATTTGAAGCTCAAAGCTTTTTCCCAATGGAAGAAATGGAAACACTCTTCTCTATTTTCAAGTTCACGTGTGAGGCTCGTGGAAGAAAAGAGAAGGAAATTAAATTTTATAATTTAAGGGCATTATGGTTATTTCGTGTTTTCCTTTTTCCTTTCCAATTTTTTTGTTACCATTTCCATTTAAATCTTTTACTTTTAACCACCGGTAAATCCAAATTTCACTATTTTTTATTAAGTTAAATTTTTAAAACTTAATAATTCACCAATCAATTTATTTTATTCAATTTTGTAACATTTAATAATCCTGGATTTAATATAGGATAATTAATAATGATTTCTAAAAATTCTAAAATTAATTCAGAATTAATTATTTAAAAATTTTTGCCAATCAATAATTTATAAATTAATTTTTGGGATGTTACAGTTCCTGTTTTTATTTTAAGTCTGCTACTCCTCTTATTTTAAGAGTCTGTTGCGATTTTCTCTCTAAGCCTATTGTTTTTGTTTTTATTTTAAGTTATTTTAAGCCTGTTACTTTTCTTTTTTATTGTTATTATCCTAAGAGTTTGTTGTGTTTTTTTATATATTTTTATTTTTATTTTTATCTTTTTATTTTTTATTCTTACTTTTTTTATTGTTGCTTTAAGTCTGTTGTTCCTATTTTTCATTTTAAGTCTGTTGCTACTCTTATTTTAAGAGTTTGTTGTGATTTTCACTCTAAGTCTGTTATTCCTGTTAAGTCCATGGCATATTTTATTTTAAGCTTGTTCCTTTATTATTTTTATTATTAGGGTTTGTTGCATTTTTTTCTCTAAGTCTGTTATTCTTGTTTTAAGTCTGTTGTTTTACTTTATATAAGTTTTCTTTTTGTCATTTAACTAATAAATGGGGTGTGTAGTTCTAATGGTATGATAAGATGGTTAAAAGAGTTAGGGGAAGTGGGTTTGAAAACTTGCCTCCCACATTTGAGACTTCCTTTTTAGCTATTTATTATATATTTATTTTTTAGTGTGTTGTTTCTTTATTAACTTGTGATCTTTTATTATTCATAAAAAATTAAAAATATGTCTTTGATTTAACTTTGAAATTTGGGGTCCCTTCTAGAAAAAAATTACAAAAAAAACTCTTTATTAACTCTTTAAAAACAAAAACAAAACACAATTTTTAATTTTTATTTTCAATCAAGAACTACATAATCTTGATTTCTCAACATACTCAAAAATACGTAGAAGCGAGAATAATTCTTATTGGGCCCGTTTTCCTTTTAGTAATTTTCATGTATCTTTGCTTTATTTCAATTAATTTTACATTGTTACTATTTAATTTAAACACACCCTTTAATTATGAGGAAGTTAATTTAGACGGGATGTGTTGTTAATCTTCTCATATTTTCAATCTTTTTTTTGTTAGATAATAATATTTCTTATAAAAAGATTAATTTGGATGAGACGTCCTTTAATCTTTTATTTTAATTTACTTTATTTTATTTTACCTCTTTTTATTTTATTTTATTTTATTTTATTTTATTTTAACTTTCTTAATTTTTATTATGTACAAATTAAGATTAATGTTATTTTATTTCCTCTTAATATTTTATTTTATTTTATTTCATTTCTGATTATTGTTGTTATTATTTATTGAAGCTGTTCGATTTAAGATTAATTTGGATGGTATGTCCTCTTAATCTTATTTTGAAAATTTTTGTTTTTCCTTGTCTGTGTTGTTTATTCCCTTTCTTGAGAGGTTAAATTAATTTTTAGGTTATTTAAAAAGGTGCACGGTCAATCTGAGGTAATCGTTTTATAACGGACAGTGTGAGGTGCTAATACCTTCCTCACTTATTTTTGAAAGAATTTCGAAAGCTTTTCTTTTATTCTCTTTTTACGGTCGGCTTCCCGCTGCTATCTTGGTCGCAACACATGTTATCTTCTTGTTATCAAAGTTTCATAATTTTTCTCCAATGATGAATTTTCAGTAAAATTTGAAGGCTAATGCCCCCCAAAAATATGACCAAACTGAGCGGTTGAATTTTTACATGATTTTTTGCGGCCATACTTAGAAAGACATTGTAAGGTTGTCCTTAAAGTTTTATTAATTTTCTTCAAGGGAAGAGAAATATTTTTTCTTTAAAAAATATTAAATGTAAAATCCCACCTGAAGCTTGTATTTTTGCAGCAATGCTTATAAACACATTATCTTCTTGTTCCTAATGTTTCATAATTTTTCTGCAACGATAAATTTTGAGTAAAATTTGAAGGCTAATGCCCATAAAAATATGATGAAACCGAGCGGTTAAATTTTTGCATTATTTTTTACGGCCATGCTTAGAAAGGAATTATAAGGTTGTCCCCGAAGTTTCATTAGCTTCTCCAAGCGAAGAGATAAATTTTTTTAAAACAAAAATATTCAGTGTAAAATGCCAGCAAATGAAAAATGGTACCCAGAGCTCAAACTTTTGCAGGGTTTGTTACAGCAATGCTTTGAAACACGTTATCTTCTTATTCCCAAAGTTTTATAATTTTTATCCAATGATAAATTTTTAGTAAAATTTGAAGGTTAAAGCCCACAAAAAATATGACCAAACCGAGCGGTTGAATTTTACATATTTTTTGTGGCATGCTTAGAAAGACATTTTAAGGTTGTCCCCAAAGTTTCATTAGTTTTTTCCAAGGGAAGTGACAAATGTTTTTATAACAAAAATATTAAGTGTAAAATCCCTAGAAATGGAAAATGGTACCCGAGCTTAAATTTTTATGTGGTTTTCATGCAGCAATACTGAGAAACATGTTATCTTCTTGTTTCCAAAATTTCATAATTTTTATCCAACGATGAGTTTTTAGTAAAATTTGAAGGCTAATACCCATGAAAAATATGACCAAAGTGGGCGGTTGAATTTTTACATGATTTTTTGTGACCATGCTTTGAAAGACATCGTAAGGTTCTCCCAAAAGTTTCATTAGTTTCTCCAAAGGAAGGGATAAATGTAACATCCCTGATGTTTTAATGAAAATTATGAAATGGGAAATATTAGTGAATGTTTAGAAATTCTATTTAGTATTTATTTTGTCTGAGCCGGTGTCGAGGTCGGTATCTGAAATGCGAGCAGGCGGAGTTAAAAGAGCGGAAGTGTGGGAGAAGAGCGGACAGGGCTAGGCGGTCTGGTCCTACCGTTGTGGGGAGAACGCCTCACACGGGGTCACATCCCGGATTAACTTCACACTAACTGAAACAACGGACGTGTGTGACAAATAGTCGAGAGCGGATGATATATCCGATCTCTCAAGTTGAAGCTCGGATTTCCGAGGTATGGACATTAAGTTAGGACGGCGGGGTCGATATTTATATCGGACCTGTACTCTAGCGAATTATTAGAAGACTATGACTACGTGGGCGTTGAAGGGATAAACACGTGTAATTGATTTGATGACTAAGCAATAGTTTAAAATAGTAAGGATACAAATAAAATCAAGGAAAAGATGATCTTGCCCATGAGCCATATATATATGAAGATTCCCTTCCTTCTTCTTCATTTTACACAAGTTGCCTGTACTATCAGTTTGTTCCTTCTCTTCTGTTTGCCTCTTCTCTCTTAACACTGAGCTGCATGTACTGGAGTGAGACTCCATTTGTGTTTGAACTACAAATTAACCTCATTCCTGTGATCGAGACTTCCAGGTGAGTCTACTGATCCAACCCGATTGTGATTCCCTTATTTCTTTCATTCTTTAGCTGTTAAGGGCCATGCATGGCTATATTCGTGGTTGTTCTCCACTCCTCTGTGAGTGTGAGCCAAATGTTGACCCTGAACTAAGGACGTTGAGGTGATAAAGTTGTACTTCATGATCCGTAGGTAGTAGACTAAGTAACGGAAGACTGAGTGGAGGAGTTGAGATTGCAGTACCGGTGCTCAGAGGAAGAAATCGGCATAAAGAACAGATCATCGAAGCGTGGAACCAGAGTAAGGGGGGGTGTTCGGATTATAATTAATTAGAATAGGACTTACTTCTTATTCCGATCTTTGAAGTAACGTAAACAGACTAAAGGAAAAGGTTGTTAAACGTAATTGTGTGTTTATACTTGTGCATGGGTGATAGTGTACATTGATGAGTTGAGAATTGTGTTTGTGGTTGAGTTATCATGCATGATCTTGAAATATTTAATATTGACGTAATCAGTGTTATGCGACTCTGGGTTAGCAAGTAGGCTACCCGATGGATGAGAAAATTGATATCTAATGTGAACTGATCAGTGTTATGTGGCTCTGGGTTAGCAAGCAGGCTACCCGAGAGATGAGAAAATAGATATTATTATGAAAGGTAAATTATTGAGTGATTATATGGTATGGGATGGCCAACGGTATATGATAGCCCCTCATTTCCGGCTCCCGTGGTTTTCGTGCCCAGTTGAGCTACCCAGTGGTCAAGTAGGACCCAGTGGTCGAGGTGGAGAGTCAAGCAGGACTCAGTGAACCAAGCAGGGTTCACGGGGTGTCAAGTAGGACCCCCAGCTGAAGGCCAATCCTTTAGTATCCGGATACTAGGAGTCAGATTGCATGAGAGTCAGTTGTGATCATGATGTATGTAATGTGATGTATGTAATGAATGTGATGCATGTAATGAATGCGATGAATGTGAGGAAATAGATGGAACTGTGTGTTTGGTTTAATACAGTTATTGCTTGAAATACTCTATGTTTCGGTTTGATTATTTAGAAGTAATGATGGATGTGTATGTATAGATATGCATGCGTATTTGTCAAGATCCGTTCTAGATTAATTATTATGCCAAACACTCACCCTTGCATATTTTTTTTTAGTAACCAGAGACAGGGAGGGGGAAGAAGCCGTGGAGCTGCGCCAAGGGGGAGAACGGTGCCAGGGTCCAAATGAAATTGAGTGACTCTTTGTAGTCTTATGTGTGTATAAAACTTTGTATTATAAATTATTAGTGATGTTTAAGTAAGACCGGATCGAATGAAAATATATTTCAAAAATCTATTCTGTTATTTGCATATGCTTTTATGGTAATTCTTTGAGTTCGCAGAACCATTTTTAGAGCGAAGTTTGGGAGTCCGGTTGTATAATCCGATGTGCGAAAGGTGTTCGTTCATGAACAGCACCTCGTCTAAGTGAGAGTCCGGAATCTCACTTAGACGAGTAAGGGCCTCGCCCAAGCGAGACGCCCTGATTTCCCTTTCTCTCATCCGCTGTGTCGAATTAAATTGTTTTCTCTAAATATCGATTAATTTTCACGGAAAAAGGAAAAATTTATTGTAAATGTAATAGTTTGAATAAAAATAAATGTAAAAATAACCTAGGACGTTACACTTGGTATCAGAGCGATTCTTTCTAGAGCCGGTGTGTGGGCCGATCTAGTGGTTGTGATAATCTTATGAAAGTTGATTGTGTTTTGTTGTGTTGAGATTACATGTGGTCTAGCACCATTCCCTTGGCACTCCACTGGCGTAGTATTCTATGAATATAAGGTAAATCTATAATCCCCTGACTGATCTTGGTTATTAATGGTGATGTGTTTGCCCATTGTAGAGTTGCTAAATGGACGGAGAGACTAGTTCTGGGGGAGGAGATGATTTCTTCTCTAAATTTACTCAGCTGATGAGTAGGACCGAGTCTGGTCCCACTCTGGATAAATTCCTGAAAAGGAATCCTCCGACTTACAAGGGGGGACACGACTACGATGGGGCGTATATCTGGATTAGGGATATCGAGCAAGTTTTTGAATATTTTGAGTGTTCTGAGGAGCAAAAGGTTTTATTTGCTTCATATCAATTGAAAGATGAGGCTCGAGTATGGTGGTCTCGCGTGAAGGTGCAAATGAACGCAGCCAATGAGCCGTTAGTATGGGCAAATTTTCGAAGGAGGTTCCTTGTTAAGTACTTCCTAGACAACTATAAAATCCGGAAGGAAATGGAATTCCTGAAGTTAGAGCAAGACCGGATGTCTGTAGCTGAGTACACCAGCAAGTTCGACGAGCTGTGTGATTTTTACCACCCTTTCTCGTTAGAAGGGACTGAAGGCAGCAAGTGTGCTAAATACGAAGCTGGACTACGGATTGAGCTCCGTAGTGTAATCGTACCGATGGAGATCAGGGACTATCCGACCTTGGTGAACAAAGCAAGGCTCACAGAGGAAGTGCAGTTGCAAAGGATGTCTCAACCTAGAGATAAAAAGCCATTGAAGGCAAAAGGTTTCAGCTTCAAGAGGATGGGTCAATTCTTCCGAGGTGGCAAATCCTCTGCTACCTCTTCATCCTCCTCTGGTCGAGGTTCCACTGGTCGAACGGGTAATCCCCCTGGGAATCGAACATGCTACAATTGTGGCCAGGAGGGACACATTGCCAAATATTGCCAAGCTAATCAGATTGTGTGCTTTCAATGCGGACAACCAGGGCATCTCAGGCCCGATTGCCCTCAGAGGCAGCAACAGGGCAGAACGGATAACCAGACTAACCCTTCTGGAAACCGGGGTTCCAACTTCATGAGAGGAGGTCGGAATGGAGCGGGTAGAAGGAACCCACCAGTGGGAAGATATGACGCCCAATCTAGTGATCCCCAGAACGCTATGACTGGGCGTGTATTCGCATTTGATGCTTCAGAGGCTACGAGGAATGACAATCTGGTACAGGGTAAGTGCCTCATCTATGGTTATCTGGTTGATGTGATTTATGACTCTGGTACCACCCATTCCTTTATTTCGGAAAGCTGTGTGCGACGGCTTGGTCTGCCAATCAGTTTAATGGAGAACGCTCTTATTGTTTCCACTCCAACTGGTTCTACTTTCCGTGCAACTACAGTGTATAGGGAACTACCGATGCAAATCGAAGACCGTACTTTTCGAGTGAATCTTATCTGTATGCCCTTAAAGGACTTAGACATTATTCTAGGTCTTGATTGGCTTGCTGCTAATCATGTGTTGGTTGACTGCTATCGGAAGAATATTGTTTTCTCACAGGAACTTGATGTGAAGGACGGGGTGAGCGATGTCCTAGCCACGTATGTTGTTTTATTCACTTCGGAGGGTCGACATGACCTTCTGCTAAATGATATCCCGATTGTTTGTGAATTTCCTGACGTTTTTCCGGAAGAAATTCCGGAGCTACCTCCCAGTCGAGAGATTGATTTCTCTATCGACTTGATTCCCGGGGCAGAACCGGTGTCCCAAGCACCATATAGAATGTCTTTGGTGGAATTAACCGAAGTGAAGAAACAAGTAAACGAATTACTAGAAAAGGGCTTTATCCGACCTAGTGCCTCACCCTGGGGCGCTCCGGTGTTATTAGTAAAGAAGAAGGACGGTAGCATGCGCATGTGTATTGATTATCGACAGCTGAACAAACTGACGATCAAAAATAAGTATCCACTACCCCGAATTGATGATTTACTGGACCAGTTGCGAGGCGCCGCTGTGTTCTCTAAGATTGACTTGAGATCGGGATACCACCAAATCTGAGTGAGGTCGGAGGATATCCCAAAGACAGCATTCCGGACTCGTTATGGGCACTTCGAGTACGTAGTAATGCCCTTTGGAGTAACAAACGCTCCTGCCATTTTTATGGATTATATGAATCGGACCTTTCAACCGTACTTGGACCAGTTTGTGGTGGTCTTCATTGATGATGTTTTGGTATATTCGAGGTCGGACGAGGAGCATGCTCAACATCTTCGACTTGTTTTACAAGCACTCCGCGAGAAGAAGTTGTACGCTAAATTATCTAAGTGTGAGTTCTGGAAGAGTAGTGTACAATTCTTAGGGCATGTAATTTCCCAGGAAGGAGTCTCAGTCGATCCGACAAAAATTGAGGCGGTTATGACTTGGGAGACACCGAAGTCAGTAACTGAAATCCGGAGTTTCCTTGGATTAGCTGGATACTACCGACGTTTCATTGAGGGATTCTCTCGGATAGCCCTCCCTCTGACTCGATTGACTAGGAAAGGAAACCCTTTCGTGTGGTCGGAGAAATGTGAATTAAGTTTCCAAACTCTGAAGCGGTGTTTAACTACTGCGCCCGTGCTTGCACTGCCCGATGTGACCAAAGAATTTGAAGTATATTGCGATGCGTCCAGATTTGGATTCGGGTGTGTGTTGATGCAAGCGGATCGAGCAATTGCCTATGCTTTAAGGCAATTGAGGCCACATGAGGAGAATTACCCGACCCATGATCTGGAACTCGCAGCAGTAGTGTACGCACTGAAGATTTGGCGCCATTACCTGTATGGAGCTCGCTTTGTAGTATTCAGTGACCACAAGAGTTTAAAGTATTTATTTGATCAAAAGGAGCTAAATATGAGACAGAGGAGGTGGATGGAGTATTTGAAAGATTATGACTTCGATTTAAAGTATCACCCGGGCAAAGCAAATGTTGTGGCAGATGCACTGAGCAGGAAAATATTACACATGGCTTACTTAATGGGCAGAGAACATGAATTGCTGGAAAGCTTTAGAGATTTAAATATTGGAGTGGTCATGAGTGCGCCAAATCGGATGACGATTGGAATGTTAAAAATCTCCAATGAATTTCTGGAGTCTATGATGGCGGCGCAGAAGGACGATGAAGAGTTACTGAAGTTGATCGACACTCAGACCCGGGGTAAAAATAAAGAGATAACTCGAGGTGAGGATGGCGTATGGAGATTCAAGAATCGAGTTGTGGTGCCTGCACATGGAGGCTTCAGGCAGGCGGTGTTAACAGAAGCACACAAGAGCTCTCTAAGTATACATCCAGGAGTGACAAAAATGTATCATGACTTAAGGAAGGGGTTCTGGTGGCCAAACATGAAGAAGGCAATAATCGAGTACGTGAAATCCTGTGTTATATGTCAGAAGTGCAAGGTTGAGCACCAACGACCTCCGGGTTTGCTTCAACCTCCAGAAATTCCGATCTGGAAGTGGGAAAGTATCACCATGGACTTCGTGTCCGGACTACCTCGTACTCAAACCGGATACAACGCGATTTGGGTAATTGTTGATCGACTAACCAAAAGTGCGCATTTCTTGGCAATAAATATGAAGTGGTCGTTAGAGCGATTAGCTAGGTTGTATGTTGCTGAAGTCGTACGACTGCATGGTGTGCCCTCAAGTATTATCTCCGATCGGGATCCCCGATTTACTTCCAGGTTTTGGGGGAGTTTGCAACAACAATTGGGTACTGAGCTTAAATTGAGTTCGGCTTACCATCCCCAAACCGATGGTCAATCAGAACGGACTATACAGACTCTTGAAGATATGTTAAGAGCATGTGTACTGGAACAGGGCGGATCATGGGAGAAATACTTGCCCTTGGTGGAATTTGCATATAATAACAGTTACCACAGCAGCATTGGGATGGCTCCGTATGAAGCTCTTTATGGTCGAAAATGTCGTACTCCATTATGTTGGAATGAGGACGGCGATGCCCTTCATCTGGGGCCTGAGATGATTCAAGAGATGAACGAACAGATTGCTTTAATCCGGGAGAAGATAAAAATTGCCCAAGACCGTCAGAAGAGCTATTATGACAATAGGCATAGACCTCTTGAATTCCAAGTGGGTGATTGGGTGTTTCTAAGAATTTCACCAACTAAAGGTGTAGGTCGAATTTTGAAAAGCCAAAAGCTTAATCCGAAGTATATTGGACCATACCAAATACTAGAGCGGATTGGTGAAGTCGCATATCGGCTGGATCTTCCTCAATCATTGACTAACATCCACAACGTGTTCCACGTATCGCAACTTCGAGCCTACATTCCGTGCGATACAATGATTGTACCAAGTGACTCCATTGAAGTGAAAGAGAACTTGACGGTGGAGGCCGTACCAATTGGTATTGAAGAACACCAAATCAAACGTTTAAGGAACAAGGAGGTACCACTGGTGAAAGTGAAGTGGCAGAATTTACATTGGATGAACTACACTTGGGAGTTAGAATCCGATATGAGGCGGATGTACCCTCATCTTTTTCAACCAGGACACTGATTTCGGGGACGAAATCTCCTTTTAGGGGGGGTGAGTGTAACATCCCTGATGTTTTAATGAAAATTATGAAATGGGAAATATTAGTGAATGTTTAGAAATTCTATTTAGTATTTATTTTGTCTGAGCCGGTGTCAAGGTCGGTATCTGAAACGCGAGCAGGCGGAGTTAAAAGAGCGGAAGTGTGGGAGAAGAGCGGACAGGGCTAGGCGGTCTGGTCCTACCGTTGTGGGGAGAACGCCTCACACGGGGTCACATCCCGGATTAACTTCACACTAACTGAAACAATGGACGTGTGTGACAAATAGTCGAGAGCGGATGATATATCCGATCTCTCAAGTTGAAGCTCGGATTTCCGAGGTATGGACATTAAGTTAGGACGGCGGGGTCGATATTTATATCGGACCTGTACTCTAGCGAATTATTAGAAGACTATGACTACGTGGGCGTTGAAGGGATAAACACGTGTAATTGATTTGATGACTAAGCAATAGTTTAAAATAGTAAGGATACAAATAAAATCAAGGAAAAGACGATCTTGCCCATGAGCCATATATATATGAAGATTCCCTTCCTTCTTCTTCATTTTACACAAGTTGCCTGTACTATCAGTTTGTTCCTTCTCTTCCGTTTGCCTCTTCTCTCTTAACACTGAGCTGCATGTACTGGAGTGAGACTCCATTTGTGTTTGAACTACAAATTAACCTCATTCCTGTGATCGAGACTTCCAGGTGAGTCTACTGATCCAACCCGATTGTGATTCCCTTATTTCTTTCATTCTTTAGCTGTTAAGGGCCATGCATGGCTATATTCGTGGCTGTTCTCCACTCCTCTGTGAGTGTGAGCCAAATGTTGACCCTGAACTAAGGACGTTGAGGTGATAAAGTTGTACTTCATGATCCGTAGGTAGTAGACTAAGTAACGGAAGACTGAGTGGAGGAGTTGAGATTGCAGTACCGGTGCTCAGAGGAAGAAATCGGCACAAAGAACAGATCATCAAAGCGTGGAACCAGAGTAAGGGGGGGTGTTCGGATTATAATTAATTAGAATAGGACTTACTTCTTATTCCGATCTTTGAAGTAACGTAAACAGACTAAAGGAAAAGGTTGTTAAACGTAATTGTGTGTTTATACTTGTGCATGGGTGATAGTGTACATTGATGAGTTGAGAATTGTGTTTGTGGTTGAGTTATCATGCATGATCTTGAAATATTTAATATTGACGTAATCAGTGTTATGTGACTCTGGGTTAGCAAGTAGGCTACCCGATGGATGAGAAAATTGATATCTAATGTGAACTGATCAGTGTTATGTGGCTCTGGGTTAGCAAGCAGGCTACCTGAGAGATGAGAAAATAGATATTATTATGAAAGGTAAATTGTTGAGTGATTATGTGGTATGGGATGGCCAACGGTATATGATAGCCCCTCATTTCCGGCTCCCGTGGTTTTCGTGCCCAGTTGAGCTACCCAGTGGTCAAGTAGGACCCAGTGGTCGAGGTGGAGAGTCAAGCAGGACTCAGTGAACCAAGCAGGGTTCACGGGGTGTCAAGTAGGACCCCCAGCTGAAGGCCAATCCTTTAGTATCCGGATACTAGGAGTCAGATTGCATGAGAGTCAGTTGTGATCATGATGTATGTAATGTGATGTATGTAATGAATGTGATGCATGTAATGAATGCGATGAATGTGAGGAAATAGATGGAACTGTGTGTTTGGTTTAATACAGTTATTGCTTGAAATACTCTATGTTTCGGTTTGATTATTTAGAAGTAATGATGGATGTGTATGTATAGATATGCATGCGTATTTGTCAAGATCCGTTCTAGATTAATTATTATGCCAAACACTCACCCTTGCATATTTTTTTTTAGTAACCAGAGACAGGGAGGGGGAAGAAGCCGTGGAGCTGCGCCAAGGGGGAGAACGGTGCCAGGGTCCAAATGAAATTGAGTGACTCTTTGTAGTCTTATGTGTGTATAAAACTTTGTATTATAAATTATTAGTGATGTTTAAGTAAGACCGGATCGAATGAAAATATATTTCAAAAATCTATTCTGTTATTTGCATATGCTTTTATGGTAATTCTTTGAGTTCGCAGAACCATTTTTAGAGCGAAGTTTGGGAGTCCGGTTGTATAATCCGATGTGCGAAAGGTGTTCGTTCATGAACAGCACCTCGTCTAAGTGAGAGTCCAGAATCTCGCTTAGACGCGTAAGGGCCTCGCCCAAGCGAGACGCCCTGATTTCCCTTTCTCTCATCCGCTGTGTCGAATTAAATTGTTTTCTCTAAATATCGATTAATTTTCACGGAAAAAGGAAAAATTTATTGTAAAATGTAATAGTTTGAATAAAAATAAATGTAAAAATAACTTAGGACGTTACAATAAATTTTTTTAAAACAAAAATATTAAGTGTAAAATCCCAACAAATGGAAAATGATACATGAAGCTCAAATTTTTACATGGTTTTTCACATAAATGCTTAGAAATACGTTATCTTTTTATTCTCAAAGTTTCATAATTTTTCTCCAACAATGAATTTTGAGTAAAATTTGAAGGCTAATGCCCATGAAAAATATAACCAATCTAAACGGTTAAATTTTTGCATGATTTTTTACGGCCATGCTTAGATAGGCATTGAAAGGTTGTTCCAAAAGTTTCATTAGTTTCTCCAAGGGAAGGGATACATTTTTTAAAAATAAAAATATTCAGTGTAAAATCACAGCAAATGGAAAATGGTACCCGAAGCTCAAATTGTTGTATGGCTTTTTGCAACAATGCTTAGGAACATGCTATCTTTTTGTTCCCTAAGTTTCATAATTTTTCTCCAATGATGATTTTAAGTAAAATTTGAAGGCTTCATGAAAAATACGACCAAACCAAGCTGTTGAACTTTTGCATGATTTTTTACAGTCAAACTTAGAAAGACATTATCAGGGTTTTCACAAAGTTTCATTAGTTTTCTCCAAGAGAATGGACAATTTTTTTAGAAACAAAAATATTTAGTGTAAAATCCTAACAAATCGAAAATGGTCCCTGGAGTTTAAATTTTTGCAGCAATGCTTAGAGACACGCTATCTTCTTATTCTCAAAGTTTAAATTTTTGAAGGCCAATGCCCACGAAAAATATGACCAAAATGAGCGGCTGAATTTTGCATGAGTTTTTACGACCATGCTAAGAAGACATTGTACGATTATCCCCATAGTTTCATTAGTTTTCTCTAAAGGAAGGGACAAATTTATATAAAACAAAAATATTCAATGTAGAATTCCAATAAATGGAAATTGGTACCCAAAGCTCAAATTTTTGCTTGGTTTTTTTCCCAGTAATGCTTAGAAACATGTTATCTTCTTATTCCCAAAATTTCATATTTTTCTCTGGCAATAAACTTTTAGTAAAATTTAAAGGTTAATGTCCATGAAAAATATGACTAAATAGAGCAGTTGAATTTTTACTTAGTTTTTTACGGTCATGCTTAGAAAGGCATTTAGATTATCCCTAATGTTTCATAATTTTTCTCTAACGGAAAGGAATTTTTTTTAAAACAAAAATATTCAGTGTAAAATCCCCACAAATGGAAAATGGTACCCAGAGTTCGAATTTGTGCATGGTGTTTTTTGCAACAATGCTTAGAAATACGGTATTTTCTTGTTCACAAAGTTTTATAATTTTTCACCAACGATGAATATTTCATAAAATTTGAAGGCTAATGCCCACAAAAAATATGACCAACCGAGAGGTTAGATTTTTGTATGATTTTTACGGTCATGCTTAGAAATACATTGTAAGGTTGTCTTGAAAGTTTCATTAGTTCTATCTAAGGGAAAGGACTAATTTTTTTAAAACAAAATTATTCATTGTAAAATTCATACAAATGGCAAATGGTACCGAAACTTGAATTTTTACATGGTTTTTTGCAGCAATGCTTAGAAACACGTTATCTTCTTGTTCTTAAAGTTTCATAATTTTTCTCCAACGATGAAATTTTTAGTAAAATTGGAAGGCTAAAACCCATAAAAAATATCACAAAACTAAACGATTGAACTATTGCATGATTTTTTGTGGTCGTGCTTAGAAAAACATTGTAAGATTGTCCCAAAAGTTTCATTAGTTTTCTTTAAGGGAAGGGACATAGTTTTTTAAAACAAAAATATTAAGTGTAAAATCCCAACAAGTGGAAAATAGTACCTACAACTTGAACTTTTGCATATTTTTTGCAGGAAAGCTTAGAAACACGCTATCTTCTTGTTTCTAAAGTTTCGTAATTTTTCTCTAATGATGAATTTTGAGTAAAACTTGAAGGCTAATGCCACGAAATATATAACCAAACTAAGCGGTTAAATTTTTTGCGGTCATGCTTAGAAAAACATTGTAAGGTTATCCCCAAAGTTTCATTAGTTTTCTCCAAGGTAAAAGATAATTTTTTAAAAAAAATATTTAGTGTAAATCCCAGAAAAAAGAAAATGGTACCCAGAGCTTGAATTTATGCAAGGATTTTTTGAAGCAATACTTAGAAACACGCTATCTTCTTGTTCCCAAAGTTTCAAAGTTATTCCCCAACGATAATCTTTTAGTAAAATTTGAAGACAATTGCCCATGAAACATATGACCAAATCGAGCGATTGAATTTTTATATGATTTTTTACGGCGATAGTTAGAAAGGCATTGTAAGGTTATCCTCAAAAGTTCATTAGTACTCTCCAAGGGAAGGGACAAAATCTTTTTGAAACAAAATTATTCCGTGTAAATTCCCAGCAAATGGAAAATGGTAACCGAAGCTCAAATTTTTGCATAGTTTTTTGCAGCAATGCTTAAAAACACTCTATCTAGTTTTTCCCAACGTTCCATAATTTTTCTCCCACAATGAATTTTTATAAAATCTTGAATACTAATGCCCACGAAAAATATGAAAAAACACAGCGGTTGAATTTTTACATGATTTTTTACGGTCGTGCTTGAAAAGGCATTGTAAGGTTCTCCTCAAAGTTTCATTAGTTTTCTCCGAGGGAAAGAACAAATTTTTGAAAAACAAAAGTATTCAGTGTAAACTCCTAACAAAAAGAAAATGATACCCGGAGCTCGAATTTTTGCATGGTTTTTCTTAGCAATGCTCAGAAACACGCTATCTTCTTATTCCCGAAGTTTCATAATTTTTCTCCAATGATAAATTTTTAGTAAAATTTAAAGGCTAATGTCCATGAAAAATATGACTAAACTGAGCGATTGAATTTTTATATGATTTTTTACGGTCATGGTTAGAGAGGTGTTGTAAGGTTGTCCCCAAAGTTTCATTAGTTTTATCCAAGAGAATGGACTATTTTTTTAAAACAAAATTATTCAGTGTAAAATCCCAACAAATGGAAAATGGTACCCGGAGCTCGAGTTTTTGCATGTTTTTTGCAGCAATGCTTAGAAACACGCTATATTCTTATTCCCAAAGTTCCATCATTTTTCTCCAACGATGAAGTTTTAGAAAATTTTGAAGGCTAATCCCACGAAAAATATGACCAAACCAAAATGGTTAAATTTTTACATAATTTTTTAGGGGCCATGCTTGGAAAGGCATTGTAAGGTTGTCTCCAAAGTTTCATTAGTTTTTTCTAAGGAAAAGATAGTTTTTTTGAAACATATTTAGTGTAAAATCTTAGCAAATATAAAATGGAACTCATAGCTCAAATTTTTACATGGTTTTTTACAACAATGCTTAGAAACTCGTTATCTTCTTGTTCCCAAAATTTCATAATTTTTCTCCAACGATCGATTTTTAGTAAAATTTAAAGCCTAATACCTATGAAAAAGATGACCATACCAAGCGGTTGAATTTTCGTATGATACTTTGCGGTCACGCTTAGAAAGACCTTGTAAGGTTGTCACCAAAGTTTCATCAATTCTTTCCAAGGGAAGGGACATGTTCTTTTTTAAAAAGAAATATTTAGTGTAAAATCCCAATAATAGAAAATGGTACTCAGAGCTTGAATTTTTCATTTTTTTACAGCAATGCTTAGAAATGCACTATCTTCTTGTTCCCAAATTTTCATTATTTTTCTCCAATGAATGATTTTTCAATAAAATTTTGAAGGTTAATACCTACGAAAAAGATGACCATACCGAGCGGTTGAATTTTTACATATTTTTGACGGTCATGTTTAGAAAAGTATTGTAAGGTTGTCCCTAAAGTTTCACCAACTTTCTCCAAATTGAGTTTATAATATATGATTCCCACCATTATTTCTAAACTTATACCAAACTGAGTTTTTTTTTTCAGATTCTTCTAAAAGATGTAGCATAAGCACTTACCAGAAGTCACCTATCTTATTACTGCATATGTTGTCCTTGTCAGCAGTCTAAAGTTTTCCTTAATGCATATTCCTATATCAAAATTACGTCTTAACCCTTCATTCAATAATAATTAATTTAATTAGTTTTATGAAACCAATTTTAACTTGAAATATTTAGATTATTTCTATTCACAAATGCTTAATTTCATTAAAACTTTCATATTTACATAGCAAGAGCAGTAAACTTCAACACTGAAATTGGATAAACAAAAAATTTCTTTATTTTGGGATGTATAATGTTTAAAAAAACTAGCTTAATTTAAATAAAATATATAAATTTATGTAACTTTTGTATATATATTTGATTCTTACTTTAAAAAATCAAAAAAGAAAAAGAAATAATCATTATTGATGTTCAAAATCCATAAAACTTGTGTGCATCTAGGGAATTACAAAACCGAAATTTTTAATTTTCACTTATATCAGCCTTTTCCTTTGGAGTTAAAGATGCTGACATATTCTTTTCTCCCTTAATAGCTTTTGCGTATCCTTGATCTGTTTCGAGCTCCCCACAGACGACATCAATTATTGGTTCAATCTAGCATAAAACAATCATAAGAACAAAGCAAAAACTAACCAGAAACAGAATACTTAGGCAAAAAACAATTAATAGAAAATTATAAAAGACATAGGGAAGAAGAAAGAACACCAAACTTTAACATGGTTCCACCAATGTAGGCTACATCCACGGGAGAGAGCAACAATTCATTATTAAGATCTCCAAAAACAGATTATAAGAGAAAACAACATCAAACTTTTCTAAACTGCACTAGACCCCAGACTACAATTCAACAGACCAGACCAGACTTTCGAATTTTGTATTTTCTTTTCTCTCCTTACCTCTTTTTTCACTCTTGCTTTTTATCTTAACTCTCATTCAAGCAATCTCACATGCCACATAATTGTTACCCGATTACAAGAAAAGATAAGTCAATAAGCTTATATAGTACATGAAATAAAAAAAAATAACAGAAACTGTTATTCCTAATAGCATAACAAAATTTTGTTAAAACATTAAAGAGACTGAAATTAATTTTGGAATAAATTTTCACAAATACTACATTTTTGTGTTGAATAGGGAAGCAGAAAAACAATATCAACGAGAGAGAAGAAATAGGGAGAAAAAAATGATGAATGGTAATATTGTTAATGTTAAATAAAATTAGCAAAATCAAATGCATTCCCTAATATACAAGGGTGACTTTATAATTTTCATTCAATGTCTCAAAGAACTGATATGTTTAAGAAGAGGAAGAGATTGCTGTATCTATTCTAACATTTAATAAAAATTTACAAACTAATAACTAATATTTATTTATTTTTAAAAAATCCAATAAACCTAATGAACCTTGTATTTAGTAGAACCTTCTCCACCCCTCAAATTACTTATATTACGTGTTGATGACTAAGTACTATAAAAAATATGTTGTGATTCGTTATGTATTATATGCATCAAATCTTCTGAGGTTTATTGAGTATCGGTTTGATATGTAATTGAAGAAATAAAATTATAAAAATAAAAAGATATTTATTTGGTCGGTCAAATTAATGAAAAACCAAGCAGAACCTCAATAAGGCAAAGTTGGTTCCTACTTTATTTAATTAAAATTTACTCGGACGATGACGTTGAAAATTGAGTTTATAATATATAATTGCCACCATTATTTCTAAACTTATACCAAACTGAGTTTTAAAAGATATAACAGAAGCACTTCCCAGAAGTCACCTATCTCATTACTGCATATGCTGTCCTTGTCAGCAGTCTAAAGTTTTCCTTTATGCAGATTCCTATATCAAAATTACGTCTTAACCCTTCATTCAATAATAATTAATTTAATTAGTTTTATGAAACCAATTTTAACTTGAAATATTAAGATTATTTCTATTCACAAATGCTTAATTTCCCTAAAACTTTCATATTTACATAGCAAGAGCAGTAAACTTCAACACTGAAATTGGATAAACAAAAAATTTCTTTATTTTGGGATGTATAATGTTTAAAAAAACTAGCTCAATTTAAATAAAATACATAAATTGATGTAAATATATATATATATATATATATATATATATATATGATTCTTAAAAGAAAAATCAAAAAAGAAAAAAGAAATAATCATTATTGATGTTGAAATAATAATCCACAAAACCGAAACTTTTGAGTATCGCTTAAACAAAAGAAATTAGTGGATGGTGAGCTATTTAAATTAATATTTGTGCCCATTGTGAGTGTTCAACTTGGTATAACATCATCAAGGCATGATATAGCGCATTCAAGAGAATAAAATATAATATTGTAATTAACAATCATATTTGGCATTGCAAAACACCCAACCCAGTTGCTATTCCCTCCAGGTTGAACATATACAAATATAAGAATCAAATCTCAAATTTATTCTTTAAAAGTTTGATGACAGACACAATATTATTTTTTGAAATTTTATTTCAGAATTCTTCCATAGTAGTTGATTTGGAAAATTACTATGCTCGGTATTTAAAATTTGAGTTTAATTTTTTTTCACCTTTTCAGCGTTAAACTTTTTTATATGTCAACTAAATAAAATTAATATTTTAAATTTTGAACCAATTATTAAATCAGTCAAGTTATTAATACACGGTTTAATGGTTGAACCAAAATCAAAACAATATTAATAAAATAATTTTAAATAAAATCATATTAAATATGAAATAATATTAATAAAAAACATAATATCATAACTCCAAAACATTAAAAACTAAAATGAAAGTATAACATAGTATAAACTAATATCAATACTAGTGATCAATTCTATGGTCTGAATTGGTAATTGGATTATAAATTCCGAACCAATTAGTCTGTTGTAATTTGTAAAACTATGGTCATAAAGAAATAACTTTTAATGCATTTATCATAAAACTCGCATTTAATCTTGATTTTATAAAATTTAAATTTGTAAAAAATTATAAATACTTAATCCAAACAAATAATTTTTAAAATAAAATAATTTAAATTACTTTATCCAAACAAATAAATTTAACAATGATATAAATTGAATTAATAAAAATTAAATTTTAAATTTATTAGAGTTTTCAAATACTTTATCCAAACATAACCTAAATGTCATATCTAAAATAAATTTTAAGGATATAATAATTAAACTCATACAATAAATACTAGAGAATTACAAGGTTTTATCTTTTTTCTTTGTGATTATTTTTCATCTACGGAAATAGCTGAAAAAACTATATATTTAAACCTACAACCTCAAGATAATTACCTAACCCGCCGTGATCCGGCGACATGGATGTTTCTATATAGCTCACTATTATAATAGTATTTTAAATAAAACTATCATTATATATTAATGATTTATATATTAAACCCAATATTTAATATATAAAATTTAAATTTGGACTTTGAACAAATAATTAAATTATATATATTTTTTAAAAATATTCTGGACATTGCACAGATACTAACTAGTGTTTACAATTTTTAAATATCAAATTAAAATTTTTGCATTACAAAATTAATATATATACCTGTGTCTAATTGTTTTTTAACACACCTGTGTCAAATTTCTTAAAAATGATTTTGAAATATTATTTTAAATATAAGAATAGATTAGTCACAACACCTTCGGAAAGTTTAACAAAATTACATTTCAATACTTTTCATTTTTTTCTTTTTACATTTCTTTAACTTTCCTAATTAGCACATAAGAAGAGTAGGTAAAAGAGGAATGGAGTTGCATGCTACATGTTGTATTGAGGGGACATGACATTATATATATATATACCACTTTAAAAATTATTATTGCACACAATAATTAAAAACTTTAGGCACCCAATAAAATTGATAAAGCTCCACCACTACTGATGGATGTTTGAAATGGTGGAACAAACTTAACATAAAAAACTTATAGTTAAGATTATGTCAAATCTTATAAAATTATGAGGGCCTCTTTCACATAAAGGTATATAGAATATTAGAAAATGATAAGTTTATATAGTGGTAAAGCTAGAAGTCTTTTTTAAGGGGTAAATATAAAGACTAAAATTAATTTTTTAATATTATTATATTAAGCTTAAAAAAATATTAAATAATTAACATTTATATACTTATAATTAATTGGAAAGTTGAAGTTAATGACATTTTCCAATAGTCAAATACGTAATTGAAAATGTATTAAAAAGAGCAAAATATTTTCATCAATGAATATCTTATTTATGTAATAGAAAAATATAATGATTTACTAGAAAGAAACATGTGATGTATCATACATCTTTTTTTTTTAATTTAATAAATATATATAAAAATAGTTTCTTTTTCAAATTAGGAAATTCAATAATAACATACTTCTCATCGGTCTATGTTAACTTAAAAACTAACTCTCATTATAAAAGAAAATTTGTATAAAGTAGAACATTAAAATATTGGTGGATGGTGCATGCATTTCAGCTTTTTAAATTGATTACTTAAATAAGTGATTTAAAATCTGAAAAGCTTTTAAATAAGTTGATAGAAATAACTAGTTTTAAAATTTGTTTTTCCTCTTATGTCAATTTTTAATAATGTTTTAAAAATTAGACTAGTAATTGAACTGTTTATGATTTTTCAAAATTAATTATAATAAAATATTTTTTTAATATGATTCATGATATATTAATAACAAATTATTTAAAAATAAAGTTAACTAAAGTTATATTATATTATTTCTATCCCTAAATATAAGTTCTTTTTACCTAATTTATGGGTATTAAAAAGTTAGTTGGTTTAGTTAAAATCATTAACTTTGTATGAAATTAGGAGTTATTTTTTAAGATTATCCTTAGGATCATTGAGAACACCATTTTTTGTTTCCATTAATTCTCTTTCTACTAATTCTCTCTCCATCATAATTAATAACTTGTATTTCATTTGAAAAAGAAAAGATAATTAGGAGATAAATTAATCTTTGTGTTAGCCAATTATAATACAAGATATAAATACTTTAAACAATATATATTATCTTTTTAAACTCCAATAAAAATTACCCATTTAATAGACATATTTTAGTCTAAAAATAATTAATGATATAAAATTTTGAAAGAGGGTTTTATATTAAGGGATAGATGTAGCATATGAGTCTTTTATTTATTTAAAAATATTTTAAAATAAATTTTTAAAAATGAGAAAAAAGAAAATAATTTTTAAAATCTAACCGGTTTGATTATAGTTTTCAACATCTCGTGACTCTTTCTTAAATCCCTTGATTTAAACAAACCGCTTGATTTATAGCATGTTTGTTCAAATGTTTAAACATGTATATGAAGGTTTTGTAAAAGAAAAAAAGAAAATCTATGATGAAATAGAGTTTTAAATGTCTCAAATAATATAAAAAATTAATATTAACTTTTAAATTTTTTTAATTTTTAAAACTTTATTTTTTCAATGCCTAATTTGGTTTTTAAAACCTTGACTTTTAAAATGAGGAATTTAAAAAACTGAAATGCACCGAGAGATTCCGGATCCATTTAAACATTAAAGGAAAATTTGTTGTACTTTTCCACAACGAACAAACCCATCTCAAACATGTTGACAAAATATCCTCGTTATCATAAAATTGATTATTATTTTTTCTCTTTCTGTATCCTGTTCCTCAACCACCTCTTTCTATACAACTAAAATTCCAGTGTACTAAGTAGTAGTTTTAACCAATCACTCCTGTATATAAGGCTAACAGCACAACAAGTAGCAAAAACATAGTAAGTGAGATCAACCCCACCCCACCGGAAAGCAATGGTTGTAGTTCATGGCAGTTGGGTCAAGGTTTGTTCTTCTCTATTCCTTCATTTCCTATATCCCTCTTTTTTCATCTTAAATCTTATGCTCTCTCTCCTTTTCTCCTTTCTTCAACTCTATATCTTTCACATGCTGATTACTACTTGCTTAATATGAATTCATATTTGAAGAAGCGTGCTTTTAATTGCAATCTTTTTCTCAAAGAAATCTGCAAGTATGTGTTTGATGTAGCTTCTAAAAACTAAGTCCTATATTTATAGAACAGTGGCATCCTTTACACCGTCCATCATGCATGTGATTTGTTGAAAACGTTGTTCTTAAGGGTGGAGAAGTTGAAATGAAAAACTCTGGGGGAATCTAGGACTTCTTTGTGCTTTTCCTCTGTTGATAGATCATTGGGGGAAATGGATTTCAAGTCAAAGTCAAGATTTCGGTGAATAGCCCTTCAAATTGATTTTAGGGTGTTTGGTTTACAAAGTTGAGTGTTGATAATAATTTTTCAGGTTGATCAAAATTCTATTGATCCGTAGAATGAAAACTCCCTAATTTAAAGGAGAAAACTCTGTTGGAGGAAACCCAACAAACGTTTTGTCTTTAATAAGTCTCGTTCCAATTTTCACTTTTTTCTTTTTATTTTTTTTTTAATTTTCATCCACTCATTTCTTGTACAAGCAGTGTGTCCACCACTAGTGATATACTGATATCAAATACTTTTATCCTAGTTCATCAGAACCACATATATTGGTCACCAAACACATTTTATTGTCCAGCAACACTTATAATTTATTAGAATTAGAATGATTTGTTAAAATTTAAATAAATTTGCCGCTAATTAAATTTCTCCTATACCAATTTTGTGCCAGCTTGAACAAAGAGGAACAGGGCAAGGAGCAAGAAGTTCACATGCTATAGCCATAGTAGGACAGAAGGTGTATGCATTTGGTGGCGAATTCGAGCCACGTGTCCCCGTCGATAACAACCTCCACGTGTTCGACCTAGAGGCTCTGACATGGTCAGTAGCAGATGCATCAGGGGATATCCCACCGCCACGTGTCGGTGTTACAATGGCTTCAGTTGGAGAAACCATCTATGTATTTGGTGGAAGGGATGGTGAGCATAAAGAGCTCAATGAGTTCTATTCTTTTGACACAAGGACCAACAAATGGGCCCTGATTTCAACCGAAGATATTGGGCCTCCTCACCGGAGCTACCACTCAACCACCGCTGATGACCGACACGTGTATGTCTTCGGTGGCTGCGGCGTCGCCGGAAGGCTCAATGATTTATGGGCCTTTGATGTTGTGGACAACAAGTGGGCCGAGCTTCCTTCTCCGGGTGAAGCTTGCAAGGGGAGAGGTGGGCCAGGTCTGGCAGTGGCCCAAGGAAAAATATGGGTTGTGTATGGTTTTGCTGGAGAGGAAATGGATGATGTGCATTGTTTTGATCTGGCCCATAAGACATGGGCCCAAGTTGAAACAAGTGGGCAGAAGCCCACAGCACGCAGTGTGTTTTGCACTCTTGGTAATGGGAAAAATATTGTTGTGTATGGTGGAGAAATTGATCCTAGTGACCAAGGTCACTTGGGAGCTGGTCAATTTTCAGGGGAGGTTTATGTGTTAGACACGGAGACACTAGCATGGAAGAGGTTAGAGGATAAGGTGGAATCCGGCGGCCATCCCGGGCCTCGCGGGTGGTGCGCTTTTGCCGGTGCTCGCCGAGATGGCCATCAGGGCTTGTTGGTCTATGGTGGTAACTCTCCTAGTAATGATAGGCTTGATGACATTTACTTTCTTGCTCTTTCTTAGAGTTAGTTACTTGCTGAATAATTGGCGCTTGTTATGATATATAGTTTCATGGTGTGTGGGATGAATTCTAAATATATATGATTGCGATAAGAGGACAATGGCATGAGAACTTAGGAATCTTTCATATGATGTATGTAGTTGTTTGTGTAATGGAATAAATTAGCAAGAGTGTGATCAATTCTGAAATGGATGATTTGGTGGCTCAGTTATAGAAACCTATAAAATAAGGATTTCTGTCAACAGTCCTATTTAAAGGTTGATATTAATTTTTTAAACCGTTCGAAACAATCAAAACTTCGTTCCTCGTAAGATAAAAAATTGCCTCAACTTAACGAAAATTTCCGTTCAACTTTACACGCCAAACACCCTCTAATCCACATAGACTAACGTTAAAATTTTGAGCGTTACAGTCACCTCCACTTTCTTCTCACAACGAGCAATACTCTTGTCTCTTCAATTTCAATTTCGCAATTTTCATTTACCCTTCTCTTTAGTTCTCTACAGGGCCAAACCACTGTAATGCTTTTACGTTCAGTTTTCCTCTTTCTTTTATTATTTTTTATGAAACTCTAAAAGAAGTGTAAACATGCCTTAATATATTATAATTATTTTATTTAAAATAATTTTTCTTAATGCTTTTTTTTGGTGAACTTCTTAATGCTTTTAACAGTTCAATTTTCTCTCCATCATGGTCCAGTTAACAAATATGTATAATCAGTTATAATCACATTTATAAAAAGATTTGTATTGTCCAACAGGTTGTTTGCTGTTACGAGTTGCAAGAAGGAAGCGGAGGAGGTGAGTTAAGAGACGTGAATATGATCAATAGAATGAAGAAGACGTCAGACGTGAGTAGTGAGGTGCAGGGGAATTAACTGACATTAGTCTATGTGGATTAATTAAATGATGTGTCAAATTTTGAGTGGTGGTTGAGACTCGTGATTTTAATCCATAAAATAACGCATTATGTGTCCACTTGCTTGGTTTCTTTTTTCAACGTACACTTGCTTAGATTTAATTATTTGGATTAGTAATCAATTTCTACGTTTGAAACTTGTTTATTCACCTTGAATGGAAAACTCAAACGAACACATGCTACCTCCTCCTTCTTCGTACTCTTCAATCCATATTCCAATGCATACAAGTCAAACTTATCATCACCACAAGTTGTCATAATTTGGCAATAGTTGTCTTATATGGCCGGGCATCCAGAGAAAGAAATTTTTTTTTTGATGCCTTAGTTTATTCACCTCTTAATGAAAAACTGAAATTAATACCAAAGCATTTTCATTTTCCACTCTTCATTCTACCTACTCTTCCATCCCTTTGAACACTTTGCTATCATTGCATAATTGATGCACATATAGTCTCAAAATATGGTGATCACAAGCATTACTGAGTTGGAGGCAGGAACTGTTTCCACTTATGATAGATTAAGTGAAGTCAAGGCATTTGATGATTCAAAGGCGGGTGTCCAAGGACTTGTAGAAAATGGTGTCACAAAAGTTCCACGTATGTTTCATTGTGGACACTCTAATCTCAGTGATGGCTTAACCAAAGAATCAATTTCAAAATTTAGTATCCCTTTAATTGACCTCACAGGGATCCATGATGATCCTGTTTTGAGGGGTGATGTTGTGGGAAGACTTAGATATGCATGTGAGAAGTGGGGGTTCTTTCAGGTTATAAATCATAGAATACCAACTAATGTTTTGGATGAGATGATCAAAGGAACTTGTAGGTTTCACCAACAAGATGCAAAAGTGAGGAAAGAGTACTACACCCGTGATTTGAGCAAGAAAGTTATTTATCTTTCCAACTTTAGTCTTTACAGAGACCCATCTGCTGATTGGAGGGATACACTTGGATTTTTCATGGCACCAGATCCACCCAAAGCTGAAGAATTGCCTGCAGTTTGTAGGTTTGTGATAATACTTCTTTAACATTTTCCCTTTGATTACATGATGTCACTTGAACTTAATATATATCCGGGATGAATAGTTTCTTATTAGGATATAGTTTCTTAATTATTGGTGATGGGATATTTATATCTCAAACAATTTTACTAGCCAATCTTCAAGTTTTTGCCTTGGTAATGTTTTGCTCATTGTTCTAGAAAATATCCACATTTCTTTTAGATGTCAAATCCTTATTTCCATCTTTTAGACCTGAGCAATTGTTGTATGAGCATAGTATCTGTAGACACAGGCCACAGCCCATCAAAGACTTAGAAAATATTAAAATTACTATTTGAACGCATCCTCAACTTTTGATAGATTTTTATATATAGGCACTATACTCATCTAAGAGAATGTTTAGCCTAATCCTCTAAACCGAGTCTGAGACTTGTCAGTTCTGTTCTTGATAAGCTGATAACATACTTGCAGAGATATTGTGATTGAATACTCAAAAAAAGTAATGGAGCTTGCTTCTACTTTGTTTGAGTTAGTGTCAGAGGCTCTTGGGCTTAATCGCTTTCACCTTAAAAAAATGGGTTTTGATGAAGGGCTTCTTCTTCTATGTCACTATTACCCAGCATGTCCTGAGCCAGAGTTAACAATAGGCACTAGCAGGCACACAGATGGTGGCTTCATGACAATACTTTTGCAAGATCAGATGGGTGGCCTTCAAATTCTTTATGAAAATCAATGGATTGAAGTTCCTCCAGTGCATGGAGCTCTTATAGTGAACATTGGAGATCTTCTTCAGGTGGGTTGATCATGCATAAAAGCAATATTTTTGTTAACATTTCAAATAATGTTCTGCTATAGCTAGGTTTTTATTTTCCTTTGATAAATAAAACATTACCATTATAAGTAACAAAGTTCTCTTAACCAATTTTCTCTCTCAGAATTGAAACTTGAGAAGTTAGAATAATGTGTTATCAACTGAGTTGATACATCCATGATGATATTTTTTCACTAGGTTAAATATACAACAAAATAAACTTTATAGTGATTTTCACTTTAAAATCCCAGAACTGACGAGGAGTTCTGAGTCTCCACTAGGTTGATTCATACTTATTGGAAAACTTATTTTTGTGGAGTGTCTAAGAATATAGCAAGGGCTATGATTATACATGTCAAAGAAGAACTGCAGTGTGATAATGAGTTGCACTGTTTTTTGGTGCAGCTAGTGACTAATGACAAGTTCATTAGTGCTGAGCACAGAGTTTTAGTAAACCATGTAGGCCCAAGGATTTCAGTTGCATCCTTTTTAAGAACAAATGATGACCAGCCAGCAGAGGGTAGACCAAAAGTCTATGGTCCAATCAAGGAATTGTTATCTGAAGACAGTCCAGCAGTGTACAGAGAAACTTCTTTAAAAGACTACTTGGCTCATCAATACTCAAAGGCCATTGGAACTTCCTCGCTATTACCATTCAAGTTGTGACTTGTGATTGTGAACAATTGTATGTGGCAATTGATGTTTTAGAATAAGTTATGGTTCGTCCAATTCTAATTAAATTTCTACTATGCTGCAAGAATTGAAAACCAATGTATATGTATTCTATGCTTCAAAATATGTATCCTTTTTTTTTTGTAAACATAAAGTTTATGTGTGTTTGACTATGAAAGCTCACCAGAATAAATAAATGCACAAATACTTACAGAAATTAGCTGAATGGTATGAGAGGTACCAGCCTTTGGTTTGTATACGTTGTGTGTACTATGATACTGGTCCAATGGGGATTCAATATGTTCTCAAGTTCAGTATGGATCAAGAGGGTTGGATACCAAGTTCAATCCAATATCTTCTCTAAAATAGGGTGAATTAATGATGTCACCTACCAAGATACTTTGAGAGTAAAGGGAATGCCGGAGATCAAGCATATATAATTAAGGCTAGCGTATCTTATGCATAATCAATGAGTGGTATTTATGGGAGGCCATGTAGTAATGATAATGGCAAGACTTTTTTGTACTTCACGGAAAAAACCCTATCATGGCGTAGTAATTTCTTACACCTTTGGAGGTCTCATCCAACAACATGGGCTAGCGACTCTCGACTATATGGTGTAGCCTTAGCTGCCAGTATGAGATCTTGCTTGCCATCATACCAGTATGAGATCTTGCTTGCCATCATACCATGGGTGCTTTATCGTCGATACCAGATATTGTAGGTTATATACTGGTATATGAATGGATACTGATACCTGTGTCATGCCGAGCTCAAGAAATATTTGTAAATCATCTGCCAAAAGTAAAATGTATCCGTTTTTTATAATTAAAATGTATCCCATTAGACTAGAAAAAATAATATTTATGCATCTTGGCTTTTATAATTCAAGTGTTCAACTCAAGTATCAGTAAAGTTTGACAGAAATTTCATAGCATGCACTCAAAACTTAAGCAACTATGCAATACAAGAGGAAAAAAGTCATTTTCCTTTGTTTTGCTTTATTTATAACAACCTTGCGCAATAAAAGTACAACAACTGATGATAAGATATTTGTTCAATCCCAACCTTACGTGTAAAAGCACTGAAGATTGATAAGCGATGATCAAACTCGTGGCCATTATTAAAAGAATGTTATTTTTGTCACTTTCCATAGCTAACTTTTATTTTAATATTAAACACTTCATACTAACTTTGATTACAGAACTGATACAGACACAGTCTTTAAATATGGTGGCCACAAGCACAGATAAGTTGGAGGCAGGAACTGTTTCCAGTTATGACAGATTAAGTGAAGTCAAGGCATTTGATGATTCAAAGGCTGGTGTACAAGGACTAGTAGAAAATGGTGTCACAAAAGTTCCACTTATGTTTAACGGTGGACACTCTAATCTCAGTGAGGGCTTAACCAAAGAATCAAATTCAAAGTTTAGTATCCCTTTAATTGATCTCACTGGTATCCATGATAATCCTGTTTTGAGGGGTGATGTTGTGGGTAGAGTTAGATATGCTTGTGCGAACTGGGGATTCTTTCAGGTTATAAATCATGGAATTCCAACTCATGTTTTGGATGAGACGATCAAAGGAACTTGTAGGTTTCACCAACAAGATGCTAAGGTGAGGACACAGTACTATAGCCGTGACGCCAACAGAAAAGTTGCCTATCTTTCCAATTATACTCTTTATGATGACCCATCTGCTGATTGGAGGGATACCCTTGCATTTTCCTTGGCTCCTCATCCACCCGAAGCTGAATAACTTCCTGCAGTTTGTAGGTTTGTTATCATAGTAATGCTACTTTTAATGTTTTTAGTGGAGTGACTACTTAATTGATGATGATATTACATCATTACATTACACTGCAATTTTTGTTAAGGTTAACACAGTGGATCTGTTACTATTGTTAGTTCTCAAAAAATTAAAGAATAAAGACACACTAAACTGAGACTTCTCTATTGTTGATAAGTTGATAATATACCTGCAGAGATATTGTGATTGAATACTCAAAGAAGATAATGGAACTTGGTTATGCTTTGTTTGAGTTACTATCAGAGGCTCTTGACCTTGATCACTATCACCTCAAAGAAATGACTTGTGCTGAAAGGTTACTTCTTTTATGTCACTATTACCCACCATGCCCTGAGCCTGAATTAACTATGGGAAGTAGCAAGCACTCAGATGGTAACTGCATGACAATACTTTTGCAAGACCAGATTGGTGGTCTTCAAGTTCTCCATGAAAATCAGTGGATTGATGTTCCTCCCTTGCATGGATCTCTTGTAGTGAACGTTGGAGATCTTCTGCAGGTAAGTTCATCATGCATAAAACTTCATTCTTGTTCAACTTCATAAACAAATTTTCTTTATCTGAGTGAGTATGGTTTGAAATGTGAAATCCATGAGATAGCCCGTGTTTACGTAAATAAGATACCAGTAAATTGGTGCAATGTGTATTGATGTGATACAAAATACTAATTCAATAGTTTTATTCATATTAGTAACTAACTAGGATAAGTAATAATATAGGGCAATTAGTACAAGTTCAAGCTTAATAATATATTAAGTCAATGACCTGCAATTAAACAAGGAAATGAAAGAAAATCAGTGAACTCACAAATTTGTTGTTTCTCAATTAAATGACCAATGATTCGACAACGTATTCTAAATATTTTTCTATGATTATGAAAACACATTCTGACAGGTTCTACGTTTTAAAAGAACGATGCTGCATAAAGGTTATAAGTTAGCAACAAGATATATTTATTTTAGAATTTGATAACAATCTTGTTGCCCCTTCACCTCACTGCTCTGTTCAAAATTTGTTCTGCCACATACACTTTTTGGCTTTTCCCCTTCCTCAAATTCTATGGTTTATCCATCTATAATCAAATCTACACTCTTAAGCACATGGGTAAAAAATATTGGCTTGAAGATATCTTGCAACATTCAATCAAACAAAAAGTGGTTTCAAAGGCCCTCAGGCTTCAATTTGGTTTAAATAATTAAACTTTAAATGATTTTAAAGATGAATTATACTTACCTATTATCATGGTTTTGTTAATAAGGCGAATACAAAGTCCAAAACAAGTATTTGAATATCTTGGCTTGTTTATTGTTCATCTGTTTTATATTGTAAACTCATCTTTACAATGAGATATAATTCTAGAAAAGTAATTATTAACCTAAAAATTAATTTTATTATTTCAAATTATCTTTGTTAAAGTCAAACTCAACCATCATATATTAATTGCAGAAATGTAAAAATATTAAATGTTTAAGTGTAAAATAGGAAAACGCATAATAAATACTTCTTTTTCGTAGGGGTTTATAAATGATACACCTAATTTTTATTTTAAAAACTTCATATATTAGTTCAAAATTTGATGGCTTCTGTTCTGCCATATAGGTGAATCAAAACATCAATTAGTTGTTTAAAGTACCATGTTAATGTTATAAGTAACTCCTTGCCATTCAAACAAAGTCAAATTTGTAGTAATTTTATTTTAAAATCTTAGAATTCCCAAACTGGATTTATCATTTATTCCTATGTATTGCTCTTTCTTATTTGTCGGGTTAAAATGTAGCATTGGTTATACACGTCAAATATGAATAGAATTGAATTGTGGTTTATTCCTATGCAGCTTATGACAAATGACAGGTTCGTCAGTGTTCAACATAGAGTTTTAGCAAAGCATCAAGGTCCTAGAATTTCAGTTGCATCCTTTTTCAGAACAGATACATCAAAAGTCTTTGGTCCAATTAAGGAATTGGTATCTGAAGACCGTCCACCTCTATACAGAGAAATTTCTTTAAAAGACTACATGGCACATCGTTATCCAAGTGGCATTGGAACTTCCGCACTATCACACTTCAGGTTGCATGCAATCTTGAATTCTAGATGATTTTGGAAATGGATGAGGTTTATCTCATTCTAGTTAACTTTAGGACGCGGCTAGAATTGAGAGCCATACATGATATGCTTTCTCTGAAAAATAATTAATTATGCAGCTTGGACATTAAAATTTAAATGCTTGACACAAGTATCAATATAAAAACCAATAAATTCTTTTCAGATAAGATTTTAAATTTGAATACAATTGACCTCAACATAATATTTTTGGCAAAAAAAATATCCATATAATTTGTTTTAGAGAAACTAGACTTTCTAAAACTATTTTCCTATTTTCAAGCACAAGAAAATGAGAAAAACTTTGTTTGATAATGTTCACAAAGAGTTACTTGAATGGGAAAACCCCTTCAAGTAGCAAAAAGAATGCTTTCATGAATGATTACCTAGTGTTACTTGATGATTTTACTCTTGTCTCGTTGTCTTCAAAACTCCCGACCCAATTGGCTTTACACTCCTCCAAATTCACATAAAATGCCGCCCTATTGCTAAAATCATCCATGTTAGTTGGGGCGTTTTGGGCCAAAGATTCAGAAAACTTACCCGGACGCAATCCTGTTTGTATTGCGTGGAGGGCCACCTCCAAACTTAGATCTCGGATCCGTATGGCTTGTTCGTTAAACTGTGTCTCCTTTCGTCCTTGCTTGAAGTTGACCAAGCTATGGGAGGTCTGCTGAATCGCTCGGCTAAAGGCGAACTGGGTGAGAACTTCTCCGTAAGCTCTGCGAAACATGATATGCTTTTCGGGGGAATGTGTGAGAACCAGAGTAGAGCGAATTTGGTGAGGGTGGTAAGAAAGGTTCTACATAAAAGGGCGTCTGATGCCCCAAAGATGAGAAGGTTGGTTGTGAACATGGTGAGGTGTTCTTCCGGGTCGCCTCTTCCATCACACTTTTTCATTGTAGGCGGCATGTGTAACATCCCAAATTTTAAAATAGAGGATTAATTACCGGAATAAATATTAGAAATTTGTATGTGAATTATTTAACGTCCCAAACTATCGAAAATAATTAAATTAAGAATTTTGGGAATTTGTTGGTGATTTATGGAGACCGGTTAAGCTGAAAATAAGCCCGGTTGGGATATGGGTGTCGGACCAAGTGTCTCTGATTGAGATAATATTGGTCAGGGCTGTTAAGGATAATATTGGGAATCCGAATATGTGTTTGGTATAATTTTTAGATGAAGTATCGAGCCCGAACAGAGAGCCTGTTTATGAGAAAACGATGAAGCTTTAATGAATGAGATTGAAAATAAATCAAAACCCCAATTTTCCCTTCTATTTTCAAGATGGTTTCCTTCTCCCTTGGCAAACCACACGCTACTTCTTCTCCTCTTCAATTCTCCCCCATCTCCTCTTTTCTCCTTCTTCCAAAACCCTAGCAAATTGGTGTCATCTTCCACCTTCCTTCATTTTCGTTTGGTGAGAGCTTGGAAGAGGACATGGAAGCTTGAAACATCCTCTTTCTTCTCCCTATTTTCGTGTGGTGTTCTCCTCCATTCTAGAACCCACTCTGTGTTGGGCTTGAGGTATGTATGCTCATTTTTATTAAGGTTTTGGCTATGGATATATGGCATTATATGTTTAGAAGCCATGCATGTGAGTGGATGTTTATGAGGAGCATTTAATGCATGAGTTTTAAGGTGGGTTTTCATGAGAGTAAGATTTCTTGGGGGAGTAATGAAAATGGATGCATGTATAGTTGGAAGAAGAAGAGTATTTGTGATGGTTGTTGGGTTTTAAGAAACCCTAGCTTCATAAATTTGGGGGAAATGTATAATGGGGGTAGATGAACATTTATTGTTGGAAATAAATGTAGTTTATAATGAATAATGGCCATTGGTGATGGTATTTGGTTGGTGGAAGTCATTGATGGAGAAACCCATGAATGGGTTTAGCTCTAAAATGCATAATAATAAATGGTGGCACCTAACCCATGGTGGTTATGGTGGATAAAATGAAATAAAAGAGGTTTGAGAGTTAAAATAATATAAACACCAAGTTATTGAAATATATAAGTATTTGAGTCTTGGTGGGTAAATAGAAAATTGATTGTGTAATGTGTTGTGATGTAGGAAGTGACCCCATCGACGAGGCGGAAACGTCAAACCGCGTTGATCACTACTTCACTTGAGGTAGGAGGGGGTAACTATTCTAAATGCATGATTTCATCCATTGATGATGTGAAAATATGTATGTATGATTACGTTGATGATTGTTTGAATGGATGAGGCGATGATGTTATGATTTGAATGCATTTAGAATGATAATTGTTGTGTGGCATTGTGTTTGGGATAATATTGTGATGTGGTGATGATGTTATGATGATGAAGTATGTTGATGGTTTGAGACCATGTATGAATTGAAATCTATAATATAGAATATCCCAAAGATGTGTGTATGATTTATTGAATGTGTATGCCACTAACTATTAATATGAATAAGTCTCAAAGAGAATTGGGATTGGATGAGAATGATGAGGATATTGAAATCCACCTAGTGGTGGTGGTGAATGATTGAATGTGGAGTGGCATCTAGGATGCACAGTGTGAGGATGCATTTGATTTGCATTTGCATAGCATCCATGTCATATCATTGCTGTCTATGTGGAATATTAGGGGGTTCCACTAGGCGGGCCCAGTGGGAGGGCGACTCAGTGCATGAGCGTATTGTTGTTTTTCCCCTGTGACTCGGTGTGTGAGTCACGAAGCTGTGCATATTTTGGTGACGAGGCACCCTATGTGGTAGGCCCAGTGGGCGGGCGGCTCTATGGTGAGCGAGTTACCTCGGTGTCCGACGGGGCACGGCTCTCTCGATATGTGTTCGGGAGGGGCCCGTAGCACTTGTGGTAATTGAGGCCACGATGTTGATCCGCAAGTCACGGGGTGACTAGTGCTACAAATGGGCGAGAGCGGTTTGGTACCAGTAAAATTTATGATGGTGTAAGCATGCATAAATTAAGATATATGTGTACACAATTTACTACTGCAGTAGGGGCATAGTAGCACACCTATGCTTGTCCCACAAATTGAATTGATGTTGTATTCCCACAGTCGGATCCGCATTGCTTGATGAGAAATCCTTGTGCATATGCATTAGCTTTAAGAGCATTTGCATATAGCTGGAGATATGCCTAGTTGAAAGCCCTTGGTGGCAAATGGATGAATGAGATTCAAAAAGGGAGAGAGTTTGATACTAACCCTATGTATGTAATTGGTGAATCAAATGAATATGGTTGTGGGTGTATACTTGAGATTATGAAATATGCTTATAAATGATGTATGATGTTGTGTAAGATGTACTATATGTGCAAGTATACATGTATTCCATCATAATGTATGACTTTAATTCATTTGGATTATGTTACTCACCTTCTTGTTGCTATTTTTAAGGTTGATGTAGGTATGATGTAAATCCTACCGTTTTGGAGGCCGAGTTTGAAGAAGGTAAATATGGAATAGGAATGTGTGAACCTTAGCCGGCATGAATTCGTTTTGTGAAGTATATGGTGTTCATATACTCAATTTTGTAATTAGTTGATGATTTTGGAGGTCATGGAAGAAAAATGGATATGTGTGTATGGCCAATTTTCATTCATGACCCAAATGATGTAAAGGATACATTAGTGATGCTTGATGATGTCAAGTTGAATGAAGGAATGTGTGTATGTGTGTTTGTACTATTTTATAGAGCATGTTAAATGATGTTGAATTTAGAGTATATGCATAGACTGAATGAATTGACCAAAATCTGTGGTGCATGATGATGCAAATTGAGGATTTGTGTTATGTTTGATGATTGATAAATATATTAGATGTAGAGTTTGAATTAGTATGAAATCATGACTAGAAAAGATTTTAGGGGGTAAAGATGTAGGAAGCATGTTATAAGTATACCATATGATGTGTAAGGCATGTTGAAATGAAATGAATTGGAGTAGAATGGATTTTGGCATAGTGGGTTGCATAAAATTTGAGAAATCCCACGTTTTCTGCATAACTCGCTCAAGCGAGTAAGAATCTCGCTCGAGCGAGATTGTTATGAAACAGGGGAATCGTCACTGGCCTGAATTCGCTTAAGCGAATGGCCATCTCGTCCAAGCGAGATTGATGAGGAATCAGAGGTTAGCCTCTGGACAATTTTCGCTCAGGCGGAAGGGCAGTCGCTCAAGCGAGAAGGAAAGAAATTTGATACTGGACGATTTTCGCCTAGGCGAGAGATGCCTCGCCCAAGCGAAAATCGACCAGAGAGTTACCAATGTTTCTGGAGCAATCTCGCTTAAGCGAGTCATGATCCACTCAAGCGAGATTGGTACCTGATGCATACCTCCTTCCCTCGCTCAAGCGTCTCGCTGGCTCGCTTCAGGTTTCCCTTCGCATGTCGCTCAAGCGAGACGAGGCTCGCTCAAGTGAGATGGATCCCTGATGCTCAAACCTTTCATTCGCTCAGCTTTTCTCCGCTTCGCCCAAGCGTAACCACGCTGACTCGCTCAAGCGGATGTAATCCTCGCTTGAGCGAGTGTCACCCTGTTGCATATTTTCCTTTGGTTTCAAATTTTTACATTTTTCTTTGCAATAAAATTTATTCATGCATTATTTTGAAAGGAGTTTGAACCCAGTTTGGGTCATGGAACTTCATCAATTCCTTTCTACTAAATTTTATTTTTGCGACAATTAATTTAACTGGTTCTTCCGCTGCCTCTCATTGGAAAATTACTAGGAAATTATCTTTTAAACTCTACCCTCTCATATCTTCATATATGGGAGTGGTTTATCATAGATCCAGGGGTTGCGTTTCAAAACCTAATCACTTATTTTCTATTCATTGAATAGTGATTTTAATTCACGAAAAATTGCCCCGTATTTCCGAGGGCGTCTCAGCCTGGTATCAGAGCATTGGTTGCTCTTGATACGATTATGATGGATGTTATCCATGTAATTATTACCTATGAATGACTTATGTGAGCCATGTTTGACTATTAATAGAATGTTATTAATGCTCAATGTTTGATATATGTGTATGAAACACCAAGTAGGGTAAATTCCCTAATTAAATTGAATGTGATTGAGGCATAGATGCCTGTTAAATTATATTGTGACAAGTGATGAGCATGTGATTGTTATTAAGCCTGTCCCGGCATTTCCTTTCTTATATTTGCCTTCAAGTTATGAAATACATTATGATGATACTTGTGCTAAGAATGGTTAGTGATGAATGATATATGTATATACACTGGGTAAAGAAACCTTATGTTTCTGACTGTGTTTATGTTGTGTGCATGTAGAGTTAGTGATGGCAAAATAGGCGCAATGTTGATGCAGCCGCTATGGCTGAAGCCTTTAATCATTTTGCCGATATACTTGAACGGCAACAACAACCCGTTGGTCAGCCGAATCAGGGTCTTGACCGATTCCTTAAGCGGAAGCCTTCTGAATTTCATGGAGGCTATAAACTAGAAGATGCTTATGTTTGGATCCGTGATTTGGAACGGATATTTGCTAGCATGGAATGTACCGAAGCTCAGAAGGTAGAGTATGCAGTGTTTATGATCAGGAGTGAGGCCGAATCTTGGTGGATTCTCACTCGTGGGTGTATGATTGTTGCCCACACTCCTCTAAATTGGGAGAATTTCAAGATGGAGTTTCTTAGGAAATACTTTCCTGAGAGTTATAAGAATAAGAAAGAGCTTGAATTTATGGAGCTCAAGCAAGGAAACATGGCGGTTGAGGAGTATGCATCGAAATTTGAAGAGTTATGTATGTTTTATCCTCCCTTTCAGCAAGAGGGCACTGAAGCTTCAAAGTGTGTTAAATTTGAAAATGGATTACGCCAAAAGATTAAGAAGGCGATTTGTCACCAAGAGATTAGGAGTTTTCCTACTCTTGTGAACAAGTGTAGAATCTTTGAAGAGAATGATGTTGCTCCAAAGAGTTACTCAGGGCATGATTACAAGTTGAAGGGCCAATCTTCGAGCTTCAAGAAGAAAGGCAATTTTAAGAATAATAGACACTTTGTGCGTGGTTCCTCTTCTTTTAGAGGTGGACGAGGTGGTGGAAGGCATGGTGCCAACGGTGGCCGAGGCAATGGCCAAGGGCTTCGATGTTTTCGATGTGGTGGAAATCATTTGGCTCGAGAATTTAACCATGAAGAGACAGTGGTGTGCTACAGATACAACCAACCGGGGCACATTCGTCCCGATTGTCCCTTGAATGCCACGGATGTAGTGGTACGTAATGATGCAAACCGTGGAGGCTATGGTGCTTTTAGAGGCGGTGGTTGTGGAAATGGTAATGGTGGAAGAAATGGTAACCGGAATGGTGTCAACGGTCGTGGTAATGGGAACAGCCAAGGTAATGGTAACAGTGGTCGGAATGGTCAAAATCATGGTGTTAATCAACAGATGGCTGGAAGAGTCTTTGCCGTGACCGGTGAAGAAGCTGCACAAGCTGAGGATCTTGTCCAAAGTAAGTGCCAAATACATGGTAGCATTGTGAATGTATTATTGATTCGGGTACGACGCACTCTTTTATCTCTGAAGATTGTGTAAGGCGACTGAAATTGCCAATAAGCTTAATGAAAGGTTCACTAATGGTGTCTACACCAACCGGTACTTGTCTGCGAGCGGTCACTCGATGTAGTAATGTTGAGATGATTATGGAGAATAGGAGATTCGTTGTGTCTCTTATTTGTTTACCTTTGAAGGACTTGGAAGTTATTTTGGGAATGGATTGGTTGTCTGCCAACAAGGTCTTGGTAGAGTGTCAGAATCAGAGCATTGTTTTTCCTTCTCTGAATACCGAACGTTTTAATGTGCAAGGTATATCTCAACTTCTTATGATGATCTGTTTGATCGATGGGAACGGTACGCCCCGATCCTGTGAGATCCCTATTGTTTCGAAATTTTCTGATGTGTTTCCGGAAGAGATTCCCGGATCACCTCCTCCACGTGAAGTGGAATTTTCTATCGATCTCATTCCTGGCGCTGAGCCCGTTTCCAGAGCTCCTTATAGGATGTCTTCTATGGAGTTGACCGAATTAAAGAAACAAGTGGAAGAATTACTCGAACGGGAGTTTATTCACCCAAGTGTGTCTCCTTGGGGTGCTCCTGTGTTGTTGGTGAAAAAGAAGGACGGAAGTATGAGATTGTGCGTTGATTATCGCCAACTTAACAAACTAACCATTAAGAATAAATACCCTCTTCCACGTATTGATGATCTGTTGGATCAATTGAAGGGTGCTGTTGTATTTTCAAAGATCGATTTGCGTTTTGGATATCATCAAATTCGAGTGAAGACCGAAGATATCCCGAAAATTGCTTTCCGAACGCGATACGGACACTATGAGTACGTAGTGATGCCATTTGGAGTGACGAATGCTCCTGCGATTTTTATGAGTTACATGAGTCGCATCTTCCATGAATATCTTGATCAATTCGTTGTGGTGTTTATCGATGATATTTTGGTGTACTCCAAGAGTCATGAAGAGCATGAAGGACATCTTCGTCTTGTATTGACTATTCTTCGTGAGAAAGAGTTGTATGCGAAGCTCTCCAAATGTGAATTTTGGCTGTCTGAAGTCCAATTTCTTGGACATGTTATCTCAAAAGATGGAGTTGTCGTTGATAGATCGAAAGTTGAAGCTGTAATGGCTTGGGAAAGACCGACGTCTGTGACAGAGATAAGAAATTTCCTTGGTCTTGCTGGTTACTACCGGAGGTTTATTGAGGGATTTTCCCATTTAGCCTTGCCATTAACAAAGTTGACTCGTAAGAATCAATCTTTCGTGTGGACTCGTGAGTGTGAAGAGAGTTTCCAAGAATTAAAATTGAGGCTTACTACTGCACCAGTGTTAGCATTGCCTGATTTGACGGATGATTTTGTGGTATATTGCGATGCATCTAAGCTTGGTCTTGGATGTGTGTTGATGCAAAAGGAGGGTATGATAGCCTATGTGTCAAGACAGTTGTGAACGCATGAGGTTAATTACCCCACACATGATCTTGAATTGGCGGCGGTGATGTTTGCATTGAAGTTGTGGCGACACTACTTGTATGGCTCGAAGTTTATGGTCTTCAGCGACCACAAGAGTCTTAAGTATCTTTTCGATCAGAAGGAACTGAATATGCGCCAAAGACGATGGATGGAGTTTCTAAAAGACTTTGAGTTTGAATTGAAGTATCACCTCGGAAAGGCAAATGTGGTTGTCGATGCTTTGAGCCGGAAGTCATTGCATGTCTCCATGATGATGGCGAAGGAGATGGAGTTGATAGAACAATTTAGAGATTTAAATGTGGGCGTGGAGACTTACACTCCCAAGAAGATGTCGCTTGAAATGTTGAAAGTCACAAATGAATTCCTTGAGTATGTGAAGGTACAGCAACCGAAAGACGAGTATTTAATTGAGATGAAGAAAACCCAAGAGAAAGGGAAGAATTTGTTTTTAGTAGAAGGTCAGGATGGCATTTGGCGTGTGAAGGGCCGAATTTATGTTCCCTCTAGTGGTGATGTAAGAAAATGTGTACTTGAGGAAGCTCACAAAAGTGTATTGAGTATTCATCTTGGTTCTACCAAGATGTATCAAGACTTGAAGAAGAATTTCTGGTGGCCCGGTATGAAGCGTGATGTGGCGAACTTTGTGGCGTCTTGCCTTGTTTGTCAGAAGGCTAAGGTCGAGCATTAGAGGCCGTCTGGTTATCTGAGACCTTTGGAGATCCCTGTTTGGAAATGGGATAACATAGCTATGGATTTTGTTTCTGCACTACCCAGGACTCGTGCTGGAAATGATGCTATATAGGTGATTGTAGACCGGTTGACGAAATGCGCTCACTTCTTACCTATTAATATGAAGAGTTCTTTGGAGAAATTGGCACAATTATATATAAAGGAGATTGTTAGGTTGCATGGTGTGCCGTCTAGCATCATATATGACCGTGATCCTCAGTTCACTTCTCAATTTTGGGGAAGTTTACACAATGAGTTGGATTCTAAGTTGAAACTTAGTTCCGCATATTATCCTCAAACCGATGGACAATCCGAAAGGACGATACAAAGTCTTGAAGATTTGTTAAGAGCTTGTGTCCTTGAACATGGTGGATGTTGGGAGAGATTCCTGCCATTGATTGAATTCACATACAATAATAGTTTTCATTCTAGTATTGGCATGGCACCGTATGAGGCATTATATGGAAGGAAGTGTAGAACTCCCTTGTGTTGGCTTGAAGTTTGTGAGAACTTGGCCTTAGGGCCGGAGATTATTCAAAAGACTACGGAGCAAATTAAGAAGATACAAGAGAATATGAAGATTGCACAAGATAGGTGTGAACACCTCTTTTGGCCCGGTCCAAGTGGAATGAATCTTTTTATACTGAATTCTAATTCAGAGTGGTCAGATTCAAGTAGAATGGCTCCAAAATAATTAGAACCCAGCGAAATAACTCAGAATGAAGCTATTTCAAGTGAAATACAGCCCTGGTGGGATCAAATCCGAGTGAAACTACTCAGAATGGATCAAATCCGAGTGGAATATGCTCCTGTTGGATTAAATCCGAGTGAAATTACTCAGAATGGAGAAAATCCGAGTGAAATTACTCAGAATGGGCCCTGGTGGAGGCAAATCCGAGTGAAATTACTCAGAATGGATCAAATCCGAGTAGAATATGCTCCTGTTGGATTAAATCCGAGTGAAATTACTCAGAATGGAGAAAATCCGAGTGAAATTACTCAGATTTGGGCATGTCCGAGTGGAGTATGACTTGTTGGGTGGGAAATCCGAATAAAGACTCAAAAATGGATCAATCCGAGTGGAGTATGACCTGTTGAGTTTAAATCTGAGTGAAATGACTCAGATTAGATGTAAATCCGAGTGGATAATTTCCTCTCAGATGCATTCCGAGAGAAAATGCCAGTTTACAAGCCTTATTGCAAAGAATGTCAATTCCGAGTGGAAGCTGTCTCACTACAATCATTCCGAAATTCAAATTTCCAATTCTGAGTGGAAAGAGAGCCATTCAGAATGAAAAATGACCCTGTTAGAGGAGAATCCGAGCGGAAGATCCCCTACTGCAACCAATCTGAGTGGAAAAAGGGACTAACTTTGAATGGATGCTGCCCAAAGTTATTTTCCGAGTGAAAGGATTGCTGATTGAAGTAAATCCGAGTGAGTATCACTCAGTTGGAAGGAAATCCGAATTAAAATACCCAAATTCAAACTTCTGAGTGAAACTGTCCAAGATTCCATTTTCTGAATGGAAAGCAAGGCTGAATCCGAGTGCGTGGAAGTTTACTTCCAAACCGGTTGACAACATGCCGAGTGAAGCTTCAAGCATAAGGATTGCCAAGTGCCAAAACTAACTGAATCATTTCTACCACTTCCGAGCCATCACTTGTACCACTTCCGAGTCCTTTAGGCCAACCGACACCGAGTGAGTCATTTTACCCAATTTCCGAGCCAATATTAGTCGGAACCGACTGACACTCCAAACCAGTTGACCCTCTTCAAACTAATTCCCTCTCATCCCTCCTCAAGCCAATTACCGAGCACATTTCCACCAATTTTGACTCGTTTTCGAGTCATCTTTTACTTATTTCTGACTCGTCCTCTAAATCAATTACCGAGCTACTTCTCACCTAATCCTGAGTCCTTTTAAACCCCATTCTCACTCGGAAAAGGAGTATTTTCACTCGGCTTTCTATGGAAATGCTTCATTCCAGTCGGAATTGACTCCCAATGTGGACGAATACTGACTTGGAGGCTGATCCGAGCCATCCTAACTCGGATTGACACTATTTTCACTCGGATTTCAGCCTTCTTCACTCGGATTTCAGCCATCCCCTCTCGGATTACACATACTGACCTGGATTCCACCACCCAAGTGGATCCAGGAATCCTGGGGTGGCTGGCAGACAAGGGGCAGAAGTGGAGGAATTAAAAATTCCAACCAGCCGCTGTCCCCCACTACCAAGACCGAGTGGAAGCCTGAGCTGGCATTCCACTCGGAGTGGAAGGCTGAGCTGGTTTTCCACTCGGAAAGGGCTATAAATAGAGGGCTGAAGCTTTCATTCCTGGTTACACACACAATATACGCGTCCAGCACCCTCACCATTCCTTTCTCCTCCTTCCTCTATCCAGCACCCTCACCATTCCTTTCTCCTCCTTCCTCTCTCCATCAGCCAACTCCGTCCTTTCCCCTCAACACAACACCGCCCAGTACTTCATTCCTCTCAGCCAACACCGTCCAGCAACTCTATTGTCCCTCAAGCCACAACACCATCCCTTTCTCCCAAAACACCCAACCGTCCTTACCAAAACCGACCTCCTCACCCCTTCTCCTACACACCGTCCCTTACACACCGTCCAGTACCCCCCTCAAGTCCACCAAATCCGATCTCCTCACTCCTCTCAACTCCAACACCGTCCCTCTTCTCACTCTGTCTCACTCGGTAATCACTTCTCACTCGGTAAGCTACTGCTCTCACTCGGTTTCTGCTATTTCCACTCGATTTTACCATTTTTTACTCAGTTTTTCCTCGTCCTCACTCAGTTTTCTGCTTTTATCACTCGGTATTTCATTTTTTACTCGGTTTTTGCCATTTTCACTCGGTTTTTGCCATTTTCACTCGATTTTTCTCTCTTTCACACTCGGTTTTCACTCATTTTTCCCTCTGTTTTCAGAATTTATTGTTTCCTTTTCTCTGTTGTAGCTTCTGCTACCTTTCTCCTTTCGTTTCATAGTAAAATATAATAAAGGGAAATAAATGATTCCTATGTTTTCTTTCAAATCTAAATAAAAATCAAAAAAAGAAACAAATCATTTTTAAACAGTGTCGTACGGGAGCACTCCCATCTACACAACCTCTTTAGGATTCGTACACGTGCGAAGAACTTCGCCTTGTACGAGCTCCCCACCTCAGTGACATCCATCATCATCTCCCAAGTCTTTTCCTAAAAGAAAAACACTCAGAACTACGTAACCCTGATTTCTTGATGATTCAAGAATACGTAGGAGCAGGACTTCAACTCCTGTCGGGCCCGTCTTTCTTATTCTTTTTTCTGCTGATTTATTTCCTTACTTCCATGTTTCTTTCATAAATGTTCTTTTTTGGTTACCTCCGTGAAAATCAATTTAGACGTGACGTCTTGTTGATTTCCCCCTAGTTTTTGCTCAAGCCTCGCCATAATTCATAGGGAAGGGATACTTAGGACGAGACGTCCCGCTTATCTCTCTCCTATCCCTGTCTTTTTTTATTCAAGGATGTATAATTTAGGCGTGATGCCTTATTAGCATTCTCTTCCCTTCTCTGTCTCATATCGAAGTCAAGTTTAATTCGGATGAAACGTCCTGTTGACCTCGCTTCGATATTTTATGTTTGTACAGTTCTTTTACTCTATTCCGTCCTTTCCAAATATAAAATACAACAATAAAAGGGGAGAAATAAAACATCTTTTGTAAGGCTATTCATGTTGCGCGTTTTCAATCTTGGTACTGTTTTTGACAGGCGATGTAGGGTGCTAATACCTTCCCTACTCGTAACCGACTCCCGAACTTAAATCTCAATTTTTAACCAGTGCTTTATTGAACTTAGTTTTTTCCAATGTTTTTCCTATGGATAAAAATGTTGGTGGCGACTCCCTGTTTCACTCGAAGCCCTCTCTCTTTCTCGCCGCGCCGTCGCGATCCAGGTTGCGACAGATGGCGACTCCACTGGGGACACTTAAGAGAGTCAGGCCAGTTTGGTTGAAAGCGTATTTTTATATATAGCCTTTGTTAGATGGGATTTCTTCCCCTTGTTTATTTTCCGTAAATTGTTGTGAATGTTTGTTCTTGTTTTAATTGTATCTTGTTATCTGTTTTTGTAACGTCCTAAATTATTTTTACATTTATTTTTATTCAAACGATTACATTTTACAATAAATCTTTTCCTTTTCCTTGAAAATTTATCGATATTTAGAGAAAAACAATTTAATATGAACACAACGGATAAGAGAAAGGAAATCAGGGCGTCTCACTTGCGCGAGGCCCCTACTCGTCTAAGCGAGATTCCGGACTCTCACTTAGACGAGGTGCTGTTCGTTGAACGAACACCTTTCACACATCGGAATATACAAACATACAACCGGTCTCACAAAACTTTACTCTAAAAATGGTTCGGTGAACCCAAAGAGTTACCATGAAAACAAATGCAAATAACAGTGATATATTTTAAAATATAGTTTTACATATGATCCGGTCTTAACTAAACACAACAGTAATTATAATAAGAAGTATTTTTATACACAAATAAGACTCTTTAAATAGTCACTCAAATTCATCTGGACCCTGGCATCGTTCTCCCCCTTGGCCCAGCTCCACGGCTTCTTCCCCCTCCCTGCCTCTGGTTACTAAAAAAAATATGCAAGGGTGAGTGTTTGGCATAATAATTAATTTAGAACGGATCTTAACAAATACACATGCATATCTATACATACACATCAATCATTACTTCTAAATAAACATACCGAAACATAGAGTATTTCAGGCAGTAACTGTATTAAACCAACCACACAATTCCATCCATTTCCTCACATTCATCGCATTCATTACATGCATCACATTCATTACATACATCACATTACATACATCATGATCACAACTGACTCTCATGCAATCTGACTCCTAGTATCCGGATACTAAAGGATTGGCCTTCAGCTAGGGGTCCTACTTGACACCCCGTGAACCCTGCTTGGTTCACTGAGTCCTGCTTGACTCTCCACCTCGACCACTGGGTCCTACTTGACCACTGGGTAGCTCAACTGGGCACGAAAACCACGGGAGCCGGAAATGAGGGGCTATCATATACCGTCGGCCATCCCATACCACATAATCATTCAACAATTTACCTTTCATAATGATATCAATTTTCTCATCCCTCGGGTAGCCTGCTTGCTAACCCAGAGTCGCATAACACTGATCATTTCACATTAGATATCAATTTTCTCATCCCTCGGGTAGCCTGCTTGCTAACCTGGAGTCGCATAACACTGATTACGTCAATATTAAATATTTCAAGATCATGCATGATAACTCAACCACACACCCAATTCTCAACTCATCAATGTACACTATCACACATGCACAAGTATAAACACACACCACGTTTAGTAACATTTTCCTTAACCCGTTTACGCAACCCAAGGACCTGAATTAGAAGCGAGTCCTATTCTAATTAATTATAACCCGAACACCCCCCTTACTCTGATTCCACGCTTCGATGATCTGTTCTTTGTGTCGATTCTTTCCTCCGAGCACTGGTTTCGCAGTGTCAACTCCTTCACTCAGTCTTCCGCTGTTTAGCCTACTACCTACGAATCATGAAGTATAGCTCATCACCTCCACGCCCCTAGTTCATGGACAACACCTGGACTCACACTCACCAGAGGAGTGGAGAACAACCACGAATATAGCCATGCATGGCTCTTAACGGCTAAAGAATAAAAGAAATAAGGGAATCACAATTGGGTTGGATCAGTAGACTCACCTTGAAGTCCCGATCACAGGAAAGAGGTTAAATTGAAGTTCAGACGCAAATGGAGTCTCACTCCAGTGCATGCAGATCAGCGTTAAGAGAGAAGAGAAAAACGGAAGAGAAGGAACAAACTGATAGCAAGGTAACTTGTGAATAATCCAGAGGGAAGGAAGAGAATCTTCTTATATATATGTGGCTCGTGGCAAGATCGTCTTTTCCTTTATTTTATTTGTATTCTTACTAAATTTAATCAATTTCACTATTTTAAAATATTGCATAGTTATCAAATCAATTACACGTGTCTATTCCCCCAACGTCTAAGTAGTCACGATCCTCAAATAATTCGCAAGAGTATAGGCCCGATATAAATATCGGCCCCGCCGTCCTAACTCAATGTTCATACCTCGGAAATCCGAGCTACAACTTGAGAGGTCGGATATATCATCCGCTCTCGACTCTTTGTCACACACACCCGTTGTTTCAGTTAGTATGAGGTTGATCCGGGCTACGACACCGTGTGAGGCGCTCTCCTCACAATGGTTGGACCAGACCGCCTAGCCCTGCCCGCTCTTCCTTACTCATCCGATCTTCAGCTATGCCTGTCCGTGCTTCTGAGACCGATCTAGACACCGGCTCAAACAAAATAAATACTAAATAGAATTTCTAAGCATTCACTAACATATCCCATTTCATAATTTTCATTAAAATATCAGGGATGTTACAGTTTTATTGTTTGTTTTGTATGTCTGTTGAACCCTAGGATAGAGGACCATATTACTTTCCTGTAATTATTGAACCCTAGGGTAGACGACTTTGTATATTTGTTCTGTGTTTGTTCTCTGTGCAGAATGGGGTAAGGTAAAAAGGTATTGAATGCCCTTTCACACACTACACTCACAAATTACTCGCACACACTTATGAGTGGCGCCCTATACCCGGGCCCCAAATGGAACTTAAGTTAGGAGGGGTTGGTATACGGAATCGTATAGGATGTACTTCCTATCCGGTGATCGTGAGAACCCCAACTAGAGTTTGACCTCTTGTGACATACGCACCTAGTGGTTCCCCACTGTTGCGTCCCTGTCATGGGTAGGATCTTGGCTCTGGTGACCTTCTAGAAGTCTAGTATAAGCCACCCGGTGTGAAGAGTCACTTTTAGACAAGCCCTAGGGTCCAGAGAAAACCTTCAACAAAACCTGACTTAGGCCACGAAAGGGCAAACTTTACTTTACCTTATGTCATTTTCGCTTTCCTGTTATTAAAAAGGGATTATCTATCATCCAAAGATCCGCTTAGTCTTGGAAAATCTTTGGAACACACAAGTATTCTTTGGGTGAATGGATAATCCTCTCTTTTTTGTCATGTATCTCTGAGTCTGAAGTCATAGGTTCTCCTAATCGTCAAAGGAAAAATCCACAAAAAAATTATACTTCATTTCCCTCAGGTTGAAGTGGCAATGACAATTTGGAAAACCTACGACTTTTGAGCTCGCATGAGTTTTAGAAAGCCATGTTCCCCCCATTTTTTTAACTTCTATCAAATCCTTGGGAGGAACATTGATCTTTAGGACTTGATAATAACTGATTCCATTCTTTGCCTTGATGTTCGCAGGGAACGATTCCGAATTTGTCGGTATTTCTAAGACAGTATGGAAATTAACATGGGACACAGTAATTGTGATATAGGGGTGACTGAATTAAAGAAGTTATTGCACCTCAAGGCTAGGAAGGTCAATACTGACAGTTTACAAGCACTAGGGAGAAAACTGAGCTTGACACAGAAGATGACTTTCGCAAAGAAGTATGGGAAGATCCTGAAACTTTTGGAGGTAGACGTCCAAATAGAAGCCATCACAGCTCTGGCTCAATTCTATGACCCACCTCTCCGCTGTTTCACTTTTCAAGACTTTCAACTGGCACCCTCCATAGAAGAGTTTGAACAAATATTGGGGATGCCAGTAGAAGGACAGATTCCTTACCGCCACCTGGACCATCATGCGTCAGTCACCTCGGTCGCTCGTATTTTGAAGGTCCATCCTGAAATGTTAAAAGGAGTACAAATGAACAGAAACCAGATTCCCGGATTCACAAGGGAATTTCTGGAGAAACACATGCATGTCCTGGCAGAGAGGGAAGAATGGGAAGCTTTCATCGATACCTTGGCTCTCACTATCTACAGAGTTGTCTTATTCCCTAACTTAGACAACTACGTAGATTATGATGCTATAGGTGTCTTCACCGCTCGCAAGCATAGACTGGAAAATCCCGTCACAGCAGTATTGGCCAATGTCTATTGCACCTTGGAATTCTGCCATACCCAAGGAGGAAAAAGGATTATTTGTTGTTTGCCTGTTCTGTATGTGTGGCTCACATCCCACGCTTTCCATCAACTATGCAAAGCCGAGTGTCCCATCTCTGATTTGAAATTGTGTCATTTGGCAATGAAGAATGGGCGTGAATGGGCCAATCACCTTGTGGGCCTTACAGCAGAAAAGGTGAGATGGTGTCCTTAATGGCTAGAAGTTGAGTCCATCATTTATAGCTGCGGAGGATATCCAAATGTTCCTCTAATGGGTACACAAGGTTGCATCAATTATAATCCTGTTATTGCTAAGCGGCAGTTGGCTTATCCTCTACTTGGGCCGCCGGACGAAGCACTGCTTACTCCTTTCATTTTGTACTATGTGAATGGGAATTACACCTCCACTATTTGAGACATAGCCAATGCCTGGAAGAAGGTCCATAGGATGGGCAAAGAACTGGGAGCACGAAGCCATGTCGTAAGAATTGAATACTTAGATTGGGTGGTGAACAGAGTCTCCATTGTGAAATTGCCTTTTAAGGGCCCTTCATACCAACTTGTGGACACAGTTCCTCCGCCATGCATTATGGAGGACAAGGTTACCATATCGCTAAGAGCCCAAATAGAAGAGCTGAAGGTAAGGAATCAAGAACTGGAAGAAGACCTCTTGAAATGCCAACAAGAATGCGCCCTCCATAGGAAAGAGAACTCCGAAGGAAGACATGCTATGGAAGAAATGCGGAAAAAGAGAAAGATTGACGAAGATTACAGAATAAAACAAGATCAATGCCTTCGGGCGGCCAATTTGCAGCTGAAGATTAAGGGTCAGCAGAGCGATGCTGTATTGGCCGAAAAACAAATTTTAAAAGACATGCTGGTACAATCCAAGGAGAAGGGAAAGGAGGCTTTGATGCAAAAAGAAATGCTACAAACCCAAGTCCACAAATTGGAGCAACAGCTTGATGAAACGATGAGAGCTTATGAGCAAGAAATACATGCTGAACAGAAGAAAACCCTTGATGCCGAACGCCGCTGCCAAGAAGCCACACGAGTTTTGGGGACTGAGTTAGCTCAACAGGATGAAGTCATTCATTTATGGATGGATCGTTTCGCCAAGTTGGCATACCTATCCAATGGAATCTTGGAAGATTTTCCCTCAATGTTGAAGCAGGCCGAAGGCATGGTCAATCCCCTATCCACCCCAAAGGAGATATCATCATTTTTGAACTATTGTCAAGAAAGACTTTGCAAAATGAAAGTCATGATTGCCCAAGCTAGGAATGGCTGAATATTATAACTGTATCTTTCAAGTAACATTGTACCTTTACAGATGAATGGAATGATGAATTAATTTGCCTTCACAGTTGTCTCATGTTAATTTCCAATATACTGTTATACTGAGTACTTTTGAATGCGACGTTCTGGGGAAAGGTCAAGGAATACGTGTCGAATTCGGAATTGTATCCCGCGTATCCCCATTTATTTTTCTTTTGTCTTCTTTAACTGTTCCCTTTATTTTTCTAACCATTTGTCGTGATTCTTTAGACACTACGGGCAAGCACCCTTACGCGACCAGGCTCAAAAAGAAACTCATGGCCGACATGGAACAAGAAAATGAAAACCTGCGAGCTGAGGTTAATCAATTGAAAGAACAAATGGCTGAAATGGCCAAGATGTTTGAAAGGAGGATCGCAGAAAGGGATTCTTTAGCGGAAGTTGAAAATGCTAGGCAGCAATCTCCCATTCTCTAACACGCTCAATGTAACACCCCTATTTTTATTTTTATATTACAATTTTGAAGGAATTAAATTATGGTTCTTTAGAACTTTTTAACCTACGTATTATTTATGATTTTTTGGAATTTTTTGGAATTTTGGAATTTTTTTAATAAAATAATATTTTAAATAATTTTAAATTCATATAAGTGACTTAAATTAAAAATATTTACAAGAAAGTGAATTGAAATTATAAGAAAATTTTCTAAAATCCGTTTCAAGTAGACTTATCTAAAAATTATCGGTTTGAGAAAAATCTTGATTTTTTCCAATCGTTAAAAAATTTGAAACGTATCAATAAATTTTTATTAACAGAAAATTTTAGATTTTTAAAATTTCAGCTTTATATTACTTATTATAAAATTAGTAGGGACTGATATAATATCGCTAAATTTCAAAAAGGACTCATTTCGAATATTTAAAATATACCGAGTGAAGGGTTACTATTTAACTTAATAATTTTGCCGATAAATACTATGCAAATCACTGTGCATGTATGAAATTTTCAAAAGATGCACAGTAACCTGGAATAAAAAATTCAAAAATGCATAGTACTTTTATATTAAAATAATAGAATGCATAGTAAATTTTTTTCCTATAAATACCGAAGGATTTCTTCTTTAGAATTCACAATTTCAGATTAAGTTTTCTTAATATAGTAGTGTTAGTGAGATAGTGGTGGAAGTGAGAGAGAGAACAAAAGTTTTTGGAGAGAAGGTTCTGCCAAAATCCTAAGGTAAGAATACTTCTCTTTTATATTTTTTGGGTTATTTTCATATCGTTTTTAGAAATCTGTTATTATACTGAAAATAATATTATTTTAAGTTACTATTTTGCATAGTAAACACTATTTTAATAGTAAATTACTATTTCAATAGTAAATTACTATTCAAATAGTAAATTACTATTTACTGTTACTATTTACCGTTACTATTCACGATTTACTATTTACCGTTACTATTCACGTTTTACTATTTACTGTTACTATTCACGTTTTACTATTTACTGTTACTATTCACGATTTACTATTCACTATTCACTATTCACTATTCAAAATTTACCATTTCTGTTTTAAGTAGTAATCTTAATCTTCGTCTTATGCTTATACTGAAATAAGATTGGTATTAATATTTTTAGAAATCGGAGGCGCAAAGCAAATCCATTTTGGGTAACAATTCAAGGTAAGGGGGAGTGAGATAAGAAGTATAATATGAAAAGACATAAGAATAATGGGAGGAGTCCCCTACTCCTTTTAAATTTAATAATATTATTATTTTAAAATATTAACTTTTTAACTTAACATTTTTAATAAATTTTAAATTAAATATCCGGTTTAACTAACTCTAACATACCTATGCAAAAACTTAGACCATTATGACCTATATGGACTGGACTATACCTATGCAAGGACTTGGACCATTATGACCCATATGGACTGAACTATACCTATGCAAGGACTGGATTATATGGACTTACATATACCTATGCGAGGAATTGACCAAAAGGACTAAAATTGACTATATTAATAATCATTAAATTTTGTATTATGATATGTATTAATGATATTTAATTGATTTGATTATGATTTGATTATGATTGATTGATTGATGATATTTAGTTATGATTGATATTGTTTGATTTTGATTGATGATATTGTAATGTGGAGTTTGAGCATATAGCGAGCATGACGGAAAGCTAAAATTCAGTAAGAATTTCTTACCTTACTCTTTAAATTTTATTATCTTTTATTTCTTCTTAGAAATTATTTTTAACTTTATTTTCAATATTTAGAATAAAAAAAAATTAGTATTTATTTTAGAAAGAAAACATTTTATGAGAATTTATTTAATTAAATCTTGAGTTAAAGAAAAATTTTGTAATTTTAAGTATTTTTGGTTAATAATTATTCTCTTTCAATAAAACAAAAAAAAAATTTAAAAGAAAATTATTTTATTTTTTTCCAACTTAATAACTAAATATATTTGGAAATAATTGAGATTCCTAAATTTAATTTTGTTAAGATTTAATTTGAGAAAGATTAGGTAAAGTTTTATATGATAAAGTTTTTAGATATTTAAGGCTTAGAAACTCAATTTCCGCGAGATTTGAAAACTGTACCAAATTTATTTATGTGGGACAGAAATTCAGAGAACTGAGAAAATGTACAGTTTATTGAAATGATATTGTAAACCTTTAAGGGATTTAATAATTGAGTTTCTAAAAGCCTTAACCAACTCAATACGCGAGTAGTTCATGCATCATGGATAATGAAAGTGAAATGAAATAATATTGTCTGGGGACGGATTATAGAAACCGAGGATACATTAGAGGAGGCTTAATTACGAGCCTTGGGATGAGAGAGTGTGAAAGGGTGCTTCAGGGGACCTGGGGTAGCTCCCTAGTGTCGGGTACTTTCACAATAAAAACTTTCTCAATCTGACTAGTCTCTAAGTGTTTCCATGCCAGTTGAGCTGTTCATATTATTATTATCCGGACTTATGGAACAGTGTAAACTCCTGGTTGGCCCAGTGCAAATTAAAATTTAAGGGCCTACATATATAGGTAAGTTATGATGAAGATATTGCATAACATTCATGCATTCATAATTGATTGTGTATGTGATTGTGATTTATATTATTATGTATTGGTTGTGAAAACCCTTTGTTGCTTATGTCTTATTCGGAAATATTATATTCTGTTTCTCACTCCTTTCTCCGTGTTTTTGTTTCATATATTCTAAATTGATGATTCAGAGTGAAGGATCGAAGAATTTCAGCAGTAAATATAGCACGTTCTAGAAAGGGAGCTCGGTATGAATACCGTGGTCCAATGAATAAATAATGTTAATAAGTAACTGCTTCTGGGCCATGGAGTTTCCTCTCTTTCTTATAATGTTTAATGTTTATTTTCTTCGGATGAATGTACAAATACTTTATAAAGTTTTAATAATATTTGTGAGGTATTTCAGAAATAATGTATATAATTTATTCCGATAATTTCTTTTTAACAATTATATCTTTAGAAAAAAAATTACGAATTTTTCTAGAATTTATTAAGGTGTAACAGAGGGTGTTACAAAGTGGTATCAGAGCAGTTAATCCAATAGGCCTGGGGAAAAGGTCTATTGATGATGCATGATTTATCTCTAATTCTCCATTTTAAATGTGTATAATTTGCCATCACTTAGTGTGTAACATATTGCATTTTAACACATTTTTATCATTTGATCTTTATGTAATATTTGATTGTTAATTTGTGCCAAAAGAAAATAGATCAAAGAAACTCAAGAATGCCAATCCAAAATGAAGATCAAAGTGCCTAAGGATCAAAGGAACCAAGAAATATTCAAAAAGATCTCAAGAAGGGTGAAAAAGTATGCAAAACATGGAAAATCAGGTGTATGAATCGATTCATCCATGCTTGAATCGATTCATACGAATAAAAATGCCCAAGAATTGAAATATTTGAGCTATGAATCGATTCATTCTGGTTTGAATCGATTCATACGTCTGAATCTTGCAAAAATTGGCTTTGAATCGATTCAGGAGGAGTTTTAAAGGCAATGAATCGATTCTTTCCCTAAATGAATCGATTCATACGGTTATTTTTGGCCCAGGATTGCATTTTGCACGCATGAATCGATTCCTCCCACCAATGAATCGATTCATGAGTAAATAATTGGCCCAGAAACACGTTTTCAAGCTTCTGGAAGGTGGGCAAAGCACTGAGATGGTGGGAAATGCACTGAAGATGATAATGGAGCACCATGGATTTGATTATTGAAGAGTGCTCCTTCCATTGAAATTTTTTTTATGGCATAATTTTGCTTTTGAGTTCCTATAAATAGGCACAAGAGGAAGGCTTGTAACACACCATTCATTCTTCAATTCCTCCCTCATTCATACGTTCTGTTTCTCTTCTCTGTTGGAGTTTCTCCAGCAATTTCTTCATTTCCGGGTTAGTTTCTTTGTTTGTAGTTGTAATTATGGAAGGCTAAAACCCTTAGATTGATTTTCTTGGAGAATGTTGTAATGTAATTTTGAGGTCATTAATTTTAATATAGTATGCTTTTATTATTGTTATTTCTTCATAATCATTCTCTACTTATTTAATTCCATTTTGTTTAATTGAATTTGTATGCTTAATCGGTTTAATTATTCAAATGGAGTAAAATAAGATTTCAAATTAGAATGGATTAAGGAAATATGCATGCTTAATGAATATTTTCATAATCACTTTTAATAATTATGGTTTGCTTAATTCCATAATTTGAGAATAGATTATGTATATAGGCGATGTTCTTATGTATGCTCAATAATTCCTAGATTTTAAGATCTTGACTCCTTTTGCTTAATTAGGATGCTTGATTAAAATATTCATTTTTAAATGAAAGTAAAGGAATTGTGAATTGAAAAAGACGCTTAGTTGATCAATTCAAATTGAGCTAAGAAATTAACATTAATAAGTATACAAGTTATCTTTAGTGAACCAAGGATAAATTTATTTACAATACTCCAAGAAAATCAATCGCTTGTTATTTATTGTTTTAAATCCTTTATTTACTTTGTTTTAATTGTGACAACAAAAAGCAATCAAAACCCCCCCAATTTGTATGTTAGTGAACTTATGTTTGTAAAATTTTTTAGTTGTTTAGTTTTTATTTTTAATTGTTAAAAAAATTAGTTTAAAACTTGATTTTTCCTAAATTTTTGTGTTGATCCTTGAGAGAACGACCTAGGTTGACACCCTAGTACTACGTTAATTAATTTTAATGTACTAATTTGACAGAATAACGACTGCAAAAATTGTAACGTCAAATTTTGGCGTCGTTGCCGGGGATCAACGATCTTTAGGAAAAACTCTTGTTTTAAATTAATTTTTTTATTATTATTATTAAAAATTAAAAATTTAATAAAAAAAATTTTTTTTTTTTTTTTGTTTGTTTGTTTATTTTATTTCTTTTGCATGATTTAGGATTCTTATGATTTATTGCTCATCATGATCAAATATCTTGTTGTATGCTATGTATGACTAGAAGAACTTTTGAGCATTTATATTCATTTGATCCTGAAATTGAAAGAACTTTTCATAGGTTAATTAGAGAAGCTAGATTTAATAATAATTTTGTTGATATTGATAGTGATAGTATTTTTTCTGAATCTGTTGAAAGTAGTACTGCTAGTTTTTCTGATATGGCTGAACCTCGTGAGAGAACTCTTAGAGAACTAGCTGCTCCTGAATTCACTTACGAAAGTTTGTGTATTCAATATCCTGATGAGGATGTCCCTTTTATTCTTAAGACCGGACTTATACACCTGTTGCCTAAGTTTCATGGTCTTGCGGGTGAAGATCCGCACAAACACCTCAAAGAATTCCACATTGTGTGTTCCACAATGAAACCCCAAAACGTTCAAGAAGACCATGTCTATCTTAAAGCGTTTCCTCATTCTTTAGAGGGTGTTGCTAAGGATTGGTTGTATTACCTTGCTCCAAGATCAATCACAAGTTGGAATGACTTAAAGAAAATGTTCTTGGAAAAATTCTTTCCTGCCTCTAGAACAACTGCAATCCGTAAAGACATATCTGGCATTAGGCAACTCTCTGGAGAAAGTCTTTATGAATATTGGGAGAGATTTAAAAAACTCTGTGCAAGTTGCCCTCACCACCAAATTTCTGAACAACTTCTTCTTCAGTACTTCTATGAAGGTTTACACCACGTTGATCGCAACATGATTGATGCGGCAAGTGGAGGAGCTTTAGGAGACATGACTGCTGCTGAAGCAAGAAATCTGATTGAGAAAATGGCATCCAACTCTCAACAATTTGGTGTGAGAAATGATTCTTTCAAACCTATGTTTGATTCCAATTCTAGTTCATCTGGAATTAAATTGGAGAGCAAACTTGATGCTCTCACCACTCTAGTCACACAATTGGCAGTAAATCAAAAATCCATGACTGCTAAAGTGTGTGGAATCTGCTCTTCACAAGAGCACCCCACTGATTGTTGTCCTTCTCTACAAGAAAAGGATAATAATAGTCCCCAAGCCTATGCAGCTAACATCTACCATGATAGACCTCCACCACAACAAAACCATGACCTTTCCACCAATAGATACAATCCAGGTTGGAGGAACCATCCAAACTTGAGATGGGGTAACCAACAACAACAAAATCCCCAACCTTCATTTCAAAACAATGCACCAACCTTCCAAAGACCGACACCTCAACCACCCACAAGTGGCCCTTCTTTGGAGGATCTGGTGAAACAAATGGCTGCACAAAACTTGGAGTATCAACAGAGGAATGATGCTACCATCCAGAGTTTAAGCAACCAAATTAGGCAATTGGCTTCATCATTAAGCCAGTTGCAATCTCAAAACTCTGACAAATTACCATCTCAACCAGCTGCAAATCCAAGAAATGTGAGTGCAATTCAGTTAAGATCAGGTAAGAACCTTGAAATACCCATACCTAAGGAACCTGAGAAACAAACAGATGTGCCCACAACAGTTGATAATGATGTGCCCTCTTCAAGCACAAGCAAATCTGAGATGCAACCATCCCAAGTTCCACCTCATATCCCTCTTCCTTTCCCACCAAAAGCAATTCCAAGCAAGAAGATGGAAGAAGTGGACAAAGAAATTTTGGATACTTTCAGGAAAGTGGAAGTGAATATACCTCTTCTTGATGCAATCAAGCAAATTCCCAAGTATGCCAAATTTCTGAAGGAGTTGTGTACTCACAAAAGGAGACTCAAGGGCAATGAAAGGATAAGCATGGGAAGAAATGTATCTGCACTGCTTGGTAAGGAAAATATCCCTGAGAAATGCAAGGACCCAGGTACGTTTTCTATACCCTGTATCATAGGCAATAATAAATTTGAAAATTGCATGTTAGATTTAGGAGCTTCAATAAATGTTATGCCTATGTCTGTTTTTAAATCTTTGTCTCTTGGAAATTTACAACCTACTGGTGTAGTAATTCAGCTAGCCAATAGGAGCACTGCCTATCCTGCTGGAGTTATAGAGGATGTTTTGGTTCAGGTAGAACAGCTTGTTTTCCCTGCTGACTTTTTCGTACTTGATATGGAAGAAGGTATGCCTCAAATTCCTGTTCCTATCATTTTGGGAAGACCATTTTTGAAAACAGCTCGAACCAAAATAGATGTTTATTCTGGAACTCTCTCTATGGAATTTGGTGACACGAGAGTTCAATTTAATATTCTTGATGCCATGAAATATCCATCTGAAAATCATTCTGTTTTCCAAATTGACATTATTGATGAACTAGTTTTTGAACATTTTTCTAATGTTGATTTGGAATACATGGATGATTCAAACAAATGTTTTGCATGCAATGATTCTGGAAGTTGTGATATTTGTGCTGAAATTGATAGATACATAAATTATGATTCAGAGTCTTTAGATATACCTGTTAACCATAAGGAGCTGTATGCAGGATTTCAAGAAAATTCTAACAAAATTTTTGAGGTGCAAACAGCAGAATCAAAATCTACTTTGTTAGTTCCATCTGTTTTGCAGGCACCAAAGTTAGAATTGAAACCCCTACCTGAGAACCTAAAGTATGTATACTTAGGGGATAATGAACAGCTCCCGGTGATAATTTCCACTTCTCTTGATGAAAATCAAGAAGAAAAATTGTTACAGGTATTGAAAAGACATAAGAAGGCTATAGGATGGACATTGGCAGACATTCCTGGAATTAGTCCATCCATGTGCATGCATAGAATATTTCTGGAGGAAAATACTAAAGCAGTAAGACAACCCCAGAGGAGACTCAACCCTGTAATCCTTGATGTGGTTAAGAAGGAGATCACCAAGCTTCTACAAGCAGGAATCATTTATCCTATCTCTGATAGCCAATGGGTGAGTCCAATTCAAGTGGTTCCTAAGAAAACAGGGATCACAGTTGTGAAAAATGAAAAGGATGAATTGATCTCAACTAGAGTGCAGAATAGTTGGAGAGTCTGTATTGACTACAGGAGACTTAACCAAGCAACAAAGAAGGACCATTTCCCTTTACCCTTCATTGACCAAATGCTTGAGCGTCTCGCAGGTAAGTCTCACTACTGTTTTCTTGATGGATTCTCTGGATATTTTCAGATTCACATTGCACCTGAGGATCAAGATAAGACCACATTCACCTGTCCCTTTGGCACATTTGCTTATAGGAGAATGCCATTTGGCCTATGCAATGCTCCCGGAACTTTTCAAAGATGCATGATAAGTATTTTTCATGACTTCATTGAAAATTGCATAGAGGTGTTTATGGATGATTTTACTGTCTATGGATCTTCATTTAATGCATGCCTTGATAGTCTTGATAAAGTTTTAAACAGATGTATTGAAACTAACCTTGTCTTGAACTATGAAAAATGTCATTTTATGGTAAAACAAGGAATAGTTTTAGGGCATGTAATCTCTGAAAAAGGAATTGAGGTAGATCCTGCTAAGGTAGAAGTTATATCACATTTGCCTTACCCCTCTTGTGTTCGAGAGGTTCGTTCTTTTCTTGGCCATGCAGGATTCTACAGAAGATTCATAAAAGATTTCAGCAAGAAGGCTAGGCCATTATCCAGTCTGCTTCAAAAGGATGTGGCATTTGAATTTGATGAAAAGTGTAAGGAGGCTTTTAATTGCCTCAAGCAAGCATTGACAACAACCCCAATAATCCAAGCACCTGTTTGGACAGCTCCATTTGAGTTAATGTGTGATGCCTCTAATTATGCATTGGGAGCCGTCCTTGGTCAAAAGATTGACAAGCAGCCTAGAGTCATCTACTATGCATCTAAAACTTTAGATGCTGCTCAGGTAAATTACACTACCACTGAAAAAGAGCTCTTGGCCATTGTTTTTGCATTAGATAAGTTCAGATCGTACCTACTCGGTTCTCGAGTAGTTGTCTTTACTGACCATGCAGCTCTGAAGTACTTGTTGAAGAAAGGTGAGTCCAAGCCAAGATTGATTCGTTGGATGCTTTTGCTCCAAGAGTTTGACTTGGAAATTCGTGATAGAAGTGGAACACAAAACCTTGTGGCAGACCATTTAAGCAGAATTGAGAATGCTCCTGATTCGGCACATATTCGGGACCATTTTCCCGATGAACACCTCATGAGTATTTCTAACTCTTTTGATTCACCTTGGTTTGCTAACATTGTAAATTATCTTGTTGCTTCTGTTTTTCCACCATGTGCATCCAGAAACCAAATTTCAAAATTAAAAAGTGATGCAAAGTATTATATTTGGGATGACCCGTATTTGTGGAAATTGTGTAATGATTAGGTGATTCGAAGATGCATTCCCGATCATGAAATAGAATCAGTTCTTCGATTCTGCCATGCTTCACCAGTTGGTGGACATTTTGGTCCACAAAGAACAGCAAGAAAAGTGTTGGATTCAGGTTTGTATTGGCCCACAATTTTTAAGGATGCATGGAGAGTTTGTAACACCTGTGAGAAATGCCAAAGAGCAAGTAATGCTACCACATGGAGACAACAGATGCCTCAGCAACCAATGTTGTTTTGTGAAGTATTTGATGTTTGGGGCATTGATTTTATGGGTCCATTTCCTCCATCCTTTGGTTTTACTTATATTTTATTGGCTGTTGATTATGTTTCTAAATGGGTGGAAGCTAAAGCCACCAGAACTAATGATGCTCGAGTTGTTGTGGATTTTGTTAGATCTCAAATTCTTTGCAGATTTGGCATCCCGAGAGCAATCATTAGTGATCAAGGAACACATTTTTGTAACAGGACCATGCAAGCTATGCTCAGGAAGTATGGGGTTGTTCATAGAGTCTCTACTCCATATCACCCCCAAACCAATGGACAAGCAGAAGTCTCTAACAGAGAAATCAAAAGGATCCTGGAGAAGATACTACAGCCTAACAAAAAGGATTGGAGCAGGAAATTGGATGATGCTCTTTGGGCACATAGAACAGCTTTTAAGGCACCTATAGGAATGTCTCCCTATAGAATTGTTTTTGGTAAAGCATGTCATCTTCCAGTGGAGATTGAGCATCGTGCTTATTGGGCTGTAAAGGCTTGTAACTTAGCACTTGATCAAGCAGGTGAGGAAAGAAAATTACAACTAAATGAGCTTGATGAGATCCGTTTGGCAGCTTATGAGAACTCGAGGTTCTATAAAGAGAAAACAAAGAAATTCCATGATAGCTCAATAGCTAGAAAGGATTTTACTGCTGGACAGAAAGTGCTACTGTTTAATTCCCGGTTGAAACTGATGGCCGGAAAATTACGCTCCAAATGGGAAGGACCTTTCATTGTTACAAATGTATTTCCCCATGGAGCTGTGGAAATAAAAAGTGAAAACTCCAACAAAAGCTTCAAGGTTAATGGACAACGTTTGAAGCCATTTCATGAAAATTCTTCACTTGTGGATGTTACAATGGAGGAACATGCTTTGGGGGAACCACTTCTTGATCCCCCTTGAGGGAGTTTTTCTTACCCATCTCTTTACTTTTTCATTATATTGTCTATTTTGTATGCTCTGTCTTACATTGAGGACAATGTATGATTTAAGTGTGGGGGTGGGATCATTTATGTGTTATTTTGTGTTGTGTGATTAAATTTTGTGTGATAAAAAAAATAAAAAAAAATAAAAAAAATAAAAAAAAATTTTAAATAAAAGATTTTGTGTGTTTTTGTTTTAAAAAGGCATGTTTTATTGGAATTTTAAGATATGCATGAGTAACAAGTAAATTCTTTCATGACTGATATGAGATTAATGATATGTTATAATTTGAACTCAAACATTTTTGGTATGTTGAGAATGACATGATAATTGAGAAATGATCATATATGATGGAATTATACCTTGTGAGATTTTTGAGCCTTAAAATTTGATGGATCACTTTAAACCATCTTAATCCTTTCATGTGTGATTAATTCCTGAAGGCTTACATCTTAATTTTTGTCTTGTTTCTTGATGATACTTGAAACTCATATGAATGTATTTTGATACAGGCATTTTGTTCAGTTGAGCCACTAAGCCAGATAAGCCTACCATGAATAAATTATCTCTTGCTAGCCATTTTGAGCCTATTTAACTGTTTCCTTGTTGCAGCTCAAATAAGCCATGGATGAAAAACCAAAAATATACCTACCGTAAGAAATATATTGAAGCTTTGGAATCAAGTCAAAACAGGCATTCAAATAAGTGTGGGGGTGTGCAAAAAGGAATTGCAACTCTTGTTCCAAGTGTTATGCAATCTCATATAAAAAAAAAATTACCAAATACCATACAATAAATGTTTTACCCTCACTGTTTGACAGTAAAATTAATTGCTTCATTATTCTTTTTGGTATATATATATAAATATATATATTTCATCCATTTTAACCTTGGCCACATTGCAACCCTGTGAAAGCCCTGTTGATCTATACATTCATTTGTGTTGATTGTAGAATTAAGAAACTTGCCAAATTTTTAGACTGTTTGTTTTTCAGGAATTGTTTTGAGTGTATACACAAACCTTAAACACTTGAGAGTTGAGAGTATGTCTTGTGAGGTTCTATCACTTATGATCTTCTTTTCAGTTTAATTTAATTTTCACATGCCTAAGTGTTTGAATGATTTTTATATATATCTTGATGCTCTGTATCTTTCATGTTGAAAACTCTTGTTTCTTTGTATATTTCTAAGATTTCATGACAAGCATGCCAGTTCTGTGTGTGTTGTTTTCAACTTAATGTTTTCAAATAAATTGTGATACTTGTTTTTATTTTGATTTTGCCCGGGAGTGCAAAAGAATAAGTGTGGGAGTATTTGATGATGCATGATTTATCTCTAATTCTCCATTTTAAATGTGTATAATTTGTCATCACTTAGTGTGTAACATATTGCATTTTAACACATTTTTATCATTTGATCTTTATGTAATATTTGATTGTTAATTTGTGCCAAAAGAAAATAGATCAAAGAAACTCAAGAATGCCAATCCAAAATGAAGATCAAAGTGCCTAAGGATCAAAGGAACCAAGAAATATTCAAAAAGATCTCAAGAAGGGTGAAAAAGTATGCAAAACATGGAAAATCAGGTGTATGAATCGATTCATCCATGCTTGAATCGATTCATACGAATAAAAATGCCCAAGAATTGAAATATTTGAGCTATGAATCGATTCATTCTGGTTTGAATCGATTCATACGTCTGAATCTTGCAAAAATTGGCTTTGAATCGATTCAGGAGGAGTTTTAAAGGCAATGAATCGATTCTTTCCCTAAATGAATCGATTCATACGGTTATTTTTGGCCCAGGATTGCATTTTGCACGCATGAATCGATTCCTCCCACCAATGAATCGATTCATGAGTAAATAATTGGCCCAGAAACACGTTTTCAAGCTTCTGGAAGGTGGGCAAAGCACTGAGATGGTGGGAAATGCACTGAAGATGATAATGGAGCACCATGGATTTGATTATTGAAGAGTGCTCCTTCCATTGAAATTTTTTTTATGGCATAATTTTGCTTTTGAGTTCCTATAAATAGGCACAAGAGGAAGGCTTGTAACACACCATTCATTCTTCAATTCCTCCCTCATTCATACGTTCTGTTTCTCTTCTCTGTTGGAGTTTCTCCAGCAATTTCTTCATTTCCGGGTTAGTTTCTTTGTTTGTAGTTGTAATTATGGAAGGCTAAAACCCTTAGATTGATTTTCTTGGAGAATGTTGTAATGTAATTTTGAGGTCATTAATTTTAATATAGTATGCTTTTATTATTGTTATTTCTTCATAATCATTCTCTACTTATTTAATTCCATTTTGTTTAATTGAATTTGTATGCTTAATCGGTTTAATTATTCAAATGGAGTAAAATAAGATTTCAAATTAGAATGGATTAAGGAAATATGCATGCTTAATGAATATTTTCATAATCACTTTTAATAATTATGGTTTGCTTAATTCCATAATTTGAGAATAGATTATGTATATAGGCGATGTTCTTATGTATGCTCAATAATTCCTAGATTTTAAGATCTTGACTCCTTTTGCTTAATTAGGATGCTTGATTAAAATATTCATTTTTAAATGAAAGTAAAGGAATTGTGAATTGAAAAAGACGCTTAGTTGATCAATTCAAATTGAGCTAAGAAATTAACATTAATAAGTATACAAGTTATCTTTAGTGAACCAAGGATAAATTTATTTACAATACTCCAAGAAAATCAATCGCTTGTTATTTATTGTTTTAAATCCTTTATTTACTTTGTTTTAATTGTGACAACAAAAAGCAATCAAAACCCCCCCAATTTGTATGTTAGTGAACTTATGTTTGTAAAAATTTTTAGTTGTTTAGTTTTTATTTTTAATTGTTAAAAAAATTAGTTTAAAACTTGATTTTTCCTAAATTTTTATGTTGATCCTTGAGAGAACGACCTAGGTTGACACCCTAGTACTACGTTAATTAATTTTAATGTACTAATTTGACGGAATAACGACTGCAAAAATTGTAACGTCATCTATCTTGCTTTGTTTGTAAACTCTGTATAGGTAATAGAAAATAGAATATCTGACTTGGTAGTAACTGTGATTGATGTGACAAATCTCAGTTACTGTGAAACAGGAAACTAATGGCTGGAAACGATCTTGCTGGAGTTGTAGAACGCTTAATCAATGCAATGGGAGCACGTGAAGGTCAAGGTAACGATGCCTTGAGAAGACTGGACCTATTCGAAAAGCGCAATCCACCTCGTTTCAAGGGAGGATATAACCCTGATGGAGCACAAATTTGGATTCGAGAGATAGAGAAGATCTTTCGAGCATTACAATGTAATGAAGCTGATAAGGTAGTCTTCGCTACTTATGCCTTATCTGAGGATGCCGAACATTGGTGGGATAGCACGCGTAGACAATTCGAAGTCAACGACGTGGAGATCACTTGGGATTATTTCAAGGATATGTTTCTGGAGAAATACTTTCCAGCTGATGTTAAAGAGAAAAGACAATTCGAATTCCTGTCGCTGACCCAAGGAAATATGACCGTTGGAGAGTACGCATCCAGGTTTGAAGAGCTATCTCGTTTTTATTCTCATTATAATGATGCTACTAATGAAAGAGATCGGTGTGAAAAGTTTGTAAATGGACTGCGGCCAGAAATTAAGGAAGCTATACGAATGCAGGAAATCCGTGAATTTTCTGTATTGGTAAATCGCTGCAGGATCTTTGAAGAAGACCATAAGGATAGAATGACCAAAAGTCGTGAGCCCATTCACAAGGCAGGAGAAATAAGAAGTGGAGGACCTCACCATCACCAAAGAAGAGATTTCAGAAGGAATAAGCCTTACCAAGCACCATTTCGCCGGTTTGGAGCAGTATCTGTTCCTAACAGACCCCAAGCTTCAACTGGAAGCTATTACCCAACATCTGCACCAAATTTTAAATGTTTTATCTGTGGAGGACCCCACTTGAAAAGGGATTGTCCTAAAAACACTTATGTTTGCTTTAAGTGTAACAAACCAGGTCATCACATCAAGGATTGCCCAGAGATGAAGAGAGAAAACCCTGAAGGTGCAAGTACAAGCATAAATACTCAAGGAGGCGTACACAGTGCAGTCGGAAGGCCAAAAGCAAAAGGAAAGGTTTTTGCAATCACTAGAGAAGAAGCATCTCATGCTGATTCCATGGTAGAAGGTAAGTGTATCATTAATAAGATTTCTTTAACTGTTATGTATGACTCAGGTGCATCACATTCCTTTATTGCCAATGACTGTGTAGAAAAACTAAAATTACCTGTGATAGAACTGCCATTTGACTTATCTGTACATACTCCTGGAAACAATCCCATTGTCACTTCTAAAGCCTGTTGGAAATGCCCTATTGTCATAAATGGTAGGGACTTTAAGGCCAATCTTTTCTGTTTACCCCTTTCTGGCTTAGAAGTTATTATTGGGCTAGATTGGTTGTCTGACAATCATGTTCTAATAGATTGTCATAATAAAACCATAATGTTTAAAGAACCAATGAATTTGAATCCTGAGGATTCGAGATTTCTAACCGCCAACCAAGTGAGTGCCTCTTTAAAAGGAGGGGCTCAAGGATTCATGCTATTGCTTTCAACGAAAGGAGAGCAAGAATCAAAAATAAAAAATCTACCGATTGTGTGTGAATTTCTTGACGTTTTTCCTGAAGATATCCCTGGTTTACCCCCAGAAAGAGATGTGGAATTTGCCATTGATCTAGTACCTAGAGTTGGACCCATTTCAATTGCACCATATCGAATGTCACCTCTAGAATTAGCAGAGTTGAAGAAACAACTTGAAGAGATGATAGAGAAGCAGTTTATACGACCCAGTGTATCCCCCTGGGGTGCACCAGTGTTGTTGGTTAAGAAGAAGGATGGTAGCATGAGGTTGTGTGTAGATTATCGACAACTGAACAAGGTGACAATCAAGAACAGATATCCTTTACCAAGGATTGACGACTTGATGGATCAGCTGCATGGTGCCACGGTGTTCTCCAAAATTGATTTGAGGTCTGGATACCATCAAATAAGGGTGAAGAAAGAAGATGTATCAAAAACTGCTTTTAGAACACGCTATGGCCATTACGAATATCTAGTAATGCCTTTTGGTGTAACTAATGCACCAGCCGTATTCATGGATTACATGAATAGGATTTTTCATCCATATCTAGATAAATTTGTAGTGGTGTTCATTGATGATATATTAGTGTACTCTAAAAGCAGAGAAGAACATGTTGAACATTTAAAGGTCGTGTTGGAAATCCTGAAAAAGAAACAACTATATGCAAAGCTGTCGATGTGTGGATTCTGGTTGGAAGAAGTGAACTTTTTAGGACATGTAATTAGTCAAGGAGGAATAGTTGTAGACCCTTCCAAGGTGGAGGCGGTTTTAAAATGGGAGAGACCAACCACGATCACTGAGATTAGAAGTTTCTTGGGCTTGGCTGGATACTATAGGAGATTCATTGAAGGATTTTCAAAGCTAGGATACCCATTGACCAAGCTAACACGGAAAGGACAACCTTTTGTGTGGACGACACAATGCGAGAATAGTTTTCAAGAGCTGAAAGATCGACTTACTTCTACGCCGGTGTTAGTACTCCCCGATCCACATCAAAGTTTTAAAGTTTACTATGATGCGTCTAAACAAGGACTAGGAAGTGTACTCATGCAAGACAAGAAGGTTGTAGCCTATGCGTCACGACAATTAAGGCAACATGAGATCAACTACCCTACCCATGACTTAGAGTTAGCCGCTGTAGTTTTTGCCTTAAAGATTTGGAGGCACTATCTATACGGTGCAACATTCGATGTGTTTAGCGATCATAAAAGTCTCAAGTATTTATTTGACCAAAAGGAGTTAAACATGAGGCAACGGAGATGGATGGAGTTCTTAAAGGACTACGATTTTGAGTTGCAATACCATCCTGGAAAAGCGAACGTAGTAGCTGATGCTTTAAGTCAAAAGTCTCTACATGCGTCCACGATGATGATAAAAGAGCTGGAATTGATAGAGAACTTCAGAGATCTTAACCTAGCAGTAAAGGTTAATGCTAACAGCTACAGATTAGGAGCGTTGCAAGTGACAAATGAATTCCTGAGGCAAGTTTTAGAGGCTCAACGAGAGGATGAATTCCTGCAAGAGAAGAAAGAACTCTTGAAACAAGGAAAAGAAGTCGAGTTCAATGTGGGAAACGACCAATTATTGAGATATAAGGATCGAGTGTGTATCCCTGACAAAGAGGAGTTGAGGAAAGCAATTCTAGAAGAAGGCCATAAAAGTTATATGAGCATTCATCCCGGAGCTACTAAAATGTATCAAGATTTAAAGAAGTTATTTTGGTGGCCTGGAATGAAGAAAGCGGTGGCAGAGTATGTGGCTGCATGTCTAATTTGCCAGAAGGTTAAAGTGGAACATCAAAAACCCCCTGGAATGCTACAATCAATGGAAATACCAGAATGGAAATGGGATAGCATTACCATGGATTTTGTGACTTCTCTACCTAAAACTCCATTAGGACATGATTCAATATGGGTAATAGTTGATAGATTAACCAAATCTGCCCACTTTATTCCCATCAACATTCGTTACTCTATGGAGAAGCTGGTAAAATTATACATCGAGGAGATTGTGAGATTGCATGGAATTCCTTCAAGTATCATTTCTGATCGGGACCCTCGTTTTACATCACAATTCTGGAAGAGCTTGCACAAGGCTTTGGGAACAAGACTGCGTCTGAGTTCAGCATATCATCCTCAGACGGATGGACAATCAGAAAGAACAATCCAATCTCTAGAAGACTTGTTACGAGCTTGTATGTTAGAGCATAAAGGAAGTTGGAATCAATTCTTACCATATGTGGAGTTTACCTACAACAACAGTTTCCATGCTAGCATTGGCATGGCACCTTTTGAAGCATTATATGGAAGAAAATGTAGGACCCCGCTATGTTGGTTTGAGACTGGTGAAAACTTGATGCTAGGACCAGAGTTGGTACAACAAACCACGGATAAAATCAAAATAGTTTAGGAAAAGATGAAGGCAACACAGAGCAGGCAGAAAAGTTACTATGACAAAAGAAGAAAGCCGCTCGAATTTCAAGAAGGCGATCATGTATTCTTGAAAGTCACACCTATGACTGCGGTCGGTCGGGCAATGAAATCTCGAAAACTAACTCCTAGATTTATTGGTCCATATCAAATAATTCATAAAGTTAGTTCCCTTGCCTACCAAATAGCATTACCACCTTTTCTTTCTAATATCCATAATGTTTTTCATGTGTCAAACTTACGAAAGTATATATCTGATCCTACACATGTTATTGAACCTGATGTCATACAAGTTAAAGATAATCTTACATATGATGCACCACCTGTTAGAATAGGTGACAGAAGAATAAAAAAATTAAGAGACAAGACAATTCCGCTTGTAAAGGTCATTTGGAGTGAAACGAGAGGAGAAGATGCTACATGGGAACTAGAAACTGAGATGAAAGAGTCTCATCCTCATTTGTTTTACTGATTAATGTAAATTTCGAGGACGAAATTTTCTAAGGGGAGTAGAGTTGTAACACCCCTATTTTTATTTTTATATTGCAATTTTGAAGGAATTAAATTATGGTTCTTTAGAACTTTTTAACTTACGTATTATTTATGATTTTTTGGAATTTTAGATTTTTTTTAATAAAATAATATTTTAAATAATTTTAAATTCATATAAGTGACTTAAATTAAAAATATTTACAAGAAAGTGAATTGAAATTATAAGAAAATTTTCTAAAATCCGTTTCAAGTAGACTTATCTAAAAATTATCGGTTTGAGAAAAATCTTGATTTTTTCCAATCGTTAAAAAATTTGAAACGTATCAATAAATTTTTATTAACAGAAAATTTTAGATTTTTAAAATTTCAGCTTTATATTACTTATTATAAAATTAGTAGGGACTGATATAATATCGCTAAATTTCAAAAAGGACTCATTTCGAATATTAAAAATATACCGAGTGAAGGGTTACTATTTAACTTAATAATTTTGCTGACAAATACTATGCAAATCACTGTGCATGTATGAAATTTTCAAAAGATGCACAGTAACCTGGAATAAAAAATTCAAAAATGCATAGTACTTTTATATTAAAATAATGGAATGCATAGTAAATTTTTTTCCTATAAATACCGAAGGATTTCTTCTTTAGAATTCACAATTTCAGATTAAGTTTTCTTAATATAGTAGTGTTAGTGAGATAGTGGTGGAAGTGAGAGAGAGAAGAAAAGTTTTTGGAGAGAAGGTTCTGCCAAAATCCTAAGGTAAGAATACTTCTCTTTTATATTTTTTGGGTTATTTTCATATCGTTTTTAGAAATCTGTTATTATACTGAAATAATATTATTTTAAGTTACTATTCTGCATAGTAAATACTATTTTAATAGTAAATTACTATTTCAATAGTAAATTACTATTCAAATAGTAAATTACTATTTACTATTACTATTTACCATTACTATTCACAATTTACTATTTATCGTTACTATTCACGTTTTACTATTCACTGTTACTATTCACGTTTTACTATTTACTGTTACTATTCATAATTTACTATTCACTATTCACTATTCACTATTTAAAATTTATCATTTCTGTTTTAAGTAGTAATCTTAATCTTCGTCTTATGCTTATACTGAAATAAGATTGGTATTAATATTTTTAGAAATCGGAGGCGCAAAGCAAATCCATTTTGGGTAACAATTCAAGGTAAGGGGGAGTGAGATAAGAAGTATAATATGAAAAGACATAAGAATAATGGGAGGAGTCCCCTACTCCTTTTAAATTTAATAATATTATTATTTTAAAATATTAACTTTTTAACTTAACATTTTTAATAAATTTTAAATTAAATATCTGGTTTAACTAACTCTAACATACCTATGCAAAGACTTAGACCATTATGACCTATATGGACTGGACTATACCTATGCAAGGACTTGGACCATTATGACCCATATGGACTGAACTATACCTATGCAAGGACTAGATTATATGGACTTACATATACCTATGCGAGGAATTGACCAAAAGGACTAAAATTGACTATATTAATAATCATTAAATTTTGTATTATGATATGTATTAATGATATTTAATTGATTTGATTATGATTTGATTATGATTGATTGATTGATGATATTTAGTTATGATTGATATTGTTTGATTTTGATTGATGATATTGTAATGTGGAGTTTGAGCATATAGCGAGCATGACGGAAAGCTAAAATTCAGTAAGAATTTCTTACCTTACTCTTTAAATTTTATTATCTTTTATTTCTTCTTAGAAATTATTTTTAACATTATTTTCAATATTTAGAATAAAAAAAATTAGTATTTATTTTAGAAAGAAAACATTTTATGAGAATTTATTTAATTAAATCTTGAGTTAAAGAAAAATTTTGTAATTTTAAGTATTTTTGGTTAATAATTATTCTCTTTCAATAAAACAAAAAAAAATTTAAAAGAAAATTATTTTATTTTTTTCCAACTTAATAACTAAATATATTTGGAAATAATTGAGATTCCTAAATTTAATTTTGTTAAGATTTAATTTGAGAAAGATTAGGTAAAGTTTTATATGATAAAGTTTTTAGATATTTAAGGCTTAGAAACTCAATTTCCGCGAGATTTGAAAACTGTACCAAATTTATTTATGTGGGACAGAAATTCAGAGAACTGAGAAAATGTACAGTTTATTGAAATGATATTGTAAACCTTTAAGGGATTTAATAATTGAGTTTCTAAAAGCCTTAACTAACTCAATACGCGAGTAGTTCATGCATCATGGATAATGAAAGTGAAATGAAATAATATTGTCTGGGGATGGATTATAGAAACCGAGGATACATTAGAGGAGGCTTAATTACGAGCCTTGGGATGAGAGAGTGTGAAAGGGTGCTTCAGGGGACCTGGGGTAGCTCCCTAGTGTCGGGTACTTTCACAATAAAAACTTTCTCAATCTGACTAGTCTCTAAGTGTTTCCATGCCAGTTGAGCTGTTCATATTATTATTATCCGGACTTATGGAACAGTGTAAACTCCTGGTTGGCCCAGTGCAAATTAAAATTTAAGGGCCCACATATATAGGTAAGTTATGATGAAGATATTGCATAACATTCATGCATTCATAATTGATTGTGTATGTGATTGTGATTTATATTATTATGTATTGGTTGTGAAAACCCTTTGTTGCTTATGTCTTATTCGAAAATATTATATTCTGTTTCTCACTCCTTTCTCCGTGTTTTTGTTTCATATATTCTAAATTGATGATTCAGAGGGAAGGATCAAAGAATTTCAGCAGTAAATATAGCACGTTCTAGAAATGGAGCTCGGTATGAATATCGTGGTCTAATGAATAAATAATGTTAATAAGTAACTGCTTCTGGGCCATGGAGTTTCCTCTCTTTCTTATAATGTTTAATGTTTATTTTCTTCGGATGAATGTACAAATACTTTATAAAGTTTTAATAATATTTGTGAGGTATTTCAGAAATAATGTATATAATTTATTCCGATAATTTCTTTTTAACAATCATATCTTTAGAAAAAAAAAATTACGAATTTTTCTAGAATTTATTAAGGTGTAACAGAGGGTGTTACACTCAAGGTCATGCTGGGGAACCGAGCTCAAACCCTGCAGGGCCTACCGTTACCGTTCGCCTTAGTAAGCCGAACCCTGCTCATGTTCAACAACACACTTTTGTTGATAAAGAAGGGAATGCCGTACCCTTCCCACAGTATGGGTTACCTCCAGGCTATTACCCACCACTCCAAGAGGAGCCAGATTATCAGGAAGCAATCCTTCACGCGGCTCAACCAAACATCCCACCTGTCCGGAACCCTCAAACGATTCTGGTCCATACACAGGCTGAACAACCATAAGCTGCCCAAGCCACGGCTGGACACCAAGCCTCAATTCCGAATGAGAGCCCGGCACATGTTGACCGATCAGTCAAGAGTGCTAGTCACTATGTCATTGCAGGTCCAAGTACTGCCACTGCTGCTACCCAGGAAGGAAGATTAGAGTTCTTGGAAAGGCGTTTAAGGGAAATGGATGGAATGAATCGATTTAGATTAGGCAATGCTGCACAACTCTGTCTAATTCCCGACGTTGTTATTCCTCCCAAATTCAAAACGCCCGAATTTGATAAGTATCGGGGGCTGACATGTCCGAAAAACCATCTTACCATGTACTGCCGGAAGATGGCTTCGCATGCCTCCAACGACTCTCTGCTCATCCATTGTTTTCAAGATAGTTTGGCTGGAGCGCCTCTGACCTGGTACAACCATCTTGAACGATCTCGTATACGCTGTTGGGAAGATCTGGCAGATGCATTCATGCAACAGTATAAGTACAATTTAGACATGGCGCCAGACAGAGTACAATTGCAGAACATGTCCAAGAAAGACAACGAGACGTTCAAAGAATACGCCCAACGATGGCGTGAAGTAGCAGCGCAAGTTGACCCACCTCTGTCTGAGAAAGAGGTGATCTCGACATTTATTGACACACTCTAATCGCCATTCTATGACAAGATGATTGGAAGTATTTTATCCCACTTCTCCGATATCGTCACTATCAGAGAAAGAATAGAGAATGGCCTCCGGACAGGGAAGATCGCCCGAGGTCCAGCTGGGGTTAATGCAGCAAGAAGACCCTCCTATGGGGAAGGAAAGAGAAGAGAGGGAGAGACTAATCTAATTTCCCATAATCAGAGAAGGAACCAGCCCAGACCACCTACCCCGGTCGCCTTTCCATCAACCTATCATAATACACCACATCCATATGTGGCTGCAGTTCAAACACCACATCCACCACATTTCCGCCCACCTGTTATGCGACCGCCTGTACCACTACAGGCACCATATCAACCACCACAAGCGTCGTACCAACAGCCACAAATGAACCCGCCAAATCCAAATCAGAGAAGACAAAACAATGACCGTGCCCTACCGCAATTTGATCCAATCCCCATCTCTTACACAGAGCTTCTCCCTTACCTCATCGAAAACATGATGGTAGTGCCATGCCCTCTAAAGCCACTTCAACCGCCATATCCTAGAGGGTACGACCCAAACGCACGATGTGACTACCACACTGGTGCACCAGGACATTCTACTGAGAATTGCCTGGCACTGAAGTTTAAGGTAAGGGACCTCATCCGGGCCGACTGGATAAGCTTTAAAGAAGGGAGCCCAAGTGTGACAACCAATCCCCTTCCAAACCATAAAGGACCGGATGTCAATGCTATAGAGGGGGATGAAGATTGCATTTCCAAAGTAGAGGACATCCAAATGCCTTTAGAAATCATACACTCCCATATGCTGAAGGTGGGATTAATAGAAGGGTCATGGGATGAAGAGTATAATGACCTCCAGTCCGCAAAGCGAAGGGGCTTCCAGGAAACCCTTCAAAGACTCATGAATGCTCGAGTCATAGAGGTCTGCAGGCACCGTGAAGGACAAATAAATATGGTACAGGGACATGGTAAGGCACGAGTTCCGAAACCCCTGGTCGTATACTATAACAAGGATACGCCAGCGGCTTCGGCTCTTGCCAAGACTGTCTTCACGGTGAAGGTGTAACATCCCTGATATTTTAATGAAAATTATGAAATGGGAAATGTTAGTGAATACTTAGAAATTCTGTTTAGTATTTATTCTGTTTGAGCCAGTGTCTAGATCGGTGTCAGAAGCGCGGACAGGCATAGCTGAAGATCGGATGAGTAAGGAAGAGCGGGCAGGGTTAGGCGGTCTGGTCCAACCGTTGTGAGGAGAGCGCCTCACACGGTGTCGTAGCCCGGATCAACCTCATACTAACTGAAACAACGGGTGTGTGTGACAAAGAGTCGAGAGCGGATGATATATCCGACCTCTCAAGTTGTAGCTCGGATTTCCGAGGTATGAACATTGAGTTAGGACGGCGGGGCCGATATTTATATCGGGCCTATACTCTTGCGAATTATTTGAGGATCGTGACTACTTAGACGTTGGGGGAATAGACACGTGTAATTGATTTGATAACTATGCAATATTTTAAAATAGTGAAATTGATTAAATTTAGTAAGAATACAAATAAAATAAAGGAAAAGACGATCTTGCCACAAGCCACATATATATAAGAAGATTCTCTTCCTTCCCTCTGGATTATTCACAAGTTACCTTGCTATCAGTTTGTTCCTTCTCTTCCGTTTTTCTCTTCTCTCTTAACGCTGATCTGCATGCACTGGAGTGAGACTCCATTTGCGTCTGAACTTCAATTTAACCTCTTTCCTGTGATCGGGACTTCAAGGTGAGTCTACTGATCCAACCCAATTGTGATTCCCTTATTTCTTTTATTCTTTAGCCGTTAAGAGCCATGCATGGCTATATTCGTGGCTGTTCTCCACTCCTCTAGTGAGTGTGAGTCCAGGTGTTGTCCATGAACTAGGGGCGTGGAGGTGATGAGCTATACTTCATGATTCGTAGGTAGTAGGCTAAACAGCGGAAGACTGAGTGAAGGAGTTGACACTGCGAAACCAGTGCTCGGAGGAAAGAATCAACACAAAGAACAGATCATCGAAGCGTGGAATCAGAGTAAGGGGGTGTTCGGGTTATAATTAATTAGAATAGGACTCGCTTCTAATTCAGGTCCTTGGGTTACGTAAACGGGTTAAGGAAAATGTTACTAAACATGGTGTGTGTTTACACTTGTGCATGTGTGATAGTGTACATTGATGAGTTGAGAATTGGGTGTGTGGTTGAGTTATCATGCATGATCTTGAAATATTTAATATTGACGTAATCAGTGTTATGCGACTCCGGGTTAGCAAGCAGGCTACCCGAGGGATGAGAAAATTGATATCTAATGTGAAATGATTAGTGTTATGCGACTCCGGGTTAGCAAGCAGGCTACCCGAGGGATGAGAAAATTGATATCATTATGAAAGGTAAATTGTTGAATGATTATGTGGTATGGGATGGCCGACGGTATATGATAGCCCCTCATTTCCGGCTCCCGTGGTTTTCGTGCCCAGTTGAGCTACCCAGTGGTCAAGTAGGACCCAGTGGTCGAGGTGGAGAGTCAAGCAGGACTCAGTGAACCAAGCAGGGTTCACGGGGTGTCAAGTAGGACCCCCAGCTGAAGGCCAATCCTTTAGTATCCGGATACTAGGAGTCAGATTGCATGAGAGTCAGTTGTGATCATGATGTATGTAATGTGATGTATGTAATGAATGTGATGCATGTAATGAATGCGATGAATGTGAGGAAATGGATGGAATTGTGTGGTTGGTTTAATACAGTTACTGCCTGAAATACTCTATGTTTCGGTATGTTTATTTAGAAGTAATGATTGATGTGTATGTATAGATATGCATGTGTATTTGTTAAGATCCGTTCTAAATTAATTATTATGCCAAACACTCACCCTTGCATATTTTTTTTAGTAACCAGAGGCAGGGAGGGGGAAAAAGCCGTGGAGCTGGGCCAAGGGGGAGAACGATGCCAGGGTCCGGATGAATTTGAGTGACTCTTTAAAGAGTCTTATTTGTGTATAAAAATACTTCTTATTATAATTACTGTTGTGTTTAGTTAAGACCGGATCATATGTAAAACTATATTTTAAAATATATCACTGTTATTTGTATTTGTTTTCATGGTAACTCTTTGGGTTCACCGAACCATTTTTAGAGTAAAGTTTTGTGAGACCGGTTGTATGTTTGTATATTCCGATGTGTGAAAGGTGTTCATTCAACGAACAGCACCTCGTCTAAGTGAGAGTCCGGAATCTCGCTTAGACGAGTAGGGGCCTCGCGCAAGTGAGACGCCCTGATTTCCTTTCTCTCATCCGTTGTGTTCATATTAAATTGTTTTTCTCTAAATATCGATAAATTTTCAAGGAAAAGGAAAAAATTTATTGTAAAATGTAATCGTTTGAATAAAAATAAATGTAAAAATAATTTAGGACGTTACACTTGGTATCAGAGCGGTTCTTTCTAGAGCCGGTGTGTGGGCCGATCTAGTGAATGTGATAGTTTTATGAAAATTAATTGTATTTTGTTGTGTTAAGATTGTGTGTGGTCTGGCACCATTCCCTTGGCACTCCACTGGCGTAGTATTCTATGAATATAAGGTAAGTTTACAATCCCCTGACTAATCTTGGTTATTAATGGTGATGTGTTTGCTCATTGTAGAATTACAATGGCCGGAGAGACCAGTTCTGGGGGAGGAGATGATTTCTTCTCTAGATTTACTCAGCTGATGAGTAGGACCGAGTCCGGTCCCACTCTGGATAAATTCCTGAAAAGGAATCCTCCGACTTATAAGGGGGGACACGACTACGATGGGGCATATATCTGGATTAGGGATATCGAGCAAGTTTTTGAATATTTTGAGTGTTCTGTGGAGCAAAAGGTTTTATTTGCTACATATCAATTGAAAGATGAGGCTAGAGTATGGTGGTCTCGCGTGAAGGTGCAAATGAACGCAGCCAATGAGCCGTTAGTATGGGCGAATTTTCGGAGGAGGTTCCTTGTTAAATACTTCCTGGACAACTACAAAATCCGGAAAGAAATGGAATTCCTGAAGTTAGAGCAAGACCGGATGTCTGTGGCTGAGTACACCAGTAAGTTTGATGAGCTGTGTGATTTTTACCACCCTTTCTCGTTAGAAGGGACTGAAGGCAGCAAGTGTGCCAAATACGAAGCTGGACTACGGATTGAGCTCCGTAGTGTAATCGTACCGATGGAGATCAGGGACTATCCGACCTTGGTGAACAAAGCAAGGCTGACAGAAGAAGTGCAGTTACAAAGGATGTCTCAGCCAAGAGATAAAAAGCCATTGAAGGCAAAAGGTTTCAGCTTCAAGAGGATGGGTCAATTCTTTCGGGGCGGCAAGTCTTCTGCTACCTCCTCATCCTCCTCTGGCCGTGGTTCCACTGGTCGATCGGGTAATCCCCCTGGGAATCGTACATGCTACAATTGTGGTCAAGAAGGACACATTGCTAAACATTGCCAAGCTAATCAGATTGTGTGCTTCCAGTGCGGATGACCAGGGCACCTCAGGCCCGATTGCCCTCAAAGGCAGCAGCAGGGCAGGACGGATAACCGAACTAACTCTTTTGGGAACCGGGGTTCCAACTTCATGAGAGGAGGTCGGAATGGAACTGGTAGAGGGAACCCACAAGGGGGGAGATATGACGCCCAATCTAGTGATGCCCAAAACGCCATGACTGGGCGTGTATTCGCATTTGATGCTTCAGAGGCTACGAGGAATGACAATCTGGTACAGGGTAAGTGCCTCATCTATGGTTATCTGGTTGATGTGATTTATGATTCTGGTGCCACCCATTCCTTTATTTCGGAAAGCTGTGTGCGACGGCTTGGTCTGCCAATCAGTTTGATGGAGAACGCTCTTATTGTTTCCACTCCAACTGGTTCTACTTTCCGTGCAACTACAGTGTGTAGGGAACTACCGATGCAAATCGAAGCCCGTACTTTTCGAGTAAATCTTATTTGTATGCCATTGAAGGACTTAGACGTTATTCTAGGTCTTGATTAGCTTGCTGCTAATCATGTGTTGGTCGACTGTTATCGAAAGAATATTGTTTTCTCCCAGGAACTTGACGTGAAGAACGGGGTGAGCGATGTCCTAACCACGTATGTTGTTTTATTCGCTTCGGAGGGTCGACATAACCTCCTGCTAAATGATATTCCGATTGTTTGTGAATTTCCTGACGTTTTTCTGGAAGAAATTCCGGAGCTACCTCTCAGTCGAGAGATTGATTTCTCTATCGACTTGATTCTCGGGGCAGAACCGGTGTCCCGAACGCCATATAGAATGTCTTCGGTGGAATTAACCGAAGTGAAGAAACAAGTGAATGAATTATTAGAAAAGGGCTTTATCCGACCTAGTGCCTCACCCTGGGGCGCTCCAGTGTTACTGGTAAAGAAGAAGGACGGTAGTATGCGCATGTGTATTGATTATCGACAGCTGAACAAACTGACGATCAAAAATAAATATCCACTACCCCGGATTGATGATTTACTGGACCAGTTACGAGGCGCCGCTGTGTTCTCTAAGATTGACTTGAGATCGGGATACCACCAAATCCGAGTGAGGTCGGAGGATATCCCAAAGACAGCATTCCAGACTCGTTATGGGCACTTCGAGTACGTAGTAATGCCCTTTGGAGTAACAAACGCTCCTGCCATTTTTATGGATTATATGAATCGGACTTTTCAACCGTACTTGGATCAGTTTGTGGTTGTATTCATTGATGATATTTTGGTATACTCGAGGTCGGACGAGGAGCATGCTCAACATCTTCGACTTGCTTTACAAGCACTCCACGAGAAGAAATTGTACGCTAAATTATCTAAGTGTGAGTTCTGGAAGAGTAGTGTACAATTCTTAGGGCATGTAATTTCCCAGGAAGGAGTCTCAGTCGATCCGACAAAAATTGAGGCGGTTATGACTTGGGAGATACCGAAGTCAGTAACTGAAATCCGGAGTTTCCTTGGATTAGCTGGATACTATCGACGTTTCATTGAGGGGTTCTCTCGGATAGCACTCCCTCTGACTCGATTGACAAGGAAAGGAAACCCTTTCGTGTGGTCGGAGAAATGTAAATTAAGTTTCCAAACTCTGAAGCAGTGTTTAACTACTGCGCCCGTGCTTGCACTGCCCGATGTGACCAAAGAATTTGAAGTATATTGTGATGCGTCCAAATTTGGAGTGGGGTATGTGTTGATGCAAGCGGATCGAGCAATTGCCTATGCTTCAAGGCAATTGAGGCCACATGAGGAGAATTACCCGACCCATGATCTGGAACTCGCAGCAGTAGTGTACGCACTGAAGATTTGGCGCCATTACCTGTATGGAGCTTGCTTTGTAGTATTCAGCGACCACAAAAGTTTAAAGTATTTATTTGATCAAAAGGAGCTAAATATGAGACAAAGGAGATGGATGGAGTATTTGAAGGATTATAACTTCGATTTGAAGTATCACCCGGGCAAAGCAAATGTTGTGGCAGATGCATTAAGCAGGAAGGTATTACACGTGGCTTACTTAATGGGCAGAGAACAAGAATTGCTAGAAAGCTTTAGGGATTTAAATATTGGAGTGGTCATGAGTGCGCCAAATCGAATGACGATTGGAATGTTAAAAATCTCCAATGAATTTCTGGAGTCTGTGGTGGCCGCGCAGAAAGACGATGAAGAGTTACTAAAGTTGATCGACAGTCAGGCCCAGGGTAAAAATGAGGAGATAACTTGAGGAGAGGATGGCGTATGGAGATTCAGGAATCGAGTTGTGGTGCCTGCACATGGAGGCTTCAGGCAGGCGGTGTTAACAGAAGCACACAAGAGCTCTCTGAGCATACATCCAGGAGTGACAAAAATGTATCATGACTTAAAGAAGGGATTCTGGTGGCCAAACATGAAGAAGGCAATAATCGAGTACGTGAAATCCTGTGTTATATGTCAGAAGTGCAAGGTTGAGCACCAACGACCTCCAGGTTTGCTTCAACCTCCAGAAATTCCGATCTGGAAGTGGGAAAGTATCACCATGGACTTCGTGTCCGGACTACCTCGTACTCAAGCCGGATACAACGCGATTTGGGTAATTGTTGATCGACTAACTAAATGTGCGTATTTTCTGGCAATAAATATGAAGTGGTCGTTAGATCGATTAGCTAAGTTGTACATTGCTGAGGTCGTACGACTGCATGGTGTGCCCTCAAGCATTATCTCCGATCGGGATCCCCGATTTACTTCAAGGTTTTGGGGGAGTTTGCAACAACAGTTGGGTACTGAGCTTAAATTGAGTTCGGCTTACCATCCCCAGACCGATGGCCAATCAGAACGGACTATACAAACTCTTGAAGATATGTTAAGGGCATGTGTACTGGAACAGGGCGGATCATGGGAAAAATATTTGCCCTTGGTGGAATTTGCATATAATAACAGTTACCACAGCAGCATTGGAATGGCTCCGTATGAAGCTCTTTATGGTCGAAAATGTCGTACTCCATTATGTTGGAATGAGAACGGCGATGCCCTTCATCTGGGGCCTGAGATGATTCAAGAGATGAACGAACAAATCACTTTAATCCGAGAGAAGATAAAAATTGCTCAAGACCGGCAAAAGAGCTATTATGACAATCGGCATAGACCCCTTGAATTCCAAGTGGGTGATTGGGTGTTCCTAAGAATTTCGCCAACCAAAGGTGTAGGTCGAATTTTGAAGAGTCAAAAGCTTAATCCGAAGTATATTGGACCATACCAAATACTCGAGCGGATTGGTGAAGTTGCATATCGGCTGGATCTTCCCCAATCATTGACTAACATTCACAACGTGTTCCACGTATCATAACTTCGAGCCTACATTCTGTGTGATACAATGATTGTACCGAGTGATTCCATTGAAGTGAAGAAAAACCTGACAGTGGAGGCTGTACCGGTTAGCATTGAAGAGCACCAAACCAAACGTTTAAGGAACAAGGAGGTACCGCTGGTGAAGGTGAAGTGGCATAATTTACATTGGATGAACTACACTTGGGTGTTAGAATCCAATATGAGGCGGATGTACCCTCATCTTTTTCAACCGGAACATTGATTTCGGGGACGAAATCTCCTTTTAGGGGGGGTGAGTGTAACATCCCTGATATTTTAATGAAAATTATGAAATGGGAGATGTTAGTGAATGCTTAGAAATTCTGTTTAGTATTTATTCTGTTTGAGCCGGTGTCTAGATCGGTCTCAGAAGCGCGGACAGGCATAGCTGAAGATCGGATGAGTAAGGAAGAGCGGGCAGGGCTAGGCGGTCTGGTCCAACCGTTGTGAGGAGAGCGCCTCACACGGTGTCGTAGCCCGGATCAACCTCATACTAACTGAAACAACGGGTGTGTGTGACAAAGAGTTGAGAGCGGATGATATATCCGACCTCTCAAGTTGTAGCTCGGATTTCCGAGGTATGAACATTGAGTTAGGACGGCGGGGCCGATATTTATATCGGGCCTATACTCTTGCGAATTATTTGAGGATCGTGACTACTTAGACGTTGGGGGAATAGACACGTGTAATTGATTTGATAACTATGCAATATTTTAAAATAGTGAAATTGATTAAATTTAGTAAGAATACAAATAAAATAAAGGAAAAGACGATCTTGCCACGAGCCACATATATATAAGAAGATTCTCTTCCTTCCCTCTGGATTATTCACAAGTTACCTTGCTATCAGTTTGTTCCTTCTCTTCCGTTTTTTTCTTCTCTCTTAACGCTGATCTGCATGCACTGGAGTGAGACTCCATTTGCGTCTGAACTTCAATTTAACCTCTTTCCTGTGATCGGGACTTCAAGGTGAGTCTACTGATCCAACCCAATTGTGATTCCCTTATTTCTTTTATTCTTTAGTCGTTAAGAGCCATGCATGGCTATATTCGTGGCTGTTCTCCACTCCTCTGGTGAGTGTGAGTCCAGGTGTTGTCCATGAACTAGGGGCGTGGAGGTGATGAGCTATACTTCATGATTCGTAGGTAGTAGGCTAAACAGCGGAAGACTGAGTGAAGGAGTTGACACTGCGAAACCAGTGCTCGAAGGAAAGAATCGACACAAAGAACAGATCATCGAAGCGTGGAATCAGAGTAAGGGGGTGTTCGGGTTATAATTAATTAGAATAGGACTCGCTTCTAATTCAGGTCCTTGGGTTGCGTAAACGGGTTAAGGAAAATGTTACTAAACGTGGTGTGTGTTTATACTTGTGCATGTGTGATAGTGTATATTGATGAGTTAAGAATTGGGTGTGTGGTTGAGTTATCATGCATGATCTTGAAATATTTAATATTGACGTAATCAGTGTTATGCGACTCCGGGTTAGCAAGCAGGCTACCCGAGGGATGAGAAAATTGATATCTAATGTGAAATGATTAGTGTTATGCGACTCCGGGTTAGCAAGCAGGCTACCCAAGGGATGAGAAAATTGATATCATTATGAAAGGTAAATTGTTGAATGATTATGTGGTATGGGATGGCCGACGGTATATGATAGCCCCTCATTTCCGGCTCCCGTGGTTTTCGTGCCCAGTTGAGCTACCCAGTGGTCAAGTAGGACCCAGTGGTCGAGGTGGAGAGTCAAGCAGGACTCAGTGAACCAAGCAGGGTTCACGGGGTGTCAAGTAGGACCCCCAGCTGAAGGCCAATCCTTTAGTATCCGGATACTAGGAGTCAGATTGCATGAGAGTCAGTTGTGATCATGATGTATGTAATGTGATGTATGTAATGAATGTGATGCATGTAATGAATACGATGAATGTGAGGAAATGGATGGAATTGTGTGGTTGGTTTAATACAGTTACTGCCTGAAATACTTTATGTTTCGGTATGTTTATTTAGAAGTAATGATTGATGTGTATGTATAGATATGCATGTGTATTTGTTAAGATCCGTTCTAAATTAATTATTATGCCAAACACTCACCCTTGCATATTTTTTTTAGTAACCAGAGGCAGGGAGGGGGAAGAAGCCGTGGAGCTGGGCCAAGGGGGAGAACGATGCCAGGGTCCGGATGAATTTGAGTGACTCTTTAAAGAGTCTTATTTATGTATAAAAATACTTCTTATTATAATTACTGTTGTGTTTAGTTAAGACCGGATCATATGTAAAACTATATTTTAAAATATATCATTGTTATTTGCATTTGTTTTCATGGTCACTCTTTGGGTTCACCGAACCATTTTTAGAGTACAGTTTTGTGAGACCGGTTGTATGTTTGTATATTCTGATGTGTGAAAGGTGTTCGTTCAACGAACAGCACCTCGTCTAAGTGAGAGTCCGGAATCTCGCTTAGACGAGTAGGGGCTTCGCGCAAGTGAGACGCCCTGATTTCCTTTCTCTCATCCGTTGTGTTCATATTAAATTGTTTTTCTCTAAATATCGATAAATTTTCAAGGAAAAGGAAAAAATTTATTGTAAAATATAATCGTTTGAATAAAAATAAATGTAAAAATAATTTAGGACGTTACAGAAGGCACCAACCCCTTTCCCCTTCCAAAGTTCCCACGCTGTGCCATGGAGGTACAATACAGATGTGGTCATCACCAATCCAGAGGCGGTCAACTCCATACCATCCTCCTCTATTACAAATATAACCGGAGTGGGAAGAATGACACGGAGTGGAAGGATATATACACCACCTGAGCCCAAACAAGGCAAGACTACCGGAGAAGGAAAAACTGGGAAAGAAGTAGCCTCTGGCGAAACAAAGGGGGCTGTGACTGAAGAGGAAGCCCAGGAATTTCTGAAGTTTATTCGCCATAGTGACTACCAGGTGTTGGATCAATTGAACCACACCTCTGCAAAAATCTCCCTGCTGTCTTTGCTAATGAATTCTGAACCACATCGGAACACGTTGATGAAGGTGTTGAGTGAGGCGCACGTGAAGCATGATTTACCCGTCGAACAATTTGGGGGCATAGTGGGGCATATCGTTGCCAATAATTACTTGACCTTCACAGATGAGGAAGTACCTATCGAAGGAAGGGGGCACAACAAAGCCCTCCATATTTCTGTGAAATGTCAGGATTATATCCTGGCAAAAGTACTTATGGATAATGGATCTTCTCTGAACGTCATGCTGAAATCCACGTTGGCAAAACTGCCTTTCGATGGAACATTCATGAGACCTAGCTCTATGGTTGTACGGGCTTTTGATGGGACACGTAGGGAAGTCATGGGAGAAATCGAATTGCCTATACAAGTCGGACCCTGTGCTTTCCAAGTACTCTTCCAAGTGATGGATATCGCACCCGCCTACAGCTGTTTATTAGGGCGACCATGGATCCATCCAGCGGGGTGGTCCCCTCCACGCTGCATCAAAGACTAAAATTCATCATCGACAACAAGTTGGTGACTGTTTCTGGGGAGGAGGACCTTTTGGTCAACAAACCCATATCCACTCCGTACATCGAAGCCGTTGAGGAAGCCCTCGAAACATCCTTCCAAGCCTTGGAGATTGCCAATGCAACAAGCGTTGTAAAGATGTCTTTCCCCAACGTACCTCTAATGGTGACGCTGAACATGTTGCGGAAAGGGTACCAACCCGGAAAAGGATTGGGACGGGATTTAGAAGGCAGAACCCAACCGGTGAGTCTCCCGGAAAATAAAAGTAGATATGGCTTGGGATATAAGCCCACTGTGACGAATAAGAAAAGGGTTGAAGAGGAAAAGAAGGGGAGGAGAGTTGCTCGCCTTACTGGTCAAGAGATCAACACTGCGAGAATCCCTATCTGCGATCTCTATCAGAGCTTTAAGAGCGCCAGAGTGATATATCCGGATCAAGTTGCCATGGTGGAGGATGAGCCTGACCTTAATGTGGAGCTGGTATATGCTTGCCATCCAGATCAAGAGCTGAGCAATTGGGAAGTCATAGAGTTCCCTACAACCATTAACGTTCTATCAGAGTAATCACTGTATTTCATAATTTGGTGGTCCCCTTGCCATGCCCAAGGCTCCGGGACCCATTTTGTAACAAGGGCAGAACTTGTTTATTTTATTTTTGAAAACCAATGAACATATTTTATTTCCCATCACCTCATCTTTGTGCACTCTATTTTTCTCAAACCTTTCACTTGTTTGTTCTCTTTTCACTTTATAATATAACCCGAATGCAGATCCAAAAATGATTTCCCTGAGAACGACGAAAACCTGGATTTATTTCATGACCCTGTTTATCCAAATAATTGCGTCTACGAGGAAAGTGAGGAAGACTTTGGACCCTCATCTGAATTGACGAGATTGTTGGAACAAGAGGATAAGGAGATCCGCCCACATCAGGAGGAAATTAAAATCATCAACCTTGGAGGTGAAGGAGAAGATAAAATGATCAAGATAGGCACCTGCCTGAGTAAAAACCAGCAAGATGAATTGATTGAACTGCTCCGGGAATTTCGGGATGTGTTCGCTTGGTCATATCAAGATATGCCAGGGTTGGATAACAACATAGTGGAACATAGATTTCCTCTGAAACTAGAGTGTCCACCAGTTAAGCAAAAGCTGCGAAGAATGAAACCGAAAATGCTTCTCAAGATCAAGGAAGAGGTCGAAAAACAATTTGAAGCCGGTTTCTTGGCCGTAGCCAAATATCCACAATGGGTAGCCAACATAGTCCCGGTCCCGAAGAAGGATGGAAAAGTGCGGATGTGTGTGGACTATCGAGATCTAAACAGGGCCAGCCCTAAAGACGATTTTCCTCTTCCATATATTGACATGTTGGTCGATAACGCAGCCCAGCACTCCATCTTCTCTTTCATGGATGGTTTCTCCGGGTACAATCAGATTAAAATGGCGCCCGAAGACATGGAAAAAACCACGTTCGTCACTTTATGGGGCACTTTCTGTTACAAAGTAATGTCCTTTGGTTTGAAGAACGCAGGGGTGACTTATCAGAGAGCAATGGTCACTTTATTCCACGATATGATGCACAAGGAAATAGAGGTCTATGTGGATGATATCATTGCAAAATCCAGAACCGAGGAAGATCATATCCGCGACTTAAGGAAATTGTTTGAACGGTTGAGAAGGTTTAAGCTTAGATTGAATCCTGCCAAGTGCACATTTGGCGCAAGGTCAGGCAAACTGTTGGGTTTCATTGTAAGCAAGAAAGGAATTGAAGTGGATCCCGACAAGGTCAGGGCAATCCTAGAAATGCCACCTCCTTGCACAGAAAAAGAAGTCAGGGGGTTCTTGGGAAGATTAAACTACATCGCTCGATTTATCTCACAATTGACATCGACCTACGAGCCGATCTTCAAGTTACTCTGCAAGAACCAACCGGGGCAATGGAATGAGGACTGCCAAACAGCTTTTGAGAAGATTAAGCAGTACTTGAAAGAACCATCAATATTGGTACCACCAACCCCTGGGAGACCACTGATTTTATACATGACGGTACTGGATGAGTCCATGGGCTGCGTATTGGGTCAGCACGATGAAACGGGAAAGAAAGAACATGCCATATATTACCTAAGCAAAAAGTTCACTGATTGCGAAATGCGATACTCCGCATTAGAACGAACTTGTTGCACGTTAGCATGGGCTGCGAAGCGTTTAAGGCAATACATGTTGAGTCACACTACCTGGCTAGTCTCTAAGATGGATCCTATCAAGTACATCTTTGAGAAGCCAGCCCTGACCGGAAGGATTGCTCGATGGCAAGTGCTGCTAACTGAGTACGACATAACATATGTCACTCAGAAAGCCATAAAAGGGAGCGCTTTGGCTGACTACCTAGCCCATCAACCCGTAAGTGATTACCAACCAATACCATTCGACTTCCCAGACGAGGATATTTTGGCATTGTCCGACGAAGAAGAAGGCAGTAACAAGGACAAATGGATTTTAAGATTCGATGGAGCTTCTAATGCTTTGGGACATGGAATCGGAGCCATTTTGATTTCACCAAAGAAAGAGTTCATCCCTGTCTACGCCAGGCTATGTTTTGATTGTACCAACAATGTCGCTGAATATGAGGCATGCTCCTTAGGGATCCAAGCGGCATTGGATATGAAAGTAAGAACACTGGAAGTCTACGGAGACTCTGCTTTAGTCGTCCACCAGTTGAAAGGTGAGTGGGAAACCAGAGATAGCAAGCTTCTCCCCTATCACACCCACATTATGGAAATGATCAGAGATTTCGAAAAGATTTCTTTCCATCATGTTCCTCGGGAAGATGATCAGATGGCTGACGCTTTGGCCACTCTCGCTTCAATGTTCAAAGTAAACAATGACTATGACGTGCCCCTCATCGAGGTAGAAAGGCGTCACGAGCCCGCATACTGCCAAGTAATCAAAGAACAATCAGATGGAAAACCTTGGTATCATGACATTAAGAGGTATATCCAGAGGCAAGAATACCCCGATAATGCCACAGAAAATGACAAGAGAACCCTGCGACGGCTCGTCATGGGGTTTTTCTTAAATGGAGACGTGCTTTACAAAAGAAACCATGATTCTATCCTTCTTCGCTGTGTTGATACCGCTGAAGCAAATAGAATCATGAGGGATATCCACGAGGGATCTTTCGGAACCCACGTCAATGGGCACGCCATGTCAAGGAAAATCTTAAGGGCTGGTTATTTTTGGATGACCATGGAAGCAGACTGCTTCGCCTATGCTCGGAGATGTCATAAGTGCCAAATATATGCTGATCATATTCACGCACCCCCGTCATCTCTAAATGTTTTGTCAGCACCATGGCCTTTTTCGATGTGGGGCATGGATGTCATTGGTCCCATTGAACCAAAGGCTTCAAACGGCCATCGTTTCATTTTGGTCGCCATTGATTACTTCACAAAATGGGTGGAAGCAGCTTCATACGTTAACGTAACCAAGGGTGTTGTTATTAAATTCGTCAAGCGTGAGTTGATATGTCGGTACGGTCTACCGAACCAAATCATCACAGACAATGGTACAAACCTGAACAACAAAATGATGAAGGAGCTTTGTGAGAGCTTTAAGATCTCCCACCATAATTCCTCTCCGTACCGCCCAAAAATGAATGGAGCGGTTGAGGCAGCAAACAAAAATATCAAAAAGATAGTACAAAAGATGGTGGTAACTTACAAAGACTGGAACGAAATGCTTCCCTTTGCTCTACACGGTTATCGTACCTCAGTCCGGACCTCAACTGGGGCAACCCCATTCTCTTTAGTTTATGGCATGGAAGCAGTCCTGCCTTTTGAAGTCGAGATCCATTCCCTTCGAGTAATCATGGAAGCCGAATTGGTTGAGGCTGAATGGATCCAGACTCGACATGACCAATTAAATCTGATTGATAGTAAAAGATTGACTGCCCTCTGCCATGGTCAGCTGTATCAAAGGCGTATGAAGCGAGCGTTTGAAAAGAAAGTACGACCCTGACAGTTCCAAGAGGGAGACTTGGTGCTCAAGAAGGTTTTGTCAATGCATAAAGATCACCGGGGCAAATGGACTCCCAGCTATGAAGGGCCTTATGTCGTGAAGAAGGCTTTTTCCGGAGGTGCTCTCATACTCGCCAACATGGATGGGGAAGATCTACCGATGCCTATAAACGCGGACGCAGTGCGAAGATACTATGCGTAAAAAAAAAGGCTCGCTAGGTTGAAAACCTGAAAAGGCGACCTAGGCAAAAGTTAGAGCAATTGGTGGGGTCAAAATCCTAAGAAAGCAACCCCAACAAATTCACACCCTATAGATTCAACACTGCAATGCCAATTTTCCAAGTCACAGACAAGGGGATGGGTCTAGAACATCGAAGCCATTGTCAAGTCACGCCCTCGAAAGCAAAATCAGAAGATAAACAGGAAATCATGGAAAAGACCAGGAATCTTGTCGCTCTCAGGAAATCGATGGAGGATCTAAAAGGCCTTCCCTTCCATCCTTGCCATCAATTCCTCACACCTTGTCATATTTTTTGCATTATTGTTGTCACCTGTATATATCTGTTGTTCATAAATGAAAAATTTCCCTTCTTCTCACATGTGTTCATGACTAGAATGAATAAACAAGTTTTGCCTAAAAAGAATTTCTTAAAAATGAATTTTTGAGAAGAACGAAAACACAAAGTTATGGGGAATGAAGTGTACACCATTGCCAGATCTTACCTCGGGCAAGCTCAACCAACTCTGCGAAACAACCTCAATGAAGTCGAAAGTAATGATTATTTTGGCCATGAGTTGCTTCAACGCCTGTCGCCAAGGAAGTCTGCCTGTAAGTTTTTAATTAGTTTCGCATTTCTCTGTTAAAGGATGGCCAGGAACCATGATCCCCGAGATGTGTAGTTGCCCAACTCTCTCCTTAGCAGACCTTCGGCATGTCCGCAGTAAACCCCAAGTCCATTCTCTTTCACCCAAAGGGGCATTACCCTGAATCACCAAATTTTCTCCCCCAGTGGAACCATAATCGCCAAAAACTACACTTCCCAAATCCTTCCCCAGTGGGACTACACTTCCCAGTCAACCCAAAACTGGGGCATCTCCCCAGATTCTTCTTTTGGTCAAGGGACAGTTTTCCCCAAAGACTCTTTCGATCATGTCAAACCGGGGCATCTCCCCGAGTTTATTCTTTCATTCAAAGGACAGTACCCCACCCTTCAAGCTTCATCCAATCATGTCAAACTAGGGCATCTCCCTGGGTTTATTCTTTCATTCAAGGGGCAGTTCCCCAAGATTTCATCCAATCATGTCTAACTGGGGCATCTCCCCGGGTTTATTCTTTCATTCAAGGGGCAGTTACCCAAGATTTCATCCAATCATGTCAAACTGAGGCATCTCCCCGGGTTTATTCTTTCATTCAAGGGGCAGTTACCCAAGATTTCATCCAATCATGTCAAACTGGGGCATCTCCCCGGGTATATCCTCTCAATCAAGGGGTAATTCCCCAACCACCCACAGTCATGTCAAACTGGGACATCCCCCCAGATTCATTCTCTTGCGTTCAAGGGGCAGTTCCCCAAGAACCCGCAGTCATGGCAACCGAGGGTCAACCCCAACCTTTACATTTCCTGCCAACAGTGAGTTAATTCGGACGAGACGTCCTGTTAGCTCCCCCAACCTTTACATTTCCTGTCAACAGTAAGCTAATTCGGACGAGACGTCCTTTTAGTTCCCCCAATCTTTACTTTCCTGTCGCCGATCAAATGGCACCCCTTTACTTTCCTGTCGCCGATCAAATGGCACCCCTTTACTTTCCTGTCGCCGATCAAATGGCACCTTTACTTTCCTATTGCCAATCAAATGGCACCCCTTTATTTTCCCGTCGCTGATCAAATGGCACCTTTACTTTCCTGTCGCCGATCAAATGGCACCCCTTTATCTTCCTGTCGCCGATCAAATGGCACCCTTACTTTTCTATCGCCGATCAAATGGCACCTTTACTTTCCTATCGCCGATCAAATGGCACCACTTTACTTTCCTGTCGTCGAACAAATGGCATCCTTTTACCTTCCGATCACCGAACGAGGCACCCTTCATCTCCAATCAATTGAAAATAGACACTCAATCCTCTCGCCTCTTCTTAACTGAAAGACAATCCTTCTGCCTCATGTCATTCAAAGGATAATTCCCAGTTAACCATTTCTTGCTAAAAAAATTGGAGCACTGCCCCACTTCTTTTTCCCAGATTTTAAAAAATAACAAAAAAATAAAAACAAAAAAACAAAAATAAAAAAACAAAAAAACAAAAAAAAACAAAAAACAAAAAAAAGAAAAAAAAAGAAAAAAAACCAAAAAAAAAGAAAAAATATAGAGAAAGAAGAAGAAGAGAAAAGCGAAACGGAAGAAGAAAATGCTCGTCTTTAAAGCAGAAAGGTCACACTGACTCATGATTGCAGACACTGCCAGACGCCATCAAAAGTCCCACTTGGCCCCTAAATCGGTGTTCATGTCTTTACTTCCTTTTCACTTCAAAAACACAGAAGCTTCGTGTTTCTTTTATGAAAAAGAAGTAAATAGGGGCATCTGTGAACACCTCTTTTGGCCTGGTCCAAGTGGAATGAATCTTTTTATACTGAATTCTAATTCAGAGTGGTCAGATTCGAGTAGAATGGCTCCAAAATAATTAGAACCCAGTGAAATAACTCAGAATGAAGCTATTTCAAGTGAAATACAGCCCTGGTGGGATCAAATCCGAGTGAAACTACTCAGAATGGATCAAATCCGAGTGGAATATGCTCCTGTTGGATTAAATCCGAGTGAAATTACTCAGAATGGAGAAAATCCGAGTGAAATTACTCAGAATGGGCCCTGGTGGAGGCAAATCCGAGTGAAATTACTCAGAATGGATCAAATCCGAGTGGAATATGCTCCTGTTGGATTAAATCTGAGTGAAATTACTCAGAATGGAGAAAATCCAAGTGAAATTACTCAGATTTGAGCATGTCCGAGTGGAGTATGACCTGTTGGGTGGGAAATCCGAATAAAGACTCAAAAATGGATCAATCCGAGTGGAGTATGACCTGTTGAGTTTAAATCTGAGTGAAATGACTCAGATTAGATGTAAATCCGAGTGGATAATTTCCTCTCAGATGCATTCCGAGAGAAAATGCCAGTTTACAAGCCTTATTGCAAAGAATGTCAATTCCGAGTGGAAGCTGTCTCACTACAATCATTCTGAAATTCAAATTTCCAATTCTGAGTGGAAAGAGAGCCATTCAGAATGAAAAATGACCCTGTTAGAGGAGAATCCGAGCGGAAGATCCCCTACTGCAACCAATCTGAGTGGAAAAAGGTACTGACTTTGAATGGATGCTGTCCAAAGTTATTTTCCGAGTGAAAGGATTGCTGATTGAAGTAAATCCGAGTGAGTATCACTCAGTTGGAAGGAAATCCGAATTAAAATACCCAAATTCAAACTTCTGAGTGAAACTGTCCAAGATTCCATTTTCTGAATGGAAAGCAAGGCTGAATTCGAGTGCGTGGAAGTTTACTTCCAAACCGGTTGACAACATGCCGAGTGAAGCTTCAAGCATAAGGATTGCCAAGTGCCAAAACTGACTGAATCATTTCTACCACTTCTGAGCCATCACTTGTACCACTTCCGAGTCCTTTAGGCCAACCGACACCGAGTGAGTCATTTCACCCAATTTCCGAGCCAATATTCAGTCAGAACCGACTGACACTCCAAACCAGTTGACCCTCTTCAAACTAATTCCCTCTCATCCCTCCTCAAGCCAATTACCGAGCACATTTCCACCAATTTTGACTCGTTTTCGAGTCATCTTTTACTTATTTCTGACTCATCCTCTAAAGCAATTACCGAGCTACTTCTCACCTAATCCCGAGTCCTTTTAAACCCCATTCTCACTCGGAAAGGAGTATTTTCACTCGGCTTTCTATGGAAATGCTTCATTCCAGTCGGAATTGACTCCCAATGTGGACGAATACTGACTGGGAGGCTGATCCGAGCCATCCTAACTCGGATTGACACTATTTTCACTCGGATTTCAGCCTTCTTCACTCGGATTTCAGCCATCCCCTCTTGGATTGCACATGCTGACCTGGATTCCACCACCCAAGTGGATCCAGGAATCCTGGGGTGGCTGGCAGACAAGGGGCAGAAGTGGAGGAATTAAAAATTCCAACTAGCCGCTGTCCCCCACTACCAAGACCGAGTGGAAGCCTGAGCTGGCATTCCACTCGGAGTGGAAGGCTGAGCTAGTTTTCCACTCGGAAAGGGCTATAAATAGAGGGCTGAAGCTTTCATTCCTGGTTACACACACAATATACGCGTCCAGCACCCTCACCATTCCTTTCTCCTCCTTCCTCTATCCAACACCCTCACCATTCCTTTCTCCTCCTTCCTCTCTCCATCAGCCAACTCCGTCCTTTCCCCTCAACACAACACCGCCCAGTACTTCATTCCTCTCTGCCAACACCGCCCAGTACTTCATTCCTCTCAGCCAATACCGTCCAGCAACTCTATTGTCCCTCAAGCCACAACACCATCCCTTTCTCCCAAAACACCCAACCGTCCTCACCAAAACCGACCTCCTCACCCCTTCTCCTACACACCGTCCCTTACACACCGTCCAGTACCCCCCTCAAGTCCACCAAATCCGATCTCCTCACTCCTCTCAACTCCAACACCGTCCCTCTTCTCACTCTGTCTCACTCGGTAATCACTTCTCACTCGGTAAGCTACTGCTTTCACTCGGTTTCTGCTATTTCCACTCGGTTTTACCATTTTTTACTCAGTTTTTCCTCGTCCTCACTCGGTTTTCTGCTTTTATCACTCGGTATTTCATTTTTTACTCGGTTTTTGCCATTTTCACTCGGTTTTTGCCATTTTCACTCGGTTTTTCTCTCTTTCACACTCGGTTTTCACTTATTTTCCCTCTATTTTCAGAATTTATTGTTTCCTTTTCTCTGTTGTAGCTTCTGCTACCTTTCTCCTTTCATTTCATAGTAAAATATAATAAAGGGAAATAAATGCTTCCTATGTTTTCTTTCAAATCTAAATAAAAATCAAAAAAAGAAACAAATCATTTTTAAACAGTGTCGTACGGGAGCACTCCCGTCTACACAACCTCTTTAGGATTTGTACACGTGCGAAGAACTTCACCTTGTACGAGCTCCCCACCTCAGTGACATCCATCATCATCTCCCAAGTCTTTTCCTAAAAGAAAAACACTCAGAACTACGTAACCCTGATTTCTTGATGATTCAAGAATACATAGGAGAAGGACTTCAACTCCTGTCGGGCCCATCTTTCTTATTCTTTTTTTCTGCTGATTTATTTCCTTTCTTCCACGTTTCTTTCATAAATGTTCTTTTTTGGTTACCTCCGTGAAAATCAATTTAGACGTGACGTCTTGTTGATTTCCCCCTAGTTTTTGCTCAAGCCTCGCCATAATTCATAGGGAAGGGATACTTAGGACGAGACGTCCCGCTTATCTCTCTCCTATCCCTGTCTTTTTTTATTCAAGGATGTATAATTTAGGCGTGACGCCTTATTAGCATTCTCTTCCCTTCTCTGTCTCATATCGAAGTCAAGTTTAATTCGGATGAAACGTCCCGTTGACCTCGCTTCGATATTTTATGTTTGTACAGTTCTTTTACTGTATTCCGTCCTTTCCAAATATAAAATACAACAATAAAAGGGGAGAAATAAAACATCTTTTGTAAGGCTATTCATGTTGCGCGTTTTCAATCTTGGTACTGTTTTTGACAGGCGATGTAGGGTGCTAATACCTTCCCTACTCGTAACCGACTCCCGAACTTAAATCTCAATTTTTAACCAGTGCTTTATTGAACTTAGTTTTTTCTAATGTTTTTCCTATGGATTAAAATGTTGGTGGCGACTCCCTGTTTCACTCGAAGCCCTCTCTCTTTCTCGTCGCGCCGTCGCGATCCAGGTTGCGACAATAGGTAGAAGAGTTATTATGACAAGAGGCATAAACCACTTGAGTTTCAGGTGGGTGATCATGTATTCTTGAAGGTCTCACGCGATAAAGGAATTGGAAGGCGTTGAAAAGTGGAAAGTTGAGCCCTAGATTTATCGGACCTGACGAGGTATTGGAGCGGATTGGTGATGTTGCTTATCGGATTGCACTCCCTCCGCATCTTGCCAATCTACACAATGTGTTCCATGTGTCGTAGTTGAGGAAATATATTCATGACCCTCTACATGTGATCCCGGTGGACGATGTCGACGTACGAGATGATTTATCTATTCCTCCTGTTTCTGTTCGCATTGTCGAGCATTCCGTGAAGAAATTGCGGAACAAGTTGGTACCTTTGGTGAAGGTCGCTTGGAAACATGGAAATGTGGAGACGTTCACATAGGAACGTGAGGACGACATCAGAGAACGGTATCCCGAAGTATTCAAATCTGGTATGTGAAATTTCAGGGACGAAATTTTCTTTTTGGTGGGGTGGATTGTAACATCCCAAATTTTAAAATAGAGGATTAATTACCGGAATAAATATTAGAAATTTGTATGTGAATTATTTAACGTCCCAAACTATCGAAAATAATTAAATTAAGAATTTTGGGAATTTGTTGGTGATTTATGAAGACCGGTTAAGCTGAAAATAAGCCCGGTTGGGATATGGGTGTCGGACCAAGTGTCTCTGATTGAGATGATATTGGTCAGGGCTGTTAAGGATAATATTGGGAATCCGAATATGTGTTCGGTATAATTTTTAGATGAAGTATCAAGCCCGAACAGAGAGCCTGTTTATGAGAAAACGATGAAGCTTTAATGAATGGGATTGAAAATAAATCAAAACCCCAATTTTCCCTTCTATTTTCAAGATGGTTTCCTTCTCCCTTGGCAAACCACACGCTACTTCTTTTCCTCTTCAATTCTCCCTCATCTCCTCTTTTCTCCTTCTTCTAAAACCCTAGCAAATTGGTGTCATCTTCCACCTTCCTTCATTTTCATTTGCTAAGAGCTTGGAAGAGGATATGGAAGCTTGAAACATCCTCTTTCTTCTCCCTATTTTCGTGTGGTGTTCTCCTCCATTCTAGAACCTACTTTGTGTTGGGCTTGAGGTATGTATGCTCATTTTTATTAAGGTTTTGGCTATGGGTATATGGCATTATATGTTTAGAAGCCATGCATGTGAGTGGATGTTTATGAGGAGCATTTAATGCATGAGTTTTAAGGTGGGTTTTCATGAGAGTAAGATTTCTTGGGGGAGTAATGAAAATGGATGCATGTATAGTTGGAAGAAGAAGAGTATTTGTGATGGTTGTTGGGTTTTAAGAAACCCTAGCTTCATAAATTTGGGGGAAATGTATAATGGGGGTAGATGAGCATTTATTGTTGGTAATAAATGTAGTTTATGATGAATAATGGCCATTGGTGATGGTATTTGGTTGGTGGAAGTCATTGATGGAGAAACCCATGAATGTTTAGCTCTAAAATGCATAATAATAAATGGTGACACCTAACCCATGGTGGTTATGGTGGATAAAATGAAATAAAAGAGGTTTGAGAGTTAAAATAATATAAACACCAAGTTATTGAAATATATAAGTATTTGAGTCTTAGTGGGTAAATAGAAAATTGATTGTGTAATGTGTTGTGATGTAGGAAGTGACCCCATCGATGAGGCGGAAATGTCAAACCGCGTTGATCACTACTTCACTTGAGGTAGGAGGGGGTAACTATTCTAAATGCATGATTTCATCCATTGATGATGTGAAAATATGTATGTATGATTACGTTGATGATTGTTTGAATGGATGAAGCGATGATGTTATGATTTGAATGCATTTAGAATGATAATTATTGTGTGGCATTGTGTTAGGGATAATATTGTGATGTGGTGATGATGTTATGATGATGAAGTATGTTGATGGTTTGAGACCATGTATGAATTGAAATCTATAATATAGAATATCCCAAAGATGTGTGTATGATTTATTGAATGTGTATGCCACTAACTATTAATGTGAATAAGTCTCAAAGAGAATTGGGATTGGATGAGAATGATGAGGATATTGAAATCCACTTAATGGTGGTGGTGAATGATTGAATGTGGAGTGGCATCTAGGATGCACAGTATGAGGATGCATTTGATTTGCATTTGCATAGCATCCATGGCATATCATTACTGTCTATGTGGAATATTAGGGGGTTCCACTAGGCGGGCCCAGTGGGAAGGCGGCTCAGTACACGAGCGTATTGTTGTTTTTCCCCTGTGACTCGGTGTGTGAGTCACGAAGTTGTCCATAGTTTGGTGACGAGGCACCCTATGTGGCGGGCCCAGTGGGCGGGCGGCTCTATGGTGAGCGAGTTACCTCGGTGTCCGACGGGGCACGACTTTCACGATGTGTGTTCGGGAGGGGCCCGTAGCACTTGTGGTAATTGAGGCCACGATGTTGATCCGCAAGTCACGGGGGTGACTAGTGCTACAAATGGGCGAGAGCGGTTTGGTACCAGTAAAATTTATGATGGTGTAAGCATGCATAAATTAAGATATATGTGTACACAATTTACTACTGTAGTAGGGGTATAGTAGCACACCTATACTTGTCCCACAAATTGAATTGATGTTGTATTCCCACAGTCGGATCCGCATTGCTTGATGAAAAATCCTTGTGTATATGCATTAGCTTTAAGAGCATTTGCATATAGCTGGAGATATGCCTAGTTGAAAGCCCATGGTGGCAAATGGATGAATGAAATTCGAAAAGGGAGAGAGTTTGATACTAACCCTATGTATGTAATTGGTGAATCAAATGAATATGGTTGTGGGTGTATACTTGAGATTATGAAATATGCTTATAAATGATGTAAGATGTGCTATATGTGCAAGTATACATGTATTCCATCATAATGTATGACTTTAATTCATTTGGATTATGTTACTCACCTCCTCGTTGCTATTTTTAAGGTTGATGTAGGTATGATGTAAATCCTACCGTTTTGGAGGCCGAGTTTGAAGAAGGTAAATATGGAATAGGAATGTGTGAGCCTTGACCGGCATGAATTCGTTTTGTGAAGTATATGGTGTTCATATATTCAATTTTGTAATTAGTTGATGATTTTGGAGGTCATGGAAGAAAACTGGATATGTGTGTATGGCCAATTTTCATTCATGACCCAAATGATGTAAAGGATACATTAGTGGTGCTTGATGATGTCAAGTTGAATGAAGGAATGTGTGTATGTGTGTTTGTACTATTTTATAGAGCATGTTAAATGATGTTGAATTTAGGGTATATGCATAGAGTGAATGAATTGGCCAAAATCTATGGTGCATGATGATGCAAATTGAGGATTTGTGTTATGTTTGATGATTGATAAATATATTAGATGTAGAGTTTGAATTAGTATGAAATCATGACTAGAAAAGATTTTAGGGGGTAAAGATGTAGGAAGCATGTTATAAGTATACCATATGATGTGTAAGGCATGTTGAAATGAAATGAATTGGAGTAGAATGGATTTTGGCATAGTGGGTTGCATGAAATTTGAGAAATCCCACGTTTTCTGCATAACTTGCTTAAGCGAGTGGGAATCTCGCTCGAGCGAGATTGTTATGAAACAAGGGAATCGTCATTGGCCTGAATTCGCTCAAGAGAATGGCCATCTCGTCCAAGCGAGATCGATGAGGAATCAGAGGTTAGCCTCTGGACAATTTTCGCTTGGGCGGAAGGGCAGTCGCTCAAGCGAGGAGGAAGGAAATTTGATGCTAGACGATTTTCACCTAGGCGAGAGATGCCTCGCCCAAGCAAAAATCGACCAGAGAGTTACCAATGTTTCTGGAGCAATCTCGCTTAAGCGAGTCATGATCCGCTCAAGCGAGATTGGTACCTGATGCATAACTCCTTCCCTCGCTCAAGCGTCTCGCTGGCTCGCTTCAGGTTTCCCTTCGCATGTCGCTCAAGCGAGACGAGGCTCGCTCAAGCGAGATGGACCCCTGATGGTCAAACCTTTCATTCGCTCAACTTTTCTCCGTTTTGCCCAAGCGTAACCACGCTGACTCGCTCAAGCGGATGTAATCCTCGCTTGAACGAGTGTCACCTTGTTGCATATTTTCCTTTGGTTTCAAATTTTTACATTTTTCTTTGCAATAAAATTTATTCATGCATTATTTTGAAAGGAGTTTGAACCCAGTTTGGGTCATGGAACTTCATGAGTTCCTTTCTACTAAATTTTATTTTTGCGACAATTAATTTAACTGGTTCTTCCGCTGCCTCTCATTGGAAAATTACTAGGAAATTATCTTTTAAACTCTACCCTCTCATATCTTCATATATGGGAGTGGTTTATCATAGATCCAGGGGTTGCGTTTCAAAACCTAATCACTTATTTTCTGTTCATTGAATAGTGATTTTAATTCGTGAAAAATTGCCCCGTATTTCCGGGGGCGTCTCAGCATGTACTCTAGTGGTATGGGGACCGTCATTACGGCTTCTGTGGTATGGGGACCGTCATTACGGTTTTGGCCTGTCTTTCTTTGGTTTTGTAACTCACGTATTCTAATAACTAGATGCTCTTCTCTCCTTTGATCAATGATTCCTTAGGTCTTTGTTTTCTTTTCTTAACTCCTCCATAGTACGTTATAGTGTTTTGACAAGGGCTAAAGCCTCCTTCAATTAATTGTCTCTATCTTGATGTCCTCCTTGGTTCTCCTGGGGGTTTTTGTCATCTCTATGTCTAGGGTTACGCATGGTCGTCATCTTCTTCTTCTTTGGAGTCATTTCTTCTTTATGTGTTGTGGGAGCCGTTTTAACCAGCTCCCACGATGGACACCAAAATGTTCACAAAGAGTTGTACAAAACTCTAGAGAATTACTCTAGGAAAATATAATTCTTTATTCAATATATCACTTGAATTAATGGGGCTCTGAGACCATATTTATACATTAGAGAAGGGTTTTGATGTTGTTCGATATCTAATATATAAACATAATCTCCTAAGATATATGATAGATATAACCTCCTAGAATTGAGGAGATAAATATAATATCTTGAAATTAAGAGATAATTAGGCCCTAGCTAATCTGGAGGGAATAAATAACTTATTTTTATCCATTATTTAAAAAAAACTAAAAAAATAGAAAATGATTTTCAAAAGCTAAAATTTAGAATCAACTGGTAGATATTTTCTAATAATTATTTTAGAAAGTAACCTATCATCAGGAACAATTCTTAATCTAAGAGATCATACATTTCAAATTAAGTTGCGAAAAAGGTGCATCTGTTGCTGTTTAATATTTTTTTATTAATGAAAGGACTTAATATCGCAAAAATAAATTAAGAAATAGATACTAATGAAAGGGCTTAACACCGTGAAAACAAATTAAGATATAGATACTGCTGGAGGAAAGGAGACACTACTACCATTCGCGTCAATTAACGAACTAGTGATGAACGTAAGACATCAAAACAAGCAAAACATATGTTAAGAGAATGACAAAAATTAAAAAGAAAATATGTACTCCTATTACTTTCCCTAAGGATATGGTAAATAGAAACCACTCAGTCTTTACGACGGAAAAACAAAAATGAAAACAAAGAAAATTGAATCCGACACAGTGAAACAATAAATGAAGATGTTGCAGGGAAAAAAACTTAGTTTCTTTAATTTGTTTATTGATTGAAATATAGTTACAGAAAATTATTATAGTTTTTTTGGGAAAATTTTTCCGTTTGTTTTTCAAAATTTTCATTTTCTAGAATAGTTAGAAAAATTTTGAAAATTCGTTTAGATTTTTTAATTTAGAAAACTAGAAAACTAAAAAAGTTGTTCAAGTACGCTCAGTTTTTTAAATTTTTTTTAAATATTCTTTAATTCAAATTAATTGAGATATGTCTTATATATATTATTTATAACAATATTGTATAGTATATGCATCACATAAAAATTGTGACAAAAATTTAAAGTAATATTAAAATAAGAACAAATGAGTTTATGTTTAAATATATTTTAAAATAGTAGCAGTAGAACTTTTCGAATTAGTAGCAGTTTGTTTCATATTCTTATTTGATTACAACGGTCTCTATTTTATAATTCAGTTACCTTATCTTGTAATTCAGTTACCGTCTTTTCTATTTTTTCACTTTTCTTAGAAAACCTTTTTAAAGAGTTTTCTGATTTTCTTAAAAAAATAGAAAATAGTTTTTTATTTTTCTATAAAAATTTTAAATAAATTGTAAATAAACAGTTTTTCTATTTTTTAAATTTTTCTAAGAATAATTTTCTATTTTTTTAAAAAAAAACTTATAAACTAAACGCAACATAAGATTCCTATTAAAATAAGTAAATATTGGAGTAATCCGATTTTAAATATTTTTTCAACACTTATATGCTTTTAATATTAAAAATCCCCAAACTAGTAGGTTTTTGGTGAGGTCAAAGAACAAGGAGGCCCAAGTGGTAGTAATGAAGATGGGAAATGTATGTAAGTGGGCTTAAAGCCCAAAAGAGTGAGCGAAATGTGAAACCCATGGGAGCTAGCAGCTAGGGTTAGGGCTCTCTTTAAAACCCATCTTTTTCACTCATTCGTCATTCTCAACGCAACTCTGATTCAGGTATCACGCTTCGTTACAATTTTTCGTTCATTATTCAATAGTGTAGTATTTGGGAGGCGAAGATGATGAAAGCCATAAAAAAAACGATGTGTGATCATCAAACACTAATTGTTTGTTTGATATGAACCATCTCATTATCGCTACGTTCTTTCTGATTCACCTTCCCCCGCATTTCTCTCTGCATTTATCTATTTATTTTATTTTGGGATTAGAGATCGAACGACGAAGCCTCTTCTTTTATTCGTGTTGTTTTAAATGCCTATGTTTTGAACTTGATTTCATATATGAGTTTGAGAAAGGATCTGTTTAATTATTTGTAATCCTAAATATTTCTGTTGAAAGCTAAGACATTGTTTAAGTAAGATGTTGCTGCTCGTAGATTACTCATTGTGTTTTCAAATGAAATTGTTGTAATCTTACCCTAAAATGTTGTTGTTGATGGAAGTTCTGAGTCTCCATTTCATTTATTCCTAAAAGATTTAATATTTGTGTTCAACACAGTTTTAGCGAATCATTTAGGCCAAATTAAGGGTACTATCAATTGCATCTTTGGTCCAATCAAAATTAACTTTTTTTCTGAAGAAAGTCCGGTAGTATACAGAGGACCTTGTTCAAAACAATTCATAGCACATTGAAGTGTTGGAGACAAATATCAAATATATATTTAAAAGAAGCTTTATAGCACCATCCTAAATAATCAAGATATAAATTAAATAAAAGAATTTCATACAGTAGGGAAAATTCTTATACAGAAAATCATACATTCAAAAGTGATTTGCTAAGTTGAGACTGGTGTCAATGCTGGTCTCGGTTGAAACATTAACACATGTCTGTTCCTTTCCATTGATTTTCACAACTTCACCGACTGAAACACGAACAGGGGACGAGAGAAGACATTGCTTTAAAGGTTACTTAAAATTGAAAGTAAACTTGGGGGAGAAATCTAAATCACAAAAGCTAGTTAGCTCAAAGTCTTATAACTCTACCAGAATCCAATACTTTTGATGTGAGAGTCTCATGTCTTGTCTTGCTATTGAATCTTAATATTATGAACAAAGTTCACAGCTCATTCTTTATAATTTTCTACATGTCAAAAAATAAATGCATGAACTTTCACTTGGAAAACCAACACCCCTTGTCTAGCTACTCGATAAATTTTCGATCTTTAAAAGGACTAATTAGAGATAAAATAAAATAATTCTACAACTACAACAGAATTCAAGTATGAAATCTTGCTGATCCTCTGAGATTCATACGTGGAAAGAACTGCATATTCATTCTCTAAGAACTTTATAACTTTTAACAATTTATTGAGAACTTGTATATTTCTCACACATTCCAAAATGAGGAACAAATTAAAATCCAGTTTGTACTGCTTTAAAATCTGGAAGTGAATTTGAAAAACTAAGTTCATTTTAAAATAAAATGGTTACAATACTGCATGTGTTCATAAAAAAAAATTCCGGGCTGTGTGTGTATGCGTGTGGTATGGATGTAAAAATAAATAATTGTAAAAGAAAAAAAAATCCATTATGTTGTAATGTCTAATGAGTCATTCACGTTGTTTACCAAATGCTGATAGTAAATGTCCTGCAGAAGAGAGTTCACTTTATGTTTATCTTCTAAAACCAAAAGTCATTTGATGATTTATGTATTTTTTTTTTGTTTTAAGGTCATGGGTTTCCACTTGATTCAATACGAATTATCCATCAAGCTTAATTGTGTAAGTTTAATTAAAATAAACTTTTGAACTAAAATGAAAGTCTCTAGATTTCATATAGATGCAGAACAAGTACCTGATGAATGTTACCTCCTTTATCTTAAGATAACTTTTTAAGATTCAAGAGACCTTCCACTGACAAGAAGATAACGAACTTTTTTTTGTAACATAAAGATAAACAACTAACTAACAACTAAGATAAGAACTGAAAAAGCATCTTGAGCAGGTTACTTCCAGATGAAATATTATATACGTTCACTCACCTTCCACACACTTTGCATTAAAGACCTGATCTTCAAACTACTTACTCTATGCCAATGAGATAAAATATCTTCATGACCCCGGACTACATTGACAATTAAGTAGACCTATAAGGCATTTATCTAGCAGTAGCCACAGAATGGAGTGTCCCACATTTAGTAGCCTCTATAACCACTTGTTTTAAGAAATGATAATTGAATTTTAACTTGTAGTATTAGACTGTTTATGCTCTTCCCACCGTAAGAATAGTCTGTTTTAATTTAGGGGTGTTGCATGAGTTCCTCCTATCTTTTTTCTAAATTCTCTCGATCTCATCTAATTTTTTTTTGTGATTCAAAGCATAGAGGAAACCATTTCATTCTTTGTTAGTGTTATTGTGTTTGTGATGTAAAAATAAGAGTTTTTTAGTCAAAGGTTAGTAACCTATTGGTGTTTGTTTTTGTTGCTTTAATTAGTTTTATACTTTAAAGTTCTTTCAAATAATTATAAGAAGTCTATGATAAATGACATAAATTATCATGCATTAAAAAATATTGACATTTGAATTTTGTGATAGATGATTTACTGTAAAATTTGTTTAGTAGAGCATATTTCACACTAAGTACGTTAAGATAGATTTTTAGATGTTTAGAAATTTAAGACTTCACAAATTTTAAAAAAATTGAAAATTAGAATTTTCAACATAAAGAATTTAAAATTATAATTTGGAAAAATAATAAATTTATAAATTTTAAATTATAACTGAGCAAATAAAAAAATTAGAAATTTCTAATTAAAGATTAGGAAAATAATAATTTAGGAATTTTAAATTAGAAAATAAATAAAAAGAGAAATTCTAAATTAGAATTTAGAAGATTAAAAAATAAAAATTTAAAAGTGTAGTTTAGAAATTAAAAAGTTTAGAAATATATATAATCAATTTTACATAATTAATTCAAGTTTGGTGTACAATTTTGGATAATATGTATGTTGTAACTTAGTAGTGTGTCGACAATACAAATTTTGTAATGAGCCATTTATGTATATATGATAGGATTTGTCCCTGCACGAGAGGTTTATAAAGTGAATTTATTAAAAGAGTTAGGGAGTTTATTAGTAAGATTATCAATGTGTTTGTTTAAAAGTTTGGTAGTTGGAACAGAGGTTTAAAAGTATGAAGAAAAAGATCCTACGGTCAAATAGGGTTTTGTTTGTCTTTAACGATGTGAAGGATCACTATTAACCTTTAACTTTTTTCATTTTCATAACTCTGTTTCCCTAACTGCATACCAAATGGACACTATAGGGCAGATGAAGATGTGATGAGTTTATCCTTGACCTTTAATGTTCATCAAGGGTCTACATCTATGACACAACCTTCCTCGTTCATTGGCCCTTCCTCATTACAAATAAGAGGTAACATGACTTTAGGTTGAGTTTGAGGAGATAAAAGGTTGAATGATAGATTACGACCAGAGGAGGGCATAAATGAAGCGGTTTGACTAGATGTAAGGCAAGTTGGATGAGCTAAGGTGAGCACAACATAGGGGGTCGTCCAAGGCTAGCCATCAACCTCAGTATGATCTTAGATTAGATGACTGGTCTGTCTCTGGGGAGGAGGACCAACCCCTCGCATCATCGTCATCGCCATCGCCATCGGCCTTCAGCAACAGACTCGCCATCTCCCTAGGTCCAGTAACACCCTCGTTATCTGTAACACCCTCTGTTACACCTTAAAAAATTATAGAAAAATTTGTAATTTTTTTTTTAAAGATATGTGATGATGCATGATTAATCCTTAATTCCTTGCTTTAAATGTGTATAATTTACCATTGCTAATTGTGTAATATTATGCATTTTAAACACATTTTCATAATTCAAGATTTATTTAATATTAAATGAATTAGGCGATAATCTTCAAATGGAAATAATAAATCTTACTTGATTTCCCTTATATTGTAGTGAATAATTGAGGTTGCAATTGGGAAATTATGAAATTGAGCATCAGGGCTGACGCGTAGCGCCAGTACCACGCGTAGCATAAGACCTTAAGAGCTCACGCGTAGCGTCAAGCCTACGCGTAGCGTCAAGCCTACGCGTAGCGTCAACAGTGACGAGGATCCCATTAACAGGCTGTGTGCAACTTCAGAAGTGGGGGATTTATTTATATTAAACACATATTGGCCAATCCATTACAGACATACGACACTATCTCAGCGGGGAACATGCAGCACAAGTGTCTAAGCATTATTGAAGAATTATTGGAGAAAATAATGTATTCTGAGTCAGAAAGCCTACGCGTAGCCTCACAACTACGCGTAGCGTGGAAGCAAATTCGCAACCCTGACGCGTAGCGTCCTGCTGACACACAGCGTCAGCAGGAGACCTTTACCTTTGCTTTCACTATAAATAGGACCAGTGCCAAAGGCTTCAAACACACCATTCCTCCAGCATATTCATTCGGAGTAACAGAGGTACAAAGCCTCTAGGAGGAAATTCTTCTCTCCTATTCGTGGTTTGATCTTTCTTGTTTTTAGTTTGTTTTAGTTATGGAGGGCTAAAACCCTTAGATTGATTTTCTTGGAGGTTAATGTAATGTTATTTTTGAGGTTTTGATTTTCAATACATTTCATTGTTATTAATATCTTCATAATTCTAGCTCAATTATTTAATATCTATATTGTTTAATTAAGTTGTATGCTTAATCAATTTAATTATGCAGTTAGAATTGAATAAGAATTATATTAAGATAGATTAAGAAATATACATGCTTAATGAATGTTTCAAAATCAATCTTAATAATTGTTATTTGCTTAATTCCATAACGTTGAAGTTAGATTATGTATGTAGGCGATGTTCTATGTATGTTCAATAATTCCTAGAATTTAAAATCTTGACTCCTTTTGCTTAATTAGGATGCTTGATTAAAATCTTCATTTTTAATTGAATGAAAGTAGAGGAATTATGAATTAAAAGACGCTTAGTTGATTAATTCAAATTGAACTAAGAGATCGATAATAAGGAAAGTGTATAGAATTCTTTTCAAATCCAAGGATAAAATAAATTGCAATACTCCAAGAAAATCAATCGCTTGTTAGTTATTTGTTTCACATTTATTCTATATTCTTGTATTCTATATTAAATTTCTGTGACAATCAAACAACCCCCCCAATGTATGTTTGTTGAACTGTTGTTTGTAAGAATAAATTTTGTTTGTTAGATTTTAGTTTCTTAAAATTAGTTTAAGACTTGATTTTCCTAAATTTTTGTGTTGATCCTTGAGAGAACGACCTAGGTTGACACCCTAGTACTACATTAATTAATTTTAATGTACTAATTTGACGGAATCATGACTGTAAAAATATTTACGTCAATATGATTGTTAAAAAGAAACTATCGGAATAAATTACATACATTATTTCTGAAATACCTCATAAATATTATTAAAACTTTATAAAGTAATTGTACATTCATCCGAAGAAAATAAACATTAAACATTATAAGAAAGAGAGGAAACTCCATGGCCCAGAAGCAGTTACTTATTAACATTATTTATTCATTGGACCATGATATTCATACCGAGCTCCCTTTCTAGAACGTGCTATATTTACTGCCGAGATTCTTCGATCTTTCCCTCTGAACCATCAATTTAGAATATATGAAACAAAAACACGGAGAAAGGAGTGAAAAACAGAATATAATATTCTTGAATAAGACATAAGCAACAAAGGATTTTCACAAACTAATATATAAAAATATTAATCACAATCACAATCACATACACAATCAATTATGAATACATGAATGTTATGTAATATCTTCATCATAACTTACCTATATATGTGGGCCCTTAAATTTTACTTTGCACTGGGCCAACCAGGAGTTTACACTGTTCCATAAGTCCGGATAATAATAATATGAACAGCTCAACTGGCATGGAAACACTTAGAGACTAGTCAGATTGAGAATGTTTTTATTGTGAAAGTACCCGACACTAGGGAGCTACCCCAGGTCCCCTGAAGCACCCTTTCACACCCTCTCATCCCAAGGCTCATAATTAAGCCTACTCTAATGTATCCTCGGTTTCTATAATCCGTCTCCAGACAATATCATTTTGTTTCACTTTAATGATTTGTGATGCATGAACTACTCGCGTAAATTGAGTTTTCAAGCCTTAAATATTTCAAAACTTATCATAGAAAACTTTACATATTTTTTTTATCTCAAATTGAATTTTAACAATATCGAATTTAGAAATCTCAATTATTTCCAAATATCTTTAGTTATTAGGTTGGAACAAAATAATTTACTTTTGAAAATTTTATTTTACTTAAAGATAATAATCTTAAAAAAAATTACTTAAAATTATAAAATTTTTCTTTAATTCAAGAATTAACTAATTCAAGCTTTTTATAAATTAATTTTCATAAAATGACTTCTTTTAAAATAAATACTAGATTTTTAAAGATTAAAAGTAAAATCAATGGAAATAATTTCTAAGAAGAAATAAAAAACTAAAAAAAATAAAATAATACTTTTAAAAATTTAAAGAGTAAAGTAAAAAAATTCTCACTGAGTTTTAGCTTTCCGTCATGCTTGCTATATGTTCAAACTCCACATCACAAGATCATCCATCACAATTAACAATCATAAATAATTAACAATCACAAAAATAATCAATCAAAATCAATCAATAAAGCATCATTTATAAATATTATAATTCAAAGTCTAATGGTTATTAATATAGTCAATTTGAGTCCTTTTGGTCAATTCCTCGCATAGGTCTATGTAAGTCCATATAATCCAGTCATTGCATAGGTATAGTTCAGTCCATATAGGTCATAGTGGTCTAAGTCCTTGCATAGGTATAGTCCAGTTCATATAGGTTATAAAAGTATAGGTCCTTGCATAAATATGTTAGAGTTAGTTACATCAGATATTTAATTTAAAATTTATTATAAATTTTAAGTTAAAGCGTTAATATTTTAAAGTAATAATATTATTAAATTTAAAAGGAGTAGGGGACTCTTCCCATTATTCTTATGTCTTTTCATATTATATTCTTATCTCACTCCCCCTTACCTCTTGTATATTGATTCATTATTGAAAATCCGTGCGCGTCTCGTCTCCGAGTTCTAAAATATACCAATTTCATTTTAATATAGTTACAAAATAAAAATTAAGATTACTACTTAAAGCAGAAATGGTAAATTTTGAATAGTGAATAGTGAATAGTAAATCGTGAATAGTAACAGTAAATAGTAAAACGTAAATAGTAAAGGTAAATAGTAACAGTCAATAGTAATTTACTATTTAAATAGTAATTTACTATTGGAATAGTATTTTACTATTTAGAATAGTAACTAAAAATAATATTATTTCTAGTATAATAATAGATTTCTAAAAACGATATAAAAATAACCCTAAAAAATATAAAAGAGAGGTATTCGTACCTTAGAATTTTAGCAGAACCTTCTTCCAAAAAATTATATTTCTCTCTCTCACTTCCACTACTATCTCACTAGCACTACTATATTAAGAAAATTTAATCTGAGATTGTGAATTCTAAAGAAGAATTCCTTCGGTATTTATAGAAAAAAAGTACTATGTATTCTATTATTTTAATATAAAAGTACTGTGTATTTTTTGAAATTTCAAACCTGGTTACTATGCATTTTTTAAAAATTTCGTACATGCACAGTCTTTTGCATAGTAATTATCGGCAGAATTATTAAGCCAAATAGTAACCTTTCACTAGGTATATTTTAAATATTCAAAATCAGTCCTTTTTGAAATTTAGCGATATTATATCAGTCCTCACTAATTTTATAATAAGTAATATAAAGTTTAAATTTTAAAAATCTAAAATTTTCTGTTAATAAAAATTTATTGATACGTTCCCAATTTTTTAACGATTGGAAAAAATCAAGATTTTTCTCAAATCGATAATTTTTAGATAAGACTTCTTGAAATGGATTTTAGAAAATTTTCTTATAATTCAAATTCACTTTCTTATAAATATTTTTAATTTTAAGTCACTTTATATGAATTTAAAATTATTTAAAATATATTATTTTATTAAAATAATTTATAAATTTCAAAACAAAATCCAAAAAATCATAAATAATACGTAGATTAAAAAGTTTTAAAGAACCATAATTTAATTCCTTCAAATTTTTAATATAAAAATAAAAATAGGGGTGTTACAACTCTACTCCCCTTAGAAAAATTTCGTCCTCAAAATTTACATTATTCAGTAAAACAAATGGGGTTGAGACTCTTTCATCTCAGTTTTTAGTTCCCATATAGCATCTTCCCTCTGGTTTCATTTCAAATGACCTTTACGAGTGGAATTGTCTTGTCCCTTAGCTGTTTTATTCTTCCGTCAGCTATTCTGACAGGTGGTGCATCATATGTAAGATTATCTTTAACTTGTATGACATCAGGTTCAATAACATGTGTAGGATCAGATATATACTTTTATAAGTTTGACACATGAAAAACATTATGGATATTAGAAAGAAAAGGTGGTAATGCTATTTGGTAGGCAAGAGGACTAACTTTATGAATTATTTGATATGGACCAATAAATCTAGGAGTTAGTTTTCGAGATTTCATTGCCTTACCGACCCGAGTCGTAGGTGTGACTTTCAAGAATACATGATCGCCTTCTTAAAATTCAAGCGGCTTCCTTCTTTTGTCATAGTAACTTTTCTGTCTGCTCTGTGTTGCCTTTATCTTTTCCTGAACTATTTTAATTTTATCCGTGGTTTGTTGTACCAACTCTAGTCCTAGCATCAAGTTTTCACCTGTCTCAAACCAATATAGCGGGGTCCTACATTTTCTTCCATATAATGCTTCAAAAGGTGCCATGCCAATGCTAGCATGGAAACTATTGTTGTAGGTAAACTCCACATATGGTAAGAATTGATTCCAACTTCCTTTATACTCCAACACACAAGCTCGTAACAAGTCCTCTAGAGATTGGATTGTTCTTTCTGATTGTCTATCCATCTGAGGATGATATGCTGAACTCAGACGCAGTCTTGTTCCCAAAGCCTTGTGCAAGCTCTTCCAGAATTATGATGTAAAACGAGAGTCCCGATCAGAAACGATACTTGAAGGAATTCTATGCAATCTCACAATCTCCTCGATGTATAATTTCGCCAGCTTCTCCATAGAGTAACGAATATTGATGGGAATAAAGTGGGAAGATTTGGTTAATCTATCAACTATTACCCATATTGAATCATGTCCTAATGAGTTTTAGGTAGAGAAGTCACAAAATCCATGGTAATGCTATCTCATTTCCATTCTAGTATTTCCATTAATTGTAGCATTCCAGGGGGTTTTTGGTGTTCTACTTTAAACTTCTGGCAAATTAGACATGCAGCCACATACTCTACCATCGCTTTCTTCATTCCAGGCCACCAAAATAACTTCTTTAAATCTTGATACATTTTAGTAGCTCCAGGATGAATGCTCATATAACTTTTGTGGCCTTCTTCTATAATTGCTTTCCTCAACTCCTCTTGATCAGGGATACACACTCGATCCTTATACTTCAACAATTGGTCGTTTTCCACATTGAACTCGACTTCTTTTCCTTGTTTCAAGAGTTCTTTCTTCTCTTGCAGGAATTCATCCTCTCGTTGAGCCTCTAAAACTTGCCTCAGGAATTCACTTGTCACTTGCAACGCTCCTAATCTGTAGCTGTTAGCATTAACCGTTACTGCTAGGTTAAGATCTCTGAAGTTCTCTATCAATTCCAGCTCTTTAATCATCATTGTGGATGCATGTAGAGACTTTCGACTCAAAGCATCAGCTACTATGTTTGTTTTTCCAGGATGGTACTGCAACTCAAAGTCATAGTCCTTTAAGAACTCCATCCATCTCCATTGCCTCATGTTTAACTCCTTTTGGTCAAATAAATACTTGAGACTCTTATGATCACTAAACACAACGAATGTTGCACCGTATAGATAGTGCTTCCAAATCTTTAAGGCAAAAACTACAGCGGCTAACTCTAAGTCATGGGTAGGGTAGTTAATCTCATGTTGCCTTAATTGGCGTGACGCATAGGCTACAATCTTCTTGTCTTGCATGAGTACACTTCCTAGTCCTTGTTTAGATGCATCACAGTAAACTTCAAAACTTCGATGTGGATCGGGAAGTAATAATACCGGCGCAGAAGTAAGTCGATCTTTCAGCTCTTGGAAACTATTCTCGCATTGTGTCGTCCACACAAAAGGTTGTCCTTTCCGTGTTAGCTTGGTTAGTGGGTATCCTAACTTTGAAAATCCTTCAATGAATCTCCTATAGTATCCAGCTAAGCCCAAGAAACTTCTAATCTTAGTGATCGTGGTTGGTCTCTCCCATTTTAAAATTGCCTCCACCTTGGAAGGCTCTACAGCTATTCCTCCTTGACTAATTACATGTCATAAAAAGTTCACTTCTTCCAACTAGAATTCACACTTCGACAGCTTTGCATATAGTTGTTTCTTTTTCAAGATTTCCAACACAATCTTCAAGTGTTCAACATGTTCTTCTCTGCTTTTAGAGTACACTAATATATCATCAATGAACACCACTACAAATTTATCTAGATATGGATGAAAAATCCTATTCATGTAATTCATGAATACGGCTGGTGCATTAGTTACACCAAAAGGCATTACTAGATATTCGTAATGGCCATAGCATGTTCTAAAAGCAGTTTTTGGTACATCTTCTTTCTTCACCCTTATTTGATGGTATCCAGACCTCAAATCAATTTTGGAGAACACCATGGCACCATACAGCTGATCCATCAAGTCGTCAATCCTTGGCAGAGGATATCTGTTCTTGATTGTCACTTTGTTTAGTTGCCGATAATCTACACACAACCTCATGCTACCATCCTTTTTCTTAACCAATAACACTGGTGCACCCTAGGGGGATACACTGGGTTGTATAAACTGCTTCTCTATCATCTCTTCAAGTTGTTTCTTCAACTCTGCTAATTCTAGAGGTGACATTCGGTATGGTGCAATTGAAATGGGTCCAACTCCAGGTACTAGATCAATGGCGAATTCCACATCTCTTTCTGGGGGTAAACCAGGGATATCTTCAGGAAAAACGTCAGGAAATTCATACACAACTGGCAGATTTTTGATTTTTGACTCTTGCTCTTCTTTCGTTGAAAGCAATAGCATGAATCCTTGAGCCCCTCCTTTTAAAGAGGCACTCACTTAGTTGGCGGTTAGAAATCTCGAATCCTCAGGATTCAAATTCACTGGTTCTTTAAACATTATGGTTTTATTATGACAATCTATTAGAACATGATTGTCAGACAACCAATCTAGCCCAATAATAACTTCTAAGCCAGAAAGGGGTAAACAGAAAATATTAGCCTTAAAGTCCCTACCATCTATGACAATAGGGCATTTCCAACAGGCTTTAGAAGTGACAATGGGATTGTTTCCAGGAGTATGTACAGATAAGTCAAATGGTAGTTCTATCACAGGTAATTTTAGTTTTTCTACACAGTCATTGGCAATAAAGGAATGTGATGCACCTGAGTCATACATAATAGTTAAAGGAATCTTATTAATGATACACTTACCTTCCACCATGGAATCAGAATAAGATGCTTCTTCTCCAGTGATTGCAAAAACCTTTCCTTTTGCCTTCGGCCTTCCGACTGCACTATGCACGCCTCCTTGAGTATTTATGTTTGTACTCGTACCTTTAGGGTTTTCTCTCTTTATCTCTGGGCAATCCTTGATGTGATGACCTGGTTTATTACACTTAAAGCAAACATAAGTGTTTTTAGGATAATCCCTTTTCAAATGGGGTCCTCCATAGATAAAACATTTAAAATTTGGTGCAGATGTCGGGTAATAGCTTCCAGTTGAAGCTTGGGGTCTGTTAGGAACAGATGCTACTCCAAACCGGCGAAATGGCGCTTGGTAAGACTTATTTCTCCTGAAGTCTCTTCTTTGGTGATGGTGAGGTCCTCTACTTCTCATTTCTCCCGTCTTATGAATGAGCTCCCGACTTTTGGTCATTCTATCCTTATGATCCTATTTAAAGATCCTGCACTGATTTACCAACACAGAAAATTCATGGATTTCCTGTATTCTTATAGCTTCTTTAATTTCTGGCCGTAATCCATTTACAAACTTTGCACACCGATCACCTTCATTAGTAGCATCATTATAATGAAAATGAAAACGAGATAGCTCTTCAAACCTGGATGCGTACTCTCCAACGGTCATATTTCCTTAGGTTAGCGACAGGAATTCGAATTGTCTTTTCTCTTTAACATCAGCTGGAAAGTATTTCTCTAGAAACATATCCTTGAAATGATCCCAAGTGATCTCCATGTCGTTGACTTCGAATTGTCTACGCATGCTATCCCACAAATGTTTGGCATCCTCAGATAAGGTATAAGTAGCGAAGACTACCTTATCAGCTTCATTACATTGCAATGCTCGAAAGATCTTCTTTATCTCTCGAATCCAGGTTTGTGCTCCATCAGGGTTATATCCTCTCTTGAAACGAGGTGGATTGCATTTTTCGAAAAGGTCCAACCTTCTCAAGGCATCATTACCTTGACCTTCACATGCTCCCATTGCATTGATTAAGCATTTTACAACTCCAGCAAGATCGTTTCCGACCATTAGTTTCCTGTTTCACAATAACTGAGATTTGTCACATCAATCACAGTTACTACTAGTCAGATATTCTATTCTCTATCACCTATACAAAGTTTACAAACAAAGCAAGATAAACCTTTTCCCCAGGCCTATTGGATTAACTGCTCTGATACCACTTTGTAACACCCTCTATTACACCTTAATAAATTATAGAAAATTTCGTAATTTTTTTAAAGATATGATTGTTAAAAAGAAACTATTGGAATAAATTACATACATTATTTCTGAAATACCTCATAAATATTATTAAAACTTTATAAAGTAATTGTACATTCATCCGAAGAAAATAAACATTAAACATTATAAGAAAGGGAGGAAACTCCATGGCCCTGAAGCAATTACTTATTAACATTATTTATTCATTGGACCACGATATTCATACCGAGCTCCCTTTCTAGAACATGCTATATTTACTGCCGAGATTCTTCGATCCTCCCCTCTGAACCATCAATTTAGAATATATGAAACAAAGACACGGAGAAAGGAGTGAGAAACAGAATATAATATTCTCGAATAAGACATAAGTAACAAAGGGTTTTCACAAACTAATATATAATAATATCAATTACAATCATAATCACAATCACATACACAATCAATTATGAATGCATGAATGTTATGCAATATCTTCATCATAACTTACTTATATATGTGGGCCCTTAAATTTTACTTTGCACTGGGCCAACCAGGAGTTTACACTATTCCATAAGTCCGGATAATAATAATATGAACAGCTCAACTGGCATGGAAACACTTAGAGACTAGTCAGATTGAGAAATTTTTTATTGTGAAAGTACCCGACACTAGGGAGCTACCCCAAGTCCCCTGAAGCACCCTTTCACACCCTCTCATCCCAAGGCTCATAATTAAGCCTCCTCTAATGTATCATCGGTTTCTATAATCCGTCCCCAGACAATATCATTTTGTTTCATTTTAATGATTTATGATGCATGAACTACTCGCGTATTTAATTGGTTAAGGCTTTTAGAAACTCAATTATTAAATACCTCAAAGGTTTACAACTTCATTTCAATAAACTGTACATTTTCTCAATTTTCCAAATTTCTGTCCCACAGACATAAATTTGGTACAGTTTTAAATTCTCACCAAAATTGAGTTTCCAAGCCTTAAATATTTCAAAACTTATCATAGAAAACTTTACATATTTTTTTTCTTAAATTGAATCTTAACAATATCGAATTTAGAAATCTCAATTATTTCCAAATATCTTTAGTTATTAGGTTGGAACAAAATAATTTACTTTTGAAAATTTTATTTTACTTAAAGATAATAATCTTAAAAAAATTACTTAAAATTATAAAATTTTTCTTTAATTCAAGAATTAATTAATTTAAGCTTTTTATAAATTAATTTTCATAAAATGACTTCTTTTAAAATAAATACTAGATTTTTAAAGATTAAAAGTAAAATCAATGGAAATAATTCTAAGAAGAAATAAAAAACTAAAAAAAATAAAATAATACTTTTAAAAATTTAAAGAGTAAAGTAAGAAAATTCTTACTGAGTTTTAGCTTTCCGTCATGCTTGCTATATGCTCAAACTCCACATCACAAGATCATCCATCACAATTAACAATCATAAAGAATTAACAATTACAAAATAATCAATCAAAATCAATCAATAAAGCATCATTTACAAATATTATAATTCAAAGTCTAATGGTTATTAATATAGTTAATTTGAGTCCTTTTGGTCAATTCCTCGCATAGGTCTATGTAAGTCCATATAATCCAGTCCTTGCATAGGTATAGTTCAGTCCATATGGGTCATAGTGGTCCAAGTCCTTGCATAGGTATAGTCCAGTTCATATAGGTTATAAAAATACAGGTTCTTGCATAGATATGTTAGAGTTAGTTATATCAGATATTTAATTTAAAATTTATTATAAATTTTAAGTTAAAGCGTTAATATTTTAAAGTAATAATATTATTAAATTTAAAAGGAGTAAGAGACTCCTTCCATTATTCTTATGTCTTTTCATATTATATTCTTATCTCACTTCCCCTTACCTCTTGTATACTGATTCGTTATTGAAAATCCGTGCGTGTCTCGTCTCCGAGTTTTAAAACATACCAATTTCATTTTAATATAGTTACAAAATGAAAATTAAGATTACTACTTAAAGCAGAAATAGTAAATTTTGAATAGTGAATAGTGAATAGTAAATCGTGAATAGTAATAGTAAATAGTAAAACGTAAATAGTAAAGGTAAATAGTAACAGTCAATAGTAATTTACTATTTGAATAGTAATTTACTATTGGAATAGTATTTTACTATTTAGAATAGTAACTAAAAATAATATTATTTCTAGTATAATAATAGATTTCTAAAAACGATATAAAAATAACCCTAAAAAATATAAAAGAGAGGTATTCGTACCTTAGAATTTTAGCAGAACCTTCTTCCAAAAAATTATATTTCTCTCTCTCACTTCCACTACTATCTTACTAGCACTACTATATTAAGAAAACTTAATCTGAAATTAAGAATTCGAAAGAAGAATTCCTTCGGTATTTATAGGAAAAAAAATTACTATGTATTCCATTATTTTAATATAAAAGTATTATGCATTTTTGGAAATTTCAAACCTGGTTACTATGCATTTTTTAAAAATTTCGTACATGCACAGTGTTTTGCATAGTAACTGTCGGTAGAATTATTAAGCCAAATAGTAACCTTTCACTCGGTATATTTTAAATATTCAAAATCAGTCCTTTTTGAAATTTAGCGATATTATATCAGTCCTCACTAATTTTATAATAAGTAATATAAAGTTTAAATTTTAAAAATCTAAAATTTTCTGTTAATAAAAATTTATTGATACGTTCCCAACTTTTTAACGATTGGAAAAAATCAAGATTTTTCTCAAACCGATAATTTTTAGATAAGTCTTCTTGAAATGGATTTTAGAAAATTTTCTTATAATTTAAATTCACTTTCTTATAAATATTTTTAATTTTAAGTAACTTTATATGAATTTAAAATTATTTAAAATAGATTATTTTATTAAAATAATTCAAAAATTCCAAAAAAGTTCCAAAAAATCATAAATAATACGTAGATTAAAAAGTTCTAAAGAACCATAATTTAATTCCTTCAAATTTTTAATATAAAAATAAAAATAGGGGTGTTACAACTCTACTCCCTTTAGAAAAATTTTGTCCTCAAAATTTACTTTATTGAGTAAAACAAATGGGGATGAGACTCTTTCATCTCAGTTTCTAGTTCCCATGTAGCATCTTCCCCTCTCGTTTCATTTCAAATGACCTTTACGAGTGGAATTGTCTTGTCCCTTAGCTGTTTTATTCTTCTGTCAGCTATTCTGACAGGTGGTGCATCATATGTAAGATTATCTTTAACATGTATAACATCAGGTTCAATAACATGTGTAGGATCAGTTATATACTTTTTGTAAGTTTGACACATGAAAAACATTATGGATATTAGAAAGAAAAGGTGGTAATGCTATTTGGTAGGCAAAAGGACTAACTTTATGAATTATTTGATATGGACTAATAAATCTAGGAGTTAGTTTTCGAGATTTCATTGCCCGACCGACCCGAGTCGTAGGTGTGACTTTCAAGAATACATGATCGCCTTCTTAAAATTCGAGCGGTTCCTTCTTTTCTCATAGTAACTTTTCTGCCTGCTCTGTGTTGCCTTCATCTTTTCCTAAACTATTTTGATTTTATCCGTGATTTGTTGTACCAACTTTGGTCCTAGCATCAAGTTTTCACCTGTCTCAAACCAATATAGCGGGGTCCTACATTTTCTTCCATATAATGCTTCAAAAGGTGCCATGCCAATGCTAGCATGGAAACTATTGTTGTAGGTAAACTCCACATATGGTAAGAATTGATTCCAACTTCCTTTATGCTCCAACACACAAGCTCGTAACAAGTCCTCTAGAGATTGGATTGTTCTTTCTGATTATCCATCCATCTGAGGATGATATGCTAAACTCAGACGCAGTCTTGTTCCCAAAGCCTTGTGCAAGCTCTTCCAGAATTGTGATGTAAAACGAGGGTCCCGATCAGACATGATACTTGAAGGAATTCTGTGCAATCTCACAATCTCCTCGATGTATAATTTCGCCAGCTTCTCTATAGAGTAACGAATATTGATGGGAATAAAGTGGGCAAATTTGGTTAATCTATCAACTATTACCCATATTGAATCATGTCCTAATGGAGTTTTAGGTAGAGAAGTCACAAAATCCATGGTAGTGCTATCCCATTTCCATTCCGGTATTTCCATTAATTGTAGCATTCCAGGGTTTTTTGGTGTTCTACTTTAACCTTCTGGCAAATTAGACATGCAGCCACGTACTCTGCCACCGCTTTCTTCATTCCAGGCCACCAAAATAACTTCTTCAAATCTTGATACATTTTAGTAGCTCCAGGATGAATGCTCATATAAGTTTTGTGGCCTTCTTCCAGAATTGCTTTCCTCTCCTCTTGATCAGGGATACACACTCGATCCTGGTGTGATTTCAAAATTTATGAAGTGATTAAATTAAAAGTAAATTTAATTATATTTTTCTACAAAGAGGGGTGTGATTTTAGTTCTTGAAAAATTAATTAATTTTATTCATAATAATAATAACAAGAGAAGAATTTGAGAATTTTAAAGTAAGAAAAAAAATCTAATTAATTTTGTTCCTGAAAATTTAAAAGAAACAAACAACAGGATTTCAGAATTTTAAAATATGAGAAACAAATGAAAAAAAACTATATACTACAAATAAAAATTATATACTAGTAATATATGTTATTTTTTTAAAATGAAAGGTTGCAACTTACATGGCGTTATGTAATTATGTCCCTGGTTCCATGTAACAACCATAATGTTGGTTGTACCGTAGGACAATAATATCTCAAGCAAAATGTTTGTGTGAGATATTAAGAGTGTGTTCGGTTTGCAGTTGAGAATACGAAGTTGAGGAAATAAACAAATTTAAGGGTTGATATTGATCTTTTACATCGTCCGAAACAATCAAAATTCTATTTTACCGATCAACCTAACGAAACGACCCCTAACATGAGTGTTTTAACGTGAGACACTGACTCCCGTGCAAAATGACTATTGTGTGGGAAAGTTAGCTACAACATGGGATTGTGTCCTGTACAAAAGTAAGCTTTTTTTTAATATTAAACTTTGACAGCCAGAACTTTGATCCAATTTAAGAAAATCTTGACCTAAACTCCAACCTGATTTTAGCGAGGTGTGTTTAGGGTATAAGTATCTATCCTGATATAAAAATTAAATCATTTTAATTACAATAACAGTCAAATAATAATAAATTAACATATTTTTTAAAAATATGATAATTTAAATTTATTACTTTTATATTTTTAAAATTTATTTTCAAATATTATTTTAATTACAATAAATAAAATATAAAAAATAAAAATTATAGTAAGACGTGATACTTGTAAAATTTCCTAAACTCAATAAAGACTTGTAGGAATAGAATTAAACTTTATAATTTCAACTCTGTTTATCTTAAACTCTTCTGAACTTTTATGAGATTGAGATTGAAAAGACATAAACGTATTTCTAATTCTACTTGAGCGTGTTTGGTTCGGCCCCTTTTTCTCCATCCCCCTCCGTTCTCCACCTTTCCGTCGCGTTCAACGGCTTCCTTCTCCGTCTACGTGAACGGCCATCTGTTTGGTGTTGAGGATCGCCTCCGTTCCGTCGAGGCAAACGACAACGCGCGCCGTTGAGTAGAAGCGGCCTCGACTTGCTTTGGTTCAACGTCGTTGGGAGAAAGTCCACAATACACTCCCAACGGTCATAAGACGTGACCACGACCCTCTTCCACAGATCCGAAGCAGGGACATCTGAAGGTGTTGAAAGCCGTCGTCGTCGCCGATCTGAAACTCCGACCACCAGCCGCCGCTGATCTGAAGAACAACAACCACCATCGTCGCCATCTGAGGTAAAAGAACCTCGATCCTTTTTATTTTTCTCTTCCCCTATTTTTCTGTTGTGAAATATTGCGCATTGGGGTTGGATCGACTCTGTGGGAATCAGGTTAGGTGAGCTCTATTTGGGGTGGGGTTGGTTTCGGGTTTAGGTGAGGTTGTGGGAAGGGGTGGTTTGTTCGGGGCTGGGGCTGGGTTATGCGTGATTGTGGGGTGGGTTAGGGTCGCTTTGCCGTGGGGGTGGGTGGGTTGGTTTCGGGTTCTATGAGGTTGTGGGAAGGGGGGCTGTTTGGGGATGGGGTTGGGTTCTGGGTGATGGTGGGGTGGGTTGGGGTCGTTGGCTGTGAAGGGTGAGTAGGGTTGGTTTCGGGTTCTGGGTGGTGGGTTGGGTGGTGGGTCTTGGTGGTTGGTCGTGGATGGGGTGGTTGTTTGTGCGCCGTTAGGGTTGGGGTCGGGTCGGGTCTGGGTTTGGGTTTGGGTTTGGGTTTGGCCTTTGCAGGTTGGGGTGGTGGTGGGTTATGGGTGGTTGGGTGGGTGGTGGTCGTTGGGTGGTGGGTTGGGGAGGGCAGGTTGGGGTTGGGGTTGGGTTGGGGTTGGGCTTGGGGTCGGGTTGGGGTGGTGGTGGCTGTTGGATGTGGGTGGTGATGGCTGTTGGAAGAAGATGGTGGTGAAGGTGGAAGAAGATGGTGGTGAAGGTGGGTTGGATGGACGGTGAGGATGGCAAGGTGATGATGGATGGTTTTGATTGTGTGGTGCATGGGTGTGCAACTGTTGAAGGGTGCACCATAAAATTTTTAACATTTTTTTGTTTTGGTTTTTTTAAATATAATTTTGATTGTTGTACCATTTTGTATGCTGATTTATGATGTAAGCTGAAAGGTTTTACATGTATTGTAAGGTTTGACATGTATGGAGTTAAATTTTGTTGAAGGAATATTAGGTTAGGTTATTTAATTTACTTTTGTATTTATTAAAAAAATATAACTTTAATTAGTTTTTAGCATTTAAAACATGTTTATGGAATAATTTTAGTTAGTACGCGTAATGAATGACGAATAACAAGCGATGAGACATTAGAAATGGTTAGCGTTTGCGTTTATGCGATAGTTTAAGTTACGTTGTGAAAAAAATGATAGGTAATTAACAATAATTATAAATTACATTGCGTCAAGAGCGGGATCGTAGAGAGTCGCGATTTGTTATAACAATTTCATGTTGTGATTTGTGTCCGATGATGTTTTTTAACAAATATATGAATATTTAATTTTTTAACAATAACCTAATTTTGTTATACAACCAACATGATAAAGTCATTTTTATAGTATTAACTTTTATAAAGCTGAATTAAAATAAGTAATTCAAATAATTTTTAAAATAAATTTAATAATTTGTTATAAACCTGAATTAAAAGTTATAATTAAAATAAATAAATAAAAATTTAATTTGTGTTTAGGGATGAACTAAAATAATTTGATTAAGTAATGTTATTTTTATTATGTGGTTGCTAAAATAACATGGTAACCATTTAATTTGTTAATAATTTTTTATAATGAATATATTATTAACTTTTATAAAGCTGAATTAAAATATTTAATTAAGAGAGTTTTATAAAATAATTAAAATAAATTAATTATGAACCTGAATTTAAAAAATACAATTAAAATAATAATAATAAACTTTTATTATAGGCTTTAGGAATGAATTAAAATAATTTGATTAAGTAATGTCATATTTATTATGTGGACGTCAAAATAATATGGTCACCGTTTAATTTGTTATTAATTTTTTTAAAATGAATATAGAATTAACCTTTGTAAAGATTAATTAAAATAAATAATTAAAATAGAAATTTATAACAAATAATATAATAATATTATAAAGCTGAATTAAAAATTTTTAATAAAATATTTAAAATAAATTTTTAAAAAAAGTGTTTAGGGATGAATTAAAACTATTAATTAACTTATGCTTGGTTAAACTAAAGTTGTTAGGTGTTAGTAACTCACTTTAGTGATGATAATAATTAGTAAAGATTAAGAGTTTAGTGTTAGATTTTCTTAATTGTTTAGGGATGAATTCTTTTTAATTTATTAGATAATGGATCGTGAAAGTAAACTTGTTGGGGTGAAGTATAGTATCATGTTGAATGGTTAATCTATTAAGTCTTCGAATGTTGGTTAATATATCTTGTGCAATGTTGTGACAAATTGTATTGTGTAGCATGTCTACCCAGAACAGGGACAAGGGGAAGGCACCCATGCAGTCTGTAAAGGCTTCTTAGGATTGTTATGCTGTAAAAGTTTTTGTGGATGGTGCTTTGAAACAAATTAGGAATGGGGAGCGTAAGGGTACCTCCCTAACAAAGAAACGGTGGGAGGGTTTGGAGTGTTATTTTAATATGAAGTGTAACAGACACTATAGTAAGGATCAATTCAAAAACAAGTAGGATAATTTGCGGAAAGAATGGGTAGCATGGTACAATTTATTTAAACATACAACGGACTTGGGATGAGACAGTCAGAGGCACACATTTATAGCCGATGACGAATGGTGGGATGGTAAGGAGCGGGTAGGTGTTTAATCACTTATGTAGTTTGATTAGTGTTATTTTCATATATATATATATATATATATATATATATATATATATATCTAGGATGACTGAAACTTATGATTTATCTGCACGAAAACCCAGCCTATGGGAAGTACCGTTATGAGGGTTTGGCCCATGCCCATGAGCTAACAAAATTGTTTAAAGACAATGTGGCAACCGGTGAATATGCTTGGGCACCATCATCGGGCATTATACCGCCCCCTATTTTTGGGAATGAATATATTCCTGAGTTTGACGAAGGTGTGCAGGATGGAAGCGTACCAGAGATACAGGTTGGCAGCATACCGGAGTCACAGGATAGGAGCGAAGGATCAGGTGATAATGAGGATCCCACCATAGGTGCTGAGGGGGTTAGTGCTGGGGGCACAGGTAGTATGGGACTAGGTGGTATTGATTTGAACCAGGACTCCCAGTCAAATCCATCAGCCAGAAGTGGGGAGAAAAGGCAGAGGGCGGGAGGTAGAGGGAAACAACCTAAAAGGAGCAGGAGGGATAGTGTTATAGTGATACAGGAATCAATGAATCAAGTGGCTCAGGCTGTTAGTTCCCATACCTCTACAGTTGTGGCCAAAACCAACCAGGATGACAATTCTATTGAGAGGTGCATTGATATAGTGCGCTCGCTGCCTGAGTTTTGTAATGACGAAGACATATTTTACAAGTGCCTAACAGTTCTGAGAGATAAGGAAATTCGAGAGTGGTTTGTATGTTTAAAGACCCCATAGGAGCATAAATGTTATTTACGTGGTTTGCTTAGGGACATGTCATGAGTTGTGGACGTTTGTAATGTGTTTAGGGATTTGTATGCTTTAAAATGTGTAGGTTGTATTGTGGTTGGTAGTTGTATGCTTTACTTATTGAGTTGCGTTTGTTGCGATACTCTACAGGGATGCATTGTTTAAACATTGTATTGTGTATGTTGTTTAAACATTATATTGTGTATGTTGTTTAAACATTATGTTGTGTATGTTGTTTAATATTGAATGATGCAAGCATCTTATGTTAATGATTTACTTGTCAATGTTGTTGATGTCAAAGACAATGTGTTCAGGGTTTAAATGTGCATGGTTTGCCTTACATTTAAATGTGTTTATCTTGACTAGGTGATAAGTGATTATGTCATCATCTGATGAGGATACAAGATTAAATGATGATCAGGTAATAGAGTTATTCAAGAAAGGTTCCAGCATTCAGGTGAAACAGTGAGTAGAAATTTTCACCGTGTCTTAGAAGCATGTTTGGTGTAACACCCCAGCCGCTTTTCAGGAATGAACGACTCGCCCCACAGACCAACACGAGACCTTTCCAATGTGCTTTTGTCCTCACTCACACATTTCCTGAGAACTTCCCAGGAGGTCACCCATCCCAGAATTACTCCAAGTTAAGCACGCTTAACTTTGGAGTCCTTATGTGATAGGCCACCGAAAAGGCTAATGCATTTGTTGATATAGGTAGTACGAATTCATTTCTTTAAGCTATCCTCGACTGTATAGTCCCATACCTATACAGTCTTTGGATCCCTCTCATTCTGGTATGTATTCAGTTCGTTCATGTGTCCCTCCCACTGGAAGCCTGCCAGGAGCCGCTCCTTGTCCGTGCCTATGCACCGACGATCACTCCCCGCCCTCAACAGTGACCGGGATATTACATCCCCCGCTGGAAGCCTGCCAGGAGCCGCTCCTTGTCCGTGCCAATGCACCTGCGATCACTCCCCGCCCTCAACAGCGCCGGGATGTCACATTTGGCATTGTCAGTTGATATGATAAAGCCATCAGATCCAACCTTCCAACGCGTGTCCCAGAAATTTCACGAAGATAAGAGATATTGGCCATATTTCAAAGATTGTATTGGAGCAATTGATAGTATAAGGTTCATCAGTAGAAAAGGTTTTACCTCGCAAAATGTCATGGCCGTGTGTGATTGGGACATGTGTTTCACATTTGTCTTGCCAGGTTGGGAAAGATCTACCCACGATGCACGTGTATTTAAGGACGCACTTACAAACCCAACTTACAATTTCCCACACCCTCCCACAGGTTAGAATTCAGATTATTTGACTTTTACATGTCATTGCATATTGTTTGTTGTATACATGCTAAGCTTCTCATCATTAGGCTAATGTGTTTCATTAATTTCTCAAATAGGTAAATACTATGTGGTCGATAGTGGATATCCAATGCCAATGGGATACTTGGGTCCATACAGAAATGAAAGTTATCATCTCCCAGATTTTAGACGTGCACGTGATTTTCGAAATCACAATGAAGTTTTTAATTATTTCCACTCCAGTTTAAGGTGCACGATTGAGCGAACTTTTCGGAGTATGGAAGAGTAGGTTTGCAATTCTTAGGTTTATGCCAAAATTCACCTACGAGACTCAAGTTAAACTAGTATGTGCCACAATGACGATACACAACTTCATTCGAAGATGCAGTCTACCAGATATTGATTTTGACAGCATAAATGAAGATAACTATATGGCCTAAGAAAATTATTCTTAGTTTGCACCCAATGATGAAGTTGACACAACCTCATCACCGGCCATGAATGCAATTTGTGATTCAATTAGGGACCAACTTGTTTATGCACAATTCAATAATCAGTAATATTTATCATTGTATTGTAACTTTGTTACTTTTAATATATATGTTGGGGGGTTTTTGATTCAGAGAAAATAATAAACCAATTTACGATATTTAATTTTTAAATAAATAATTAACGTACCTTATAACATTTAATATATAAAAAAATTAAAAAGGCCCAGATTTATTAGTTTTACTATGATAAAAACAATCAAATATTTTCTTATTTCATAATATATAAAATTAATCACATTAATTAATTAGTTTTATTATATATAACAAAATTTACATTAATTATTATTTAATATATTTATTTATTTATTAAATATGTATTATTAAATTTAATCCATTTTTTGGTTTTATATTATACATTTAATATTAATATAAACAAATACACACACAAATTAAATATATATATATATATATTTAAATTCATACCATTTTTAGTAATTTTACCCTCAACTACCATTTTCCAAACCTAATTCTACTACAAACCAAACAAAATCACTACAACTCAACTCACTTTAACTCAACTCTCAACCAAACAAAACTCCGTTTATAAAACCCCAATTTTCTAAACTCTATTTACAAAACCCCAGTTTTCTAAACTCCATCCACTCAACTTTGTACCAAACACTCCCTTGTCTAGCCACTTAATGAAACGTGCAAGGGATCTCCCAAAACAACATTGTTAGTTTCTTACTCCATTAACAGTTAGAAGATAACATGAAGTTGGTTATGGAGCCAACTAATCCAATTTTCAAGAGGTTTGAAATTGCAAAATGCATACCCAAATATCTCCAAAGCAGCTCGGATTTCACCAATCACAGTAAAATGTGAATACTATCTTCACAAGGAGGTCCCCACCGTGTTCAAGCCACAGAAAAAAACATTTCAGTGCTGGAAATTTCCAAATGTTGTTACAAAAGAAAATTTAGACTAAATCATACATATGAAAAGAATATATTTAATATATTAATTTAAAAAATATTGTAACACTTTAATTCTATTTTATTATTTAAATTTTATTTTAATATTAATGGTAGTATTTTTTAAAATAAAAATAAATATATAAAATACTTATTAAATAGTTTTAAATATAGGTGAGTTTTATTTTATAATAAAATAACTATTTTTTTATCTTATAAATATAAACGAACCAACTAATTGACAGGGGAGTAATGAGGAGAGGTAGAAATTTTTCCATTAATGTTTATACGACCCTCTCCTATTGGATTATGAGGAATGAGAACTCTTCCATTTAGTAGGTGCAAAATTGTTGACTTCTAAAATAAAAATTTTAAAAATAATATCTAGAATGGTTGATTAGAAAATTACTCACTCTTTCATTTGGTGTTTTCATACGTATTAAAGAATATATTAAATGTGGTTTTTTAATTAAAATGTCATTTCTTTTTTTATAATTAATGATTAATGCTTTCATATTTTAATAAAATGTAAATAAAATAATTAAGGATCACAAGGTGTAATTAGAAAATAAGCATTTAATATTTTCTTGATTTTATAATTGGACAAATGTTTAGAAAAAATAAAAAATACAAACTCAATTGGTAAAAAAAGAGTCATACTAATTAAAATGAATAATTAAGGTTTTACAAAGTAAATATTCCCTTCAGTCTCATATAAAAGGCTAGGTTTTGGGAAAATAAATTCTTCTTATGAGATGAAGTTATATTTTCCATTAAATATTTATTAACTATTTTTATTTATCTTTATTAATTAGTTTAGATATTTTACGAGAGATTAAACATATTCTCAATTATCAATAATATTTTATTAATTAAACTCATAACCAGTAAAATTGTAATATCATATTAATTTTTTAAAAAAAGTCAATACATTAAATTTTCACGTATCTCCTTTTATTAATCTTTCTAACATCCTAAAATCTTAATATTAGACATAAAAATTAAATTTTTACTAATTACAAATTTAAAACATGGTTACAAAGTGAAAATTTTATTATTAACAATATTGGGTTAATTATTAGATTTTAGAATTCATTTTTTTAAAGAGATTGAAAACTCACTTCCTCTCTTTTCGTATTTCACGTCCTTTGTTCCCATTTGGCAGAAATATACTTTTCTCTTCCTCCTCTTCAATCCATTCTCTCCCACTATGCAATCTTTTCTTCCAAATATCTTCACCAAATTTTGCAAAGATATCGAAGGTACATGTGCTGATTTTCCCCTTCTTCCAATTTTTCTCTCGGGCTTCCCTTTTTTGCATGTGATAATTCTAACTTCCTTCCTTCCCTAAGCTGAACTGTGACCACCCATGCCATGGCTATCATTGGGGTTTGTTGAGCTTAGGGGCTGGTTCTTGACGCTTGGAAAGGTGAGAAACCTTTTTCCCTTCTCTTAGTAGTTACCATTGGCCAAATGTAGGCATGCACCCATCTCGTAACAAGGCTAAATACTCATGAAATTATTTTTAGGATAGCAGTTTTGGAGTTATTTCGACGGTCAATTGTGTGAAACTCCAGCTTTAGAGGATACCGGAGAGTTGTAGACAAGGGAAACCGCATTCTTGGTAAGTCGTCCTATCTCGAAACTATGTAAGACCACTGGACTAGGTTCGAATCATTATAAGAATGTTGTAAGATGCATTAAAATAATTAACTCTTATTTATAGGAGTCGTGACTAAGTGATATAGCTTCCCGGAAGGCGATTGGAATAAGGATTAGGTGTGTTATTGGTTTCAGTAAGTTCCGACAACTCAAAACCATGTTTAGAAATTTTATAAATTTAGTATTAGCATGCAGAAGTTTTGTAACATATCTTAATACGCCAAGTGTATGGTTTTAGGATTGTACCCTTTACCAGATTAGGAGTCGGAGGCTCGAGTCATAAACGAATTGATTTCAGGTATGTTTTATACGTACAAAGAGTTTGTTAATTTAGGGATAATTGGGAATTAGATGTAGGAATAGCCTTAATGCAATTAGATAATTGTTTTATGATGAAAAGGTGAAATTTCAAGTATGTGGTATGATAGTGTGCTATGCTAAATTATCTTGTTGTGTATGTGTGTGTGTGTGTGTGTGTATATATATATCATTGGAAAATAAATCGAGCGATTCGATGATTTTAATTAAATACTCTACGCGGTGATTCACATTCCATACACCAATTTATATCCATGACATCATATTGCATTTTCAGTAATGAGATTTGCTGAAAAGATTGTTACATTTTAGTGATGAGATTCACTGTACAGTCTATGACTCGTTGCTTATGAGGTTACCGTTAATAGTGTTGAGATTCACTGGTATACCTTGGGTACTACCGCTAATGGTGCTGAGATTCACTACGTGGTTACCCAGACACCTCTCAATTATAATGCAGAGATTCACTGAGTGGGTCGTCTTGGCACTTGCCCTGTATCACTAAGTCAGATTCGTATTCCTTTGTTTTTATATGCATTTAAAAAGAAGTTATTGCAAAAACGACGACATCGCATTGTTGTAGTGTTGTGTATTAAGATATTTATATATAATGATACATGAAATCATATAACGGGTTAATTTAGTCACTATCGGCTATGAAATCAAGTATAGGATGTTTGGTCTATATTTATTTATTTATTTATTTATTCACATACATGTAACCTTATGTGGCTGTGGATTTTGAAATGAACTATATTTGAATCATTAAATTTAATTACCAATTATTACCTAGAATAGTATCCACCCTCTTAAATTGTGAATCTTACAGTGAGAATACAAGAGAATGATTAGGCATGGCGATCCTGGTGTGGAAATGCATAACGTGGCCATAGTGGACGCTTGTTTGATTTGCATATATTTTGTGTAGAATGTTATGGTATAGCCGATTGTTTTGATAACCTTATTAGTGATGTACATGCTTTTGGGTAAAGAATATATATATTCACTTGTTTTTTTAGGGTGGAGGACTGAAATTATGTATCAACGGATGGGCTATACTTGGCACTGAGCCATCTTTCTTGTTGCTGCAATTTATATGCATATATGTGGTTCATGGTATAAGTAGTTTATGGAGTAGTAATGTTTCTATGAGATTTTGTTATTGAGTAGTTGTTATTGACTTATTTTAATTCCTATTTCCTTCTGCCTGAGGACTATGCTGATTGTAGAAATGGTTTCTCGTTGATTTTATTAGCTTTCACTAGCTACATTGGCAAATATGATGATGATTTTAATTTTCTTCAACCATGTATTGAACAATTTCTTTTAAATCAGTTTGAGGATAGCTATGTGAAGATATGATCTATGGTAATTTGCTAAATTACAAACTTCATCTAATTTTTATACTGTCAATTCTACTACTTATTTTCTTCTAAGGATTTCTTATTTTGAGGCAGCCTTCTATACAGAATTTGAGTATCTAAGATTTTGAGTATGTCAAGGAGGGAACGAGACGATAAAAATTGCTTAATGCCAAATTGTATCTCATTTTAATACTGTTAAACCTGGTGCTTTGATCTGTAGAGAGCGAACTTGGATAGTTAGGCATAATGTGGTTTTTATGATTATGAATTGGTCAAAAGATTTTTATATTAGACCAAGATGGAATAATTGTTATGGACTGATCACTGGCTGCTTGCCTAACCTATTATGAGGAATTTCTTTGGTCAGGAGTGGATGATTCTAGTTGGGATGACCTAGTTAGTTAGAAAGTTTGTTATAGACCAAAGAGTGGGAGGTTAGGGTCTTGATAGTTTGGCATCTAGGAGTGTTGCTTTAGTAGATAAGTGACTTTGGTGTTTTCCCTGTCATCCTTATTGAGTATAACTGCAAACTACTAATTTTGGACAGGTTATTCCTTTTATTCCTTTTCATCACTTGAGTACCTCCTTTTGGCATTAACTTGGAAGTATGGTTTTCATTTGAATCACTGAGACAACAAATTTGTGATTACTCCTCGAAGTTTAGGGCCTGTTGTTTCAAGAAACATTTTGTTTCAGATCTTATTTCAAGAAACAATTTATTTTCATTTTTTTTCGAAATATTTGTATCACCATATCAAGAACTGCTAGTTTGTCTTTGTGGGTCTTTGAGGTTGATAACGTGGAGACAATTCTTTTGTTCTACAATATGCATATGCTTTATTCAGTGATATATGATGCATGAGATAAATCATTATAACATTGATGAAAATTAGATGCCAAAATTACTTATAGATTGCATATATACCTTGGTTTGAGTCATATACATATAAATATAAGTGTCTTGGTGGGCCATGATTTCATAGGCAGAATTTCAAGGATTGTATTTGTTTTTTTTTTGTGTTAAGCTGCAGAAATTGGGCCCTGCACCCTTTTCTGTTTCATACGTGTTCCACGCCATAGGGGTATTGACACGCTTGTGGCCCCTTCATGTGCACACCCAACTTGCCAATTGTACTCATATGCATAAAGTAAATTGCATTGTGCCTTGCTCCAGGATCTAAAGCCCCGCGAGTAAACACGTTGCTTGGGCATCTGAACACCCATGAACCTGGGCCATAACACGTGATGCCAATACACCTTGACCTTATGCATGTAGCACACACCATGTCTTCCTGAACCACCTCCAGCGTATTGACATGCCGTAAACGCCCATCCCCTCATTACTATGTGTAAAACTTGGAGACACATCTAGTGTTAGATTTAATTTGAGGAAAAGAAAATTTTAATACACAATTTGATACACGAGTGTTAACTTGTATTGCTTTGGTTTGTCTAAGTAGATGCCCATTCAAAACAGGCCCTAATATGGTCAAACTTATAACAGGTTTATTCAACCAAGTTATTTATTTGTATAAGATTTGATCATCGCAAAACCTTTCAAGAACTAAAGCAACTCAAATTAGCACCTCCCTGGACAAACTCATATATTAGTTGAGACAAACAATACTCTATAAAATAATGATGATGATGATACAAAAATACTGGAATAATGGATGAATAAATCAAATAAGCACGAAAAATTTATCCCTAAATTTGAGAATCATGTACTTAGCAATTAGGATGTTAATTTAAAAATTTATGTTTAGCGAAAAAATGAATGAAATTTTAGTAATTTAAATGAAAAGATATTTAATTCGGGTTAAAGTTAATTTCGAATTATATATAACACATGAGGAAATACTACGTATTTATAATTAATTGAAAGCCTGGTGTCAAAAGTAGAAAACCTATGTGTTTTATAGCACAGATCATAATGCCTTCCTACATAGGCCTTTCTGCTAAATTTAGAGACTCTTTTTTTTTACTTCTCATTTCATATTTTTGTTTGTTATTTCAATTTTATAATTAAAATTGTTATCATGTTTTTTATTTTTTAAAATCTATATAATAGAAAATAAAAATAAGAAATAAACAAGAGTTGTTTTCAATATTTTTTACACAAATCCTAAATATGATAAATAATGTCACACTAAATAATAAAAAGACGGGGAATTTTTTTTCAAAATTTCACACATCCATCCTAGGATGTCCCCACATGACTCAGCGGGTCCCTAATAACATATCCTAGGCTTGGGAATTCCAAAATTGCCTAAAGAAAATTTTTCAACACGTCGGTTCTCTGTGCACTGGTCAGTAATTTACGTCAAATCAGAGTTACACAACTCCAATTGAGATGAAATCAATTGGTACACATCCGTAGCATAAATACCTACAATTGTTATGCAGAAGTCAAGGGTCAATGATACCCCAAAGACTACCTAATTTAAAAATTTGTAGAACCAGCCTTATTAAAATTTTCAGCCTGAACATCCTGTGGTATTTTGGGCATAACTCGGGCTACCGACCTACGACTAATGCGATTTTGGTGTTAAAACGACCGTGATAAAAATTTTTACAACTTTTGTGAAGAGAGCGAAAGCTCAATCAGTCTTGCTTGAATGAAAATTAGCTCGTTTGAGCGAGATTTTTGTTCAAGCTCTTGCTTAAGCGAGAATTCGACAGAAACAACCCTTGATCTGCTCGCTCAAGCGAAAATACTTTCGCTTGAGCGAAAGTTTGGCAGAAATCACTTAATTGACACTTGCTTGAGTGGGTATACTCTCGCTTGAGTGAGAATTTGACAGAATACACCCGCAAACTCATATATAGGATCGCTCAAGCCAGAGTTGACTTGGTTGAGCGAAAATAACAGCTCCTAACCCACAAATCAACTTTCAACCTACCTATTTTACACGTTTCAACTCCGATTGCTATGAAACTTCATGGACACTATGTTTTCCCTATTCCAAAGTTTTTGTTGTAGTTTGTTTGCTAAAATTCCAACATATGACTAAGATATGCGCAAAATTATGTTTTGACCATTTCTAAGCTATAACATGCAACATAGGCTTCATTTCTCAATGGATTCGATCCATTCCAAACCACATAAGTCCTAAATCATGTTTATAACCTATTGGAACCATCCAGAGGTATCCAAACCTCAAAATGCAATATGACCTGTCCAGTTCCCAATTATGCATAAAATTCACATGAAAATTTTAATTTTCACTTATCCATCATCAAACTAGGTTCCAATACACAATTTATCCCATTTGAAATGCATGTGCAAGCCCTGGACATAACATTTATGTAATGCATCAAAGGTTCTCAACCATAATTTATGGACATATAACATCTCATGCTTAATATAGGACCATCCATGGTCTCCACAACAAAATAACAACATCAACCATATCATCATTACATACATGAATCCATAAACATAATCTAGGCTTCTAGTGAAGCTGTCAGCTACCTAAATCCACTACACATGGTATATGTACATCTATAAAATAACTATATACAAGAGTCGACCAAGGCTATATCACCAAAATGCTATCTGTTGCACATCATAGTGACATTTCACCACTCACCATCGCAGTCCAGTCCCACTAAAAATAGTCGTAGATATCCAATTCTAAATCACACATCACATCATAACTCAACACATAAAGCACTGTACTCAACATAATCATATTCTAACAGATATTTTCAATATCAATCAAATTCCTGGTTATCTCAACTATGTTATTCTCAATAACAAATACCGATGCATACATAAATACATTCACACAGACCCAAATACGCATAATACAATATAGTATTGCAACACAAAGGCTCTCAGATATCATATTCAGCTCTCAGCTGATCTGACCGTTTTACTGGTACTAAACCGTTTGCCCCCATACGCAACATAATCACTCTCAGCGATAATGACAGTGTTATGGGTTAGCCCTGAGTCCCACTCAATAGGCTTACCTTAAGTCCCACCTAAGGTCTTTCATGGAATCCTCGAAACCACTAACATAGAAATCTCATTTCATATGCTCACATCAACAATAAGCATCTCATGCTATAAAATGACATTAAATAAACCATTTACTTGCATCTCATGCAATATCACAATACAATAAACCAATCATTGCATCTCATGCATTATAATCACATAGTAATGAACGAAAAATACCACAATAAATTTTTTTTCTCAAATATCATACAAAGAAAGGGTATATCTCTAGCGTCTCAAATCAAATAATTTCATTCATTACATTTCACAGTCATTCATCATATTTCACAAAGTTTATATTTCATAAACTTATATATATACCCCTAACTAGTCCATAAACTATGCATTTAAAATATAATTGCTCCCCCTACTTAGAATGGGTAATCCCAGAAGCTCCCTAAGCTTTCCGATACTCTTCGATCACCAACGAGTAACTCAAAAATTCCTAAAACATATTTAATTTTTAATGACCCATACGCTATTAAAATAGCATTCCGAAGCTAAAACAACTCATCCATAATTATTTTGTCAATTAACGACTTACCAACTTAAGCCATTGACTCTGAAACTTGACTCCGGAAGAACCCCCAATGCTGCCTAAGTTTCGACAATGCTCCGAAATGGTTTCTAAACAATACCTAGCCACGAAAATTATAGAATTAAGTCCAAATTTGCAAATGGAACCGATATCAAATGATGGGTATCTTCAACTTACCAATAATGATGGAAAATACCAAAACCCCAACACCAACCAAGCTGCCCACAACTTTCTAACAGTCTAAATCATCTTGAAATGCATGAATTTAAGAGAATTAAGGAGTGGGGTTCAAGAATTCATCCCGAGAATCAAAGTGGGTTCAACCATTACCTCCAAAATCCAACAAATTGAAGCTTTCCCCTTACGCTTCCATGGCTGCCATGTGAAGAGGAAAATGAATTGAGCTTGAATCTCGCTTTAATTGAAGAAAATAGTAGAAGAAATGGTGGAAATAAAAGTGGCATGCGCGGGAGGGGAAGAAGAAATTATCAAGGTTTGGTTCTTGCATGTACTGTAACATCCTAAGTTTGAAAATTTTAGAAAATAACCCATTAAGTGTTAGCCCAGGTGGCCTCTAGGAAACTTGAGAGGTGTAACGCCCCGAAACGTGGATTAAAATTTTCGAGTAAATTTTTCGCTTTTTCGAAAGATCATTTTAAAAATTATAAATTTAATTCAGAGTTTATATAACAATTAATAACAACGGAAAAATTATCATACATACTAGTCGTGATTAATTAAATTCAAGAAAATATTTAAGTAGCGGAAACGATTGTGAAGATAATGGTACATGACATATTATATTTATTACAACCCATAAATTCAAAGTTCAGGTAATAAAACAAATAGACATCCATCATGGCATCACTCTGCATTCTGCGTGTCATTCACTGTAAAAATTAATGTAAGAGTGAGACAGAATATAGAATAAATATAAAATAGATAAAATTGCACAAACACAATCAACAATTCATAATGATATGATGAATAAGCCAAACAAGTCCATTAATAGATCTTTAATTAGTCAAATGATGTCATGCTGGATCCATTTGGTCTTGGTGGGAATACTGCAGTAAAAGCCTCATAGAGACACAAATAGGGCTTTAGCATATACCATGAATCCCTATACTTCATGGCGCTTAAGTACCGAAGTACACAATATCATAAGTAGGACTTCTGCATAAACCATGAATCCCTACACTCCATGGCACACAACATAATAGGGCTTAACTCATCATAGAGTAACCCCCCACCAGGGTAGGCAATCATGGAACCCCTAAATTCCATGGTGCGTCCGAATGTTTATGATGCATGAATGCCTTTAATTCTTTTAACATACCATGATATCCACATTTCCAAAACCTCTTGGATACTACAAGTCCTCAAGGAACACAATACACATAATAATTCACAAAATCATGGATTTACTGTTTCAACCACATATGTCAATAACCACAAGGCATTCATGTACATATATATTAATTATGTCATTCATAATTATTCACCATCACAATATACAAACTGTGTGATACTCAACAACATTTATAATAATTCATAATCACTCAATAATTTAATAAATAATTTTTAGACATAGAGAAAATATCATTTTCTTTCAAAATAGCCATTCTAAGTGACTTTCAGCATCCCCAACAGCAACATACATTAGCAAAACAGTCATAACATGGGCAAATCAACTCCTTTTTAGGTGATTCCACTTTCTATAGCTCAATAATACAATTATCTACAACTTTCATGAAGAACACAGTTTCAAATTCCAAACAGAAATATTACTTATTCACGAAATACCACACTGCCTCAAGGTGAGTTTTTCAAAACGTACATATATTAGTAATTTCAGTGTTTCTGGAGTTACAAAAATGATTTTTGCATGAAACCAGTTCTAAATTACTCTTAACATAATTATCTACAAATTTCATGAAGACTCAAACAACTAATTCATACCACAAAATTCCCAGTATTGAAAACAAGATTCGGATTTCCAAAATTCCAGAATTTCAGAATTTCAGCTTGCACATACTTCAGTAATTTGAGCATAACTTGAACTACAAAAATTATTTTGATGTGAAACCACTTTCTAAAAATCCAAAACTTAATTATCTACAACTTTCATGAAGACTCAAACAACTAATTCATACCACAAAATTCCCATTATTGAAAACAAGATTCGGATTTCCAAAATTCCAGAATTTCAGAATTTCAGCTTGCACATACTTCAATAATTTGAGCATAACTTGAACTAAAAAAATTATTTTGATGTGAAACCACTTTCTGAAAATCCATAACTTAATTATCTACAACTTTCATGAAGACATCCAAGGCTGATTATGCATGTATAATTCCCAGCATATCAAAATATACACTAAACATGAAGCAAATCTTTCACTCAGACATACAGTAGTATTTTGGCTATAACGTTTGCTACACATACTCAACTCAATCGGTTCAGGTCTCAAAATTCACATAACAAAAAGATTTACAACTTTCATGAAGACACTGATCACTAATTCTTACTAAAAAAATGCCCAATTTTAACAATAAGATACGGATTTCAAGTTCACAGATTTACAGCTTGTACATACTTTAGTATTATGAGCATAACTTGAGCTACAAAAATTATTTTAATGTGAAACCACTTTCTAAAGATCCACAACTTAATTATCTACAACTTTCATGAAGACATCTAAGGCTGATTATGCACGTACAGTTCCCAGTAAATCAATATATACACAAAACAAAGGATAAATCTTTCACACGAACATGCTGTAGTATTTTGGCTATAACTTTTGCTATACTTATTCAAATTACTTGATTCAGGTCTCAAAATTCAGATATCAAAAAGATCTACAACTTTCATGAAGAAGTCAGAGTCAAATTCACACGTTTTCAATATCAAAAATGAGCAACAAGTTACGAATAAATTCTGGAATCCTAGAATCAGCATACAATTCTACCCATTTCACAAATATTCACAACCCTGTCCCCTCTTACCTTAATGGAGGTTCCTAAAGTGGTTGAAAGTGTTGTATTATTGTCCTAGCTTCAGATCAAGAGTGAAATTGATGGAGAAAGTGAAAGAAAATAAGAGAGAGACTTCACTAACTTTAGCTTGTTCTAAGAATTCAGACTTGGGAACAAGATGTAGTGTTGATTTAATGATGTAAATGACAAGTGGGGGACAAGATTTTCATAATGGGATTGTAGTGGGATGTTAGGTGCATGAATTATGGTGATAATGGAGGTTTTAGGTGAGAAAAATGAGCTGGATTGTTGACCATTTCCGCAGCCTACATAATGTAGTTTGTTTGATTGAAGTAAATATCAATTCTGACACTGTTTTGGTATTTTAGGCATATCTCTCTCATATCTTAATGGATTTTAACAAATGTGGTCTTGTTGGAAAGCTAAGACAACGAGGAACAACTTTGTAGTTTACGACTTTTTCAAATTCGGACTCTAACAAGGTATTAAAATATGTACAAGATGATATGATTGAAATAAAATATCAATTCTGACACTGTTTCGGTATTTTGGACATATCTCTCTCATATCTTAATGGAATTTAACAAATTTGGTCTTGTTGGAAAGATAAGAAAAAGAGGAACAACTTTGTAGTTGGACACATTTCCAAATTCGGACTCTAACTAACAATTAAAATGTGTACAAGATGACGCATTTTGAGTGGAGTATGTGGCAATTTGATGAGAGTAATTGGAAAAGCCAAGGAAATTAATAACTAAGGAAATAGGTAATAAATTATTTGATTAACTTTTACCAAAGGTATAAAGTTAAAATTATTTACCATGGTAAAAGGTTAAATTGAAGATGTTGTCCTAACCAAAAATTTATGTAGAAAGTTGAGATAAAATGGATAATATCATTGATGGTCTAAATCAAAAAGATTATACATGAGAATAAAATTTTTAGGATGTTACAATTCTCCCACCCTAATAAAAATTTCGTCCTCGAAATTTAATCATTACGCACTCCTCAGTGAAACAATTATGGATACTGTGTCCTCATAGTATCTTCACGCTCCCAAGTCAGAGTTACATCAGTTCCTTGTTTCCATGCAACTTTTACCAGTGGTACATTCTTGTTCCTCAAGCGTTTATTCGACCTTTCTAGCATCTGTGTAGGTTCTGTGGAGATGGTCAGATTTTCTCTAACTTCAATATCATCGGCAGCAATCACATGGTTGGGATCTTGTACGTACTTCCTTAGCTGTGATACATGAAATACATTGTGCAGATTTGCCAGGTTAGGGGGAAGTGCAATCTGATATGCCACTGTACCAACCCTCTTTAGGATCTCATATGGTCCAATGAATCTCGGACTCAATTTCTTACTCTTCAATGCTCGACCAATCCCCTTGTGAGGTGAAACCTTCAAAAATACATGCTCACCAGCTTGGAATTCAAGTGGTTTCCTCCTCTTATCATAATACTGCTTCTGTCTGTCCTGAGATGCCTTCATCTTTTCTCTGATCATTTCTATTTGTTCAGTAGTCTGCTGCATAATTTCAGGTCCTAACGCCAAACTTTCACCAGTTTCCAACCAACAAAGTGGCGTTCGACACTTCCTACCATACAATGCTTCGAATGGAGCCATACCAATACTGCTGTGGTAGCTATTATTATACGTGAATTCAATCAATGGAAGAAACTGCTCCCAACTACCACCATGTTCAATCACACAAGATCGCAGTAAGTCTTCCAAACTTTGTATGGTACGTTCTGACTGTCCATCTGTTTGGGGATGATAAGCTGAACTCAATCGAAGCTTTGAACCCAATTCCTGATGCAAGCTTCCCCAGAATCGGGAAGTGAATCTTGGATCTCTATCTGACACAATACTTGATGGTACACCATGTAGTCTTACGATCTCCTTCACATATAACTGTGCCAACTTTTGTAAAGAGTTCTTCATATTCATTGGGAGAAAGTGAGCAGACTTTGTCAATCTGTCTACAATAACCCAGATTGCATCATTCCCTGAACGTGTTCTTGGTAACCCCGACACAAAGTCCATTGAGATGTCATCCCATTTCCAGACAGGAATCTCTAATGGTTGCAGTTCACCAGATGGCTTCTGGTGTTCTACCTTGGCTTTTTGACACACCAGACATGAAGCCACATATTCAACTATCTCTTTCTTCATCCTTGGCCACCAAAAGCTTTTCCTCAGATCTTGATACATCTTAGTTGATCCAGGATGAATGCTCAACATACTTTTATGCGCTTCTTCTAGAATCGTCCTTCTCAGATCAACATCATCTGGTACATAAATTCTATTCCTGATCCTCCAAATTCCATCTGATCCTTCTTGTAGTCCCATATCTTTTCCATTCGCCTGTAATTCTCTCAACTCCTGTAATGGCAAATCTTCTTTCTGTCTTTCACCTAACAGTTTCAGGAAATCATTGGTTATTTTTAAAGTCCCCAAAGTCATACTCCTTGAAGATTTTATCTCTACACCCAAGTTCATGTCTCTGAACTGTTCTATCATCTCTATTTCTTTTATCATCAAAGATGCCATATGAATGGACTTTCGGCTTAGTGCATCTGCCACCACATTTGCTTTTCCTGGATGGTATTTCAAATCAAATTCATAATCTTTAAGAAATTCCATCCACCTTCGCTGCCTCATGTTTAATTCTTTTTGATCGAACAAATACTTCAAGCTCTTGTGGTCACTGAACACTTCAAACCTGACTCCATACAAATGGTGTCTCCAGATTTTCAGAGCAAATACCACTGCTGCCAATTCTAGATCATGCGTCGGATAGTTCATCTCATGTGGTCTCAACTGTCTAGAAGCATAGGCAACCACCTTTCGTTGCTGCATCAAAACACATCCTAAGCCCATTTTGGAAGCATCACAATAAACCACGAAATCTTCTTGTGGGTTAGGTAAGGTTAAGACTGGAGCAGATGTAAGCTTCAACTTCAGTTCTTGGAAACTTTTCTCACATTCTGGCGTCCAAGAAAAAGGTTGATTCTTCCGGGTTAGCCGAGTCATTGGTAGGGCAATTTGAGAAAACCCTTCAATGAATCTCCGATAATAACCAGCCAATCCCAGGAAACTTCGTATCTCAGTGACTGAAGTAGGTCTCTCCCAGTTTACCACAGCTTCTATTTTAGAAGGATCCACAGATACTCCTTCGTTTGAGATTACATGGCCTAGGAATTTTACCTCTTTCAACCAGAATTCACATTTTGATAACTTTGCATACAACTGCTTCTCCTTTAAAATCTGCAATACCACTCGAAGATGCTTTTCATGTTCCTCTGTAGTTTTTGAATAGATCAGAATATCATCAATGAAAATGATGACAAATTGATCCAAGTAGGGATGAAATACTCGATTCATGTAATCCATGAATACGGCTGGGGCATTGGTCACTCCGAAGGGCATCACAAGGTACTCGTAATGACCATATCGTGTTCTAAAGGCTGTCTTTGGAATATCCTCAGACTTGACACGAATCTGATGATACCCCGATCGTAGATCAATCTTGGAAAACACTGCAGCACCTCTCAATTGATCTATCAGATCATCAATTCTGGGCAAAGGATATCTATTCTTCACTGTCAATTTATTCAGTTGACGATAATCTACGCATAACCTCATGCTTCCATCTTTCTTCTTGACGAGCAATACTGGCGCTCCCCATGGTGACACACTCGATCTGATGAAATGCTTCTCCAGCAACTCTTCAATTTGTTTCTTCAGTTCCGCCAGTTCAATTGGTGCCATACGGTATGGAGCTTTAGACACTGGTTCTGCTCCTGGAATTAAATCAATAGAGAATTCTACCTCACGTTCTGGAGGTAAACTTGAGACATCTTCAGGAAATACT